>OX465172.1:29631807-30985796 GCA_949987655.1 Polymixis flavicincta | reverse complement strand
GAAAATAGAAGCTGCGTAGTTTTGAATATACGTGTTTTTATTGTTTTCGTACGTTTCTGTTATTCTTATTACTTAATGTAAAACGAGATCAGTTAGCTTTGAAGAGACTATCGATAATTTGCGCGAGGAAAAGCAAACATAATTCGCCATTGCCTGCTAAAACTTCTTCTTGCAATACCTAAGCTCATGATGAAATGACATTTGAAAGTTAGTTAAATATTATAATGCTCGCTCGCCACACCACAAATCTAATCAATTTTATACTTCAACCGTAATTGAGAATGAAAATTGTGTTACCTGCTCATTTTTTAAAAGCTAAAAGCTCTAGTTAGTCATCTTATTCTTCCTATTTCGGAGCACCAATCTCATTATTGTTTTAAAATGCGTCGTTCAAAGGGTCGACTCTAGACCCTTTTATATTTTAGTACTCTGAACTCTAAAAATAAAAGGTCGGATGAATATAAAAGTAAAACCTCCTTCGTACAACTGCGCGCCTAATGTCCATGTGAATCGATAATGCTTTAGGATAATCCCGAGGGAACTCATTCTGGCCCTGTAGAGAAAAACAGCAGCTTTTGGTTTTCTGTGCGCCTAGTAAAAGTGATCAACCATTTAACCCTTTCCGGTCCATCGAGAAGTAATGGTCCTAATCGTTTTAATTTTATTTAATTTGCCACCAATATTTTCGTAAATTTGCCTGTCTGCATTTGACACTGGCAATCCATGCGTGAATTCGACATTCATAATTGTATGCGCATTTGTGTGAATTTTTAATAGCAACATCTAATTCTTGTACCAGGATTCTATAACGCAACAGTACGTTAAAATAAACTCCTGCGTTTAGAAAAGGGGATTTGAAAAGCATACGCCCCAAATCTGGTTCCTTTTCATCCCATTGGTAGTTGATAGGGTAAACATTGTATTGTTACATCAGATTTTTTGCCCATGTTAAACCATTACAGGTAATTTTTATTCATATGTAGGGGTCCAATGTAATAGATAAGTACCTTTTGTGATTGTGAGGATTGTCCAATGTTTTAAAAAGATCTTTGAATTTTCACTGGTTTTTCTATCGCGGGATATTATTCTGTTGGAAAATAGTGGTCGCGTCCTATTGACGCAGACCTTTTTCTTCGAAAATCCCTAAGGAATGGCTAAATCCGGCGGAGGCCAGTTAAACGTAGAATTTCCGGTAATTGAGACTCGTTCACCGAAAACGGTTCCCGAAATCCCGCATTGTTTAGGCTTCTGAAATAATCCACTGGAAATTCTATCGAGGCTTTTACAACAATCGTGTTATACCTTGGTTTAGTAAAGTACGACGTCACCGTACGTCATCATGTCGGGACGTTTATTTGTTTTATGCGGCCGTTTCAGAAACGGTCGCAGAAAGGTTTGCGTCCCATTTGGATCGTAACAGTTTATAGTTGCCTGGTCCAAGTCACCAAGTTACTTTGTACGTGTCACCTGTTTTAATATGAACAAAGTTACAAAAAACCGGCCAAGGGCGAGTTAGACTCGCACACGAAGGGATCGGAATCACATATACAATATTTAAAAAATAAACGTTGGTTTCATAAAATGAAGTTAAAATTAAGGGTCCTTCAATTTTAATTTTTAGTATTTCTTACGCCCTGTACTGCCACTATACACTAGGTGAAAATCAATCAACTATCTATCTATTACAGTTCATGAGATACAGCCCGCTAACAGACAGACGGACGGACAGTGTACAAGCGAAAAGTTAGATAAAGATTGACGTAATAACAATACATATTTCAACAGCTTAGCTGGTATTATTAAAGATAATTTTTTTAAACAACGATATAGGAATCTCTACTGATTTGCGTACAGATTATCTTGCCCGGTTTTCTCTTTAGATTCTTAGATAAACATACCACAGCTTCAGCAGTGTAAGTTGTACCGTGTCTGAAGTCTGTCTCGTACAATTTATCACAGGGCTGTTCTGCGTGAGATTTTACGGCCACTTTGTCTCCCGTAACTAATGCCTTGTGCGCACGCCTTTTTGAGCTCTCGTGTTTACCCCACATTTAGCTTATTTGACAGCTTTTACGGTCATGCATTTATTATTTAGTAACCGTGCACGTGACTACGCTGGCTTGGGAATATCTTACTTGCTCGAGATGAAAGTATCCTACATGTGCACTTAAGCAGGACGTTTAATATCGTTTGGTTTGGTCCTTTTATGTGTATTAATAGTACCCCCTAATTGCATCACAGACTATCAATCACAGTCACCTTTTGAAGAATATTGATAATACATTGCTTCATATATAACCTTGTTCGAAAAAAATGTCTGCTCAACAACGTAAATTACGAAAATTAATGTTGTTGAACTTTCAAAATGAAAGCTATCGGTACGGTTAGTGCATGACGCATTTACCCGCAGGTAGTAAGGAGTGGTTCACAGATATGCAAGCTTTGCATTTGTAAAATATAAAGTAGGTAGGTACATAAAACGAATACTCAATACTTTATTGCGTTCCACATGTAGGTATTCTTAGGTGGTAAACTTATAATTAGATCATGTGGACCCTGTGGGGCACAGCAAAATAAGTAAGTTAGAGAGGAAGCATTTGTTAGTTATTAAACATTTAGCAAAACTACTATAATACGTACTTACATTAAAACATTCATGTAAGTATTTACCGAGATAATCTATTAATTAATATAAAATAAAATATAATTAACATTAAAAATAAACAGGTACTAATGAGAGATGTAATGATGAATGGGTGAGAGGTGAGCTTGTAAGTACCTAATGTAAATTAATAACTCAGCTAAGTCTACTTTAGCGAATTTATCATTTTCATTAAACTGATAATGAAATGCCAATACACCTCGCTTCAGAACCTAATTGCAACATCGCGGAAACTGCAATCAAGACTAATAAGTCCTTAATCATTATTAGAGCTTCTCTCTCATTTATAAATGTAAGGGAAAATAAACGTGCATAGGCGTCGGCAGCGATACGTGATGTCATCGCATTTTAATACAGCCGTCCGGAATATTTCCCTACGGGCGCACTCCGAGCACCGCGAGGAGACGTCCACTCCGCGTAATTACACCGTAGCGAATGTTAATGCGAGTGTTCGAGTTACCTTACCTACAGCTTTATGTTCTGACTTTCTACCCGGCTACCCACCCGCACGGAAAATCCACGAATATTTTCCCTCCAGTGAACTCATGCGGACACGGGTTAGGTAACTGTTTTCACAAACTAACCGCTTAGTGACGTCACATTAGGAAAACTTTGAGGAACATTTTTGTTTATGTGTGTGCCAGAAGTGTTCAGCGAATTTCGTTGCATAAACTTTTAGTTTCCTTTGAACTGTTACATACTATTTAACACTACAAAAGCTACGCATGGAACATTGTTTCAGAATTAAATTAAAACGTCAGCAACACTGTTAAGCGACTGTCTCAAGTCGGATTAAGAAGTGTTAAATCTAAAAGCAAAGCGGATCGTATCTAAACATAATAAGCTTAGGAGCATCCCAAACGAACCCTCGTCGTGGCTACCTACCTGCGTGACAGGCTCGCCGTGACAGTCCCAACAGATACAAATGAAATAACAAGCGACGAGTGCCAGCGTTATTATTAGACGCCATAACCGGATCTGTCCGGATATAGGGTTGCCGGCAATAATAACCGGCGGGCAAGCAATCAAATTACCGGCCCTGCCGCCGCGCCGCCGCCACCGTGCCGACCGGCTACCGGCAATAATCACGTTTATAAGTGACAGTCGCCGCCCGCTACCGGACTATGCGATTACACCGCCGACGGCACAGATCGCACACTTTTTATCGACGTTATAATTTTTAACGTCAGCACTTTAGGGTTAAGTGGAGCGCTTTCTCCGCGTTGAAAAGTTCAGAGATTTGTCAAATGATTTCGTCGAGGGAGTATATGATATGCCATTCTGCAGGATCAAGACTTTTTATTATATTACTCCGCGTACCTAAGGTCTCAATTTCAATGAGGTTTTTCTCATTCAGCTTACACGGTTTCCTGCGTTTGGCGGCTTGTCAAGATTTGTTAAGGCGCTTATAGCAACGTAAGTCTCGTCACTTAGGAAAAAACACATTTCTATTTACTTTAAGTAGAGCACGAAACGTTAGTCCTATAGAAGTTTGTGTCGACGTCCAAATAATTATTTAGGTAGGCAAACTCATAGTGCTGTATTCCACGAGAGCGAAGCGATTTAGAATCATCCGTCCAAATTCGTGTGGTTTCAGAATTTGAATTAAATTACATGAAAAGTAATTCTTTCTTGCTTGAATATGAAAATAACATGATTAATGTCTGCATTTGGAATGTTGACTTCAACCACGTGAATTTTGCTGAACGAAAATTAATATTCAGTGCGGTTGGATAGCGTGTTATTAAAAAAAAAACGACACTCTTTAATAATGTTTTCACCAACTATGTCCTACTCCTACTATAATTTCACTGCTTTTGATTTGAATGATACTGAAACTTACGCGGTACGACAGTCACTTTCTAAGTACCATGGGGCTCTGTAGCACAGAGGTTCCCAATTTTATTTGGCCATGGAACCCTAATTGATCATAGTTTTTTTGGCGGAACCCTAGCTGGCTATTTTGATAACTAAAGTATTTACGTTTTAGTTTGAATATATTCATGTTAGACTCGCAGATACAACAATTTATATATTAAAATAATTAAAATAATAATTATAAGTACTTATTACAAAATATTTATTGTAACTAAGAAATACAATGCAATGATTATTCAATGTGAAGAATGGAATTTTTTCACATATATTTTGTTAATATAGCAGTAAAATTAGGCTTTATGTCTGTCAATTGAACGCGAAGATCTAGCTGGAGCTTTAAGGTGAATCTAGTCGACATTTTTTCTTTACAAACTTCGGGAGTGTATTACTCCACTGTTCGACGATTTACATCAAAAATTAAGCATGGTATGGTTTTGTCTCCTTACTAATATTACCTGTATAGAAACAGAATACTAAAATAAAAAGCCATTAAAAAGTTAGGAGCCAAGAAAGATTCGTTTTTCTTGCTAATTATAAAAGAAGTGTAAAATCTCCAAAACCATGTCGGTACCGACAAAGCTTAAATATCAAAAAGTTCAATTAACTTTATTGTCATTGATTTATGCAGTGGTTTTTTCATAAAACCCGATCTTTCGAAGGAGTCTTCTTAAATTTTTTCGCGCCTCTTATACTATAAATGATCCTGCATCTTGTTGTGCGTGTAGACTAGCATCTAACTGCTCATCACTGATGACTCCGCTACTGAATGTCGAAGTTTGGAATGTCGACGTATGTTAGTTTTAAAGTACAGGATCTCGATGTACGCCAGTTCGAAAGTTCACTGAAGCGAAGTATGCAAGGCCGACGTATCGTTAGTTAGAAAGCAGGCATGGTTTTGCCGCGGCTCCGGCGCTGCGAGGCTCCAGCGGTCCCACGCGAGTTTATCGTCGCAGACGGTTTAACGCTCACCACAACCACCTGCTCCTCAGCTCGCGGGCCGCCTCGCCCCTCCGCGCCTTCGCGATTCTAAATTACATTGTAGGGGTAGAGCAGACAAAACTGCGTGGAGTCGGATCTACGGCGATTCGTTTCTGTCACCTAAATGTATGTCATATGGTCGGCCTTGCATACTTCGCTCCTGTGAACTTTTGAACTGGCGTACATCGATCATCCTGTACTTTAGAACTAACATACGTCGACATTTCAAACTTCGACATTCAGTAGCGGAGTTATCACTGAAACTACCTCTGTCGGACACGTTGCCTGGTGAGACAGCGTGCTTTTTAGCCAGGCCCATCAGTGAGTTCGAGCCCGCGACTAGATTCTCCTTAACTCTCGGACAGACCTCAGAACCCCTGTGACCATTTGACGGAACTCCAGGGTTCCGCGGACCACCTTTTAGAAATCTTTGCTCTAGTAATTTGAACCTATGTGAATAATGGAACCTATCAGGTACTCTAGAGTTCATTCGAGTGTGTGTTCGGCAAATGGGCAAATTGGTCAATAACTCACATTGAGTCTGGATTGTTTTGCCGTAGCCGGATTTTTTACATAGCTAGATTTTGAAATCCCATTAATCACGCATATATTAATGGTTTTCTCCATGACCCTTTTGCAATAATGCCACGATAGGATTTGCTAAAAAAAAAGCGGCACTCAGCAGGCAGCCCGTACGCAGTATGAGTCACTTTGAATGAGTGACAAGGTGGCAACCCCATGGTAAAAAGACTTGTCTATTTTTATGATCGCCTAGTACCGCAACACCATAGGGGTGAAACGCGATTGTTAACGGCTTTGTTGCGGGCGATGGAACGAGATAGTGATTATGATATGTAGTAACATTTTAAATTGCCCGTTAGTCCCGCCCCATGCAAGGTGATGCTACTACTACATTCATGTAGGTATGGTGTTTTCAGAGCGAGTGAGACAGATATTTTTTTACTAAATAAAAAAAAAGAGAAATTAGAGCGTGTAAAGTGAAAAAATGCAAAAACCCATAGAAACTGAGGTTGTTAGTCGACTACATTAATCATGTTCTTTGCTTACGCCATTGTGAGGAACACAAAGGCCTGGGCACCAGGCTAGCAGAAGCTATACAGCGATTGACCGATCGCGCAAATTGAATGTCCGTCGAACAAGACGGGGACAACACCCCATTGTGCCGAGCTTTTCAAGATACAGCCAATATTTCACTCGGTCACAAAATGATCTATCGATAGAAAAAAAATGGGTGAAACCAAAAGACACGTACAATGTCCTTTCACGAGCACTCAGCCGTGCTCCAATAGGTCAAGCAGAAGTTATTTTATTACTTTGTAAGTACCTACGTATTAAATAAAAGTTATACATACCGTCCTAGTAAGGAATCTGTTGTGAAATCAGGTCATTTATTAAATTCCTTCAATAGAATTATATTGAGGTTTTTGGAAACAGACGTTTTTCCATACTTGTTAATTTACATAAATATTGCTTGAGTATAATATTGGTCCTTTCACCCCAAAAAAATGCTTGCCACGTAACAGCCAGTACGCGAGCTTATTACCTTTAGGTACTGGTCGGAGTGCAGATTCCCATGGCCACGTAGCCCCCGGGTCTGAACCCTGCAAAACTTACTGACCTGGTATACCCGAGCGACAAAGCCGATTAACGCGTTGTAAAATCCGTAAAACTTTGTTAGTTCTACCTACCTCTACTGGAATGGACTCGTTGCCCGTAGAAATCCCGTTTTTTTTTGTGATTTTAAGGCCTTCGGCGCCATACACCGTAGTACACGGTGTTCATAGATACTGAATATTGAATACATATTACATATCGGATGTAAAATATAAAGGGATCATGATGAATAATAGGAGATATTCGACTATCAGCATCATTCCCAACAACGCTATTTAGCGATAAACCCTATTGTATGACAATGAAAAATGTGTTTTGACTGTTTATGAATAATGTTTATTTTTGTTCGCAGCTCGTGGGGGGCGAGTTCGACATGGAGTTGAATTTCGTGATACAGGACGCGCAGAATATTCAACACATGTTAGAACTCCTAGACCACTGTCCACCCAGCTTACAGGTAAATATATTTATTTATTTAACAAAGCCACTTCGCCCAAAGATGAGGTATGACATTTTGTCAGTTCATAATCTGCTAACTATCACTAGAGCGCCATTTGAAGAGGGCGAGACTAAAATTGAACGTCCTTTAAATACTAGGACAGCAGGCAGAAAGCGTCTCTGTATCCTGAGATCGTGTGCAAAGGACAACAGCTTTTATAACCCGCCTTCTTCTTACGTCTGAGAGGGACAGGATATTGAATGCATTTTTTGTAGAACTTTTTGTTGAAACGAAGATCCTTCCATTGCGTTTCTTTTTTATAAGAATTCCATTAGAGAAGGCCTCCTTTAACACATGTCGTCTTGGTATGAATTTAGATCAAGTTTAACTCTTTACTTGTTTTGCATCTTGTCAGTTTATTTTTTATATTTTATAGCCCTTACCTGGGTAAAGTTAGAAGGTATTCCAATTCTACTCAACATTATAAAGTTATAGCAAAATACAAAAGCTTAGCGGATTTTTAAACCAAAGAAAGTCCACGTGTACGAAAACTTAAATATTCAAAGTTTTATCTGCAAAAAGGATTAATAAGCGTCTTATTAGAGGTAGGATAGGTACGATAGAAGATAGCTACGTGGCGAAGGGAGAACAATCCGTGAGTCATCGTCCCCTCGGCGCATCTTAACGGGGTTCAATCTCCTCGCCGGCTATGCGATCCTGGTAACGCGGACGATCTTATTGAAAGGGGTAACTTTTAGATAACCAACCGTTTGAGCTAAAAAAGATGTTAAATTAATGACGTTCCCGAAGGAGGTCTTTGTTTGTTAAACCCATGTCACTTTATATACGGTACCCAACTACGTCGGACGTATTTAGGTCCCTTAAAAATGTAACTAACAAGGGATCTGGTTCAAAACAAAAACCCATTCTGTGTGTTTCTTCAATATATTTTCTCCAATAAATTATACTTTTAGACCTAGATGTCTTTAAACAAGGTGTAACAGAGTGAACGCGAGTCCTGAAAGTAGTTGTTATCGATTTCGGTAAGTTTTAACATGGGTTTTTTTTTTCTGAGAAATTATGTATTTCACCGCCGATCGAGCCAAAGAAAATTCAGTCTTATTTAAAGGCGATAAGACTCAATTTTAAATATGCATAAAGTAATGTTGGGGTCTGCACAATTTTCTTAATAAACTTTAAAAAAAAATTTGGTTATTGGATTATGCTTTTAACTCAATAATCTAATTGGGGTGTATATGAGGTGTTGCGTTAATTATGTTACACGTTGTGTAAGTAAAATTTAAAGGAACGAGCAAGAACAAACTAAAGGAAAACACTGACACTGAAAACATGTTGTATAGAGAGAAAGAAAATTAAATTTTAGCATAAAAGTTAAATTAAACATTGCAAAAACCCCCGATACAAACAAAAACTCTAAAAAGTAAAAAATAAATAAAAATATTTGCCTTTTAAGTTGTACGTAATATTATATTTTGATCAAGGCATTTTCAAGTCGGGGGACGGTCAATGAAAATGCTAGTCCTCTTCTGTTTGGTGTTTTCATTGACCGTCCCCCGACTTGACAATACCTTGATCAAAATATTACCTACAACTTAAAAGGCCAATAAATATTATTATTTTACTTTTTAGAATTTTTGTTTTTGTTGGGGGTTTTTAAAATTCTTAATTTAACTTTTATTTCCTGCTTTTTAAACTTAATTTCTCGCGTAAATCTGCGCAGCGTTGTGCATGTTTCCCACAGTGAATTTTGTACTAATTTATCCTAAATCCTCGTCCTGATCACCATGTATCCATAACCTGTTCATTGAGACCTTTTCAATGAGCCCAAATTCAATTTTTTCAAATCATTTGTTATTTTGTAAACATAGAGTAAAAATTATATAGATGTTATATAAAACTATGTTGGTCCATACTATGTCCCGCCACAAGGCATACAAAATAGGGTGGTAAATCGAATGTCAATTAAAAAAATTAAAACAATAAATAAAATCAATAGGTAAGATGTCACAATTTCTTTCCAAAAACTAATATCTAATTAATAATTTGTCAGTAGATTGAGACGACACGAAACAAATATATAATATTTGGTCACAATTTCGTATAGAATGATAGATGCTATAAAAATGTCAATAAAGAATGTTATTATGTTAAGAGAGCAACACTTTAATTATAGACACAAAATTTTGCAAACATTATTTTAATGTGTCACTAAGGTATTCTTTAGCCGAGAATACGCCTTGTCAATCAATAATTTAAAAAGCTTACGTTTAAATTCATGCATGTTGCTGCTTGATACAATTTGTTCAGGTAATTTGCTATAAAGTTTTGGAGCCATTGCATATATACTATTGTAGAGAAATTTAGTTTTAGTGTATAATGGGTGCAAATTTTTTGAGCGCTGTTGACTTTCATCAGATTTAAATAAATACAAGTTGTTTTTTTACAAAGATACAGGCTTCGTAGATATAAAGTGATGGTACAGTCAGTATTTTTAAGTTTTGGAAATATGGCTTGCATGAATCTCTTCGTTTAATTATACTTCTGGCTCGAATACATTTCTTCTGTGCTATTAATACCTCCTCTACCCTAGTAGCATTGCCCCAAAATATAAGGCCAAAACGCAAAGCAGAGGCGACATAACCACGATAAGCTGCTAGGAGCGCTGTCTTATTTACAGTTTTGCTTAGCATATAAAGAGCATTGGAAAACTTACTGAGCTTCCCACACACGCTATCGATTTGAGTCCTCCATTACATATCGTTATCAATATCCAATCCGAGAAACTTTGTTACATTTGTTTCAAGTATTTGGACACCTTTGTAGTTTACCCAAACACGATACTTCTGCTGTTTGTTGGTGAGTAACTTGGGTATCCTCGAAATTCCAGGTGATGCTCCAGCATCAGTTCAAGGTTACTTTGTTCGTCTAATATCATTAAAGTAATAGAATACCAAATTTCGACTTGATCAGACCCGTGGAAGCTGCTCAAATGCCTTCATCAACCAGAAAAGAGCTGATAATATTCAAACGGCTGAACCGATTTTGATGAAACATGTCTAAGAACACTCCCGACTAATTCACCTTTCAAACAAAAAAAAAATCGGTTCATCCGTTTGGGAGCTATGTTGCCTCAGACAGACACACAAACACGCACGCACAGACTATCGCATAACTTAATTTTTATGGTTTTCCTCATAGAAGTAATATTGTATTCTTTTTGAGAGAAAAAAATACTGTCCTAAACCGTAATGTGTTACGCAATTACCCCTCCGGGTATTCCTCGAAGACGTCAACGCAATTAAATCTTTAAAGGTAATAGTGTCCAAATTATTTCAAGGACGTGATTATTGTAGTGGTAGGTGCTCTACATTCATTAAACTGGTTACCTGGTTACATGAATGTATCAACTGCCTTATAGTTGCTCTAGATTTATTCAAAGTTATTGGTTATTTTGTGTTCTGTCTTCAAGTTTCCGTAGTGTAGCGGTTATCACGTGTGCTTCACACGCACAAGGCCCCCGGTTCGATCCCGGGCGGAAACAAGACTTTGAATTTTTATCGTTATTTAATTGAATTCTTTTCTTTCCAATAATATGATTTATTTTGGTGGTTTAATGACTTAACTAAATAAGTCTGTGGAAAATTATGATTTGTATGATGTAACTAACGGATGTAACAATGCCAAACTGACAAAAGCTAGTTTGGTGTAATGCAGTTGGCCACCGCAACTGATATCGTGTATTGGATCGCATAAATATGGATCAACGCCGCGTGTTGTGTTCGAAGCCTGCTTATGCAACATAAACTCCTGGTAATACCAATTGGTGTGTGCCAAACTGAAAACTCAATTACGTTAACATTGTGATCGGTTCAGTTACTTTGTGATGTCTATTTGAGTTAACTTTGTTGGAATTATGTTTATGTAATATCATCATTTTCATCATACAGCAGTGTTAAGGCTCGCGACTTGCAATTTGTGTTTGTATTTATCCAAACTATTTAAACAGTAAATAATGCAGTAAATAACCTGATTCCTCTTTGTAACCCTAGTCCGGATATATAGCTCAATTACTTAGTTATGCGCACAGCGACTCCGCTTCGGAATATAATTTTAAGTAACTAATACCTCTAAGGCAATTGCGCGAGACATCCGAATCGCAAAAACTCTCGTAAAAGTTTGCAGTTGACTCATTGATTTTCTTGTAGTAACATGTATTTATTATTATAGTATTGTTTATATTAATTATTATTATTATACCTTTTATTCACTTAAATTCTTATTAAATACATTTTTAAATATTTTATAAAACAAAAATTTAAAAAAACATTTAAAAATATATAAAATCCCTATTTTATATTATCCGCCGATATTGGGAGCAGGGTCCAAGCTACCGGTGGTTAGGGCTCCAGAGACAGGAACCTCCTCACGATGCGAGCCGTATCGAGGAGTACTGCCTTCTGAATCAGGCCTTTGATCCAACCGCCTAACGAGAGCCTCGAGAGATGTTGATCGAGGCTTTCGGCCATCAGTCCATTGGCTGATACGACTATCGGCACAACTACAGCTGAGTCCACATTCCACATCATGTCAACAACCTCGTGTGCTAAGTCAAGATATTTAATTTGTTTCTCTTTCTCAGTTTTCACGAGGTTCCCGTCATGTGGAATGGTAACATCGACTATAATTGTGCGGCGCGCTAACCGATCTATCACCACTATATCAGGCTTATTGGCTACAATAGTCCTGTCAGTAATGATAGATCGGTCCCAGTACAACGTGACATGGTCATTTTCAAGAACTGGGTCGGGCACATACTTGTAATACGGTACTTCAGAATCCACAAGTTTATATTGCAAAGCAAGTTGCTGATGAATAATCCTGGCTACTTGGTTATGCCTGTGCAAGTATTCGCCGTTAGCCAGACGAGAACAACCAGAGATAATATGTCTGTTGGACTCACCCGGACGGTGACATGCCCGACACACGTCCACCGTCCCGTCCTTCATAATATGTCTCCGGTAGTTATTCGTCAAGATAACCTCATCCATAATTGCACAGACGAAACCTTCAGTTTCCCCGAAAAGGTCACCAAAACGTAGCCAAGATACGGACGCTAAGAAATCAACACCGGGCTCATGGAGAGCCCGATAAAAGCGTCCGTGAAGCTCCTTGTTTCGCCATATTTCCTTGCGATCATCGGTTGTTAGTATTACAGGTTTGCGCCAGTTCTCTTTAGCCATGGACAGTGGGGTGAGTCCCTTGTCCACTGCGACCACATCTCGGTGCATACCCACTTCGGCTTTTATAAAATATTCCCTGAGATTGCACACCTCGCGGTTGTGGAGGGTCTTGGCATTCAGAAAGCCTCGAACCCCGCACTTCCGCGGGATGTACAGTCTCATCACCGATGATCGTGGGTGATGCATCCGGTTTGCAGTCAGCAATGTACGGACCCGTCGATCCAAGGCGTCGAGTTCAGTCTGAGTCCATTTGAGTATGCCGAAAGAGTACATCAAAACTGGCATGACCCAACCGTTGAAGGCGCGCACCTTGTTTCCGCCTGAAAGAAGACTAATTAATACCTTCTTCAGGCGACCAAAGAAGCGCTCCGTCAACGATTGCTTCATGTCAGAATTATTATTATATATTGTTATAGTATGTATTGTTTCATTACCGTTATCTGTATTCCTGTTGCACGGTGTGGTGTTACTACACCATAAAGCAAAACGACAAAGGTGATCTAGATCAGCAGTCTGCCGCTTGTCAACCTGCACCCTAATTGCGTCCGGTTTCATTTTGACAGTTCAACAATATTCATTGCGTTATTTACGTTGTTGAGCAGACACATTTTTCGAACATACGAAGTAATGGTTTTGCAATCTTTTCAAAACGAAACAGATTATGATTAATCGTGAGTTACGCAATTAGGGTGCCGTAGATGTTTATTTTTGCTTGTTATATTCAAAATCCTCCACAAAAGAACGTTGTTACTGAATATTTTTCTAAAATCGTTTGTTGCACATAATAGGTCTTTACCTATGAAATTGCCGTTTTGTATGAAAAAATTTAAACGAATTTTTTTCATGAATTTTTTATTTGTATTAATCGAAGTAATCACCCATGCAATCAATGCATCTTTGCCATCGCAGTGGCAGTTTATTGATGCCCTTCTTAAAGAAATCAGCTGGACGGGAGGCAACAAATTCTTCAAAGGCATTTTGTACTGCCTCTCGGGTATTAAATTTTTTTCCCGCCAAGAAGTTATCCAAATTCTGGAAAAAGTAGTAGTCTGTAGGCGCAAGGTCTGGTGAGTAGGGCGGATGACGGAGAGCTTCCAACCCCAGTTCTTGCAACTTGGAGACCGTCTGCTGTGCAGTATGAGGTCGCGCGTTGTCGTGCAGGAGCAGCGGAGACGAGCGATTGACCAATGCTGGTTGGAGATGCGCCAGCTTCTCCATCATTGTGTTCAGTTCTTCACAGTACACATCTGCAGTAATGCTCACCCCGTTTGGTAAGAAGCTGTGATGAATCACACCGGCGCTAGACCACCAAACAGTGACCATCACTTTTCTAGGGGTAAGTTTTCGTTTAGGGCATTGTTTAGGTGCTGAACCAGGATCCAACCAACTTGCTGAGCGCTTACGGTTATCAAACAGAATCCATTTTTCATCGCAGGTAACAATGCGGTTCAAAATTCCTTCATTTGTGTGTCTGTTGAGCAGTGCAAGGCACGTCTCGACGCGTACTTCGCGCTGGCGATCATTGAGTTCGTGGGGCACCCATTTGTCAAGCTTTTTTACCTTGCCAATTTGACGCAAATGGACCAATATTGTTTTGACGCTAACGTTGAAAGCTGCTGCTAATTCAGCCGTAGATTGTGTATCATCAGCTTCCACAATCGCCTTTAATTCGTCATTGTCGACCAAAGTCTTCGGACGACCGCGAGGTTCATTTTTCAGGTCGAAATTTCCAGAACGGAAGCGAGCAAACCAATAACAGGTGGTGCGTTGGTTTGTAGTGTTAGCTCCGTAAACGTCGTTGATGTTGCGTGCCGCTTGTGCCGCGTTGCTGCCACGACGGTACTCATATTCCATAATTACTCGAATTTTTAACGTATCCATGATGACGAAAAAGATTGAAATGCGATGAAAATGTAACACTAATCAATAAAGAAATGACTACTTTTAGAAAAAAAAATCCATGTTTTTAAAATAAAATTAATTTGAAATTAGAATTCTTAGCCAAACAAAAATTATTTTGATTTGAAATGGCCAGTACTGCAGAACGGCAATTTCATAGGTAAAGACCTAATAGAAGTCCCGGAAAAGAAAAAGTAAGGTCGTTTTGTGTATTTGTTTATCTGTCTCAGTAGAGTTCTTTTGAATGGAATCCAACACTATTGTACTGAAGAGAATAGATACTGTTTGCGTTTTAATGTGGTTATGCACAGGAAGTTGTTTTATGAGTATTTGGAATATTACCTGATCTGGAAATCGTAGTAAATATTAGGTGGAAAACTGCGTTGTGTGTGAATGAATGTTCTCATTGCATTTTTTGTGGTTCTTAATATGATAGGAAATTTTCAAGTTTTGATGTTGGTGCAATTGCACGCAAACACCACCTTACCTACTTCTCACCTTACTTACTCTCTTCTCTTACACGACTGTCACATTCAGAAAAACCCATTCACCCGTTTAAGAGCTACGGTGCCACAGATAGACACACACAGCGGTCAAACTTATAACACCCCTCTTATTGCGTCGGGTGTTAAAAAGCATTGGCGCTCAAGCTGCTGTCATTCCTAATACTAGGTTTTTACAAATAAGACAACAGATTGTATAAAGGATCTCAATGGGAGGAAAGAAAATAACCAAAGATCGTGTTTGCGCCAAACAATCCCATTGTTTGTATTTAAATTTTCCGCCCCTATGATCTCTTCACCAGGCTCTTAGGGAAGCTAAGGAGTATGTTTCTCAACACACTGTAATGAAATGATACATCACTTGTATACGCAGTTCACACTACCAGGATCTCAGAGAGCGCCTGCCACTCACGCCGTGATGGACGACGCGCCGCGCCTGAGTGGCGTGAATCCGCCGAGTCATCTTATGAGAAGTTTTTCTTTAGGGACGTGTGGGGATCACCGGTCCTGTCAGCCCTCAAACGATGGTTTTTAGGCAACACTTGCGCTCCACAACGATTTTATTAGCCTTGTTATTAGACTTTTTGTGACGATCATGTTGGGAAATTAATAGCTTTCATGTTCCTCAAGCAATATTCGTTATTAGTTGCTTTTGCAAAACCTAATATTGCAAATTGCTCGTGTAAAATATAATTAATGAATGTTCGAATTATCACATCATGTAGATTGTATGCATTAGAACGTTTTCGCACAATATGAAGCTTCCTTGCTTCTTTCTCTAGACGACAAGTTCTTTCCTTACTCGGCAAACATGAGACGCGAGACGTTGATGAGGCGTGTAGCGAGTTTCATCTGATAATGAAGTAAGGCTACGGATATCATTACATACAGCCACATTCACCCCGTACGTACTCATTGTATGGAATTTGTCGTGCGCGCTAAGTGAGTGAAAAGTTTGTTCGTCCGACGAGACGGTTCATTATTGTGCGACATGTTTAAAGAAAACTTTGTTTTCCTTTACGAATGTTTGTATCACATACAAATGTTTTATTAATTTCGAAACAATATATTTTGTACTTGCGAAGTTGAGAGTTACGAGTTTGTCGGCAGTTTGAATATTTTATGAATTAATTTTCTCATGTTTTGCAAACATATCAGGTTCCTCTTGCAAACTGGCACCACCATGTGTGCCTTTTGCATAAGCCTATTTTGTTTTCTTATGAACCAAATTTATCAGTAAGTGGAAGGTCTATTAGAAGACAACAACAAATCAAGCGCGTTACGCACAGTGAAGGATTCAACACCTGGCTTAAGGCGCGAATTACACAGAAACGGCGTAAGGTGAAGGCGTGGCGCAGGCGCAGCGTACGCTGTACATTTTGTATGAAAACGTTTAAAAGTGGCATCATGCCTGCATAGAAAATGTACTTGCGTACGCTGCGCCTGTACCGTGCCTTCACCTTACGCCGTTTCTGTGTAATTGGCGCCTTATGCAAGGACAACATTGATTTTATCGAAAACAAAATAAGTTTTTATTTCATAGTAGGTATGTAATCCTGAAAGAAATTAAAAAAACAACAGTCACTCCTGCGCTTGTTACCGAAAACATACCATATCTGTAAAAACTCACGTAATAAAGGCTTGTCTTTGGTATTGTATTTTCGTATTTTGCCACCAACTTCCGAAATTAAAGTTATTTTCCACTTCGTAATTTTTCTTTTTCTGGATATCGGTAATTTTTTTTGGGAAAACATATAATCTTTTTAATTATGGGATCCATCGAAAGCCCCGCCACGCTTATGTGCATTAAATTATGTATATTATTTCATCCCTCCGTTGCTTTGCCACCCCTAAATGTTCTTTTCGTTATTTAATTAAACCATTGTTTAGCGTTGTACAGAATACATCTGTCTAATTTTCATCAATAAAGTCCCAATAGTATCCGAGTAAAATGGCTGTGTTATCCAAACGAACGGACAGACGATCATGAAAAAACGATAACGGATCCGTGTTTACCATCGTCTACGAAACCCTGAAAAGACTAAATAAAAAATATAAATGGTCAATTACTGTATCTTCCTTACTTAATTACTTATTCTCTAGTCTTGATATCGAATGTAATAATAATAAAATACAGAGAGCTAATATTACAAAATTTTTAGGCCTAACAATCGATAGAAACTTAAATTGGAAAGCGCATATTGAGGCTCTAGCCAAAAGAATAAGTAGTGGTGCATATGCGTTACATAAATTATCACGTACTGTAAATACAGAAGCGTTATTAACGGCCTACTATGGTTTAGTTGAATCCATCATTAGATATGGTGTTATCTTCTGGGGTAACTCAACCGATAGGGATATAATTTTTAAAAGACAAAAGTGCTGCGTAAGATCTATGTTTAATCTAAAAAAAACAGATAGCTGTAAAAATTATTTTATTAAATATAGTATATTAACGTTAGCTTCACTTTATATATTAGAAATAGCAATGTTCGTAAAAGCAAATTCACATTTGTTTCCTCGTATGGCAGACAAATTTCCAAGAAATAGACGTGATGATAGCAAACTATGTGTACATACATCGAAAACTGCACTTATGAGCAAAAGTGTTTTTTGTATGGCACCAAGTATCTACAATAAATTGCCCAAAAGTTGGAAAGAGCAAACTTTACCTAAACTGAAACACACAATGAAATTGTTTTTGGCACAAAAAGCATATTATAGTATTGCAGAATTTTTAAACGACTCATGGTGAATATTAAATGTAAATAAATATAAGTAGCATTATAGTAATTATGGTCATGTAGTAGTGGAGAACTTAAATGTAAATAATTGAATGCTTAAAAGTTCTGTAAATTATCATTGTGATGTTATAATCTGTATTAATCCTTAAGGAAAATAAATAATTGGATAATGTAAAAGATGAAATACAATATTAAAAATTGTTTAATTGTTGACTGATATTTAATGTATAAATGTAAAAGTTAAAAATCATTGATAATAAAAATAATAAATAATATAATTGTACCTAAGATATTTGCACGCCATGAGAAATGGCAGACATGTCGTGAATCACTCTTTATTTTTAAGATCTTGCATGCATGTATTATTTTAATTCTGTGTATACACACAGAATTAAAATAATACATGCATGCAAGATCTTAAAAATAAAAAAAATCAAGAAATTTTATTTGCTTGAACATGTGTATACACACATGTTCAAGCAAATAAAATTTCTTTCTTTCTTTCTTCCATTTCGCTAGTCAGAACTTTAACCACAACCAAAAGAAAAACCATTTACAAAATGGAAGCGGGTTCATTAAATAAATTTATTTTCCTCTTAATTATGCAAAATCAGGGCCGAAATCAAAATAATGAAGTAACCGGCCTAAGAAATTGCAGAAATAAAAATACCTTCGCACAGCAAATTGCGAGAATTCTCCCTGAACTTGTAATTTTACTGAGATTGTTCTGCTAACGGCAGAAGAATGTAATATAATTACAAGTGGTCTCGTTAGCTACGAGGGGCTTTTGTAATGCACGTACACTAAACTCTCTACTGCCCCAGTACCCCAGTGTTGGGCTTGTTGGTTCTCGCATGTGAGTGGGTGAACTGAACAATGTGAAATACGCACGTGAACGTAGTAATGATGAAAATAACAATTTGAAAATAACAATTTATTATCCGAAGTAATGTCGACTAGGTACTTGAATTCTAACAAGTGTTTGCTCGCTTGGCATCGAGCTTGGATATTTTTGACAACTTTTCCTGTTGTTTTCAATGTATTTTTTTTTCACACATAGTTGGTAATGTTTTAACATGTATCTAGTTAGCCTTGCCCCGCGCCAGTCCAGAACCCACTGGTGCGCAAAGGCCTCTTTTCTCTCGTTACCTCGAACCAGCCAAGTCAACAATTCATAAAATAAAAGTACTTGCCAATTGCCAGTTGAAAATAAATAAGTATAAGTTATTTTTCAAAACAAGCTGAATAAAATTTACGCAAAATATAACTTTAATGTTTTCTTAAAAGCTCATTTCACGCCTCAAGCTGTTAACAAAATACTAAAGTTCTTTGTTTACGTAAGTTTCATTTAGTAAGTACTTTTTAGTTCCGTAGAAGCTTTACAAAAAATACTTTCTTTTTACTTCTCCGTACCTATTAGTATATTAATTTCTATCTGATTTACATTTTTATTATTAAGAAACTCCCGGTTCCGTTGTTTTACATATAACAAAGTTCCCATAGCCACCTCCCGGCTCCAGCAGATCTGCTCCATGTAGTAATAATAATATTTCATTGTCATCCGATTTAAACAAGTATACAAAATTTCAGCTCAATCGGTAACCGCAAAGTGCGTCCAATTTAACCTTCAAGATTGCAGTACAGACAGATACTGGGACAAACGAAATTAAATGAAAGCTTGTAAATAAAATACAACACCACTGCACCGGTCGTTACACACCGACCTCCACCGAAATCATGTTGCGCTGATGATACATCTGGGAACAAAATTATATCTGTGTGAATTTGTGGACTCCTTGGAATGCTCTACACCGCTCACGTATTCATGCTGCCCTAGTACTGATGGGAATGAAACGCAACCCTTTTAAAGCGCGTGTGAACAAAGTTTTTTTTTAATAGTCCATCCTCCATTCCATTGTTTTAGTGAAAATTAATTGATAATAACGGCAATTTATGAGTTATATTATAAAACATTCATTTTCATAAAATGGATTATTTGAATTTCATTTGCGGTTGCTAATGAAAGTAAAAACGGAACGGTTAATTTAAACATTAACTGTAATAACAAAGGTCCGGCTAATGTTTTCGTGCTTCCCCAGCCGTGCAACTCAACATCCCTGTTACATTAGCGTAAATTTGAGCAAATTAAGCCGGGCGCACATAGCGTTGTGTAAAATTAAAATTACCAGCACTGCAGTACCGCGAGAGCGCAAACAGAAAAGAATTTCACTAAAAATATTTCGCATGCCGTCGCTGCGTCGTTACACTGCAGGCTCTATTAAACAGAAAGCTTTGAAATTGAAAATTTCTGCCTTGATGCGCGCCGTTAGTATGGACGAATAAACGCGGCAAGTGGATTATGCTTTATTTAATACGCTAGCCAGCTTCTGGCTTACTCCAACTTTTTAACTCCCCCGGATTGTTTCTAAAATCATCCACTTTATTTTCATGTTATATTTTGTATCAGTTTTCTTTCATTTAAGGGTGACAAGTGGCTCCCTCCCGTACAAGATATTTGTTTTGTTGTGTGTCCATAATGCAATTATTATTGATGATACATTATAATTGTTGCAGGCGGAAATATGGTCTGTGTTTATCGCAATTCTGCGCAAGAGTGTGCGAAACCTTCAAGCCTGTACCGACGTCGGCCTCATACACCATGTCCTGCAGAGGCTACCCCGCGCTGAGACAGTCGTCGCTGGTATGTAACTCCCTTTACATTTTCTATCTCTTTATTATGTTGCCCTAGTAAGGGTGAGAAGTTAAATAGCATAGTTCACAACAGGTGCTCCCGTTTTATAAAGGACCTCTAAATTTACTCCTTGACTCCGCCCATTTCACTTACTTAATTTTAACCCTCCTTTGCTCCATGCCCTTTTTATTATGATAAACATCCCAACAAAATTGTCGGCCCTAGTATGCGTTCTGCTCTTGACTTTAAGTTCTATTTTCATGCCCCTCTAGTATAAGTTGCGAGTTCTGCAGCACCTGTTGTTATTAAGTATAAAAGAAAGGGACGGAAAAAAACCTTGCGATGATGTTTGAACACCTCTTGTGACGTGCTAATGCCTTGGTAATGCCAAGATACTATAAGAATAATTTGAGAAACGTACGTTTCTCAAATCTCCTTTATTTAATTAAAAATATGTGCATATTGCGCATCACAATCATTGCTACTGTTGACAAAATTAATCTAACTCGTTGGAAAAATGTGCTTTTAAAAAATCGTTTAAAATGGTAATGTATTTATTTTGTGTTGAAAAAAAATCACAAGGTTCAACGTAGTGTAAAATCAGAAATAATTTGATCGACGACTTATTTTTTCCTTATGAATTTTCCCCTTGTGTAAAAAACTCGTTATTCTCAACAATATCCGTTAGGGTAAACTCTTGAACGACTCGTGTCGAATAATATCAGACCCTCATGCGTAGTTAAAGTGCTCCTCGGATACGTAGCCGGCTATTCTTGTATTTTAATATGGCGTCTTATTTGTTTTTTTATCCCATCTTTTAACATTATTTTATAACGTGCCCTTTCATACAGTTATTTTGTAAGAGTTATTTGGGCGACAGATACGAAAGGTACAACAGGTTTTTACAGTTTATTTTAATTATGTTAACTGTAGGAGGATTAATTTATCTACATATTAACCTCGGAACACTGGAATTGAGTTATATTTTTTTTAAAGCTTAAATCGATCGCAATTTACCAGATTCAGCATCTTTTCAATATGACGCATGTCATAATGCCGACAAAAGCACAGATCATAAGTTTGCAAAACACGTATAAAAGGGACACGTCTTTTCGCCGTACTTCTGTTCAGTGCACGCAACCTATTGTATTCCTATGCTCACCTAGTACTACTCTCCCTTCATTTCGCTCGTTCTTTATTTTCCATGTTACCTTTACATGAAAACGGGGTCAATGTGTCCCGAGCTTGAAATGAGTGTGTATTGGGGTGATGAAGATATTTGTGTACTAGCCTCTAGCTACGCTAACTAGTTACTGTGATTGATAAGTTATGATTTAAGTAGTTATTTGGTGTTACGAATGTAATGTCATCAACACAGAGATACATTGCATTGCAGACTGCAACCATTGCAGGGCCTTCTGGGTGGATCTGTAAACATGAATACTCAGTCCAGTACTTAGCTTGAGCATTAAAATGTTTGTCCCAACCAGTGCTGCCTCTTCAATTTCATCTAATTTCAAGTCACGCAATGCACGACTGTCTTCCACATTCCACTGAAGAAGCTCCCGCAGCAAAAGTCGAAGTCTCTTGGTTTCATGGGCACTATGTCGCCCTAGTAACTGTGAGAAATCTATCCCAACCCTTTTGAAACCGAGTTCAAAGGATTTTTTTACAGGTTCACACATTATGCACGACACCTTGATCCCTTTCCTTGTAACTTCTGATACCCTAGTCTGCTTGGGAATAATAAGACTCGCTTGAGATTTTTTTCTTGAAACTCTGAATCTGCCGTAATTTCTCTGTAAAATTACGGTTTATTCTAAGATGAGCGGTAGCCGCCACTTACGGCCGCAGTGACGGCTACGGTTTAAATCGTTAGATTCATCGCATTTGTTTCGTTTTCATTGTCATGGGAACGCTATTTAATCATGTGTGAGCTCACTCTTCTCAACATGGATATTTTCGTGTGTCCTAACTACGGTGAGGGCAAACCTAATGTTTGGGCAGCGGGGTTTTGGCGATATCAAAAACCCTTTTTAGACACAAACAGAATTTAATACACATTTATTGATAGACTAGCTTTTGCCAGCGGCTCCGCCCGCGCGGAACTTTCATCCCCTATTTAGCTCCCTTACGGGTTGAATTTCGAAAAATCCTTCCTTAATCCTTGTCTACATTATAAAGGGAACCTCTGTGCAAAATTTCAGGGTTCTAGCTCCAAGGGTTTCGGCTGGGCGTTGATGAGTCAGTCAGTCAGTCAGGACTTTTCTTTTTTTATTTATATAGATCCCCTAGGGAAAAAAGAATTAACAAAAAAAAATGTTAAAAAGTTTTTTCTATCTACATATATATATTTTTTGCTACACTTTGGAGTACATTTTGTTTTTCAATTTTAAAAGGGACTAACTTCCGCTTTCCAAAAAAAAAGTATTTCAGAATCTGACGGCACAGTAAAAAGTTATTTAATTTTTGTTGTATAATGATGCTCCTTAAGTTCTTAGGAGAGCGGTGGCCGCCATCTAGGAAGAAACCGTAGATTTGAGAACACACAATGTTCACAAAACAAAAGTAACTGAAAATGGTATTATGTGCGTGAGGCACATAGTACCATTTTCAGTTATTTTTGTTTTGCTGCGCCAAATTCGAATTCAAGAAAAAAAAAAAAGAAATAAGCAGGCGCAATTTCGTGAAGACATTATACAAGGTGTTTTTAGTTAGGGTTTAGTAACAAATGTTCCTATGGTTCCCGATACAGCTGTAGCCGTTGTATTCACCCGATACTAGATTTAGTATAGCCAGACCGATACCGCTGTACCGCGCCTTAGGTACGGGCGCGGCGCGACGGGGGAGCAGTGCAGGCCTCTGATTCGTCAGTGCAAGCCGCTCATTCGTCACCACTCACAACGTCCGTCCCCCGCCTCGCCGTATCGTATGCGCAAACAAGGCGCGGTACCGATGATGATTTTTTCAGTTTTGAGCAGATACACAGGCAATACAGGAAAAGTTTTTAACCAGTGCGCAAATTGTAACCATGAATTCAGCATATCATTCTAGACCCCCTAGCGCAGACATTTTTCGCCGGATATACAAAAAAAATCAGCTGTTCCACACATTTTGACCGCGTACGTATTGCACTTTTCTATGAAACAGCAGATTTTTTTTGTACAACTGGCGAAAAATTTGTGCGCTAGGGGTTCTAGAATGATATGCTGAATTCATGGTTACAATTTGCGCACTGGATAAAACCTTACCCTGTATTATAAGACATCTTAAACTACTTTGCTATTTGCAACAAATTTTCTTAAGGTTTCAGGCACTGCTGCAGATATTGCATTTGCTCGGTACTAGATTTTTAGGGTAATAGGGTATTTTCCAATTTGTTGAAAAGTATTCTAAATTGAAGATTGGGACGAAATATGTAACAGAAAAATAAAATAAAATTGATTTATATCCATTTGCTCAATTAAAAACGAATCAAAATTATTTTTCGTTGTTTTGAATTTACCGCCAAAACGCTCATTACGATTACTTTTTATCTCGTGATGTCAACTTTGTGTAAACCAAAGTAGTTAGTGAGTAAACAAGTGAATGTCGAGTTAATAATTAACAAGATTTTTAATGTATAGAAAGTGGAATTACTGGCGTACCGTGGCTCTGTGCACAAATACTTCTAAAACTGCGCCAAAATAAGTACTTGTACCGGTGCCGTTTACACAAAGCTGGCGTCACGATGTCACGTGAAGAAAAGTCATCGTAAGAAGCGTTTTGGCGGTAAATTCAAAACAAAGAAAAAGAAATTTGATTTTAATTGTTTTTAACTGTGAAAATGAATTTAAATAAATTTATTTTTATGTTAAATATATCGTCCCAATCTTCAAATTAAAATAGTTTGTATTAAAGTGGAAAATACCCACCCTATTGCATTCGTTTTGATGTGAGCGTTCTTCGATTGGCATTTTTTTTTATTTCTGAGCAAATTAAGAGCCGATATAACACGGTATATGGAGTTATTTTGCTATTGTCAACTTTTTAAAATTATTTTTTGAACCCTATTTTGGCCTATATTTTTGTTGTTTCTCTCCCTGCCCTAGTAATGCTAGCCCTTTACAACGACTCCAGAATCAGTGTTCTAACTAAACACGTGTTTGCGCTACACGAATTGGAATTTCGACTCATTAAATAATCTCTATCATTACTCTCGAAAAATTGAGGGACGCGCGCATGCGCATTCACACGCAGCGTGACGTCATCGGCAAATTACATCCCGCTTATTTTTTTTAATAATTCGACCTATTTTTTTATTGCTCATGCATTACTCTAGCACTAAAAGTGTCGTAGTTACTAGCGTTTGAAATCTTATATGTTTTTATCGGTCAGAAATATTGAACATACCACGAGCGAAAAGACGTTTTCAAGTCAAAAATCTCAAGCGAGTCTTATTATTCCCAAGCAGACTAGGGTATCAGAAGTTACGAGAAAAGGGATCAAGGATCACGTGAATAGCGTGTGATGTGTGAACCTGTACAAAACATCCTCTGAACTCGGTTTGAAAAGTTTTTTTTGTTGTTTTGGAAAGCATCAAATAACTTCTCCCGCTCTGGGGTTGAGATAGATTACTCACAGTTACTAGGGCGACAGTGTCCATGAAGTCATAGCACTTCGACGTTTGCCACGTGAGCTTCAGTGGGATGTGGAAGTCAGTTAAGGATTTGGCAGAATATCTGATGTAATCCGCGGATGAAAGAAATATAGCACGTAATGATTCTGGCAACAAGCATTTACTTATCTTTACATTTGGATTCCTTTTTTGATGACTTCAGCTTTAATAATGATTATACATATTAACAATAGTCAGCATTGCTTAGATTATGTTTACTTCCAAGATATTAGACTAGTTTACTTACATCGAGCCCCACAATGCGCGATGCGGACGATGATACCGGGGATTTATTGCAGCTAGGTTTATGGATTTTATTCTTATCGATGTATGTCTCAAAATGGCATTGAAAGATTTTAATAACGAAATTTCATGGTGGTACGAAAATAGCCAATAAATAGTACCTATAACTGCAAGACATATAAAGACAAAAATCATTTCTAAAGTAAAGTCCTCATATATTTTAAGCATCAAAGGCAATACAAAACTATGTCCATGACATGCCTGCGTTCCGCGCTCTAACTGAACTAATATCAGAATAACTATTACAATTAAACTTCCTTATATGATTCCGCAGTTGTTACACAAAACACATGTTCATTGCTCCATGGAGTTCCCTAATATAACGTTGTAGCAAAATATGATTCCCTAGTAACAGTGGGAGCAGTGATCCATGTTCCTTTAAAATCCCGATATTTTACCCATCTTTATAAAATGAGTGCCTGTTACACACAACTTATGATGTCCCAGTTAAGGTGTGAACTACTTAAAATAAACTGTTGGTTCTGTCGGTATGTGTACGATAATATTATGAGAAGTGATTAATGAAAATTATGACAGAAAAAAAAAATGTTGATGGAATCTGACCTGAGAGGTGTCAAAACAAAATATTGGGTATTGAAACCTCTGTAAGTTCTAATACTCTGGTAACTGAGAAAAGTAGTCCATATTCTGCCAAGGCTACATACAACATTATTCTTACGGAAGTCCGGATTTTTAGTTTACTTTGCCTCATTCTTTGTGTGGTAAGACCCTTGTTATTACGTTGCATTGTGCAAGAATCCTTCTGAGTTCTTCTGATAGCCTAGTTTACGTATGAACTAATTCAAATTTATTGCAAACATGCCTTGAGAAAGTGTGCTTCTTCGTGGGATATAGCCGCATGCGCAGTTAATAATCACATGTAATGTAACCTATAATGTATGATGCTCTGGTAACTGTGAGAACAGTGATCCCATATTGTTCCAAAAGGTCAAATGAAAACAATATTTTTCTATTATATCGTTATCCCCTTCTAAGCTAAAATGAATGAACTATTATACTGCAGACAATTTTTTTGTTTGAAATCAGGTATCGTAGTTTGGCTGTATAGGCCCAGGAGGAAGTAAAACAAGTGGACTGTATTTTATAAAGGTTTATTAGGTGGTCACAATTAATTATTTATTTATAGTCAATTAAAAACGGTAACAATAATTACATTAATTGACGTAGAAACAATATTATAACGTGGCAAATAATTATGTTAAGTTATATGATTAAATTAAAAACTAACATGGAACAGTGGACCTTGTATACTTTCCCTTACAGAACACCAGACATATACCTACGCATAATATTATTCCATTCACCCGCAAACAGATCACATTCAGGGTGGGCTGTCAGAAGAGCATTTAGCATCTTTAGGGTACGACAAACTGGGGATTCGGCTCTGGCTACCGTTTTACATGGCATTTGAGTAAACAGATTGTGCCGGCGGCTCTGACGGTGTCTGATGTATTTGTCGGGCACAAATAATTGGCAGAAAAGGTCATGGAGCTCTGGCTAGTCAATACGTCCCCGTTATGTCTTCTATGATATCGTGAGCTGATGAAAACCTCTTCTCACCTCCAATGAGTTAAAACCCAACGTTCCTAAAATATAGTTGGTAGGGTACATGTAAGGGAGGAAAGAAATGATGTAACCTTTAGAATAGGCATGTTAGGAAAGTTTTCTGTACCTTTTCCAGCATCAGTGTTTGGGTGGCGGCATAGGGATGCCAAACAAAGGCACTGGACTCGAGTTTGCTGCGAACCAAAGTAGTGTACAACAGTCTAATAATATTTGTATTGTGAAAGTCACGAGTATTCCGTGAAACAAATCCCAAGCGCCTGAAATATTCCTTCGCAACGATAGAAACGTGGTCTCTAAAAGTCAGACCACGATCGAAAGTCACTCCAAAGTCTTTTACGATGGTGGCCCGGGTAATTACTTCACCACCCAAACTATTGTAATGAATTGGTCGCAACCCTGTATCGTATGTCATGACATAGCATTTGCTTGTATTGAAAATCAATTTGTTCACAATGGCAACAATATCCCTTTGTAGGAGTTTGCTATCCTCGTCCGTTCGGATTTCTGCGACTAGCTTGAGGTCGTCGGCATATAGTAGACATTTGGCAAACTTAACATTAGTTATTAGGTCGTTGATCATGATCAGGAACAGAAGAGGCCCCAATACGGATCTCAGACTTACGCCCGAGCGTGTATTGTAAGGTTTGGTATCGAAGCAGCCATATCTTATAAGCTGTTTGCGATCGCGCTGGTAATCAGAAAAGAAGTCAAGAAGCCCGGACGAGAAACCGATGGCCCCCAGTTTCGTCAAAAGTACATCGTCGTCAACTCTGTCGAATGCTTTCCGGAAATCGAAATATAGAGCGTCAACCTGTCCACCGATGTCCAACCCACGGGACATAAAGTCCACGTGAATCAGTAAGTTTGTTTATAGCAGAATCAATGGGAATGCCCGAGCGCAGTCGTGTCGAACGGTGCAATGCTGCGAAGCTGTCGCGGCCCGGTCCCCGTGCCGTGCCGCGCCCCTTGTTGACAACGTCGTAGTGTGTTCGTTGGATTTGTATGTATGTGTGGGAACATTGGCCTTTGGAGACAAATTGTGGGAAGCGGACTCCGCGCACTCGTTTCTACTTATGATACTCTAGTATCTATGAGAACAGTGATTTCTGATATTGTAGCAACACGTGTTTTTAAATAATCGAGTTCCATTTATCACAAGTCTACCTTATCATGGGAAATTGTTTTGATTTCATGTTCCATTTTGCCCTGTGCTGATGCCCTGGTTACTGTGAGAGCTGATCGGTAACCCCTAACCTAAGCTTGTCGTTAAAAGAAGATTTATTATTGTTAAATCACAAAAAAAGGTTCCCAGTTCGCGCACAGTGTTGAGAGATTTCTATGTAACAGTAACGTAGCTCCTCGTGGAAGAGATACCCGCCGCCGATCGCTTTCACGAGGAGCTACGTTACTTCCGGTACACGGTCGCCACTCCAAACCTTTCGGCCTCATCGGCTATCTGTTCTGCGAAGAATGTGCCCTGCCCACTGCCACTTACGTTTGGCAATTCTTCGGGCTATGTCGGTTGCCTTGGTTCTCCTGCGGATCTCTTCATTCCTGATTCGATCACGTAGGGAAACTCCGAGCATAACCCTCTCCATTGCCCTTTGGGTGACTTTTAGCCTCCTGATAAGGCCCATTGTGAGCGACCACGTTTCTGTTAAGTTTCGTTTGTGTTAAGTTTTTAACCGACTTCAAAAAGAAGGAGGTTATCAATTCGACATGTATTATATTTTTTTTTTTTTTTTATGTATGTTCGGGCATAACTCCGTCGTATACAGACGGATTTGCAAAATTATTTTTTTTGTTCGAAAGAGGTTTACTCCGAAATGGTCCCATTGAAATTTCATATAGATCTGATGATGCGTTTCGGAGACAGACAACGGAACTCTTCAAAAAATTACAGCAAATCAACCGCGAATATTGCTATCGCATAAATATGCATTGTTTTGACGCCAAGGATGATGAAATTTCGAATTGGTGTGAGGTAGGTAACTAAAAAGTGAAAAATAAAAACTTTTTTCAAAAAAAAAAACAACCGACTTCCAAAAAAACACTACAAAGTGCAAAATTACTTTAATTTCGGAAGGCGGTGACGAATAATTAAAATACACATAAAAAGACACCGACTTCCGAAATTAAAGTAATTTTGCACTTTGTAGTGTTTTTTTGGAAGTCGCTTGTTTTTTTTTTGAAAAAAGTTTTTATAAATGGTATTATTTCATGAAATCCATCAGTTAAACCTAGAAAACGCGTAGTTTCAATTAGATGGAGCCAGAAACCATACAGCACAAAACAAGATCGAAACTTTGAGAGGAATGTTTCCGAAACTATAGGTACATTTCAAGAAATGTTGACATTAATTGACCCCCAAAATCACCAGATTCGACAGAGGTCCTGACTTTTTCTGCGAGGTTATCTAAAAGAACGAGACGTGGTCAATTTTACACCTAAGTGTATTTGTGACTCTGATAGTGTAAAAGTATGCGCAATTACGTGAAAAACATTCTGAAAAGCGATCGCATTTTAAAATACCAAATAGGGGCAGATTTGGCGCATGTTACTTTCATACAAAAATGACAAGAATGATATAATTATGGAAAAATATTTCATAATTTTAATTTTGGATAAAATTATCTTTATTTAAAGTTCTTCGAATTCGCTACTGTATGTGTATGTACAAAAAAAACCTATAAAAAGACTGATAAATGACAGTGTAACTAAAAAGTCATTTCTGTGCCAGGATATTTTGGTGCGTTTCACCTTCCATTACTACGCTTCGTATTTTTCGTAAGTTAATTAATTCCTTGTCCATATTAATAACTAACTTTTGATATAGCAATCAGCTCGGCATACATACATCATTTATCTTAACTAAAATCTCTATTACTAGGATTGTGTAGTGTTTTACAGCCTGATTTAATACCCGGTGGCATATCAAAGTAATTTATAGTACGTGAGATAACAGACTTGTGTGGGCAACCGAAAACGTGCTCTTTTGCCGAGTGAAAGGTATAAGCATTATTGTTCGAAATTGCTTGCAATGTCATTGCGTTAAAACAAGGCTACTTTACTATCTGATCGGAATATAGTGAATTGTTTGGAAGTCCATAATATCAGGGGGCGTAGCTCAGATGGTAGAGCGCTCGCTTAGCATGCGAGAGGTACCGGGATCGATACCCGGCGCCTCCAGTAAAAATCTTTTGGATAATATTTTTACAGATAAATATTATTTGGCCAAAGAACCTAGCTTCAACTTCGATTTTTTTTTTGACAATTCAAAAGTGCCTCTAAAAGGTTATATGAAATAAATACTTTAAGTTTGAGTTTGAAAACAATCGGCCCTGGTCAAACAATTGAACTAGGGATATATGACATAGTTGTTAGTAGTAGTTTAACATAGTCGTAAGTTATACTAACAAGCTTGTTGAGTCTTGGTTACTCTAATAAATAAATATTCTATTCTATAGTTATCATCTCCTAATAGAGAATCCAATGTTAGTAAAGTGGTTCGTGGCAATGAAGCAATGCTTTTAATTTTCCCTTGTGTCATACATATTACCGCAGTGGGCAATCTAGACATGATATTCGTTTATTTCTTCAACAGGGGGCGTAGCTCAGATGGTAGAGCGCTCGCTTAGCATGCGAGAGGTACCGGGATCGATACCCGGCGCCTCCAATAAGAATCTTTTTGAAACAGGTATATTTTCTCATTGTAAGCTTATTATATATTTACTTTTGAAAGTAGAATGAACTTTCCTTTACCACGAAAGGTACATTTCGCTATAGTTATAGCTATAGTTTGGTTTAAGTTGATTGGACATGGAACAGCTGTGAAAACGAAAGTTCATAGTTATTCAAAGTAGAATTCATCGAAGGTCTGCTAACTTAAGTTATACGTTTTTCTAATGACCTGTATTTATCTCGCTAGCATTGATCTCTGGTTAAAACTAGTTTTGAGTCTGGTTTTAATTTTAGAACGTTCCTCAAGCATAGATTCATTGATCATAGTTTAGCTGAGTTTTTTTTTTGGGTGGGAAATCATCAAATAACTTCTCCCGCTCTGGGTGGAGCAGGAGGGCGTGTCAGACTTCTACTGACTAAAACCCACCCGTGTTCCTTCAGTAGCCCGTATGCCAGGGGCTGTGGTATCTTTTTCAAACAAACCCGCACCCCTGACAGGCATCAGCCCTTGCGGGCCCCATCATTTTTTGTGCTGACATCTCATTGAGGCGCGCGTGGAACACAACGCGCGCTCGACTTGGGCTTGGTCCTTACCGGACAGCGAGCTACCCATTAAACGCTGTCCGCAAGCCCATGCCTACGGTGGCCGGAAATCGGCCTGGGATTCCCGACGCCCAGGGCGTCTCCGTATCCTGCGGCGGCTAGGGTCGCGAGGGCGCATATGCTGCCTCTCCCTCACGTGCGCCCTCTTCGCGAGCATTACTGCTTCGCTGAAGGAGGTGACGGCTCCCCATGCCCTCTCGCTCCGGACCATGGCCTGGACCAGGGCCGGACGCGAGAGATCGCCGCCGCCGATCGCCTCCACGAGGACACGGCGGTGCTCCGCCCAAGCTGGGCAGACCGCCACCGTGTGCTCCACCGTGTCCTCAGGGCGATCTTCGCAGTGGAAACACCCGGGCGTTTCCTCCCGCCCTATCCGAAACAGGAACCTCCCGAAACAGCCGTGTCCGGTGAGGACCTGCGTCAGGCGGAAGGTGAGGACGCCATGCCGCCTCTCAAGCCACTCCTCAAAGAGGGGACTTACCGCCGCAATCGTGGCGTGCCCAGCACTGGGTTGCGACAATCGCACACTCCATGTCGCCATGAGATCCCGCCGGAGCTCTGTCCGCTGTGCCTTGATTTCCCGCGGCAGCGGAGTTACGCCCCGGCGTTTGGCCTCCTCGCGCCACTCCCACATTTGCGCGAGGACCTTTGCCTCCAGATCCCATGGCGGTAATCCGGAAAGGAGGCCCGCCGCCTCGCCGGATAGTTTAGCTGAGTTTGGATTTATTTTAGATCGTTACTCAGTTCGTGAATCGAACCCAAGCTGTGATTCTGGAATCTGTAATCTGTAATCACCCAAGTGAGAACGAGACCGCGCTTGAACATAGATTTTTACATATTATGTCAATTTCTGATTCCTTATGGAGTTTTTAAATATTATTCATTTGATTTAAAACTATCGAAATGGATATATTTGAAGAAGTAGATCATTACAAAAACGTCCAGTGCTTACATTATCTGTTTTTTAATTCATCATCGTCATCATCAGCTTATAATGTTCCCTCTGCTGGGACACAGGCCTCCTCTCGGTGAGAGGGATTGGGCTGTAATTCACCACGCGGGCCCAGTGCGGGTTGGTGGATGTCACATGTCTTCGAATTTTTGTTCTACGACCGGTTTCCTCACGATGTTTTCCTTCACCGTTTGAGAGCAGTGGTGATGAAATAATTTACACAAAGTAATGCGCCTGGCTGGGTTCGAACTCACGACCTACAACTCGTAAGCCGCGGCCGGTACCAGTTGGCCACCACTGCTCACTTGGCCACCACTGTTTTTTTTATTATTATTTTCAATTACGTATTTAAAATCTTTTAGTATTTCTGAAAGCAGGCTTTTTGCTAATGTATTAATTTTTTTCTTAAGTCCTGGCATTTTTAAATGAGAACATTAAATTAAACCAGCAAAACAAATAATAAGCAAACTGATGATAAATAATTTAGTAGCTGTGCATTTAATTGACATACCAACCTTTTATATAGCATACCTTTTACGGACATAGAAGTCTTTTAAAAGATAAACATTTTAGCGTAAAAAATGACCATAATTAACTTCAATAAATGTGGTATTGCATTGTACCTACTATTCGGGACCGGAAAACAACTCTGATTTCTTAAATAATTGGGGGTAGGTACGTATAGCATATTTTATATTTCTGATCCAGTGAAAAGACATAACAAACTTGGTAAATTTAATAAATGGTAAACGAAAACAGGCTGATGCATAGACAATACACATCTATGCTTGACGCTCGATTTGAGTCTCGATTTAGCTGATTTTATAGTTTGATTACCGTTATGGAATAAGAACGATGCTCAAGTATTTATTCTATACTTAGACTGTGATCGACTGATTGAAGATCAAACTGTACTCGAGGAACGTGTTGTAATACGGACCTAAGTTTTGCTGTATTATTGCCATCTATTTTCTGAACAACCAGGAGCGGGTTTTTCCGGCGTTGACAGCGATCGCCATCGCTGTCAACGCATTCAATAAACATCATAATGTACGTTTCAAATAAATAAGTGTAAAGTTCGTATATGTATAGTTTACATTCACACCCATTTTTGCGTTTAAAATTTGGAATCATCCGACCGACCGGAGTTTAGTTTACCTACCCAACTTGAACATAGTTTCTCCTAAGTTTCTCTTGAAAAACAGAAGGAACTTGTAGATTCTGAATAGAAGATTTTATAACAAGAAATTCGAGTACGACTATTATTTTAGTCTCTATATTTTATATTGTATTTTAGGGTAATATCTAAGAAACTGTTTTCATTATTTCATCAAAATAACTGTAACCTACGGTTCGGTTTTTGACCAACCTTTTTAAGAAAATATTTGCTGGCGGCTTGTGAACCTTAGAATGTTGAAAGTAAAGTATTTGTGGGTGGAAATCGTTCGTTCCTACTATCTTCAAGAAGGCAATTGAACACCACCTACCTTAACTCCCGGGTCAGCAGGGGAGCTTCAGCGTGCACGGCACTTTACAGATAGGCAGTTTAAATCAAACTCAAACTCAAAGCATTTATTTCAATTAGACCTTTCACAGGCACTTTTGAATTGTCAAACAAAAATCGAAGTTGAAGCTAGGTGCCCATTCCAAAAACGTAGATCTCTCTGGAGAAGAACGGGCAAGAAACTCCAAGGACACTCTTTTAAATCGTGGGTATTACAAAATTTGTGTGTGTGGGAACATTATTCTTGGTGCTTCTATATGTGAGAACAATGTAAAAAAATGTAATAAAATAAATTAAAAAAAATAAGATTCAAAATAAGCCATGGCAGATAAGAGATGACCAGTCTCAACCGACGGCGCCCGTTCACGAACTTGACGCATGGATCAGCACCATCCAGCTCAACCATTTTCTAGGGAACCGAATGATCCAACACACACGCCACCATCAGTGAGACATTTAAGTGAGCATGACATACTCTCAACTACCACGTTTTTTCAAGTCGACGTACATTAAAACAACATATTATAAGGATGCATGGTACTCACATTTACAAAAATTTGACAAAATGCTTCTAAATTATACAAAACTATAGTTTCAATCCTATTTGAGAAATTCATAAAATTTGACTTCCAAAAAGAAAGAAAAATATATAATAAGTATCTATTGAAATTTTAATAAATAATACTTGGTTCAGTAAAATCAAAAACAAAATCGTAATGTCACAAAATTAATAAAAATAGGAACAGAAATGTTCGCAATGTCAGAAAAATAATAATAATAGGAACAGAAGTGTTCGTAATGTCAGAAAACATAAAAAAAAAGGGGAAGCATCTCTTCCAAATATTAAAATGTTAATTAGTAAGCCCAGGTGGCTGTGGAGCAGGACCAGCATTAAGCCAGACATTTTTATCTAAGATATAATCATCTAACTTATAATATGCTTGTCTACATAGTGTGCGTTTAATGCATGACTTAAATTTATTTTCACTTAGTTCAAGAATATCGACTGGTAGTTTATTATAACATTTTACACAGTACCCCATAAAAGAAGTATGTACTTTAGACAATCTGAAACGTGGTTGATCTAATTTGTTCCTATTTCTAGTGTTAAAATTATGCCTGTCACTTATCTTACTAAAAAGATGTAGATTTTTCCGAACATACATAATGTTCTCATAAATATATTGAGAAGGTACCGTCATGATGTTAATTGTTTTGAACAGTTCCCTTAGAGATTCGCGTCTGCGGAGGTTGTAAATGGCTCTGACAGCCCTCTTTTGCAGAATAAAGATCGACTCAACATCCGCAGCCCGTCCCCATAGCAAAATACCGTAAGACATGATGCTATGAAAGTAACTAAAATAAACAAGTCGCGCGGTATCCACGTCTGTTAATTGGCGGATCTTCCAAACAGCGTAAGCGGCAGAACTTAGCCGCCCTGCAAGTGATGTTAAGTGAGGACCCCACTGTAGCTTTGAGTCAAGCGTGATCCCCAGGAAAACCGTTTGTTCGACGAATTCTATTATCTCCTTATTCAATACAACGTGACATTCACTACTTCTGACATTCGGCAACGTGAATCTTATGCATTTAGTTTTCTTTCCATTTAATACCAAATTATTTACAGTAAACCAATTATGGACCTTAACTATAGCGCTATTTACCTCGCCAAGCTCCTGTGCGTGTCTCTTAACTTTAAAAATCAGTGATGTGTCATCAGCAAATAACACCATTTAAATGTACTCTGGGTTCAAAGGTCTTAAAGATCGCACACCACACGGTAATGAGTCCACAAACACTACAGAAGCTAAAACGTTTAGCTTGAAGCACGATCACAATAAGAGAAGAAGAAACGTTCATCCAGCTCAAGGCCTCAAATCGTAATGTCCGTCACGGATATATGTCGCCGCAACGTAGGTCGTGAGCAAGGTCAGTGATGATTTACCAACCACCCTCAATTCGATAGTAAGAATCGAACACCTACGTTTTAAAGTTCAAAAAAAGTAGTAAAATAGAAATACCGACCATGTTTTTTCAGTTTATTAAGAACTATCCAGGCACCAGGTCTTCAGAAATGCTAGGAGGCAACGAATCCTCTATGGAGCTTAATGTGCTGGCAATTGCAGGACACTTACTTCTAATTGGACGGATGGCAAAGTTCGTAATCACAGCGCTAGCCAGGCAAACTGGCTAAAGAAACAAACCTCACGTATGATACGCAATTAGAGGGGAAGCGCTCCTGTAACCCGCGAAATTAAAATTTTCTTACGTTTTTTGTTTGATATTATAACCTCACTAGCTTTTGCCCGCGGCTCCACCCGCGTGGATGTCGGTTATCGCGTAAAAAGTAGCCCATGTCCTGCTCCATATCCCAGGCTATATCTCTTTTGTTGATTTAACAATTTAATGACAAGACACAGACATGACAAGACAAGCGTAACAGATAGACGAGAGTTTCAAAGACAGTTATTTCATTGAATAGTGATTTAGTAGCTAGCCGCGGCGGCGCTTCCGCCTTAATGTTGCCATTTGTGATACAATAGTTAAGTTGCATTAGATTATCTGAACGTGATTTTTGATTCGATTTCTATCAGGGGGCGTAGCTCAGATGGTAGAGCGCTCGCTTAGCATGCGAGAGGTACCGGGATCGATACCCGGCGCCTCCAATAAGATTTTTTTTAGTATTTTCGTCTTCTGTGTCATTTACTTAGCTTAGAAAACTCAGGCTACCTTACTTTGAATTGCGACATTTTTAGCGAACAATTAAAAAAAAAAAAAATTCAAAACTGTAGAAGTTCTTTCAGTAACTGTCGGGAATCACTTTAGGAGTCTATTGATCTTTAGGTGAAACATTTATTGGATTACCGTTTAGGAAACTTTAATCACGTTCGTCTTGAAAAAACTCTTTGAAACTCCTACCTACTAAAACAAATGGTTTGTTTGACAAAACCCAACTAGGTTTGGGCTTGTTGGAAAAATGTTTGATGGAAATGGTTTAATTTCAATGTAATTTAGTTTAAATAAATGATAACTGATATTTATACTAAATTACATTGAAATATGATCCATTTCCAGCAAACATTTTTTTCATGAATTTTCATGAAAATTCATTTTATATGATGAATAAAAAAAAAATACCTTGAAAAAGAAGAAACAGGATTTTCTCCGTATTAGTTCTAAGAAGCTCGACAACAGTAAATAATTAACTTTTCTTCTCTCCTTTTAGTAAATACCTGTGTCCGGAAATGGTAAACGTATAGGAAAGTTTTAATTAAATGCAACTATCAAACCACTTCGAACTAGTTGCAGGTGCAACGGCTGAGCTTGGGTGGCGTTACAAGAAATTTTGTTAAGAGTTAGAAATTCAATTTATTTCCACACATACTGACATAAATTAATATTATGAACTTCATTAATAGTGTTAAAGCTGCTTAAACCATTTGGGTAGAAATAATTTAATCAGTCTATAATTTTCCCACTGCTGGGACACGTGCCTCCTCTCGGTGAGACGGATCTATTATGATTATTGTTTCTAAAACAGGGTGGGTCCCCCCAGTCATTAGAAATTCCACAGACCTGTGGGCAAGGCTCTGGGAATTCGGGTTAAGAAGGGAAAATCATATTAGATTCGTAATTGTACCGATTTAAGTACTCTAAACTCGTCTACGTCGTAATGGAGAACATTTTATGCGTTGCGCGTCGTTTAAAATGTGCGTGAAAGTATTACGCAATGTGGTCTTGATCTAGTTTTAATAGCTTGAGGCATTGCGTACTGCAGTAGTGGACTTTAAGAACGTTATATTCATTTGATTTAAATCAGGGGGCGTAGCTCAGATGGTAGAGCGCTCGCTTAGCATGCGAGAGGTACCGGGATCGATACCCGGCGCCTCCAATCTTTTATTTTAGGTTCACTTAATAGAAATCAATGATGAAGGTTATTTTTAATCATTTCTGTTATGTAGCCAAATGGATTTTAAACATTCCACTGTGTCTGCGTACCGATCTGTGGGATTCATTCATCTTTTAACGAAAGTAAAAGGAAAGCTGAGATCTCTCCCTCAAGCGTTAAATCGCACGGGGTGTGTTTAGTTCTCACGCGTACCAGGAAACCATAACCCCTCAGGTAGACGTTTTAAATTGTTTAAAAGAATCTTAGGAATTGAGGACGCTGCTTTACAAACTAATACATATATTATTATAACCTTTACAAAATAAGATTGGGTAACAAAATCTGTCCAATCTTACAATTACCAACACTAGAGTATCAAGAATCAAGAAGTCGTCTGTTATTTTGGAGCAAAATTAAAACGTTACTTGGGTGTGCGCAGTTGCCGTTTATCCAATCTTGAAATAGTTTCTCACAGAAACCAAGGCAACATGTGTACATATGGGTTGTTTTTATGGCACATGCTTACGGAAGCCCCATAAAAAGAAGGAATGTAATTTAAAAAAATTGGTCAAACGAAAATAAGTTACACTACACGTCTGTCAAACCCTGCAGCTTCCCTTTCATAAATAATAGTTTAAAAAATTAAAAAAAACACGCTTTAAAAATAAAACTAAAAAAGTAGAAAATAACTTATTTCTATGAAAAAGCGTGGGGTGTTTTTTGAGGTATTTTTATAATCAATTAATATCAAGCACCCCACGCTTTTTCATCATCATCATCATTTCAGCCGAAAGACGTCCACTGCTGGACATAGGCCTCCCCCAGGCTCCTCCACTTCGCCCGCTCTTGTGCTTCCCAGATCCAGCGGATACTCGCTTTTTAATATAATTAAATTATTTTCTACTTTTTAGTTTGATTTTTAAAGCGTGTTTTTTAAACTAATATTTATTTTCAATTTTTTAGTTCTTAGAAATTATTGAATTGACATTGGTCCTCGATAAGTCTACAAAGTTTAAATTAAATCTGACCGTTTGAAGTGGGTCAAAATCAAGTCCAAAAAAGGAGTCGGTTACAAACAAACAAACATACAGGTGAAGCTAATAAAAGCGTGTTAAAAAAATAAGGAGTGTCCACAGATAACGCTAAACTAAATAGATTTCTAAGTAGGTACTTAAGATTTTTTTTTAATTAAAGAGTTAAATTTGCCTTCACGTTAACTAAAAATGTTTCAAACTTGTTTACGGAGAATTTTAGTGGAAAACTTTTAATTAAATGCGCCGTACATCGCTGCAGGTGCATTGTCTGGCTGTTACCATGAGTTGACGTGGTAGAAATTATATATTTTCACGCCTCTCTCTGACATTGAAAGCTAAGGAAAAGCCGCAGTGGGCATAATGTTGATTTTCCAATTGTTCACGCACCGAACCGATCCGCTGGGACTAGAGGGGACTGAGCGGGCGCGCGGGAAAGGAGCGCACGCGGCGCACAGTGGGTCGAAACTATGATTTTAGTGACTTAGGGATCAATTTTGTTTTTTTACTTTTTTTTTATGCGGATGGATAGAGCTCATAACCCTCAATAATAATTGTCCTGATGTTTTTTTTCCTAAACTTTATACTTTGGGTAGAAAAATCAGTTTTGTTATTTTTTTGAATGGAGCGGATCAAATTAAGTCAAATTCCTGCTAAGTAGCGTGTGATCCCGCTTTAAAACTTTATTTTTCTTATACCTTGTCTAGTCTTATATAATTTGATGCTATGAACATCTGCATAAAGCTGCCACTCTGCCAAATAAATGGACCGAAAAAAAATGAAAAATACATTGAATAAAAAGCTTCTTTTAAGTTAAATTTGATATGGAATAGTATGTAAAAGCACGTAATAATACACATAATTACTTAACAACTAATAACAATACATTTAAAAGGTCCCTAATTAGCTTAAATTTACTAATTTATTACATTAAGTATTTAAAAATGTTGATCTATGAATTTCTATTTGTTTGTTTAATGACTTTAATTAGTTTATAAAGTTCAATTAAATACTGGATAGTAAGTAAAGAAACATACAAACAGATATGAATTAGTAAAGATAAAATAACTTACTACTAACACAAGTAAACTAAAAAACTAACTATATACAACACCATACTTTACTATTTCCTTTCAAATATGACATACAAACTAGTAAAAGAGAAACAAGAAACTTACAATCTACCAAAAATCTTATTCACTATCGCTATGTCTATCTTGCAAATTATCTACATCAATAAAATCTATATCGGATTCTGTGGGAAAACTCAGCAGAAGCTCTTTAACTTTTGGAGAGAGAACCATTACATTTTGTTTCACCATTCGAGGTCTTAAACTTGTGATCTTTGGATCAGAAGACAAAAGAAGATTGTGTAAAATATCCTCATTTGTCGCCGTTCTACTTACCTTTCTAGAATGACTCTCTCTATATTTCCGGAAATCTTTATTGCGAGCTTCCGCTGCCTCTTCCGACAGTTTACCTATAGGTATGGCACCAAAGTGCTTAATTATATCACTCCCATGTACCAACAATTTATGTATACTGGAAGGCATATAATACCAAGGATATAAGTGTACATACAATTCTGCAGTATCTCTAGAAAATTCGGAAAACTTAGAAAAGTCCACGCGCTCTCCAGATGCAATAGTCTGAAGAATCACGTAAAACCTTTCTATTAAATCTTTACTTATTCCTGTTATGCGAGCTGTTGTTTCTGCATCCCTGAAAAATCTTCTGGCAGTATTGCCATCATTGGTTGTGCCTACTCCTTGCTTGACTATATCGATAAGTAAACCGCATTCCTTCTTAAACGCTTGCTGTATAGCGCTCTTTCTGAGTGACATTTTTTCTTTATCATCGCCCCTGCAACTCCATTTTTTGAAGTCCAAACGATAAGCTGCAAACAAAAAGAAATGTCACTTAAAAATAATTTCACAGGAAACTATCATGAAAAAAATTATAAAGTTTTAAGATTATATTTACCGATATGAAGTAAGCACTCCATGCATCTTATCCAGGCATGTAAAGATGACATTCCATACTGGAACATTTCTTCATTGCTTTCTCTTTGAGCAAGTGACTCTAAATTGTTCATCTCTGACGGTTTTGCTTTGCAAATATCACAGACAGCTGAAGATATAAATTAAGTCCGAGACACTCTCTCAGAGATAGATTTAAGGAGATAAATGTAATGACTGTGCCTTCACAGTATATTTATGAAAATCTTTTATATGCTCATAAAAATATTAAATTGTTTAAAAAATACAGTGATATCCATAGTATAAATACTAGAAACAAACACAAATTTGTTGTACCATCAACAAGGCTCAAGAAAATAGGTGGGTCATTCAGATGTCAATGTATACGCTTTTATAATAAACTTCCAAGCCATGTTCAAGATCTAAGTCTCAATAAATTTAAATCATTCATCAAACGTAAGTTGTGCCTGAAAGCCTTTTATACCGTTAAAGATTATATTGAGGACAAAAAAGCTTGGGATTGACCTGCTCCAATTTTGTATACTGAATGTTGTTTTTTCTTTGTTTTGCTCTTTGACATTTGATTATTATTATTTACACTTTGACATTTGATTATTATAATATACACTTTGACATGAATATTTACTTTGAGAAGTATAATATTATTTTTGCTTTAATTATTGTGAATGTGAGGACTATGTGGTATTTTTGTTTTCGTGTTTCGTCTCTTTCTCAGTTCGTTTTTAATGTTAATCTGGCAGTTTGAGTACTTTATGCGGCCTACCCAAATGTCCTTTCTTTGGTATTGTTCGTCAAATCGTTGAGCTCCTCAAGTTCTGAGTTGAGCCGTATGATTACTGATACATGCGTGCACTGAATGGACAGGTCCACTCAACCTGTGTGGTTCTTTCCTCAAAAGACCATTTCAGACACCAATCCACATGGTCTTCACATGATCTGACCAAGATTATGTCTGGACTTTAAAAGAGACTGTGACCTCTGAGTTTGTTTCGGCCTTTCTTCTCAGAGTAGTCAGATAGGAAACGCCGACCTCATCTAGTTTAAAAAATATGATTGACGTGTAAAAGTGTTTGTACAAACCTTCTTACAGAAATAAAATCATTTATCATTTATCATTTGATGTGTCTGACAAATATGACGTTATTTTGCCGTCTATCATCGTCAAGTGCAATTGATGCTTAACTTCAACTTGATTGATTCTTGACGGCTGAAGTCTATCTCTTTCTTGTGTTATGCTAGCTTTTATAGTTGCCACTGTTGACTGCGTTTCTTTGGTAAATTTGAACATTATCGGACGGCAATAGAAAGTTGATGAAGGTCGGTCGTTTTCCCAAACAATTGTTCCATCACATTGTTGAAGCCTTATAGGAACTAGACTGGCCATGAAAATAGATGAATCATCAAACTCTGTTTCAGTCTTTTGTTTGTAATTACTTTGACCTGAGGCTCCATCAAAGCCCCATTTGCTTATAAGCAGTAACTCTGTTGCCGAGTCCAAATCAGAAGCAATCACATCTAAATGTCAATTTTGTAAGATGAGTAGGTATACATATTAGTTATAAGGTAGCGTTGCTTAAGTATTTTATATAGTTTTGTGTTAAAGTAGGTATGGGTATTCTGTATAGTTACTATTGTAAGAGTATTGTCTAATTTTGTAATTATGTATATTAGATAATCCTAGCTATCGCATTAGGTTATTAAACCTGTAATGGTAGTTTTAAGGTTTTGAAGTAAAATAAATAAATAAAAATAAATAAAAAAAGCCTAGATACCGTCAAGTTGAGTAAAGCTTGCAGTTTAATAGCACCTCCTTCTTCAGTAATAATTATGTCTTCTTTCCCTGGATAACATTTTAACTTTGCTTCTTTAATTTTATAATAAGAAGGGTATAAATCAGACCCATTTTCACTTGCTACTTCTCTTAGGCTTATATACTGCCACTTACTTAATTTAAGTGAAACTAATAAAGACAATGCCTTATCGGGTGAATAGGTACTACTTTTCGCTTTACTTGTACTTAAACACTCCTTAACTTTTTCTAGATCTTCGGGGTGATTTAGCAAATGGTTCATGATTTTTCCTACGTCCTCATTTCCAGTGTTTTTTAAACTAGCAATTGTAGTAGCTTTCAGTTCATCTGGGGATAACGAAAGCGATTGGTTAATTTGTTCAATGCGTCTTCGTTTTTGCCTGGAGCCCAATTCTTCGAAAGGTTTTCGAGGTGTAAATGTAGATGTCGAAGCTTCTGAAGTAGATGGTGGTAGATTTTCAACATCTTCAGTATTACAAATCTCGAGCCTTTCCTGTTCAGTGTTCACAGCTTCACGTATCATTCCTTCGGGCCAATTTATTGCATGTTCTAACCAATCACCATTTTTTCTTATAAACTGTGCTAACGTGCGATTACTTCGTTCCCATCTTGCACTTATATTTGAACAAAAGCGCGTACAGAATTTTTGGAGCTCAACACTGTTCTCTTCGGTCACGTTTATTTTATCTTGTAGAAATTGAAAAAGTTTTTTACTATCCGACAGCGACTTCAGCTGCTCTCTTAAAATCATAAATAAATCTAAATTGTTAACTAAACTCTCCATTATAACGAAAAAGGGACGATCACAATCACGACATGTTAGTAGTAGTACGAATAAACGAACACTAGGTAATATTTATTAAATATGGTAATTTTATAGTTCCAGTGACAAACAAACCTTTACAATTTTTTCTACTACCCTCATTAAATATTTATCCTCATTAACTTTACCGTAATGGCTAAAAGTGAAAAACATTGTTTTTTATAAAGTAAAAGGATAAGCTAATTAGTCATTAAACACACAAATAGAAATTCATAGATCAACATTTTTAAATACTTAATGTAATAAATTAGTAAATTTAAGCTAATTAGGGACCTTTTAAATGTATTGTTGTTAGTTGTTAAATAATTATGTGTATTATTACGTGCTTTTACATACTATTCCATATCAAATTTAACTTAAAAGAAGCTTTTTATTCAATGTATTTTTCATTTTTTTTCGGTCCATTTATTTGGCAGAGTGGCAGCTTTATGCAGATGTTCATAGCATCAAATTATATAAGACTAGACAAGGTATAAGAAAAATAAAGTTTTAAAGCGGGATCACACGCTACTTAGCAGGAATTTGACTTAATTTGATCCGCTCCATACAAAAAAATAACAAAACTGATTTTTCTACCCAAAGTATAAAGTTTAGGAAAAAAAACATCAGGACCATTATTATTGAGGGTTATGAGCTCTATCCATCCGCATAAAGAAAAAAGTAAAAAAACAAAATTGATCCCTAAGTCACTAAAATCATAGTTTCGACCCACTGTGCGGCGCATGGCTCGCGCCCGACACACCGCTACGAACGATCACCGAAGTGAGACCATGTCTAATTAAGTAATTATAGCTACCTATACATACGTATGCAGAAGTGGAATTAAACTAATACTTGCTGTACGGAAGCTTTTCAATAAGAAGAACCAGACCCTCACCATTCATGAGCTGTTCGTTAATAACAGCTCCGACAACAACAGTTCATGACAAAGTCTTTGATGTTGTGTGGTTGAGGAAATGTTTTACATAGTTCTCATCGGTTTTTTATTTTTTGAGGGTCGGAAATCTTCAAATAACTTCTCCCGCTCTGGATGAAGCAAGAGGGCGTGTCAGACTTTTACTGACTAAAACCCCCCCATGTTCCCTCAGTAGCTTGTGTGGTCAGTGGGTCGTCTTAGGGGCGGAGTTGTAGGAGTTGGAGTATGGGGCACTATGATCAGCAAAGAAAATGAAAAAAAAATTTTTTTTTCAGAAAAAAAATTTTTTGCCCTTTTTTTTCTGAAATTGTTAAATTTTTTTTTGCAGTATCGCGTTGACCTTGGCCATAAAAACTATACTAAACTACTATATTTCCAAAATGGTCGCTCGGCTGGAAATCTTTTCAGAAAAGAAATTGTTGCTCTGGTCGAGAGCCATGAGATGATGTAAAATACCAGCGAAATTCTGAAAAAAATTATAAACTCCGAAATTTTTTCTAAGTGTCGGTCGCTCTTCTAGCTTGCGTATCCTTAGGGGCAGAGGACTTAGACAAATATTGCAGCGATTTCCTCGTCGAAGTCCTCGCTCCATAGTGCCCCTAAACCAAAGCTCCTAACTCGGAAACGGTAGGTCGGAGGGCCATGCTTCTCAGAACTGAAATAGTTTCTATGGCGAAGGTCAACCCGAAACTGCAATAAAATTTGAAAATTCCCGAAAAAAAAAATATTTTTTCTAAGTCCTTGCTCCATAGTGCCCCTAAGGCTACACTCCAACCGAGAATGGGCAGCAGCGTTCTCTATGCATTTTACCACCATACTGCGATCCAGCCCGCCTGCCAAGCGTGGCGATTATGGCAAAACCCCCCTTTTGGGGAGGCCTATGTCCAACAGTGGACGTCTTTCGGCTGAAATGATGATGATGATGAGACAATCTAAACGTAATTTGTTCGTTCTCTCAACGCTAACATAATAAACTTTCAAAAACTCTTAAAAAGTCCTACGCTCATGCACCGTGTTCTTCGCTGCGCGTCCCTCTATAAGAATAAAATCTCAGGGAGCTTTTTACATTCTCACGCGTACCAGGAGAACACAAACCTGTTAAAGTTCTCAAGTGAGTAGTAAGTTTTTTCTTTAGACGGTCTTAAATTCCCGGACAAACAAATGACGGATTCAAATTCTTCATATTAAGAAATATTATCAATCTTATAATTCCCATCGCAACTGTGATATCAGAACAAATCAGCATGTCTGTTGGCATTCATTTGGTTTTAAGTTCGGGATGTAAAATAAATATGGGGTAAAGGTTTGCAATAGTTTCTCATACATACCAGGGCTGCACAGCCCCATAGGGGTCCAATGGCACGCGTTAAGTTATTTTGTACCTCATTCACGGGCACTAGGGAACCACCCCTTAAGGAGCGCCCTGAACGTGTGTGCGCGCACTGTATAAACGTAAAATCGCACGGATCTTCCTAAATTCTTACGCGTGGAGAACACAATTCTGTTTTAGTTCTGCAGTAATGTATTTTGACGTGAAAACGTGTTTTCGCTCGGAGTACTGGTGGTAAGTTCAATATTTCTGACCGACAAAAACATGTTAGGTTTCAAACGCTAATAACTACGTGAGTTTCAGTACTAAGGTAATGTTTGAGCATTTAAAAGATAGGTCATAAATGTATATAACAATTTTTACGCGGGAAACAATTTGCCTATGACGTCACACTGCGTGTGCATGCACATGCGTGCGCGACACTTTATTTTCACAATGAGTTGAAATCCCAATTCGTATAGCGCAAAAACGTGTTTAGTTAGAACACTCATTCTTGAGTTGTTGTCAAGATTTGACAGAGCACTACCAGGGCATAGAGAGGAACAATAAAAACATTGGCCAAAATAGGGTTAAAAATTAATTTGAAGTTCCCAATTGAAGAAAGCTCGCATTAAAATCAATGCAATGAGTCAAAAGAATCTCCTCCTCCTTGCGTCGTATTCCTCAATGCTGAGGGTCGTGACCTCCCTGCAGTAGCACCTTCTCTAGGATGATCTTTTTCCATCTGTCTCTGGCTGTGTGAAGGGCGCTGTGGAGTCAAGGGCCGTGCGGATCTGGTCAGACCATCGTATTGGGCTGCCTCCATGAGGTCTTTTCCCATCTACAATGCCTTGCAAAAGAATCTAGTACTCAGCAAATACAATACCTGCGGCAGTGTCAGAAACCGTAAGAAAATTTGCTGCCAATAGCAAAATAGTTTAAAATGTCGTCTAATATTGGCTGTGTATCTGCTCAAAACTGAAAACAAAAACATAACCGGTGAATAATTACTTCATAAAGAATGCAATGAGCCTACTAAATCTAGTATCGGGCGAATACAACGGCTACAGCTGTACCGGGAACCATAGGAACATTTGTTACCAAACCCTTGTAAAAAACATCTTGTATCCTTTTCACGAAAACAAACCTCTAGGACTCGAATTACGCCTGCTTCATTTTATATAGATCTCATCGCTTGAGGCAATAAATACTATGTGCTTAGACTTAGACAACTTGAACGTATGTATAATTTGTTTGTTCTTTTACTAACAAATAAACTTTCATAAAATCTTAGAAAGTTCTACGCTCATGCACGTGCGCCCCTCCTCTAAAAAAATAAAATCTCAGGGAGCTTCTTAAATTCTCACGCGTACCAGGAGAACACAACCCTGTTGAAGGTCTCAAGACGGGCTTCTATTCCCGGACGAGCAAATTACGAATAAAAATTCTTCATATTAAGAAATATGATCAATGTTACTATTCCCATCGCAACTGGGATATCAGAACAAATCAAGATGTCTGTCGGCATTCCTTTAGCTTTTAGTCGGGAAGGTATGGTACCTACTACGGGGTGAAAACATTCAATCGTTTCTCATACATACCAGGATTTCAGTCACCATAGGGGTTCAATGGCACGCGTTAATTTACGTTGCATCATACCCACGGGAACTAAACATAACTTTTAAAAATTTATTCTTAAGCGTCTTGCTCAAAGTTGTTAATTGTTGATTGTTTTGTAGTATTTAAGTATGTTTTAACTTTTTCCGATTTGGTTTTAAGATTACCAATCCATTGTAAGTATTATTGTTATCGGTGTATTGATTGTATCAAATTTTAGCAAAACTGTAACGTATTTAAGATAGTGTTTTTACATGTGGAAACGTAGTGGATTGCACATTTACTTATAGCATAGTGTGTATCTAGATGTAATTTACAATGTACGATTGTTTGTTTTCCCAAAATAAAATAAAAAGTAGGAGGGGTTTATATAGCCCAACCCCTGCAAAAAAGGAGCAACATAAATGACGACGGTTTTACCTTTTTTGGCAAGAAAGCATGTATATCGTCACTGCAAGAATGCATTGTGAAAAAATGGTAGATCTGCCAAAAACAACCTATTTATTTTTTACTTTCACTGAAACTTAAAAAGACTTGAATAACGTTCTCAGGGATACTAGGGTATCATAATCTCATGGAGTTTTATTGGCCTAAACATGACAGCTGACAGATGTTCGTAACCCTCGCGATGTGAAGGCGGAGAGCGCAGCGGTACTCAGGCACGACTTTTTGTTTATACATTTTTAATAAGACGTTGGGAAGCTTCTGAAAAATACAGACAGTAGTAGCAATAATCTAATCTAAACGGGGTGCATCTACATATTACTAAACGCAAAATAATAAATATTTTTCCAGCACGACTGTTATTTGTATGTAGGTACGTATGTGAAATGACGTAAAATTCCATGTAACACAAGCACTTGAACGGCAACGTACGAATGTATTTTTATAAGTGCCTAATCTGGGGTGTAGTCAGGTGGTAGAACGCTTAGTCATCTGCACAATTCTTGTTTTTATTTATCTTCCTAAAATCATTTACCTACCTAATAATGTCGAATACAGCATCAGTGAACCCCAAAGAGGAACGGTTTCGTTTTAGACAAGTCTTCCTCATAATTTACACCGCTGTACAATTTGGCCCGTGACCTTTCGGGCAGTAGGCTACTCTAAGGACCTATTCATCTTTATGGGTGGCGTTTGCAATCACTTACCCAGGCCGTAAACAACCTAAACTTGGGTAGAAAATGAAGGAGGCCTCACTCTGATTAGATTATTTTAACGATCGTAGAGAACTTCCTAATTACAAGAGTAAGGTGAAGCGGTGCCGCGGTGCCAGTAAACAAAGATGGTTAAGAATTAGAATTTAGCATGTCGCAGAGAAGATAGGTAATCGAAAGTAGTTAGATAGAATCAATATGTTTCTTTGATTCAATGTTGAGAAAGTTAATTTTAAAGATTGGAAAGATACGTGTAGTATATTCCTTGCTTGAATAAACAGATATTATCATGTTGTTATCTATTATCAGTGTTACCACATCAGCTATCATTCGATGTAATCAAAACTACATAAATAGTGCAGTTACTTCATAGTTGTTTGATTGTATTATCTCCTAAGTGAAAGCACGTGCGCACACGTCGAATAATAATTCGTGTGACGAAATGTCACGTCGTGGTCTCGGTGGACTAGATTATATCGCTTTGGGCATACGTACTATGCGCGTTGGACAATATACAACGGTAAATTGATCGAAGTTGTCAACAGGGGGCGTAGCTCAGATGGTAGAGCGCTCGCTTAGCATGCGAGAGGTACCGGGATCGATACCCGGCGCCTCCAGGACTTAATTTTTATGTTTTTGTAACAGGTTTTAAATATGTTATTTCTTTAAAGCTTACTTAGTTAATTTAAATCGTCCGCTCTCGCCATTATTGACGTATTAACTTAAAATGGACGCTTATTGCTAAAGGGCCCTGCACATTCATTTAGGTAAATCCATGTTGCTTTTGTGGCTTTACATCTCTTGTTATCATAAACCCAGTCGTAGTCCCGGGCTCTTAGTACACGATTGTTCCATGTCGCTTTTGTCACCTTTGTTGCCACCTTTCTGTTAGCCGACAGTAACTCATGCTTTTATCTCTTTAAACAAACTCATGTATCTTCCCAGGTTGTACGGATCCCGTATGGTATGCCTTAAATAAACCTTACTGGCTTTGAAATTTGAACTAGGATCCTATTTTTCAGTTTGTAAAGGCTCCGTTCGTTTGTATAGTGTCGGAACTCTGTAATAGCTTACCTGACAGAGTACTTAACGTGAGCTGGACAGGATGGGCTATTAGTGCTGTCACAGCAGTTACTCAAAAAGGCAGTAAATTGTCGTACTGTTTCGGAAGGGGTATTTATAATAAACATTTTCGATGAGGAAGAAGAATGATACTGCCATGTTCCTAATAATTTATTAGAACGAAGGAACTTCTTTAACGCGGCTTGCGTTAGGAGTAGACAAACAGGTGGAAATCATCACGTAACAAAAATTCGTTAGTTTGAGGGCTGAAGCCATTAGTGAGGTCAAAATGAAAATCTAAGAAGGTGGTGGCGATTTTCTTTTTTGTTGTTGTTATGGATCTCTTGTTTTTTATGGTTTTTGAGGGTGCTAAAGCTGATAGCGCGGTCAAAGTACTAATCCAAGAAGGCGGCAACTTTATGATGACTTCTAAAATATATATTTTATAGACTGAGAGTGAGTGCGAGCACAGCAAAAATATCTTCATTTCCGACTGGGTCTACATACCGCACTCTTTTTTTTGCACCAGTCAATTATGGCACGAAATTCATTATTTGATTGTATAAAATAAAGTTTAAAGTTTCGATCGCGCTGCGTTATTAAAACAAGAAATATTTTCATGAGAGCAGTATAACATTTTAACATAAGTACTAACGTTTAACCGTATTATCGTTTTTCAATAAACAGTAAAGCATTAAAAAATCATATCCATTCTGCCTGATACAGTTTCACATTTAATATCACGAAGTTCGTAAAATATCCAAAGTAAATTGGTCAAAGGGAAATATTTAATTAAGTACGAAAGCTCTATTCTAATCTGTATTTGCGCTGCGCGGGACTACATTGGCCAACAAATTAATAGGTGCATTTTGACGTTGATTGTAAACCCGCTGGCTCAAACAGGCGTGTTTGAGTGCATTCGGACGGTTTGTTTTTCAGCCACTATACCATTAGAGCCAGGTAGTGCCGTAAAGCCCCTGCCGTATTATGTTTGCCTGGTGTAAATGGAGGCTTTGCTTCTATCGTGCGTTTTGTTTGTTTTAATATTTTGTTATTTGATTTGGATGTGCGATATCATTTTTTTTTAATTATTTACGTCGAAAAATCCTATGTGTGTACTTACGTATTTAGTGTGCGTGAATTAAATGGAGCATCACAATTTTATTTCAAATTGTTTGTTGGCCCATATTGCATTGTGTAATTACATAAATTTCAACCGTTCCATTTTGCACAAGCTTACTCTACCGTAGGTACATATTTTTGGTACGCCACGATTGCGGCGGTAAGTCCCCTCTTTGAGGAGTGGTTTGAGAGGCGGCATGGCGTCCTCACCTTCCGTCTGACGCAGGTCCTCACCGGACACGGTTGTTTCGGGAGGTTCCTGTTTCGGATAGGGCGGGAGGAAACGCCCGGGTGTTTCCACTGCGAAGATCGCCCTGAGGACACGGTGGAGCACACGGTGGCGGTCTGCCCGGCTTGGGCGGAGCACCGCCGTGTCTTCGTGGAGGCGATCGGCGGCGGCGATCTCTCGCGTTCGGCCCTGGTCCAGGCCATGGTACGGAGCGAGAGTGCATGGGTAGCCGTCACCTCCTTGGCCAAGCTCATGCCTACGCACAGTGGGTCGAAACTATGATTTTAGTGACTTAGGGATCAATTTTGTTTTTTTACTTTTTTCTTTATGCGGATGGATAGAGCTCATAACCCTCAATAATAATGGTCCTGATGTTTTTTTCCTAAACTTTATACTTTGGGTAGAAAAATCAGTTTTGTTATTTTTTTGTATGGAGCGGATCAAATTAAGTCAAATTCCTGCTAAGTAGCGTGTGATCCCGCTTTAAAACTTTATTTTTCTTATACCTTGTCTAGTCTTATATAATTTGATGCTATGAACATCTGCATAAAGCTGCCACTCTGCCAAATAAATGGACCGAAAAAAAATGAAAAATACATTGAATAAAAAGCTTCTTTTAAGTTAAATTTGATATGGAATAGTATGTAAAAGCACGTAATAATACACATAATTATTTAACAACTAACAACAATACATTTAAAAGGTCCCTAATTAGCTTAAATTTACTAATTTATTACATTAATGGCCATATTCATAAACGATGATTAAAGTTAAATGATGTTTAAACGTCAAAAATGTATGGTTAAACAGACGCTACTCATTACTTAACTTTAACCAGCGTTTATGAATAAGGGGGTAAGTATTTAAAAATGTTGATCTATGAATTTCTATTTGTGTTTAATGACTAATTAGCTTATCCGTTTACTTTATAAAAAACAATGTTTTTCACTTTTAGCCATTACGGTAAAGTTAATGAGGATAATTATTTAATGAGGGTAGTAGAAAAAGTAAAGGTTTGTTTGTCACTGGAACTATAAAATGACCATATTTAATAAATATTACCTAGTGTTCGTTTATTCGTACTACTACTAACATGTCGTGATTGTGATCGTCCCTTTTTCGTTATAATGGAGAGTTTAGTTAACAATTTAGATTTATTTATGATTTTAAGAGAGCAGCTGAAGTCGCTGTCGGATAGTAAAAAACTTTTTCAATTTCTACAAGATAAAATAAACGTGACCGAAGAGAACAGTGTTGAGCTCCAAAAATTCTGTACGCGCTTTTGTTCAAATATAAGTGCAAGATGGGAACGAAGTAATCGCACGTTAGCACAGTTTATAAGAAAAAATGGTGATTGGTTAGAACATGCAATAAATTGGCCCGAAGGAATGATACGTGAAGCTGTGAACACTGAACAGGAAAGGCTCGAGATTTGTAATACTGAAGATGTTGAAAATCTACCACCATCTACTTCAGAAGCTTCGACATCTACATTTACACCTCGAAAACCTTTCGAAGAATTGGGCTCCAGGCAAAAACGAAGACGCATTGAACAAATTAACCAATCGCTTTCGTTATCCCCAGATGAACTGAAAGCTACTACAATTGCTAGTTTAAAAAATACTGGAAATGAGGACGTAGGAAAAATCATGAACCATTTGCTAAATCACCCCGAAGATCTAGAAAAAGTTAAGGAGTGTTTAAGTACAAGTAAAGCGAAAAGTAGTACCTATTCACCCGATAAGGCACTGTCTTTATTAGTTTCACTTAAATTAAGTAAGTGGCAGTATATAAGCCTAAGAGAAGTAGCAAGTGAAAATGGGTCTGATTTATACCCTTCTTATTATAAAATTAAAGAAGCAAAGTTAAAATGTTATCCAGGGAAAGAAGACATAATTATTACTGAAGAAGGAGGTGCTATTAAACTGCAAGCTTTACTCAACTTGACGGTATCTAGGCTTTTAGATGTGATTGCTTTTGATTTGGACTCGGCAACAGAGTTACTGCTTATAAGCAAATGGGGCTTTGATGGAGCCTCAGGTCAAAGTAATTACAAACAAAAGACTGAAACAGAGTTTGATGATTCATCTATTTTCATGGCCAGTCTAGTTCCTATAAGGCTTCAACAATGTGATGGAACAATTGTTTGGGAAAACGACCGACCTTCATCAACTTTCTATTGCCGTCCGATAATGTTCAAATTTACCAAAGAAACGCAGTCAACAGTGGCAACTATAAAAGCTAGCATAACACAAGAAAGAGATAGACTTCAGCCGTCAAGAATCAATCAAGTTGGAGTTAAGCATCAATTGCACTTGACGATGATAGACGGCAAAATAACGTCATATTTGTCAGACACATCTTCAGCTGTCTGTGATATTTGCAAAGCAAAACCGTCAGAGATGAACAATTTAGAGTCACTTGCTCAAAGAGAAAGCAATGAAGAAATGTTCCAGTATGGAATGTCATCTTTACATGCCTGGATAAGATGCATGGAGTGCTTACTTCATATCGGTAAATATAATCTTAAAACTTTATAATTTTTTTCATGGTAGTTTCCTGTGAAATTATTTTTAAGTGACATTTCTTTTTGTTTGCAGCTTATCGTTTGGACTTCAAAAAATGGAGTTGCAGGGGCGATGATAAAGAAAAAATGTCACTCAGAAAGAGCGCTATACAGCAAGCGTTTAAGAAGGAATGCGGTTTACTTATCGATATAGTCAAGCAAGGAGTAGGCACAACCAATGATGGCAATACTGCCAAAAGATTTTTCAGGGATGCAGAAACAACAGCTCGCATAACAGGAATAAGTTAAGATTTAATAGAAAGGTTTTACGTGATTCTTCAGACTATTGCATCTGGAGAGCGCGTGGACTTTTCTAAGTTTTCCGAATTTTCTAGAGATACTGCAGAATTGTATGTAAACTTATATCCTTGGTATTATATGCCTTCCAGTATACATAAATTGTTGGTACATGGGAGTGATATAATTAAGCACGTTGGTGCCATACCTATAGGTAAACTGTCGGAAGAGGCAGCGGAAGCTCGCAATAAAGATTTCCGGAAATATAGAGAGAGTCATTCTAGAAAGGTAAGTAGAACGGCGACAAATGAGGATATTTTACACAATCTTCTTTTGTCTTCTGATCCAAAGATCACAAGTTTAAGACCTCGAATGGTGAAACAAAATGTAATGGTTCTCTCTCCAAAAGTTAAAGAGCTTCTGCTGAGTTTTCCCACAGAATCCGATATAGATTTTATTGATGTAGATAATTTGCAAGATAGACATAGCGATAGTGAATAAGATTTTTGGTAGATTGTAAGTTTCTTGTTTCTCTTTTACTAGTTTGTATGTCATATTTGAAAGGAAATAGTAAAGTATGGTGTTGTATATAGTTAGTTTTTTAGTTTACTTGTGTTAGTGGTAAGTTATTTTATCTTTACTAATTCGTATCTGTTTGTATGTTTCTTTACTTACTATCCAGTATTTAATTGAACTTTATAAACAAATTAAAGTCATTAAACAAACAAATAGAAATTCATAGATCAACATTTTTAAATACTTAATGTAATAAATTAGTAAATTTAAGCTAATTAGGGACCTTTTAAATGTATTGTTGTTAGTTGTTAAGTAATTATGTGTATTATTACGTACTTTTACATACTATTCCATATCAAATTTAACTTAAAAGAAGCTTTTTATTCAATGTATTTTTTATTTTTTTTCGGTCCATTTATTTGGCAGAGTGGCAGCTTTATGCAGATGTTCATAGCATCAAATTATATAAGACTAGACAAGGTATAAGAAAAATAAAGTTTTAAAGCAGGATCACACGCTACTTAGCAGGAATTTGACTTAATTTGATCCGCTCCATACAAAAAAATAACAAAACTGATTTTTCTACCCAAAGTATAAAGTTCAGGAAAAAAAACATCAGGACAATTATTATTGAGGGTTATGAGCTCTATTCATCCGCATAAAGAAAAAAGTAAAAAAACAAAATTGATCCCTAAGTCACTAAAATCATAGTTTCGACCCACTGTGCTACGGTGGCCTATTTCCGGCCACCGTAGGCATGAGCTTGCGGACGGCGAGTAATGGGTAGCTCGCTGTCCGGTAAGGACCAAACCCAAGTCGACGGCGCGTTGTATCCACGCGCGCCTCAAAGAGATGTCAGCACAATTTGATGGGGCCCGCAAGGGCCGATGCCTGCCAGGGGTGCGGGTTTGTTCGAAAGAGATACCACAGCCCCTGGCATACGGGCTACTGAGGGAACACGGGTGGGTTTTAGTCAGTAAAAGTCTGACACGCCCTCCTGCTACACCCAGAGCTGGAGAAGGTATTTTATGATATCCCACCCAAAAAAAAAAAAACCCAAAACAAAACCGTAGGTACATATTTTGGGAAGTTATACAACAATAAATCTTATTTGCTTTTAAACAATGTGGTATAAAAGAAGATGTAGTGGCAAAAGAAGATGTAGTGGTGGTTGATCATGTTGAGGCATTTGTTGAGAGGATGAATGAAAAAATGGGCGGCTAAAAAAAGTATTGACTAGGCAGATGTGACAAGAAACGCCGGTAGGAGACGCCCTAGGAGGACATAATATAGTGACCTTATTGGTGATGTTCTTGAGAAAGGTCAGGCGTGTAGTACTCCCAACCGGCGTGCGTATATGAGTGTAACTTGACACATCGGCACACCAATTGGCCACTCCGATTGGCACTAATCCAGGGCCAATCGGAGCACCGATCGCGGTCTATGCGTAAATACGAAATGGTTAAAAGAAACTCACACATGGCCCCAGGTGTATAAACGTAAACGACGCAAAAGAAGAATGCAAGGACAGTAGAAGGTGGTGTTCTATAGTTTCTGCCTAGCACCATAAGAAGAATGCGTGAGTTTATGTATGAATAAAATGATAAATTTAATGTAAGTTTTCAACGTTTATTAATTTTTAATATTTTATTCCCGAGACACAATAAACAGTGCCACCCAAACGAAGCCCTACTTAGCAATAAACTAAACTGAGGTCATAAAAGTAACATAAACATGACTTTCCACCGAGGAGTGGTGCGAAAAATCTCCATTAATATTTTGAAAGCATAATCGCGAGAAGCATTTTAATATCCCGAGGATGGCATTAACCGGAGCAACAGCGTAGCGAGCGCCGGGAGGCCTCCGGGACTCCGGGAAGCGCGAATCCCGGACTGTGCCGGAATTACGCCGGGATTAGCCACCGACGCGGCCCGGGATTAACCCGAGAACAATGCGCCGGCCATTACGTGACAGATGGACTTTCCGCATTGTTGTTTTGTTAGGTGAGTTTTAAAAAGCTCATGTGACTTATCTGAATGATGAAAGCTGAATTCAAACGGAGCGTGACTGATACGAGCCCGGGTCCGGCGACACGCTTAGGAACAGATTGACGACGACGACACTGAATTATGTGACGCTGTGTTATGAATAACTGATTCTAAACGTGGAGTTCTAGCAACGTAACATAATAATAATATCTATAGTTTGATATAATTTCTAGGAAGCAGCAGACAACGTACCCGGCCTATCTAACCTTTTGCAAAAATAGTTAGTTCAACCAAGTTACGGAAAATACAAATAAAAAAATTAAATGAAAAAGAAAATGTCATCCTTTCTACAATAGCATAGTTACATTAATTATTTCTGGGCATAAGTCTGTTTGGCGTTTGCATTGACCGTCCCACCGACATGAAAATGCTTTGATCAAAATATTACCTACAACTTAAAAGGCCAATGAATATTTTTTTTTGACTTTTAGGGGTTTTTGTTTGGGGTCGGGAGTTTTTAAAATTTTAAAATTAAAGTTTTATTTCCTGTTTTTTAAACTTATTTTAGTAATAGTAAACACGCTACGATTGACACATATCTCGCTTAAATGTACGTAGCTTTACGTATGTTTCCTAGAGTGAAGCTTGTCACTAATTTATCCTAACTCGTTGCTATTTTATTATCATTAAGACCTTTTCAATGAGCCCAAACACCATATTTCTGCCGTTGGTAAGGTAGTTGGTTGTCCTAGAATTTGCAGGTGATCCGACAGCATCAGTTCAAAATTGCTTTGTTCGTCTAATATCACTGAAGTAACAGAATACCAAGTTTCAACTCAATCAGACCCATGGAAGATTGTCAAATCCCTTCATCAGCCAGAAAAGAGCTGATAATCCTCAAACGGCTGAACCGATTTTCTTGAATCCTAGCTAAGAACAATCTCGATTAAGAAACCTTTCAGACGAAACAAAGGCAAATACTGATCAAAACGAATCAAAACACGACATCTGCTATTATTTCTTCAAGAGTGTACTAGTATGCTGGATATCCTGGCTGCGTAATCTTGAATCTTTAATCAAGAATTCCATAATCTTGCATAGTTATATAGCATACATAGGTGTTAAAAATTTTATGGTCACATGTATGTTTGAAAGTAGGTAAAGTAAATACAGATTAAGCATGCGGTTAGGAACCCTACCGCAGCTAACAAAATAGCTGATGACCTTGAAACGGCTGAACCCATTTTGATGAAACATACTTATCTAAGAACCACCGCTAGAAAACCTACTTTTAAATAAATTTAAAATTTAAAAAAACCCCCGACCCAAACAAAAACTCTAAAAAGTAAATAATAATATTTATAGGCCTTTTAATTTGAACGTAATATTTTGATCAGGGCATTGTCAAGTCGGGGGACGGCTAGGCCTCTGTTTGGCGTTTTCATTGACCGTCCCCCGACTTGACAATGCCCTGATCAAAATATTACGTTCAAATTAAAAGGCCTATAAATATTATTATTTACTTTTTAGAGTTTTTGTTTGGGTCGGGGGTTTTTTTAAATTTTAAATTTAATTTTTATTTCTTGCTTTTTAAACTTAATGTCTCCCATAAATCACCATTTATCTATAATCTATTCATTGAGACCTTTTTAATGAGCCCAAACACAATACTTCTGCTGTTTGATGGTGAATAACTTGGGTTTCCTGGAAATTCCAGGTGTTGCTCTAGCATCAGTTCAAGGTTATTTTATTCGTCTAATATCATTGAAGTAATAGAATCCCAAATTTTGAGTTGATCAGAGGCTAAAATCCCTTTTTCAACCAGAAAAGAGCTGATAATCTTCAAACGGCTGAACCGATTTTGATGAAACATATCTAAGAACACTCCCGACTAATACACCTTTCAAACAAAAAAAACTAAATCAAAATCGGTTCATCCGTTCGGGAGCTACGTTGCCTCAGACAGACACACACACACACACACACATACACACACACACAGACACGTCAAACTTATAACACCCCGTCGTTTTTGCGTCGGGGGTTAATGAAAAATACCGCACCCAAACGCTCCACCCGTTTAAGAGCTACGGTGCCACACAGACACACACACACACCCCCATCTATTTTCGTCGCGGGTAAATAATGAGAAAAATAAACTCTTGAGGTGGAATACATGGTATTTGTTTAATTTGCAACAAAATGCGACTCAAAAAAACATGGCTCAACGGCTCACTAAAATTGTAGTAATTACGTCAGTGCAGGTAAAACATGAGGCATGCATGACGGAAGGAGAAGTAAATGCGTATCTCGCTACTCGCGGTATTTTCAAGCAGAATAATTTGCATGATTGCCACCACCCGCAGCCTGAGAGATGGGTCGTTCTCTTTACTACATATTCCACTAGGAAATAATAATCGCTATTATAATTTCCTAGTGGAATATGTAAAGAGGAGTAATGAACATAATATCAAGATCTTTTCTCCTTGCAAATATTTTGACTTGCTGCAAAAGACAAAGTCGAAACCAATTTAATTCAAAATGTATAATACTGTATTTTAGTTTTCAAGTTAAGAGTTGTTTCACAAAGTAATCCGCATAATTCAAATTTCTGATCAAATATTGATGCGAACAATCCCAAATAATTGCGTAACTACGGAGATAATTAGCGGTAAGCTATCTATTTATTAAACAGGCAAGCGATTGAAACTTAAGTGTGCGAACTCAGGGGGCTGTGGTTTCGCTAATTTCATGACAATTAATATTCAATGCTTTGCCGTGTGGTCCCATAGATAGGACCAACCCCCACCATCTCCCGTGGGTTTTGTGAGAGGATTTTGCAATATGGTAACCAGGCTCCCACGGGTTATACGGAGGTTTTGAATACATTTTTAACGCGGGGTATAATAAATAATATATATAATTGATTACTACTAATATAAAAATGGCTGACAAGACATTTTAAATTATAGGTAATAAAAGAATCAAAAGAGAAACGATCGTTTTCGTCTCAATTAGATAAAGTAGATACATAATATCGTTGGTTTTATTAAGTTAATGGAGCGTACACCAATGGGCAATAAATTGGGCTGAAAAGTTGCAAATATTTTATTGCAAATAAATTATTTGTACCGCTAATCTATATAAATAAAAAGAAAAGTCCTGACTGACTGACTGACTGATTGACTGACTCATCAACGCCCAGCCCAAACCCTTGGACCTACAAAGCTGAAATTTTGTACAGAGGTTCCCTTTATAATGTAGACAAGGAATAAGGAAGGATTTTTCGAAATTCTACCCCTAAGGGAGTTAAATAGGGGATGAAAGTTCCGCGCGGGCGAAGCCGCTGGCAAAAGCTAGTTAAGAATAACGTTTATAACGCAACATTTTATGAATCGGTATCGTATAAAGATGTAGGTAAAAATAATTATTTTTTTCATCTAAAGCTCTGGATTCCACTTGTAAATACTCGTAGGTATGTTTTTATTTTCAATAAACCAGGGGCCTAAGTCTACTAATTTATAAACGATACAATGGTCTCTCAATGGTGTGTTTTTGACAGTTTTTGTATGGCAAATCTGTCAAAAACTTGCCATTGAGAGACCATTGTGACGTTTATAAATTAGTAGACTTAGGCCCCAGGACGCAGTCCACGGACCGTGTACCGCTGGAACATGAACTAGTGCTAAGCCTCGCTGTATGTTATTGTTTGTTGTCGGCTCTTGTTCGAAAGTATTTGACATAACTTTATATCTATGGCACCCTAATTGAAGTGGCAGACGTGCTTAGGTGTTTTTATTGACAATGAAATGCCCTTTAATTGTACCTTAACGATTAATTAATTATTAGAAACTTGACGCAAACAAACAAGTCTGAGACGAATAGAGAGTAAACATTTCTTAGAAATGTTACATTCAATTAGTGTTGTTAGTAGTGTAATCAATTTAATCTGTCTTAGCGATAATAAATTAATATAATATCATATCAGCTATAGAAAGTTAGAAACCGAAAACCAGAGTTAGTATTCACGACTATTTAGGATCAAACTCGTATGGAGTTGCGGTCGATTGCAAACCTAATCTTAATTAGTGATTCATTATTCACATGAGTATAGCTGGCTGTTACCAGCTAACACATGTACTGCATTGTTTCGGTCGCTCTCGTTTGAATTTATAATGTGAATTTGAATTAATTAGTAGAACATTTCAATTTGCTTGTATATTTTACAATGGAGCGAGTGCTGCGTTTGACAGTGTAATTAAACGCTCAGCATTAAATACATATTGATGATACTTAAATTATTTGTTGTAGCTTTTAGGAATGGACACTCTGGCAGAGTTAATGAGTTTGGTTGTTAGGTATGTCACTTGTCTTGTACTCGTATGTTAGTGTGTCTAATGATTTCAAACAAAATTTTGAACGCTGATTATGGCTATTGTGATCGGTAGAAGATATCGTGGTGCTGGCGCTGTTCCATGTTTGTGCTATCGTACTTTAAAATTAGGAAATTATTGACTGCACTATTTTGTTACTCATTCATGCTCGCTGGTCATTACAACCATCCTGGTTTTGATGTAATAATAATGCTTTAGAATTAACACTGGACCAAATAAATTGGCATCTTTGCCCATAATCTTATGATTGATGATGATTAAGTCGCCTCTCATGCAGACAAAATCGTATCTATTTGTACTAGAATATCCTATTCTATCCCAAATTACATTATGTACATACAGAATACACACATGCATTCTAAGTAAAATTGTTAATTCTCCACTAGAGTAGCGAAAATGGACTAACACACGTTTATAATACGTACTTAGTAGTAATTCCCTTTCGCATCCATGAACCTTTTGAGAGCCCCCGCCAGTTGTGTACGTTGCACTAGTCTCATGTATTCCTGGTCTGTATGTAATGCACTGTATATGGTTGTCCTTTGTTGCAGATCTGCTCATCGAAATGCTGGGAGTCCTTGCCAGCTATAGCGTCACAGTAAAGGAGCTCAAACAGCTGTTCAGTGCCATGAAAGCCATCAACGGGAAATGGGTGAGGGGAACCTTTATTTCCGCACAAGTAAACTTTGGTAAAGTAGAGTGTATGCATTCCTTAATTCAATGTTTCATCAAAAGGTCAGTTTTCTCGGAAATGATAGGTTCATCAGCTCACACGGTGGCTATGAACTTAGAACAAACTTCGGCTTCGAAAGAAGATGTTTCTATCGATTAAAGCATTAAAACTACATCTAGCGATGTTCCTGTTCTCACAAGCACGCTTTCCCCATGTAAACAGTGTAACTTTATACTTGTTTGGAAGAAAAGAAGCCGCCTACAAAATAAGTGATAATTTCCGGGGCATCTCGGCTCAAGTATGCTCGGAGTCGGGAGCGTCCACGCTTGAGCGACTACTCGAGACAACCGCTTTCCTCAACACCGCCAGAGTGAAACAACGGCTTTTATTTCTTCCCAAACTTCCTTCTAGGTTACAAGTCAAGTAACTTCGTACTTCAAGAGATAAATAAGGATGTTTTACTGATTGCGGTAATGAATAGCACTTTAGGGACGCTGGATATGCTAGGTAGGATATATCTATGTAGATATGCGAAAGTGGTTACCCGCGGCTCCTATAAAAATTCACAGTAGTTCACAGTTTTGAACATTTATTCTGTAGAAACAATTTATTGCAAACAACATTCCTATCACTGTTCACATTTAAAAATGCCATTACAAAGTTTCACTTCGAACGGAAAGCGTTCCTGACGCAAATTCCTGGCTACCGCCCTCGCAAAAACCGTCTAATTCGACCAGGGCAACATAAACTAGAGGGATACGAGAAGAACGTGGACAAATGGGAAAGGCTACAGCCACACATTCAATTATCCGCACCGCCAATGCTTTTGAAATTTGCGTCGTTTTACAGACAGTGCGGTGAAACGGTAATTAGCCGGCACAGTTACTTTGTGTTTATGTTTGCTTGTGAATGAGAATCGCTTGTCCTTTTAGCTCGCATTTAATGTATTCCCAAGTAGCTCTTTTAGGTTTTACTTAAAGCAACTCATTAGCAACGAACTAGTCAAGATTAAAATATTTCTCGCGAGATAAAAACTGTCTGGCAGCTTTAAAATATATCCACCTTATATTTCTGAGTTGGCTAGGCTTCCTTTATCGGAGTCATTATTGCCAATATCGAGAGGGTTTATGTCGGAGTATTTTAAAACTTTTAAGTTGGAAGGGATTTTTCTTTGTTGACTGTGAAATTAGAAAATGTGGCTTATATTCGAGCCCATTTTGTTGGTAATAAACGAAAATTGAATGGCTTATTAAATAATGAAATGGTCATGTAGAACGTTTAGTATAATGCGTAAAACGGACGGTTTTCTGAGGTTTTACTCGTATAAAGCACCTCGTGGTATAATATTTAAGTAATCCATTCTTGCTTTTCTGTTACAAAATGAATGTCTTCTATTGTATTTGAATCAATAACATTTGTGTGTGTTGCAGCCCCGGCATTCTGCTAAGCTGCTGAACGTGCTCCGGCAGATGCCGCACCGGAACGGACCGGACGTGTTCTTCAGCTTCCCCGGACGGAAAGGATCGGTACGTTCACATTGTTATTTATAATAGAATCGCCCATCGTCCGGGGACTATGTGACTCGACTTATTGAAAATGACCAGGAGCGCTCGTGAATAAGGACGCCATAAAATCGAAGAGGTTTATACTGTACCGATTTCTACCTGTGGGATTACGGGAATCATATTACGGTCCAACCCATTTCAAAGTGTTGTTAGTGGCACAGGCAATGGAAAGTCGCATGTTCCAATATTCATTGTCGCACATTCGATGTTAACGTTGATAATTGGCAAGGTGGCTTCAATTTGTGGTAATGGTAGAAAAAACAAAAATAATTGGAGGCGCCGGGTATCGATCCCGGTACCTCTCGCATGCTAAGCGAGCGCTCTACCATCTGAGCTACGCCCCCTATTATTATTCTTATCGAATCTATGATTCTGTTCATTATAGCCTAGTTAGTTGCTCAAGAAACTAATACGTGACGTAAGAAAGTCACGTATAAATGACAAAATAGATCCAAAAATATTCCAGTTGGAGGCGCCGGGTATCGATCCCGGTACCTCTCGCATGCTAAGCGAGCGCTCTACCATCTGAGCTACGCCCCCCCTTAAATAGCAAGTCGAAAGTATGGTTTGCATTGTAAATTACCAACAGCATTGCCTTGGTCAAGGATTTATCGTAAATGGATTTATTTACCTTTCACTGGCACGCGGCGTCAGTATTTACTGCGCTTGCACATACACATAATAAGCGTAGAAGCGCAATGTAAGCCACTTTAACATTAGGTACCTACCTATACTGTTGACTGAAATAACAATTCAACTACAATGAGAAATAGGTAGGTAGCTACGTCACGAGCATAAATACCTTTATTTTGCTCCTAAAGTGTTGTTGCATGGCGTCTTTTCTCAAAGTTCTTTTTCCAACCGGTATTTCACGAGAAAATCGCTTTTGAATGTTGCGTAAGTGCAAGACATTTATGTTCGTGACTGTACGTCAAACTTTGCATTATTACTTTGATGACGATCTTGTTAAATGTAATGGAAAAATTATCACCACCCAGGCGAAAAAAAACAAAAACATGGTTCCTTGCAGAAGCATCCAATAACATTTAAATTTTTAATTAACCAATGCTAGCAGCCCCGCCAGTGTCCACCAGCCCACACAGTTGGATCAAAAAGAACACGAGTAAAATGAACAATTGTTTACTCAACATGTACTACTCACTCATTCAAGAACTTTCCAATACATACCTAACTCATTCAGGATTTTTTTTTTCATTCCGTATATTCATTCCTCCAATCTTTATTGTAGTGAAGTTTGAAACGTGACTCGAGGCGAATCTTACCGAGTTCTGTTAACTCAAATATGTTCGGAATAATGCGAGCAGTCGGAATCGGAACGAACGCACTTGACGAACTTTACATTAGACTTCTCTAACACGAGTTTGAAGTTCTCAAACGGCCCACTGTATTTGTGTGTTTGGAATAATTTATTATTTAATGAACTTAATTTCCTTTTGGGTTTGATATAGGTTTAGAATCTATTGTTTAGATCATATATCTATAAAAATAAAAATTAAACGCTGTTCGGTTTTTTTATACAGTAAATACATATAGCAAAAATTTTTTATTTTTGTCTGTCCATCTTGTTCCAGCTTATCTCCGAAACGGCTGGACCTTTTGAGTACAGATATCAGGTGTACCGTAGGCTACTTTTTGTCCCGTTAGCACGGTCCGAAGGTATAATTTCTGACATCGGGCACATCTAGTAAATAATATTAGGTACCCTTAATATTGTGATCGTTGAAAGTTCAAACAAACTCCACACATAATTCTCAATCAATACCTAATTAATATAGGTACCAAAATATTGTTTCTTCAAACTTCAGCAAGCAAGGATTCCCATTCATATTCCCTTTCATAACTGGCATAAATCGTTCCCTCACCGCAAACAGAAGGCAGAACAGGAACAAGAATACGATTTATTTATCTAATAACAAAGCTCAGTCCTAATACCGACCGAAATATGTTCTAATTTGACAAGGTGGCGCCCTGTGCCCTGTGCACCGCGGCGCCACCTGACGGCCCGTTTTACCGAACCTACAATATATTTCAAACGAAATGAAGAGAAACGGCCGGCTATTACCGACCGCTTTTATTTATAAACAGAGCTCATATTTCAAAGGACCTTCCCCAGCTGCGCCCTGCTTCAGACCCTGATTTGTCCATTATTCTACAGTGCAAAATGTTTTTGACGGGATTCTCATCCATCTGCCCACGAGATAAAGGCCGTTTTATTATTTCTGACGTAATTTTTTCGGATCGAGACGAGAGCAAATTAAGATTCGACCTCTGACCTGGTAATTATTTAAACAACAGACTCGCAGATTTTTTAAAGAGCATTAATGAAATCATCTTGGTAATGGAGAAGCCTCCGAGCGGCATTCTGAAGCCAGGAAAAATTGTATTGTGTAAGAATTTCCTCGGAGATTTTTAACTAATTTGAACTTCCTTGCCGAAATTTCTTGGAATAAAGCCATAATTGTAACTCGGTTTGATGAAATACCCCTCAAAAGAAAAGTAACTTTAGATTTTTGCGGTAACGTAATATTTCTGATCTTGCGAAGAAGACACTACCGTGAAAGGAGAACCCGCACATTTTATTTAAGCCCTTGCTTTTATGATATTTAATTCTTGTGTACAACTTGACTTCGGTAGGTACTCTTTATTTAAAATCATGATGTAAAAATTATCGTTATTTCAGAACAGCAAGTGCATCAGAAAAATCCCATAACATGTAGGAAAACTTGGTACCTATTCATTTTTGTTCAAGAAGACAATTCATCTTCATTTCTCCCAGAAAATGTTGTGATGGCTCCCACACTTAACTGTTTCAAGAATAGATTAGACAGATTAAATATCACCAAGCTTTTTGATACATACGCATCAGCTAATTAGCTGCTAGTATGTCTAACCAAATAATAATAATCTTCAACACCATTCTTTTATCCGTCCCTAACTTTGACCATAACATCCAAGTAATAAGCAAATCGTCACTTCATTATTTTCCAGCATTGCTGATAACCTCACCGCTTAAACAGATCGATACTAGGGTAGTAGGACACTTTAGGAGCGCAGTTTAAGCGTCCCCTCCCCTCCTTATTGGCAATTCTTATTCAAATACGGGCCGGCGGCGTAATCCGCGTGACATACTGGGCTATCTGTGTGTCCGTTTTTTCCTTATTTATCGCCGTCCCGCCTGGGGCCGGTCCATTTCTCTCTGTCGTACTTATCCGGAGATCTGACGGCGAACTGACGCTTCTTAGCCGCTTCTGCTTGCTTGGTAGGTTATTACTAGATAAATATAATATATGGTAAACATGATTTATGTGTGTCAATAAAAAATAAGATTTGTGTGTGTTGTATGAACGCACTGAATGCGCTCGACGACAAGTAGGTAAGTAAACAAGGCAGTGTTTACTTACCTACTTGTCCCAAAATTCTTTACAAATAAACGACGAAAAGACCTGGTTTGTCGTCCTGTCAGAATCAGAACTGCCCTGGCTAGTCGAAACTATTTAAACCTGAGTGGCCGCCTTTATAATACAATTAACAAGATATGTAACATAATATATCCCCTTCCAAAATTCAGGTGTAAGACTACAGTAAAACAATACCGTCAGGGTCTTATTTACGACGACACTGAAAGGCTGTTCGCCAGGGAATCATAAATAGTAAGCGCAAAAACACACACGCACACACACATTTCCTTTAAATAAATAATTATTTTCAATCTAAATATATTAATTAAATTATTTTTTAGTCCAATAGGTGTCTAAACTTAAATGAGTTTAACTTAATTGTACTAGAAATATATGTATCATTGTATTATTACTAAGACATATATGAACACATATATGCGCCTGTAATTTCTTATAACAACTATTTATTGTACCTATGGTAACAAGTGATTAAATGAATGATGAATTATGAAAACATCATGTCTTAATTTAGCTTATTGCTTAAGGTTGTAGGAGGAAGGCGGCGGTGTCCATCACATAGTTAATACTAGCACAGACATCCTCGTTTACTCTATCTTTTTAATACCCGAATCTACCTATTTACATTGTGTTTTTTTCCGGTTCCGGTAATCGAACAGTATAGACGTTGTAAAGTGCTCTCGGAAAGAAAAATACCAACCTCAGTTTAAAAGACATAAAACTAAGTGGAAAGTGAAGGGTCCAACTTAAACGGACTAAGTAAGTGTGATCACATCATAAACTTAGCTGTGCTAAAACTTTAAAAATTCACTGGTAAAAATCCAGTAAACAAAACCTATAAGTGTCAAGTGTCATAGAGTATCAACACCGCACAGACCGAAACTACAAACAAAATAAAATTTAATAATCTAGTGTTGCAAGACAGTAATTCATCTGCCCTCGCTTTACATGCATAACCGCACATTTGCCTACACAAAAATCCATCCTGATGATGCTACTGAAGGTTTCAGTTACTTTCAGTAGCTCCATCAGTTGTAAATTGTTGGGGGCAAAGCGTTTTAGATCATCCATGTGGAGGAGGTGAGATATAACCTGACCACCTCTCTTCAGCCGATAGCCTAGACGTGAATCCTCCAGCAGTGTGCTTAGAGGATTCAGGGCTAGGCAGAACCAAAGCGGACTCAAACTGTCGCCCTGAAATATGCCTCGCGCGATCCTAATCGGCTCGCTATTCCTCTCGATATTTTGACATCCTGGATATCGAAGGACTGTCCTCCATTGCCCCATACATGACATCAGGAAGGTACGCAGAGTTGTATCTACTTTATACAACTCCAGCAATGTATGTAGCACCGAGTCATAGGCCTTCTTGTAATCTATCCAACATGTCAAAAGATCCTTTCGGGAACGAGGAACCTGTTGGCTAATGGCCATATCAATGAGGAGTAGCTCCTTAGCGCGGGACCCGTTCCGACATCCATTTTGAGAGGTAGACATGATGGAATTAGTGTCAAAATGATTGTAAATTTTAGCTCTCAAAATGGATATAAGAACCTTATAGACCCGTCGATAAACACGTGATCGGCCTATAATTTTTGGGTTCCAAGGTACTACCTGACTTATGGAGCAGGTGGGTAACTCCTGTCGTTAGGAACTGGGGTAGCGAACCAGACTCCAAAGCAGTCTGGTACTGAGCCGCCAAGCGAGCGTGCGATCTTATGAACCATTTGATCCAGAAGTTGTGCAGCCCGTCCGGCCCTGGAGGGAGACTTCCAGTTAGGCAGCGGACGGACTGCACGAGCTACATCTTGGGGGCAGATGGTAATGGCCCCCATTTCTGGTAGGTATTCGATCGCAGGCTCGCTCGACTATTATTATTAATTATTAGTGTGTATTACTGCAGTATTTATGGATACGAATGAAATGTAATTTATTTCCTAGAACATAGAAATCACAAAAAGTAAAAACATCACGTAGCTGAGGCCAGACAAAACAAATACAAATTGCAAGCTACATTGCTTCCCGAGCGCGGTAGAAGCCGCTTAAAACCTAAGGAAACATTTCCAGTCGTTTGAAAATAGTTTTCTTGAGGCAAGGTTCGTGAGGTTAAACCCCTGACGCAACGAAATGAAATCATTTCATTTATATTGTGCACCACAGACACACATAAATATTATGTAAGTTATGTATATGTAAATTCATACTTATTCAGAAAGCGAGGTATATTTACATTTTATTGGCTTGTAGCTCTTGAACGAGTACTTTACATGATCTGAAAGGTGTGAGATTGATATACGTACGTGGTGGGCTAAGATGTATTTATAAGATGGAACTTTGTTTTGTTATAGTATGATAATGACGATATTGTTTAATATTTTTATCCTCCAGCGCTAAGCAAAGTTACGATTCACGTTGCTGACACTGACCGATAAAGGAGAACTAAATGTATCTTATAATTCACCACTTCAAATATTATAAATTCAATACTTTTGGAGTTTCAGGAAAAATCTATCTATATGTTCTGTAGATACAGATAAATAAAAATTTAAAAAACCCCCGACCCAAACAAAAACTCAAAAAAGTAAAAAATAATATTTCTAGGCCTTTTAATTTTTAACCGACTTCAAAAAGAAGGAGGTTATCAATTCGACATGTTTATATTTTTTTTTTTATGTATGTTCGGGCATAACTCCGTCGTATATTGACGGATTTGCAAAATTATTTTTTTGTTGGAAAGAGGTTTACTCCGAAATGGTCCCATTAAAATTTCATATAGATCTGATGATGCGTTTCGGAGACAGACAACGGAACTCTTCAATAAATTACAGCAAATCAACCGCGAATGTTGCTATCGCATAAGTATGCATTGTTTTGACCCCAAGCATGATGAAATTTCGAATTGGTGTGAAGTAGGTAACTAAAAAGTGAAAAATAAAAACTTTTTTCAAAAAAATTACAACCGACTTCCAAAAAAGTGTAAAATAACTTTAATTTCGGAAGGCGGTGACAAATAATTAAAATAGACATCCAAAGTCACCGACTTCCGAAATTAAAGTTATTTTACACTTTTTTGGAAGTCGGTTGTAATTTTTTTGAAAAAAGTTTTTATAACGTAATATTTTGATCAGGGCATTGTCAAGTCGGGGGACGGCTAGGCCTCTGTTTGGCGTTTTCATTGACCGTCCCCCGACTTGACAATGCCCTGATCAAAATATTACGTTAAAATTAAAAGGCCTAGAAATATTATTTTTTACTTTTTTGAGTTTTTGTTTGGGTCGGGGGTTTTTAAAATTTTTAATTTAAATTTTTATTTCTTGCTTTTTAAACTTAATGTCTCCCTTAAATCACCATTTATCTATAATCTATTCATTGAGACCTTTTCAATGAGCCCAAACACGATACTTCTGCTGTTTGTTGGTGAATAACTTGGGTTTCCTGGAAATTCCAGGTGTTGCTCCAGCATCAGTTCAAGGTTATTTTATTCGTCTAATATCGTTGAAGTAATAGAATCCCAAATTTTGACTTGATCAGAGGCTAAAATCCGTTTTTCAACCAGAAAAGAGCTGATAATCTTCAAACGGCTGAACCGATTTTGATGAAACATGTCTAAGAACACTCCCGACTAATACACCTTTCAAACAAAAAAAACTAAATCAAAATCGGTTCATCCGTTCGGGAGCTACGTTGCCTCAGACAGACACACACACACACACACACACAGACACGTCAAACTTATAACACCCCGTCGTTTTTGCGTCGGGGGTTAATAAAATTGGAGTGTCTGTTTGTAATACGAAAAATAACTGCTTTTTACTAAATGCATATGAATGTATACATCATCATCATCATCATTATACACGGTACATATACCAAAATATTTTTTTTAAAATTTTTGTCTGTCTGTCTGTTTGTTCCGGCTAATCTCTGAAACGGCTGGACTGATTATGATGGGACTTTCACTGGCAGATAGCTGATGTAAGGAGTAACTTAGGCTACTTTTAGAAAATTGATAAATTCCACGCGGACGTAGTTGCGGGCACAGCTAGTATAACAATATTTAACGATGTTTTTCATATCCTTGGTAGCGGGCTTATAATGTAAGGGTCGAGGACTCGAGGTATATGAACACCAATCAATTTTCACTGCAACCTTTGTCAACACAATGTGTTCTCATATTTTACCCAGACATGTAGGACATTCGATAAATACGAGCAAAATATCCTTTCAATATAAATACGCGAGAAAAATAAAAAAGGCTTTTTACTTTGGCCGAGCGTGTACTACGCTACGCGTACACAGGGCTACACATCAAGCTATACATTTCCAGTGTACTCTGATTTTGGCGTAGCGTTTGGCGTGCACGCTAACAGAAATGTGTTTTGTCTAGGCCTGCTGTACGGAAATCCTACACAATCCGAGATCAGCTTATACTGGAAATGTATAGCTTGATGTGTAGCTGTGCGTACATATTCTATTGCCATTTGCTGTCAAAAAAACCTCGTGTTCAACAACGTCGCATAATTATGAATCCTGGTATAATGATCTCGGAAAATAAATGAAGATGTATATGTAGATTTCTACTACTTTTTTTCTATTTTTATCTTGTTATCCATCTGTTATTGCTGTTGGTTCTCCTATGAATAAATAAATAACTAATACTGATCGTATTTGAAGAAAGAAATGTAACCTTTTCACTACTGATTTTATTATAATTATAAATTTCAATTTATTGTGTCGGTACGGTCTTCTGAACAATAAATATTTTATTCCGACTTATTGGTGATGTTGCGTTTTGATGAATCGATACAATATTGTTATTTGATTCTAGAAGAGTCTACTAACAGTTTTAATGAATACGCTCTGTGATTTACTGCAGTTTCTATCATTGTTATAAAGTCGAGTTACTAGCCCCTCTCTAATGTTTTTAACTGTGTGCAATTTCACGAGAATGCTGCTGTAACGAGAACTTTGGAACTATGCCAGCATAACATTTTGCTGTAGTTAGCCGTCGCAATTGCCTGTTTGACTCCTTTTCTAAGGCTATTTGAACTGTTAAAAAGTAACAATGCATGAAAATATTAAAGTATATAACATAAGTACGGACTTTTCGCGAAACATTGCGTTTCTTAAATCAAATCTGCACCCTAATTGCGTTACTCACGATTCATCATAATCTGTTTCGTTTTGAAACAGATTGTTAAACCATTGCTTCATATGTTCGAAAAATGTGTCTGTTCAACAACGTAAATAACGCAATGAATACTGTTGAACTGTCAAAATGAAACCGATTATGATAAATCGTGAGTTACTACGCAATTAGGGTGCTGGTTCTGGTCATAATGTATCCATGGAGTTGTTTTGATATTTAAAATGATATGAGTCATGATGTTACTATCCAGAATAGGAAAATAAAATAAAAACTTTCTTAAAAATATTTTTTGTATTTCTTCAAGTCTTTTTATTGTGAAAATATAAAATCTACCTGGATAGGACTTCAACGCCCTTCTTAATTACCATAATCATCTAAGTAGTAAACAGTTTTAGTCTCTAAATGTTAAATTAATCATCGGTGGGTCTCCTCGGAGTCGCTGGTATCTCCGTCACTATATCATCAATAAGTAGTAACACTCGCCTTTTAAAGTTCTTGAACTGGGCAGAGTTCATTTCGTTTAGCTCAGGTAAGAGACTGTTAAGAAAAGACCTGACGTGGTCGCTGTTGTCAAGTGTCATCGACGATGACGACGGCTGCGCTATCTTAGCTACTTTCTTACTTTGGTAAGGTATCTCCTCCTGTACTGGCCGTTTCCGTGTGACTGGTGCTTCCTTCTCTTCTTCAATACTCTGTTGGCTTGACTCATCTGAGAAATCATCTGGCATCTCTACTTTAATTGTTTCAACTTCAAATTGAGTGGGTTTTTTACTTTCTTCTGTTTCCTTCACCTGTTGTCTCTGTTTTTCTTTGGCCGCATTTGCCTTGCGGACAGGTCTCGTGAATGGTACTACGAACTGCATCACTTCTGATAGATAGTATGGTTTCTTCACGCCCGTGGAGTCTCTCGGAGGAGCTCTCATGGTTCTCATGAAGACTGCTCGCAGATTCCTCCATCTTTCTCTGCATGCTGAAGCTGGAAACAAGAAGTCATAATGAATTTCCTGGTACGATGGTCTCGTCGTCTAAGAATCGCAAGTAACTGAGTTGTGCTGAGCACGCAATTTTATGTTTGATGCCCGGGTCGACCTAAATACCGAATTTTAAAGAATGTTAAGGAAATTCTTAGAGCAGCCCGGATTTCAAATGTTGGAATGCTATCATAAATGGCCTCATGAGATGCTAAGCACTTCTGCCTATACCATTGGAAACACAGGTGTGATGGTACTGGGTACATTATGTTAATTAAATATTATAAAAAGGTACAGTTTGTCAGGTTGTAGAGGGTAATCTCTGGATCTAATGAACCGATTTCGAAAATGCTTTTACCAATAGAAATCTACGTTATTTATTAGTGTCATAGGCTATATATTAACCCGAAAAATGAAAAGACTATTTCGTGGTAGTCGGATTTGCAGAGTAAGTCGGAAATACAACGGTCGAACGAAAACGTTTCTTACGAACGCTGCCTTAACGATGAGAGATATATGATTGAGTTCTAGAGAGAAGTTGTAGAGGTTGATAATATCTAAAAAAAAGTCAGCGACAGCATATGTCTTACTTTTATATTTAAGTCACAAAAAGTAGTTTTAAATAAATAAATAAAACAAATCGTCATGTCATGTTTATTGGTCATATTATCAACAATTATGAATTCTAATTAATATATGGCTTATGACACTCACAAATAACGTGGCTCTCTATTGGTAAATCAATTTACAAAATCGGTTCAGTAGATCCAGAGACTACCCCCTACAACCTCACAAACTCACAAAATTTACCTCTTTATAATATTAGGTCTTTACCTATGAAATTGCCGTTCTGCAGTACTGGCCATTTCAAATCAAAATAATTTTTGTTTGGCTAAGAATTCTAATTTCAAATTAATTTTATTTTAAAAACATGGTTTTTTTTTCTAAAAGTAGTCATTTCTTTATTGATTAGTGTTACATTTTCATCGCATTTCAATCTTTTTCGTCATCATGGATACGTTAAAAATTCGAGTAATTATGGAATATGAGTACCGTCGTGGCAGCAACGCGGCACAAGCGGCACGCAACATCAACGACGTTTACGGAGCTAACACTACAAACCAACGCACCACCTGTTATTGGTTTGCTCGCTTCCGTTCTGGAAATTTCGACCTGAAAAATGAACCTCGCGGTCGTCCGAAGACTTTGGTCGACAATGACGAATTAAAGGCGATTGTGGAAGCTGATGATACACAATCTACGGCTGAATTAGCAGCAGTTTTCGACGTTAGCGTCAAAACAATATTGGTCCATTTGCGTCAAATTGGCAAGGTAAAAAAGCTTGACAAATGGGTGCCCCACGAACTCAATGATTGCCAGCGCGAAGTACGCGTCGAGACGTGCCTTGCACTGCTCAACAGACACACAAATGAAGGAATTTTGAACCGCATTGTTACCTGCGATGAAAAATGGATTCTGTTTGATAACCGTAAGCGCTCAGCAAGTTGGTTGGATCCTGGTTCAGCACCTAAACAATGCCCTAAACGAAAACTTACCCCTAGAAAAGTGATGGTCACTGTTTGGTGGTCTAGCGCCGGTGTGATTCATCACAGCTTCTTACCAAACGGGGTGAGCATTACTGCAGATGTGTACTGTGAAGAACTGAACACAATGATGGAGAAGCTGGCGCATCTCCAACCAGCATTGGTCAATCGCTCGTCTCCGCTGCTCCTGCACGACAACGCGCGACCTCATACTGCACAGCAGACGGTCTCCAAGTTGCAAGAACTGGGGTTGGAAGCTCTCCGTCATCCGCCCTACTCACCAGACCTTGCGCCTACAGACTACTACTTTTTCCAGAATTTGGATAACTTCTTGGCGGGAAAAAAATTTAATACCCGAGAGGCAGTACAAAATGCCTTTGAAGAATTTGTTGCCTCCCGTCCAGCTGATTTCTTTAAGAAGGGCATCAATAAACTGCCACTGCGATGGCAAAGATGCATTGATTGCATGGGTGATTACTTCGATTAATACAAATAAAAAATTCATGAAAAAAATTCGTTTAAATTTTTTCATACAAAACGGCAATTTCATAGGTAAAGACCTATTATTAGTATACAGGGTGTTTAGCAGAACGTTGAACATACGAAAATCGTGGATAGGTGGGGTCATCTGCTAATTACTCAGCCCTAATTTATTTGGCTCTGACACCCTGGATTTTTTTTAAATTTTTGGATCTTTGCTTTCTTCTAGTTTCACCACTTTCTTAACTTTAAAAGTGTAATTTTAATTAAAAATGGGTAAAACAGGCAATATTTTCTTTTATCTTTAATGTTGGCAGATTCTAATAAAATTATTGCTTTATTCAGATGTTAGCTAGAAAATAGTTATGAGTCCTTAAACTTACAGAAAGATGTAAAAAATACTTAAGGCGGAGATTTCTTGAAAACGCTGAAAAAAGTGGTTTTTTAAACCGTAAATAATTTTGAAAGCAAAAAAATATATGATATTTTCAAGTCTTTTTTGCATACAGTGATGGAACTCAAAACATAATTAAATGTACTTTAATGCATCAAAAAAATCATCAAAGTCACCTCTTAATTATCTTTAAAACCAGTTTATCCCTTCAATAACAATTATTATTATTATTAAAAATATACCATAAAATGCCAAATGCCAAACTGCATCCGTTGATGGATTAATATTGATTAAATAGTTAATATCTAATTTTATACAATTTTATTTGCACTTTTACGACAGTACTTGCTCATATATTTCGAATTTATTACAACAGATTTTAACCCGTATCAGATTGCAGTAAGAACTATTGTCGCTCATAACGACAATACGACGAGTACATTTAAAATTACCAGGGCCTTAAATCTTAATTTCAACTTACATTTAAAAAAAATATCCAGGTTTCCAGGGCCAAATAAATTAGGGCTGAGTAAGTAGCAGATCCCTCTCACCGAGAGGAGGCCTGTGTCCCAGCAGTGGGAACATTAAAAGGCTGATGATGATGATGAAGTAGCAGATGACCCCACCTATCCACCATTTTCGTATGTTCAACGTTCTGACAAACACCTTGTATATAGATTGATATTTTTAGCATTATCGGCGACGTCACAGAGGGGCGGGGTTCAATGTCACTACCGGTGTATTTGATGAACGCAGAGCGGCCACGCCAAGTGTGAGCATAGCATTCACAACAAACAACATTGCGAGCGCGTGGCGTTTGCGCCGCGCGTTGATATCACACTATCGATGTTATTGTGGCGCAAAACTAGATAACAGTTTTACGTACATCTATAAGTACCTATATCTTTAAAAAAATTAATCCCTATTTCCCTTGGTCACGGAATCACACGTGAATGGCTGGACCAATTTCGGTCTCGAATGTTCCGCAACACAACTAGCGCCATTGCGGCGTAAACATGTACTAGCAGCCTCACTCACGTGTCATGTTCATAGTTCTGCCCACATTCTCCCAAGCCTCGTCGCTGATGTCCTTCCGAGTGTAAGTAGGCAACTCAAAGTTGTATAACGACGGATATTTCTTTACTTCTTTCACGAATTGTATATTGATTTTTTGCTCGCTCATAATATCGCGCGGCATGATCGCGGACCGGTACGCAACCCACAAGCGATCTCAGCGGCGGGCCCCGCGCTACTGATTGGCAACCGGTCTGTGACTCCGGTGACGCATATCGAACCAGTTGCGCAGCTGCGTCGCTTGCTCGTCTCGTCCCGCACATTGACGAGTTTATTTTCATGGAAGTACACGATCGCGTTGTGTGCGCAAAAGTGATAACATATTGACGTTTGGCCCGCGTTCGGTGGAAACCCCATTAGAAGTTTAGAAAACTATTTTACATTTTGCGAAACATTTAAAGGTTTATCTACTAAATTCAACGTACCTGTCTTCATATACGTTCTAATTTCCCGTTGCTCAATAACTTGGAAAGCGAAATTAATCTAGCTAACTTATAATGGACCTAAGCTAGAACGACACTAAGTGTAATCAGTGTCGTATGAACCCGTTTATATGTTCATATCAGGCGTCTTCTAGCTTATTGCCACTAAAGATCCGAGCCTCGTATAATCTCCGTCCTACTTCTTTTATCCTGGTCGGTAAATCTTCTCAACTAAGGCCTAATAACATGTCGTGATACTAATCTTTACGAATAATATTGTAATTCTTGCAAAAGGTGGAAATAACTTGTTTCAATTTGTTGGTGAACATTTGTGTATTATGCTGGAATATACACATCCGAAATGGAAGATTGGAGTGACGATAAAATGAGCTTATATGTAGATTTTATTGAGACGATATCTCGATAGGAACCTTTACAATAGATCCCTGTGTGTTGGCCTTCCATCGGAGCATGAAATAAGTTTTTACTGCCGAGTGCCCCACCACTTACCAAGTTTCGCTCTTTTGGATTCCACATTTTTATGTGCGATTTTAAAGAAAACCAGTGTTCTGTGCACCTACATATTTATTTACTTAGAGTAACAAATACAGTTTTTACTACAAGATGGGACCTAATCTCATTAAAAGTTTTGATGAACCTGCTTTAACGTTGTACTGTGGTTATAATTATGACTATACAACTTTGATGGAAACACCATGTGGTAGTTTATTTTTTGCAAATAGTGAGTGCAATGAAATATCCACCACGTGGTTTTTGAAAGCTTAAAAGATACAGATGTTTGCCATCCATCACCGATATATGTAATCACAATCAGCTCATTAGCATAATTTCATTGAGCTTTTAATTTTCTGTTTCATTGATTTAAGCGGTTTCACAGGTTGGGCCACTAATTAAATTAAATAATCATTTTTTTCGGGAAATTACTACGGACTAATGTTTTGTTAGCTGTTATAATTTAATATTATGCTCTACAGTTATTTTTTCCCACTGTATGATGTTCTTATATTGCAGGCGGTTGTTCTGCCCCCGCTCGCCAGGTGGCCTTACGAGAATGGGTTCACCTTCACTACGTGGTTTCGGCTCGACCCCATCAACTCCGTCAACATTGAGAGGGAGAAGCCATATCTATACTGGTAACTATGTCACAATTAATTCTTTATTGACTCCTGGTAATTATGATTTTAATAAAAGACCAAAAACTATTGAAATGTACAGTTCGTACAATAGCGAGAACTTTTAATTTCTGTATTCAACTTGAATGATTTTTAATCAGGCTGTGACGTGTTATAAATAAGGTAACAATTAATATGAATAAAATATTTATCCTCCAATTTAGATTTATTTTAATTCGTGGTTTGGACAAGACCATGAAGAGATCATGTACGAGCTGATAAATCAAAATTGTCTTGGGATCAAGCACGATTTTGCTAGTTACGCAAATAGGTTTTTCTATAACTATGTATAATATTTTAGTAAACGTTATTTGAAAAGTTTTTGAATATCGGTCAAAAGATGAAAATCTTCTGCCAAGTCATATGTCTAGCAACAGATTGAGCCCAAATCAGTAAAATTTCTACCGAGAGCAATCAATACAAAAGAACGTTACCATAGTATTTGATCGGCGGAAGAACCGAACTGATTTGGATCAGAAGCAATGTCGAAATGTCGATACACAGATTTACGCTGAAACAATACATCAGATGTTGTCTTTCCTTTCCGGACCCAATTTGGTGCTTCATTTCTGCTAATGCAGGATAATGTACGTTCACATACTGCCAAGGTCGTTGCAAACACATTTGCTGCAGCTAATATCAACGTCCTACCATGGCCTGCTCAGTCCCCAGATTAGAATCCCATTGAACACGCATGTAATATGCTTTAAAGAAGAGTTCTGCCAAATATGGATGACGTTCACACACCAGAAAATCTTTTTCGTCCATTACAAGAGTTACAACGGACGTGGGCGCTATTCCGCAACGTGATTTGGTTGTGGTCGTACAGAGTATGGCCGAATCACTCCGATTGCGTCGGAAATACAGACTACTAATTGTTTATTTTACGTAATAAAAACCTTTACAAACTTAAATTGTTATCTCTTATTACATTTGAATGTCAGGATTAACTGAGGTGAGAAATCCAGCATATATGTATAAGCAAAACTCAGAGCAGAGAGTAATTCATCGATCTACATATACGAACACGTTTTGTTGAATCAATGTAACTAGACATTTTGATTTATTTTCATCTTAAGAAACTTTTGTGGTGTGTCATAACAAGGTTCTTTGTGACTATATCAAAATAATAGGTCTTTACCTATGAAATTGCCGTTTTGTATGAAAAAATTTAAACGAATTTTTTTCATGAATTTTTTATTTGTATTAATCGAAGTAATCACCCATGCAATCAATGCATCTTTGCCATCGCAGTGGCAGTTTATTGATGCCCTTCTTAAAGAAATCAGCTGGACGGGAGGCAACAAATTCTTCAAAGGCATTTTGTACTGCCTCTCGGGTATTAAATTTTTTTCCCGCCAAGAAGTTATCCAAATTCTGGAAAAAGTAGTAGTCTGTAGGCGCAAGGTCTGGTGAGTAGGGCGGATGACGGAGAGCTTCCAACCCCAGTTCTTGCAACTTGGAGACCGTCTGCTGTGCAGTATGAGGTCGCGCGTTGTCGTGCAGGAGCAGCGGAGACGAGCGATTGACCAATGCTGGTTGGAGATGCGCCAGCTTCTCCATCATTGTGTTCAGTTCTTCACAGTACACATCTGCAGTAATGCTCACCCCGTTTGGTAAGAAGCTGTGATGAATCACACCGGCGCTAGACCACCAAACAGTGACCATCACTTTTCTAGGGGTAAGTTTTCGTTTAGGGCATTGTTTAGGTGCTGAACCAGGATCCAACCAACTTGCTGAGCGCTTACGGTTATCAAACAGAATCCATTTTTCATCGCAGGTAACAATGCGGTTCAAAATTCCTTCATTTGTGTGTCTGTTGAGCAGTGCAAGGCACGTCTCGACGCGTACTTCGCGCTGGCGATCATTGAGTTCGTGGGGCACCCATTTGTCAAGCTTTTTTACCTTGCCAATTTGACGCAAATGGACCAATATTGTTTTGACGCTAACGTCGAAAGCTGCTGCTAATTCAGCCGTAGATTGTGTATCATCAGCTTCCACAATCGCCTTTAATTCGTCATTGTCGACCAAAGTCTTCGGACGACCGCGAGGTTCATTTTTCAGGTCGAAATTTCCAGAACGGAAGCGAGCAAACCAATAACAGGTGGTGCGTTGGTTTGTAGTGTTAGCTCCGTAAACGTCGTTGATGTTGCGTGCCGCTTGTGCCGCGTTGCTGCCACGACGGTACTCATATTCCATAATTACTCGAATTTTTAACGTATCCATGATGACGAAAAAGATTGAAATGCGATGAAAATGTAACACTAATCAATAAAGAAATGACTACTTTTAGAAAAAAAAAACCATGTTTTTAAAATAAAATTAATTTGAAATTAGAATTCTTAGCCAAACAAAAATTATTTTGATTTGAAATGGCCAGTACTGCAGAACGGCAATTTCATAGGTAAAGACCTAATATTTAAAATCATACTCCTACATCATTTATACCCACCCACTACCGAAAAAAAACCTACATATACCAAATTAAGTCGGTATATTCCCCCAACATTCTCAGTAACAAGTTAACACGTTACTTGATATTATAATATTAGAGGCAATAAACACAGTTACTGGCGCAAAAACATTTAATAATTCCAGTATAAGGTATAACAGTTTAATTTGGGATAAGTTAGATAGGCAATATCAAGTCAATTTGTACTAAAAGCATATTACAGTGCGAAAGTCAAATGTATTCCGTAAATCGCGTGTAGCCACAGACCGCGGTTGCACCTGTGTTCCCAACTTTTCATTTGATTTGAGTGGAGCTCGGACGTTTCAAGTGTAGTTTCGGTTGTGCTCTGCTTTCCTGATACTAAGCTAAACCGTTTTCGGTTTGTGCCCGGAGATAATTGAATTGCGCGTTCGCCACACACGTTTACTTCGAAGATCATGAAAGCATACCTGCTGTTATGATCCTCTAGTGTTTCTGAATAAGCTCTATTCGGAGTGTATGATGTGAACATGATTTTGCTTCTCATGTTAGGTTAGTGGCTGAATACCATATATATATGCATAAACTCACTCCTTTCTCCCATGTAGCAAATAACTACAAAACTCAACCTGCTGGTACGGTCCTTAAATCTCCTTTTGCCTCGTCTACGTTCATAAATCTGGTCATATACGCACGCCGCCGCCGCGCCGCCGCCGGTTGCGAGTACTACTACTGGTTGAATAATACAAAAAAAATATATTATTAACTGACATTGTTAATTTGTCCGACAGTTTCAAAACGAGTAAAGGCGTGGGCTACACGGCACACTTCGTCGGCAACTGTCTCGTACTCACATCAATGAAGGTGCGGGGCAAAGGGTTTCAGCATTGTGTCAAATACGAATTTCAACCGAGAAGGTAAGTTACACAAACTACTGCAATAAATTGATTGCTCTTCCCTAAAATGGGCACAAAAGGATAGACAATACCCACACATTAGTTAGTAGCAAATTAATTCAAAGCCTTTCCCGTATCACATAGGTATTTATATCTGCTGCTTGCGTCAGTTTTGGGACATTTAGTACGATTGTTATGAGTCGCCCTACCTTATCTGTTACTGGCAGGAGGCTCAAAACACCTCTACTGACATACTGTTATATCGTAAAAAATACGAAATTATTTAAAGCTGTGGTGCGGTTAATTTTGAACCTGCTTCTACCAAATTTTAAAACTTTGTTCAGAACACTAAATCAGGGCAGTGAAAAAGTTGCAGCAGTATAAATAAACTTTCCTATGTAGTCAGTTTATGACGACGGTCGGCTTTCGTGCTAAAAGTTGCCCCAAAAATTATCCAGTTACTTTTATTTCATTATTTTCCTCTGTGAACGTTGAGAGAAGTTATAAGCAAAGTGCATGAACCAGGATCAGTTTTGCAGTTTTTACGAGTATGTGGAATCAGCTTAACTCTCGTGTGCTTTATTCATTTTATTTGTTTGAGAAAACGTTTTACATGTTTGAACTCTTTGAACAGAGCATTACAGTAGACTGAGCATTTTCAAAGTTACACACTCCACTACACTTGATTATGTGCAAAAATGCTCCTTCATTTTAATGTGTTCAAAAATGTTGAGCAAATCTTCATTTAACTTATAATTTTGCTTAGTGAATTCTGATTGATAATGACCGCTTGTTTACTTATTTACTAATCGTTGTAACGAAGTTTACTGATGATGAAACGAAAGGAATTCATGATTTGGGACTCCTAAACGAATGTTTGAGGGTCAAAAATAAGCTTTTGAGCTATCAAAATAAAGTCTTGTTTTCCGTGCAGATGGTACGCGATAGCGGTGGTGTACATATACAACAGATGGACGAAGAGCGAGATCAAATGCTTAGTGAATGGACAGCTAGCGTCCAGTACAGAGATGGCGTGGTTCGTTTCCACCAATGACGTAAGTCCTCTATTAATTTTATCCGACATACATATTGGATAAGTTTCCGCGTGGAATATAACACCAATGGCTATTGACTATATCATTATATCTGTTAAGGGTCTGACTGTCGAGGTGACGACATATCAAATCTTAAGTACCATCCATGGCTGTGAATGAGGTTATTGCGATCTTAGCGTTATTCTAGCTAGACATAATAAGCCTATACATATTTCTTACGTGTAATCTGTCGTTTCTCAAGTAGTTAAATGGTATCCCTAATCCAGCCTCAGTACCAAGTGCTCATAACTCTATAGGAGCTTAGCATAATACATTCGGTTATCTACGGCGAACACCCCCTTTGCGACAAGTTGTGCGCTCGACTCGTCACGTACGTGTCGTTAGCAGCAATTTATTACAAGTAATGCTATGCAAATTCCTGTGGATGTGGACTTCATAGTAATACAAGTTTTAAGACTTGGACAAAACTTCTATCGTCTGGAGACATTGATTTCTCACTTAACTTAATTATCATATGTTTTAGTACGCTGTTTTAGTAGCAGTTTCCAGTGTTACATTTTCCATAAACAACAAGTAAAATAACGTCGACTAATAATTCGCTCACTTGGATTTGTATCGGAACTCTAATCAAATGACAATCATCGATTGTCAATGTGCCCCTCGTGCCACAAAGGATTTAGTCCCGAATATTATTACAATTGTGACCCAAACGACCGATGTTGGCCTTAAACCTTGTTATTATCATTGTGGAAATGAGCCCCCCCCCCCCCATTTCATTCGAATCATCTATCTATACCTTCACGTCCATATTCGTTCCACTACTTTAACAAAAACTTTGTGCTGCGAGTAATCCGATTTAAAAAAATACGCAGCCAATTAGACTGAAAGTGCACGCGAATTCGTACAGCCAGTGTTGGAGTGTTGTTTTGATTGGGATTCTTCCTTTATTTGTTTTGTGAAGCTCCGTTTAGTTTGTGTTCTCCTGGTATTCTCTTTCCCGCTCGAGGGATTTAGTTGGCGTTAGTTCATGCATGCCTCTATGAATATTCACTGAGGCTCGGACGTGGTCACGCATAGTTGCTGCAAAATGAACTTGTCTAGCGTTATGAAGACAAACTAATTATTTGGTACTATAATATACCTGCCCTTGTGTGACGAGACGAGCTAGAGTATAGACACTCCATACCTTAGTAGTAAAAATATTGCAGAGTAAAGTAAAAAATCAATAGGCGAAAGACCTTTGTAACAAAGAGAATTTAAATCAGAGGTCACGTTTAAGCAAAATGTTATTTTTTTCCCAATGAAAAACATTTTACTCAGGCATCGAGTTTTTAAATTATATTATAACAAAAGCTGAACTTAACACCCGCAATTTTATATTCTATGCCTCGGCATTACAGCGGGTTGAATTATTTTATCAGTTCGGTATTCTGAAACCAAGGGTTGTTAGAAAAAATATTCTTTGATGTAAATTCCGCCTAACAAAGAACTGAATTAGACCCTTTGAATAATGGACAGAATGGACACTAATAATGGCGTTGACACTGAGGTTATATTTAGACCCTTTGAATAATGGACAGAATGGACACTAATAATGGCGTTGACACTGAGGTTATATTATGTTGAGTCTTTATTAAACCTACAAAAATAATATTGTATTTAGTGTTCGCTGAAAACAAAAATTAAAATGGCAAAGCTTTTATAAAATTCCTAAAACGGTATAAAATTTGACACGTAAAAGAGATTTGAGCAACGCGCTTTCAAACGATATTGGGAAAATCGGGGCGCTAAACCCCCACGTGCCGCTCAAAAATATCATTTGTGACTAAACACGAGTGTTTTAGCTGTAAATGTGAATTTGTATGCCATTACTGTGCACAGAGCGGGGGATAAGGCGGCGTGTGCGACGCGTTAACGACAGGCTGCGCGCGCGCTAATAGCAGTGTATTGAACCTGCTGTAGAGTTATCTAATGTTAGCTTAAATAGTCTGACTACTTATTTGGATGAACTACGCAATGTTAGACTTATCTTATTGAGATCACCATTTATTATTATGAGTACATGGTACATCATTGTTGAAGGACGCCCATGTCTTCAACTTTTGATTATCAGGTAAAAGATGTCGAAACAATAGATGTTTTAATATATTTCGTCTTTTATATCACTTTAATGATTCGGTAGTTTGTCTTTATTTTGTCTGCGTCGTTGGTGTAGTGGTCGCAAGCGTTTTTGCTGTTCATGAGGTTATGGGTTCGAATCCCTGGTAGAACAATGTTTTATTGGGTTTTTCTATCTGGAATTTCCCCGTGGCAGCCCGGAGTCTAGTTTTGTGGCCGGTTGATGGCAATAGGCTTGCTACCTATTACGTGGGACTTAAACATAATTGACGGAATGTGGGGTTAGGTACACCCCTGCCCAACCCTTCGGGGAAACAAGACGTGATGTTATGTATGTGTAACTTGATTTTTATATGGGAGTGAAGGTGTATACGTTCCTGTTACCCAAAACATTTTCCGACATATTCCTGTTAAAAGTTTTTTCGTTTAGCTCTATAAATATCCTCGCACAATATCGACGACCTCTTTTACATTTGTGAATTCGTTATCCGTTCTAAATGCCATGTAAGTGCTTATTGAGAATAGGTTTATTAATTCAGAATCAACTGTATGTACTCTTAGGAAAAGGTCGCCGACGCTGTGACCGGATCGAATAGTTTTTATAATATATTTTTTTGGGAATGACATCTAGCAGTTTAACTTATGAGGTTGTCGTCTGCTTAACTGGGCTTGCCTGTGATAATCTTAATAAATTAAAATTACCAGCCAGGGCTTTAAAAAAAACTTAAAACTAATGCGACTGTTCGCTAAGGGCACCCACTGTGGGTACGGACATCGGCTTAGGGCATCGCTGGTAGAGGGCGGCAAGGGACAAACTGAATTGGATTGATTGATTTATTATCGACTGTTCGATAAATAGTTTTAAGTTTTTTTAAAGCGATACCTTACAAAAATATACTAAAGTTTAGTTTTGCCGAAATCCATTTACCGTTTACAATTTTCTCATTCTGGCGTGACACTTTGTCTAAATACTCCTCTGGTAAATACCTACTTACTGGTTCAGTTCATTTTAACGCGAAATTGTTTGGTACCATATTGTTTGATAAGCACCGTCATAATCACCAAAGCAATTTATGTTTTATTTAATCGTGAACCTATGAAATATCTTTGAGACCTGTGGTAGCCCAGTAATATCGGTCTCAACTTACGAGTAGATTGAAAGTTCGAACCCAGGAAGGCAATTTTGCTTTGTGTGTTCATTATTTCATCAGTACTGCTCTCAAAATGATGAAGGAAAACATCGTGAGGAAACTGCTTCGAAGATATGTGTCATCACCAACCCAAACTGGGCACGCGTGGTTGACTGTGGCCCACTCCCTCTGTAACAGGAGGCCTGTGTCCTATTATGTAATGAAATATCTGTTTTCCAAAAACACAATTAAATAATTTTCATTACTAGCAATTAGTTGCATCAGTTCCATCGTGTCCTCATTATGAAAATCATTTAGTTTCATTACGGTAGCTACATTTTCATTAAATATTGGATCGTCATTATGTATTTAGTGGTCCGTAGAAATGTACATGTATTACATAAACAGTCTGACCTAAGGTTCCTATCAGTTAGGGTAAACTTGCTTCACTTTGTTGGCCCCAAATTCCTCCGATAAATACTTGGCGGTAACCTTATTCTTCATTTTGTATTAAAGAACTTTTGCCACAAATGTTTGCTTTGCTTACTCTAAAAGGAATTTCGTCCACCAATAAGTTTTCATTCAATTCCGACTTTATTTCGATCTTTGCTAAAATATCGGCGAATATGAAATGATTTCACAATCTCAAACGCCTTTTCCGAAATATTATGCTGAAGAAAATTAATTTTTTGAAGTAATTTGTGCTTCTAAACTAATTTTGTAGTTCAAGAGAGGCTGTCGAAAGTTACTCGGCTAAGATGAGTCTACTTAAGTATATTTCGCTTCAATTTTAATAACATCTAACAGTTTTGATCTTGTATTCGTGTAATATTTTTTTATTTATTGTCATAATATATCTTTGAGTTCTTAAAACTTTTCAAGTTGTAAAAATTAAAAGATAATGCAAAACTTATAGTAATTTCATGTAAATGCGGGTAAGAACTGAATTTTATCATGGCCAACTTAAATAAAACGTGTTGACTTTTCCACAGCCCTTCGACAAGTGTTACATTGGCGCAACAGCAGAGCTGGACGAGGAGCGAGTGTTCTGCGGACAGATGGCAGCCATCTATCTTTTCGGAGAGGCGCTCACCACACACCAGATCTGCGCAATGCACAGGCTGGGGCCCGGGTATAAGGTGGGTTCTCTTTGTCACGGTTTTTGTCTAGATGATTTCTTTTCTAGATGATCAGAGTCTAAATATCATCGTGTTAAGTTAAAGATTATTAAAAAAATCTGTCGTTTAAAAATACTTTGAACATATAATTAAATATATCATTTTCACATTTGTTTTTGCTTACCACGGAAACAGAGTCAATTCCGTTTCGACAACGAATGCAACATCAGTTTGCCGGAGAATCATAAAAGGGTGAGCGAGACGACCGCTCCCAAGCTTGAGAACGCTGACGTTCCTCCTCATCCCGATCCCGAAATTTCCCCCCAAACTCCCGAGATTGAGCCGCCTGATGTAGCTTCTGCTGAAGAAGATAATAAGCCTGCAGAAAAAGAAGAAGCATGCGTAGTTGTGAAAGACGACGCGACACCTCGAGGACGCCGCCTGGCCGACGAGGCGCGCGAAGTGGCCGCCGCGCATGCCTCCATGCTCGTAGATATTGAAGCATGCAAGCGTGTAAGCATGCCGCGCCGCTTGCCCTTACATTTAGTTTTTTGTTTTGTCCTGCTTTTGTGAATATGTTTAATCGCCACGATCACTGAGCACTTCTTGTACAAAGTGTCACTGTGTAATGTCCATTTGCTGTTCACGTGTGGTGCCAGGGTCAGTTTCGTTTCGACGCCGAGTGCCACACGCCGCTGCCGTCGCTGGAGGTCCGTGTGGACCGCTACGGCGACCTCATTCACGATCCGACGCAGAACGTCCACGACGTAAGACGCTCCGTTGTTGAATGTGTTCTGGACGGGTTTAATCTTATTTATAAAAGGAATTCCGGGACCTAGATTTCTACATTTTCCACTAACTTGATGGTGTCTTGGGTTTAAAGATTTAATCCAGAAACTGCATGGAATGATTTAACTCTACCTAACTTTAATAAATTCTTGTGGTAAATAGATAAGAGATATATTTAACCATTATTATAATATCCGCTTAGAAACAGATTCCTTAAATTAATACAATTAAATGCACGAAAGGTAACGAACCGACAAAAAGCGACTGAATTTCTTCAATTGTTAGAAATTGCTAAAGGAACGCGATTTTCTAAGGGAATTAGCTAAATCGCTCGATTTATCAAAAGATTTTCGGTTTGATAATGATTTGCCCAAATATTTTATCTTAACTCACAAAGTAAATCCATTTGCAAGTTTAATGATGTCGCGGTGCTTGTACAATTAATATTTAATGAAAATGAATCTAAAATCAGTTCCAAATTATACCTTAGCTCAATATTGACTTGGACTTAATCAAAGTGGACTAACATTTTAGTTTCTTACAAGTACGTTTGGTTTCGTTTAGTCAACAGATTTAATACGACGTTACTTTAAACTTGAGTTTGATATTAATCCAAAGTTAGAGCTCTGTACAACTGTGTGGATTAAGTAGATCGCTGTGTGTACATACGGACCGACGTATCGGTTTTGTTGGCATGTCTACACGCTCCGCTAAATCTAAACTCGAGTCAAAAGTTATTTATTGGCCCCGGATTGTAAAAGTTTCAGGTAACATTCAGGGCTTCATTAGTCCTGAATAAATAGGGGTTCGAGTCTAGTAGTGCCTACTGTTTTAAATTATATTTATTTATGGCAAACTGTCACAGATTTAGGATTACATTGCGATCGATTACTGTTCGCTTTGTAAGTCGATTTTTGTAGGTAGGATACTATGGAAAAGCATGCAATGAAATGAATGTTATCTATATAAATAAAAAGAGAAGTCCTAACTGACTGACTCAATCACTCTTGCTCAGAGGTTCCCTTTATAATGTAGACAAGGAATAAGGAAGGATTTTTCGAAATTCAAACCCTAAGGGAGTTAAATAGGGGAATGTTCCGCGCGGGCGAAGCCGCTGGCAAAAGCTAGTTGATAATAAAAACCTAACAGGCATTTTTTTTTTTTTTGGGTGGGAAATCATCAAATGACTTCTCCTGCTGAGTAGAGCAGGAGGGCGTGTCAGACTTTTACTGACTAAAACCCACCCGTGTTCCCTCAGTAACCCGTATGCCTGGGATGTGGTATCTCTTTCGAACAAACCCGCACCCCTGGCAGGCATCGGCCCTTGCGGACCGCACCAGTGGTTGCTGACATCTTTGACGGCGCGCGTGTGGAACACAACGCGCCGTCCCGTCTACCACTTTTCGGCCGCAGGGGATAGGGAGAGCGGCTGACGCTATACCGACACTCCTCTTCCCCTGCGGCCCCACCGCGTCCGCCTTCAAACGGCGGCGGCCCCGTCCAGGCCACGAAAGGGAAGAGCGCTGCTCAGAAGCACCGGCACTCCTCCTCTACCGCAGCCCGTAACCCTCAGCCGCGATGCCTCCCATTCGACATCGCGGCCCACCCCAGTTGCGGTGCACCTCACCGCAACCTACTTTTTGGCCGCTACATCAATGGCTTGAAGGCAAAAGCCCTGACCTTTGGGTTCCTCTTCGCTTCACCGTGGCTGGAATCCACGGTTACTGAGTCCCCCCCGCAACGACAATGCGGGAACCCACTCGGGGGGGAACCTAACAGGCATGCGAATTTAATTTCCTTAATATAAACCCCTAATATAAATGGGAGGAATTAAAGGTGCCATCAAACTGTGAACACAATCTCCATTTGCATCGCATCTAATATCAATTAACAAACATTCAGAATGGCTGCAAATGAGCAATTTTCGTAAAGTGTGCCCCGCGGTATCGCAGCATCGCCACCTAAGGGTACAACAACAAACAGGCCGTTGTCCACGGTCGTTCGCACAAGTTTCACCTTATTCACGAGCATGGCAAGTTTTGGGGCTCGCACTTACAGCTCGCCTCACTAGGAGAGTAGGAACCCAGAGGGTCAGCCATTTGATACGACTCGTAATGGCCACCCTCCTCTTGCGGTTTCATTATAATTCGACTTGATGAAATCTTGTACAGTTCCAGTAAAAGGTACGACTTATTTATAGTAGAACTCTCCGGAAAATTTGCAGGTTTACTTAGCTGTTGAATCGTTTACGGTCTTTGAGGACAGTGCTTGGAAAAACTTTCTTGAAGCGGATTAATCTGATCTTGTCTTTCAGTGAATAAATACTGTGTAAACGTCGTGTTTGTTCACTCTTCAGTTCGCGTTCTTCGAATAGAGCTTAATTTTAATATTAATAATTACTTAGGTAGGGACAATCTATGATTTAATTACGCTCTTTAGAAAGAGCTTATGAAGTACGTCCACGTAGGTGAGCTCGCGTTTCGTCTCAGTCATTATTTATTACTGAAAATTCAGGTATATTTTTGTATCTTTATAAGACCCTCAGTGAATAATTCTGTTTCACTTAAGTCGACGTCGTTTCGTCTTTGAAATCAGAATTTGTACAATTAAGTTGTTCGTCCTACTGTTACAAAGATGAACTTGAATATACCTTTATCCCTATTATGTTTCAGAATTCCTGTTACTAACCCTTAAAGATATTTAAATACTTCGGCTTATATTTAATATCAAGATAATCTGTAATGAGTTTTTGAGTATTTCGTGTTCGTGTTTCAGATAATGGAGTACTTTGTATGCCTTTTGAAGTAACTTCCCGCTGATTTCTACTTTTTAAACGACTTTAAATATTCAGGAAGGTTTCTCAATGTATCTGAAATCGTTGTAGAAGATCTCTTTTGTTTTAGCAATGAAAACTTCTTATTGACGACCTAATTGAGGAACTCGGTTATAGCTTGTGATCGAAGAGTATTTTAATTGATTGCATGTTATTCATTATACATATATTAACAATTTATCGTTAGTCGTTATAGAGGACTCTAACTAAAACGGAAGAAAAATGTGCAATACTTGCTTACCTACTGATGGAATCCTATTTTTTGCTGATCGTGATAGGTATTCGTAAAGTTATTATGACAAAGTTGTGCGGAAAAGAAAAAAATACGTGTTGCCGCTGCCGGAATGCAATTAAAACTTTCCTAATTGATTTTTTATTAATTATGACGGACTTAGGGATAATAATGAGTTTGAAGAGCTTCGCCATCGTTCTTGGCGTACTAATTTGACTAATATTCACGCGTTCCGTCACACTGCTACTTGACAACGTAACTTCATGAATATTTTAAGAGTATCTCGCTTTTTTGCTCGAAATTAATTAAGAAAATTGTGTTTAATTTAGTCAGAGAGCCGTAATTGCGAAGCGACAACAAAATGTTTATTTTGAACGTTTATTTAGGCAGACCGACGGGGACCTGCCATAACCATTGTAATTTAAACCGACATTGCCCATTGCGTTAGTGATGGAGTGGTCGTGAGTTTAACGGTGAAGCCATTTCAACATAGCTAAACTATAATTATAAAGCTGCATTTTACAAAGTTAATATGTATTAATAGATACCTATATAATTGCAGGTTTCTTTAAATTCAACGAAAAACGATCCTTTTTCTGTGTATTTTATTTTTATCTTCGACAAAAATGTTGCAAAATATTCAAGCGCTCTGCAAATACTTTTACCAGGAGCGCATATTTGCACACGGTTCGTAAGTTAAGGAAAGTTACAGGCAACGAACGAACACTTTATTGGCGGGGCCAGTGTAACCTTTCAACCTCCTTGCGTTTCGCGTCGCAGCTTTATGGTTCGCACTGAGCCATATAACTTTTCTAGTGTGACGTCATAAAACAACTTGCGTAATGAGAATGTACTTGGCACGTAAAATTTAGGGGCAGTAAAACGAATTTTATGTGCAATTTTGACGGAAGGTTGATTTTGAAAACCTTGTCTTCAGTAAACAGACTTCATTTGAAGGCTTTAACTTTATGTGGGTATTTGTAACCTCGTGTTTTTGTAGGGAGGGGCACGATGCAATATAAAATCTGTATTTTTTATGTCTCCGTCTAATATAAAGTCGTTAATCTCAGTCTGTGCTATTTTAGTACACAGTTCACGTACTTTTGCCAACTTCGTATGAGAAAATGAAATCTACCAACTGGAATTAATTTTATTCTTATTTCGAAAAAATGTTCATAATTTGGTTGAAAGTCCACTGACAGAATTTTAATCATAACGCAAATTAATGTTTGCCTTGGTCGGTATATTTTGTGGCGCGCATTTGGCATTCCTAATTAGTCAGATGTGGACGTCTCATTGTTTTTCTTTCTTAGTTAAAAAGAAAATTATAAATTATTCAGTTCGCATCTCGACTAAGCGGGGACTTCATTATGATTGTCTACATCAAGCCAAGCTTAACTTAGGTTTGGGTCTCCAATTTCTAGAACCGATACAATTAGGATGATGCTCACTGGAGCATCAAATAAGATTCGATAAGACTGCAAATGAATCTAAATATTAATTACGGGCTGTCTCACGTAAATAAATAAATTTGTTGTTAGTGAACGTTCTTAATGACAACATTCCTACTAATTTACTGCATCTTAATTATTTACTTAAGTTTATCTTTATTCCAAACTTATGTACATGTTTATTATAACTTTTTAATGAAGCTCGCTACGTAATACTTGCACCCGTACTTATCGAAGTAGTGTAACCGAAGGCAGGGCACAAGGGAGTATAAATATGTAGAAACTTCTAGGTGAACGAAAACTAAATAATTAACATACTCTTGAGAACTTAGCCGGATGAAAACTGTAATAACATATGATAAACATAACAGGACAAAAGTGATATTAATTGTTTTCAGCCGCACTATTCTGGAAAAATCTCTACCGTGAAGACTTAGGTGAAGTAAGCGGACATTCCCCCTGATGCTAGGGATTGACAGCTAACTTCAAGCCAACTTCATCTACGCTTCCTCAGTGAGATTTTTACAAAATAGACCGAGAAATGCTTTGCCTTCTTTGCGAATTGTACAGCAACGGGAGTTAAACTCACGGAACATATATACCTATAACAGAGATATTCAAGAAATAACGATTGCAATTTTTGAGAAAGTACCTGTTTCATAATAGTATGGTTTCGAGAATACTGTGTTTATAAAACCATAATAATAGTTTATGAAACTATTGCATAATGACGGGTCTTAATACACGAGTGTATATTAGGCGAGGTATTTAATAGTACTTATATCATACGAATATTTTAATACCTAGTTATGTGCAGTTTCATACACTATTTATCTGCTCTCATATATTGGGATTTAATCCACTGAATAAAAGATCAAAGTTAAAAGAAAGAGTAAGAATTAGTATGGTATCTAATGCTATAAAATGGCGCGCCCATTGGGATTTAATCCACTGAATAAAAGATCAAAGTTAAAAGAAAGAGTAAGAATTAGTATGGTATCTAATGCTATAAAATGGCGCGCCCCAAATATGCGTGCCACTAGAAAAAAAATCAATGGAAACATTAACATTACGTAATGGTCATATTAACTTCTTGCATTTGCCCTGAATCGTTTTGGTAAAAAGATCATTTTATAACAATATTTTGTTACACAAAAGGTGTTGTAATATGATTCTAATTTCGATAAGTATTGTGTTTATAAAGTTTGTCATTATAAACTCGATTTGAAGATTATAATTCGAATTTTACTATATGAGAGTAAATAAAATATCTATCAATAGTTTAGGACAAAATCGCTTTTGAATCTTGCATAAGTGTAAGGTGTTTATGCTCGGGACTGTACTGTATACCTTCTGCATCGTCTTATTCTATGCTATTTACGGACCATATAGAAAGATAGACAGAAATAATACTCTTTATTATGTACACAATTAATTATACAGCAATAAACGTAGAAAACATAGGGTGAAACAATGGGTCTTATCGCTAAAAGCGATATTTTAAAGACAACCTTAATATAGTTTTGATACTGAGGGAGGCATGCTCTAGCCTGTCCCAGTGTTCTACAAGTTTTATCAAGAACCGGAACTAACTTATGACACCGGTAACGCTATGGGGCTTCCGACAAGGATGTAAAGTTCTCTAGTACACTTGTTGTGCACGGAATTATTTTGTTGTTCAAGATCAGAAGTTGGTGAACAATTTTGAAAAGGAATTGAAGTAGTTGTGTTACCATGCGGCGGTCTTGCAACAATTAAGTCTGTTGTAGTTGTTGTCATGTTCCAATCTTACGAGATGAATCACTTATTCAATCTCGTATCAGTATGTACCTACTAGGTAACTACTCAAGAAATCACACAAAGTAATATAAGATGTCATTGAATTTCCTAATATCCTTCCCTGCGGGACACCGGCGATGTTCCTACATGAAATCATAATCAAACAAACGGTTTCAAGCCTGTTTTTTTGTAAAGACTAATGAGGGCAAATCTATAATATTTTGTGAACAAACTAACCCAAAATTCACTATAAATAATAAAGCTAGACCCCTTTTGAAGTATGATCATCCTATTATCCTAATTGGGATCAAATGTCATGCACTAACGGTAACATAACCCAATGATGCCCACACCGACCCATGCTGTACTAATTGAGTGCGAAATTAAGCATTTGATATCTCCGCGGTTATCAATTAATCACATCCAATTGGGAATCGATTGGTGTGCAGATGCTTAGAAATTAATTACAATGTAAAGTACTCGACGCTTATAGTATAATCTATTTGTGACGCCACGCCGTCGGAAAGCCAATGAAATTACGATACTAGTGGTCAAATGCATAAATCTAATCAAGCAATGTTGATATTGGTTTTATTAGATGTATAAAGTTTGTAATGTTTTGTAATGTAATAAAAGCTTTTGTAATAAAAGCTTGCTTGGAAAAATGATAGTCATATTTCCCCAAAAAGTTTAATAAACGCGAATACGAATAAGTTTGCCAATAACCAAAAGACCAACCAATTTCTCAGCGCAAATTCTCTTGCAATAAAACTGCAAGTATTTTGTCACCGTATCAGGAACGAAGAATATAAAGGATGTGTGACATCCAGCCAGCTGACAGGCATTCGCGAGCATCGCATAGTGGTAGTGCATTTTAAAGTAAAACAATCTTGTGTAACGAGATGGCTACGTCAGTCCGACATTGTTTTGCCTCGTCTTATGTATTTTAATGTCAAATTGCTCTTGCACGTTCCTCGCAGAATTGACTTTAACTTATAATTTGGTGTGAGGATATTAAATGTTGTTTTTTTATTGAAGGCGCAGTAATGGCGGTTTTTGGCAAACAACTATTAGGACACTGCATATCCCAGAATACCTAAAAAAATATGAATCTTACGTACATTACTCACTTTTATTTGAATATACTTGATTTCATGAAATATAGAATAGAAAGAGCAAGAAAAGAGAAAAAGCAAAAGAAAACTAAGCCGATTAGACAACAAATCTTTCCTTCTTCTCTTAAAACTATTGCAGAAATAGTTGCCACATCCAATCTTACCGCCTCGAGAACTGTTTTCAAACACGAACTTTGTAAAAGAACTCTCTAGCACTTTAAAGTTCTTACAGAGACATAATTCATGTTAACTAAGTCAAAGACACTCTGTTAAGTGTAAAAGTTTTCACTTGCGAACCAGGATGTCATAACTTGCAAGTTGTGCGATAAACCTGGATACTGCTGCTGCAACTACGCAAGTTCATTGCACTGATACGTTTATTGTCTTTCGCGAATAGTTTATGATTAACAACTCGGAGACTATGAACGGTCGGAGCTTATTCCGTCTTAGTCAAACATTTGTAATGGATAGCTGTCGTTGACTTTGTATAGTGACATCTCGGTTTGTTCCTCCCGGGACAAGTTTAGGATAATTGAGGGTTGCCAATGCCGTCTGGAGGTGTTAAGACGATTACAAGTTTTAATTGAGGCTTCACTTTTAAAACTAAGTTACGTCTGCCATTTCGAAGGGCCGATACTCTTGATTATCTAACTCGTTACTTATGCGGGCTCGTTTAACTTTAGATAATTACTTGAAGCCTACTAATTACGGCTGGGTTGGGTTTAATAGACATGTAACCTTTTATCATTGAATTGTCATGGGTTGGTTCGCTTTGATTAGCTCATCTATTTAATTTCAACAGTTGAACGTTTATTCTGAACGCAAACAGATTTAGAATATTTACCACTTTTGCCTGGGTAGTTAAGATAAAGGAATTATTAGCTCAAAGTTTTGCTTTGTACTTTTTTCAACCATAGTAAGCACGTTCCGTTCTATAAGAGATAGCAGAAAACTCGAGTCCTCTCGAAAGAGTCGCTTCTATAAGTTAATAGAGACGCTATTGTGATATTTGGTGGAATAAATTATAAAGCTATTTAACTTTAAAACCTTTTTAAATGCATGTCACTTTGATCTTATTAAATTCTTGGGAAAAGCACTTAAATAAGAAATATGGTAGGGCAAACCTTTTCAAGTAAACTAAGGTACACAACTTCTTAGGATTTCGGCGTTATTGACATAATGATATTGAATATTCTAAACAATGTCAATGGCTGTGGTCGTCAAATTATCATTACCGGTTATAGCAAACCTAGTGACTTGTTAACACAACACACGTAATCTCATTACGCGCACCAGGCGCCCAGAAAGTAGCGAAAGCTTAAGTGCACTCCCGGTGAGACGGGACTTAGATTAGCCCGGTAATGCACGTCTGTGCACTGTGCAAACTGCTACCCCCAGCAAGGATTCACTTTAGAAACCCACCGGAACCAATATCACGTGCGACTTTAAATCCCACTGTCCGAGAATTACTTAAAATTAGTTTTAGGTGGCATTAAGCGAGTTTAAATGGAATTGGATTCGGTCATTGTGGTTTAGTGGCCACAACGAGACTAGTATGTAAGCAGTCTCGTTAAAGCTCTACATAAACTACGGTATTTATGAATAATAGAAATACTTCACAATTGTTTAAAATGTCATAAGTTGGAAACTTTACCTAGTGCGCTTTAACTATTTCAAGTCTGTACGCGCGGGTCCTTTATATTGCATTTTTCGTAGAGGAAAATGAAAATTGTGAAAACTAAACCCAACGGACCAACGTTGACATTTATCTTCCAAAATATTTTAGTTTAGTCCACATATCGTTGAGATAGAACGTTCTGAAAGGTTTTCCATTAATTAAACTTGTTTTGAATCTGTCGACGTGTCACACATCGTCGGCTCCCTAGTGAGCGTTACACTCTGAATAGCTTTTAGTGGTCACATCTTTCGAGAGGTGACGTCCTCTCGTGGTTAATCTTCTCGGTGACACTACTCTGCGGTTGACGCTTACATTTTTAAGCTTATGTTGTCGTAGTGTTTTGTAGATGTTAGTGAAAATGTTTTTCTGTTACCTTTTCTGCTAACAGTTGATGTATTTTTTTCTTGTGTTTAAAATTACGGGACTTAACTGTACTCACCTGGGGGCTAATCATTGTTAAATGTAATATTTAGTTTGGAATACTTGGTCAGATTTTATAAGAAATTTGTAACTTATAAAACCTGGCAGATTTTCTATCTAACCCATGTTACCTTCAGCAATGTGATCATTATTGTGTTTTATGTGCATTATTACGGACTTACTTTTCATAATGGCTGTTTTCCTGGTATACGGAAGTAAACGCATTAGCTGTAACGTTATACGCTGAGTATATTGTGCGAAACATAATATCAATTTTTCTACACGCGTTTTCTCATATTTTTGCGGGAATTTTCCACAATTTCCATATTTGGAAAACAGGTTTTATAAAGAAAGTATTGTTTGGTGTGGTATTGTTGTGACATTCTTGTGGTTGATGCTATCCTGGTAAAGTGGTAACAGCAGGCTAATAGTGCTGCTATAAAGCTTTGCATGTTTTATTGTGTTCTCCGAATGTTTATGAAATAAGTTAATTTGTTAGCTGTAGTTTTATGATTCCTTAATGAATTGAATTAGAAGTAAACTGTATACGATCATTTTCTTGGCCCTTATTGCCACAGATGCCTAATCGATTCTCTTGAATAGATATAATTTATTTTAAAGAGTAATCTTGTATGATCGTTTTCAATTTATTTTGGAAGTAGAAAAAAATACATTTGCAATTAAATCAGTTGAAATCCTTACCTTTTCACAAACGCACTGTGTGTACGTGTCTATAACGTAACGAACGAACAGTCATCAAATACATTCCTCATGTTACCAGGTCCTATATGACGGCAAGCTGTCGTCAGGGATAGTGTTCATGTACAACCCGGTAGCAACGGACGGACAGTTGTGTCTGCAGTCCGCTCCGAAAGGAAACGTCTCGTACTTTGTACATACGCCACATGCACTGATGCTACAGGTAAATATATACACAAAACAATTTCCCTTGAAAAATTATATGTACTTACTTACCTATTTTGATGAAATAAAGTAGATGGTCATCGAGGAAGCCATGTTGGTGGTTGCTCAATATCTAGGTTGAAAACCATAAGTTTACTTCAATTGAATAGGGACAGTAGTCAATGTCTTAAACACAATAGAGAACACTCTTTTGTGAAAATTTTCCTAGATTGTCAGTTTGCTAAGATTTATCAGAAAGGTCACCGTGGACGAGGTATTTATCCAGTTTTATTTCTACCTACATTGCTATAAAAGAGGTTCATTACTCTACGCTGCCCTCACAATGGGTTTATATCGAGATGAAACGACTCCGGCAAACGATAGATTTCAGCCACATCCATCCAATTAGGCCCGCCACGTTACATAACGGTTATGTTACCTAACCCGTTTACTGAACCACACTGTGAACAGACTATTATCACGATTCCTTACGGGTTTCCTTTATAAAATTTGCTATTACGATATATTTATGAGTTTTTAGGAACATATTCATAAAATTATTATAGCTTGTTTTAAACGAAAAAAAAAAATCGATCGATCTACTCAGTACTAACGTAAATTTTGATGTAGTGTGGTCAAGAAAGTTATGAACTAATCTTAGCCAGTGGATTGTAAATGAGCCATGAAACGTAACTTAGCATAATTCTGAGTTACCAAGTTATCCATAGCTTTCTTCGTCTGACGGCGCATCCGATCGATGCTCCATTATAGCGAGATTCGCTTAGCATTCGATTACACCAACTCATCCTATGGCCTGAAATCATCTCTTAGTTTCAGTTGATCATTCACTTATAAATATGAGACTAATTTGCGATCCTTTCTAATAACTTGCAACAAAGGAACTGTGGCAACTTATTATAGCTAGATGAGCTCGCCAAACATTCCTACATCGACTATAGCTAGGCTCTGATCGTACCAAGGGGTTGCCTTGCTTTTTCGTAAACAGACTTGACATACACTGAAGGTGATGAAAACTTGATTTTATGTGTGCACAGGAGGTGAAAGCAGTGGTCACACATTCAATACACAGTGCACTAAACTCCATCGGAGGAGTGCAGGTTCTTTTCCCGCTGTTCGCACAGTTGGACCTGCCGCATGACGCGCCCGCCACAGACCCCAAGAGAGACCCCATGCTATGGTATGTGATCCTGGTAATACTTCATTATAATAAGCTTAGTAAGACAATGTCCCTGCTAATGAAATGCTGAAAGTTAATATAAGTAGTTGTCTCCAAACTTGACTAAGTTGACAGCAAACCTAACTGCCTAAAATGTTATTACAAAACTTTGCGTGAATTGATTTAGTGCGCTACTGAAACAAAGGAAGTGTTGAACGTCCCCCGAACAAATTGCTACCTCAGCTCCTAGTTACTCCATAGTTTGGGCACATTAGTTACATAGGCTCGAAATAAATTTGGGCAGAATTCCAGAACTAAATCAATGGCATTGGCTTAGCGAGCGCTTGCGAGTACCAAAGCCACTCATTAATATTCCTAGTGGATTCGGGCGCGTTAGTTGACTAAATGCACTTTCACTGTCCGCCGGCAGTCGGCCCTCCAACTCCATACCGGCCAGAAGCGACTCTGTAATACGACTCGGGAACTAACTCCTAGCAACTCCTAATTGCCTGGTGTCTACTCCGCTTAACGGAATAGATTTATGAGCGACATTTTGCGGCGACAATTTATATTAGCATAGGGTTACGAAGGGCGGTTATTAAATTATCAGGCGTGACATTAATTTTAATGAGGAGATCTTAACATTTATGAAATATTAAAGGGTAACGCAAACATCGGATTTATTTGATAGTCCGCCCTAACGAACCCACTGATGTTAGGCCGGACAATAGGTCAATTAATCATATACGAATAAGTCTGCTCACATGAATTATATGTTTTCAGAAGTAATACTAATGTTTTTGCGTAAAAATGTTTGAAAATGGTGGACATTTTTCAAGAGAATAATGTATTACCCTCGTTACTTTTAAATTAAACGTAATTCTATTAGTGATTCAGTGCCAGCTTATTTAGCTATACTAACTTAGCTTATTTTCCCTTCGAGTAAAAAAGGACAAAATAGGTATTGATTTCGAAAAACCTTTGCATAAATTTGTTGCCATTTTCTATAAAAATGGTCTCACTGGGAAACTTCTAAAGCACATGAATACAAAAATCTCTGCAAAGGTATATAGTGGCTATTTGCTGACGTCGGTGGCACATGTTTAATATTGACGTAGGTTGAAGCGTATGATAACAGCCCCGCTGACAGTTCAAAGCGGTGCCTTGGACGACCCGCGTCACGGCCGGGTGGAGCCGGATAAATAAGACCTCCATGCGCATCAAAATTGTACCAACACATCAAAGGTACATCGTATTACATTTATGCATAAGAGTAACCTGTGCTACCTGTTCTCGTGTCATCTCATAAGACGTCTCATGGTCCTCGTGACGGAATTACCACAAAGATAATTCGAAATATATTTTACGACAGAATTACCTTACCGCGTCATTATTCCGTGGAAATTGCTGGGACATTATCCCCGAGTGTACCTACATGTATTATTTATAGACTCAAAACGAGATTCATCGCTTTTTGGGATACGTCTTTATCGGCGTAGGTAAATTTTTCATGTCGCAATCTGTGTCGCGATAAGTGCTGGAAAATTGTTTTTACTTTTTCCGTTTGTTATGATTTCGTCGTTTCTGTCTATAGGTATTTATGAAGAAGTTAAAGGTATGTAGATAACACCATGCAGTTATAGCTGCAAGGTGTTAAAACCATTGTCTTGTGATTCCACAGTTCAAAACTACTGGGGTTCGTGTGTTCGCTGGTGGAGTCGTGCAGCACGGTGCAGCAGCACATGCTGCAGTGTCGTGGGTTCCTGGTCATCTCGCACATGCTGCAGCGCTGCAGCCGCGACCACCTCACGCCCGACACGCTCGCCTCCTTCCTACATCTCACAAAACATCTTGTCACTTGCTGCTCTCCTAATTCTGATCTGCTACTAAAACAGGTATATTTTATGAATTTTCGTTCAGCATTTTAATTGGTACCTACATAAATGAACTCTTTGTTCTTCTTGAAATTTTATCGAAGTAATTTTAGTAAAAGAGTTGGAACGATATCTTGTTATTTTTATCTAGTTACTTCATAAAAGTTCCCAAATTCAACGTACTTAATTTATTTTGTATTTCATCTAAGTTCGTTTGTTCTCGAAATTAATGCAATAAATTTTGTTTTTATCGTTTTACCGAAACATCAAGATTAATTCGTCGGATATTACCATAATACAGCTCGTTTAAAACGCGCTACAGAGGTACAACAACCCATAAATAAGTAAGAAAATTGCCTTCATAAGGTAATTTATATCGGGCCGTTGTTTAGCTTGTCGTCTATTCGTTCAAACAGATGTTTTCTTGACTTTTATTGAGTTATATTTACGAAAACAATACAAATACGTAGAAAGAGCGAGCCAATATCAATTATAAAACTAAAATTGTATTTAATTGTTCTCTCTTTTAGACAAACAAAGATGTTTCCAATTTCAATTTCATAGAAAGTTACAGAACCCACTGCACAACAACGAAACGACGCCACATACAACACAGCTTCGGGGGCTTGTAAACATGTGTAATTGAATTAAACAAATCAATTAGATAATGGAACAAACACGCGAAAAGCGGCCGCGTTCCCTTTGTACATTTGAGCGCCTCGTACACTACGCTGGTGATAACGAACGTGTCAATATGCTTGGGTTAACATGCCTGTTCTAATAGTTTGTTGCGGGAAGCTAATACGCCTTTTGTTTATAATTTTGTAGCAATAAACAACATTATTTTCTTTCTAAGTACATCAATCAATTCATCGCCTCTTCGGAACATAGCTTAGTATTTTTAAAAGCAAAGACATTGAAAAAATGTTATTCAAACATGTTGTACAGGCTAAATTCGGATTCCAATTTGTATAAAACCAACAATCAATCACTCCCACTTTTGTATCGGCAGGTTTATTTTAAGTGTGACTGGTGCCCCGTCCTTTATGTAAATTTTGTACTGTATTTTTTCTCGATTGGGAATATTTATTCGGTTTGTTTATTGTTACATATTTAATGACTTGCACAAAGGACTTTGAGAACTCGATTTGCAAGCGTAATCTCTTTGTGAGTACCTGGCCTACAAACAAAACCTTTGTACTTTTTTATGCTGTGGAATATTTCCAATCGAGACGGAATAGAACACCTTACCGCACGTGGTCACGATGTGTTTCCCAACTGATTTGTTCGATGGTTGTTAGCGCATGTTCCTCTTGCTTACTTCACCTCGACTGTTTACTACAGTTGTTTCTGCACACCCACTGTCATCCAGGGATATAGGGGTACTATCAACTCTGATCAATATTTATGTTGTTTGATGGTATCCGATTTTGTGGCTTCCAATTCACAATATTGTAAATAAAACATCGGTGAAAGGTAATTCAGGATTATCATCAAAAGTAATTCAGCAAAATCATTATTAGGCATATGAAAATAGTGTCATTCTTTAAATACTTATAAAAACTGTATATATTTGTGGATTTGAAGCCTTTGAGTATTTTATTTATTTATATCTAGCCGTGATCCTACACTTGACACTTTCCCTTGTACAATTAGTGCTTCACCAGATCCATGGACCCTGGCAGCGCTTGTAATTTTAGTTTATGTTATTTACACGTATTATTTAGCTCATTTTATACTTAAATATTTATATTATACAAGTAAGGGTTAGTTAAGTTGACACAATAGCTATTATGAACACAATGGAACTAAATAATATTTCAAATGATATTTATTTTACCTTAGCTTTTTGTGCACAAATGCTTTTTACAGTGAAAAATGAAACCCTGTCACAGCCAAGTATCGTCCATTGTTTAAAATATCTATCTAAGCCTTATTTTTCAGATGACAAAGCAATAAGTGTAGCCGTATTTCGAATAAACTGTATTTTATTTTATTCTAAGAGAGTAAGAGCTTCTAAGTATGTTATTTATTGTGTAGACGCAAGACGTTGCAATATTTATCAAATAGCAGTAAACAGCAACATATTATGTAAGTACGTAATTAGAAGCAAAATGTAATTGTATTAATACGTAGGCATATCCCCTGTACAAGGCAAACAAGCAAGAGAGAATACGCTTTCAACCATCGGACAGCTTAAGGTCTATGCTAACTGCAGTCTTTCTGCCAATCTTTTCTCACTTGGCAGCTATTGGACCACATTCTGTTCAACCCCGCGCTGTGGATCCACACGCCGGCGGCGGTACAGGCCCGCCTGTACTGCTACTTGGCCACGGATTTCTTAGCAGATGCACACATATACGGCAGTGTGAGGCGAGTCAGTACTGTCCTACAAACAGTACACACGCTGAAGTTCTACTACTGGGTTGTAAACCCAAGAGCCAAGAGCGGAATCACGCCTAAGGGATTAGGTAAGTACAAAGTAGGATATTACGCTCCCGCCATTTATAATTCACGTACCTCAAGGAGACTACGTAATTAGATACTTTTTGGCAGAGCATGAATTCATAAAATATGGACTCTTCTGGACCGGTCGTTATTATAAATGAAGCCTTATGGAAGTTATCCATAAATCAAGTTGGTTATACTACGTATAATTCTGTGAAATGAAAGAATAAGTAATGTTAGCAAATAATTGTCGTTCTGGAAATGAAACAGATCCGTCTTATTCAAATTTAGCTGTTATAATTACAATGACATGACGGAGCATAATTATACGCAAACATTTAATCTATTTAAATATTCCTAGGGGTGCGAAGGTCATGCTACCCCGGGTGTCTTAACGAGAAACACATTGAAATAAGGCGTTTGAGGGATCGGATTCTCATAATTTTCTAAAAATTTGTAAAAAAAATTGTTAATTGGTAAATTGCCATTTCAGAGGGACCTCGGCCAGCTCACAAGGACATTCTCACGATCCGAGCATACATTCTACTGTTCCTAAAACAACTGATAATGATTGGTAATGGAGTCAAAGAAGACGAACTACAATCCATACTCAACTATCTGACAACTATGCACGAGGTAAGTAGTCCTGGTACTCTGGTGCGAAATTGAGACGTTAGACGAATTGAAAAAATGTCAGAAAACTGGACATTTTTTCCAATTAGAATGGAAAATTAATAGCAATTTTTTTAAAACTTGTCTTATTTTTTTTTTCATACAGAACAGTTATATTTAACCGTATATATTTTTTTAATTGCAGGATGAAAACTTGCACGACGTCTTACAAATGTTAATATCACTGATGTCGGAACATCCCAGCTCAATGGTGCCTGCTTTTGATGCTAAGGTAAACAATAATCCTTTAATTAATTCACACATCCGTGTATGGGATATTTCACAAGTGCTACTAATTCTGATATTTTACTAATTTCAGGGTGGAGTTAGGACAATCTTCAAACTATTGTCATCAGAAAGTCAACTAATCAGACTACAAGCACTGAAGCTACTGGGATTCTTTCTCAGTAGAAGCACACACAAGTAAGTACATGTTATTTGCTTTATAATTTCTATGGAAAACTTTATTTTGTGAATCGTTGTTGTATTATTTTCTTGATTACATTTTCATCTTTCTACGTAAATGACAGCTCGCAAACTGTCAACGCTTCCAGTTTAGCAGTGGCCACCAACTGACCAACTGGCTTATCATTTTCACCACGACAAAACCTTGAGGCTCGTCTTACCTAGTTCGTACCGATACGAGATTAGAAGTACTTTTTACTCAAAAGGAGACTATGGAGTTACATTTTTCTCCTAAATAAATAGAATATATTTTATTGTGCGCTAAAATTGTGAAGATAATTAATTTGAGCGAAAAAGAAGCACATACGCCAGCACATCAAGCTCCCTCAATCTGTCAAATTTCTTTGATAGACTTTATAAAAACCTTATGCTTTTGCACAAGGTTCATATTCAATTGGGAACTTTTGACAGTTTGGGATAGCTTGATGTGCTGGCGTCTGTACCTTTAAGTGAAAAGTCAACATCATTCTCATATATCTTCTTCCATGTATGGTTGGTCTCTGCTTTTCAGACGCAAGTACGACGTGATGTCGCCCCACAACCTGTACACGCTGCTGGCCACGCGACTGGGCGCGTGCGGCGAGGGCCTGGCGCTGCCGGTGTACAACGCGCTGTACGAGCTGCTCACGGAGCACGTGGGGCAGCAGATACTGTACACCAGCCACCCTGAGCCACAGCCGCATTTCCGGCTCGAGAATCCTAGTGAGAATTCTTCTTTATTAACTGATGTGACTTCTAAAGAGGGCGAAATGGGCATTACATTACAATCAACGCAACCGAAACAAAGGGTGACTTCAGTTGATCATCACTCTGACTTTTTTGTTTTCAGCAATGTGTTAGATGACAGTTTACAGAGGTGTGGGAAATGGAAGGGAGACCATTGCCCACTAGTGGGCCATCACTAGATAGACTAGCTACAGTTGCGCCTATTTCAATAACCTACTGACGTGCAGTTGACCGTACCTTTCCACTATTGCATTTTTCTACTGTACAATTTTGTACTACAACATTAATGCGAAACAAATGTTATTTTGCAGTGATCCTCAAGGTGGTAGCCACATTAATCAGACAGTCAAAGCAAACAGAACAGCTGTTAGAAGTAAAGAAGCTGTTCCTGTCAGACATGACGCTCCTGTGTAGCAACAACCGGGAGAACAGGAGGACGGTGCTGCAGATGTCTGTGTGGCAGGTCAGTGCCCATATCAAAATGCTACCCTAGTTCATGTATGGTCTGTTCCAAAACTATCTGATAAAAATGTTAACAAAAGGATCAGGAAACGTCGATCGATTTGTAGAGCCACTTTGAGTGCTTTGATTTGATTATATGAATACTTATACCAGAAATTCTAGTTTTAAATCATCATAAAGATGTTTTTCATTTAACAATTGAGATTTTATAACCTCAATTTTTGTCAGTGATTTCTCATTCACAATATAATCATGTAATTCAAACATATAACAATAGTAATTATTGGAAAAAGAGGTGAGATATAAAGTTGAAACCTACATAAAGATGAACCCTACTTCCTATTAATCATACTTAATATAATATTATAAATATAAATAATATTATTAAAAATTACAAATATGAAATTGTGTTTTAGATGTTTCGATGTTTGATAGTAAATCACGCGGCTGATCAGTTTTGGTAGTACGGTAGTACGGTGCCGTGAGATAATTTCTGAGGTCCTCGCGGGCGAAGTTGCTGGGCAAAGCTAGTCCTTCTAAAATATAAATGTGAAAGTTTGTATGTTTGTTACTCAATCACGTAACAACAGCTGAACTGATTTGGATTAAATTTGGCACACAGATTGATTATAACCTGGATTAACGCATAGGATACGTTACTACTCCTTAATCCGGTGCTACGTTCATGTGGGAACATTTTCGACCTCCACGCGGGTGGAGCCACTGGCAAAAGCTAGTATGTTTATAATTCCATTTAGTGATTCAGTTAGGAATTGCGTAAGACTTTAACCTGATAAGTGTTTGTTTAAATTTCTATTAGATACTTTTGGGACAGGCATTTTTTTTTTTTAGGTACAATATCAGTATACAATATCTATCAGGCTATAATACTGCTATAATAATACTACTTGTTTCAGGAATGGCTGATAGCGATGGCATACATCCACCCGAAGAACGCAGAAGAGCAAAAGATCTCCGACATGGTGTACTCGCTGTTCCGGATGCTGCTGCATCACGCCATCAAGCACGAGTACGGAGGCTGGCGCGTGTGGGTCGACACGTTAGCCATCGTGCACTCCAAGGTACTGTAGTGTGGCCACTGTGGGAGAAGATAACACACATCCTAGGATTAGTTGTTACCGCAGAGTTGGAACACAATTCATTTATGTCGTTTGCTTAACTCAACGGAAGCCGCTACTTATTTTTGAGTAAGACTTACTCCGACTCCTCCCCAGGTATCCTACGAAGAATTCAAGCTCCAATTCGCCCAAATGTACGAGCACTACGAGCAGCGGCGAGCTGACAACATCACAGACCCGGCGGAGCGGCAACAGCGCCCCATATCCACCATCTGCGGTTGGGAGCGGCGCGACGCGCCTCTACACCACGCCGCGCAGACGGAGATTGGCGCGGGCATGTCCCTGAGGGAACTCGACCATTGTCGGTGTAACACGCAAACAGACAACGCAGACAGGACTAACAACGCAGTGTACAGTGAAGTGTGTAAAGTGCATTCTCCTAAACGTGATACCACTGACGCGAGTGAAGGTGTGCGCTGTGCGGACGGTGAAACAGAACATGCTATCGATGAAGTAGAAACCCCTACTGATGACGTAGAACGTGTAGTGTCGCCGAGTGAGGTGCCGCCCGAAAATGAACTCGTCCGATCCATCATTGAAGATACTAAGCTGCTAGAAGATCCGGAATCCGGTGTTGGTACGCTTGAGAAGAGTGATGAGCCTTTAACGAGGCAAGGCAGTCTAGATTATATCCCTGTACGAGATGTTGGTGATGGTGTTTTGAAAGACGATGCTACTGATCGCAGTGAAGGCATCCCTTCAAGTTTATCTGCTAGTGAGACGGCAAGTCCTGAACGCGTTGCAGAACTAAATGTTGTCACAGAAAGGGAATCGGAGCTCTCGGACCGCTCAGACTTGTACTTAACGCCTAGCGAAGCCACGAGTCCGAAGAAATCATTAGATAAATCTGACGATGACCCCGACGACCCGAAACGAGTCGCTATCAACATCGTCAACGATGTACTGAGCATCGCGCTCGAAACTGTGAGGTTAAAGACTGATGATGATACAGACTCGGGAGCGATATCCGGAGGACTGCATTCTGAAGGAAATACTCCCAACGGCCGAGATGACTTCGAGCAAGAAATCGAAGAGATTGTAGATGAGAAGCGAGCGGCAGAGACGATCGCTAATGATTTAGTTACGGATTTAATTTCGTCGGTTGTGACAAAAAGTGAGAATGTTGAATTTTCTGAAAGTAGTAGTGACAATTTTGTGGCTGATAGTGAAATTGTTGAGCCAGATAGTAAAAATGTTGAGTCAGATAGTAAAAACGTTGAGTCAGATAGTAAAAACGTTGACATAGGCAGTAGAAATGTTGAAACAGATACTAAAGATATTGAGCAAGATAGTGAACTTATTACGACGGACGATAACAGTCCCCAGAGGGTCATCCCCTCCGATCACCCGCATGAGGGCAACGTGTTGCCTCTTGATGGTGAATTTTTAGTCAATTCTAGAACTGAAGAGGCTGAGAAACTAGATATAGAAAGAAAAGACGAAATTACGGAAGAGAATGAGAAAAATGAAAGCCAAAGAGTCGACATGCCGACAACAGATGAAGAAGAAGAGAAAGCACCAGAGATTAATCCAATCTCAACGATCAGTGAAAGTATACTCTTAGCTGACAAAGAGGCTGATAGTGAAGACGATAGTCACGAGAGTGACAAAGACAAAAGACGTGTAAGTTTGCCCGGCGACAATGAGATGAAGCAAGATAGCAATAGGGGCGAGGGTGTTGCCACGCAAGGTACCAACACTTCATCATCACCTAAGAGGCCGCGCAGTGCTTCGACAAGCACGCAAGTGGATTCTAATCATTTTGGTAAGTGCCACATTTGAAATCTATTAAACATTGCCTCTCGCTTGAACCTGGACTGCCAATTGCTCGCCTGTTACTCGTTATTATCATTTTGAGCTGTAAAAGTATATGATATAATTTCAATCAATTCGGTTTTTTTGTTATTTTATTCAAACAGTCACAATTCAGAGCGAGTTTTGCGGGCATGCAGAAAATGTGCGGCCGGGTATTAGACGAAATACAGACTATATACATAGTAATAATTTGACAAATTGGTATTTGCATTTGGTAAAATAAATTTAAGTTTATTGAATTTTGCACTGTTCCAGAAACGAAGCGACCATCGAAGTGTTCGCGCCCCATGTTCTCCCCCGGCCCCACGCGGCCTCCGTTCAGGATACCAGAGTTCCGCTGGTCCTACATACACCAAAGATTGCTCTCCGATGTTCTGTTCTCCTTGGAAACTGATATTCAAGTAAGTGTTCTATTCATAACTTGACATTTTGAAGAACATAAATCTATTTAATACAAATTTATGATATTTACTTACTAGTGAAATATAATATACTTAAATACATTAATAGCACTGATTTTGCTTAAAAGTCCGCAAAACACTTTTTGAATGTTGGCAGTCGTCAATGACGTTTCTGTTCCCGATATCTATATCGAAAAATACAATTTAACGTAGTTGTGTACCTTTTTATTAAAGCTACAGTTGTAATTTACAGGTATGGCGAAGTCACTCAACGAAGTCGGTGATAGACTTCGTGAACAGCAGCGAGAACGCGATCTTCGTGGTGAACACGGTGCACCTCATCAGCCAGCTGGCCGACAACCTCATCATCGCGTGCGGCGGCCTGCTGCCTCTGCTGGCCTCGGCCACCTCGCCCAACGTGAGTGCTGCTTGCTGCTCTGCTCAGGAATTCACTACTGCGTTTTAAATTTTCCTTTACACTGCGCTGGGCAAGCAAATTGAACCCAGAGAAAGAAAAAATACTGTCTTAAATTGTTGCTGTAGGTGTCCTTTATACAAAAAAAAGACTGTCTGTATCTGTTAATTTATCTGTAATTTTTTACATATTTTGGTAGTTGTGGGTTTATGGGTTGTTTATTCAACAGTTACGAATTCTGGTCGATCCTTGGATTATTGAATTTTCCTATTGGATTCTCAATTCCTACACGAGATTTACGAAAAAATTGTTCCATAAATCCATTAATGCTGTTCACGTTTAGTTACATCAAAATAATATTATTATTTTACAGAATGAACTAGATGTAATAGAGCCTACACAAGGCATGCCCGTGGAAGTGGCAGTGACGTTCCTACAGAGGCTGGTCAGCATGGCCGACGTGCTGATCTTCGCCAGCGCACTCAACTTCGCCGAGCTGGAGGCCGAGAAGAACATGTCCAGCGGCGGCATCCTGCGGCAGTGTCTGCGGCTGGTGAGTCCTGGCTTGTGTGGGGGCGTGGTAAGGTGTGTTATTTTTTGGCCTTTAATGTTTGAAATGGACGTATTCTGTGAAAGTATGGTGTCAATTTTACTGCTGCATGAAACTATTTGAGAGGTCAAAAAATAACACAATTTACATGAGAGATATCTGTGTTTATTTTACTACGTTTTCATATGTGTACCTCCAATTACTTCATAAAGTATTAAGAATATAATCATCAGTATTAGTATGTATTCCAAGATAATACTTAGATTTCTTGCGACAGAATTAGTAATGTTTTTTCATCTTCATAATACATAGACCGTATAGAAATTGTGACTTCTTGAAATCATACTATAGTCTTTTTATTATAGACTGATTGAATATTCTGTCTTAGATCAAGTAAAAGTAGATTCTATATTTCTTCTTATTATAGTTTAGTTCTATTTTTCTTGACCGTGCTCTTGATTTTTATGAACGCTTCTATATTAATGGGGACTCCTTTACATCAGGGAAAGTATCCCCGGACTTTACTGATTCCGCGCTGATTACTTTTATTTAAAACTTTATATTGTCAGTTTTGGTACTAAAACGCACAATGATCAGCAATCAATAAACAAAAAATAAAATATTGATATTGTCTAAAATGAAAGCAAGGCCAGGTGCATCCTTCCATACGAAAATACTAAGGCATCATAAAATTCTGGAGTACGGCCGATGTCGTGTACGGCTACCACTTCCTAGTCTCTAGCGAGTCGTAGCGGCGTAGCGGCGTAGGCGTAGTTCGCGAGTGTGTGTGTGCGTAGGTGTGCACGTGTGCCGTGCGCAATTGCCTCGAGTGCAAGGAGCGCCAGCGCTACGCCGCCGCCCGCACTGCCGCGCGCGCCGACTCGCCCGAGCCCAAGGTAAATAATACCACACACATACACCATACACCTTCTCACGTTTCGGGTCCCCTGGTCGTTTTTGGTGAATTACCGTTTCTTCCTCATCTGTTCAATAGTTATGCTAAGAATAAAGTCAAAACTAGTATATTATTGACAGTCTTTGTTCCACTTTAACCCTTCGGCATTTATGATCTGCTAGTACACGAAACTTAGTTAATTGGTCCACCCACTCCCTCAGGAACACTTGTGAACATATCAGTATTCGCCCAGTCGCCAGTCAGCAAGCTTTACTATCTATGTTAACGACCAATCACAAACTTGTAACTTGTTAGACGTTTACAAAGAACCTATCAACAAAAGAGTTTTTATGTAGTTTGGTGACTTGCATTCATTTAACTTGACAACTTCCTTGTCCTTTTTAATGTCCTGGTATAAAAATTGTAACCGATATTAATGACAGCTTTCAACACCTTGCACTGCTCATAAATAAAGTATTTGGTAAATAATTTTATATGCTAAATGATACACAACACACAGCGTTATAATAAATTAGATCCGAGCACATTGCATGTTGAAAGAAAATAACGTAGAACACGCTTCAACAATTTTACTCTCACAAGTTTTTCTATTGCATGTTACCAATGTATTTTTTCTACTTGATTTTCAACTAACTACATTTTTTTTTCCATAAAGACCTCTGCAACGGTCATGGCCTCCTAGTACTTTGTTACACTTTACAAACTTGATGATTAATTCTTGCACCAACCCTTTTTGTTGGTATTTATTTTTGATGTAAATAATTGATAGATATAACGTATTTGTCTTCCTTTACATTCTTAGAGCGTGGTGGCGAGCTTAGCAGATGCGTCAAGTCCAGTTAAGGACCCAGAAAGACTTCTTCAAGACATGGATGTGAATAGACTCCGAGCTGTGATTTATAGAGACGTGGTAAGTTGAATCTAGTCTGCTTACATCATTTTACATATTTCCATGAAACAATTAGCCTTCATGCAAAAGAGAATTATGCCTTTTTCATATTTAGAGATAAATGCTAGCATTAGCGCTTTTATTAGCAGTAAAATAAAATCATTTGATGATAAAATAAAAAGACCTGGCAAATAATAAATAATGAAACAGGTAGAAAAAAACAGCGTAATACTGAATTTAATTTAGAGACTGCAAAGTGGTCCATCAACTCAGATATAGAAATAGCTCAGGAATTTGAAAACTTTTTGCTAATATTCCTGTTAAAACTACTGAAGCTTTAAATTCCTAACTCGTGCGTTCTGCTGCTTTACTCTGAAAGAATCTAAGGGTATGCTCTTTGGAGTTTAGGTTTCAGCATACCAACCCCCAAGCAAATCAACAGAAGATCCTTTGGGGCATGTCTGTAAAATTTTGTAGTGCTATTATCGAAACCATTGCGCCCTATTTAGCTTTCATATTTAACACCATTGTAGACCAAGGAGTCTTCCCGGATCTCATGAAGCACATTAAAGTAGTTCCGTTGTTCAAATCCGGTGATAGTAAAGAACCCAACAATTATAGGCCTGTGTCAATTCTGCCAGTTCTCAGTAAAGTGTTTGAAAAGTTGATTCTCAATGAAATGTTACGTCACTTTAATTAAAATGCCATCTTTCATGAACAGCAGTACGGTTTCACCAAAGGGCGGTGCTCCACTGACGCTGGTGTCGCCCTAATAAAGAATTTTTAACGCCTGGGAAGAAGCAAAAGATGCCATTGGAATCTTTTGCGACCTCGCCAAGGCGTTCGATTGCGTAAACCATGAGATACTTCTGCTGAAACTGGAGCACAATGGGATTAGAAATACAGCTCTTGATTTACTAAGATCATACCTGAAATACGGAAAAGTTCAAGTTCAAGTAAACGGCACAAACTCATTAGGGTCTGAAATGGAAATGGGCGTTCCCCAAGGTTCAATATTGGGCCCATTCCTCTTTTTAGTTTACATTAATGATTTATTCTATTCACTAACCGAAGATGGTGTTATTTGCAGATGACACATCATTGATATTTAAAATAGACCGACGGTCACAAAATCTTGCCGACGTGAATAACTCTATTCTTCAGGTCCAAGATTGGTTTACGGTAAATGATTTGGTACTAAATGGACCAAAAACCAAATGCATTAGATTTAAATGACCAAATGTTAGGAGTAGCGAATGTGACATCATATTGAATGGAGAAAAACTGGAATTGGTGTTCCTGGGAATCGCGCTAGACGATAATATAATTTACAATGGGGACCTCATATAACATCTCTTGCGGGGCGGCTAAGCTCGGCCGCTTATGGTGTTAGAAAAATCGGCAGGCCTAGACAAAATACATTTCTGTTAGCGTTTAGGATTAGCGGAAACGACACGACGTAACCTTTCCGCAGGTAATGTCATTCCCATACATATTGGCGTAGCGTTTGGCGTGAACGCTAAGCAATGTGTTTTGTCTCTAGGCTCAGATAGTTAACAGATGTAGAAACCGCGCGTTTGGTCTATTTTAGCTACTTCCACAGTATTATGTCGTATGGCATTTTACTGTGGGGTCGGGCTGCTGACATTGAATCCATCTTTATTTTGCAAAAGAGAGCTGTCAGAGCCATTTATAATCTACGTCGCCGTGAATCCCTCAGGGAACTGTTTAAAATGATTAATATTATGACGGTACCATGCCAATTTATTTATGAAAATATCATGTATGTAAGAAAAAATCTACATCTTTTAATAAAATTGGTGATAGAAATAATTTTAATACTAGAAACAAAGACAAAATAGATGAACCATTTTTCAGATTAGCTAAAGTACATACATACATCTTTCATGGGGTACTGTGTTAAATGTTATAACAAAATATTTTGTGATATATTGCAATTAAGTGAAAGGAAATTTAAAACTCACAATAAAAGTACACTTTGTAAACTAGCATAACACAAATAAGAGGATTATATCCAAGATAAGAATGCTTGGAAACATGTTGGTCCTGCTCCATAGGCAATCTAGTCTAGAGTCTAGACAAAATCAAACTGGTTGCTAACTGAATTATATAAATAATGATATTTATGACATTGATTTACAATCAGTGATTACTTTAACTCGAACACTGACTTATTACTTGTTAATATTCTAGGAAAATCGTATAATTACTCTTACAATTTTTGTCAATATTGGAGCACCATGTATCTATCATAAAATTAATTTATCTGTATTGCTTCAATTGCATTATTTTTACTGATTTTGAAATGGTAATTTTATTCTGGGTGCATCGTTTTCACACATAATTATAAAATGAATGTACTACCTATGTTAAATATTGTACTTAAAACATTTTAAAGAGTAACGTTGGAGTTTCTTGCCCATTCTTTTCAATACGAAACTACATTTTGGAAGGGGCGACTAGAATCAATTCTATTTTAACCCATTAGTGGCCAAATCAAAACTACTGAACGGATTTTCAAAATTCTTTTATCAACTCGAAGTTAGTAACTACAAGAGTAAATGACATGACCAAAAAAAAAAACATCAAATAAAAAAACATGAATTTTAAGGGGTGTTCCCAAATTGGCACAATCGCCTCTTGTGAGTGAAAATGAGCGAAACACGATTTTTCAATAATCATCGTGTTTTCTTCCACTTCTTGTAACCCCAACGACCTCTGACATGGCACACAGCACATCACACTCAATTTGGAAGCTTTTCAGGGACGTTATTAACCCCATCCAACTGTTGGAACGGTTGGCACAGTGGTTAAGCGATTGACTGCTGCGCTGCATGTCGCGGGTTCGATTCCCGCACGGAACAAATATTTGTATGAACTACAAGTAGTTGTTCCGGGTCTGGCTGTTTGTGTGTGTAAGTTTAAATGTTTGTAAACGCACCCACAATACAGGAGAAATTCCTAGTGTAGGGCAACGTTTTTAAAAAAGAAAGAAAGAAGAAGAAGAAAGAAGAATATTTGATGATGAAGGGCGAACAGAAGGTCTTTGGGCTGACAGTTTCAGGAAGTGTCTGGCGACATTTGAGCGCAAAAGTAATTAGTCTACTCGTTCTTCTTTAGCCATTACGTGCAATCACCCTGCATTTGACATAGTAATATCGAGCCCAGGTGTTTTGCAGGATTTCTAACCAAGTTGTTGTTTTTTTTAACTAGTAGAAACGTTATAACTCAGTGGTAGTCAATTTTCTACAATATATACATATATATATCTCGGAACTTGGAACTATAGCAGTATCCGCTTGAGCTTGCTGCTACCCGATCCTCGTAAGCAAACCGTACAGGCTGACCTCAAATCGACACCCAGGCAGTGGGCTGCACTGTCGATCTAAAGAAAGATTTATCTAAAGACCTTAGCAGCCAAAGCTGCTGTCCTCGCTGGTATCCTCGGAATCCGAAGGAGTACCCACGTTGCGGACAAATACCTCGATATTACCTGGGATATCGTTTGGTAGGGTACATCACCATCACCTTCTTCGTCAGTCACGACGCTTGGCTCAGGTGGAATGTCGGCTAAATCATACCTCAAGCCGTCGTCCATATCCTCTGCGATTGTGCTGATAGCTTCTGAGCCATTGAAGTCATTAGTACCACAAAAACTTGCTTGCGATTCATATTGATTCTGTAAATAAAATGGTCATTTTTAGTACACTTGTAGCCGTTGTACCCAAATTGGCACACCAATATTTATGTCACTATATTTTTATATATGTGTAAAGTAACTGTAATAAAATCACTTAGAATGTTAGTTTAGGTACTTATTTTATGAAAATATAAACAATATTCGCGATATTCGTCATCTGTAATAAATAATAATAACTCAAGTACGCTTACCTGTACTGTCCTCCGGATAACGAACTTTAGTGAGTCCAAAAAGTATTTTAAACAAATTAGTTTATTGCGATGCTATTACTAAATGATCGCTCTTTCAACTGCACAACAAACTAACATAATATTAACAGTTGTCAGAACTTCTTTTTCCTATCCTCATTTATTAAGTGTTCTCAAATTGGTACAGTGGTCAAGAATGGGTTTGTAAATGTTGATGTTCAAAAGTGCCTTTTTAAGTGCCTAATTGAAATAAATGCTTTTAACTACTAGTAGTAACCAAAGTCAAAGGACCTTTGATTGGATTGGTTACTAATTTATATTTAGTTCAAAATTATTAGTGAAGTATTTATAACGATATTCATTATTTCATGGTGTTGGGTGGTTACAAGAGGTAGCAAATGATCTGTATGCTATCGGTTTGGCAGGAGGAGACGAAGCAGGCGCAGTTCCTGTCGCTGGCCATCGTGTACTTCATCTCAGTGCTGATGGTGTCCAAGTACCGCGACATCTTGGAGCCGCCTGCGCACGCGCCGCCCGACTGCACGCGCCGCGCACATCATGCGCACGATCACCACGGTATGTCACTCTAGCGGCTAAAGGTCATCCCCGGCCAACTAGACCATAATATCATTTAATTTTAATATAAACACACATTTACACAATTGAACTTGCTAAAAGAAATATAATTTTAATTTATGCACGCTTTTTAAATATAAGTACTTGTATTTGTGAAAGTCAATTTCGAGTGAATTGGACATGAAAATTAACGAATCTTATATCAGTTTCAATTCGGTTATTCAAAATAACCACATCCTCTTGGTGGTCAGAATCTCTTTTATTTTCCCTTTCATTGTCTATGAGCTTCGCAGTTTTATCAGTTTCTAGTTAACTACAGTTATTATTTTCCGTCTATTTACATATCTTTTCTGTACATACCCAATACCCACCTACAATGTTCTTTTTCCACAATAACTTACAAATGTAGTGGCACTGTTATGTCAGCATTCACTGTTCTGTGTAGTAGACTGTCTATTCTATCTCTCTTCTATATAATATGATCTTTTATTTATAACTTTACCAATTTTGTTTGATCTTTATACCAGAGACCTCCATAACGTTAAAAATTAATCAAAATTGATTAAAATGTAAATGCAACGAAATAAACTGTATTTATGTATGTAGAAATATCTGTCTTGATATCATATTTTGTGTATGAAATATTATTAAAAATATACTTTCTTCTTACTATAGAAATATCGGGTTTGTTTATTAGATATGGATTAATTGTATGCTATTTATTTTTGCTTCTTATAAATGCTTTACCGCACTCAATATTAAACATATTTATTTCAAATATATTGGTTATCATATTTAAAATATCACAGTCATTATCATTGTGTGTTGTCGCTGTCGGAAGTATAAATAATAGCACACAGAGTTACGTAAGTTAGTTGATCAATAGTTGAGTGAATGATTACCAATTTGGTTCTGACCAAACTGGTGATATTGCTACAAACTTTGCCACATAGAAGATGTAGATACTTTCGAGAGCGACAGTTCAAAAGGATACTAATAGACTGTATATCTGAATTGTGTCGTTTCTCCTTTTTTCACGCCGCTTGATATACGCGTCACGATTTGGGACACTGGTAAAATCGTCTACATTTACTACACTGCGGCACTGCCATTGGTTGACTTGCATGGGTCGTTTCTCTTGTATGACCCGCTCATCACTTTGCTATATTGTAAACATCGCGATGTCTTACGATCGAATTTCTTACTATTGCAAACAAAATTCGTATTTAAACTTTTCCGCTACCTCTTATCCTTCCAACTGTATATATTTCCTTATCTACCAATGTACTGTCTCAAAAAACTTTCTACACTGTACACATTTCTACGCAAATCTTTCTTATTTCGCCTTACGTGTAACATATTTTATTAATCTGAATATCTTATCCTCGTTCTACATGTTGTATTTTCCACAAATCTTATCGTGCGTCTTGACTTCTTCCGTGTCCTGTTTCCCTGATACCTTTATGTGACTTAATACTGTCAATTGCACTTTGTGTTTTCACAAATTCCCACATTAAATCCTGGTATCGTCTTGTACCTGTAATCTGCATCCCGTGTATTACCCATATCTTCCTTCCTCCTGCTACCCTGGTACCGTGGCACGCTGGCCCCAGGGTCGCGGCCGCTGTTCCCGCAGTGGTCGCACCACGTGTACCCGCAGTTCCTGCCCGGTGGGCACCCGGCGCACCGCCACCCACACTCGCACTGCAAGCTCGAATGCGGCCAACACGTTAACAATAATACGCTCGCACACACACGCATCGCTAGTTACCACCGCGCTCACGCAGGTAACGCGGCCGACGACTATTGGCGTTCGCATTACGAACAAAAAGAAATGACAAAATATACGCAAATCGCAAAAAAAAAGGATTAAAAAACTAAAACAGGTCCTAGAGTGGATCCTTGTGGCACACATTAATCGGAGTCATACAAATGTGCAGAAATCTTTTAATTGTCTCTTCGTATGAACTCTAATATTACTCGAATGTCAATCAAATACAGTATCAAAAATATCAATCAAATGAATGCACGACAGAGCAACAACACTATTTTAACTCCGTGCTTCAATTTCGCTTACACGCTTAGTGGTTTCTGTGGCTCTCTCGTGCGTTCAACGATGTCAAAAATATTGAAATAGGATTGTGATGTGGACGCCCAAAATACTATAATATGTGGTCGATGTTCGCGTACAATGTTTTGTCTTTTGAGTTTTATATAATAAGTGTCTTTACAACTGTAAGCTTCTAAATCGTTGTTTGTCTGTTCAATTTTCTCGTCTTCGAAGACAAAGCAATGTAAATCTTTGCACCGCTGAGGCACCGCTTCTCTTATTTTCCATTTTTCTTTGAGTTGCGTCATCATTTGAAGTAGATATTGAGAAATCCATAAAATTTAAGAAGCATGTGTATGATTTAAGATGAAATTATAATAATTGGTTGTAGTAACTGTTTGGAATTCTGTGCGATCCTCTACAGTGAACAATGCATGAAATTCTTGTATTAAGTAGACTTGGCGTTGAACTGTGCTCCCTTATATTAAACATTCAATATAATAATTATAATATGCGCTTCAGATGTAAAAGTAACTAGTATGAATAATCAGCTTTGTACAGAATTCCATGTATATATAGAAGTATAAATCCCAGAAATAGTAAGTTATAATCGTAGGATACCTGACCCCTCGCTTTATTAAGGCAAAGCTTTGTCGATGTTGTCTCTAAAGACGCAACATATTATTATAAACAACTAACCAATGATATTTCTGTGTCCCCCATAGAACACAATGGAGATGACGTGGAGTATGCCATGATTGTGGTCGATGAAAATAATTCTACAATAAACGATTTGGATTCTCCATCAATGAAGGTAAGATCATTAGAACTTTTCAAACTAAGTGGATGATTTCGTATACGAAAATATACCTAATCGTGATTGTGTACGGATCATAATTGCATGTAAGAATTTTGATTGAGCCCTGTCTTTCTTTTTCTACCTTTGTGAATTTTTTGAGTATTGAACTAAACTCTGTAGGCAGTAAGTCATTACTAGTAGACCATTGGCGCTAAACATAAAAGCTTATTACTATCTCATCAAATCCATGTTTTGTTACCGACGTTAGTAAATTTTCAAAATTGTTTTAAAGCTTTTATTGTTAGCCTCCATATTAATAGTTTTGATGACATTGATCTATTCTAAATTTCTATTTTCATAGCATGTTTTCCAATATATTTGAACTCTTCCAATTTAGGTGTTCTACATGAAAAGTAAGATAATTAAATTGTAAGTAGCGTAGAATGAATCAGTATAATTATGGTTAGTTCTAGATCTAGGATTTACTTAGCGTTATGCGCATGCTATTGAGAACTCCGTCCCCTCTAGTCGAGTCTAGCCATCAGTTTCATTGTGTTTGGCAAATTCATTTGCTGTTTGCCGATTGGTTTTCGTTTTCGATGTCGCTATAAAATATATGTTGAATGAAACGTTGAATGTGGAAGATTTTATGCCATACGTGGATGCTTTATTATATTCGTTTTGTTTTGCTTTTGCAATAAAATTAATAAAGGAGACGGATGGGAAAGAAGAGGGTGTTGCGAAAATAGAAACGACTACTGACGAACTGAAGCCTAGTACTGGAGAGAAACCAAAGCCTAGCGATAAGCCGGAATTGTCCCCGGCCTCGGAAAAGGAAGAGCCGCTATTCAAGTCGAGCCTCCGAATCAAAAGCCAGCTCAAACCCAAGGTTAGTAGCTCTGTGGGGAGTCGGACAATGCTCTATCTCTTTCTATTAGTTTCTGCGTCTCTTTAACTGTGATCTTTGGGGTCCCTTCGTTGCTGTTTAGTTTAAATGTTTAACTAAAATTCAAGAGGGAATTATAGTTCAGTTAGATTTTTCTGGTGAAAGATGGGTGTTATTATACTTGTATAAAACCAGATCTGCTCCCATATTCTAAGTTTATTTATCTTTGAACTGGTTAATTATTTAATGTATTAAATAAATAAATGTTATTGTCCTTTTGTAAGCCTCCAACCGCAAGGTCCAAAACATTGTCTGGAATAACGGTGTCGGTGGTCAATTTGGTTTGTACACATTCTGAATTTGTGTGAACATGGAATTTAGTGTTGACACTCCTGATTGGTTCTGTAATCCTGGTACTTTTATTATTGTCAAAAAAAAAAAAAAGTTTTTCTGTCGTCTGATATAAAAATGTTATTAATATTGTTTGATCTGAATTCCATTTAATTTATTCTGAAAGAAAATTAATAAAATGACTATCTGTAGTTCCAGTTCCAATCAAGGACACATATTTACACAGGCTTGCCACAAAACATACATAATATGTATATTTAAATGAAACGACACAATATAGGCTAGCTACGCTCACTTGTATGATATTCTTGACAAAGAAATCACAAAATATTAAAGCACTAAGCACCAGACACTATAATATGTATAATTAAAAAAATGTAAATATGTAATTATTATAATTTTAAAAGGAACATGGTTGACAATTATAATTATTTATGTATAAAATCATAACAGGGATGGGTTACATTTCTGATTCTACTGTCAAAAATTTCGTTGTTTCGTGTGTTCTTTCCAAATATTTATTATTTTAACACTTTGTAATATAAGTTTGTTTCCAGCATGTGTGTGCTCTGCTTGCTTTTCACTGTATTCTTTTAAAGCATGGTGTTATCTGTATTGTCCACCTTTTTATCATTCTCTTTTCACCACATTGTAGACTAATTACACTGAATTTTAAAAATAGTTATAAAAGGTAAGATCTGAATTTCATACTGTGAAAGAGTCAAAAAATATTATTTTTCAGAAAAGTTTCACTAGACTAAGTCCCAAATTAGTTATCATTATCCAAAACTAGTCTAGTGATCTAGTCGTTCTCGTGTGATGTCCTATGTTAGACTAATAAATTAGAGATAACAGATAATTATTTAGAATTTCCCTAACTTTAAAATAGACTAAAAGCAGATTACCTTACGTAATCCATGGCTAGTGTGTCCCTCTAAATGTCTAGAGCAGTTTAGTGGTGTTAGGAGTCTCGTAGATATGTCGTACGACAGTGTGTATCACGCGTGTGTGTCTGCAGAGCGTGGACTCGATCGAGGATGCCGGCTCGTTCCACCTGAACTCCAACGAGACAACCAACAACGACCCGGAGACCTCCAGCGAGATCGCGCTTGATGATAATAAGCATCCGGTACGTATTGGTGAAAAAAATATGGTTTCTATTTGTGCCTCACGAATACCGTGTAGAATAAATCATACAATTATTGTGGAGCATAACAGGTAATAATAAGTGCTGTACCAAGAAATCTCATTATTTTTAAGTTATGACGACATTCTTCTGTAAGTCACCTCGATTGATGCCAGTTCTATCACTTTGAAAGGCCAAAAACCATTTTTAATAAAATAAAATAATACATCTTTTTAAACAAATTCTGTCTCTAGTCAGCATAAAACGTTTATGATACGAGTATTGAAGAAGAAAGTTAATCACAATTTGTTCTAATATTGTAGGTGAGTAACGATGAATCATGGACTGACGTGAACCTGAACGAGGACGGTGAGCGTGGACCTGCCACCATCACTGGTAGGACGCGCGACCATGAAGGAAATATACACGAAGGTAAATAATACATTGAAGCTTTGTATACTTTATGATGTCATGTAACACACAATTGGAAAAACACGTAAAGTTAGGAATTTGAGGAACCCAAGCAAGGCACCGGATTCATTTGAAAGTTTGATCGATGAAAGTGAATTTAGTTACTGATCTTCACTTAAATAAATCAAACAAGACAACTTTTGTGTTTCGTTTAATTCCAGATATAGACAAACAAATTCACATGCGGAACTCTGAGTCACATCACCATCTCACACAGAGGCATCAAAGCAGAAATCTACAAGCAGCGCAGAGGCATTTACATCCAGTAAGTTATGACAATTCTCACTGGTTTAAATCAGAAGTGCAATGCAATGTTCCAATTGGAAATGAGAAATTAAAAATGGTTCAAGCCAGTAAACGCTGAAATGCACTAATGAAAATTGAGATGTACACGAGACTGTCGAATGGTATTGCAACTTATCAAAACTGAACCGTTATTTTGATGAGCTAGCTAAAAGAGAGTAGAGCCCCGTTCATGAGTCATGAAAGATATAAAAAACCTACCTACCTGCATTTTATTTCAATTTATTGTTCAATGGTATTCATGATTTAATATGTAGCCCTTATTAAAAACCCATTTCCCTAGGACAATGAAACCCTCGCCGGTCTTAGCGCAATGAACAGCACAATGTCTGCGGACGGCGTGTCCCGCGAGGCGTCCCTCACACACAAGCTGGAGACAGCGCTGGGGCCCGTGTGCCCACTGCTCAGAGAGATCATGCTGGACTTTGCTCCTTTCCTTTCTAAGACCCTGGTGGGCAGCCACGGGCAGGAGCTGCTAATGGAGGGTAAAGGTAGACCGGTATTAGGCATGGTAGTGCGCTTATCATGCTTCTTTCTTATTTCTAATGGAAAAGTTGCTTAGCTCTAGAAAAAAAAATGGTGGGAACTTATTGATGAACTACTGTTAATTGGATATTAGAGACTGGGCTTTGAGACCTATAGCGAGAATTATAAAGGTATATAATTATTTGACAGCTTGGCGCTAGAAAGGGAGTGCAAATTCCTATAGGTAGTCAGCCATGACCTCATCGCTAAGTAACATGTACTAAGGTTTAAATTCTGTTAAATGGAGGTGTTTGCAATGCTTTAAACTATGTAGTTGGCAATGTAGAAACTACTAGAATTTGATGGGCTTTGGATGTGGTTCTTACTAACAAACAGCACTTTCTTATTACAAGTAATGCATTATTGGTGGTAGATGCAATGGGTTACATTAACACACTACCGTATCGTCGTGATCGCAATGTGGATAGCGATCGCGATGCCTCTCACATTTCAACTAATTACGTTTCTACCTCTACTTGCAGGTCTTCAAACCTTCAAATCCAGTACATCAGTAGTCGAACTAGTGATGCTGCTCTGCTCCCAGGAGTGGCAGAACTCCTTACAGAAGCACGCAGGACTGGCGTTCATCGAGCTGATCAATGAGGGTCGGCTGCTGTCGCATGCCATGAGGGATCACATCGTCAGGGTGGCCAATGAAGCAGAGTTTATACTGAATAGGATGAGAGCTGACGATGTACTGAAACATGCTGATTTTGAGGTAGGATTTTACAATAATTAAAAAAGAAAATCACGAACTTCATCGATAAATAGGGTATTTTATAATTTAATTAAAACTATTTTAATTTGAAGATTGGAACGATATATTTAACAGAAAAATAAAAATAAATTTATTTAAATCCATTATCTCAATTAAAAACGATTAAAATCAAATTTCGTTTTCTTTGTTTTGAATTTACCGCCAAAACGCTCCTTAGGATGGCTTTTTATCACGTGACATCGTATTTTTTTTTTTTTTTTGGTTGGGAAATCATCAAATAATTTCTCCCGCTCTGGGTGGAGCAGGAGGGCGTGTCAGACTTTTACTGACTAAAACCCACCCGTGTTCCTTCAGTAGCCCTTAAGTCAGGGGCTGTGGTGTCTCTTTCGAACAAACCCGCACCCCTGGCAGGCATCGACCCTTGCGGGTCCCATCACTTTTTGTGATGACATCTCTTTGAGGCGCGCGTGGAACACAACGCGCCGTCGACTTGGACTTGGTCCTTACCGGACAGCGAGCTACCCATTACTCGCCGTCCGCAAGCCCATGCCTACGTTGGCCGGAAATCGGCCTGGGATTCCCGACGCCCAGGGCGTCTCCGTATCCTGCGGCGGCTGGGGTCGCGAGGGCGCATATGCTGCCTCTCCCTCACGTGCGCCGCCTCCCTCTTCGCGAGCATCACTGCTTCGCTGAAGGAGGTGACGGCTCCCCATGCCCTCTCGCTCCGTACCATGGCCTGGACCAGGGCCGGACGCGAGAGATCGCCGCCGCCGATCGCCTCCACGAGGACACGGCGGTGCTCCGCCCAAGCAGGGCAGACCGCCACCGTGTGCTCCACCGTGTCCTCAGGGCGATCTTCGCAGTGGAAACACCCGGGCGTTTCCTCCCGCCCTATCCGAAACAGGAACCTCCCGAAACAACCGTGTCCGGTGAAGACCTGCGTCAGGCGGAAGGTGAGGACGCCATGCCGCCTCTCAAACCACTCCTCAAAGAGGGGACTTACCGCCGCAATCGTGGCGTGCCCAGCACTGGGTTGCGACAATCGCTCTCTCCATGTCACCATGAGATCCCGCCGGAGCTCTGTCCGCTGTGCCGCGATTTCCTGCGGCAGCGGAGTTACGCCCCGGCGTTTGGCCTCCTCGCGCCACTCCCATATTTGCGCGAGGACCTTTGCCTCCAGATCCCATGGCGGTAATCCGGCAAGGAGGCCCGCCGCCTCGCCGGAGATCGTGCGATCTCCCCGGATCATCCTGATCGCCATGACCCTATGGGACGCCCTCAGCTTGCGAGCTGGTTGGCGCCCACACCGGCGCCCCGTATAGGGCCATGGACCGCACGATCCCCGCGTAGAGCCTCCGGCAGGAGGCGTTTGGCCCCCCTAGATTGGGCAAGAGCCGCTTCAACGCAGCCCCGGCCCGCTCCAGTCTGGGAGCCAAACGGCGGAAATGCTCCGCGAAGTTCCACCGGCTGTCGAGGACGAGTCCCAAGTACTTCATCGTCGACTCGACGCCGATGTGAACCCCTCCCACCGTTATCTGGGAACCCGTCGGTGGCGCATTCCGAGGACCATGAAACCACATGGCCTCGGACTTGTGCAATGCCACCTCGAGTCCCAGTTGCCGGATCTTATCGACGATTGTCGCAACCCCTTGTGTCGCTAAGTCGGCCGCCGCCTGGTACGACCTCCCTTGCGCCAGGACCAGCGTGTCGTCAGCGTAGCAAACTACACTGACGCCGCCAGGGAGGTCGGCGCGCAGCACCCAGTCGTACCCGATGTCCCACAGATGCGGCCCCAGGACGGATCCCTGTGGGACACCGCACGACATCTCTCGCCGGTTCCACTCTCCGAGGTATCACGTGACATCGTGACGCCAGCTTTGTGTAAACTGCACCGGTACAAATACTTAGTTTGGCGCAGTTTTAGAAGTATTTGTGCACAGAGGCACCGTACGCCAGTAATTCCACTTTATATACATTAAAAATCTTGTCTCGTCATTCACTTGTTTACTTACTAACTACTTTGGTTTACACAAAGTTGACGTCACGCGATAAAAAGTCATCGTAACTAGCGTTTTGGCGGTAAATTCTGAGCAACGAAAAGTAAATTCGATTTAAATCGTTTTTAGTTGAGAAAATGGATATAAATCTATAGACTTTTATTTTTCTGTTACATATTTCGTCCCAATGTTCAATTTAGAATACTTTTCAATAAATTGGAAAATACTCTATTGAAAAAAAGTGTGTCTGTTTGTTTGATTATCATTTCAGCCGGAAGACGTCCACTGTTGGACATAGACCTTTCCCAATTTGAGGGGCTTACCATAATCGCCACGCTTGGCAGGCGGGTTGGCGATCGCAGTATGGTGGTAAAATGCATAGAGAACGCTGCTGCACATTCTCTAGTAAGTCCCTTAGTCGCTTCCTACGACACCCACGGGAAGAGATGGGATGGTGCTATTCTTTACGCCCGGCACCACACGGTACGCAAGCACCACACGGTTTGCACATGTTTGCTTGATACGGGCCTGAATTAAAAAATATGCTCGTGCTTCGTTTAATAATATTGTTAAACGGACTTTTTTTGATTTGGCAATGAGCTGAAAAACCTTACATACTCGTTCAAGCAATTTCGCCTATCAATTCGAAGATACATTTTGTTCACAACACTGTGTTCAGATGAGCAAGTCGAAGGTGTAAAGTAAACGTGAATAGGGAATTTTCCAATTTTTCAAAAACTATTCTAATTTGAAGATTGGAACGAGATATTTAACAGAAAAATAAAAATAAATTGATTTCTACCCATTTTCTCAATTAAAAACTTATTAAACCAAATGTATTTTTCTTGGTTTTGAATTTACCGCCAAAACGCTTCTTACGATGACTTTTTATCACGTGACGTCAACTTTGTGTAAACTAAAGTAGTTAGTAAGGAAATAAGTGATGGTCAAGTTTATAATTAACAAGATTTTTAATGGATCGAAAGTGATATTACTGGTGTGCGGTGCCTCTATTCACAAATACTTCTAAAACTGCGCCAAACTAAGTATTTGTACCGGTGCCGTATAAACAGAGTTGACGTCACATATCACGTGATAAAAAGTCATCGTAAGGAGCGTTTTGGCGGTAAATTTAAAACAACGAAAAATTAATTAGATTTTAATCGTTTTTAATTGAGAAAATGTGTATTAATAAATTTATTTTTATTTTTCTGTTAAATATATCGTCCCAATCTTCAAATTAAAATAGTTTTTATCAAATCGGAAAATACCCTATTGCCCTTGCAGTGCTTATGTGCGTCGAGCAGCGCCGAGCGAGCAGAGGAAGAGCGCACGTGCGAGCGTCTGATCGCGGCCGCGCGGCGTCGCGACGTGGGCGCCGCCGCGCGCCTTCTGGACAAGCTGCGCCACGCCGCACCGCAGCACGGGTACGTCTATGTTGCCCTTGCAGTGCTTATGTGCCGCGACGTGGGCGCCGCCGCGCGCCTTCTGGACAAGCTGCGCCACGCCGCACCGCAGCACGGGTACGTCTATGTTGCCCTTGCAGTGCTTATGTGCCGCGACGTGGGCGCCGCCGCGCGCCTTCTGGACAAGCTGCGCCACGCCGCACCGCAGCACGGGTACGTCTATGTTGCCCTTGCAGTGCTTATGTGCCGCGACGTGGGCGCCGCCGCGCGCCTTCTGGACAAGCTGCGCCACGCCGCACCGCAGCACGGGTACGTCTATGTTGCCCTTGCAGTGCTTATGTGCCGCGACGTGGGCGCCGCCGCGCGCCTTCTGGACAAGCTGCGCCACGCCGCACCGCAGCACGGGTACGTCTATGTTGCCCTTGCAGTGCTTATGTGCCGCGACGTGGGCGCCGCCGCGCGCCTTCTGGACAAGCTGCGCCACGCCGCACCGCAGCACGGGTACGTCTATGTTGCCCTTGCAGTGCTTATGTGCCGCGACGTGGGCGCCGCCGCGCGCCTTCTGGACAAGCTGCGCCACGCCGCACCGCAGCACGGGTACGTCTATGTTGCCCTTGCAGTGCTTATGTGCCGCGACGTGGGCGCCGCCGCGCGCCTTCTGGACAAGCTGCGCCACGCCGCACCGCAGCACGGGTACGTCTATGTTGCCCTTGCAGTGCTTATGTGCCGCGACGTGGGCGCCGCCGCGCGCCTTCTGGACAAGCTGCGCCACGCCGCACCGCAGCACGGGTACGTCTATGTTGCCCTTGCAGTGCTTATGTGCCGCGACGTGGGCGCCGCCGCGCGCCTTCTGGACAAGCTGCGCCACGCCGCACCGCAGCACGGGTACGTCTATGTTGCCCTTGCAGTGCTTATGTGCCGCGACGTGGGCGCCGCCGCGCGCCTTCTGGACAAGCTGCGCCACGCCGCACCGCAGCACGGGTACGTCTATGTTGCCCTTGCAGTGCTTATGTGCCGCGACGTGGGCGCTTGTTTACACAGGGTCAAATTTTAATCAGCGTTTTCCTCTTAAACAGGTCATTGTACTCATCGTTATGAAAAAAATCTGCTGTTCCCTACATTTGCAGCTGATTAAAATATCAACGTGTATAATCTGAATCTCGGAAACGGCTCCAACAATTTTCATGAAATTGAGTATGCAGGGGGTTTCGGGGGCGAGAAATCGATCTGGGTTTCATTTTTAAAAAACGTCAAATAAAAAATAAACCGAGCAAAGCTCGGTCATCCAGATATTTTCGGTTAAACGAAGAACTACACATTAGCCCTTACCTGTCAATACATTACCTGCAAACGCATCGATCGATAAGGGTGTGACAAATTTTCCCGGAAACCGTATAACGGTCACTTTGTTGCTTTTCTTTATGCGAACTGTACTAGGTCATAGAACATAAGAACCAGCGGACTTAGCACGAGCACCGATTTGTCGTCGGAAAAATAGACATGACTATTAACTAAATGATGTACAGTGGGAGAGGCCGTCGAGTAGAAAGTTTTGTTGTCAGTGTGATTTTGACAGTTTGGGAAGAAACATTCTTCTGAAATAGTCTACATTTATAAGGACCTAGACAAATATCTTTAGAAACGAAAGACTAAATGACAGATTGTAGAAGGATATGTACGGTGCGATAACAAAAATGCAGGAACGAAATGTTACTTTGTATTGAAAAAGCACTGTCTATTCTTCGTAGAAATACAAAGCGTCATGCTAAGCCCGCAGGATATGAGATTGCAACCGCTAAATCAAAGTGAACGCATTTATTCCAATGAGACATATTTTTTTCAGTCAACTATCTTATTATTTATTTTCTAAAAATGCGACTAACTCCATTGTTATGAATTCCAATATTGGTTTGTACAGTGTTTGTACAAATATACTAAAATTCGAGTAGGCTTTGACTAATTTCTATTTATTACATTTCTATAACATTCAGCAGTGGCAGTCAATTCTGGAAGCTAGACTCTTGGGAAGACGACGCTCGTCGACGACGAAGGCTGGTCCCTGACGCGAGAGGGAGAAGACACGTGGCCGCTGCGTTGGCCAGGCCACACCCCAGCACGCACCACCACGACGCCATACTGCAGGTAAAATGAAACTCTTGCTATAGTATGGTATCCTGGTAACTTTTTAAAACCGTTCGCAGCATGTACTACGACTTCTGTTGCGGGGCCTTAATAGGAAGGCGCACTTATTTGACCTAAATGGCTTTATCTCTTTTTCGCACAGGAACAATGAAACCAGTTCAAGCTACTCTAATTTATTCATTTCTCAATCACAGGCAACGGAAGAATTACACTCTAGAATAGCAGCGGGCGGTGCAGGTCGCGGGGCGCAGTTACCGACACCCGCGGCCGCAGAACTCCTAGACGACGCTGAGCTCCTGGTAGATGACAGAGAAATCGATGCCGACCTTACTGGTAAGAAGAGCGATCACACGAAACTACATGCGTTGAGGAACTCCTTCATTTTATGTACTCCTGGCATCGAATAAAACTAAAATGGCCCATATCGTTGGGTTAATTTAATTGAACCCAATTCGAATTTAAATGAAATATAATGCCATCTTTCAATGTTTATTTAGCACTGTAAAAATCTATTTGTTTTGGTTCCATTGAACTTCTTTCAAACTAGTTTTCAACGCCTGACCAAAACACTTGAGCAGTATCGTCTGTGTGCGTTGCATTCAATTTTACGTCAGGCGTTATACATATTTGTAATCGTTACTGCGGAGATGGGCGGTATACGGGTATACCATACGATTGGACAAAATAATATACTGAGAAATTGATTGGTTTGAGAGTCGCAGTAAATTCTCACTATCACACACTGTCTTACTTTGAGGGGAGAGGGGCTTGTGGCTAAGTAACAATAGCTGCGCGGGTCGATCGATCAGGTTAAGCTACGCTTGCCGCGGTTGGTCCGTGGATGGGTGACCATCTTTACATACCAAGACCCCTCCGTGCCTCGGAAAGCACGTTAAGCCATTGGTCCCGGCTGTCAATTGTGGATCTTTGACAATCGTTACGGGTCGTCAGAAGCCCGAAAGTCTGACAACCAGTCTTACCAAGGGGTATCGTTTTACCCAGTAATTGGGTTGTGGAGGTCAGATAGGCAGTCGCTCCATGTAAAATACAAGTATTCAGCTGCATCCGGTTAGACTGGAAGCCGACCCCAACATGTTGGGAAAAGGCTAGGCAGATGATGATGATGACACACTGTCTTACTTTGTTCAATTTTGACGGCACGGTTGGCGCAGTGGTATAAGCGATTGACTGCTGCGCTGCGTGTTGCGGGTTCGACTCCCGCACGGAACAAATATTTGTATGACCTACAAGTAGTTGTTCCGGGTCTGGCCGTTTGTGTATGTGAGTTTAAATGTGTGTAAACGCACTCACAATACAGGAGAAATTCCTAGTTTGGGGCAATGTTTAAAACAGAAACCCATTTTTGACGCTATAACAGCTGAAAAATCTTAAAAATTAATACATAGATCGACCGGTATTATTGACTCTTGGTCTTCTGCAGGTCCAGTGAACATAAGCACGAAGGCACGACTGGTGGCACCAGGGCTGGTGGCGCCGGGAACCGTGTCGCTGACTTCCACGGAACTGTACTTTGAGGTGGATGAAGAGGACCCCGAGTATAAGAAGATTGACCCTGAGGTAGGTTCCTAGTTGTAAGGCCTTTAGAAAATTTTGTGTGTTTGGAATGACGGTACACTCAATATTCGGAAGAGATTTCGGGTCAGCTTCCAGGCTAACTAGATGCAACTGATTATCAATATTTGACATAGTGCTAATGACTATCTGACCTCCACAACCACATAACTGGGAAACATGATGCCCCTTGGTAAGACTGGTTGTCAGATTTTCGGGCTCCGATTTGTATTTTGATGACTTATAATAGCCCGTTACCAGTAAGGGGTACGGGTTGTTCGAAAGAGATACCGCCGCCCTTGGCACACATGCAACTGAAGGAACACGGTTGGATTTTAGTCAGTAAAAGTCTGACACGTCCTCAGCTCCACCCAGAGCGGGAGAAGTTATTTGTTGATTTCGCAACCTCAAAAAAGAAAAAAACCAGTAAATGCCTATGACTAACTGTGACTTCTGAATAACTGTAACGACTGTCAAAGATATACGAATGATAGCCGACATTGTGGACAGAATAAAATGACTAAATGGTACCTACGCAAAATACAAAGTTTTTCAATATATCACGTACTTATTTTGCATAATGTGTGAGCAACAATAGCCCAATAGCAAAACTGTTACCGACAGGCGAGCTAGAAGTCGTGACATTCAATTCCTACTTGCTATAATTGTGACGTTAGCCCGTCTATCACGAGAATATTTAACTCAGTCGGATACCATTTTAGCAAAGAAATTGTCATCATATTTACGCGAAGTGGAACTTTGTCATGCATTTAAAAGTAATTGATATAAGCTTACGTATAAAATTACTCAATAAAAAAGATTGCTTGTTACCTGATACTTCCAATCAAATATAATAAAAAGCACTGCAACATTGTCCGCGACTTGTTTACAATAATTGTATGATGTCCATTATAATGTTTATTGATCCGATACGGATGGAGTCCATTCAGAAAAGTCATTTAAGAATTGAAATTGAATATAAGAAAGGTTTAGGTAAGTGTTTAATACGGTAAACAGGATTGCAATATCAACAAACTAAGCAGGGTAATTTTCTTTCACATTTTGTGAGACACATTTAATGTGCATTAAAAGAAAATATTCACGATGTTTTCTTATCAAAATTCTTTAAAATTTCTTCTTGGTAAAATTAGCCAATCCGAATTACTGAGGTCAAACGAAGAAGATTCACCATGGCCGTCTTTCACACTACGTAGCCACGCAGCTTTTACAGAATGTATGTCAAAAAACCTATGTTTATTGCTAATTTAACCGTAGTTTGTCTACATTTCACTAACCTAACCCATACAAACAAAACATAAAAATGATATAGTAACATAGCTAAACAAGTTACAATAATTATAATATAAATTAACTTTATAACTTATTAACTAAAACCATACGATAAATCGTCTTCTCTAACCGCTATAAAAATATATCTTTTTCTCCCAAATCTATTATACAATATTATAAATTATTTGTGAAGCTGAGACAATCGCTTGACAAAACTGCCCTCAAATAAGGTGCGACGTGAGAGCTTTGTTTCGTTATTTATTAAACCTCTTGTGTATTCAAGGAGTAGTAAAATGAAAATTATATCGTTTTATGTTTCAAACTAACTGCCATAATCACCCAATTTGCACAAACACAAAAATGGACCTTCAATTCCAAGGTTTAAAGGTTGAAAATTGTTTGTGTCGGTTAGGAGTAAGGATGTTCGTGATTTGTTTTTGTGAGATATCGATATAGGGTATAGTCGTGTAATATAGTTGGGTAACCGAATATGAGGCACTTAGACGCGCGGACAATGCGTCCCCGCAGTGTGCTGTCAAACAGGCGCCACAATAGTGCTGCTCGCTGTCGATAATTTTATGTTAATGTTTAGTGTTAGTTCAATTTACATATAATTAAAACTAATAACGTACATGTTGACAACATCAGTAAAATAGGTGATGTTACGATAACATGTTAATGCTGTGTATTTAAACACCATTGCGTGTTTGTTTTCTCATATTTGTAGGCCATCATACAATAAATGGTCGATTCTCAATAATATGCCATTTTTTGTTTAGCCATTGACAGGACCCAGAATGTATTCAGTTTTATTACCGTCTTTCTCTTATGCATGACAGGATTTACCATAACATGATCATGACTGAACTCTTTTGCATTCTACGTCATCAGCACCCACTGCCCGACTTCACCCACTGCATGGTATAGCCTCTCGTTTCTTGTTCCAACCCCCTCCTGTGCCTGCGATGGCAACAATGTCGTCCGCCCATCTCGTTGCTTTGAACGTATATTGTTTATCCATCTAGAGTGCTACAATGATCTTTAGCGCTGACGGAAAAATTGAATTGTATTGAAACAAAAAGATGGCGACATTGGTTCTGAATTTGGACATACGCCAAAACAACCTCGTAGCGCTTTACCTGATGTTGCCATCGGAATCGAGGCACGAACTTGACCATACCACTATCGATACCTCGCCTACTAGGTCGTGCCTACCGGGTCGGCGTGTGGGGCGCCGCCGTTCGTGCCTGACAGCGGGACAATGGCGCCCCGTCGAGCGCCGCGTGCGCACCCAGTGGAGGAGTGAGGGGGGAGGGCAGCATACCTGTGCACGCGCTTGATTTGGACGCGTGTAATTACTGTTAATTCGTAGTTGGGATTGTGACTGACGTAACATCTGTAGTGTTAGTGAATACCTTTTACACCAATCATTTGAATAAGAGTGAGTTTTTTCAGGCGCTAGTAGATTTGTTTCCTTTTTTGATTTGTCGTCAGGTCGTCGTCGTATAGTAACAGCATCTTTTGGTGTAACTTCACATTTAAAAAGGAAAAATAAATCAGATTTGCTTAAATTCGGTTTCGCAATAATATAATTTATTATGACAGGAATATGTACGAGTATTCAGAAAAAAATACAGTATACTTAAAAGAATATTCGAATTCACTGCATCACATAAAATATTAAGTTATGTATCAGACCGGTAGTGAATCAATCAAATACAACATTAATTGTATAAAATAAGCGTATAATTAATAATTTGCACTATTTACCATATTCAACGCACCAAATTTAAATGAAGGCATCGATCCACTGCTCCGGCGACGTTACACCACATGTTATCTGCTTTAACATACAAGCTATAGCGGGTCGCGGCAAAGATTTTTTCCAAGTTCGATTAGAAACTGATATTTCAATGTTTTTTACAGCTTGATATTGCTCAAACATTGACAGTTTTAAACAAGATTTATACAGTACGAATATTACCATAAATGACCTTAATCAAACAAAAAACCAAGTTTATATTATAAATCCTTAACTTAATTCCTCAAAAATAAGCAGAGAACCAGCGTTGACAATAACAAATAAGCTGTTTTCGTTTCTAAAAGCACAGTCTTTACTTCCGGAAAATTATATTAAAACAAGGACTGATTAACTTCTTCTTTAAACTGTAGAAGACAATGTCTTTAATGGTCAATGCCTATAAATAATACTTGTGAGGTGCGCAGCCCGCTCCGCTCGTGCCTTGCGCCCTAACGCTATTATCGAAACTGTATCCGAGATATTATTTACTGCGACTAATTTAACCGATTTCAAAGATTGTAAATTGAATTCGTAATGGGGCATTTTATTTGTTTATGCTAATATACCGTTTTAATTAACCGTGTCGTGTTTATAGTCGGTGCGAGAGGGACAAAAAATGCGTACACAGTCGGAATCCCGGCTATGCCTGTCGTTCGTACCAACGACAACGATTTATTGGTGCATATTTCATAATTAAAGTTTTGATAAATTAAAGGTTGCTTTTTTAGTTCAAATTTTTTGTAAATGGAACTTGTGTTCTGGGTGGCAATAGGAAAATGTGGTGAATAATTTCATCTAAGATTTTATACATGTACCTAATAAAAATGTAACTCAGATAGTTTTAAGAAAAGTGCATTAAAAAAATTTATTGGCTTATTTATTATAATATATTTAAATCAACACAAAATGTATTGGTACCAAAATAAATGTTTGCAGTTCTATGATTTGAATTTAATAAAATCCTGGTTAATATAAATTATCAAAGCTGGTAACATTCCATTTTCTCATTGATGAGAAATCACACAGGAAAAGTTTTTCCAGTGCGCAAATTGTAACCATGAATTCAGCATATCATTCTAGACTTTTTTTTTGTATAACCGGCGAAAGATTTCTGCGGTAGGGGCCGCAGAAATCTTTCGCCGGTTATACAAAAAAAAAAAACAGGTGTTCCATACATTCTGACCGCGTAGGTATTGCACTTTTCTATGAAACAGCTGATATTTTATTTTAAAACTTTCGATAGATTTCCACGGTAGGGGGTCTACAATGATATGCTGAATTCATGGTTACAGTTTGCGCACTGGATAAAAACTTACCCTGTATTGATACAATGTCTACTTTGATTTATTTTAGCACGGAGTCGCAATTAATACCTACAAATGAAAGCAAAAATGCAGGCACAATATAATAGCTTATCTAGTGTGCCATTGATACACATAATTACGAAGACCTAATTAAATACATAACATTTTATATGTGAATCATGTATGATTACCGCCACGCGCGGACGTTTAATTTGCAATTACAAACCGAGCGAATGGCATAGTGGGCACATAAGTTAACAATATTGAACTATGACTCATTTCTGATTGAAGGTTACCCTTTTATTGCAAAATGGGTCCTGATTTTATGGCGTTATTTTATGCTGATTCATTTTAATATTTAATTGCTAGAAGTAATTATTTCAGTGTAAGAAAACAGCTTATTTCGGTGGCAACTAATTCCCTTTCTATTTAAAAATCCAATTATTTTATTGTTATATAAAATATAATTACATTTAACAATGATTTCGATGGTTATATCGCCCATAGGTAAGCCGAAAGTACCAGCGTATCGTAGGTTCTCAGGAAGTATTCCGGTACCGTTCTCACGTCATCATTGATAGAGACTACACGGCAGCACATAAATAAATATATTACTGCGCTCTGACAGCTCCCAGCAAAACTGACACGTGTCATGATACTCCTAAAATTTATTAGTCCAGTGTTAAAAGTACTTTGAACTTTGTTGTTAAGCGTTTAGAGTAGATATTTAGACTGTCTGTTGTAATGCAAGTTTGTATCTCAGTGTCTACCTGTCGTTCCAACATTCTATTTAATGTTTGATTATGAAAATTGATAAGGATTTGCTGACGTTAGGACTTTAGTGATGAAACTGTTTAAAGCGTTTGCAAATTCCATGCAAATATTTAGGTTTTAAGTTACCGGTACAGTTTTTGAACTTTGTAATAAAAATAATAGGCAACATACTTAAAAATAGGACATAACTTTTTGTGTCGAGTCGTGTCAACTTTTTAAAACGCTGTTAATAGTGGGAGTTTCGTACTTGTTAATTTTCGGGTTTTAATACATAATTAATGATTAAATTTCATTAAAATAAAACAGAAATAGGAGACACCATGCTCATTTGAATTGGCTCAGACAGTTTGTTGATTTATTAAACGTTTTTACATGTGATTTATTATAAACCGTTTATTGATTATAAATTGGCCTGGTCATATCCATACTAGCATAGCTACAGTCGTATATTGTTCCGTTGGTCTGTCTGTCAGTGGCGATTCCTGCCTTATTTACAACCGGTGTACGTTGCATGTAAGAATTTAGGCGCCAGATGTCGAGTCGATAAGCCAGCCCCCGCTGCGCGTCTCCGATTTGTCGATAGATAGCGTTGCTCATCACTAGTCGTTACTGTATGAAATATCTTGAGTTCTTATGATTTTCATGTTTAATTGTATGGGACAGTATGTTCTTACTTGATATTGTGCGTGCCTAGATTATCATCTTTGATTCACTTGGATGGGAAAACACTTAAATAACATGCAACTATTTACTTACCTTGCAATTGGATATAAACCACTTAGCACATGTTGGTTAGCGTTAATTGAACTCCGCATTGTTGAACCATGTATTTATTCTTTTAGAAAAGCTTTTAGCTTATCAGATACAAACACCATTTAAAATGCTTGCTGCCGTTAGTTGGTAGAACATGTGCCTTGTAAGGTAAATCATAAATATTTCAACTGAAAAATACCTGTTCAGGCCCAAGGATTTAATTTGAATTTTCTAGGATACAGATTAAACCAAGTTATCTACTCTCATAACAAAACAGTCATTTAACAATTTTTTTCATAAAATATCTTTATAACTTATGCTCTTTTTGGGGTGACTCATAACATCAATAACGGACGACTAATAAATAAATCACGGAAATTGTTTTTAATTAGTCACCAGGAGCAATAGACCGTGCTTCACCCGAGAATAATTACCAGGGTCGCATACCGCGCCAGGAGATCAGACATTCTGGGCATCCGGCGGTGTCCCGCGGGCGCCATAGCTGCTCTAATTGCCGCCAACGGAGCGCTAACGTCGAGGCGGATCTCACAGAACGTTTCCTAATTGACGCTACACTGAAAAACTATTCGAAAAAATCTCTTCATATGTTCCTGGTTACACTAGGAAATAAATCGATTTAAAATGTGTCTCTTGGGATTTGTGTTCGTTTGTAACTAATAATATTTTCTAAACATGCATGTATTGACGCATTTCGAATTATTTATTGGATGGCACATTAATTCAAACAATGTTGAACATGAATGTTTAATTTTTCTAACAGATTTTTGAATATATATAATTAAAACTCGTAAGTTCGACGACATGTAAATTGAAGAGATTTGTTTAAACCTCCTTACGTTTGTGTCGTTTTCTTTGAATGATACCTATATGTTGGTATATTCGTCACGATGACCTTCTGGTTCCCAAGTCTACTCTATCGATTAGGTACTGACACATAAAGCAAGTAAGGATAAAAATATCCCAACCGCAGGACGTCGACGGCACGCGAGCAACTTTGCCCGTTTAGCAAAACAAAAAGCGCCCTATCTGCTGGTACATTATTCGAGTGGAACACGCTAGCTCAGTAAAACAGAATCGTTATGGCCTGCTCCGTGACACTTCTCTGTTTATTTTACAAAATTGAATCGGGGACGTATGCATGATGCGGACATTCTCTTCGCTGTGATATTTTGTTATGGCACAATAAACCCCAACCTCATGTCATCTAGGCAAAATCTTAGATTGCTTATTGCCCGATTAAAAACTTTTATCACAAATGTTTTCAGTGGAAACGTTGCATTGCGTGCTCTTTAGTCCGAGTAAGCAAAAGAGACCTTTAGCGAATTTCATTAAAGTTTGCTCATCGTTCTACGCTGTCAGTCCATGATGACGCCGACACAGGTCGTCAGCTCGAGTGATACTCATTCAAAGCGCACTTGCACAGTTCATACACCTCTTCCGAATGACAATGTAACATTAGTGAAATATGTACAAACTTCAGGCGCCGACATTGAGGCACGTAGGAGTGTGAATAAAAAAGACAATGGGTGATAAAGTACAAGCGTGCAATATCAAAATAAAGTCATCTTTGAACGTGATAGGAAAGCATTACGGTATTATAAGCGTAATGCTAAATGTTCCAGGAAATTGTCGCTGGAATATGGGAACTGGTACTATGTGGCGGCGTGACATTCTTGCGTGCGTACCTAATGTTTGTTCTCACAATCAATTTCGATGCACGTGGAAATAAAGCTATCGTTATGTTAGAATTCACAGAACACTGTCCGTGTAACCAATATGAAAATGAGACGGTTTCAAATAAAGAAAACAAATATAAATGAGTGCCAACCGTTAGCAACATTTTGCGATGTTTCTCAGGAAGTGTATGAGACAAGAGGCTGTATCATGAAAGGAACCGTTAGAGACCTTGTAACCTCAAGGGGATATTTTGCATCAGTTGGGCAATTTGGCGAGAGCGCGTGCGTGCCCGCGGCCGCGCGGCGGGTGGGCCCTGCTTGCCTACTCACCATACCTGCTATCCTATGATTGCTTGGTATCTGATTGAAAGATTTGCTGTTGTTAAGAACATTAAAATGAAATACCTCCACGTTGCTTAAACGAGCAGTTTAGTTTCTCTAGCTAAACGTCATGCAATGTATCTTTGCAATTCTGCCGTGTCCTGTCTGATTATAATAAACAATCTAAATTCTAAAAGCTTCGCGAATCAGTTAGTAAATTCCGATATGAATGAATCTTGATCTTGAAACTTATTCGAATCGTATGCTAATTCACAATTTGGTAGTAATTTATCAGTGTCAACTCATTAAAACGGACTGTTTGGTCGTGCGCAACTCGTTTGCCTATCTTAGTCTTGTTAGACGTATTTTAATTACTGATCATACCGGTAGCGACTACTGTATTGGTTTTGCCACAAAATCAATCATGGAATTTAATGAGCGGTGTCTATTTAATGCACTATGTTACCAGGCGGGCACAAGCGATGCGGCGGTATGCTTCCCATCAATTGCCCGTCAGTTGTTATCCTGCATTCTTTCTAGCTCATTACTCATTATTAGAAGTGGCTACCGTTACTCCGGAGGCGGCTTAACAGTGTATAGATTACCACTGATTTATGCTAGGTATATCGATTCTGCTGGTATATTTGTGTGTTAGCTTACCTCTACAAAATGTAATCCAACAACTATTTGTTACGAAACTTCGTACCTACTTGGATTCTAACTACAACCACGCTGATGAATTTGAACGCAACTCAGGTGAGTTAATATCCTAATGATATTGGTTACCACAACTGATAGTGTATAACTGTCTTTAGATTTGATATGAATTATAACTCATAAAGTTATAAAATAAGTATTTGAATACCTCTCTGATTCACTCAACACAGATTGTAGGAATGCATCGTGTGAGCCCAATTAGGCAATCGATACTAGTTTATCGATAAAATATACAAATCAATGCAATCTACGTCGATTAATAATCCGGTCTTCATTATCTACGCCTACAAAATATCTAATTTAATGGGCATTTTTAAAATAAACATGTATGAACAAATACACATTATAAATATCGTAAAAATGCCACCTCTGCTACTCTGTGAAATCTGTGAGGGGTCTGTAATTGGTAATTTATATGTAAAACGTTGCGCGGGCGGCGGTGTGCGTCAATCATACGGCATGCGTGAGCGCAGCGCGATTAATGACAAACAAATAAAACATATCTTATTACTTTTGAACCGTGTAAATATGTAACTTATTTCATTACAAAAAGTACTAAAGTCAGTAGTGAACCTTTGGACAGTAATTGTTTTAACATTCCAACATCCACTGCAATTCCACCAACCCACCTTGAGTCAAGTGTAATTTACACCGTGACCAATTAATTAATTGGCGAAATATTGTAATTCCTAATATTCTTCTGAGTCTATAGTCTCCTAGTAGTTCAGGTGTCAATTACAAATACTTTAAGAATTCCACACAAATTGAAAACTAATTTATAACGTTTCAAATATATCAAACATCGCTAATTGATATCAGTTAAATTGGTCGTAACAGAGGTCTAGGGCCATTCGTCGACCATTCACGGATCAATAAAAGCTCGACAGGCGCCATTTTTATGGCTGCTATACAACAATAATAAAACTTTGCTGGGACCTCGTTAGTTAGCGTGCTTTTGAACGTTTAGCTTTTTATTGTGATGCTTCCAGCGATCGACCTAGTGGGAAATTCTCCGCTTATGAGAAGCGACTTGAAAATTGCACGCTCCTCCACTGCTTGTTGCATAAACATTTCAAATACTTGTAAGTATAGAAATTTTAGTGGGGGCGCGTGCAGTTTCAAATAAGATGATCTTTGAAAATTGTTCTTTTACATTTCGGGCTTATACGTTACGCTTATAAGTTTTTCGATAGTAAAAAAAATGTTCTATAGGTAAATAATTTTTGTTAAATCTTTTCAAAGTACTTTTCACTAGCCTCTATACAAAGTTAACTACAACAAAGAAAACTTTTGCCTAGCATTTTGTAGTATACCATTCAGCGTTGATGCTTCTTTGTTTCCGTAAAGGAATTGACACCAAGTAGCCAGTCAAATTGGAAAAGCTCGCGATCAAAATCTTCCCCCCGCTTCTAGATCGTTTCACTTTGGTAGGCGTTGATTCGTTTTGAAACACCCGAACCGTCGACTGACGCTTCGTTTCTGATACGTATTGATAAATCCAAGACTCATCACCTGTAATGATGTCGTAAACATGCCGAGACGAGCCTCAAATTTGTTTATCATGTCACGGCACCATTCCACCTGGGCCTGCTTCTCAGCATCGGTGAGGTTGTGCGGCACCCAGCGTGAAACTATCCTCCTCACGCGAAGATGCACGTGTAGAATGTCGTGAATACTTCCCAATTAAACCTGCAGTATGTGCTGAAACTCTTGATACGTAACTCATTGCACAAAAATAAAATCGTGGGGCGTAGTGTAACCTGAGTAAATGCTGGAAAAAAAATTTAACATCGATGTTTAGTCTGATTTTCGGAAAATGCACCATATTTAAAAAGGCGACTAGCTAGCTAGATGATTGCCAGCGGGGGATGGGCAGTGGCGTCTTCTTATATCATCACTAATCCGTTTACCAGGGATAGTAATAGTTATTACAGAAATAAATAAAAAGAGACAAACATAATAAGGATAAGATTCATAATACGCACTTTGAATTTGCTAAGTAAAGAAAGTAAGCGAGAGTACGATCTGTGAATTTTGCCCATAGTCTAGTAAATGTGCTTTATGAAACATTCACGGGCGATGAGCCATAAAACATTCACATTTTACCACCTTAACAAAAACATAGACCACCTAATTGGAAATTGAGCATAAACTGTTAAAACTGGCTCCTTTACTGGCCATCCTGACAGACGGACCTACAAAAGAGCGCTGGCGCTTTACCATGCATTAGATGAAAGAGAAGGAACAATTTAAACACAGCCGATTAAAGAAGTTAGGTAAAGAACTTGAGTAGAAAATACGCATCCACAGGACGTTTCTTCGCACTTAGAGCAGGAATATTTGAAACTGTCGATCTACTCTTGCTCTCTTCTCGTTCAGATTACATACAAGCTCCGTGCTTCCACATATTCCAACCGTACGAAATAAAGAAACGCGTGATTTTTTTGTCACTCACTATGTTACTGGTGCAACAAAACTGTGCGACTTCCTTAGTTTTTTTTTGTGATGAATCTTCTGTGCGTGTGTATTCAGTGGCAAGATTCAGACGTGCGTGCGAGCTCTAGGTTCTCTCCCTGACCTCTGCTCGTCAACTGAACGCCAAAAATATGCCATGTTGTGTTGATTTAATTAGTAGCTCCCTTAGTTGCTATTCCCATACGTGTTCTGCTCTTAACATTATTAGGTGTTGATAGAAGTAATTTGAATAATAGACCTTACTTGTTTAATTTAAAAAAATATGTATGGAGTTTTTCGTCATACCTTTTGCAACATTTTTGAGACCTTCCAATTCGTAAACATGACCATAGGTAAAGTCGAAACACAAGTTAGATACACAACCAAAATATACAAGCCAAAACGTGTCTGCATTTAAAATATTCACTCATTTCGATACCCCTTCGAAAACCCAACTGAACGTCACATACGTCTCATTAGGGTGACACAAATTTACATAGGTTACTATTAAAGAGCCGTAAGTTATTACCAGGAGCCCATGACGTATAGGTACTATGAGGTATTGACGGCAGATGGGTGGAACTGCCCGCGATTGTAGTACTGATAACAAGTTTATGGGACACTTGCCCTGGGTGGAATATTTAAAAGGTCACCTCTGTACTGGTTAAATGAGGGATGACAGAATATTAGTAAATTACTTCAAACTGCGCTTATTATAAGGGAACAGCCTAGCACACGTCGAATGCCATATAAATACGCTATCGCCATCCATCTTATAAAAACTAAGTGACTACCGCGTTTAGCAAACTAAATGTAAATATCTTTGAAAACGAAAGCTATAGGTACTTTCCCTGAGTTGGATCCATCCGGAAATCTATCTATTCTATATAATTTTATAAGTACAAATAAACAAATCGAAGTGTATGTTTTGTAATGTCCAAATAACAGCTTTTTACTAAATGCTTTTATACGGTACTTAAAATAGAAAAAAAAAACATATTTGTCTCTCTGCCTTTCTGTCTGTATGTCTGTTTGTTCCGGCTAATCTCTGAAACGGCTGGACCGATTTGTTGGCAGCACGTCCTCGTGGAATAATATCCGACATCCACGCGGGCGAAGCTGCGGGCACAGCTAGTATTGACTCAATTCAAGTTAAAATCGTGTTTTAATCGGTATCCTATAACGCTATCCTAACTATACCAACAACATTAGCCCTTACGATGGTTTATTAATTTATATGTTGTTTTAACTTTCTACGGAATGTCAGTGAACGCCGCGGGGAATTCGAATCTTTTTTATTTGAACAACTTTAAGAAAAAACGTCAAAAGTGGAGGTTCAAGGAGGATGATGGATGACGAAGGCACGGCGGGGGCGGGACGGGCCATTAAAAAACAATAAGGCATTGGCGGCCAGTGTCCAACGCAATTTGTTGGCTTAGCCACTCATCTTTATAAGACTACGATGAGACTACTCATTGACGAAATAATCTGTATCTTATTTTAATCTCCTAAAGTTCAAAATCAATTGGCTCAAAAATAGGTGTATCTATCCTAGTTTGGACAATGAAAATTGCCTTTGACAGGCAAATTGTTAATTTGATTTTAATTGATGAGTAACACGTGCGTCTTGGTAACTTTTCCTTAACTGTGCGTGTGTAAGGTCCGTAGTACCTCGGCAATAGGCCGGAGTCACGACATTCTCACATAGTTCTCGTTTATGTGACTAACAATTGTTTCCGTGGATATTTGCTTGGGACACGAGTTTGTTAAACGTCGGCACTAAAAGGATATGGCGGTTCGACGTTCTTTATGATTGACACGGATGTATTGTCACACGTTTGCTTGTAGTCAAAACTTTGTCCTTTGAACTTTCTTATTGTTACGAATTTCGTGTGTCGGTTTTACAGCCTTCCAATCAGGCTATTAAGTTTAAACAAATCATACCTACTCACACCTTCTCCCGATGGGAGTAGGCATAAACTAAGGAATACCACCTGCATGATCCTGACATACTCTATTTTGCTTCAAAGGAATCATGTTTAGAAAAAAATACTTATCAAACCATAAAATACATCATTAACAATGTAAATCTTCTTTTTCAGGTAAGTTAATTTTTCGCCATCATTTTTCTCAAAAACTTCGTGATGCGAGAAATCAGGTAAGTTTAGTTTTTAAATCCTTGCACCATGTATCTACCTACCTACAAGGTACTTACATACCCTAAAAATAAAGTTCCTTGACTTGCTTTACCGCAATTTAAAAACATACTAATAATAACATGAAAGAGTGTTTAACGTAATGTTTCTGCTAATTCAGAGAAATTACTAATAAATCTCCACAAACATCCAAAAAAGCGCGTAATGTGTTTAATCGAGGTTATAATTCCGTCTGAAGAGGAAAACAAATAATTTAGGTCTCGTACAACTGAGTTGTAACTGTATACAACGTCTTAAGAACAGGACAGGGGTACATTTTATGTATATGTCAGGCGATATGAGTTGTAGTCGCGGATATGCCTGCAGTTTGGACTTTCAAAGAGATCGCTGGTAAGACTTGGGCCCCAATTCTATATGGTTATAATGATTCCCCGCGGAATCTTACTACGTTCAAACGTCAATATCGTGTTTTGTAGAAACCAATGTAACGGTAAGGAATCTAAATGTCATATTCTGTATGTTCCAAGACAATGTGTCGATATTTATTAGCAGATGTCGTAGGTGATCTAAGGAATTGACTTGGTTTCGAAGTAAGGAATCGTTAAGTGGTTATAGTGCATTAGGGCCCTGGATGAGAATCGCATAGACCAGGGAAGCATGTAACAAAAGGAAGGAAACCTATACTCAACCGTGGGTAAAACAAGACTATGGCAATGGTTATGGTGGTACAAGAAATGTTATAGTAGTATAAGGTGGTAAAGACATGGGCGTAGTACTTAGAAGTGCAGCTAGGGACGGACTATAAATCCATCTAGAGGACTTAAGTTTGATGCCCACCTGTTCAATAATTATGATGATCCAAACAAGCAGGCGTTAATAAGGTATTAATGATCGCCACAAAAAGCTAGTTTTTAATGAAAATTAACAAAGATAAGTGTATCAACAATATCAAATGCCATAAACAACTTAATGGAAGTGTTAAATTAAAGCTATCGTAATTAAAATAGCGTTAAAAATTATACGTTGTAAACAGTTCATAGAATAATCTCACAGGGTGTAATGAGAAGCAGCTGTCTTGGTATCTACAACGTTGAGTTAAAATGCATTTATGAAGAAAATAATTACAGAGGGAAATGTTGAAGGGAACACAAACGAAAGAAAAATGTTCTTTCTTGACGTGTATGTGTAAGGACGCAATTACCATGTACTCAACAAAGAGGTTTTGGAAATTCTGCGCCGATTAGAAAATGGCTATCAAATTGAGAAAGAGTACAAGATCAGAGGTCACGTCCTTTAGAGAATTCGTTTTCAGGCACCTTATAATATTTAAATATTTATTGCCTGAATGAAGTCGAGTTTCATCGCCACGCGCGCGTAGGAACTAGCAAACAACGAGATATTCGGAGGGACCTAATATGAAAATGATTCAAAATTGACATAAACCGCCGAGTAGGCTCCAGCTATGCTTCATTGAGCTGAAGAAGTAATCAGAGAAAGATCACGATTCCAAAAGTATACAGACAGACAAACAAACAATCATTTCTCCGAGTAGAGAGCAATAATTGCGCGTTAACCGCAAACAAGTAATTAACACTGACACAATATTGTTTCAGCATTCCTTGGCAAGCGCCATTTTACTTTTAAATGGTCATGAGACTCTCTCCTTATATTTATAGTTTTAATTACCCACTATACATTCATACAGTGCTCTTAATTCTCGCTAAAGTTATTTTAAATAACGTTTTATTTTGTAAACAGCAGTGTTGATGCCCAATTCTGTCACCACAAAAGATTTTATGGATTTATAGTTGAATTGTGTTGTGACTGCTAAGCTATTTTTGGAACATAACAGGGTTAAATGCACTTACAAAAGATTGCGTTGCGTTCTACACGAAAGTCCACTGTCCAGCCACACACAATATACCGATAATGTTCCCACTGTTGGGACACAGACCTCCTTTCTTTGAGAGGGAGTGGGCCATGATCATGAAAGTACAGTCCCTACCTAGGTTCGAACTCACGACCGACTAGACCACCACTGCTGTCACTGTCAGCCGAATTCTTGATTTTCATGGTGATGAAAGACCAAGTACTACTCGGCCACAATTCGAACATAAAGATCATGGTATTTCATCAACCTGCTGAACATAACTGTTTCATAACTAATACTAAACATTTTCAAGTCGTTTCCCCCAAAAATCCATAATTTGTGTAATGCATTGAATATGCATCGTCACGTAGTGTTGGAGCACGTACCCGCCGACGTGGTTTGAAGCCCTGATGCCCTGATGTTAGCACCTACTGACAGGCTGACAGCTAGGAAATCATTACACTTGGTGCCCACAAATATGGCAGTAGTGGAAACCACAGGTCCAGCTATAAGTTGACAATTCCAAGGACGATCGTGGTTGAAATGATAAACAGAACTCAGAACTGTCCTCCTCTAAACTTTCAACGGATTTTTGTATTGTTCTGGATGCAGATAGTATTTAATAGAACCTGTTCCTCAGAAGAATAGTTTGAACTACTTATCTATACTAATACTAATAATAAAGGGGTAAAATTTATGAGTTTGTATGTTTTATTGATTTTCATCAAGGCATTTCTAACTCTAAACGCTAGGTTCAATTTATAATAGGCGTTCTAAATGTTTTAGTACCAGGCAAACATGAAAGCGCACGGTAATTACTTAACCATCAAGCGAAACGAATCCCGTTACCTTTCTATTAATTACCTATAAAAATGTCAGCGATATAAGTGAAATAAATTAATTTTTCAATAAAGCGCGCTGGGGATAATAGGCCTGTGTACCACCACGCACGGAGCTATATAATCACTGTAATCGCGATCATCGCGTCAGAAACCCGTATATCTTGTGAAAATGATTGCTTGCGACGCGCGGTGTGTTACTAGTAGGGAGAAGGCTGTTTGGGAAATAAACTTTTTGACAGGGATTTAGTATTAGAATAGTACTTACTAGTGGTGGGCCAGTGGTCGAAATTCGACCATAATTCATTTAAACTGAATGTATTGCAGTACTTAAAAATATTACTTTCTGCGCTCCTTCTCTATATAAACTTTAACTGTGCCAAATTTCGTACACCTCCGTCCTAGTAATTTTCGATAAAATGGGTACAAAGTCCTTGCTTAAAAAAAGAAAAGAAAGAAAGAATACCGTTTATTTGGACAGTTCGTGAAACACAAAATACAATAGTTCACGTATTAAGAGGCCTACGTACAATGAACTGTCCATACATACGTTGTTCCGTAACCATACATTTTTTTATCTATGCGCGCACTGTGCTTGCGAACGAATGAGATGTGTGCATTCCAAGATGGTAGCAATAGCAGTTGCCTAAGTGCGCGCTCCCGGTAAAAAAAAATCCTTGGATGAGGATTAGTCGTCGCTAAACAGCTTCTATCTGGACTGATTGTGATTCCTGAAGGCTCATATAGTGCAGTAAAGACTTTGGCGCACCAATTTGTGAGTGGATAATCGGACCGGCCGGTCGTCGTGCAACGCCAGCCACGTGCCACCTCAGGTCAAGATTCCCTCGAAAGGCCACAGGAGGCTAGCAGGTGAGTGACGTACTTTATGCTTGGAAGGTCTAACGGTCTCCCCGCGAGCAAGCACAGTTAATCATGTTCAACTAAAACACGTACCTATCGAAAACTGAGTTTGCCCTCCAATGTACCAACATCGGCTTGGTACATTTTTTGGTGCCGAAACCAGGGAACAACAGATATAATTCGATAATATTCATTCGTTTACCCGTTAACAATAAAGTTCTCGTAAATTCTTAGGTAATTTTCAACATTAAACGCAAAGAAATTAAAATATATATTTTTTTCCACTTACCCTCAACTATTTCTAACTTTAGGGCAATTCGTTTTAGATCGGTTTATATGCATTAGACTAGTTTATTTCGTTAATCGTTAAAAAACAAAAAGTGTATTATCAAACGTGCATCGATCTTTTCAAAATTTTATCATCGTTAAATTCTTTGTGTGTCCTATGCATTCTTGTTAATTTGCTATAAAATCGTGTGGCTACACGTATTTCGTTGTTATATTGGTCAGTGGGTCGTCTTAGGGGCGATCGAAGTTGTCATACAAATTAATATAGCATCGAATCGAAACGTAAATAACCACAAATATCCAAACATAAAATTGAAATTTGTATTTTTTCATCGCCGCCATATTAGTTGGAGTAGTTCTTTGTTCTACGATTTGAAACTAAATTGAACCATAGACAAATTGAATTTTGTATAAGTATCGTTTAGTTTCTTGGTCTTTCTATTCAATGACAATATTAATTTGTTAGCCTATCGTTGTAGTGATTGAATGAATGAAGTGCGATTGAACAGTTGACGAACGGTGTTCAGATTGGGCGTTCTATTCAGTTTGAAACGTTTGTTTACATTTTTTATTAGTATTTGGTTGAACCTAACGGTGCCATTAATTGTTCATTATAAAATCTTATTATTAAATATAGATTGTTTTAACGTTATTAAGGCTAAGTAATAAACAAAATGCCTTATCATTCTAAAAAATCATTACGCAGATTGAGTAAAGGTAAATCGGTTGAAGTCGAATACCCAACTGAACGCGACTTACCGGTATTGCGTAGAAAACGTACTTTAGCGTTCAATAGGTTATCTAAGTCGCTTGAAGTCGCTCGTTTAGCGCAAAATAATGAATGTGATTTAAGTACATTTTTGGCACATTACTCAGACTTAACTAAAATAGTAAATAACTTTGAAGAAGCCCATGATGACATACTTAGCCTATGCGATCTTACAGACCAACAACAAGCGGAACAAGATAGTATCAGATCCGAATTCGACGAACGATATTATGAGATTTTAGCGATACAACGACGCTTAACGAAGGTCGATGTGCCTAAAGAATATAACGATGAGCTAAATAAATCTCATAATGAGTCGTCGAGTGTACTCAAAGTAAAATTACCTAAAATAAACTTGCCGCAATTCAGTGGTAACATAAAGTTGTGGCCCGAATTCTTCGATATCTTCACGTCGCTGATTCACGAGAATGGTTCACTTTCGGATACGGAGCGCATGCACTACCTCGTCTCTAGTCTCACTGGTGATGCGTTAGCGCTCATAAGAACCTTTCCTGTGACGGGTTTATACTACCACGAAGCATACTCTGCATTGGTTGCGCGGTATAAAGACAAGCGGGAACTTGCCTTTACTTGCTGGAAGGAGATCTTGAACGTTAACCTGAAAGCCAACTCACCCATTGATTTACGACGTGTCCTTGATTCTTTCAACGAAAATCTATCGATTCTCAAACGGCAAGGGCTACCGACGGACCAGTGGGATTTTGTAATCTGTTACCTTTTACTATCGAAAATGGATTCAAAATTGCGTTGTGCTTTTGAACAAGTTAATACTTCTCACGAGTTTCCAAAATACAAGGATCTCATCGATTTTCTGTACAACAGATGCGAAGCTTCGGTTCGCGACACACACTTCTCCGCAAGTGGTAACGATAACCGCACCAACGAAAAACCACATAAGTCGAGTGGTTTACGGGATTCTAACGCCGCGGTCGTAAGTAAAAAACATACTTCGACATTTCTATCGAATAAAGTAGTTGACAAACCTCTTGGAGCTGCGCCCTCATCATCGAATTTAACCACATCGAACGCAACTCCACCATCGTCGTCAACATCGTCGTGTCCTTCACGAACTGATCTTGTGCCACCAACTGAACCTCGAAAGTACAAGTGTCCGTTCTGTGGGGAGGATCATTCCATTAATCAGTGCAAATCTTTTACCGACAAATCTGTTCAGGAACGACTTGATTTGGTGAAGACCAATCATTGGTGCTTCAACTGTTTGAAGCCCTCACATGGTCTCAAAGATTGTAAATCAATGTTTACGTGTCAAGTGTGTCATCAGCGTCATCACACCTTGCTACATCAAGATCTAGATGTTTCGAAAACTGATAATACCGAAAAGGCCACTACCTCGCAGGTCAGTGTACTTACCAATATCGGCGATCGTTCCATGGTTCTGCTGTCCACAGCTAATATCGAAATTCGTGATTCATCGGGTCGTTATCAGACATTTCGTGCGCTGATTGATTCCGGAAGTCAGGCCCACTTCATAACTGAACGTGCTACTGAACGTTTAGGTCTCCAACGAACGCAGTCAACGCATAGGATTCACGGCCTAGGTCATGCTTCAACATCCGCTAGTGGTACAATCTGTTTAAGCGTAGGTGTCCACGACAACGATTTGTTTAGTATTGAAGCGTTAACATTACCTAAGATCTGTGGCAATATGCCAGTCGTTAAGCTGAACAAATCTGCGTGGCATCATATTCGAAATCTCAACCTAGCGGATCCTGATTGTCACTTACCTGGTCAAATCGATGTCCTTCTCGGTGCTGAGGTCTTCCCTTCACTCCTGTTACCAGGTAGTGTTAGTGGAGGATTGCAGCAACCATCTGCAATCAACACTGTATTCGGCTGGATCCTACTAGGAAACGTCAGTTGCAGTGATAATCACGAACTGCCAAAGTCGTTCTTCGTTTCAAACGATAATCTTCTCAATGAGCAGGTTGAGAAGTTCTGGGAAATGGACAACATTCCTCAGTCTTTAAAATTAACACCGGACGAAGAACTCTGTGAACAGAAATTCGTTACCGAACATTCCCGCGATGCTTCAGGGAGGTATACCGTAACCTTGCCTTTCAAAGATAAAGACAATTATCAATCTTTTCCTGGATCGCGAGAATCTGCTTTACATCGTTTTAAATCATTAGAACGCAAATTAGCGGCAAATGAGGCTTTATGCGAACAATACTGCGACTTCATGTCTGACTATTTACAAAGTGGTCATATGAGTCTAGTTCCTTCAAAGGAAATCAACCAGGGTCGTTATTACATACCTCATCACTGCGTTTTGCGACCTGACAGCGCAACCACAAAGCTAAGGGTGGTCTTCGACGCTTCCGCGAAAGACGTTCGTGGTGTGTCGCTGAATGAAGTTTTACTCGTAGGTCCTAAACTGTAGGCTAACATTGCCGAGATCCTTCTTCGCTTCCGAACACATTTTGTTGTATTTACTGCCGATATCCGTCAAATGTTTAGAAATATCACTATGTCAATTGAACATCGAGATTTCCAAAGAATTTTTTGGCGATTCAAATCAACGGACCCGATTCAGGAGTATCGATTAAATACTATAACTTATGGGGTATCGTCGTCTCCTTTTCTTGCTTGCCGCACTCTCAAACAACTTGTAGAAGATGAAACCGACTTGCCTCTCGCTCGCGAAGTGATGACTTCTGATACATTCGTTGACGATATCGCGAGTGGCAGTTCTGATGTCCAGACAGCCATCCAAGTCAAAACTCAGGTCATCCAACTCTTAAAGAGAGGTCAGTTTGAGCTGCGTAAGTGGGCTAGCAATAAACCAGAGGTGCTTGCTGATATACCTCCGGAACATTGTCTCACTGACTTTGTGTCTATGGACATCGAAAAGTCGAGCACCCTGAAGATCTTGGGCCTGAAGTGGTGTCCCAGGAGAGACAAATTCTTGTTTGAAGTCAAACCTATCGATCGCCAATGCACAAAGCGTACGATTCTAAGTGAACTCGCACGTATTTATGACCCCTTGGGTTTCCTAACTCCTATAACTTTCTTAGCTAAGTGCTTAGTTCAAAAGTTGTGGATGTTGGGTATTAATTGGGACGATTCACCGCCGTGTGAAATCGTCGAACAATGGCGTTGTTATACTGAGCAGTTACCTGTCATTAAGTCCTTGGAGATCCCTCGATGCATTTCCGTAAAAGATATGAAATTGTGTGAACTCCATGGCTTTGCTGATAGTTCCGAGTCAGGTTATGGAGCTGTAATCTATTTACGTGTCATTTGCGCAAATGGTAGTGTATCTGTTTTCTTTCTGTCTTCAAAATCTCGCGTAGCGCCTGTAAAAAGGATATCATTACCTCGTCTCGAATTGTGCGCGGCAGTCCTCCTAGCGGATCTTCTGAAGTTCGTCAGAGAAACCTATTCATCATTTTTCCCCATAGCTGACACTTGTGCGTGGTCAGATTCGATGGTGGCATTATCATGGATTCGATCTTACTCGTCACGTTGGAAGACTTTTGTCGCCAACCGAGTGAGTCATATCCAGGACACTATTCCGGAAGCTCGCTGGAACCATGTCTCCAGCTCGGATAATCCAGCTGACATTGCCTCTCGAGGTCTTTATCCTGGTGACTTGGTCAACAATTCGTTATGGTGGGCGGGGCCCTGTTGGCTAGCTCAATCTTCTAACACTTGGCCAAACAACAGTGACAACGTTAGCGAAGCTGATTTATTATCTGAAGAGCGCACGGTCTCTCTGTTAGTTCATAGCGACACCAACGTCATTGATTCTTTTTTTGAAAGTTTCTCATCAATTCGTAAAGCACAACGAGTGCTCGCGTATTGCATTCGATTTGTAGAATGCGCTCGTAAATCGCGAAGTTCTGACCATCATTTAAACCGAACAGAGCTTCATAACGCTTTATTGATTTTCGTACGCAGAGTACAATTATTGCATTTCGATGAGGAAATAACTCGTTTGAAAGAGTCAAAACCTCTTTCAAAACCTATGCAAAAACTTAACCCTTTCTTAGATAAATCGGGAATTCTTAGGGTGGGCGGTCGCCTATCTCGTTCTGGGCTCGAGTATGAGCAAAAACATCCTGCGATGCTACCTAAGGATTCCAAACTAACGTTCATGATCATCGAAGCACTTCATCGTGAAAACTGTCATCCCGGTATAAACACAATGCAGTATCTTTTGACACAACAATTTTGGATTCTATCACCAAAACGCGCAATTCGTCATTGTTTGTCAAAGTGCTTACAATGTTTCCGTACGCGCCCTACACCGCTTGAGCCTTTTATGAGCGATCTGCCAGCGACTCGCCTCAACCAAGTCAAGCCATTTTCAATCGTCGGTGTTGACTATGGCGGACCTTTTCGCATTAAGTTAGGACGGCATCGAGGAGCTAAAATAAGTAAAGCTTACCTTTGCTTGTTTGTGTGCTTCACAACGAAGGCAGTCCATTTGGAAGTCGCTTCGGACTTGACTTCGGACGCTTTCATAGCAGCGCTTCGCCGGTTTGTTGGCAGGCGGGGTCGTGTAAGCGTTATCCATTCAGATTGTGGAACCAACTTTGTAGGCGCTTGCAACCAACTAAATGAGTACATGAAGGACGCATCTAATATCGAAAACATAACATTTAAATTTAATGCTCCGGCTAGTAGCCATTTTGGCGGTGTATGGGAAATACAGATTAAGGCAGTTAAATCCCATCTTTATCGTGTTATCGGTGATCAGACATTAACGTTCGAAGAGATGACAACTTTGTTTGTACAAATCGAATCTATGCTGAACTCGCGCCCTCTTTACTCGCTGAGCTCAGATCCCAATGATTTAAGCGTATTGACTCCGGGTCATTTCCTATCTTTAGAGCCGCTTACTTCAGTCCCGGATGAGGATTTATCAAGCATTAATCTTACTTGGTTAGGAAGATGGCAACTCATCCAGCGATTCCAACAAGACTTTTGGAAACGCTGGAAAGTCGAATATCTGCAATCATTGACTCAGCGAGCAAAGTGGACTAAGCATTGCAAACCGTTAGCTGTGGATTCAATCGTGGTCATCAAAAACGAAAACACTATACCGCTGCATTGGCTTCTTGCTCGGGTAACGGAATTACATCCAGGGCCTGACGGCGTGGTACGTGTGGCCACCGTGCGTATGGCAAATGGATCACTTCTTACGAGACCACTTGTGAAGTTGTGCCCTCTGCCAACTCTGACTGACTAGACTGACCGATTACCTTAAATTCAATTCATTAGATTCTAGTTTAGTTTAGGTTAGTGTTAACTTCAATTAGTGTTGATGTCAATAGATCACATAAGCTCTTCATTTATTTTTTATCCGTTGTTCTCGGGTTCCGCTCTTTCAAAGTAGTGAAAATACTATGCATTTTGGTGGGCGGAATGTTCCGTAACCATACATTTTTTTATCTATGCGCGCACTGTGCTTGCGAACGAATGAGATGTGTGCATTCCAAGATGGTAGCAATAGCAGTTGCCTAAGTGCGCGCTCCCGGTAAAAAAAAATCCTTGGATGAGGATTAGTCGTCGCTAAACAGCTTCTATCTGGACTGATTGTGATTCCTGAAGGCTCATATAGTGCAGTAAAGACTTTGGCGCACCAATTTGTGAGTGGATAATCGGACCGGCCGGTCGTCGTGCAACGCCAGCCACGTGCCACCTCAGGTCAAGATTCCCTCGAAAGGCCACAGGAGGCTAGCAGGTGAGTGACGTACTTTATGCTTGGAAGGTCTAACGGTCTCCCCGCGAGCAAGCACAGTTAATCATGTTCAACTAAAACACGTACCTATCGAAAACTGAGTTTGCCCTCCAATGTACCAACATCGGCTTGGTACATACGTAATACCTAAATCATTTGCAACTTGAGCATATTTCCATCATATTATGATGATATTCGGATTCAGACAGTATTTATCTAGGCTCGTAGGGGTTTTTTTTTCCAAAATACTTACCTGAAATGAAGTTTAAGCGAATTGCATTTCGCACATTTTTACAGCGTAAATGACATGTTTTCTCACTGTTTTTTTGGTATTATAACCAACAATTTCCGTAATATTGTTGTCTCAGAAGCATAGCTCATATTATCAAGTTGTAAAATGTCGAAAAAAATATTAAAATACAATAAGTTTTCATTCATCATTTTTGGTATTACGGAACACATCCAAATTCATCTTAAATGGTCAGTAGCTAGTAGCGCTATCGCGTCAAGCCATTGTCAATGTGTGTGTGATCGTACTGCTCACTGTATGTATGTATCCTCGACAGGTACTAACACTAGCGCAACGATAGCAATTTTCAGACGAAATATTGTCTCCGCCCGAATCCTAGTTGCGAGCTTCGGTCGTAGGATCCTTAATAGATTGTAGATTAAACGTTTGACGGTTTTCATTTTCTAATTCGGATGAAAGGGATTGAGCCAACAGACTGAATAGTCTGTTGGCTTCACGATCGAAATTCAGTTGAATCGTTTACATTACCAGTGAATACTGCTTGATTTTGAGGAACACCTTGGTCCAGTTGGTCCCTCTGGCAGTAACGCTTGGCGAATTCTGGTCCATCTAGGTGGCAAAGGAAACTGGACCCGATGAAATCTACCCAACTAAAAGCGACCCGCTCCAGCAGTCCACCGTAGCCATTGCCTGCGGCTGTCCTCCGCTACGTTAACCACAGAGTGGTGGCTACCGCCTCCCGCCTGTGTGGTCCTGGTACACTACTCGGCGCCAGGCGCACGTGTGGTCCACACCCATCATCCGTGGTCCACTTTATGAAGAAGGTGTGACTCGAATGCAGTGATGTACCAGGGGATTCAAAGCTGGCAGGACATGCGCTTGATTTTCAGAATAGTTACCGTATCTTCCTCTCACACTTTCCTCGATCGTGGAGAAATCCAGTGTGTACCTACATAATGAAAACAGATTTTGATACTAGAAATAGACAGAGTTTAATACCTAAGCTAGTATTTTATCTTACACTTTACCGTGGTGAACTTTACCTACATTGCTATCGGTACAATATACTAAAATTAGTTTTTTCAGCTTTTTGATAGTTCTCGTGTATTCCAATTACCAGTAGGATGCTGAAACAAAGCTGCGAATGTCCAAGCTGTCTGGGTGCTAAGCCTTTCCTCTACTAATTCCAACGCCCGAGAACATCCTATCAATTCTAATTAACTCCACAACACATACGAGTAACCAAGAACCTGATGATTTAAGCACGTCTCGTGCAATCCGTCTTGAGAAAAATCAATTTTCACCCAATATTTTTACTTTACTCACGGTGTAATAACTCATTGATGAATGGTTGAGCCAATAAACAATAAAGAACAATTTTCCCATACCTGACTTACCAGTTTCACTGTGCACTCGACATCACCCCTATTGCTAGGCACATACAAGCAGTTTTCGGTAATACTGGGAGTTAAGATAAAGTTGTAAAGCATCCTAGTGATGTTTTAACCCTCAAACTTCTGTCTGCGATTGATAAGCCCATGTTCCGTGGTGGTAAAGGAACATTTTCGCGCATGTTGTGTGCTTGTAAGATTGGCGTGTGTATAACTAGTTGGTGGAGTGCGTATTAGCGGCGGCCGGTCGTGGTCTTGTTGGCCGGCCCTAATTGTAGGTCTCGACGCCTGTATGCCACGGGTTGTTTGTAGGGCTGCCCACGTTAACACCGGCTTTTGTATGACGTTGTGTATTTTATTTGGGTGGTTTTCATAGAGATTGTGTGGGCATTTGTCTTGAGTTATCAGGCAGGTGAGTTAATCGTGGTGGATTGATGGAAATAGTAGATACATGATGTACTTTTCTGCTGACTTATATGCATTTATTAACCATATCTGGTGGCGTTAAAAGGATAGTGTTTAACATAAACTAGCGAGTACTAAGTAAATAGTGTCCGTTTTATTAATGTCTATATTATACACTTCTTTCCTATAAACATCAGCTGTCAGGAAAACAATCTCAAACAATAATAAAATAAGATTAATATCGTATAAACCATAAACTTTGCTTTTAAATTGATGTTCAAACAACATATTAACATTAACACAAATCTAATAAATAACCCAACATACTAATCAACTAATAACCACAACCAGCAATTAATATCAAGTGGTTCAGGGTTGGTGCAGTTGCGGGCGGAGCCAGTAGGCGGCGCTGTGCACGCGGTAATCTGTCGACGCGGTGTGTGGCGGCCCTAACTCAGCGGGGCCCTCCCGGCCTCGCCACTGACGGGTTAAATTGAAAAATAAACATTCTGAGTGATGGGCAAACGAGCGAAGTGACGTGTGCGCAGGTTGTTGACTCGGCTGGTTCCCAACTATCGAGATATTCGCCAGTGTACCGCTGTATACATTGATATTAATTGCCGTGCTAAGGATGCGATGATGTAGCGCGAGGTGGGCGGTAATTGTGCAACGGGACTTTGCTCTTCAGATGTTGTTGTTTCAAAAGGGCAGCTTAGGAATACATCAAATGAGAAGGCTTCGAAAGCCCATCAGAATACATTACTGGCAAAGAAACGTACTTGAACTTAGGTTTGATCGAACTCCGTGTTGCCACTGTCAAGTTGTGGTAGACAACAAGACAAATGTCACACGCAGAGTCTAACAGGGCAGGTCTCGGAACCTTTTGAGTTCCCCTGTCCATAAGGCAACGATATTGAAAGACGAACGGTAGGGGAAGGGTTACGGTCTTCAACCGTTCCAGAACTACTTGAAGGGTGAATGCCCTTTGGGTCACATAAACCACGAGATAATGATGTTAGCAAGATGAGGGCACAAAACATTCAAAAGTTCTATTCCTAGCTGTCATCAGGCATGTAGATTCCGATTGCCGGGTATCAGGTATAGGTGTATATATAGGATTTCATAACCACTGCTCTCAAAGCGGTGAAGGAAAACATCACGAGGAAACGGACATGTCCCAGAACCAAAACTCCGAAGACATGTGACATCAACCAAACCGCACTGGGCACGCGTGGTGAATTACCGCCCACTTTCTCTCACCGAGAGGAGGCCCAGCAGTGGGAACATAATAGCTGAGCTATAGTTTGATTGCTAAGTCGACTGTAACTTAGCTAAGTATCAGGCACTTACCTATTCGTAAACATACCTACTACTAAACGACTTGGCATACCTTAACTCGGCTCCAAATCACCTTTCACCTTCACAATCATAACTATCCAAAAGCGACCAATCAAACCTCGCAGCGTCTATTACAATAAATAGCCCTCGCGAGTCGCGATCGACTCTTGCGCACATCGAACAAATAAACGTTTGCGTTTAACGTTGATATTAATTACACGGTACGGCCCGCCAATGAGACTGAGTAAACAAAAGCAAGGCCCGATAAATCAGAGGATATTGCCGGCCGCGGGCACGCAGTAATACATGCTTTATTGTTTTAAGGAGTATTGATATCGTGGCGGCGGCGGTGGAAGCGTTAAATATTATTGGGTTTAACGTAGTTTTGTAAAGGCAGATATAGTTGAATCAGGTAGGTAGAGTGCCCTACTGTTTTTCTTTATGTAAATAGTTACTTTCTTTTGTCTCCAATCATTTCAATTTCTTACGCCCTTTTTGTGTGTGTATAATCCAATATGCGCACTATATTTGACAGCTTACCTTTATGTTGCAAATGACTATGGGTTACCTGTGAGATAAAACCTTTCTTTTAGAAATATTTCAATTGTATTTGTTGATATAATTACAAATCCATTCGGAACTCTATTTATATATTTACTTACATAAAACATTTGAAGTACTTAAAGTATCGAACAATGATATTCTGAACATTAAGGCCCTATAAAAGGTAATTCTGAAAGGTTTATTAAATGTTAAAATTATTGCCATAATAGTAGGTACTTAGGTACAAACGGCGCCGGCGCAGAGTTTGGACGATCCTCTGAGTGAAATAATACCCACATTAAAATTCCCTGTAAAAAAACGTAGAGTGCAAATAAACAAGTACAGTCGGCAATAAAAACAAGATATTTGCTCTGAGCCGGGACTTTTATCGCGCAATGGTTTAAATATATCCGCCGTACGTGTCGCCGTGGCCGTAAGTCGTGTGTTATCGACTGATGTCGCCGAAACTCGTCGGTATCGCGGCCCTCGCTAAAAGCATGCATCCATCCGGCGCAACGCTGTATGCGATCGTACCGTGCACGGCTTACATGACTGGCAAGAAGCACTGGACTGGTTTTGTAAAAAAAAAACAGTCTTACTAGACTGTTATCATAGTACACCTACATGACTTGAACATACGTGGAACCTTGATACTACAAAAAAAAAATGGTGATGGCTATTTGTTCTGTCCTCCTTCGCGTTCCTTCACTGTTGAATTAAGGCATTCTTTCTTGTTTTCTCTGTTTGCCCTACAATTGAGTACTTTATAGCTTAGAGTTTTCGCAAATGTTAGTCTTCGTAATAAATAAATTACACCCAAACACAACTCCACATCGCCATGTAAGCCTGTTCTCGTACTAATGCATCGGCATAATTTTATGCGCAGCGCCCGCGGCCCGCGCCTGCTTGATAACGTTGCTAATGAGCCCGGCTGTACCTGCGTCTACCTCCTTACTCCTTATGTCACTCGCGTATTTACATATACACGTCATAAGTATGTACTGCTTGAATATTCCAAGATAATGTGGAAATAATCGAAGTTAGGGCGTAGACCAATGCCAATTTAGAAAGAATATAAAATTAGAGTTGTTTCCGACATCAATCATGGACTTTTAACACAGTATTGACGAGCTTATGATGAACCTATCAGATACTGGGTTTATAAAAGTAGACACAAAAGGTAAGATGTGAATGGTCCATTAAAATGGTAAAGTTTTGCTATGTTATTACGTGGCGAATCGTTCTCGGACATTGTGTCTCCATAATACATGGAACTATCAATCCACCCTTCTAGTTAAAATGTTTTCTGTTTTCAATTTACTTGATTAATACAAACAAGTCGTTAGGTAGTTTACCTCATCATGTTAATTAATGATATCACTTGTTCAAATATCTATAATTACAGATGGGCTGGGAGTACTAAGCTCGTTAGGCGGTAGAACATTTTCGAACAGTCGATTAGTCTAAGTGCTCCCAGTAAACCGACGCTTGATGTGTTTTTAACAACTCTTCACTCCATAATATAACATCCTGGTACGTTTCCAACACATATAATTGAATTAAAACTAAATTTAAGGTAAATTTGTTTTAAGTAAAGGTAGACTTTAAAATAGAATATCCTTTTATGGGCCACGAAGTCAATATTGCATGAGTATAACGTTGGTTATTATCATTGTATTCATTAACCCTTTTGCCCTTACTGTGTGCGCCAGACTGGATGTCGTTTTGCAACTAAGTCTAATGAAAATTATCATATTGCCTTATTCGTAAGTTGGAAACTTGAGGCTTACGGCAAAACGTGTATGCCTTACTGCTTCACCTCGTTAAACTTAAATAAATTAAAAGCTTTTTTCCCTTATTAATACTAATCAAACGTTTATTTAAGAAATAACATTTTTTTAACCACATAAGGTGTTTTGTATGTCATTGTGGTGTACCATAATAATGTCAAATAGGGCCATTAGATTAGCGGGGAGATACGGCCTTTTTATGTTACGACTCGCGATATGTGCTTGTATCGTTAAGAGATAACTTTTACTTTGTAAGTGAATACTTATCGATTTTATTTTGACAAATAACTTATTACAAGGAAAGGTCCAAGTTTGCTTACAGTGCTTCCATAAATTGATAAGCAGGTACTGACGTTGCCTGTTTACTTACTTGTATTCTTATTTTCTGTGCAGAACCATAGTAAGTAGATTTTTTTTTATTTTTTCCCGCTTACTTCATAACCCAGCCATACCCGGCAACTAGCATAGCACATTGTGTGTTTTATAAGAAGGGGGATGATTGACCGCTTCCTCCTCACAAACGGTCGCATTTTGATTTATGCCACCATCCGAACCCCTTTTGTTTATGCCTGCCTGGTGCATTCGCGTTTGTTCCGCTTTTGTTTTTCGGCATTTTAATTTATGGTAATTTAATATCCTACCCCTATTTCATTGTAGTCGAATGAAATAGAATTTTGAGGTTTTATAACTGAATTGAAAAAATTTTCAAAGAACTGTCCTTTGTAATTGGATTTTTGATGTAGAGATATCCCATTCCTGGATGAAACATATTCCAATAAAAAAGCCAAAGTAGGTTGCCTAATTTTAACTTAGATAAACAGTGTTGATTGATTGAATAACAAGCTTAGGTACAAAATGAATAATCAGTTAAAATAGGTAGGAACAGTTTTCTATAAAAATAAAATCATAATCTAAATGCCATAAAACAAACTTATTAGTTACGACTATTAATTAATAATATTGTTTTGTGATGTAATAATAACACATCTGTCGACAAGAAACATAATTATAGTGATTAATTAATTATAGACAATGATTAGAAATTATTTTTATAACGGCTCTGTTAAGGGCGAGTTTTGTGTAGGAAAAGGAAATCAATCGTTTGTTGATTGATCGGTTAATATAAGGAAGATAATAAATAAGGCCCAAGAAGTCAAAGAGCATGTTAAAGAATGATTAAATTGATTTCCCAGTATGTTTTGTGTTATGCGAATATTTATCTCTCCTCTTAATTTCAAAATAAAATTTACTAAATCTCATCAACTAAATCGTCTAGAAAACCATCCCTAAAAGTTGTGCCTTAACAGGAAGTGGTAAATATAATAAGAATCAAATGAACGTACATCTTCATAATTATAGTTTTTGCGTGATTCGTCGTGTGTGAGCGGCCCGTGCCCAGCTAGCTATTGCCCCTCGTGTGCGGGACGCCATTGAGTGCTCACAGGAATGCGATTATATAAACATCTGATTGATTTAATAGCATAACTCCAGGTGGGAAAACTCCAATAGAATTCCATAAATGCATAATATTTTGACTGAAAAAGCATCACCAGCGGCGAATAGCCTCCTAGAAAACAAAAGACAATGGATGCAACATGCAAATAATAACAAATAGGCATACCAGAGCAACATAGCTCGCGTGCAGGCTGCAGCCGACATCTCCAACATTACCTATGCAGAAAGTGTATACAAATGTGCATCCGTCGATATCTGCTAACATACTAGCTCCATTTAACGTGAAACCGGTGATTTATATCGACTGCCAATCAAACCGCATCGGAATGTCACGAACGAATTCGAAACGTGTTCGTAATATCGCGATGCCCTATTACACATATTCGCTGATTCTATTACATGTGTGAAAGCATTGTTTAGATAAAAAGTTGCTCGGGCAAGTCGTGGGAACTCGATAAGTGAAGCAGACGAGCTATGTTGTTTGAATGTGAATCGGTGTTCGATTCTACCGTGTAATGAATGGTTCGTAAAAAATAAAATCGCTATGGCAACGAATAATGGATTTATAAAATTGTTTTAATTCGCCAGTAATTATGTGGTCTTGTTTCTTTAGGGTTGTTTAAAAACCACAGGCGTAGGTTGACGACACGTTGCGTCGATCCCTGCACAGTAAGAGGTCAGTTGTACTCAGATCAGACCTCGATTAGAATAAGTTAAACATAAGGATAAGATTCAATTAGTGTGCCAATCATGCCAAATACAGTCGTAATAGAAGTGTGCGTGTGTTTTTTTTTTTTTTTTTTTTTTTTTTTTCTAAAGACACTATTTAATGATACTATTTTGATGACACAATTTTGATGATACTATTTTAATTATACTATTTTAATGAGACTATTTTAATGATACAATTTAAATGATACTATTTTAATGATAGTTACTATTCTAATGATACTATTTTAATTTTTTCTTAACAAAAAGGGCCTTCATCCTCTCTCCTACTAAAAACTAACTTTGCTGTGCCCGACAGGGTCCATAATTGATTCAATGTTTTCACATACCAACTGTTATATGTACACATTATGGAATGCAATAAAGTATTGAGTATTGAGTATTGAGTGTGTTTGCAGTTGCTTGGATTTTTGAACTCTTGTCCTATTTCTCGATTCTTGGAATGAGTGAGCGCTTAAAGTAGCTTTGTGAGGAATTTGCAGTTTCGAAATTATCATAAGAGTAGGTAGCTAAAGTGATATTATAGAAGTAGCTTGTGCCCTTGATTCCTTGGTCCCTGTAAACCTACGTGACCATTCCACCCACGCGGTGTTATAATTAATTTAACTTTTTGGCGTAGCTGGTCCGTGTCCCGGAGAGATTGTTCGTGCGATATCGGCCGTTTTCGCGGAATCCGCTCACAGGCGACGATTAATGCCTTATACAGCGTTCCCCGGCTGTTGCCCTCGCAAATCGTGGGTATTGTTTTTAAATTCAACCTCTTTACTGTCCTACTTTTTTTATTACACCACTTCTTAGTAGCGCTGCGCTCCTACTTGGAGGACGAGACGAGCTGTGAATTTCTGGAAGCCAGGCTACTGTTTCGATGCAGAATAATAGCTTTATTATATCTTGAACTGGATTTCCAGAGAAGATAATATAATTAATGTTCAGCTATGAATACGGAACTATTGCATTCTTCTTCTTAGCGTGTCAATGCATTTTTTTTTTACATAATATGTATAGTTATTTAAATTTGTTTGGCCCAAAATTGAGCAACGCGTAAACCGTTCGGTGATGCTGCCATTCGGTCCTCACGTGTGTAGGTATGTAATAGGGCATGCGGTGCAAGATGGGAGGTGAGCCGGGAGATCTTACCCGTCCATGAATCCCCACTTGTAGAGGTTGTCTTTGCTGCAACCTAATTGCATCAGTATTGCATTTTGTACTGTTATTTGGGAATTAAATTTCATTTTTTTATAACTTGACCTTGCAGGAAAAATGTTTGACTTACCTAATATCCTCTACGATCATTCCAGCAGCACTGATTAGGTTTTATTCTCATCTTCTAGGTCAGTTTATTGCTAACCGTTATTAAAATAATCTATAGCAGCATTAGGGTTCTAGATCATAACTACATAATACGTAAAAGGCCTAATTTATTAACTAGATACACGTCCCACGTATGTCCAACACTGGGAGCCGGTCGATCGGTCACTCATGTTAGATATTAGCCTCATTGAATATTAATGCTCACCTCTGACCCGCGCTGTACTCCTAATACATCTGTGAGTAATGCTCAGAACTACTCCACTGACTTTTATTTTTAGCAGATATTGTAATGCAATGGGTAATTTATCAAATTAATGATTGGTTTGTATAAACTAGCTGTACCTACACTACAAACTCCCATCATATTAAAATATACCATCTTGTCCTAGATATTACTTACAGCAAAGTACAGTATGTTGGTTCGTTGTTTCGAGTATTTAATAGCTAACAACCTGTCTTCAGCAGTTTCAAAGAAAAGCTGAGCACCGTGTATTGTCGCTTGCATATTAATTTCGTATCATGAATACTTCGTCCGGTTTCCGTTGATTGTCCACGTGAAGGGAATGTTTTTACAAAAAAAAATATAGGCGCACTCCGAGTCAGCGTCGTTTGTTTTCGTGAAAACGTTTTGGTCACAATTGTAATCTGTTACTGTGTTCTTTGTGACGTAAACTTTCTTCGATTGTCGTTTTGTTTCTCCAATTACGAAATTATTTACACTATTTATAGCCAATACGAGGCGAAATATGTTTTTACATTGGGTTTTGTAACGAATGTTCCTATGGTTCCCGATACTGCTGCAGCCATTGTATCGGTCAGATAGACCAATATTTTTGTTGTTTCTCTCTATGCCGTAGTAGTGCTTTGTCAGCCCTTTACAACGACTCCAGAATCAGTGTTCTAACTAAACACTTTTGTTGCGCTTTACAAATTGTAATGTCGACTCATTGTGAAAAATAGAGCATCGCGCGCATGCGCATGCACACGCAGTGTGATAGACAAATAATGCCCGCTTATATTTTTTTGTAAATATGACCTAGGTACTACTAGCTTTTGCCCGCGCGCAACTTTCATCCCCTATTTAACTTTAGGGTTGAATTTCGAAAAATCCTTCCTTATTCCTTGTCCACATTATAAAGGGAACCTCTGTGGAAAATTTCAGCTTTCTAGGTCCAAGGTTTTGGGCTAGGCGTTGATCAGTCAGTCGTCAGGACTCTTATATATGTATATGGATCTTTTGAATGCTCAACTATTACTCTAGTACTAAACCTCCAGTAGTTATTAGCGGTTCAACCGCTCTTCTCTCATCTTGCATGTTTTTGTCGGTCAGAAATATTTAACTTACTACCAGTATTCCGAGCGAAAAGACGTATTCACGTCAAAAAAAAAACATGTTATTTTATTGTGTCTGCGTTCAGTAAATATTCGGCGCAGGCGGGCGGCGCGTGTCGTCGGCGACTTGTTCACCGCGGGCGCTTGTAATTGCCGCCCAGTGTTTGTTTTGTTCACCCCCTTAACTCTTCAAGAATACTCCATCCCACTCACTCTCACACCCAACCTGATACAACCGACTCTCTTCCCCGCGCCGCAGTTGAGCTACTTAAAGTTTATTTATCACAGTTAGCTCTCGATACTTTCCATTGAATCAAACGCCTCAAACTCAGAAAAAAATAAATCGATTCTATCTTTTATTGAACAAGCTTTAAGAACGCATTTCACTTGAACAACAAATCCGTTGTATGTTAATCGGAATGCGTAAGGAATGCTCAGAGCACATCGAAATCATCAGATTAATAGTTGCTATTCAGTTTATATATCGTGTAAGCGATTATTGATTGTAATTATCATGGCGCCCTAAGTTAAATACTGGGCGATCACGCGATCTCATACAAACTGTGGATTTATGGCCTCTTTTTATGGCTGGCTGTGAATCACTTGCGTTTGCTTATTGAATTCGCGTTGAAATATGGATTTGACTCGGCAATAGCTGCAATTACTTATGGCTATTTATAGAGGAGAGTGTTAAATTGTTTTAAATAGGCAGCCTTATTAATGGGTGAAGTTGGTTTTTGTCATACTTACTGGTCAAGGAATCTATGTAAATCATAAAGCTATCATGCGATTATAGCGAACTGTGGAAAAAAACAATGCATTAGCAAAAACAACTAGGGCTCCAACTTTGATGTTTCGTTTAGCAATAAAATTATACCTTAACGATATGCCTTAAGCAGCGCTTCTTTGTACAGCATCACAATGCTTAAGATTGAATACAATTCACAAGCTGATATTTATAAACCGTTAAGCAATTTTATTCGTCGTATTAAAATTTTGACAAAAATGTCACAATGAACCATAAAGAAAATCTGTTGTTTCGACGAGACCATAATCGGCGTAGTGAAGCGGCACGTGGACTCACACGGAAAGAGTTAAAGTTTCTGGAAATGTCTCTCATTGATTTAATGGAAATGGTTTTGTGTAAGGATAGTTTATAATGTTTTAGTGATGGTTTTGATAGAATTTCCAATTAATTTCTGATGATATTACCCTGTCATTACTTAGCTAGTTGTGGATTCATGACCCCGATAGTTTTTGCATTTGGCCGCGAATGGTATAGGGTTTGTTTTGTCCAAGCGTACAGAATGAGGTCTAACTGTGTCCATTTATATAACGAAGCTCAACAATTAAGGTAGAGTAGGATTCAAAAGTGAGCAAAGCAAGTTCGATAATGTTAGTACCCCGCCTAAGTTCGATTAGGTCGATTCGTTACTTTGTTGACGAATGCTTAAATTATTTGAAATTGAGGAATAGCAGAATTTAAGAGCGAGCAGAGCGAGCTCGAAAGTTTTACGATCGAGTCGACGAAGTCGTAGGCGTTTTCGGATATATTTTTGTATCTTCATTTTATTTTGTAGCCAGGGAGGTGCAACTGTATCCCCTTGCACCCCGCTTCCGGCGCGTGGTGCCCCCGAGATAAGACAATAGCGTACAAGCTTAAAGATAATTAGGTAGGTCACAAACTTTACGCCAAAAAATTGTTCTGTGATATTTATAAAGAAGTCAAATATTTTCTCAATGAAAATGTTGTCCATGGCGAACCAGGGGTCCTGCAGAAATCCTTGCTTTTAGCATTTTCATCATAATCCTGAGATAATCCAGAAGATTCACATCTTCGTTATACCTAGGCAGTAAATCTGCAGTGTGTCGGCTGGCGGCGCGGGCGCACAAAAAGGGCTCGATCCAGGTGACGCGCGCCCGAGACGTCGCTCCGCACACTGCCTTATATGGTACGCCCAAATGACGACTACGCGGCCTGACTCGCAAACTGAGGCGCTGAGGGTTTGGCTAACACAAGCTGGGGTAGTTAGGGACTACTGCGGTCTTTAAAGTCATGCTATTTGAAGCAATTTGCGAAGGTTTAGTAGAAGTGCACTCGTCCAGCATTCAAATGAGGGTCTGCCTAACAGTTCACAAATGACCAAACAAAACAGGTGTAGGTTTTGTTCTGAGTTAGCCATTTCAGCAAAAATAGGTTAAGATGGAGGTGCCGCTACTGTTTTTGGCCTATCTGTGTGATGTTGCGAAGCCAAGCTAGACTAAGGCAAATCTCGTAAACACGAGTTGGACAATTCATACCAACCTAAAATATGAATACTTTCCAATATCATCTACATCTGTCTAACATCTTCCCAGCTATGTTGGGGTCGGCTTTCATTTTTTTTTTTAACTTTACGCGGGGCTACTGCATATCTGACCTCCACAACCCAGTTACTTGGTAATACGGTATCCCTTGTTAAGACTGGTTGCTAGATTCTCGGGCTTCTGACGACCCATAACGACTCTCAAAGAACCACAACGATAACAAAAACACAAAGATGACAGCCGGGATCAACGACTTTACGTGCTTTTTGTGGAACAAAAGTGTGTTCGTGTATAAAGATGGACATCCATCCACGGACTAACCACGGCAAGTGTAGTTTAATTTTGTCGATCGACCCGTTTTGTGTTTTTGAGGGTGGGAAATCATCAAATAACTTCCCCCGCTCTAGGTGGAGCAGGATGGCGGGTCAGACTTTTACTGACTAAAACCCACCCGTGTTCCCTCAGTAGCCAGTGTGCCAGGGGCGGCGGTATCTCTTTCGAACAACCCGCACCCCTGGCAGGCATCGGCAGTTGCGGACCCCACCAGTTGGTGCTGACATCTCTTTGAGGCACAATGTTGCTGATCTTATAAGTTGCCTAGAAGAAACCAGAGGAAATCAATCCAAATAAGGAACGGAATGATAGATCGTTTGGATTTCTTCCACACTGATTGCAACGCCATATCTTTCAATCCAATAGCAGAACAAAAACAGTTACCTCTTCCTTTCGCTGAATCAACACGTTAGTATTAACAGTATGGCTGCACAATTAAAGGAACACGATATAATTAGCGGCTCGCTAATGGAACCACTTGACTACACACAATGGTTGCGGTGACAAGTGTCCTATGATTTATGGACCATTGTGTTTCTCTTCTTATTTACACTAACATTAAAAGCACAGAAGTTTCATGGATTTTGCCGTAAATCTTTCATCAATGTTGTCTGCGGTTTCTCATTTTTGCATAGTCAAATGTGCAATAGCGACAACCTGAGGATATAATTGAGTATATTTGCTCAAAGAAAGCCATGAAAGTTTTAGCACATTAATGTAGGTTAGGTATATACATAGGTTAGCTTAACAGTATGCTAAAATTTTCGTCGCTTCGCTCGCTGGGAAATAAATCTAATTCTAATTTTACATTCTACAAATGTTTTGCTTGAGGAAGTCCTGATTTTTCAATAGTCAAATAACTTATATCAGAAGAATAAATCTGACAGTTTAGACATATTTTCTATACAAAAGCTGTCAAACCGCAATATTTAATCCTCAGATAAAAGTTTTATGACTATTGAAAAATCAGCCCTTAGTCGGGTGTAGTCTTAGGTCGATTATGGTCAGTAAACTCAATCAAATTGGTCATTTCCACAACGCTGTAGTTTTAGCCAGCCAGTAGAAAACGAAAAAAAACGAGTTCTCACCATAGTTACGACGCTACCCAGCATTAGCTTAGGAAAATAGTTCTAGTTAGCTGGAGAGGTAGTCTACATTTTGATTTAATCTAATCGTATCTATCGTATCGTATAGCAAGCCTCTGTTGGCTAGAGACGTCAGCACCAACTTATGGCTCCGCAAGGGCCGATCTGCCAGGTGTGCGGCTTGTTCGAAAGAGATACCGTGGACCCTGGCACACAGGCAACTGAAGGAAAACGGGTGGGTTTTAGTCAGTAAAAGTCTGACACGCCCTCCTGCTCCACTCAGACTGGGAGAAGTTATTTGACGATTTTTTACCCTCAAAAAAAAGCATCTGTTGGGTTGCTTGCGACTCCAGTAGATGTTTGTACACTTGACAGTTTCTGATCTTCGTTGGAGTAGGCCTTCTCATCTTGTTGCTAAGTGGTGTTGCAGTTGTTTTTGTTGTCTGCCGTGACCGTCTGTCGTCGGTGACCACGACGCGAACAGCGTGATGCTTGCACTTATGAATGCCTGGTTTTTGTCACAGCATGTAGGAATTTGATTAGGCATGGATCAACTAGGATTTCAGACGTTTTTGGATGTGCCCAGTTATTTAGGCGTGATTAATATTGATGACCCATGGATAGAGGATGGCAAATAGACCGAGAAGCGCAGAAAAAAAGGAAATAAATATTTATGGAAGTTCGTTTAATTTTGATAGTGGCAAACATTAAAAGTAAGAAAGAAGAATTCCCATTTTTTCACCTGACTATGTATAGAAAGGAAATAAATCTTAAAATTCAGCTAATTAAATTGTATATTAAATGTGCTTATCACAATGTTAAAAGAAACGCACAGAAAAAATATTTTTACATAATTATTTATGCTTATTCTAAGCCTAGTAGAATAAGCTTTTAGAATGGGTTAACGTATTGAATACATGTTTTGAATGATCTCAATATTTTTACGACGTTCAATTTACACACAGCTACTTGTCTTTATTCTACTCTTGTTCGGATTTTTATACAATATGTCACCTACGTTTTATTTAATCATGTATTTCTAATAATACAGATTAATTAAAATTAACATAATTATGTGATTGAGTTAGCTCGACTGAAACGGATTTTTTTGACATTTGACAGTTTTACTATAGGCAGTTTTGACATCGGCGCACAACTTCGTTGTTATGTTTGCGTCTCGTTGTGTACTGTGCCATTTTGTGTGTGTTACTTCTTTTTAGGCTCTATTTACCGCCCCTGGATCGCGAGATTAATTTTAGAGGGTTTTAACACATTTATTTCTTTATATTTGGTACGTAACGGCAAATCCTAACCAAAAAGTAATATTTTAAAAATTTGGACTTCGTAGCGTATAAATTGTAAAAATTACCATATGGCATTATTTTCTATACTTACAGTAGTAGTCTTTCTTCTATACCTTATAACCTTAATAACCTTATAACTATTCATAAACATTAATTTACAGGTTTTTAAAGGTATGGGAAGTGGGCATTGTTCTTTATTAAGAAACGAATAAAAAGAGATTTTCTTAGTCTTTATCATCAGATAAATGGTTACGCTTATTACCTTGAATTTAAAATGGCCAAATTTTTTAAAACCTTGAGAATCCAATTGGAACAGAGTTTTCCAAAAACGCAATGACCATCTAGAAATTGAAAAACATAACGAAAGAAAAACCCACGTAATTGGAAACACCGATTCATCGCACCTGAATAATGAAGCGGTGTCCACAATCAGCGAAACATCTCAAATGCCGCGTCACAAGAAAATAACGCGGTTTAGGAATTCACTTTGTCTTCAGTAAAAACTGCCTCTCGGTGTTGCAAGCTGCAAGCCAATCACCACGACACATGTCCATCATGTATTATGTATGGACTCAAGTCTCAACAACTACTCCACTACTCTCGGATTTTTATTCCTCAACAGTATTTTTTTCCCTGTGGTAACACTCGTATGTCGTGTTGAATCTATTAGTAGTTGGTGCATCTTAATCTTGAGAAGTAATGTGTTATGAGTTGTGAATAGGATCGCAGACATGTTTTTGTTGTCATATTTGATGCTTCATGTTTATGGGCTGGGAATATAAGACGGATAAAGAGACGAGTGATGGTATATGTAAGCCTTTTGCAAGCGAACTTGTATACAAATCTAGTGTATTAGATGGAAGTTCTAAAGCCGATTTCGTTTCCTAATATCATTCAAAGGAAATCCACAAACAAAATAACTCAAATGTGCGATAATTGATCAAGTTCATGTTCTGCAGTTGCGGACATTTTCTTATGTTCAATTACATAGATTAGGGCCAGTCGGCTTGCAGCTTTACATAATTATGACGGTAAAAAGAATCGGAATACGCCAGTCTTCGCTAATAATGGGAGTGCCGTAGGACCAGCAGACTTTAATTTCTCGAATCGCTTTTAATTTTAGTCACGTTACATTAAAACAAACAGGCTGACATAACAAACAGTCATTCATAACTCCAACATGCTCTTCAATTACTAAAACCACCGCATCATCGTCGGCTTCCAACAAGCGTATCCCAAGTCATGTTCCTTGTAATTAACATCATCAGCAGAGCATATAGCATCACTTGTATCTGCTGTTATCTCATACATGACTCTAGTGACCGGTGGTTGGTATCATGGCTGTCGGGTAACTAGTCGTTTGATATTGTGATAAGCATGGTATTTAACTAATGATTCTTAGTGTAGAACTGGTTGCGATTAACTATTGGGAACTTTAATGGTTGGGTTATAAGAAAACTTGAAACTTTTTAAACAAATTATAAATAATATATCAAATGGAATTAACTTCGCCCTTTCTGCTAGTGATAAGGAATTTTAGCTTGTGTAACAAAACGAATAAAGTTATCAGCCGTCGCTTTCGTTGAATTAATATATCACTCGTTAACTATCTCGCCTAAGTTAACAGCAGTAACTTAAAATTATAATTTATATAACAATTTCAACGATAATTAAAAGTACAATAAAGAAGCGCAGTGGCTTCATTTCAACATTCAAACCCTCGAATCTTCACCATCTCGGAATTTTCGAATAGCCAATGAAATTTTACTACCGCGCCCGTCCACATAACTTAGGAACTAAAAAAGGCCGTCCCTCGAATATTTCGAAAAATAAAAAGATGGAATATTCTCGGACGTTTATCTGTCCTCTGCATCGGAGTGTTTCCCGGCGAAGCTCCTCGGAATTAAAACATTGCATTTTTACCATAGAAACGTACGGGATGTAGGTAGATGGTATCTCGAGCGTCTTACGATTTATTTTACGAGGCTGTGGAGACCCGCGGACTAACAACACAGCGGTTGCCCGGTAACCACTATTTACTTGTTTAAGTTTGGACCCGCGCTCACTCACTGGAAAAACCTCCATGGTCGGTAGTGTTACATGGAAAATTAAACACGGGGTTTATGTTATTACGTTTCTTGCAGCAAAATGGCGCTTGTCGTCTACAAATGTTAAAAAAACTTTTTAATAAAAAAATTCAACCGCCGAAAAACCGAAAAGTAAAAAATAATAAACCCGCTTTGTCCAACCCCAATAACTAAGTTCGGAAGGCGGTAACATATAATTAAATACATATCCAAAGTCACCGACTTCCGAACTTAGTTATTCATAAAAAAATAAAAATAAAATATACGCGTCGAATTGAGTAACCTCCTCCGTTTTTTCGTCGGTTAAAAAAGCAACTAACTTTTGTCAGCAGCTTTGCCCGCGTCGAGGTCGGAACTTATCCTACGGGCACGTATTACCGGGATAAAAAATGTCCAGGTTAATCCAGGTTAAAAAAGTTTTTGCGTGATTGGGAAACAAACCTCCAAACATACAAACTTTCAGCTTTATAATATTATGTTATAATATGTATAGTAGGTAGGTATATTATGTTATAATATGTATAGTAATATACGTAAGGTACTAAGATTTTATTTTGTAACTGAATTCTACATTAACTCTTGGAAAACGATAGCGCAGGCTTGAAAAAGTGTTTTTGCACAATGGGTTAAATTGAAGCTAGCTGTAGCAAAACCATTCAGAATATCGTCACCAAAAATATTGCGACTCTTATAATTTCTTCTCTGTGTCATCACGCTTGTTCCCAAACGGTACAAAAACAAGGTGCGGACTGTAATCGCTTCATTGTCGCGTCCGCAAACGTGCCAGCGTCCAGCTCGTTAAAATACCTTGGTCGAACAAACGACCACCATCACAATGTGGTTTCTTTTGGACCCCGAAATAGGAATGATTGTGGATACCAAGGTTAGCTTCGTGAAAAATTAAGATCTTACGTACGGAAATTTTTAATGGAGGTCCAGCAATGTGTCATGAATTGTACGATTTGCTGATTGTTAGTTATTTAAGCTTCTTTCATAACAGCAGACTCTTGACTGTATGTCTGTTTGATCTCCAGAAATGCTGTACCTAACGGTGCATTTTAAGGAATTCACAAGAAAGGTAAGGGGATGGAAGGAGGATTTTTGCGATATTTTTGGGTACCTGCAGATTATTGGGTTTTTAAACGATAAATGGAGTAGTCATTGCAGTCAGTAGATATTGTCAGTTGTACCCGGCCCGCTCTAACATTGTTGTCAAAATTCTAGACCAAAACATGTGTCTTTGAAAATCTATAGGTGAACATATAAAGACACGGTAGAAAGTAGGTACCTACTTATTTTTTCTTGTGATGACCGTTTTCGCTTTATTTTCTTCACGATATTTTTCGAATATGTGGTGATTAATGGTTAGCAGACTTGCGCATACTCACAAGTAAACATGTGATCGTCATTAAGTTGTCTATGCTAAATCGTATATTTTTTATTGATTTCAATCGCATCGATATATATTTTATTCGGGCGCGTATCGATTTATTTATCGTAATAATAAATCAGTCGTATTGATCATTACCGATAATAATTTATAGTAGGTAGGGGCAGTGTGCGGCGCGCGCGCAGGGCGTCGATAAATCATGGCCGGGAGTTGTGCGTGACCGCAGCGTCAACGATCATATAGTCGTCTAATGCTCTACGTTTGTTTTCGAGGTTGCACCAACATCAAACATCAACGTAACATCATTTTCTATTTCTCAGAATTGTGCCAGTATCATTTGTTATCGATTCTCAAACTGGTTTGAAGATCTGTACGATGTGAAACGAACTGTGAACCAGTCGCTGAACATTTAGTGATTTATTGAACAAGTCGGGTATGTTCTAGTTGCTGAGAGTTGAAATACTTAGCTGGAAAAGCTTACTAACTTTTCTACACTTATGCCCGTTTTCAACAACCATTCTCGAATTGTCAGCTAACTAGGAGCCTCAGCTTCAACTCATCTACATGCAACATGACCTGGCCGACTATTGTGTAAAAATCTCTTCATGCACGATACGAATGACAGCTCACTCCACGTAGAAGTGAGCTGTTATTCCACCTGATGCAAGGGATAGACACTGACTCTAACCTCAAGTTTTCACTGTAAGATTTTTACAAAATAGCGAACTCTAGAATATTCAATTCATCCAAGTCTTCATTCAAAATGCTATACATTTGGTACCACTTCATCTGCCAGCTACACATATGCCCATGAGGGTTTGCATAAATACAATGCTATGAACCCATTGATCAATATTCCACTGTGCCTATATAGGTACTAGGGATACAAAACGCTGCATATATCGGCGGCTAAGCAAAAGGCGCACAGCCCGCGGCGCACTAACGATGCGCGCAATTGATTGATAAATCAACGCGGCCAAGTTGCGCGAGCGCATACGACCCTTTGTAGCTTGCCGCAACTGAGGCACTGTTTGTTTTAATAATTTAGGGTACCTGTTTAAAGGTCTTCTTGAATTTTAAATTTAGTACAAAGTCGGCACGATATTGGTGGGTTTTGTTTTCTTGTGTGTGATTATAGTTTTACACACGAGATTGTGGTTAGGACGTCGGTAGATATTCTAGTAGTTCGTCTTAGGTTGACGAAATAGGTTATAAAGCATACGATATGCATGAGACGCATTATTAGTAGTCTCTTTTAGATCTTTCCAATCCAAACCAATGATGCTAACATTACTAATTTTAACTGATTCACAGAATTTGTTGATCGATTGAATGATCGATTCGACCGAATCATTTTTTTCTGGAAAATGCTACCCACACTAGCGCTTTTGCAGGCACCTTAACTCAAGTGTAAATGTTGTGTAAGTCTATTAAGGAAGTATATTACATCGCGTACCGCTGTGCCCGCAAACGATCGTCTCCCGTCGCTACTTATGGCACTATTACCATCCATCAACATCGGTATATGGGGGTCGGTAGAGAGGTAGGCTGTATGTAGGGTTGGACAGAGCTCATAGGATTCGTATGAAAAACGAAATGGCGTTATGTTTTAATGATTTACTACCCAATGGTGTTTTTATTTCTGTTTTATTTGGCGAGGCAATTGGAGTAAATCATCCGTGCTAGAAAGTAAGATGGCTCCTGTAATTTCCTATTTAGTAACAATAATGAAGCAAGAAAAGAAGAAATAACCAATGATGCATGACAGCAAATAGCTGGACCGTAGTTCTTGCTTAAACGTAGTTGTTACACAAAATGCGAACAAAAGCCGATTTGCCGATGACATAGTCATAATAGCAGAGACACTGAAACAGATAGACCAGATGCTGACCAGCCTAAACGGAGCATCTCTGCCGCTTGTACTCGGCAAGAATTTGGACAAGACGAAAGTCATGTGCACGTCATACTCAAGTCTTGCCGAGTCCAATCCACATCGAAGGGTCACTTCTCGAAGTTGTGAAGAAGCATGTCTACCTAGGGCAAGTCATCCAGCTCGGTAGACATAACTTTGAGAAAGAAGCCGATAAGAGGATGCGGTTGGGTTGGGCAGCGTTTGGGAAACTACGTCAAGTCTTTTCGTCGCCTATTCCACAATGTTTCTTCAACCGCCAGTGATGACATACGGCGCCGAAACGTGGGCACTGACAGTTGAGCTGGTCCACAAATTTAAGATCGCTCAGCGCGCTATGGGCCAGGCTATGCTCGGAGTTTCTTTGAAGGATAAAATCAAGAATGAAATTATCCGGAAAAGAACCGGAGTTACCGACATAGCTTATAGAGTGAGCAAGCTGAAGTGGCAGTGGGCTGGCCATGTTTGTCGAAGGACCGATGGACGGTGGAGCAGACGAGTTCTGGAGTGGACCACGTATGGCAAACGTAGTGTGGGACGCCCGCCCCCCAGCTAGATGGACCGACGACCTTAAAAGGTGGCTGGGACAGACTGGATGCGGAAGGCGGAGGATAGAGTGTTGTGGCGCAGCCTGGGAGAGGCCTATGTCCAGCAGTGGACTGCGTTAGGCTGAGTTGATTGACACAAAATGTTATGTAAGAAAATACATACCCTGTACCTACGTTTTTTCTTTGATAGCATGTTGTATCGCTCTCTGTAATAGTGCCTTTATTGAATTTTAGTTATATTTGGGCATACCTTTGGACATACATTTCCTAAATAAGAGAAAAATATTATAAGCAAACATACAATAACTAAATTCAGCATCCCACTCGTGTGTTGTCTCACAAATCATCACGCTGCACCGAGGGCAGACCGGTAGGGTTGTCTTGTAATCACTTTAGCTCTCCAGAGGTGTAATCTCGTTACGACCCCTGCCTTATTAGCCCCCTAACTAATCGAGTTCGGATTTCATTACTGCTGCACCCCTTGTGATTGTTTTGTTTGTGTTCTTGCACTTCTTGCTATTGGTCTCTTTGGAGAGCTTTCTGTAATCGGGTTTCGCAAAGATTTATTGCTTTCGAATTTCCTTATTAAATCTATTTCAGTGGCAATGAAAGCTTTTTTCGAAATCTTAGTTATGATACGTAAGATAAGTAAGATTTGTTCAGTCTCTCGCTCCACGTGAATCTATTACTGAACTCCACATGTAGAATGTCACATTACTTAGTAATTGATAACTAATCATCAAGGTCATAAGGATGCCACCTCTATAACATTTCAAAGAAAATTCTGTCTTATGGTTTTGTATGCTGATCTCTTGGAACGTGCCATCTGCTTCAAGTCGGATTTTAATTCGCCTTTACTTCAAACAACAGAAATAAACTTATTATGATCGTAACTCAAGTGCAAACACTCCATTTTTACACCCTTGCAGCATCCACTATAGATGCGTGGGGGACACAAATTAGATTGTGCTCGGAAGTTTCCGCCTGACCGCCTCCCGCACTGACATTAGTTTTCATTTGAACTTTATTACATTATACTTATCGAATTAACTTGCAAAATGCATTCTTGGCAGTATTTGTTGGTCTGTGGAGTGTTATTTGCTGTTGTTTGAAATTCTATGAAGAGGATATTGTTTAATCTTCAAATAGATTTCCTGATAGTTTTTTAAACTGCCCCAATGGCATAGATTTCAGCCGTTTCACTAAACATGGAAGAATATGAATAGCCTGAAATGCAAGGATCTGAAAGAAAACATAACTTCAAAATGAAAATTAAAAGTATTTCTTTTGCAAACAAAAATGCATGAACTTGAACGAAAACAAACAGAACTCGCACACAGCCGACACGGAGATTTGGTTAGCGTTAAGACCCCTTAATCATGACATCATTAGATTAGTAATTATTTAGCGGCAAATGACTCTAGCTGCTATTGTGTAAGTTCACCAGGGCAGCAGAATTGGCAAGGCAGGCCACGCGTCGCCACGCGCCGTCATCCGACACGCCCGCGAATACTCTTGCACTTGGCTGCTCTCTTGGTGCGTGAAATAGGATTTCGATGCCTTTCCGATTAATATTATGCATAGTTTGCCGGTCTGTCGGTTTGTCCCTATGAATTTATTGGCTAGGGAAAAAATAATATATGGTCGAAAAAATGCGTGGACACTGAGGCAGAAGATAGCCCTGTGAAACAATGCATAGGGACAGCAAAGACATTTTCCTCGTTGTTATGGACTTTAATGGAAGAGTCTTCCCAAATGCCCGTTTGAGTTTTTGAACCGACACACAAGTTGCATATAAGTTTTAGCATAGAAGTATTTTGCAGTCCAAGCAGTTTCTTTAAACCATTTACTTTGGATTGAAGACAAGGGTGTATCGAGCTTTCGATTGACGAAAGCCCACAAAAACCTGACACCCAGTCTTACCAACGGGTATCGAAGTAGATCTAATCTAATGTAGATCTCCTCTTACTCATCTTGTACGGATTGCTAGCTTACGCAGCCATTGCATTCATAACAACAAATAAGGTAAGGAAGGATTAAAGAACATACGAGATAAGTCAACCCTATGGCAGACTAGCCAAGACATGATTATACCACCGCTAGCTGATACCGTGAATTTAAAACGGTTCATCAAATCCACGTCCTTCTCAGTAAAAAGTAAGTTACATTTGACAAATGTGTCTTATATCATGTTAAAGTAATCTTTCTGCTTAACCTCGCAGACTGAGCCACAAATTGTCATGTCACAAGGATTCCGCTGAGCGTGCACTAATCCCTGGGATTACTCAACAGATCATGATTTAATAACCACAGCTGTCAACGCCTAAACGGTACGAAAGAAATAAAAGATTGCAGCTGTCTTCCTATAAGTAATCTGTTACATAAATTGATTGAAATTTATTTTATTTTGTGCAGTTTATTGGGCTTGAATTTAATTTTCATATGATATTTTTCATGACTCAATCCAAATAATGTAAGCATTTAGCAAAATCTAGGGGCTAGTTTTTCATAAAATGTTAATACATAAATTGTAACTCCGTCAGATTTAAATACCCAGTAGACTGGGCACATTAACTTAATTAGATTCACTGACACTAATAATTATGGAAATTGATAAATGATTTTATTAACAATCTTATCATCGGGGCTGAAATTAATGTAGCTGTTGCTAATTAAACATAACATGTTTCTCTACTTTAATTCTTCATTTTTTATTTCAATACGTCGCAGTTTTGACATTGCATTAAGTTATAATTCAATTAAAAGTACAACAGTATGTAATCAATGAATGTAAGTCATGAATCAGAACTTCAGAAGTGAGTGAAAGGGACGCACTCATTACAGAGCTACGTACGCAAGTGGGCGGGGCTTACGACGCCCTACGGCGGGTAGTGATGTCACATAAAATTTGTCGATGGATTTTACCGCCTCGTACGTCTACGGTTTTATCGACTGGTATCCAGATTAATGATAAAGGGCTGGAACTCTCGAACGTTAAAATCACAACGGGGCGCTTTTCTATAGCAGAAATTACCCGGCGTCGCAAGTTTCTTTAATAGTACAAGATTTTAATTAGAACATAGACTGTAAATTATTATTTATGTATGGGGAGCTTTAATTTATATGCGGATGTCGTTTAGTTAGATCTCAGAGGATGTTCGTGGAATATAGTGAATGTGGGAAACTAAACGTGGGTAATTAATTGTGTGTAGTTGTGTTACGTTTAGTTTAGTTTGGTTTCTTTAATTAGACACTGGTGCCGATTCTGTTGTACACCGAACTAAACTAACTAAACTATAACTAAAATTCCTTACTTTTGACTATGAGAATCTTAACGCTATTCTGCAAAAAAATATCTCTAAATTTAAAAACAATTTTGACACAACTAAAATCGAATTTGACAATCGCGACTCGTACGTGGTACTTGTTTGCCCTACCCCATGATTTTTTTAGAGCCAGTGGTGTGCAGGGGCGGCAGCCTCGACGTGATTTATATGGAATTTTCACTTTTTGCATGGAAAATATGAAAAATTATTACCCACATGTTCAGTTTTAGAGGCGTATTGGGGTTTTATAAAGGGGGTCGACATTTTCATTATTTTTGCGGTACACACCATTTTCGAGATATAAGCAAAAGAAAGAAAAAAAATACCTACAGTATTATTTTTGCACCAGAAGTCGAGGTGTCGGTGTCGGTGTGAATTTTAGTTCTTGACGACTAATTTTATTCCACACCTATTCAATCGCGATTAAAAATAGTCCGAATTAGTTAGGCAACCAACATTTTAGGTTGAATAGAATAGTGAAAGTGACAACAACAGAATAGCAAACTAATAACTTAGTGCAATCTTAGTGCTGTCAAACTAAAATATAGTTAAGTTGTGTCACTTTAGTCAATTTCTGAATGGGAAATCGTCGTTTGACAGGAATAAACTAAATTTTGGTGATTTTTAGTTTAGTTTAGAGATTTTTTTGACAACAGAATCGTCACCACTGTGTCTATACCCTGATCATTATCACCTTTCCGGTGTTTACATTACTAGAAATTAAATGATTAAGTATTAGCTAGTGAAATAATTCATTTAAGAAAGAGCAATATTGTCTTTGATACCCGATTCAAAAATTTATTTGTTTCTTATCGTTTGATTAATTAATCTTTAGATCCTCATCTCAAGATTTTATATAACTGTAAAAGTTGTGGCAATTGTATCTTTTTGATGAATATATAGCTTGAAAAATTAAACTATTAAACACACTGCGACACTAATTAAATGTACCGTCCGAAAGGAAGAAAAGACTGTGACAGTACTGACATCCGCCCACAGTGTGACCTGCATCAACCGGCGGCCACCAGAGTAGTAACTATACTTACTATAATACTACACAAACACGGGCCACGCTCTATTATACCGGCGAGTAACTCGATACGTAACGTTAATGTCTTCCAAAACGTATAAAATAAAACGCCACGATCTTCACATGATACTTTGACAATGATTTGAAGTGCGACCTTTTAAACTATGGAGCTGCTTGTGCTACAAAAAATAGATAGGTAATATTCGCGTTCATATTTTTCTATTGGAGGAAAAAATGTAATTATGATGAAGTGGACTATCAAAACGTTGGTAGGTATGTCTTAGTAAACAAATGTTTATAATGTGTAGGAATTCTGGGTGAAAATTAAAAGTTAAAACAAAAAAACCGACAATCCTGTTTACTTAAGAAATCAGCATCACTAATTTTCGCAGACTTGATGATGCAAAACTAATACAGTCATTATAAGATCCTGGTATAAGCCCAGACGTCTCCTTTTATGGCTGAACGGTTCCATAAAATAGGGAGATTAAAATTTTGTGTGGTTTTAGACTAAAAAAGGCTAAATGTAAATGATTGGTGGCCGGTTGGCGCCGCGCACATTACGTCGGGTCTGGTGCGCGCGTGCGCTCCGCTGCCTTGCACTAATCCGCTGCGCAGACGCATGCATGTTGCGTTTTTAGATAGAGGTACAAAAGATGAACAGTCAGCGAGATTTAGGAAATGTACTTTTATGTTAATAAATGTTACAATAGAAAATTGCTATTGAATTTTACAGAGTAAGTTGTAGTTTTCTTTGTTTAACTTATCTACCATAATCTTGACACTTGTACAGGGCCTCTGTGTGGATTGGTAAATAAATGGCAACTAATAAATATAGCAAAGGTTAGACAGCAGTTGAGCTTACATTTTCAGAAGCACAAATTGTACCTCAACTTTTTTGAAAAGGTCAAATGGGGTCACTGTTGTCAGCACAGGTTAGTTGCTATATCGATGAATATATTTAGATATTCCGCTATTGGTTTATGACTTGTTGTTAATACAGCGCCTGATATCTTGATTATAGGCCGCTTTATCTGAGGCGACCTTTTTCACCGTCACTTATCGACTCGACTATCAAGAGCTACGCTCCAATGAACAACACTATTATGCTAAAATGCACATTTTATTACGAATGAGTGAATTTCATCATTTGGGACACTTATCTCACTCATGTGTTCCTGGTATCGAGTTTCATATTTGACTATGCTTTCTAAGATGACGTGTGGTCTCTGGTTTGGATAGGCCACCCGGATACAACTTTGATTGTCGTTAGAACGGAAAATGTAGTGTATATTTGGTCACCATTTACTGTGTACATTGACTTCTAAACGTCACAATAATGCCAAATATCCCAGAATTCAAAATACGTCCCTATATTTTATATTTCCTAGAGCCAAATTAAGAACAAACCTTAACTATTTGATTAATACTGAACACAATTCTTACATAATTACACCGTTTTTCCCACTTTATTGCCATAATCTAAGTGAATCATAAAAGTTATATCCAATATCTATCAAGACGCAGTAAACGTCACGTACAGTAGCACGAAACATTACTTGCGTTGTATCAACTATGTTGGAATCGCAAAGCAACGCGTTGCAACTACTTATCAAGTATACGATAGTAATCGAACACCAATCGTGACTGACTTCTAGTTTACGAACACTCCTTTATGCGCGTGAGCAACCCTTCGAGAAATATCACGAAAAGCAAATTAGTGAATCTCTTTATCTAATAGTTGAATCTTTGTACCACACCTTTCCATAATTAGAAATATATGTTTGGCAAATTTTGTTTGGTTAACAATAATCATAGCATGATACATAATTCTAGACCATAAGGTAACAATTAAAACGTAACCCAGATAATATTCCTCCAAATATACGCAGAATTTCTACTATAATCCTCTAAAGCAGAATTGTGCTATCCAAATTGTGGCGATGCGCGCGCGCTCCATGCAGAGCCGCCTTTTTACAGCGCAAGTGCAAAAAGTGGCCATTACTCGACACTACAATCACACGCCCTTTTAGGGCTTGCACAAAGCGACGCCGCTGCAGCCTTCCGAGTACGCTAAATCCAAGAGAAAGGTGGAGTGGTACTAGTAGCGGTCCGTGATAAAGGAAAATAATTTATATTTCTGAGCTTTATATGTACTTTCGTTTGATTAGATTCAGTTCACGCATTTTGTGTATTATATTTCAGGGTGGATTTATAGGTACCGGTGGTCGAAATTCTACCATCAATTTTAATCAAAAGTATAAACATTCTGCACTCCTCCTCCATATAAATTTGTCCTGTTCCAAGTTTTATACTGCTCCAGCCACGTAATTTTCGCATAAAAGTGGTAAAAAGTTTTTGCTTCACGTATTAAGATATAGATTTATCGGACGGTCAGTTATTGATTCAGGTTCATTACGTGCCTGCTACAGCCTTTAGATTACATGCTTCATAACATCCCTTTGCCATTATCCCTTAACCCAATTCATTTGGGGTCAGCATGTCTTCTTCTTCTATAATTACTAGTATATCTCTATCACTGGTCATATCAGCATTTACGACCTTTCTAGCCATATCATCTATAACCATCATCCCTCCATCGCTTTTTTGGTCATCACTAACATTCTAAAACTAATACTAAACGCAGCGACGCACACTCGTCACACTGACACCCCACCTCACCACGGTCCAGTTACCACAAGACGTGAAATTTAAAAGGCTCTCAGAAACAAAACGCGCTCTCAACGGCCCTTTGAATCCAAATCCCTTCTTAAATCTCTATTCAGTATTGTTAGTCCTTCAGCAATGCCGTTTTTGGTACAGTTTTTGTATAGATAAACGTCGGTAATGCAATATGGCATTGTTGCTTTATCCAGATGGGATCGAGTGTCGGATCGTCTGGTCTCTTGTTTGTTGTTTTTTTTTTTTTTTCAATATTATTTGTCTAGTTTGATCATTACACCTGGATTTCAAAAGCTGTTTGGTAGATTTTGGTTTTCGTGTTTCGTATTTTCATCTACGAAGCTTGTCTGTGACTGTGTTTTCCAGTCAACTGATTCATTAGACAGGTAATGCCATTACGTTGAATGCCTGAACTTGTTTAAAATAATTATCCTCGTAGCAAATCAATAAAATCTCTTTAGCAAACTCGAGTACTTTCAGATACTTAAATATTCATACTCCATAGCTCTATTAAACATCGAAATACTCTATAACCCTCGCAAAGCACACAAGTACGTTAGTTTCCCCTGAACAACCGCTAAGTTCCGTTGTGCTTTTGTGCGCGTTTGTCATAATCCCCTAACCATCGCCTGACGTCGTGTTGACAACCATTGTGCGCTGCGCCTGCGACGCGATCCTATCGCCCCGCATAATGATCTACAATCCTTTTAAAAATCCCACTTTAAGTGATAGTAATAAATGTCATGTTGAACTTTTTGTGGAAAGAGTTGCATAGAAATTGTATAAAAACGTTTTGCATCGCATTCCTTAACATTGCAAGTTCTAAAGGTGTTTCAATAAAAAATGATACCTAATTTGCCAAAATACGATAATGTCATGAGCCAGCCCACAATTTGCAGCGTCTAAATCAATTATCTTGACATTTCATTCACTTAAACCAACAACAAAACGTCAAAAAGAATGATGATGCTTATTTGGGTATACGGCCGCGATAATTATGAGTTTTTGTTCGATCGATACCACTAATTTAATAACCTATTCCTTAACAACGGAGTCGACGACACCTGAGAGCACGGACATAAAAATGTCGGGTCGTGTCCAATCAATCTTGCTCTTATACCTGGACCCAGAGATCGGATCGAAGAGATAACCCTTCTTCAATGCGTAATACCATTAAAACAACGGTGACAATCCAACCAAAAAATAATTTTCAACAGCTCTTTATGTCGATAAATGTGGTATCGGCCATGACACTACTCCCATCTGTAATCCGTCCGCGCACGGTCAGTTTTCCATCGACAAAAAAGATTTTATGCTCGATGATTAAAAATGTGAGATGATGATCATTGCCAGGGATCCCACTGCGAAGGTTTGTTTAACCTCTTTGTTTTTCTGAATTCCTGGTCGTGGGTCCGTTTTAATTAATGCCCGTCACGTATTTTTTTCGTTGTTGGTTTTTCAACTGATTTTTTTTTTTCGTTTTGTTTTTATTTTATCTCCGGTTTTTGAAATATGTCCGTGGGTCCGTGGTGTGTGATGCGATATCTCTGATGTCGCCCTATTGTTTTCATTTGATATATTTATGCGCTGTGTTCTCGGGAGTGGTGTTTCCAATGTATTTTTTTGACCGTGGAAGCGGTGAGTGGCCGGTGACGCGGTATCATGGATCATCGATTGTTCTGAATCACCGACTGTTGACATTATTTATGTGGGTGCCTCGGGGACGTCTAGGAGAGTGACAGCTACCTCTCTTGCTCGTGTAGTTTGTATGGAGATTAACTTAGTCGGAGAACTTTGAGATGTCCAAATAATTTTATTTATCTTTTCAGCGGTGATTGTTAGACGAAGATAATGAACTATAAGCCTCCGAGATTTATGTTATCTAGCGCTATCGAGAACTTCAATAATATCCGGAGAGCAAGTATTATCTCTTAACAGTGTTTGTTATTGATGTTTGTTTGTTATATTTCAAGTTTAATAAAGCAGACAGTCATAAATATCCAACATTAGATTATTGATACCTCTATACAACCCAAGCAGTCGTTAAAGTTTAACTTAATTGTCGTCAATTAAAGATTCAATGTTAGGAAGATAACACCGAAATACTCACACATTTGAATGCAGCCTCCTTCAGATCATAAAACTGTGTGTTTATAGTAGCTCGTGTAGATAACTAGCTACAATTAATGTAATCGTGTTATTTATTAGACGTGTTTGAATTAGCTTGTTAGGTACCAGGGTAACAGAGGCAGGAGATAGTGGAATTGTTTACATAGTTACGCGATGTTTATCGACTTCAAGAAAGGACATTGTTCGTGTCAAACCTGGTAGTAAAAAAGGTGTTTTATTTCACGTTCTCAGGTTTCTGCTCCCCTGTTTGTCTAACTTGAATATTCGGCAGCTTTTCATTGGGGTACAGGCTCTTTTTCTACCCCAAGGCATGCTTAAAAAGAGAAATAGAATTTGACCATATGATTCTTAAACACAGGACTTCGAGTAGGTACGGTCTCTTCCCAAGTGCTTAATTAAAGTCGCTAGATTAGTAAAAGTTCATTGTCCAGCATTGTATGGGACACAATGAAGTTTAAACCAAAATGTAGGCAACTAAAGAAAACTATAATGATTAGTGATGTACGGACTAGTCGGGAACGCCGACTAGTCGGCCATATTTGCAGTCGGGGATTATTCGGCGACTAGCCGGCTAAAACCGCCGAATAGTCGGCCTATTTTTACTCGTATTAATATGCTTAAAAATTTAAAGACCGTGATTGAAATGAAATTGATTTCTTTACTGTTATTATTTTTATTATAGAATCAGTTTTACAGTTTACTTTCAGTGCAATCTAGAAAAGGATAAGAAATTAGGATAGGAAGAAACGTCGGCTCATCATAATCATCATCATTTCAGCCGAAAGACGTTCACTGCTGGACATAGGCCTCCCCCAAGCTCCTCCACTTCGACCTGTTCAAAATGGTAGAATAAATGCAAAGTAAATAAAAACATGTTGCGACAATTCCACCTGGTCGCCGGGCGTCGTGCATTGGCATGGCACTTGCGTAGTCACGAACATTACCGATGTCACCGGTACTCAACCGAAAGCAATGAAGGGCTTGGCCGACTAGTCGGCCATTTTGAAGCCGACTAGTCGGCTAGTCGGCCAAAGTCATAGTTGGCCCATCTCTAGTAATAATGATATAACAAGACAATATTATCGCGACAAAGATCACGAATGCTACTAAAATACATTACAAAAAATTCGCCATTCCCTTTCCCATACATAAATTCCTCGTATTTTTTCCCAACGGTGTGTAACCAATCTGTTTGTATCTTTGCAGGTAAGTGTTGATGTAACCCGAGAGTTTCTTACTGCAGACGTACAGACATACACAAGACTTAGTAAGATGATCGCGATAGTGTATGTATGTATGGCCGAAAGATGGGGCGATAACGCTGACGGGAGGTAAGTGATATTATTTTTATGAGTCGAGATTTGGTGAGGTCGGCATGAAAACCGAATTGTTTGTTTTGGAAGATACTGCGATGAGAAGGTTAGGGTGGTTAACATCTAAGTAAACGAGTAGAAGTTCAAATGAGCTTATATTTATATTGACTTACATTGATATTTATCATCATCCGGCTCGAAGGACCATGAACAATTCAAAGGCTCCGTAAGATGCGTTTTATCGATTAATATTTTAATAATATTCAGGAAAGGTAGATACGAAGGAATAGCAAATAGGCTTTTGGGTTATTTGGAAAATACAATAGTAATGTAGAGTTTCCAGAGTCCAATTAATTGGATGAAATAATATTGAAATTAGGCACCCATGAAATTGACAAAAAATTGTAGAAAAGTTTGAATGTTTTATTTAACTCACCTGGGACATCCAACCCACGAATAACTAGGATAACATATTTGCAAGCACGCCGCACTGGGGTTGTCTCATAACATATTGTAATGTATGTGTACAAATGTATCTATTTGTCCGTGCGCTCATGTTACGAGTCCCGCGGGACTCCGGGATTACCCGGGATGCCCGGGATGCTGCCCCCCGGGATAAATAATGTACCAGTGGGCATTGATGTACCCGCTGTGTATTCCTTTGTTAATAAATTAGAACACTTCCACTGGATGGTAAACTAGGGTTTATTATGAACTTTTATAAGTGAATTTAAAATTATCTTTTCATTGGTTGTAACTTGTTAGTGACTTTACTTAGTCAGGGTTGCTATAATTAAATATGAGAGACCGCGTACAAGAGAGAACCTATTTGTGAATTTTAAAAGAAATAAATGTATTATAGTGTCTTCTTTATAATCTCGCACAGTTTCGACAACAAAATGCTATAATATAGAGTAACATTTTTAGAAATAATATTCCCCTGACATTTACCTTCCCCTGTGCATAATGATCGCATGATAATGCATAATGATGTTGATGATCAAAAACGCGCACATCCCAACATGTGCGCTGCTGTCCGCGCAAATCCCAATCTCAGGCCGACAGGGACTGCTGATCCGGAAAATTGAAACAAGGGATCCGTACTATTAACCAACGTAGCTTTGCATGCACTAACACCACTATTTCTTCGGAAATAAGGTCGAAAATAGTGTTATGATAAAATGGCCGTAGGCCTAGCGCGTCCCATGCGATTTTAAGGATTGAAGAGAATTATTAGCAAATAATTCGACTGGTGTTTTGTATTTATGTACATACTAACTTCCGCCCGCGGCTTCGCCCGCGTGGATGTCGGAAATTATCCCGCGGGAACGTACCACCGGGATAAACAGTATTCTATGTGTTAATCTAGGTTGTAATCTATCTGTGTGCCAAATTTCATTCAAATTTATTTAGTAGTTTTTGCGTGAAAAAGTAACTAACATCCATACTTTCGCGTTTATAATATTAGTAAGGATGTTGTTTGATGGGATATTAAATCAAATCAAATCAAAAGTCATTTATTCAAACTAGGCTGAGAGTCAGCACTTTTCGAGCGTCAAAATTACATAAGACAGTCCCCCAAAAACGCCCACCCTTCGACACTTCCTAGTGCTTTAGCTGGGAAGAAGAAGTGGCGCAACAAACTCATGTTCAACAAACAAATTAAGATTTATGCATTGTTAGTTAGTAATTTAGACAAGCTGAAAAAAATCTATGAACAGTTTATTTTAGTTACCTCATTTCTAGAAGATCAAGATAGGTAAGTTTTCACAGCTTGTTTTCCGCACATCGATTACCAGGTAACCAAATACTTTTGAATATAAAAAACTAATTTCCTAAAAGCTCAGACAATTTTTCAAGTAAGAAGTTCCAAATTTTCCCCAATTTACGTTTTGATAATAAATCACTACGAATTTTTGCCACCCTCCGATCCCTTAAGGGCAGAGAAAATCGCAACACGATCGTCATTTGAAAAATAATGATGTCATCAAACACTAATCCGAAAGCTTTCATGTGGATTACATGTATCTACACCAGCACACATTTGCGATTTAAAATCTATTGTTGAAGCCATTCTCAACTCTATTCTCTTCCAACAATGCGGTTTTTTTTGTCCTTAGGAGGACTTTTTCCCAAAGTTCAAGAAGTTGACTGTTTGAATTTAAAGCATTTCAGACCTTACCCCCTAAATAGTTGGTTTGAAATCCGAATGTTCTCCCTGCATTTCAATATTAAACTAAAAGTTGCAAATTCTATTCTACGTATTAAGAAAGAGAGTGCAATTTCGTATGCTCCATAAATAAGGATGGCAACACACAGTGGTGTCTGTGCACTGGTGCGTCATTTCGATACATTAAGCAAGTGATTTATACGCGGGAAACGGCGGAGTCAAAACATACAGGGTGAGCGCGCTCGGTGTGCAGCCTGCCTGCTCTGTAGGGCTATCAAGATGCGCATTTCATTCACTTTTTCACTTATTAGTATAACTTTCATGAGAACTTGTAAAGATATACTGTACAAACACTGGTAATTACAATTTTTACACTTTAACAATGATTTTGCTACAGATAAAAGGTTGTAGTGGTTACAACACCATAATAGTATTCACAACATTCGTTTACGAGCTTTCTTCGTGTTTTTAGACTACTATGTTAGAAATTATATTCGATCGAGACATGGGCAGTACTGCAGTCCCTCCAACGGTGCCAGATCGACTATCGGTACATCGAGGTGTTAAAGTGTATGTACGAAAACGCCATTATGTCAGTCCGACTCCAGGACCAGACCTCGAAACCTATTCTTCTGCATCGAGGTGTTAGACGTTATCTCTCCGAAACTCTTCACCGCTGCACTGGAGGATGTCTTCAAGTTTCTGGACTAGAAAGGGGCTGGCATCAACATCAATGGCGAGTACATCACTCACCTTCGATTTGCCGATGATATAGTTGTCATGGCTGAGACCATGGAGGACCTCAGTACAATGCTCGATGACCTCAGTAGAGCTTCCGAAAGAGTGGGTCTTAAAATGACCATGGACAAGATAAAGGCATGTCCATGTCCAATGGCCTTTTAACACCCACTCTCGTTACGGTTTTTTTTTTTGGGTGGGAAATCATTAAATAACTTCTCCCGCTCTGGGTGGAGCAGGAGGGCGTGTCAGAGTTTTACTCACTAAAACCCACCCGTGTTCCTTCATTAGCCCGTATGCCAGGGGCTGTGGTATCTCTTTCGGACAAACCCGCACCCCTGGCAGACTCTCGTAACTATAGGAGAGGTCTATGCTTGGAGTTTCCCTGCGTGATCGAATCAGGAATGAAGGGATCCGCAGGAGAACCAAGGTAACCGACATAGCCCGATGAATTGGCAAACTTAAGTGGCAGTGGCCAGGGGGCACATTGCTCGCAGAACAGATGGCCGATGGGGCCGAAACATTCTGGAGTGGCGACCGCGTACTGGAAGACGTAAAGTTGGAAGTCCTCCTACAAGGTGGACCGAGAACCTTGTGAGGGCCGCAGGAGTCCGCTGGATGCGGAAAGCACAGAACCGGAGGAGTGGCGGAGGCCTATGTCCAACAGTGGATGTCTTTCGGCTGAAATGATGATGATGATGATGTTAGAAAAATCATTATGTAAAGGCAAAAATGTGTAAATTGGGGATAACATATATTTTTGGCATGCAAAGTTCGCATTACACCATTTTCCTCTTCACCTTTTACACCTTAGTATTAAAATGTACATAAGAATTACTATTATTTCCGGGCAGCCCTACTTTCTCATTTGGGGAAGATGCATGGGAGATCAGAAGTGCGTCCCTCTGGGATGTAGATCTCATCTCGAGAGCTCTCCGCATTACCGTAAGCGGATGTAGGTTTTTGCATTGGGTCCCTAACGAAAAAAATATCTACGGTGCAGGTGTACAACGGTACTGTGCGTATTTCAAGTGTCTAGAAACAGCCTCATCCAAATTTTGGTCTTTCGATACCAACAAACTCAAAACATTTATGAAACCAATTATTACAGGCACTTTTGAATTTTTTAGGAGTCCGTCTGTTAGAAACATGAAGCTAGTTGCCCATTTCAAAGCGTAGTAGGAGCACCTGTGGAGAATAATGGGCACGGATACTTTTTAAAATCAAAACAGTCAATAGAAGTGAGTCTCGTCAAATTATATGAGTCTTTCCTTCAATGTGAAAACACTTTAGAGTTAAATATATCATCGTTTCAAATAACCCCCTGCCCCCTGCCTTGCAAATAATTCCTGATGATTTGCAAAAAAAAAAACCTATAACCATTCTGTGCTTACCAAACGAAGACCCAAATGATTCATGTCACTAGCCGCGAATCTATCATAATTTAAAAGCTCGGGAGTCGTTTTGCAACTAAATGTGTTTTACTCCGAAGGGGGAAGGGTTAATTCACGAGAGTAATTTTATTGCTACGCAGCAAAGGGTTAAGTGAGGTGAACACTGAATCATGTTTTATGCTTTTTAATTTGTTTTCGGAAAATAATTTGGGGGTTGCAAAGTGCTCTATGCGTAGGTAGTACCAACCCTTTGCTTTGTACTTTGATGAAGTTAGGGTGGGATTACTAGGACTCCATAAACATCTATGAACGACATACTCAATGGGTTAGAATTGCTTAGATGTCAAGCGAATTGCAAAATTGCAGTCATCTCCCTAGTCCTGTTTGCCTAAATAATGTGAATGAATATTTCATTGTACCTACCTACTAGAATATTGTCTCCATACCAATAGTCATCAGCGAGAGCAATGAATGTCATAACGTCGTCAATTAATGGACCTGGTTTTACTTCATTAAAAATTGACTAGCTTATATCAACAAACAGTATCATACCCGGAGGGCTTTCTTTAAAAATATCGTCCCTCTAATGAGTCGCTGGCTATTAAGCAATTACCTCCCAAGTGTAGCACCTGGCTCCCGGTACACTGCCTCTATTCTATTAATACGTAAACGCTTAAAGATGCCCGCTTAATGTGCTCCTTCCATTAGGCGACGTTGTAAATTATATCCACTTTAGATCTATGAGTTCCTGGTACTTTCGCCACTGCTGTAAATGAGACATATTCATGGGATTTGTGTCAAAATACCGGCTAATAGTGCGTTGTGTAGTGGAGTCAGTTCTTCCGATTGATACACATACAGTAGCTCTATCTCGTTTATAGAAAGAAACACACGTGGGAAAACTTCGAGAAAAAGCTCCCTTTAAAATTAGCCGACGAGCCGTCGATGTATTAAAAACAGCTGATTCTAAAATATTCAAACTCAATCTAAACAGTCGTATTTCACGCTGCTGTCCGCTGCTGGCTGTGACGACTAAAAAAACCTTAAAATGCTCTCAGTTATTAAATTCAATACAGTGCTACTATTTTCGTGCAACCATGAATTGAATTTTTTATGGGACGCGCGTGGGTCTCTGTCATTTGTTTTCATTACGCTGTACCCCTCAAGAAAAAAGTTTGTATGCCTACGCTGACGAGATCACAATAATTTTTGCCGTCTGTATGTATGGTGGATCTTGATTTAAATGTTATTATTATGCGGACGGAACTAGTGACGTTAATAGCGCTAACGATTTGAGATATTAGCTAATAATCTTTATCTTTATTTTCCAAATGGAATTTGGAATGCTTAGGATATTATTCGCCTAAAATTTTATGCATGCTGCTAGTCTAATTTCTTTTAAATTTTATTTGTGATGCTTGGTAATGTTTTTCTTGTATGGCGTAGAAGCCGTTGAGAAAGTTAATGTTTTCCTAATTTTTGGGAAACAGCTGTCAGTTATTCTAATAATAGTATTATAGGCCACTTACCGTTAGTCAAGGGTGTTTTGTTTTCAATCCTCAGCATCTCCCGACCACTCGACTTGTTGCTACATATATTATACCTTTTAATCTTCTATGCTGATAGACTTTGATTTCTAAACAGATTACCATTAACTTGACCATGCGCCAAAACTATGTAATTAAGACATTTCATAGTACTTATTCTTCAGAAAATCATTTGGAATTTGTAAAACAAAAATTTAAGCAAACATGCAGGAATCTCAAGTTTATGGTAGAACCAGCACAATAAATAGTTAGCTGCCGGGTGATTATCACCACTAATGACTACAGTCGCGCGAATTCATAACATTCGTATATTTCGCTCTCAATCTCAAAGAAATAATAGAAAAAAAGTAAATGATAAAACTGTTTCTGGAGCTTATTATGATTTTCAATTTTCACTTTTGTCAAAATATAAAACAATACCTACGAATATAATGAATTCTTCGGGGTGTTTCATTTGTTATTAGGATACTTAGATAACTGGATTTATTGTTCCAATCATAATCAACCATAAGTCTTACAATATACGAGTAAAACCAGCATTGTTCTCATTTGCCAGTTGTCTAAACACACACATTATTAATAAAATAAATAAAACAACAACTTGTACGTTGACCGCCGAAATGAATTCGCAGAAACAAAACGTCGCATTAGGAGCTTTTATCAACATTTATTGGGGCGATAATTAAAAAAACTTCACGGGACAATCTCGTATAAACAAAATGTCAAGATTTACGACGTAAGATTAGATAGGAAACGAATAAAAATATAATATTTGTGTTTAGAGAGAAACGGTGGAATGGAACCCCCGTACGGATGGCGCCTACCCCATGCCGCGCCGGCCTTCCCGCAAGTTCCCATAAAAACGGACAAGTCCCATAGTACGGGCTCACTCGCTACTCACTGGTAATGCTCTCTGTTAGATCATGTTTCTATGATATTACTCACTCCCACGACGCTGTGAACATTGTTACATTTATAACTGCGCGCTTTACGTTGAATACATGATGATCTTTATAGTAATCGACACAATCCCTCCAGCGACGCCATGTTTTTAAACGGAGATAGAATTACATCACTGTGGAATATATCATTTATTAACTTTATTACTATCTTAGGTTACATTTGTTAGGTCAATGTAATCACCTTAAGAAATATGTAGATAGTCAATGATTAGGGTTCCTATCACACGCATTTACCTACTTTCTACATGATTTTTGTTTATTTTTGGTAAAGTCTGGTGGTGTAAAAATAATATACACCTTACTTTTCAGGAAAGCTATAAATTAATTTCATGCTAAAAATGTTTTTTAAGAACTAATTGCAGACTGCTCATTGCAATTTTTACTAGGCTTCAAAAAAGCTAAACATAAAAATATTCTAAAGCAGGAACTAGAGCGCATATCTCTACTAAATACATCTTATACCAGGATAACATAAACCAATTAAGGATGAAACGCCTTAGCGTCTGCTAACACACGAGCAAGTCAATACTAATTGCATTATATACTGATCTGAGCTGGCATCTGGACAGTATTGGCATGTTTACGGAGTCGAAGACCGGCCATGACTCAGCCGCATCTAATGTCGCATTGATTAATAAAGTGCCATTTGAAAAACAAGGTAGGTAAATGATTATTCAGATAAATATTGCACCTATCATCGTATCGTCTTTGTTAAGATGTGTCTTCATAATTTATGGTATCTTTGTCTTCCTGTATTCTTGGTGGATGAAGTGTCCACTTAGACGACTTAAATTGTTTAACCTTAGATGACGAACACAAATAGAAATCATACAAAAAAACTGTTATTTCCGCCATTCTGAAAACAAATTTTAAACTTATGCTTTCTCATTTAAAAAATTCGATATTCTCTCGTATCGAGGCAGGCATGATAATAACCAGAATTTTGACGTCCAGAGAACTGATTAATTCATCAAAGATAATGAGCGTTATTTAATAGGTTTTTCCTCATTCATCACACGTCTAATTAAGTAGACGATCGTCACTTATTATCAGCTAATAAACCGAATATATGGCTAAATGCATTCCACAATTTCTCATTTCGCCTACGCATTACTGGTAGCCCGGTACACTAACAGTACATGACAGATGGCACAACAATCTTAGAAACACGCTGCTAGTACTGCTAGCGTGCAGTGTGATGATAAAACGCATTATAAATTATTTTGGCATTTCTATCATAACAATGATAAGAAGTGAAATAAAAAAGCCGCCAAGTAAGAGTCGGACTCGCGCATGAAGGGATCCGTACTGCAAGAAAAAAAAAAACGAAATTAACACGCTTCTTGAATGCTTATTCAAGAACCGTTTTATTTTATTTTCATTATTTATTTTTTGTCATAGCGACAATAGATATACACACTCTGTGAACATTTCAACTGTCTGTCTACCTATTACGATTCATGAATCATGAGATACGGCGGACGACGGACAGCCGAGGCTTAGTTATAGGGTCGTTGGTACCCTCTCGGTACGGAACCTTAAAAAGTAAGACAAAACTGTACCTAAAATTGGCTAAATGCACAAACCGAGCGAAGCCAAAAAAAATACAGGGAAAATGAAAATCTAACTGTGATGGCTAATTCCGATGGTTGCAACTTCACTCAATTTTATCATTTGATTTTTATGTACGTACACGTATACTTTTATAATTTTAAGATTCAAGACAAGTTATAATTTAACAAACGTTTAAGTCAAACTTGTCTATAAATACAAAAACCTATCCAGTTTTATGTAATAGGCGCTCGTTTTAAGTGCCAAATACGATGTACCCAATTATAATTTTACACAAATCAAATAAAATGTCGGACGAACCAGTATAATTTGTTTAAAAAAAAATCCTAGGTAGGTATGTAAACATTATAAAATATCTGTCTATTTCGTACATGAGCATTTAATTTAAACACAAAATGGCAAAAATAAAGCAAAGTCTACACAGCCGAATTTTCACCGATTACGTAATCATTGCTAAAGGATGTGCAACTCATCTAATCGTAAATTCGCGGTCGCAGTAATCGAAGTGATGATTTTCTAAAAGCCCTCGGCATCTAAAGTGATGTTTGTGTGAAAAGTTTGAAGATAATCAGGTGTTACACGACTAGGAAATGAAGATAGATTAGAACAGTAATGGCGGTTCTGGTCCACAAAAAAGTGGCTCGCAGTTATTCTGCATCGTGCTGCTGATACCTATATGAATGCTAATTTATTTATTTGCTTATAATAAATTTTCGAATCCCGGCTAATGAGACACAATTAATTTTCTATTGTAATGGAACTGATAGGTTCCGCTCCGGAATTAACCGGTATGACAAATAAATGAATGTGCTTTACAATATGCATGTCTATCTAGTAATACATGATGATAATATTACGTTTGATGCGTCATTCTCCATTATAAAACCTTTAAGTAAGTACATATGGTTCAACTAAAAATAAAATAAAATCATAAACCGGCAGTAAAGAAATAATAAAACCCTTTAGGCTCGTAAAAATATTCACTCAAATAACTTTAATGAACAATTAAATGATAAGGAGACGATTCTTCGCTCTTCTGAACTAAGGTTAATGTCTTGGAAATGCCATTTTTGTTAATAATTCTTATCTTAACACTGGAATCGGTGATAAAATAGTCATGTTCTTTAAACGGCTGTTTTAATTCCAAGTAAATAAGCTCTACATAGACATTCGTTATGTTTTCTATAGGTATATGAATACATTTAAATCAGGCGTCACGTGTGTATAAAATATTAGGTATAGTATTTCATAGAGTGGCGTCTGGTTGTAGTAGCTAAGGAGAGGCCCATTTAATATGAATTTCAATAAATAACGATCTTTGATTTGGATCCTTTTTCGGATCTTGATTCATTTATTCACAAACCCCTTTTTTATGGGAGTAGGTATAATTTATCTGAATTTGTTGCATAATTATTATTTTGTCAAAAAAGGGTAGATAGATTTTCACCAAGTTTCCTAAGCATTCTAGTAGTGTATCCCCCAGTCTCTCAGAAAGTTTGGCCACTAGTTTACTAATGGAATATTTACTTACAATTATCTGAACAATTTGGAATTTAGCCAATACCTAGACAGAGACGAAGAGCCCTATATGTGCTCAAATGCTACGATCCTTACTAAAATGTAAATTTTTCAGTCACGAGTTGATAGATAGGATACCAATAAATTCCTTAGCTGGAACAAGATTTTTGCTAACTACGTTTGAAATTATATTTAAAAACCTACAAGATTTCACTTTAAGTAATCTAATCTGAATCTAAAATCTAAACACAAAATGCTCCATTAATTCTTGATTTATCAGGTGGAACCAAAAAACCTATTAGAAAAAGTCCTGTAATACACAGTACACACACAGCACAGTACCTACACACAGTACACACACAGCACACACACAGAGAGTACAGTTTATAATACACAGTATTGCACTTATGCACATTTTTAACGTATTCGAGCAGAGCTATGCGTGTGCATGCGTGTGCAGTCATGCGTCGATAATGCGTAATTAATCAGCGCAAGCGCTTGTCTCGTTCAATAACTGCGTCTATACCTGTTTGTATGCAACTAGCTTTTGCCAGCGGCTTCGCCCGTGCGGAATTTCGTCCCCTATTTAAGTCATTTAGGAGTTGACTTTCGAAAAATCCTTCCTTATTCCTTGTCTACATTATAAAGGGAACCTCTGTGCAAAATTTCAGCTTTCTAGGTCCACGGGTTTGGGCTGGGCGTTGATGAGTGAGTCAGTCACTCGGGACTTCTCTTTTTATTTATTTAGATAGATAGTCAATGGTAAGTTAATTTGCAGTGATTTTTCGATGAAATATACTTGAAGATTATCATGAGGACCCTGGGTAAAGACTATTGATCGTTTACAGTTGACTGTAATGATGTTGATTTCATGAAAATATTCAAACTTTGTTGTTTGTGGATGATTTTTACTCGCAAATCATCACCTACCTAGCCTATTCCCAATTACGTTGGACTCTGCTTCCAGTCTAACCGGATGAAGCTGAATACCAGTATTTTATATGGAGCGACTGCCTATTCAACCTCCACAACACTAAGACGTTCTGGTTTCTGACGACCCGTAACGACTGTCAAAGATCCACGAATGTAAATATGCAGTTATTATGATGCCTGATTTGGCTATGATTTAATGGTGTTATTTGTTTTTCATTTTCCAACGCTTAGTGCAGGAAACTTGTAAGTACATCACACATACGTTTTAAACATAAACGTGCTAGCTTTAACGTGATTTTAAAATATATGCGCGTGCGCAAAGACCTCAGTCGCTTGGTTAAATGGCTGCCGTTTATCAAGACTGGTTGTTTACTTAGGAACTCTTCTCACATAGCCCTTTGCCATTTGCCACCACCGCTGCAGCGCTGCACCGCCGCCGCAGTGCGTTGCCGACAAAGGGCGCGTTGTATCCAGAATATATGAATTATTCTGTCAGTGCATCGTCATAATAGAGGTCACACGATTCAGAACGCCACCGTCGTACTCTTTTAGTAAATAATTACGCCGGAAGCCGCCCATAACGGGCCGCACTTAATATAAATCATCCACTTAACACTTTTTTTAAACTGGAAAACGCAGCGACAATATCATCTAAATATACCAGGAACGCATAAAAAGTTTAGAGTTTATTTTGGTGTACGGCGATGAGAAAGTATGCGGGACGTCGTGAGCTACGATCGGTGTCCCAGCAGTGGACGGTGCCCGTCCATCATAGCGTCTCCTGTCCCTATCGCACTTGACCGCATTCTAACTCTCTCTTTCTTGCTAGCCATGCGTGAATAGCTCGAAACAATCACGTTTATTTTTGAAATTCGAACCTTATTTGAATGGTGATGGGACTTTATTTTCGACTATCCTTTTGCATCGATTCACATTTTAAAATCGAATAAATTCGAAAATAACTTCAAAATAAATATTTCCATCCGGATCGTACTTCTGTTATAGAAATAACTGATATCATGAGACATTTTATACTTGAGTAAAAAACACCGGTTCACTTTTGTGAAATTTCAAAAAGTTATCCCTTCGATAAAACCTCCGTCTCGTCCGGTATGAGATAACATTTATTTTACCTTAATTTCTGCCTATTTTTTGTTTCGATATTGAAAAATGTCGTCGGATGCATCACTGACTGCTGCCTGAGAGTTTTTTGCATATTTTTTTTCATCGAATGACACAGAAAAGCTTTTTGTGTGACGTGCGTTATCGTGCGGGTACAAAAAGTTTGCGAACGGCTTACAACCTCGACTTTGTATTCAAATTGCCGAAATGTTCGCTAAAACAATATAAATAACGTCTGGGGTTTGTTTTGATTTCGTTTATTCAGCACAGTTATAATTAGGTACCTAAAAGCTGTCTATTTTGTTTGTGAGATATGTTCCAAGGAACTTATAAATAATTTTGTGAGTAAACTTCAGCGAACTATTAATATGTAATTTGTTTTGAATTCTGTCACCTACAGGCATGAACAAATTGCTAACGACAGCCGTTTTCGCGAAATACGTTAAAATACCGCTCTCCTACTAATCATTTCACCAGTTTTTATTTCAAATGTCGTTAAGTAATTAATTAAAATTCCAAAGGTATAACAAATAAATAGGTATCTACTTGGGCATTCACTGATCTTATGAAGTGCCATGAACAGTTCACGAAATACCTAGTTTTGTAACTAAAACTTATCTCCAATCTCCAACTTTACTGTTTTGAATTTATATAATTAAAAAAAAAAATCTTTTCTCTTCACAGAAAATGGCATAAATGCTTAAAAACTATGCGACACTAGTTTGTGAGAAACCGGTGTTTGCACTAGGAATACCTATATAGCAGATCACCAGGGCTCCCTCACCACACGGTATGAAAACATTATTAGGTATTTAGTAAATGTGAAGGGATAGGGCACAACATAAAAATCAATGATAAACTCACATATTAACAAAAACAAAACAAATAGAGAAGTAATAAAAAAAAAGGATGATCTACTTATTATGTGAAGGGAGACTAAGCGGGATGGACTATTTTGGATGAGTTACTAATTCCTCAGTTTCTTTATAATCTATTTTATGGAATCTTTCCTAGCTACCTAGCTTCTGACGTTTCATAAGTGCCTATGTAGGTTTATGAGAGATAAAATATTTTGATTTTGATTGATTCAACTATAAAAGCCTTGTAATGTCGAGCACATAAAAATTACGCTTCGCATGGTACCAAGTGAAATACTTTTACATATAACACTGTAGGTAGTTAGGTACTTAGGTAATGCAAGTAAACACCTGAGTGATAATTGAGTAGGACATTAATCGCCGTATTTACATATAACATTGCATCTGTAATTAATTCAATATCGCGATATAAATAAAACATCACATAATGGCGTCCTATGCGAAGTTGCGAACATCAGGAAACTGTTATCGTAAGGAATATATAAACAACATAGTATTAAAACGGCATAACTCTGATTAACTAGCACTTAACCTTTTTAGTATACAGTAGACTCAGATAACTGTACAGGCCGATCAATTTTACAAAAAAAATTCATTTGGTAGGGTGGGTGTACCAGTAACAAACCGATTAAGCGACATTTTGAAAGTAATTTTAATGTTGTGACTTAAATATTACAACAACCATTGCAAAAAAAGAATCACATACTTCTAGTCTACCGTAGAATCATATGGCTCATTCGGATTTTCTTAATAACCATTAGGTTTCTTTTCATTTAAAAATGAATGTGGAAAGTCGCAATGTGCCTAAGGTTGACCAGATTGTACCAGCAATAGACCAGACATTGTGCCAATAGTGAACCAGTAAATAAAACAATTGCTTTTAATGAAGAAAATTATTATTAGTTATACTAACAAGTTTTGTACTTAACAATCATCACAACTTTTCATCAGTCTACAAGTTTCAAGTAATACTTAAATGCTACAAGCCTCAAAACGAATTTAATTACTATATAATTATCAAGAGATTCATATCACTTACTCAAGTGTCATAATCATAACTTGCAATAAAATATTTATTAATTAACATGAATAAAAAATTATAAAACAAATCAAATAAAAAAAACAATGTAAGTACTTATAAAAAAACTAAAACTTATTAAATTTTTGGCATAAATTTATCCATTTCAGGAACTCTATAAAAACCTCGACTATTAGCCAAGGTTGGAACTGCGATCTTCTCTTCTATCGCATAAATACATCTTCCTCCTTATAATTGAAAAACGTTCTTTTCGGCGGCATTGTCTGTAAAAAAAATTTGGTGGTCAATTACTGGTACAAACTCGTAGTATAGATATTACCAGTAATAAACCACTGGTCTACAACAGGAACATTGTGGATATTTTGAGAGATTTTTATAATAATTTATTGCAATGTATTAGATAAATATAAATGTAGAAGAAAAAATTAACAAATTATCAAAAAGCTAAATCACCAGTTGTAGACCAAATGGAATATTACTGGAAAATCATAGAATTCGTGTTCCATTAGTTTACCAATGACAATTATTGATTTAAATTAGCATTTTCTGATTAAATAAGACGTAATTTTATTGCTTTACACATCGTATTACGCAGTTAATTGAAAAATAAGTAACATCGATTGTTATAAACTAAGATTTAAAAAGATTCAAAAAACTTACCGTCGACGTGTAGCTTACTAATATGGCCGCCCGGAACGAAGTGAACGATTGTTGTTTCGAATCATGCGTTTTTTATTGATGTAGATGGCGTGTTTATCGTTTTGATTTATTATTAAACGATTGATAGAAGTACGGCAATGCTACCAAACGTAAAAAAAATGGCGGGAGATTCGACAGAAGGTTAATATTTTGATGTGAAGTTAGAAATGGTGTACTACTGGTTCTTGGTGTGGCACTGGTGCACCCACCCTACATATTTTGAACCAAAATGACCAATTTTGTTGGAAATAAGCCATAAAAATTGGTCCTTTCGGGCGAGTAAATTCGTGCGAATAGACTAATAAGCCATGTTTATAAACTGTCGTGTTTATTAATCCGGGACATAATATTTCATTGCCTACTTAAATACTGAAAAAATCTCTATTACTTAGTCGTCATCTCTGGTGACTACTAAGATGACGACTAATAGAGATGTATGCAAGAAGAAGAAATGTTGCGTCGACTCGAAAACAATGGAATTAGTACAGGAACTAATAAAGACTGGAAAAAGCCTCCAGAGAGACACGCACTTTGATAATTTTTGATTCATGTTTCTATGTCTTAGGAGTATCTGTGTGTTTTATCGATGTTAAACCTCAAACAACTAGCTTAGAAGGCATTTTCAAAACCAATAAAGGAAAAAAAAATTGATGCATCATAGTTTGGTCTGCCCCATATATCTTTACCTTCTCAACGACTCATCCGGTATAATCGCCGTTGGTACATAAACGTCAGCCCGATACATCAAGAAAGCCGCTGATGTATGTAATAATTATAAATAATAACATATTTGTATTGAGTATCACATGCTTGGCTTCACGGTCTTTATAGATATAAACATTATTCTCTACTAATAATAGACCATAATAACATCTTGAAAGAGAACCGTTTTTGTACAAAATTCTATATTTTACGCACCAATGAATTGAGTGGGGCTCCTCTGAAAGCAATTGAAGATAACAAAGTAACTATTACCTATGTTTATTTGTAAAGAAAAACAAGAATAAACGAAAATCTGAGTATTCTAAGCGCGGTGTGTAAAAAGGACGAAACAAAATACGTTTAGATTATTATTTATGTATAAACATTGACTTAAAGAAAGAACACAAAAAATCCAATTGGGGAAAATATGCGTCACATCCACGCAAAACGGCTATGGCTCAGCATAGTGATACGAGACAGAGCCCCAGGGCTCAGCTGAAAGATCATACTTACTGTACTTTCAGTAATCAGCTATGCTTTTCATGAAGTCCAGAACGACTTTTAGGCTACGATTGCCTTTTATCTCTTTGATGGTTACCTTAAACGGCTTTAATGTCACAAATGTTCCTGCTTATAAAAAAAACAGCTTTGAATTATTTTGTGACATTTTTAAAATAGTTAGCACTGTATCGCCCGCTTCGCTTATGCGTCCCTCGTCGCTGCCCGCTACAAGTGCGCCACACACGTCGCAAGGCATTATACGCCCGACCGGCCACAATGTTCGGATGAATTATTAAATATCAAGCGATGTATGCAGCGTTCGGTTACACCACTATTTGCCCAGTCGTACTCTTTGATGCTCCTCAGTGCGCGGCTTTTGTTACTCAGCCGTCTGAGAACATTAGGATAGGAAATATCTTAAGTTAATTGTATACTTATTGGGTTATAATTCTTCATCTTTTATAAAATTACCCGGCATTCAAAATTAAGCAATGAAGGCATTCTCCATCTTTAAATACGAATGAAAGTTACAAAGTTGAAATGACCATTTTAGCCACGAAATGTACCGATTTAAGTTAATTAAGTAACGCAGCTGCGTTTAACGATTTTATTTGCATGTTCATGAGTCTGATGCCTATTTAGAGACATATTTATGTCTCTTAATGATGCTGATTAAACTATATACCTATATACGTACTGCCCCGTATCTTTGCATCTGACTGTCGAAGGCTGTTCACTGAGGTGACATCAGTATTCAAAACCTAGGTCTTCTGGTGAAGTCTGCAGCTGATTTAGTGTTCAGTCATTGTATTACAAATACTAGAATATATTTGGCTGTCTAGACATTGAGATTACCTATTGAAATGTTTGTTTGGGATGGTACTAGGTCGTTGCCATGTGTTTTTCGGATATTACTGAAAATAACTTACTGCTAAAATAATTTCAACAAAAATTACACATTTCATAAAAAATTTAGTACATGATGCTGGGGCGAAAATGGAACCGCCATATTGCTACGGCACCATTTACCATTCACCATTAACTTGACTGGATTTCAAAACGCTACACTAAAAGGTCAGTTCTCAAAAAAAAAAAACCGGTCAAGTGCGAGTTGGACTCGCGCACCGAGGGTTCCGTACAAACCTGTGGGTATATAAGTAAAAGTTCAAAATTGTCAAAAATATTTTTTTTTATATGACGAAACTAAAAATTTTCGGTTTTCGTAATTTTTCCTATATCTGTACTATAAGACGTGACTTCGTACAAAATTTCAAGATTCTAAGTTCACGGGAAGTACCCTGTAGGTTTTGATTCCCGTGCGAGTTTCGAAAATTTGCGGAATCTTGCGGCCTAAATGGCTGTATCTTTTGATTGCGTTGACTTAGAAGGTTGATTTTTCTACAGCTTCCAGGGACAGTAGAACTAAGTATCATATAGAAATTTCAGTTTGATACCTCCACGCGTTCCTGAGAAAAACGGTCTTGACAGACGGACGGACGGAGACACGGACGGACGGACAACAAAGTGATCTTATAAGGGTTCCGTTTTTACCTTTAGAGGTACGGAACCCTAAAAAAACATAAGTACATTACAGCAGTCCACTGCTGGATCAGCGTGGATAAGCGTCTCCAATCGCCCGCAATTCAGCTCGATTTTCGGCAACTTTCATCCTGCAACTGGCAACTGCTATCAATTACGATAGTTACCAATAATGCATTGAGAATTTAGCTCAAAAGGCCTCACCAAAAGCATTTGATGCTTTATCTAAGCATCCTGTGATCTCCGGATATTTTCAACTGTCAGGTTGGGCCATAGATACGCAATCAGCATATTATCATAAAACAAATTCCCCCAGCGTCTGTCTGTTTGTCTGAACGCGATTAACTCAAAATCTACGGAACGAATTTTCATTTAGGCATAATTCATGAAGGTTTTGTGTATATTGGCTGAAATTTGATGAGGATGGTTGAAGATGTTGGCAATACCTACTTGCTTTACCTACTAGCGTGCCCCGCGTAAACCAATCTATATCTTAGGATATGTATATAAAAATGAATCCCTATTTCTCTTGGTCACGGCATCACACGTGACGGCTGGACCAATTTTGCTCATTCTTTTTTTGTTGTGTTTGTTATTGTCAGGAGAAAGTTCTTATGAAAGATAAAAAAACTTAAAAAAAAAAACGACTTCCAGAAAAACATTAGAAAGTGAAAAATAACTTAAATTTCGGAAGTCGGTGTCTTTTGATATGTATTTTATTAATTTCTAGTCACCGCCTTCCGAAATTAAAGTTATTTTTCACTTTCTGTTTTTTTGGAAGTCGGTTGTTTTCTTTTTTGAAATTTTTTTTATTTTTCACTTTTTAGTTATGGTACCCCACACCAATTCGAAATTTCATCATCCTTGGGGTCAAAACAATGCATATTTATGCGATAGCAGCAATCGCGGTATTTATAAAGTGGAACATATATTATGGGCACCTAGCTTCAACTTCGACAATTCAAAAATGCCTGTAAAAGGTTTAATTGAAATAAATGCTTTGAGTTTGAGTTTATAACCTCCTTCTTTTTTAGAAGTCGGTTAAAAAATAAGAATTTGCGATTTCAATATTCATAGTTAAGACAGGATAACGTCTGTCCGGTCAGCAGTGAGTAGTTATATAAAAATAAAGAGGATGTTTTTCAACATCCACGTGGACAAAAGCTAGGGTACTAATAATATACAGTTAAGTACCAAAGCAGCAAAGCACGCAAATGTCAAGTTTATTAAATAACTATCGCTATAAGTGTCATACAAAATAGCTCAGGTCAATAAATTTATCTAGTGCTTAGTAAACGTGGGTTTGACTGTCAGTACCTGTGAGCTATTGCAGTATTTAGATATTTAACACAGTAAAATGGTCCTTTTGGATAACTCAAGTCGTAATGTACCCATTTGTGAGTAGGCCACACAATCACTTGCAATTTTCTGAAATGTATAAACTGATAGTTTCATGAATTTTATACGGTATCTACTGTCATCTGTAGATAAGATTGATCATGATGTTGCCTTCCGTGTACAAAGCTCTGGGACATTCATTGATGTTATAACGACAAACTTTGTACTTCGGAGAGTGGGCGCAGGAGCTCCACGACCTGATCCCGCCATCTCCCTTTTACTACCAAACTACCAGATATATTGCAGTGTAACATCCGTACTTGGTTGATATCCCGACCAGTCGAACTCACTACCGTCCTTTAACTAGAAAGGAGTTAAACCTCACTTGGTCAATTTTTACTTTTTAATAGAATCTAACAGAGTTCACAATTCTCTATCTTTCTGTCTAACAAACATTTTTACAATTCAAATAGTTCCCAAGATATGAGTTTGTAGGCCGTTAACTGGAAAGTATTCTTTAGAATAAACAGAAATAAATATCAATTGATGTGTCCTACAATTATCAGTAACGTAAGTATCACATTTTTTTAGAAATAACGATTCGCGCGTTTTTTGCCATTTTCTCGGAAACAACTTATGGCGCCTCGCTAGTTAAAGAACGGCAGCTCAGTACTTCTCTTCCCCATTTATTATGTACACGGCCAAAGTGTGGAACTTCCTGCCAGCGTCTGTCTTCCATTCCTCATATCACACGTCAGCTTTCAAAGCAAGAGTGAACAGGCATCTTCTGCGCACGCTCGTTCCAGCCTAGACTTCATCCATTACTTTGCATAAAGCGAGATTGAGGTCACTGATGTTGACCTCAATCCCGTCCACAATTAAGAAAAAAAATTAAATAGCCTAAAATTAAGAAGGAATTACGGGAATAAAGGAGCCTATGCTTACCTTGTTGAAATTACAGTCGTACTACAACCAGTCAAGTAAAATACAACCAACCAATAGATAAACAATTAATTTGATCCTACAAACTTCCATCGCGTGCTTACAGAACATTACCAGCCGCATACAAACGGTTTAATTTCCAGCTCCTTCTACTAATAACCCTCAGCTGATCAAACATGGCGCCCGACTCAGTCTCAACCCGCAGGTCAGCGCGCACGGTAGCTCAAATTATGGATATGACAACAGGTTACAGCCTCGCACATATCCTACCTATAAATATGTATGTAAATCTCGCTATAATCGAATAAACATCGTGCCCCGTCCGCCATATTGAATAATTCATCCAGCAAATTGTAATATTATACAGATTACATTGAAATTTGTCGCCGCGAACGCGTTTGCGCATTCGTTATGCAATCGCAACGTGAAAATTTTGCGTTTCGCACGAGTCCTGGGCTCCTGGTGCTGCGAGGCGCGGATTAGACGAAAAGATAGGCCGTTGTTTATGCAAGTGCTAGGTACGGTTAGGAATTACCGTGTTCGTGGAACAGAGCTGCTTTGTACTGCTATTATTAGTACCAGCTACAGGTCCAGGTCATCCGTTTTCCGCTAACTGTTTTGCTTCCTAGACTCCTAGTATATCCTCCCTATTTATTATATTTTCTGCCTACTCTTTTCTATTACAGTCGCCATCTCGTACTCATTCAACTCAACTCGATATCTGGGGCCTTAGTCTGCTATTTTTATAAATTCGTCACTCCAACACGATCCCATCGTCATTTTGCTAAAAGTTCGTAATCTGCTAAATTCATAATGGTCGATCAGTGGTCGGTCAATGGTCTCGTAATAGAATTGTGTTATAATGGCATTGTCGTATTGCCATTATTATAAAACCCGTTAGTAGAAATGATTTTCGAAAAAATACTACTAAATTTGAACATTTATTCATGCCAGATTTCATTTATATGTTATTAATATTTCATTTATATATTTTTACATATTATTTTAGGAATTGACAAAATTTTAGCAGACCAGTCATTCATTTGTCATTATGTACGAGATTACCAATAAATGACATTTCTTTCAATGGAGTGCCAGTGGCTGGCCATTGGAAAGTCATAATGACGCCATTATATTAGTAGATTACCAAACTTGTCAAAATCAACAATTATAAAATCAATGATAGGCCATTCTGACACTATTGTAATAGCAGACTTGAGGCCCTGGTTCGTCGTACAACTATTTTTATAGTGGCTATGACGCCATGTCATTCAAACGCTTCAGATGAACTTTTTATTTTTTTCTGGCCTTCATCATTCATGCGACACCAAGTAGGTACGTACCTATGTATGGAAAACTGGCACCACTAGTTTTTCTTATTATCCTTGCAACAAGCATTTATTAGGTTTACCTACTAGGCATTTTAGTAAAGCTGAAATATTTAATATCTTCAAAGCATCTTAAGATACTATTGAAAGTTGTGTTTATAGCCGATACAGAGATGAAGTATTATTAACCAAACTTTTACAAATCTTACAAGCACAATGCAATTATTGCAACTAAACCGTTTACAGGGTACTTTTGAATTGTCAGGTCAGTAAGAAATATGAATCTAGTTGCCCCTTCCAATACATTCCCTTACACCCACGTTTTGTAATGTGCAATGGACCGCTTAATAATTAAATAGGTGGGAATCGAAGCAAAGCAACATAAAACTCTCGTCCCTGATCACTATCTGTGTACAATATTGCATCTCAATGAGCCGTGACACTATCTAACACAATATGCATACTGCAACCAGACATTACCGATGTTAATATCTCGCTGGGCTGGCTCTAGTGTCAATTCTGTCACCTTACTGATAATGTTTAGCATGAGCCGTTGGTCTTGGCTGTCATTTGTCGTTACTGGTCATCAGAAGCCCGAAAGTCTGACTACCAGTCATACCAAGAGGTATCGTTACTGCCCAGTAACTGGGTTGTGGAGGTCAGATAGGCAGTCGCTCTCTGCATCCGGTTGCAACTGGGTCCTTTGTATGTATTTTTCTGTTCCTTTCTTATTATCTGTTTATATGTTTGTGCATAAATGGTTAAATAAATAGCTAGGAAAAGACTATGATGATGACGGTAACCCTCTTACTAATAACCAGATTAAATTTATTTCAAGTTTAAACCTGTGAAAATGGATGGGTATTCCTTGTATAACTTTATTCCGTGTTTATTAGTAAGAGGGTTTTTTTTTGTGTGGGATATCATCAAATAACTTCTCCCGCTCTGGGTGGAGCAGGAGGGCGTGTCAGACTTTTACTGACTAAAACCCACCCGTGTTCCCTCAGTAGCCTGTATGCCAGGGGCTGTGGTATCTCTTTCGAACAAACCCGCATCCCTGGCAGGCATCGGCCCTTGCGGGCCCCATCATTTTTGTGCTGACATCTGTTTGAGGCGCGCGTGGAACAAAACGCGCCGTCGACCTGAGCTTGATCCTTACCGGACAGCGAGCTACCCATTACTCGCCGTCCGCAAGCTCATGCCTACGTGGCCGGAAATCGGCCTGGGATTCCCGACGCCCAGGGCGTCTCCGTATCCTGCGGCGGCTAGGGTCGCGAGGGCGCATAGACTGCCTCTCCCTCACGTGCGCTGCCTCCCTCTTCGCGAGCATCACTGCTTCGCTGAAGGAGGTGACGGCTACCCATGGCCTCTCGCTCCGTACCATGGCCTGGACCAGGGCCGGACGCGAGAGATCGCCGCCGCCGATCGCCTCCACGAGGACACGGCGGTGCTCCATCCAAGCCGGGCAGACCGCCACCGTGTGCTCCACCGTGTCCTCACCGTTTCCTCCCACCCTATCCGAAACAGGAACCTCCCGAAACAACCGTGTCCGTTGAGGACCTGCATCAGGCGGAAGGTGAGGACGCCATACCGCCTCTCAAACCATTCCTCAAAGAGGGAACTTACCGCCGCAATCGTGGCGTGCCCAATCAGTAAGAGGGATAATGTTAAGGTATTGTTGAGAGCAATTTACCCTTTTAGAAGGATTTCTCTGTTCATAGACACTTTCAGCGTTATTTCAAGTGTCTACGTTTTATTTATGCTATGTTCGAGATCCGAAAAATACAGCAGATAAATGAAACAGTATCAAGGATCTGTTTCCAAAGGTCCGGATCGTAAGTAGTGTCCACCAGAAATTAAAAATAGAATAGTATTTGCTGTAGTGAAACGAAATAGTTGAGCTGGATGGTGCTGGTGCTGATCCACCTGTCATGTTCGTGAAAGTGGCGCCGTCTGTTGAGACTGGTCATCTCCTAACTTCCAGGGCTTATTTTTAATACTATATTTAGATTGATTCTTCTTTTTAGGGTTCCGTACCTCAAAAAGAAAAACGGAACCCTTATAGGATCACTTTGTTGTCCGTCCATCGTGCCGTCTGTCTATCTGTCTGTCAAGACCCTTTATCTCGGAAACGAGTGGAGGCATCGAGTTGAAATTAAAACGATATAATTAGGTCTACAATCTCTTGAAACTGTCAAAAAAAAACTTTTAAGTTAACGTAAAAAAAGATACGGCCGTTTATGCCGCAAAAAAACATAGGTATTTTTCGACACTCAAAGGAATAAAAATTTATTGGGTATTTTCCGTTGACCTAGAACTATGAAATTTGGCAAGTAATACCGTCTTATATTACAAGTATAGGGAAAAATCTAAAAATTATACATTTATAATTAAATAATAAAAAACAGGGTCTTTATGCAAGGAACGGCGTTCCATATTTTGAATTGACTTAACCGTGTCATGTGTGCTTTACATGTAGGGCTTCATTGGCACAAGCTTAAACAGATGTTTAATTATTTTCAGGATAAAAATATTGTACAGAACCCTCGGCGGGCGAGTCCAACTCGCACTTGCTGTTTTTTTATATTGTTCTCAAATATAGAAGCAACAAGAATAATTTAACCTGGATTTTGTAATATAAAAGAGTGTTCTTGGGTTGTTTGCTTTTTTGCTTTGCGTTTTGTAGAACAACTAATTTCAACTTTCTGACTAACTGACCGAGTTATTGACAGTTCGTAAGTGCCTTTTAAATAGTTTGATTGAAATAAATGCGTAAGTTTTAAAAATTATGTGCCATATAATTGTACTGCAACTTTTCCAGGTGGGGCCAGTCTTTCTCATGATTGTGCCGTACTCTCATCTCTAAACAGCTGCTCTTGTTATGCCATAATCAGTTTGTAGTCCAAGCTCCCATCATGATCCTTATCACAGGAACTTACGACAAGCCGGCGACAGTAGACCACACCGCGCACTGGCACAAGACGCCACATTTCTTACCACATTTACATAGGAAATAGTTAACAAGAAACGCTTTGACAACACTCTTGTAGAATACATAGGCTTCATTATATTGTATGATTATGACGCATATTAATGGATATTAATAGTGTACTGTGAAAGTCACGTATTGTAGCGGTATTGTTTGAATTATTGTCGTGTGTCGGGAGGTGGCGCCGCGCGTCGCCGCCATGCCTCGCGTCGCATACTAATCTTTCTAAACTTTAGATGCACATTTTTATAAAAGCTACCGAATATTTTCAGGGAAAGTAGAGATTGTTTGATACGAAGCGAGTGTTAATGTGATGACACTATTTACGGGTAGTGTAGAATATTAAAAGGCAGTCAGTCCGGCCGGAAACTGCGTTTAATAAGCTTTAACACGTTGTGTAATGTTAGTGCTTAGAATAAAAATGTTTTGGAATAGTGACGTCCCCCAGATAGGTATACTTAGACTATCTACAACTGCGTACACTAAAATCCTGAAATCCACTGAGACTGTGAATCTCAATCGATTCGCAACTTAGATACTTCGGCACTTTGACGTCTAGGCTTTCACACCACATGTAATGGTAGAATGTAAATGGGCCACATTAATAATAACAACATACTACTTTGTACACCTACATTTTGGCAATTAAGAAGAAAGAAGAAAGAAAATTGCGTTTATTGGCATTATATCGGTAGTAAAAACCTTAAATTATTTAAAAGGAAAAGATTAAAAAAAAAACAGAAAACAATGACCTCAACAATGATAATAATGCCAAAAGGGCCTCAGCTCAGCATATTGTCAGATGGCAACACAGTATGCACCACCTGACGCTGATTTTCAGCTGCAACCCACGAGTAACATACGCTAGAATAATAAAATAAAGACATAGTGAAGTGTGTGTCCGTAATAAATAAATTAATAATATAATAAGAAAGTAAAATATATAAAATAAAATGTTGTGGCATACATGTGCGTGAATGTGTGTTTTTTTGTGACTAATGAAAAAATGAATTAAATACTAATATCTGCATATTACCTACATTTTATAGGAAATCTCTAAGTAGAAACTTAGAAAGCACCTACCTAGCTATTTGGCAAATACGTTTGACTACGTTGTCCTTCTTAACTACGAAACAGATTTACATGCTGATTTCATTTTTGATCTCTTTTTTCAATTACTTACTTACTTACTACGTCATCATTATCATCTGCCTAGCCTTTCCCAACTACGTTGGTGTCGGCTTCCAGTAACCGTAACCGGATGCAGCTGAATACCAGTATTTTACATGGAGCGATTACCTATCTGACCCCTTGGTAAGACTGGGTGTCAGAGTTTCGGGTTTCTGAAGACACGTAACGACTGTAAAAGAGAGATGACAGGCGAGAGCAAAATCTTAAATGACAGTTACGCAGTTGTTAGACTTTTCCGAATTTAGTAGACAAAGCCTTAATGTAATTGTAAAAAATAAGCAATTGTTGCCAAATATACCAAACAATACATTCTCGAATCGGTTCTAGATACAGTGATACATTTCCCTTTTCCAAAAGTGTTACATAAACCCTGCCAACAAACACCAGGCTTTCAGAATTCATAAGAATTTTCCTAATTAAATTCCCACAGTTTAAATATTCAAAACCTTAACAATAAATCGGCAGTGTGCCCATATTTCCTTGTGCGTTAATAGCCCTATAAATCTTCGGTAATCGATCACCAACGATCCTATGCTCTACTGGTATCTTTAATTGGTACTTAATAGGCAATTATTGCCGTCAAGTGCCACTAGCAGCTTTGAAGTACTAGATACTTAGTCGTGAGTTATCCTTGCAATACCTGAAGAATGGGCATCCTTGAATGTACTGAAATTGATCTACATAGGACACATTGTTTTGAATCGTTGAATAAAGTAAATTGATTCAATTATTGCTTTATGACACGTAATTATTTTGCGAATCGTTTCAAATTCAGCCTGTATGTAGTCTAGGAGACGTGGAGGTTAGATGGTCCTCATGGAAGACCAGATTTACACATAAACGCAGCCTGGAAGCTTCAAGTGGAACTACTACAGTTTATGTATTTAATACCAATATTTACCCTTTTAGGGCTGATTTTCCATATTTCATTCATGAAACTTTTAACTGAGGAATAAATATTGTGGTTTGACAGGTTATGTATAGAAAATATGTCAAACTGTCAGATTTATTTGATTACTTAGTTAACTTATCTTTTATTCGTGAAATAAAATTTACGTCTGACAGTAAGTATTCTATTAGAAAATCTGTAAAAATTACAAAATTACACCTTGGCTGCAAATACTCGTATATCTTAATAAAACTAGTGATTTTGTAATTTTAGATCTTAAAAAAATCGGGTTCTATTATAATTATATTTTCTGACACAACAATTCTACTATCTATACCACCTACCTACCTAACTTAATAGGTAGTTCACCAGCTTTTTTATACAATCCAAATATTACACGGAGCAAACCAATAACATTTATCATAAATACTATATTTAATTCATTCCAATATTTCCTACTGTCGGGGCCATTTTTTCCTGCGCTAATCACAATGGGCCTACGTCAATATTTGTTTGGACGTCCGCGGCGCCTGCGACGCCCCCTTTTGCCTCTTCATTAAAACTATAATGCGTGTTTTATTGAAAACTAAACGCCCACTGTAATTTATAAAGTTACACGGGTATAAATGTAGTAAAAAGTTTGAGTAAACAGTTGAGCCGGGTTCGTGAAGAGTTTTGGAGTTCACTGATTTAATTATTATTTTTTCTAAATAAATACCTACTAGGATTTTTCATTTGACCTAAGATTGATTTGTTTGTTAAAATAGATAAACATTCGGTCCACATTAAAGTGCACTGGAAATGTTCAAGTTATGCAGTAGTGATCTCGATTTAACATGCCAAGGTGTAAAAATAATTGGCACAAACTACATCTAATCGATTTATTGCATCTCCATTACCGTAGAGACTACTCCTTACCACGATAAAAGCCCCTTATTATTAAATTATTTAAAAAAGGGCACGTAAAAAAGTGGCTAATTAATAAATTATTGCAAAAGGTAACAACAGTTAAAGCCGGCCCTATAATAATAACTCGAATTTCACCAACAATTTATAATAATTAGTAAACTATTAATAACAATTTAGATCGCTATTTATTGCGGATTGTTCTTTGTCTAATTACTGCAACAATGTACGACTATTACCTTGTAGAAAATGTTAATAACCATGCACAGCTAAAGGTAAATAGAAGTAATAAATAACAGGTTTAATAGAACAATTTCAATTTCAAACATTCTTACTAAAACTTCATAGCAAGTTTATTTTAAATCTTACCTCACACCTAGATGTCATAAAGAACCTGGTTCTGATTATATACTGAGTTTTTCCTTTTTTATTTGCATAGAAAACAATGTCGGTTTTTTGCCTTCTCTAACAATGTCTTTACGGATCATTAAGTTTATATAAAAATCAAGCGGAGAAAAAAAACTAAAATTACAGCCAAATAGTTGTTTTCTATAACGAATAGGGTAAGTAGACGATGATGCTTATGACATATAGGATATACAGGGTAAGTTTTTATCCAGTGCGCAAATTGTAATCATGAATTCAGCATATCATTCTAGAACCCCTAGCGTAGAAATTTTTCGCCGGTTGTACAAAAAAAAACACCTGTTTCATAGAAAAGTGCAATACCTACGCGGTCAAAATGTATGGAACAGCTGATTTTTTTTCTTGTTTCCGGCGAAAAATTTCTGCACTAGAGCGTTTAGAACGATATGCTGAATTCATGGTTTCAATTTGCGCTCTGGATAAAAACTTTTCCTGTATATTTATAATATTCTGAAATAATTTATAAACATCAGTCTTTAAATGACTTCGGTCTTCTGCTGAACTAAGATTCTCCGCTGAACATCTTTTGGTCGACTTTGTTTCAGTAGTTATATTTTAGAAAATATTTTTAACTAGCAGCGGTCCACGGTTTCACCCGTGTAGTTCCCGTTCCCGCGGGAATACGTGGATAAAATATAGCATATGTCACCCGGGGATAGTGGAGCTTCCCAACAGTGAAATAATTTTTCAAATCGGTTCAGTAGTTTCGGAGCCTATTTAATGCAAACAAACAATCAAATCTTTCCTCTTTATTATTAGTATAGATAATAAAATGTATTATTTCTTAAAAAAAAGTGTTAAATTTTCAATTGAAGCTTTGAGTCCTGACCTAGCTGGTCTCTGCGCAATGGGAGTCAGTGTATTCGCTCACATAATTATGTCGCAGCCATCTGGTTAAATTAGCCAGCTAATTGAACGCCTAGGCCGTTCATTAAACATTCATCCAATTAAATAGCTGAAGGACAACTAGCCAAGTCATTGAGCGCAACGTTTAACCAGATGGCAGAATGCTGTGTAGTGATTTGCTTAAATTGGAAATTGATTAAATGTTTGGTCAAGGTGACGATGAGTTCACAAATTATGTGCGACTACTTTTACTAAACTAAATTATTTACCACTAAGTAACTGTAATAGTGAAATGTTTTTAATTTAAATAAATAAATGATTGAACGAATAATTTCACTTAAAATTGCATACAAGAACGAAAATAATATTCATGGTTTGCGCTATCGACGCCGTATTTGTTTTGGTAACTACTAGCGCCGCAGTGGAAAAAATCTGAACTAAATTTGTATCACTTGGCTGAGTCTTGGTCAGTCGTCTTCAAAGGGCTGACTTTCAATACGCCAAGTTGTTAAACGTTGAATGTCGATTCTAGTTCAATTAGGTAACTGCCGGCGTCCAGTTGACTGCCGGCGTTTAATGAACGGCCCAGACGTCCAATTAGCTGGCTAATTTAACCAGATGGCAGCGACATATACATGCAGTTTCTGTGGTTTAGATTTTTCGCCTCTAACATAATAGTGATCCTCATCGAGGAAGGAACTGAATTATTATTAATAATCGACTTATAATAATTGTAACATTTCATCCAGAACTCATAAACAGTCAATTATACATTTTTTATTAGGTAATGATAGTGTAATAGTAATGTCATCAACCGCTTATTAAGTATCGCCACTCAAAGGCCAATAAAAAACCCTCGCTCTATATTTGTAACGCCATCAAAATAACAGATGTATTCGTTCCCTTAAGTGCTCTCATTTTATCATTTTCTGACTACATTTTAATTAACAAGATACATTGGTCCTTTGGGACAATGGTTTTTTGACCTCTAACATATTGCGAATCTAAAGACCTCATTCAGATAGTCCAAGTTGAGCAGTCTAGTTAGATTTTATTCATCGACAGTAGCTTATTACAGGGCAGTCATAGGACTTTACAATAAAGACGATATTAGGTACTTGCTTGTGTCCGATAAGTTTCTAAAGGGACCTTATATCGTCATCGGAAAGCTGACGTGTGGGTCGACAAACTACATCTCCGCCTGCTCTTCATGTGTCACAAGCTTGTAAGTTCACTTTATTTCTTTATTCTAAGGTTATTTTATTTATAAATGTATCCGTGTGTCTGTTTGTACGGCCAAGTAAAAACTAAAAACAAATGGGAGCGTAGGCGTCGGTCGGCGTAGGGTGACCAACTAACAAACTGGTTTGTGGACACTTAGCGACCGCTCCGGTTTTGTTTCATATGGCATTGTTTATACTAATGTTTGTTTTAATAATGTTATGTTCTGAGGTTATAGTTTTTTAGTTATTACCCCTTTTTGAGGCACGACAGTGTAGGTATTGATGCGAGTTCGTTAACATTTTCCTCTCGATACATGTTCAGTTTCAATGTATCGGTATTCGTACTTTTAAAAGCGTATGAGAATATTTAATAGATTTTATCTTCAACTAAGCCTTTTCCCAGCTAGGCAGGCTCCAGTCTAACCAGTTGCATTTTAGTACGTAAATACAACGTCATGCTAACATCAGATTGGCATCTCACATACCGTTTATCGGCTGTAAACTCGTATCTATATGGACTCAAAACTCGACCATCAAGATATGCAGCTGATTATCGCCTAACTTTATACATAATTATAATTTATGTTCTTGCATCTGCTCAAGTACTTGCACGTAATTCCCCAATCAATTCCGTTTTCATCGCAGCCCTTATCCTTCCATCAATAAGATCCCTATCTCCAAGGCGACAAGCTTGCGGAGCGTCAGTAACTTATCCAAGTTTTATCTCACATCTAAAATCCTTTACACACAATTTTTCCGTCGTATATTCGCGCGAGTATCGCGTCTAGATATCACTGTATAAATTAATGGTCGCCGACTATCCGTAGGCTCGTGGAGTCGTGCCCCGGACTCGGCCCACGGGCTTTTACATGTAAAATATCGACTTGTAACCTGACACGGTCTACGTAGGACGTACCAAACGCTGTCACTTGACAACGTTTTGTGCTTTTTTTGTTACTTTATGTAGTACTGAGGTATTCAATAGGCAGTGTATCTCCGAGTAGGCTCAGATATTTGATATCTGTTAGGACTTAAAGTTTGGCCTTCCATACAAGTTTATGTTTTACCTATCCATAAAATTAACATATTGTTATTTGAATTTCACACTCTGGGTTAGTCGTTACAGTGTAAAATGTGCCCGTTTAGATAAGTTTGTCATCTTATATGTAGTCGTAAAAAGCTTCTTGATTTTTTTATGAAAAACGGGTTTAGTTTTTCGTAATGTGTTGTCTTATGGTTTTGTTAGGTCTTTGTGAAATCTAAAGTAGGCATAAACTGCTTAGATAATATTCGATGTTAAGGTATTTCATCTACTCAGACGATCAAAGATTAAATTGATCTATTATCCTATGCCTATGCAAATTGTGCAGAATATGAACGCTTGCACAAAACCTACATGATCGGAATGTGCATGATGATTGGTTATTTAGGTTACACAGATAGTTGCTTGCAAAACCAACTGTGCTCATTCCGCCATGGCAGCAGTAGGCCTACTTTACACAATGAAAAATTCAATATGTGAATCCTTTTCTCGAACGGATTACATGAATATGTATTTATAATAATGTGTGTATGTTAGTGTGGGAACATGTCTACAAATCAAAGTAAAAGTTATAGTTTCAAATTATTTATTTTTAACTATACGTAGATTATGCGCCTACTTTATAAGATTTCAGTCAAATAAATACACGATGATTTTAAATTAAATATATCACTAAAATTGTACAACGTTTAAGCTATTTACAATATATCACAAAAATATTATATCGAAACTGCGTCCCTAGCGTATATTAGTATCACTTCTACTTACAGTCTGTCCGATCCGAATGGAATATTTCAGATAGCTCACATACTACAACCGTATACTTTACACTGTGCGTCTTCAAACACATTGCCTATCAACACGAAATGCTTCGCTAAACTACTGAAAATGACTGGAGGACCAATAAACAAGCGTTACACCACTCCACGATCACAATCACTCATCAAGTGTTCGCTCACAGCTTCTCGAATGCTCTGGAGTTGGTAAGCATCTCCCGCGTCAGCCTCCACACCTGCTTGGCGGCGTTCTCCAGCGCCGTCGGCGACTTGCCCTTGAACAAGTCGACGTGCGGCAGGAAGTAGTGCGGACACCGGCGACACTGCAGCGAGGATATGAGCTGCAGGAAGATGCCGTTGATCCTGTCCCCGATTGCAACTTCGTCCCATTCGTGCTCCCTTGGGTGCTTCTCACATTCGTACAACAGTAATGTTTTCATGTGATAACACGTCACTGGGTTTCCGGGCAAATCTAAATGCCTGTCCCTAATCGTCTTTAAGATACTTAAGCACTTTCGTCGACATCCGCCTTGCAGGAGACGGTTCTCAGCCTCGAAAAAGCTCAACACCCACGCATCACCTTCCATTGCAGAGTTCTTTCCTTGTAGCGCGAGACATTCTTTCGATAGTAAGTCGAAGCCTTCCGTTTTCACTTCAGCGACAATATTAGGGTGTGGCCACGGTATCGCGGGTAGTGGCCAGTGAGCCGCTGAGCGGGGCCACAAGCCGGCGCATTTGAACGCTGGCGTTATTTGCACAATGTACCTCTCCCGAATCCGTAGTTTCACTTCTGTCGTCTCTGCTATCATTTTTACACAATCTCTGTAGGAACATTTGTCACATGCCTGTGCGACCAGGGTCTGGAACCTCGAGCGGATCTTCCTCGCGGACAGGTAGCCTGACGCGGTGATAAACTCCACCCAGAGGGACATGGAGCGCTTCCTGCCGTCACTCAGCTTCAGCACAGCGCAGCCGGGCAGGGATCCGTCATCCACGAAATTCAGCACACCCATTTGATTTAAATAAATAACTATCTCAAACTCATGAGGCGAAACCACTTCCAAACCGTCAAAACGTCCATTGTAGTCCGTGAGCGAGGATATGAACCTCGGCTCCTGAAGTTCCACCTCCTTGAGAACATCCTGAACTATCCGACACACTTCGTGGATCGTCTTGGTGATCTGTGCCTTGCGGTTGGCGACCCGCTCGTTGTAGTACTTGTTCATCTGGTAGACTAGCTTGGATTGCGCCGCCATCATCTCAGGTGGCACGAGCATGGTGACTATATGTTGTCTCTACGCGGAGTGCATCGTACGCCGGCGGCGGGCACGCACGCGCACGGCACGCGGTTCTTTGCCGACTGAGCCATGTCGGATTACCCGACTGTGAAGGCCGGAGAACGCCCATCGGGATGCGTCTCAACGAATGAGGTGGTCGGATTCCGTCTCGTTCAGTCCGGAGGTGGTGTGAGGCGTGCCGGAAAGGGACACAGCTATTTCCCTTCGGTAACATTATCGCGTTGTGCTTGTATTGATCGGCGAAAGGCCCCGCCTCCCCGCGAAGCTGTAGGTATCCCAACGGTGTTGGCTGGCTGTGTAGCCGAGGTGTCCGTAATTACATGATTGCGTTAGTTCGGCGCTCGTTAATTCGGTAGCAGTAACAAGTTTGGCTCTATTAATGAGGATATTTTTTATAGCCGCTTGTTATCTTGATTCTAATTGGGCCTATTAATTCAATTTTAGGCGGGCCAGGATGTTGTGAATAGGCAACCTAACAAGATAATCGAGTAGGTAATTTCCTAAATTTCAAAAGACATGGATGAATGGGTGCTGTAAATAAAAAAAAATTGTTTAGTAGATTTCATGTTGCCTTATAAGTTAGATTTTTATGTACTCAGAACCCAGTATTTTTTTAAAACTTAATCGATTTAGTCATTCCAATTAAAAAATTAAAAATGGAAGTGCCGTCAGTCCTTTCTACTTTAACTGTAACATAGACACACCCTAGCACCTAAATGTCTGCATTTAGTGGTAACTAGGAGCTAGTTTGGCAGGAATGTATTTATATTACTCCTTGAAGCTTTATTTCCAAGAAAAAGCTAACATTTTCTTTATTTTTTTGTTTGGTCCTTCTGGTCGATTCCTTAGTTACTCGCATTCCTGTATTTTCGGTAGTTTCTTTGTACTGATAGTTATTTTTCAAAAAAAATCGGCAGGAACAACAATTAGGAATAGCTTTTCCAGTTTTAGGAATTTCCCATCTGAAATTAAAGTGTAGATATTTGACAGAACATGAACACCTAAGTACCAACCAATTTACTTATTTTAAATGAATAACGCTGTACCAATATTAACTTTCTAGGGACACCAACGCGCCTCACACACACTACACACTGAAACGTACTTATAGTACAGTACCCAATATTGACAAAACAGAATTAATTAGTTTATTTTTCGGAGAAAAACGAGGTAAATACATTTTTCAACGAGAAATTCACATAAAAATATGTGGGAATTTATTATATACTCACATATTATATTGCATAACAGAGTTAGAGGGAATTACAGAACAATACAAAATTAAGGTAGGTATAGGTAGTGGATTAGTGTCTTAATTTTTATAGATGTTTACATTATTTAAAAACGACTGATTTCAAATAATAATATGTACAAGTATATAAAAAGAAAGTAATCGTTGTCAATAGGAAAAATGGTCCTAGTTGTGTTTGGGCGCAACGGTACTTAGGTAGGTACCGTTGGTGTCTAAATGGTAAAAATAATCTATCTGGTACTTGTTTGTTCCTCAATCCTTTCTAGATCCAAAGAAAAAAAATGCTGGTTTAAACGATACCTAAGCGTGATTGTTTTGTGTGTGACAAATTGAGGTGCTGTATTCCCAGCTAGGTTATAGAATAACCTGTATAATAGTACAGTGCCAGTCCCCATTGAATAGGTCCCTATTATAATTAAATTGTACACAGTATGTGACTTGACACTAGTCTTCTCCTACAATTTTGTTACTATTGGTGACTTATGTAACATATGGAAAAAATATACTATTATAGAACATTTTCTATAATATTTTTACAAAATATTTATATATTTTATAATACATTTTTAAATATTTTTTATTGAAAGGTTAAACTAACGGACCAAAAACTAATATAATACTTTAAAGTCAACTGGTTGGTCAACAACAGACAACTCAAAAATCTTCTAGCATGTTTGCGATTCTCAGTAGGTATTACGAGTACCTACCTACTGATCGAATGCTCTCCTAACATAAACACCAAGAGCAGCAAGAATGTTGAATACCAATAAACAAACTCATTTAAATAACTTGCGCATTCTCTAGGGCTTCATAAACTGTAGCATGCCTAGCTAACAATCCTCTTAGATATGCTCTCCGCGTCCCTTAGGTGAGAAGATGTCCAAGTTTAGCTATACACAGCGCTGCTATTTCGGTCGCATCGCGATTGATGGGACGGAGTCGCGTGATGGATGGGACGACGCGGCTTGATTTACGTCCCGGCTCACTCCTGACGATTCATGCGAGCCTGGTATACGGACGGGATAGTTCGGGAGACGGAAAAGGAAATAAACTTGGAATTATAAGGAATTTTAATCACTGTAATAATTTTATTAAATTAAACCATAACGGTTGGCTATTTTTGTGGCTCGGTTTTTGTTTTTGAAATAAATCTTTGTAGGCGAAAGATTATGTTCTCAATATAAGTTGAGATGTATTTTAATTAGTGTTTCAGGCAGAAACTTAGATAGAATTGTGCAAAGACAGTGCCATCGGTACTTATGTCTCAAAAGGTGTTACACAAATTGTGAAATAAGACTAAATATAACATATTGCATGTTTTCGTTATTTGAAACATGAACACGGAATAAATATTACCAAGATGCGACTACGTGATATTCATAAATGCTTTACACATGTACATCAAGCTATACATTTCCAGTTTACGCTGATCTCGCTTTGTACGGAAATCTTATACAATGCGAGATCAGCTTATATTGGAAATGTTTAGCTTGATGTGTAGCCGTGCGTACACGATATATTAATGTTTCTCATACAAACAGCTAATTTATAACGCTACGAATCTTTCCCTGTAGGAGTACAACGTACAGTAATCCCAAACGAGCCTGTGAGAATATTCTCCATATTTTTACACGTCTCTGTGGAATATAAAAAGATCCCAAAATTTGCCTCGCTTCGTAATTCCACTTTGTTTATTATTTTATAAAGTCGTCCGTCGGCAGAGCGCACGCGCGGACGACGCAAAATGGCGGCCGCTACGCCCCGCCTTCTTCCGCCGGATGTCCGCTGGCTGTACGCCCTGACGGATGAAGCCACCCTTCAATTGAATTACTTTCTTTTTTATACAGCATGTAACTACATTTTTTATTTATAACTCACTTGGTATATTTAGGACCTGCAAAAGAAAATTGTATATAATTGGTTAGTCCCTCATGATGTGGCTATGTGCAATTTAATGTCGAATCATATTTATTTGTCTACAATGTACTTCTATTATTTTATTTTTTGTACATATAAGCTATTGTTATTATTTGTCGCAATTTTAATTGTATAATGAAGCAAAACAGATTAAAAAGAAATAGAGCTTTGTTTAGGTACTGCCGAAGTTAAGGGCCAGATATTTCAGTAGGAGTTGCTGTATTGTTTTGTAATTATCGTTAATGCAACAGCAATTTAATTATTTAATCTAAATTCCTCATATAATGTTAAATTTTGACGAGAAGGTGATAATGACAAAAAAATACATTTATCGAATGGTGAACCAATTTAGTCCCGAAGGACCAATTTTTTCCTAGAACGCAATGTAAATTTTCCTGTTTAAAAAAAAAAAAGTTTTATTTGATTGGAACTGTGTAGTGTCATTTGTCTTTAGATTGATCAAAATAAGCATACTAGCAATAATATCCATCAAAATAACCAATGCCGCATATTTAAGAATTCAGATCAAATGTTTCCTGTGTATAGACTCCTTTTTATATGGTGGTTAGGCTACGCGTGCCAGAAGTCAGATATGACTTCTAGCACGCGTAGCCTAACCACCATATAAAAAGGAGTCTTTCGACGGAAGAATAGAAAAAATTACAGATTGCAGAAAGATTTCTAGCGTCATAAGCATGGCGATGTTAACACTGAAGAGAAGAAATGTTTCTGTTCTTCAGTCGACAAGTCTACGTTGCCAAGCTTGATAATCAATTTTTGGCTTCGATATATTTTTACACTTTGCGGGAGAAACATTTTACACAACCTCCTCAGTTCATTTCATCCCAATCAATGAAAAAATCGAATACTTTAGTAAGCGCATCCACTTTTAACAACATCACGAGCTACCTCCCCTTTGCAATGGAAATAATATGTATTTTCTTCATAAATACGCTAGTCTTCGGGTCGCTCCGTGCTCGGGCAGAACAGATGTCAAGTTGGATAAAAAGAACTTTGTCTGTTCTTAGTAATATAACACTTATTGCTCCGCCATCCGCATCCGTGGAAATCTGATTACAAACAGCTTGCTTTAAAATTTAATACCTCAAATTATTTTCTTTGATTCTCTGAAAACATACCTATCGTTCCACGTTATTTCGGTGATCAGTGGAGCAATTTCAGAACGTTTTTACTCCACAAAACTAAAACATAATTGAATTTTCTTGTACCCAGACATCAAGTTCAGACAAATTTAATGTTGATGAAATCTTACTATTAGTTCGAAAAAATATTTTCACACGATCGAATATTGCAGCTCCACATACCAATACGTTTAGTTCAACAAAAAACAATTGTTCATTCACAACAAGACGTTATTGCAATCACGTACGAATATACTAGCGCCGCTCATTTGGCCGAGAGGACCAGAATTTATAACTATCATAATGACAAACAGCATTTGGTTTGTTAATAGCACTGTTAAATCAAATGTTTGGATTTGAGGAGTCACTCGATTTAATAATAACAGTTGAAACGTCGCGTTGGATTCCGTCGCCGTTCTATCACCACGCGTGTGCAAACATAGTGACAGACAGCATTGTACAGCCAACACATCGGTGGCAGAACCTTATTATTTATTGAGAATTGAATTCGCTATCGTGTTGAGATATGAACGATGCTTACAGACAGACATCTGTCATCCCCCACCGCTGGTGCGCGACTGACGTTTGTCCCACCCTTCTGTGAGCGCGGAGTGGGGAAACGCTCCGCCCAATCAGGGATACCTATGGAGGAATAAACGTACGAAGTACTTTAGGCGTTAAGTTTGAATTTCGACTCTATACACCAGTCTTGAAAGCTAGTTTTAAGTTTGAACGTATAAAGTTAGGGTTGTACAGAACAAGACATGTGTTTTTTTTATCGATTATTTTTCTCGAATGCAAAGATATTTCGGTCGCCTGCCCTCGGTAGGTAATTGGATTCAGCATGCGTGGAGATCGGCTTCGTCCCCGGATTGAGACGTACACTTGTCTCTTGTAATTATTATAAAGATTTGAGATAATATTCGGATCTCTTTGTTTTGTCGCGGTTCCTGCGCCGGTTTTGTATCATTAACGAATTGTTTCTGCGAACGTGCTCTGTGCATGGCCGCGTGTAATGAACATGTTCTTCAAAATTGTGTTTGAAGTAAAAAGTTTGTTAAAAGTATCTGAGTCATTCAAATTATTGTAATTTGTTAGGAAGTTTCCTTTCAGCTTTATTGTTGACTAGCTTTTGACTGCGGCTTTGGCTGCTTGGAACTCGCAAATTATCCCACGGGAACGTTCTACCGGTATGAAACGTATACTATGTGTATATCCAGGTTATAAACTATCCGTTTTCCAAATTTCATCCAAATCCGTTCGCCCTTTTTTACGTGAGTAGGTATGTAACAAACATCCAAACAGCTAAACATACAAACTTTCACATTTACAACATTAGTAGGACTAGGATAGTAGGATTTTATAGCATGAAGAACTGTAGATATGCAAAATCTTCAGCATGGTTTTAGAAATACTAAAACTTACAGTATATTTCACCTTCTCTCAAGAAATCTCAAACTCATCACCTTACCTACTAGGTTCACGGTAGTCGGTAACAACCCAGCATCGTTATCACAAACAGTCCTACACTATGTTAACGAAACGTAAAATTTGTAGAAGGTTTGTCTATGGTGCGTGCGCGTGCGCCAGCCAGATAACGCGATCGTAGCGCGCGTTTTACTGCGCTCTTATCTATGACTACTTGTTGTTGATTGTCTATGGGCGGTTGCCTTATTTATTGCTCGGTAACTAGGAGAAGCTGCGACTTTTTAATGTCCTTTTAATTTTGGTTAAGGTTTTTTTTATATCTTACCGACATGATTTCGGGGCTTAAAGTTTTAAGTATGTAGATACGTGTCTGCTGTTGGTACCCTAAACAATGTGGCTAATTCCCCGGCCCTAAGGGGGTAAACCGGAATCGACAAAAATAGTTATCCCACATATCTCAGTCCCCCTTACGGGGAAAAGTGGAATAAAAAACATGTACCTTGAACAAATGAAAAATGTTCAAAACAGAATGTTATTCCATAAAGGCTCTCACAGACAGGCGCTACGAGTCTGCAAACTCTATAGAAATAATTCTACTTGAGTCGCGACGCGGCTGTCTGCGAGAATCTTAATACTCTTTACGGCAGCTACAGACAACTATCCTCATTGTAATTTAATCTTGTACCGCGTCACATTATCATTACTGACCACCACATCAAAGGAACATCCAAAAGACAATTAATTTACTTTCATATCATTTCCATCTTTTAATACAAAGTGTCAGTTGTTCAGACAACTCCAAAGACCACTTAACTGATTCCTAGACACTGAGCCACCCTTCTTAATTCAAAATTCGCGGTAATCCGGAAGCGCGTGCGACGGTGGCGCCACTAACTGTCAGCAGATGGCGCACTTCCGCTGCGCAGACGCACGTGGCGCGAATTACGTGCGAACGCGAACTGTAATCGAACGTGACGGTCGCAGGAGACAGATCTAATTGTATCTTGTTTTGTGGGTACGATCCAGTGGGCGTTGGGGTTTTATTTTTGTGTGAATCTTCGTTTTTAGGTGATCGTGAGTAAATTGAATGTTACGTTTCTGACTTCACATGAGATGAAAGTGTATCATTTGCTTCTGTTATTGATAATTAATTAATTCAGTCTTTATTCTTAGAAGATAAATTAAAGTCTTATTTACGTCTAAGAAATTCATAGTATGCAAGTTAGCTTGCTCATAACACTGTTTCCTTTACAATACCACCAATTACACGCAAATGTTGTCCACGATAAATATTCACCTGATCTTGTCTGCGTTTACAGACTCAGACAAAGTCAGATAGCACACAAATGTTTTCAGTGTTTAGTTATGAAAAACCAGCGACACAAATCAGGAAGTGTCCTATTCGGACCCGTATGCCTCGTAACTCCGTCCACCTAAGCTGAGAATTCCTGGTAATCGATATTTTAACATAGCTAAGGATCTGTTAAGCGATCAAGTTGCACATGTCACAAATCCCCAACTATTACTGGCTCGTCGCATGCGCCATTCGTTATATTTATGTGATTCTAACATAATGTCGCCTCAGTCTCTAAGCTGATAATCCTTACGCTTATAGTCTCTGTAACTTGTGAAACTAAACGCCTGTTCAACATTCGTTCAAATCGGAACGTTTTGTCGAAATCCATTCTGAAGCTGTTTATAATTAGATATTTCTGTATAGTTAGTTTTTTGGATTTGAGTCTTGTGTCTGTGTAATAAAATAACAGCCACAAGAGTCAATCGATTTGGTTAAGCTACAGTTGACGCGGCCTGTCCGAGGATGTGTGACCAACCAAGACCCCTTCGTGCCTCCGGAAGCACGTTAAGCCGTTGGCCCCAGTTGTCATAATATTCGTGGATCTTTAACAGTCGTTACGGGTCGTCAGAAGCCAGAAAGTCTAAATGTTACCAAGAGGGGGGGTATCGTGTCACCCAGTAACTGGGTTGTGGAAGTCAGATAAGCAGTCGCTCCATGTGAAATTCATTGTATTCAGCTGCATCCAGTTAAACTGGAAGCCGATCCCAAATAATCGGAAAAAGGCAGGCAGATAGAGTTAGTTTTTTAGGACCCCAGCTGTATACTACCGCAACCTAAATCCAAGGACCACTTTCAAGGTAAACTCGAAATAAATAACAAATATTTCTTAGATAACCAAACAATTAAAAATACCTAAGTACCTATTCAGTTTCTTTCACCGCTAACACGAGACACCAGAGATTTATCCTCAAAATATTCTTGAGAAAAAACGAGGATCTAAAAAAAAACCATAACTCCAGAAATAGTATGTGAAGCGCAGAGATGCGATGACAGGGAATTTATTAACCGTTCGGGATGACTAACTGCGAAATAGGGAACCGACGGGATTACTACAAGATTACGACTCACGGGAACGAGAAAAAAGTGAGATATTGAAAGGAAATTAGTTATAAAAGGTTTTCAATGTCATTTAACGTTATTAAAATAATAGATTTTGTTTGTTTAAATGGTTGTTTGTTTAGTAATAAAAATGTATCATAGTAACATTCGTTTCAGAATCAAGAATTTGTTTTGATTATATTAATCTTGTATTTAGAAAAAATATTTAGTTATTAATGCAATTTTTGTTATTTGAACGATTTTTTCATTATAAGCCTAAAATTGTAACCGAATGGCTAAGCCAACCTCTTATTTTGTTAAAACTTTCGGGTAGAAGTACGTAGGCTGACTTTTAACACCATATTGTTTCATCTAAATTGGACTTACTGTTTCACCACCCCATCGACACCCCATAGTAGTAGCAGCAGTAATAGAGGTGCATGCTCGCCTCACGAGCGTGATGTATACCGTTTTAATTAGGACTTCCTCACACGACGCCGACACCCGACCGAACACTGCGTTAATACCAACAACTTTAGGACTGCATGAGCTTTCAGTTAAAAAGAAAATAACATTAATGAAGATTATGATCAAAGGAAGTTCCTAGAAAAGTGTATGAAATGATTTTGTTGGCAGTAGATACATATTTGTTTTTAAATATCTAATGAGTCTGTGACTAAGGCCTGTATAACGGAACCTCACTCAAGACTCGAGCATTACTTAAAACTAGTATTACTTAGTGTTTTTTGGTTGAATCTTCACAAAGTTAAAATTGTATACACAGAAGCTCTTAAAATTCTGGTGGGATTAAAACGACATGTTTTCAAAAAATATTTTAGTTCACTCAGTTTGAAAGGAAGAAACTAATTTCAGTCACAATACTTAGTTTCCAATTACAGAACCTCACTCAAGACTGAAATTAAGAACTATTGGATTGGTTGAAACTAGTTTTATTTTAATTAATGCTCAGGTCTTGAGGGAGGTCCAATTTTTTTTTACTAGTCGGTAGAGCTGACCAGATTTGTAAGAGCTTTTGTACATACAAAATTTTAACTTTGTGAATATTCAACATATTAATATCTTTCTTTTCAATAGTATTTATCAAAATTTTACGTAATATCAATCCCCAACTTTTTTTAAACACTAGCTTTAATGCAGCCTTTGAAATCGTTACCTGGACAACAAATCTCCAGTATCTCTCCCATCTAAGAGGAAGCCTCTCCTTCCACAAGATGTTAACGACATCGTTTTTCACGTGTAATTTGAATACGTTGGTCCTTCGGTACGGATGCGTGGTTAGGTCCCAGCGGGTTCGTGGAAGCGATGGGTCGGGGGTGCTCCCACGCTATAAATATCAACCAGATACCTTCACTGCCCTTGGATATCCTACTTCCCTGGTATACCTACATATGACTTGGACTTTATGTGGGATAGCGGTTGTTTTAGGGCTTAAAGTGATGTAATGCGAATCTATATCATGTACGATATAAGGCCTGGTTTGTCTTTTTCGCTGTATGTACCGATTCAAAATCAAAAGTCATTTATTCAAACTAGGCTGGTGTCAGCACTTTTTGAACGTCAAAAATTACAAAAGACAGTCCTCCAAAAAACGCCCGCCTTTCACCACTTCCTAGTGCTTTAGCTGGGAAGAAGAAGTGGCGCAACAAACTCCCCAGCAGATTGGGTTTCAAATCACTTCATTTCACTAATTTGTTTGATAATTTCCAGCACCTAGGTAAAATTATGTAAACTTTCATTGCTTTTTACTGTCCCTTCATGTCGAGTTATCGATGACTGAAGTAAATCTACGCTTTGCAATAACTGAAAATACTGAAATCATTCTTATTCTAATCTAAATAATTAATTTCACATAAAACTACATGGGCACTTATGAAATTTCAGAAGTTAGGTGCACGGTTGCAATTTGCCGCTTCCTATGGGGAAGAGCCGGCAAGAAACTCCACGGTTAGGTACTCTTTTAAAAATAATTTTCTTTTACAATGTTTTCAAATTACAATGTTAATAAGTAGGCACCCTATGGGAGGACAGTGTTGGCCTGTCAACAAGTACCAGGTATTTAACAAAATAGGAAATAAAATGATTATTTTAATGCAACATTACTCGTACAAAAACTCTTCCGTTCTTTGTCTATACCTACAAAGAAATTCGTTTCCCAAACAAATACCTACCTGTAAAGCAAAACATTGTTAGACGTTTAATTAGAGTTTTGTACAATAGCTACACATAGGTATGAACATTTGTTACTTACTAATTGGATTGATGTTAATTAGATACACGCGAGCAACGAATAATGTACAACTTGAATACACGAAAAGTAAGTTGTTGGCTGGTAAATTATTAAGAACTAGCAACGCCCCGCGGTTTCATCCGCGTAGTTCCCGTTTCTGTGGAATTACTGGGAAAAAAAATAGCCTATGTCACCCGGGGATAGAGTAGCTTCCCAACACTGAAATAATTTTTCAGATTGGTTCAATAGTTTCGGAGCCTATTCAATGCAAACAATCAAACAAATAATCAAATCATTCCTCTTTATAATATAATAGAAAACTATACCTAAAATTAAATTATTTTCCGACCAAGATATCATAAGGGTACTCCCTCGTCAACTCTGGTCCTTGGATCCGATTTTCCTAGTGACATACATAAGTATCTTATTGTTCCAATGCATGCTTTAATTTGAAACAATATAGACCAATCATCATATACTTAGCCTTACCCAACTATGTTGGGGTCGGCTTACAGTCTAAACGGATCCAACTCAGTACAAGTATTACTTACGTCATCAGACAATGGAGGTAGATCCAGTGACCATTTCATGTAATTATGATTTTTAAGAAATAATCATTTTGATACTCTATAAATATAACTTTATTCGAATTACTCTATGGTTTCACGGGAACACACCCAGCTGGTATAGGTACTCGATCTCTTCATAAAATCAACAATTGTTGTCTTAAACCATTACTTACCAAGCACGGCAAGCAGAACGCCATTACAGTTAGCATCATAAACTTGTGCTCTTGTAATCTACATGAGAGCATGATTTAAGATGCAAACTGATAATAAACTGACGGCTCATTATTTATGCAAATTATCTGTCTCACCACCGGTCCCGCCCTTTTCATTTATTTTAATTACTTCAATAATATTATTCTTAAACATTAATTTAAGCGCCCATCGTAAATAGCAATAAACTGAAGCGTTATAAAGGGTAAGTAGTTTATAGTAAACTTTATCTAACATTAACATACAATAAAAAAACAATAATAGAATTAAAATTCAATTCAACATGTTTGAAAATGTCCTTTTGTAGTTAATTGGTCGTTTATAACTATAAGGGACGAGTCATAGTTGGCAGTTGTTCGCCACCTTTCGCCTGTTAGAGAAAAACTTTTTTCAAAAAAATAACAACCGACTTCCCAAAAAACACTACAAAGTGCAAAATAACTTTAATTTCGGAAGTCGGTGACTTTGGATGTGTATTTTAATTATTTGTCACCGCCTTCCAAAATTAAAGTTATTTTGCACTTTGTAGTGTTTTTTGGGAAGTCGGTTGTTATTTTTTTGAAAAAAGTTTTTATTTTTCACTTTTTAGTTACCTACCCCACATCAATTCGAAATTTCATCATCCTTAGAGTCAAAACAATGCATACTTATGCTATAGCAACATTCGCGGTTGATTTGCTGTAATTTTTTGAAGAGTTCCGTTGTCTGTCTCCAAAACGCATCATCAGATCTATATGAAATTTAAATGGGACCATTTCGGAGTAAACCCCTTTCGAACAAAAAAATAATTTTGCAAATCCGTCAATATACGACGGAGTTATGCCCGAACATACATAAAAAAAAAAAAAAAAAAAAAATATAAACATGTCGAATTGATAACCTCCTTCTTTTTGAAGTCGGTTAATAAAACACACTGTATCGAAGCGACTCGTCCCACTGCGGACGTAAGGACCTGTAGTGACAGCCTGATATTTACATTTCCTATCTTTTGACGCACCTTGTTATGGTAGGGATAGAAAAAACACTATTCAGTATCGATTGATTTGTTTGCTTGTAAGGTAGGTCTTGTGAAAGTTAAGTTAATAAGCCAGATAGAAAGATAAGGTTTAATTACATGCATTCAAATCTTATGAAAAACCCATGAACTTGCTATTATCTGATCAACGTGTTACAATTTTATAATTAGACTGTAAATTCAATTCAACGATAACACTACAATGTTCCCTAGCCGCAACACCTACGTTTTACTCCCACATTTTTTGCAACTTTAATTAAAATAAAAACATGCATTATTATGCACCCAGTACACGGCGGTCGGCGAGGGCGCGGCGTTTTTTCGCGTCTTGCTTGTCGCGACTCGGGCCGTCACCACGGCCCTTAATGGCCGAGCTTGTCACGCGCCCGGGCCGTTATTTACGGGCCCGATAACCATCGCATGCCCAACCTGCTGCTTAGTCCACCACATCCACAAAAAAGTCCGCAGAGAACTAAATTAAGTTTATTAGCTTATTCTCTTTAGATTTATTTGGAATAGATGTTAATTGTTAGTGCAATTGGTTCTGCATTGTTGGTTTATTTTATTGGTAGGTTTTATAGAATATTTACGTTGTAATTATGTACTCTATCTAGGTTTATTTATTTTAATTAAATTGTTTGCTTATCTTGCAATAATAATTAATCTAGATTTTACCGCCTTCATGTTTTCAGACGCCAATAAAACGGCTGAAAACATACGACAGTTAAAAAATTAATAAAATTGATAACGATTTGACACTTACAATTAAATTGTAGTAAGTTAGTTAGGAAAGGACTGGCTCTGCGGTCACCAACCCGCATGCCCAGCGTGGTGACTATGGGCATCAAAACCTCCCATGGATAAAGTGCCAAAACTACGGCCCCCAGTTCCCGGTGGTCCCGTTATTCCTGGCCAAGGTAGCGGTCACGGTAACGGCGGGACGGGGGGTGCGAAGAATCCCCGGGTTACGACAGGCTACCAACGACGACTACATCTGGCTACGTACAATGGACGTTCGATGAGGCTGGACCATCACCTCGCTGAACTTGAGGTAGAGTTAGGTCGCATTAACTGGCATATACTGGGGTTATCTGAAATCCGAAGACAGGGGGAGGATACGATAACCCTGGAGTCAGGCGACCTATTCTACTTTCGCGAGGGTGATCAGCTCTCCCAAGGCGGTGTCGGCTTCTTGGTCAACAAAGAACTCACTAGCAGCGTTGTGGAAATCAGTAGTGTGTCGACACGGGTAGCGTACCTTGTTCTTAAAGCTCACTGACAGGTACTACCTGAAAGTGATACAGGTATATGCGCCAACTTCGACATGCTCTGATGAAACAGCCGAGGCCTTGTACGAGGACATTGCCAAAGCAATACACAGTACGACCAAGGCTCACTACAACGTTGTTATGGGGGACTTCAATGCTAAAGTGGGAGTACAAGAACGCAGCGAATCGAAAATCGGACCGTTCGGTTTGGGGCGCAGGAATCATAGGGGGCAAATGCTGGTAAACTTCTTAGAGTCGCAGGGGCTCTTTTTGATGAATTCGTTCTTCGAAAAGAAGCCCCAAAGGAAGTGGACCTGGCAGAGCCCCGATAACGTGACAAGGAACGAGATCGACTTCATCATGACGGATAAGAAGCACATATTTAGAGATGTCTCCGTGATCAGCAGGTTCAATACCGGAAGCGATCACAGGCTTGTCAGAGGCACTCTAAATATCAATTTTCGATCTGAGAGAATCCGCATGATGCGGCCTACCCTCCGACCTACGCAGCTCCAAACTGCTCTAGGATCCGAAAAGTTCCAACTGGAACTTCAAAATCGATTCGCCCTGCTGGAAACCTCAGGCACTGTTGACGAAAAAGCCGACGAGGTGATTAAGGCACTACGTGACGTGTCCCGCAGACTTTTCCCGTCGCAGCGAAAAAGTAAGGTGTCCAAACTTTCCTCGGAGACTCTCGGACTTATGAGGGAAAGACGGGAATTGCCATCCACGCAGCCGTCTTCGTCAGAAAAGAGGGCCTTAAACCTAAAAATACGAAAGCTGACGCGACGCGACCTTCGGTGCTCCAACACCCGCGACATTGAGGTCGCCATTGAGCAAAACCGAGGGTCGAAAGTGTTCGCTCAGCAATTAGGGAGGTCCCATCTGACGAAACTAAGAACTGCGGATGGCAGAATCGTGACTTCAAAGTCCGAGATACTCGAGGAAGTCGAGGAATTTTACGGGCAACTTTACTCAACGCGGACGGCAAAACCAGCGGAACATAGTGCAGATGACCACCGAGCCGAATTAACGCGCCACTACACGGAAGACATCCCAGATGTCGACCAGTGCGAGATTAGGGCGGCTCTCGAGCAGCTTAAGAACAACAAGGCACCGGGTGATGACGGAATAACGACAGAGCTCCTTAAAGCGGGCGGGGCTCCAGTCCTAAGAGAGCTAGCGAGTCTCTTCAATTCCGTCATCCAAGAGGGTACAACGCCCGAGGCGTGGAGCAGAGGTGCGGTGGTTCTGTTCTTCAAAAAAGGTGACAAAACCTTGCTGAAAAACTACAGACCCATCTCACTTCTGAGCCACGTCTACAAGCTGTTCTCGAGGGTCGTCACGAATCGTCTCGCCAGAAGACTTGACGAGTTCCAGCCGCCAGAACAAGCCGGATTTCGAAAAGGCTTCAGTACCGTAGACCACATCCATACTGTTCGGCAAATTGTACAGAAGACTGAGGAGTACAACCAACCGCTGTGTATGGCATTTGTGGACTACGAGAAAGCCTTCGACTCCATCGAAATATGGGCAGTTCTGGCCTCTCTGCAACGATGTCGAATTGACTGGCGCTATATCGAGGTGTTGAGATGTTTGTATGACGCTGCTACGATGACTGTCCAGATCCAGGATAAGGAAACAAGTCCCATCCAACTCCTCAGAGGGGTGCGACAGGGGGATGTTATATCCCCGAAACTGTTCACCAACGCGTTGGAGGATATCTTTAAGACGTTGGACTGGACTGGACAGGGTATCAATATTAACGGCGAATACATCTCGCACCTTCGGTTTGCCGATGACATCGTCATAATGGCAGAGACACTGGAACAGTTAGACCAGATGCTGCACAGCCTAAGCGGAGCTTCTCGGCGGGTTGGCCTCGGCATGAATTTGGACAAGACGAAAGTCATGTGCAATTCCCACGTCTTGCCGAGTCCAATCCACATCGAAGGGTCGCTTCTCGAAGTTGTGAAGGAGTATGTTTACCTAGGACAAGTCATCCAGCTCGGTAGACACAACTTTGAGAAGGAAGCCGACAGGAGGATCCGGTTGGGTTGGGCAGCGTTTGGGAAACTACGTCAAGTCTTTTCGTCGCCTATTCCGCAATGCTTGAAGACTAAGGTCTTCAACCAGTGCGTCCTGCCCGTGATGACATACGGCGCCGAAACGTGGACACTGACAGTCGGGCTGGTCCACAAATTTAAGGTCGCTCAGCGCGCTATGGAGCGGGCTATGCTCGGAGTTTCTTTGAAGGATAAAATCAGGAACGAAATTATCCAGAAAAGAACCGGAGTTACCGACATAGCTAATAGAGTGAGCAAGCTGAAGTGGCAGTGGGCTGGCCATGTTTGTCGAAGGACCGATGGACGGTGGAGCAGACGAGTCCTGGAGTGGAGACCGCGTCTTGGCAAACGTAGTGTGGGACGCCCCCCAGCTAGATGGACCGACGACCTTAAAAAGGTGGCTGGGACAGACTGGATGCGGAAGGCGGAGGATAGAGTATTGTGGCGCAGCTTGGGAGAGGCCTATGTCCAGCAGTGGACTGCGATAACTGAGTTGATTGAAGTTAGTTATACCTTCTACAATTCAAGGATAAGGTTCAGATTCTAATAAAACAAAAGTGATACAAACCATCACAGTGGGTGTCATTTTCGAGGGAACTCCATCTTAACAAAACCCAAAAAAACCTAGTGCTACATAATTTCATCTACCATTTCGCTTAATGCTCTCATAATGGTATTATAGCAAATAAATCAAGTAAGGAATACATATGTCCGCTTCCCACCGCGCGGGATGGCGCCCTGCATCCCTGGGTGTCGTGACAAGCAGCCATTATGATCTAATGGTGTTACTGCATGATGCATCCCGCTGAATAGGATGCTTTAAATACATGTTCGTACATGTATTTAAAACATCCTATTCAGCGATGTGTTACAATCTGGTTTTTGTATACATATAATTATAATATGGAAACATGCATTCGTTGTTTATGACATCGTGTGGTCTCTGGTCATTTAATTGGAAAATCTTGTGCTTTTGAACAGAGAATGTGCAGACGCGGATTTTGAATCTACCTATAGCGATCTGCGAATTCTGATCGATCATCGAATGTAGCGTACAAGCACTCCCACGAAATATACCACACCCTACAGATACATTTTCCAAGCCAATTCACCTATTGTTGAATGCGAAGACATATGACATCCATCAACTCGCACTGGGCCTGCGTGGTGGATTATGGACTACTCCTTCTCACAGAGGCCCTGTGGCCCAGCAGTGGGAAAATTATAGGCTGATTATGATGATAATTATGACCTATTGTTGAAAACGTTCTCACAAATATACCAACTTTTCACTAACCAGTGGTAAATTGACCGTTTAGGGACAAAACGCTATCTCTTAGCGAATAAATCTAATAAAGAGAGATTCATTGGCCCTGCCTTCTATACATATTGTAAATTAAAGTCGGTTTCCGTGCCTGTCTGTGTGCGCGTTATTATACACAATGGATTTTGATGCGGTTGTCACCATAATTTAGGGAATTTATTCCAGGTTTGTATGTATATTTAATACATTAACATTAAACTTACTGGTCGGGTTGTCAGAAGCCCGAAAGTCTGACAACCGGTCTGACCGAGGGAAATCGTATTACCCAGTAAGTGGGTTGTAGAGGTCAAATAGGCAGTCGCTCCATCAACACCAAGGTGTACATTTTTTAAGAGGGAAGCCGAAGCTAAATCGGCTCTTAACTTACTTATCAATAAAGAACACTTATTATCATTCTAAAATTAATATGGGAATGTAAATAATAAAATGTGCAAAACTCCTCCATCTCGTTCTCGCCGATGCATTTTTCTATATTTGTCTGTGTCATACACGACCTGTTGTACAGCGGCTTTCTCTCGTCCATATCAAGCGATGCCACGTGACCTAAAGTGATATCTCGCTGTTGTATGAATTTTTAGTTCCCGATTATGACATTTGGTGCCGGGTTAATATAGATTTTTTATTTTTTTGTTGTTATAACACACTAAAAACAACCGTTTTTGTTGTTTGAATTTAATACCCGTAGTGTAACTATATTTTTTGACAATAGTAGCCAGTATTGACGTGAGATTTTTTAACAACGATAAAGTTGCCGATACGAATCCCCGAAGGGAAGCCGGTAGGAATCATGTTATATGGTGCTTCCGTCAAATACTGGTATTTAACTGCATCCGGCCGAAACCAAAATAGTTAGGATAAGGCTAGGCAGATCATGAATATCATGATTAACCTTACTATACCTAATAAAGAAATCTGAATGTGTTATCGTGCCAAGCAGGGGCGAGTCGCTAGTTCGCATGATCACTTGAACGCTCGCGGGCGTGATCTATCTGAAACTGAATGTTTGATCTGCCATCTCTCCACGGTTATGGGAACTTGGTGATAATGGCGCTGTTTGTGAGGGGTGGCTTAGTAACCTTCGCGCATAACTAATATAGATTAAATAAAATAAGGAATGGACGTTTCCCATGCGGATTTAGGAATTGATTAGAGTATTTTAATGTTTCATAATAGTCTGGGCACAAAATCTGTATCATCATTCATCACTATTGTAAAACAAAGTGTTTGTCTGTCTAAACTTAAAAAACCACAAAACGGATTTTGGTTCGGTATTCATCAATGGATGGAGTGACTCTTGAAGAAGGTTCAGAGGTATATAATTAATTAACTTCTTGTAAAAATCCCGGTAGTAAGTGGGATATTTTTTGACAACCACGCGGGCGAAGCTGCAAACAAAAACTAGTTAAGGATCATTCTGAACAAGACCTTTTTAGACCAGAACTATAATAATTATTTATTTATTTCAGACAACATGATCAAAATCAAAATCAAAATATTTTTATTTCATATAAACCTGCATGGGCACTTATGAAACGTCAGAAGCTAGGTGCACGGTTCTAAAATGTTGTTTCCTATTAGAGAATCCAATCCCGCATCAAAATCGCGATCCCGCAAGCCTGCGGGATTAAGATCATCAATCCCGCGGATCCCGCGGGATTTGCGGGATTGATTTTAATTATTATTATTTTTGTTTCATGTAATTTAAAGAAAGAAAATAGACAAATATTTTTAATTATTCTTATCAACATGAAGCAAAGTTATCACTTATATTATAAATTAAATATAATGATGTTAAGGACAATACAATATTCACAATATTTCACGTTTCATATTTAGATTTTTATTTGAAATAGAACATATTCATTGGTTTGCCTCTACATTTAAAATCAGCTTATTTTTTTTGAAAATACTTTCGAAGAAATGATAAAGTATCTAACGTTTCATCTTTTAGATTTGATCTTATCTTGTTGCATAAATAGCCAGCGGCGGAAAAAGCACGCTCGGCTTCCACACTTGTAGGCGGAATTGACTTTACATAAGTATAAACAGCTTCCAAATACTTCCTCCTATTCCCTCCACATTCAAAAAGTGTCATCTCACGTTTCAATATCAAATCAGTTGAATTATCTCGAGTGGGTACACGCACAGCAGCTCTAGACTCTGCCACCCATTCAGTACGGAGACTGCGCTCTAATTCTTCTTCTAGTGTATGTGAAGGCAGATTCGATAAAGGCATGTCTTCTTCACTGTCATCATCTTGCTGGTTTTCAGTTTCAGGTTGCACGTCTGACATCAGTCTCTCAATTAAACACTTCATTTCAGTTCTTAGCGTAGCTTTACTTGGATAAAAGAATGGATTGTCCTCTACACTTGCAGACCTTGAATCTTTTTCTAGATATTTTTTTGGATTTTCCAAGTAAAGCAACACAGCAGTTATTGATGTGCGGCGTTCTTTTATCCGGCGAGACAGTGACACAACAAGTTCCTGGCTTAACCTGGTGTTTTGTAGATTCAGTTTATTAATCATGAAACGCAATGTGGTTTCTGCGGTAATTAATGTTGCATCCTCGCGGTATAAGACGTTTACAGCGAGCTTCACTGGCTCTAAAGCTTGTTCAATATGAGTCAAAGTCATATATTCTTCGTCTGTGAATGAAAATGAAGATGATGTCAGTTTAAGGTCAATAAGTGCTTTAGATATGCAATGTGTGACTTCGTTGAACCTCGACAACATTGATGCGAGACTGCTCCAGCGCGTTCGGCAATCTAAAATAAGCTGCAATTCTTTGCCAAATTCTGCTTTGATGTATTGTTGCAGCAGATCATTTTTTACAGGAGATTTTGAACTAAAAACCTTGACAATTTTTCTCACTTTTTGAATAAGTTCTCTGTATTGTGGTAGCAACTCTTCTGCTTGGATTTCTTCCTCTACCGAAAAATTACCTTGCTCGTGGTTATCATCTTCACTTTCATTATCACTCTCATTATCTGGTCTGTTTCCGAGTACTTCAGCTTGCATTTCTTCTTCTTGTTGTTCTTGTCTCTTATTGTACAGAACTTCAAGTACAGCGAGTTGCAATCCATGTGCGAAGCATAATTGGTGGTGCGCTGATAATAATCTGCCAACTTTCTTCATGACGGCTGCACCATCGGTTGTCGCTGCGATCACATCTAGATTTAGGTCAATTTTAAAATCCTGGAGTTTTTTTTCAAGCGCAGTTACACAGGCTTCTGCAGGAAAACGTCCTTCAATTCTTACTAGCCCCAGATTCCAAATGTTCGCAGTCGCAGCTCCACCGGTAAATAAGTGAAGATTTAAATTCAAATAGCGGCGATTTCTTATAGATGTCCACTCATCAAAAGTTAGTGTGAAACGCTTTTGCAATTTTTTCAGTGTTTCAAGTTCGCCGATAGTTTTCTTTCGAATGGATGCTCCGTAGGCCATCACCATAGTTTGTATCGTGCTGGCAGAAGAAGGCAATTTGTGGCCTTCCGATTCAAATAATTCGCGCAAATCAATTGACGTGATGAATTTTGAGAATGGGATTCCATCTTTTGCTACCATTCTGCACACTCTTTCTTCCATAGAAACTTTTTTTTCGAGTGGGAAATAATCTGTTTATTTCTTTCTTTTCGGTGGGACTGACACTGCCGAAGTTGAAGCACATTCGTCTAAACGTGAAGTAGTTGAACTAAACGAGCCAATTTGGCTTGAGCTGCTCGTTTCCATTCCCGGTGCTGGATTTTCAACGCTACTGCTGACGCTGACGCTATCAACCAAGTTCAAATTCATGTTATGCTTTGTTCGCAAGTGGGTGTGAAGGCCTTTAGTAGAGCGAGCAGAGATTTTTATAATAGCAGGACATAACTTACATTTAGCGGTTGATCCATTTTCCGCTCTTAAAAAATGTTTCCATACTTCACTCGAGCTTTTATACTCTTTATAAACTAAATTGACACTCATTTTTAATAATAAATTGTATTTTTTCACTTGTCTCGTGCTCTTAGCACTTTGATAACTTGATAATAAAAAATAATAGTCCTGTCGTACGTTACGTAACCTTTTCACATCACAAGTAAGACGCAAATGACGCAATAACATTCTTTGACACTTGACCGCGCGCAAAAGTAAATCCCCGTGCGCCGTAGGGGAATCCTCAGTCATAGAGTACTGGAACTGACATTGATTACGTTCCGTTCCGTCCGATAATAGTTCCGATCATCGTCTGAGCCTATTTTTCTTACTTTTTTTCAATCCCGCGAACGTGCGGGATCCCGCATGAGTAATCCCGCATTTTTGATCCCGCAAAAAAGGTGCGGGATCCCGCATCTGCGGGATCCCGCGTTTGCGGGATTGGATTCCCTATTTCCTATGGAGAAGAGCCGGCAAAAAACTCCACAATCCATTCACGATCCATTTTGTTAGTAAAATTAGTGCTAAGGTCAAAACAAAATTTAAGGCAACACTTTTTATTTGTTTTTTATAATACAAACGAATTAAAATAAAACAATACCCTTTATTTATTTAAACGTCATAGGTGCTTTGAACTACGAATAGTATCCGATGTTCGAGGGCAGCAGGCTTAGCACGAGCACCGATTTGTCGACGGAAGAATAGACATTACTATTAACTAAATGATGTACAATAGGAGAAGATGGCTATGTTTTTCTATTCATTATCACAGTTATGCGTTCTAAACGAATCATGATTTTGTAGATAATCGTAAAAACTTTGTGGCCGTCGAGTAAAAAGTTTTGTTGTCAGTGTGATTTTGACAATTTGGGAAGAAATATTCTTCTGAAATAGTCTACATTTATAAGGACCTAGACAAATATCGTTAGAAACGAAAGACTAAATGACAGATTGTAGAAGGATATCTACGGTGCGATTACAAAAATGTAGGAACGAAATGTCACTTTGTATTGAAAAAGCACTGTCTATTCTTCGAAGAAATACAAAGCGCCATGCTAAGCCCGCTGGTTGACAAATTGCGTTGTAATTGAAGTGGACGTTTGCACCCACACCCTCTATGCGTTCCTGTTCAGAACAAAATTTAGTTTAAGGGCCTATACTACCTCAAATAGCCTAGCATGATCCGTCGTTACGTCGAAAGTATTGCAGCATTCATTTTGAAATAAATATATGGTAAAGTTGAGGATTAATGCTAGGTACTATGTGTGGCGAAAACACGATTCCATAACATTTTCTCGATAGAAAAAAAATCCAAAGTTAGGTCCAAACCGAACTTTAAACCGCTGGTATTCAAAAAATACTTCAAATTAGATCATGAAACTTTGCATACTAACTGAACTAACTATAAAGCAGGTCTTATGTGTTTTACTTTTTTTAAATTACCATTATTTTCACCGATTAAAGAAATTACCTAAACTATCAGCGTCTTGAAGTTCGTTCCCCGCCGCCCGACACCCCCGCTCAGTCTTGCTTCGGCTTTCGAACGGGAGGGTTGTGTCGCTTGCGCTCAGAACATACATTACGCAACAGGACGACGTAAAAATAAAATGTTGAAAGTAATTAGGTTTATAGTATTGGCGCAATGGGAAATAACCGTAATAAAAATAAGAAGCAACTGAGTTGGCGTACAGAATCAGGCAAACATCGTATCTACCGACCTATTAATTTACAGTACCTATTAGTGATTATAAACATATAGGTAGCATATGACTGGTTTGGTGCAGTGGCTGAGCGATTGGCTGCTGCGCTACGAGTCGCAGGTGTTTCTGCATGTGTGAAGATTTGTGTTTGTAAACGCTCACCGTTCACGATTCAGGAGAAATCCAGCGTGGGGCAACTTTTATAAAAATAAAAAGATAATAACCTCCTTTTTTTTGAAGTCGGTCAAAAGTTATCTAAATGGGTTTGTTTCTGTTATGTATATTTTTTTTTTACGTTACCCTGCTCCAGGATTTCTCCTGAATCGGAGACGGTGCGATTACAAACACAAATCTTCACATTTCCCAGACGTACAACTATCTGTAGGCCATAAAAATATTTGTTCCGTTCGGGAATCAAACCCGCGACCCGTAGTGCAGCACCGAAGGGTTTGGAAAGTAATAAAAAAATATAAATATGTTCGGTAAGTAGGTACTTACCCATCTAACTATAAGAAACAAAACTGTAGTTCTTCCAACTTATCAGACAGCTGTGCTGCTGGGGAGTTTGTTGCGCCACTTCTTCTTCCCAGCTAAAGCAGTAGGAAGTGTCGAAGGGTGGGCGTTTTTGGGGGACTGTCTTATGTAATTTTGACGTTCGAAAAGTCAGCACTTTTCGAACGTCAAAATTACATAAGACAGTTGAGAGTCAGCACTCTCAGCCTAGTTTGAATAAATGACTTTTGATTTTGATTTGATTTTGATTTTGATTTTGTAACTTAGTTATCTGACTGCATTGCTGCCTACCACCTGCATAAAAATGATGAGCCTACTGACGTAGTTTGGTAGTTTAGCTAAATACCGGACAGGTGTTGGCCCGCATGAAAGCAGGCAGACTCCGTTACCCTCAGCGGCCGCATACGGCATATATATATGAGTTTCTTCTACCTACCTAAACACGGCTACATAATTATCAACCTATATATCTCCAGTATAAGCTGATCTCACATTGTATCGGCATTCCGTACAATGAGAGGTCAGCTTATACTGGAAATACATAGCTTGATATATAGCTTATTCATGCGGAAAGTCTGCTTTTATGGACGATTTCGTCTTCCTTTGTATATTTTTAGGGTTCCATATCCAAATGATAAATAAAAATTTGTAAGTTCTAGGTACCTAGATATTATTAACTTGCCACGTGTGATTGTTGCAGGACCCAAATAAATTCGGACGAAACGATATCTTCATAATAGGTCTTTACCTATGAAATTGCCGTTTTGTATGAAAAAATTTAAACGAATTATTTTCATGAATTTTTTATTTGTATTAATCGAAGTAATCACCCATGCAATCAATGCATCTTTGCCATCGCAGTGGCAGTTTATTGATGCCCTTCTTAAAGAAATCAGCTGGACGGGAGGCAACAAATTCTTCAAAGGCATTTTGTACTGCCTCTCGGGTATTAAATTTTTTTCCCGCCAAGAAGTTATCCAAATTCTGGAAAAAGTAGTAGTCTGTAGGCGCAAGGTCTGGTGAGTAGGGCGGATGACGGAGAGCTTCCAACCCCAGTTCTTGCAACTTGGAGACCGTCTGCTGTGCAGTATGAGGTCGCGCGTTGTCGTGCAGGAGCAGCGGAGACGAGCGATTGACCAATGCTGGTTGGAGATGCGCCAGCTTCTCCATCATTGTGTTCAGTTCTTCACAGTACACATCTGCAGTAATGCTCACCCCGTTTGGTAAGAAGCTGTGATGAATCACACCGGCGCTAGACCACCAAACAGTGACCATCACTTTTCTAGGGGTAAGTTTTCGTTTAGGGCATTGTTTAGGTGCTGAACCAGGATCCAACCAACTTGCTGAGCGCTTACGGTTATCAAACAGAATCCATTTTTCATCGCAGGTAACAATGCGGTTCAAAATTCCTTCATTTGTGTGTCTGTTGAGCAGTGCAAGGCACGTCTCGAAGCGTACTTCGCGCTGGCGATCATTGAGTTCGTGGGGCACCCATTTGTCAAGCTTTTTTACCTTGCCAATTTGACGCAAATGGACCAATATTGTTTTGACGCTAACGTCGAAAGCTGCTGCTAATTCAGCCGTAGATTGTGTATCATCAGCTTCCACAATCGCCTTTAATTCGTCATTGTCGACCAAAGTCTTCGGACGACCGCGAGGTTCATTTTTCAGGTCGAAATTTCCAGAACGGAAGCGAGCAAACCAATAACAGGTGGTGCGTTGGTTTGTAGTGTTAGCTCCGTAAACGTCGTTGATGTTGCGTGCCGCTTGTGCCGCGTTGCTGCCACGACGGTACTCATATTCCATAATTACTCGAATTTTTAACGTATCCATGATGACGAAAAAGATTGAAATGCGATGAAAATGTAACACTAATCAATAAAGAAATGACTACTTTTAGAAAAAAAAATCCATGTTTTTAAAATAAAATTAATTTGAAATTAGAATTCATAGCCAAACAAAAATTATTTTGATTTGAAATGGCCAGTACTGCAGAACGGCAATTTCATAGGTAAAGACCTAATATATTATAAAACTAGCTTTTGACAGCGGTTTCGCCCGCGCGGAATGTCATCCCCTATCCTTAGGGGTTGAATTGCGAAAAATACTTGCTTATTCCTTGTCTACATTATAAAGGGAACCTCTGTACAAAATTTCAGCTTTCTAGGTCCAAGCGTTTGAGCTGGATGAGTCAGTCAGTCAGGACTTTTCTGTTTACTACCTTTTACAAAATATAGAATTGTAAGTATCATACGTGTTTGATCATCACGAAATTAGCTGTTGCCTGCCCCATGGCACTACCGCTGGGTACTAATTCGTAACGGTACTATCACCAAATTAGCGAGTTCACTATAAAACTTTTCATAATGTTGAACTTTTTAGGGATCCGTATTATTTATTCATGTTGACAAAATAATGCTTCCAAGTGTACTTTTATAATGAACTAGCTTCTAACCGCAGCTTCGCCCTCGTGTTAGTCGGAAATTATCCCCGATAACGTACTTCCGGGATAAAAAGTATCCTATGTGCTAATCTAGACTATAATCTATCTTTATGCCAAATTTAATTCCAATCATTTTGGCCGTTTTTGCGTGAAAGAGTAACAAACATCCACATCCATACATACAAACTTTCACGTTTACAATATTAGTAAGGATGTTGCGTTATCTTGCATATCACGAGTACCACCTGAGGACATGAGCTGTTCACTGAATATACATAGTGACGAAAAAATATTGGCTGCGTAAGCTTTTTATTAATAATACTTTTGATTCTATTAGTAAATAGATGGCTCTGAAGCAGCTCAAAAATAATAAGGCGCCGTCATGAGGCGGGTCATGACGGAATCCGGAAAAGGCCGGCGGGAAACCCGTTCATAAGGCCCTCCAGAAGCTGTTTGATTCCGTCATACTCGAGGGCAAAACGCCCCAGGCATGGAGCAGTGGTGTGGTGGTACTTTTCTTTAAGAAGGGTGACAATGCCCTTCTAAAGAATTATAGGCATATCTCACTTATGAGTCATGTCTACAAGCTGATTTCCAGAGTCATCATGAACCGTCTAGTGTGCAGATTTGACGACTTCAAGCCTCCCGAAAAAGCCGGGTTCCGTAAAGGCTTTAGCACAGTAAACCATATACATAGGCTGTAGCAGGTTATACAGAAGACCGAAGCGTATAACCTGCCTCTCTGTTTAGCGTTTGTGGACTACGGAAAAGCCTTCGATTCGAGCGAGACGTGGGCTGTACTGCAGTCCCTCCAACGGTGCCAGATAGACTATTGGTACATCCAGGTGTTGAAGTGTCAGTACCACGGTTTGTACGAAAACGCCATTATGCTAGTCCGATTTCAAGACGGACCTCGAAACCTATCCTTCTGCAGCGAGGTGTTAGACAGGGAGACGCTAACTCTCCGAAACTGTTCACCGCTGCACTGGACTGGAAAAGGGCTGGCATCAACATCAATGACGTGTACATCACTCACCTTCGGTTTGCCAATGATATAGTTGTCATGGCTGAGGCTATGAAGGACCTCAGTACAATGCTCGATGACCTCGGTAGAGCTTCCAAAAGAGTGGGTCTTAAAATGAACATGGACAAGACAAAGGTCATGTCCAATGCCCATGTAACACCCTCTCTCATAACGGTCGGAGGCACTGCACTGGGAGTTGTGAACGAGTACGTTTACTTAAGACAAACTGTCAAGTTAGGTAGGTTCAACTTCGAGAAAGAGGTCAATCATCGAATCCGACTCGATTGGGCAGCGCTCGGGAAGCTACACAATATCTTCTCGTCCTACGTACCGCAGTGTCCCAAGACGAAAGTCTTTGACCAGTGCGTGTTACCAGTGATGATACATCGAACCGAAACGTGGTCGCTCACAATGGACTTCATAAGAACGGTTAAAGTCACCCAAAGGGCAATGTTTGGAGTTTCCCTACGTGATCGAATTGGGAATGAAGTGATCCGTAGGAGAACTAAGGTCGATATAGTCCGAAGAATTGCCAAACTTAAGTGGCAGTGGACAGGGCAGATTGCTTGCACAACAGATGACCGATGGGGCTGGAAGGTTCTGGAGTGGCGACCGCGTACCAGAAGACGTAAAGTTGGAAGGCCTCCCACAAGGTGGACCGATGACCTTGTGAGGGCCGCAGGAGTCCGCTGGATGCGAGAAGCACAGAACTGGTTGGAGTGGAGGTGCCTGGGGGAGGCCTATGTCCAGCAGTGGACGTCTTTCGGCTGAAATGATGATGAATTACCATAAAATGTGAAATGATTTAAAGTGAAATTGTGGTAAAGGTTATATTATCGTATTGTCTCGTTGGTCTAGTGGTCTCAGGCGCAACTGCTGAACAGAACTTCCTCGGTTCGATTACTAGGTCAGGCGTAAATGTTGGTGAGTTTCTCTAGCCTAGATTGTGTCACCTTATGTATAATTTCGACATTTATTTTGTTGTACATTATAATGAGTATTCTTTTCTTTTGTGGAGTCTAGATTTGTGCCCGCTTGATGGCAATAGGCTCGCCCCTTATAATGTGGGACAAACACATACTGGTGAAATGTGGATGTTCTATAGGTAACTACCGCTCTGTCTAACCCCCGTTGTTTTATGAGGCGTGTTGCTGGTATTATGTAGTAATCATTTTATTATTAGAAATATGCAATCATAACAAGGCATTCCTTGGTATATGCAAGTGCAGGGACAATTACATATCACTAGTAGGCAAAAATGTATTTTCGGAGACTGGACTGGATGCGACAAAGACATCAAAGCTGGAATTATGAATAGAAACAACCAATATTGGGAAGAAATGGAACCAAAATTAAAATATTTTTATATAACATGCATGTTGCCTGAGCTATGCGGTATGGCTAATATGACAATTAGAGATTTAAGCGTGTTTAAAATAAATTTTTCATAATTTTGAGTATTTTTTATTACTTTCCAAAAACTATGGTATATACCATAACTAACTACCTACCTACCCTACCATACATACCAACCTACCTATCTACCTGCGTACGTACCTACCTACCTACCTACCTACATACTTACCTACGTAACTATCTGTCCTACCTATACCTACCTATCTTATATATACAACCCTTGTCCTGACAATCACGATCACAAAAAAAAAAACCAATTTGGTGTAGTCATTCGGAAGTTATGCGCGTACATACATTTCGGCGATTTATTTATATTTATAGAAAGATATATGTGCATTATGCATAATAACTAAGAAATTAGTAAAACAAGGTGAAAAATATATTATAAGATTGTAAAATGGCAAAGCGTAAACTTACTACCAAGCCATTGTACCTACAGAACCCTCAGTGCAGTGGTGACTTGCACTTGACTAGTTTTTTATAGCATTAGATTTTATGTAGTGGTTTAGAATCGGTTTGCAAAATTTGTAACATATTAGTATGTATATGGAGGTACTTACATACACCTACTACCTACATAATTACATACGCAAACGGCTGTCACATTACATACATACACGGCGAAAACTATAAAACGCAAACTTACTACTAAACCAATGGGCGGAACCCTCGGCGAAAAATTGGCTCGCACTTGACTAGTATTGTGTAGCAGCAGGTAAAATAGTACGCACGGCTACACATCAAGCTATAATTTTCCAGTATAAGCTGATCTCGCATTGTATAGGCTTCCCGTACAATGAGAGGTCAGCTTATACTGGAAAATAGAGTATATACATTGAAATTAAATTTGCGATGTATAATTTTATGTTCTTATAATGAAGTTTATAATAAGTTTAAATTATTTTTGATAATTTTATTACTGAGCCTGAGCACTCATCCGATAAATAGTGTCGTTTATTAAACTTTAACAAAATCGCTTGGATCTCGTGTGTTCGGCCGGTGACCGCGTGCAGTAGTGTGCGAGCGAGATAAAGAATGCGGTGGCGCGGGGAAGTGGGGGCGAAAATTGAATTTGTGCTGAGGTTGTATAGGCTCTTAATAGGTTTATGGATTTTATTTGGTTTTTGTAATCCCTGTAGTTCCAACTAGGACCCTGTAGAACCAAAAAGTTTAAGTACAGATAACAGATTACTGTTTTAAATCTACTTCTAGACCGACCAAATATCGAAAAATCAAGCATAAGAAAGTCGTAGGAAAAACTGCGGTAATAGCGAATAAAATTTTCACAATAAAAAAAATCGCCTGCCTATTTGCACGTTTTGCCTCCCCACTGAATAACACAGTTAAATACAAATTCATGTTTGTGGTGTGAACAAATGATCAAGGACTCTCGGAGGGTGTTCCATTGTCATATTGTGTTGTGATTGTTCACGTAAGTGCGACAGGGGGCGCTGGAGTGCTTTTGAAATGAGAGTCATCACTGGACAAGGGAATAATGGCATGTTTGTTTGTTGAAAGTGTTTTGTAGTACTTAATTGTTGTAGGACCTAGGTACCTTGAATAGATGCAACCAATTTGGATTTTTAGTGAAAAACAGTTGGCTGGAAAAATCGTGAAGGCTGAGTTCGTATCCGGTAATAAGCAACGTGAAACTAAGGAACAAAATTATTTAATTTTTTATTCTGTTCAAGTGAAGTTGATAGAATTGCTAGAAAATATACGAAGTTTAGTTTTGCATCTAGCAGTGCATTTCAGATAGACTACAAGCCCCGCACTTGCGTAACGTTTTCCCTTGAAATAGGCTTCGTTTTCGCGACTTGGAATACCTACTATGTCTCACCGGTACTTAACATTTTACAAAAATCAGATTAACCTCTTCCGCAACACAAAATCTCCAACTAACAGAACAAACCAAATCAGCACACACATTAGTACCACATGTCGTTTCTCATTCACACAATGGCCGCCCCATAGACTACACCATAAGAATCAGTGCAACTCTCTCGCCAATCCATCTCGCGTGCCAATTAGCGGGCCCCCATGCATGGGGCATGGTCTTTGTATGGAGACCTGACACGTGGGTGCTTTTTATGTGAATGTGCTTTTTTTTGTTGTTGTGTAGTTACAATGGAGTATCGGATGTTGTATTAATTTGTGTTTGTTTTGAGGTTTTGTAGGCAAATGAGACGGGTAGTTTCAATAACGTGATGATATCGTTAGTGGTAGGATAGTAGCTTCACATTAGATTAGACGTTCTAACACTCTGTACTTCATTTCATTTCATTTATTTCATAAACAAAAAACATTTGTGTCGAAATATAGGAATACACCACGAACTTAAGATTAATATTGTGATTACACTAAGCAAAAAATAAAAACACTACAGCGAGAATACATACATATCAAATCTTCTTAATTATTATATGTCAAAATATTATTTATGAAATTATTGCAATAAACATTCTAAAACTAATAATTAACCAATAATTACTTTTTTATCCTTACAAAATTCGTCAATACTATAATAACACTTCTGAATCAATAATGTCTTAAGTTTGTTTCTAAATACATTCAAATTCGGAATATTCTTTAATTCTGGTGGTAATTTGTTAAATAAATTAATTGACTGCACACTTGATGAGTGTTTTGCAATAGTAAGGTTTGCTTGAAGGACAGAAGGCAGATCCTTTCTCCGAGTTTTTACTCTATATTCTCTCTCAGTCTCGGTCTCCAGCTTGTTAAGATTTTTATGTAAATGAGTAAGGAGAATTAAGATGTAAAGGCAAGGTACTGTTAAAATATTTAGCTTGATAAAATGTTCCTTACACGATTCAGTTTGGTCTAAACGAAGCATAGTTCTCAAAGCTCTCTTTTGCATGACGAAGGCAGCATTCACGTTATATTGGTAACTGTTACCCCAAAACATAATGCTGTACCTAAGTTTCGATTCAACTAGGGCAAAGTAAACTGTACGAAGCTGAGCAATTGATAAAACGTCCCTAAGAGATCTGATAGCATAACATGCACTACTTATTACATTCGTAACTGAATTTAGTTCTGCCTTCCAGTTGAGGAGAGAATCAATTTGTACTCCTAAAAACTTTAGATTCTCTACTATATCAATTTTATTTCCCAAAGATAATACGTTGATAGGAGTATTTTTCCTAACCGTAGATTTAAAAAGCATACATTTTGTCTTTTTTACATTCAGTTTCAGATTATTTACAGAAAACCAGTTTTCACAAGCAGCTAGAAACCTATTTACCTTGTCTTCCAAGGTCATTATATCATCAGCAGTTATAACGGCACTGGTATCGTCAGCAAACATAACTAATTTAATATCCGGCAAAACACTTTTTATATAAGCAGTTAAATCACTTACAAATACTATAAAGAAAATAGGACCCAACACTGAGCCTTGGGGAACGCCTCTATTAATAGTATATAATTTTGATTTGTGAAATTGTTCCACACCCTCATCAATTGTTTTAATTTCAACATATTGTTTTCTATTCGTTAGGTAAGAAATTAGAAGTTGTAAAATATTTTCTCTTATGCCGTAATGCTCTAACTTGTCCAGTAGAATGCAGTGTTCTACGGTATCAAAAGCAGAACTCAGGTCTAGGAAAACGCCTGCGACCTTTAGTTTATTATTAAGATTATTCACGACATCATGAATTAATGAGTCTATTGCATCCAATGTTCCTATACATTTTTGATATCCAAACTGATTATAATTTATAATTTTTTGATTATTTAAATGACGAACAAGTCTGGATTTGATCACCTTTTCAAACAGTTTTGATAAAACTGGTAGTAATGAAATGGGCCTATAATTGCCTGGATCTGTACTAGATCCTTTCTTATGTAGTGGCAGAACTCTGGCTAACTTAAATTTATCCGGAAAAACACCTTCATTTATACATTGATTTATTATTTCGGATGTTGGATGTGCTAATATATCTATATTATCTTTAATTATACTAAGCGGTATTTCATCGTGTCCAAATGACTTTTTATTCTCCATATTTTTTACCATTTTGAAAATTTCCCATGGTGTAACGGGATCAAAAATCATAGAATTCTGAACTCTAGTTGTATGTTTCTCAATTTACTAGGGTTGTAGAAGGACACGTGAGGATCAAAAGACTGCATTTTTATCCGCCGACCGAAAAAGAGGGTTGTTATAAGTTTAACATGTGTAGGTATCTGTGTGTGGCTTCGTAGATCCTAAACGACTGAACTGGTTAGGTTTTTTGTTTTGTCTGATAGGTGACATAATCGATAGTGTTCTAGCTATTTTTAAGAAAATCTCTTTGCCGTTTGAAGATTATCGGCTCTTTTATACACTCGGCGTCACAAAAATCGCACCTCTTTAAGAATTCCCTTCAAAGTCATTTTAACCCTATTAATCAATGGTAGACATATGACTGTAAGGTATCATTAGAAAGGCAATTCATTTAAATTTCAGAATAAATCAATGGATTTGGTTTTTTGTTTACCAGGGAATAAAAAAAAGCAAGCAAATGCAAATGATTAAAAAGTTAAATTTTATTTTATCAGCAAAAATTACAAAGAAGTCCTTAAAAACAACTTAAAACCTAGTGTTACCCCCTCTAGCCCTGATGACTGCTTCCATGCGTCCTCTCATGGACCGAATTAATGTGACAACAGTCTCTTGAGGAATGTTGTCCCATTCTGCAACGACGGCATCTTGGAGGTCTTGGAGAGTGGTAGGGGCAGGATCACGTGCCCGTACTCGCCGTTTCAGTTCATCCCAAAGATGCTCAATAGGGTTCAGGTCTGGACTTCGCGCCGGCCAGCGCATAACAGGGATTCCAACTTCTTGCAGGTAGTCTCTTACAATTAAAGCGGTGTGACAGCGGGCGTTATCGTGCATTAACGTGAACCCACTGCCAACAAAACCAGCATAAGGGACAACCTGCTCCTCTAAGATCTCTGTTATGTACCGAGCAGCAGTCAGCGACCCTTGCCCGCGAGCACTTCCAGCCCGAGAAACGCACACAAGGTTCGTTTTACCCTCGATTGACATGCCGCCCCAGAACATGCACGAGCCACCCCCGTATTCCACTGTCTCTTGAATACAGGCTTGCGCGAATCGTTCCCCTTGCCTCCTATACACTCTTCGACGCCTGTCGTTGCAGAAAAGACACACCCTCGTCTCATCCGAGAAGAGCACAGCCCTCCATTGGTCTATTGTCCAATCCACATGGTCACGGGCAAATTGCAACCGGTCTCTCCTATGCTGTGCAGTTAATTTTGGCCCTGTGGCAGCCCTATGAGCTGCAATTTTCTTCTCCCGCATTCTTCTTCTAATCGTGGAGACGCTTACAGAAGTTCTGCGAGCTGATCGCAGTTGTTGTTGCAGCTCAACAGCATTGGAGAACCGATTACGTAAAGACGTCGAAACAATGAAGCGATCGTCTCTTTCGGATGTGCACCGTTGTCTTCCAGATCCACGTCTTCGGATATAGCCACCAGTCTCTTGGAAGCGTTGGAACACTCGTCGAACGGCAAAACGACTCAAGTTCAGTTGCCGAGCAACATCACATTGCCGCATCCCTGATTGCAGTAGTGCAATGACTTGAGCGGCTTCATCTGCAGTGGTATCCATCTTCTGGGGTATTTTTCTTGCTGTAGCTGTTCACGTGTGTTCACTTTAAAGGTTGAATAGCGAATGACTTACATTTAACCCGGATCGCCCGTTTTATACCCTTGTAGGGAGGTGCAATTAGTGGCCGTTGTAATGCGTATTTTGACAACATTTTTTTTAACGTTACGTGCTAATGAGATCTGTTGTATTTAGGAATTCTAACTGTTGTTAATTTAAAGGTCGTTAAACATACTTTCAATTGATACCAATATTAATAAGGTTTAATGTATTCGTTACTGGCGGGACATGTTTTAAACTTATTTTCGAAGAGGTGCGATTTTTGTGACGCCGAGTGTAGTTGATGACAGGATGTGAGCATCTTCCACAGGTCTAAAAGCATCGTCGCATCGGGAAACAATCAATGAAAACGCCAAATAGACGATGCCCAGCAATAAAGAATGTATACTATCGTAGAAAGGATAACATTTTCACTAGTAATCCGATGCGACGATGCTTTGTTCAAAATTAGCTACAACTTCAAAAAATTGAAAGAGCCAATAATACTTATTTTTTTATTTATTTTTACTTTCAGAGGGTTTTGTTTGGGTCGGGGGATTTTTTTTTTAAATAAACAAATATGAAGTATGGTATGTTACCCGGGTATCCAACCGTGTCTACTAACACCATTGCCTAAAATTGCGTACGGAGCTGTAAGGTTCTTTTTCATTGACACATACTGCATACAGATAGTTCTCAATCAACAAAAGGTAATAAATCTGTAGTCGCGTCAAAGTATTCGGTAATTAATTAGTCTGTTTGGCCGGTTTAGACACTTTACACTTATACCTGGGTTAGACAATCTGACAGGTGATGATAGTTCCTTGCAACATGTCATCTTGAGTCTAATATGTCGGCGTATTGCCAAGTCTGCACTTCTGCTGATGTTTAGATTTACGATCAAACAGGACGGTGGGGACACAATTGTTATAGGTAGACGAGGCGTCTGATTCATAGCCTAGGTACTCAGAGCAATATATTCAGTCACGGAAAGAAATGTCACTCGACGTGCTTGCAAACGTTCTTGCCAACCGTAAATTCAAGACATTTCATAACTCTTTGCGTCTTGAAAAAACCTTTGTACATACAAACGGATCTGGGACACTTGCGCGAAAGACATTTGCGCGAAAGACATTTCCGCGAACGGACGTTTGCGCGACTGGACTTCGCGCATGTGTCCTTAGCGCAACTGTCGTTCGCGAAGTGTCTTTCGCGCATATGTCCGTTCGCGCAAAGGTATAGTTGCGCAAACGTCCGTTCGCGGAAATGTCTTGTCGCGCAAGTGTCCCTTCGCGCAAAAGTCCGTTCGCGCAAAAGTCCATGCGCGGAAATGTATTTTCGCGCATGTGGGTTCGCGCAAGTGTCTTTCGCGCAAATGTCTTTCGCGCAAGTATCTTTCGCGCAAATGTCTTTCGCGCAAGTGTCCTGATACCCATACAACATACATAATACACAGAAGTCTGAATCAACATGCGGCGACATTATTTAAAACGCTTGAACACACATTAAACAATATAACAGACGCACTCTCACTTGATTTACACAATTATTGTACATATAAATTAAAACTAACGAACTTTTTACGACTGGACGTGTTCTTACGTTTACGACGGTATTCAGAAACTCGACTATTTTCGTTTTTCAACGCCATCTTGCGGACGAGTTTATGACTAACATATAGGTACTTATGTTTTTATGTCTTAATGTTGATAAGTGACCGTGTTAGTTTAATTGTCAGCTTGTTTGTTCAGGGTTTGTGGTGTTAATGTACCCATAACGAGTTTTCCAGAAACAAGTAACTGGTTGGATTTAATCTACTTATGACTGGTGACGCGGTTTGCGTCAGCAGTTCCGCAAGTTTGAACAATTGCATTCCGCATTCGGGCTGCAGGTTCAATCCCTGCATTTAACAAATAAACAAACGGTGGCTTATACTATAAATCAAATTAATGTGTATTATGTTTTAGCATCTGATATCACACGAAGCTCATACTGTGTATCGTCAACTATTGCATCTTTACTTTCCATGAGCAATTTTACCTATGAGTTTAATATGAATACGAATGAAATATTTCTCAGTTACTAAAAATCTTGTGTAAATAGTCTTATGTAGTCTTCATTTGTATCGCTTTGATATTAAAAGGCGGGAACAGATGTGTAGTAATTGGGATACATTTAAGTATAGTACTCATGGGTAAAACCGCTCATAGAAAGTAAAGATGCCACAGCTGATCCCAAATTTTTTTTTTCTTACTTGCAGAAAAGCTTTGATAATGATAAGACCCTAAATATCACACTGTATGTTTTCATAAGCCTGATTTACAACCTTTCTCATTATATTTTTCCAGGTGTTGAAGTACTGCGAGCACCTGCACGGCAAATGGTACTTCAGCGAAATCCGCGCGATCTTCTCGCGCCGGTACCTGCTGCAGAATGTCGCCATCGAGATGTTCCTCGCCAGCAGGAGTGAGTAGACGATACTGACTTCTAACACTTAAAGTAGGCTGCACATATGACAAGCATACAGCAACCACGCAGCAATGATTTGTAAAGGACATTCCCGAGAATATTCTATTATAAACCGAATACAGTCGGAGAGGGGTTTTAAAACTACACAATTTATGCGCCACATAGGTACAACAATTCTTCAGAGTAGGTACGTAATGGAAGAACGGCGAAGGTTTTAATACAGCAAAAGTAATTGCAAGAAAAAATGCATATTGTGCATGAAAATCATCATCATCATCACCATTCAGCCGAAAGACATCCACTGCTGGACATAGGCATCCCCCAAGCTCCTCCATTTCGACCAGTCTTGTGCTTCCCACATCCAGCGGATACCCGCGGCCTTCACAAGGTCATCGGTCCACCTTGTGGGAGGCCTTCCCACTCTACGTCTTCCGGTACGATTGAAAATCATCATATTTTTTATTAATAATTCAAATTGTATCGAAAGACGTAGAGTTGGATTGCGTCGCACAAGGTGGACCGATAACCTTGTGGAGGCCGCAGGAATCCGCTGGATGCGGGAAGCACAGAACCGGTAGAAGTGGCGGAGCTTGGGGGAGTCCTATATCCAGCGATGGAGGTCTTACGGCTGAAATGATGATGATGAATCAAATTGTACAATAACAGCAGATTGGATGGTGACGCCCAAACTAGGTTTTTGCCTCCAAGTGACTCCTTAAACTGCATAAGAACCAGGATATGTCGATGGTATGGTTGGGCTTTCTCGCTCAGTTTGCTGTATGCTCGTTTGGTGTGCTACCTTCGTTTGGTTAACTTAGCTACTATTTTCAAAGCACGATGTGCCTTTCCTGTTGCCTCTTTTGGACTACACTTTCTACCTTTCTGAAAATAGATTGTAGTTTGACTTTCCAGTCCTGCAACGACTATCTCGCCTAGCCTTCACCTATACAAGAATAAAAATATTGGCATGAATGCACGCGAGTGTAATTGCACGCGGCAGCATCCCCTCACTGCACGCAAATGAATTAACTTAGGAAGATCTAGTTTCCTGATCCTTTTGACCAATAATAAGCTCGCCAAAATTAAGAAGAACAGTTCCTTTGAAGACCAACAATGTTAGGAATAGGAATAACGTTAAACAAATACCATAATAAGACGGTAAAAAGTATAGCCCCTGATACTATTGTATCAGCAATACACATAATGGACACTTCTGACTTTTCTCTAGGCTCAAGAATGTAAAGGCAGCATTGCGTATCTTAGGACCACTTTTACAACCGCTTCTAAATTATCATATTGTTATCAATAACGTAGACCAATGTTGGGTGTTGACCACTTAAACATGGAGAAACCTATTGCTATAGTAGGTCAATTGGATTGGTGATCGCAGCCCCATCCCACCCACCGGCGACGCAGCTGCCCGTCTCCGGTGACTTGCCACAAGTATGATTACACGTAAAGTATAAGGTGTCCTCCATGTTTCAGCGTCCATATTCTTCGCGTTCCCCGACCAGGCCACCGTGAAGAAGGTCATCAAGGCACTGCCGAGGGTTGGCGTCGGCATCAAATATGGCATACCGCAGTCCAGGTTAGTGATATCATTTAGTAGTTCAGGGTTTCCAACGAATGACTATCGATAACGAATTTTTAACTGTATTTTACCGCGAGAGATTACAAATAAAGCTGTTAAAAATATTCAATACCGTAATGACATTATCCCGATGGTAACGACCGTGTCTTACGAGACGACACACAACCCAGACAAGCGTTTACTTTGTGTAAATTATATCATCACGACTGCTCTCAAAACGCTAAAGGTAAACATCGTGAGGGAACCGGTATATCCTATGTACTCGTAGAACCAAAAATTCTAAGACATGTGACATCTACCAACCCATACCCCTGGTGGAATTAGGCCCACTCTCTCTCACCAAAAACAGGCCTGTGTCCCAGCAGTGGGATCATTAAAGGCTGATTATACAATATACATAGTAATGAAGACTACTATGTTCTTCACGCAAAATATTTGCTCAGACGACGAAAATCCTTTCAACGTGTACTATTAAACCGGCGGCGGCGTGCTGCCATCTAGTGAACGCACACCGTATTAAAAGGCTTTGATGTGGTCTTCTTTGATAGTAGAGAAAAACTCGACTGTGGTTTCCTGTATGTATTCTAGATGGCGCTACTTATAGCATGTTGTAGAAATATATTGAGTAACAATCTCTCGAGTTACCGAAATATTCAATCCGTTCCTTTGCGAAACAATCATTATTGGATATCCCTAGTATACATTAATTAAAGTCTCAATATTTTTATCTGTATTCATTAATGAACCTTGTGCTAAATAATCATGATTAGGTCTGTTATTTATTTTAATTGAAAAGTGTTTAATCCTTTGGATTATGTACCAAAAATACCTATTAATTACAATTATTTTGTTGCCTAGGTTTTTTTGCGACATTCAATCGATTATATCTAAGATAAGTTACACAATAGTACATCTAGTAGTAGGAAATAAGATGTAGGTACTGAGAACTATATTTTCTAAGATGAGTATTACGAACATTAATGATCTATTGTTTTACATTCATAGATATCCGTAGGTACTATGTTTATTCTGTCATCTACAATATAAACAGATGAATGATATTTACTCCCATCGTATGCTATAATATATGCACTTGAACGTTGACACATTTCTTTCCTGCATATTTTTTTCACATCCAGTTCCACACTTATTGAAATAAAACAAACATTGTAAACACATCACTTCTTTATTCACAATTCATCACAGCATTTATTTTCATTTATATTATGTAAGTCCTCATCTTCATCATCATTTCAGCCGAAAGACGTCCACTGCTGGACATAGGCCTCCCCCAAGCTCCGCCACTTCGACCAGTTCTGTGCTTCCCGCATCCAGCGGACTCCTGCGGCCCTCACACAGTCCACCTTGTGGGAGGCCTTCCAACTTTACGTCTTCCTTTTGTTATGTTAAAATACAATCACTCACTCTGTATACAACTCTGGCTCTTACATATTATTAGGTAGACCTACATCTTCTATGAGGAATAAATAGTAATGCTTATTGCAGTATAACAAACCTATAAAAATGTTATCTGCCTACACGGTATAAAAATAGTAGTTACTTTATTAATCACTCAGTGCCTCGATTTTATTACACCAATATTTGTACTTAAAACTAGGCAAAACTTTAAATATCTATGTCGTCACCTTATATTAAAATTATTTATCACTAGTGGAATGTAACATCATCAAAACGTCAAAAATCCTCCTAATTAATACTGATCACAAAACTTCACAAACAATAAAATTATATTAAAAATAGTTAACTATACAAATTCATTGGTAACTTATTCTTTAAAACTAAAAGTACTAGGCTAACATAAGACGGCGAAGTTCACTCGCGGTGGTCTGAAGTCTCCTTGCATTCATCTTGCGCCCAATTCTTTTCTAAGGATACTGTAGCCCCAGCGCTGTGTCGTCTTTGTACTGGTTTTCCTTCTATTGTACACGGCTTCTCCGTCGTGAACCCAACTTCTGGGTCGATTTCTTTCTTCTCGTCATCGAATTGCCTCATAATTTCAGTCAAAGTTTTTCCTTTCGTTTCTGGAAGGAAAAAGTAACAATACGCAGCTCCCAGGAGTGCACAGAACCCAAAGAGGTACAATGTCCCGTTACTTGTCAACATTTTTTCTAACTGAGGGTAAGTCTTAATGTTAATGAAGATGAGGACGTATGCGCAGCACGACGTAGCGCCGGACATGACTCCTCGTATGTCATGAGGATACAGCTCCCCTGACATTATCCATGGTAGCTGTAGGAACCCGACCATACTGAATGACACGTGCAGTAACACGCACGCAAGTTTTACTATAGGAGGTCCTTGAACACTGTCGCAGATTGCCGCGCCAAGCATAGCAACGCCTAGCAACAGACCTGAGGTGGCCGCTAGGGTTTTTCTTCTGAAGCTATTGATCAAACACGCTCCCACAGCGCCCATGAACACTCTCACTCCGCCAACAATGATAGAAGCCGTGAACTCATTCACACTGGTTCCCACAGACTTGAAGAAGTCTACAGCGTAGTACAAAATGACGTAGATGCCGGACATTTCTTGGAATATAAAGAAGATGATGAGTAGAAGGAACGGTTTGACGACACTCCTCCTCTTGAAAAGGTTGAGTTTCTGCTTGAAGGTCATGGTTTCTCCTACTTTCCTATCTTTGGTGAACTCCATGAGCTCTTGTTGTGCCGTGCTGTTGTTCTGTCGGAGCCAGTACATTGCGTTGTAGGCTTCCTTCATCTGTCCTTTGGAGGCTAGCCAGAGAGGGGACTCTGGGACGAAGTACATAAGGAACGGTGTTAGGAGGGACACTCCTGCACAGATGGCAGCTACTTTTCTCCAGTGGATAAAGGCTCCCAGGGAGTACACAATGAAGATGCCGGTGGACACCAGGCCAGGTCCGAGAGCGCTGAGAACTCCACGTTTCTCTGGTGTCGTGATCTCTGCCACGTAGATATAGGAAACCGTTGACATGCCTGCAATGTTAATCTCATTATTAACGCTGTTAAAGCGTGAAAAGTTGCCACGGTTCGTTTGTCTAGGATTCAATTAGTGAGTCATCCAATTTTCACCAATCGTTGACTTTCGTCATTGCAGTTTTAGATAAGCTGACTTCTCCTATTTATTTATGTCAGCATTTATGCCAATGAATTTTCGTGACGCTACAATCTATGACCAATCTAAATATGATATGCTCTTACCACACTGAAATTCAATTGAAGATATTTTTCTTTGAATTTGAATCATTTTCACATAACAAAAACTACGTTACTCAAAATTAAGGAATCAACTGCTATTGAAATTTCAACTCACCGATGGTAAATCCAGTAATGAACCTCCCAATACATAGGAAGATGTAGGTCTCAGAGAAGGCGATGACGAGCCACCCGACCAGGTTGGGCAGCACAATGGACTGGAGCAGTAGTCTTCTGCCCACTGCATCCACCATCATGCCGCCTAACAGCGCACCGATGGGGTTGGATATCACACCCAAACTCGCTGCAAGGGTGAAAAAATTACCGTTAATTTAGATGTACAATGACGAAATCGCTGATTTTGAAATCTGTTATCGTTTCTAGAAAAACATTAAGAGTTACTTAGATCTAAAGTTTTTTCCAAGGATGTTCAGTGGGGGTTCAGTAAGGCACTATTTCCAGGCATTCTTATCTTCAAGTCTTTACTAATCTTTTTCATATTAATAATCAAGATACTTTTCGCTGCTCTACACCACGTTATACGATTAAACTTATCTAAATCTTCCCAACCTCATATTAAGCGTAACCTTATCAGAACCAGCTTCTTGAACTCCATAACCATAACTTCCCATACCCGCACGTTGTGCGTGCTCCGCCATGAGGCGCTAAGCTTACGACCCTACCTCCTCGTGTTACTTATCTCCTAGTACAAATGATGTGTTTGACTACCCTATCTCGTTTGCGCACGTCGGCAGTTCGCGTCAATATTGAATTTGCGATGTCAACAAATGTTGCTTTGTTTGTATTGATAATATCTGTCTACTGCATAAGGTATGTTGTACGAAGACGTGAAGAACCATAATTTATTTGAGGTTGGTCTTTTGGTCCGAATTTATAAAAATAGCAGACTTGGGCCCTTGGGGCTCCAAGTCTGCTATTTTTATAAATTCGTCATTCCAACACGATCCCATTGTCATTTTGCTAAAAGTTCGTAATCTGCTAAATTCATAATGGTCGATCAGTGGTCGGTCAATGGTCTCGTAATAGAATTGTGTTATAAAGGCATTGTCGTATTGCCATTATTATAAAACCCGTTAGTAGAAATGATTTTCGAAAAAATACTAATAAATTTGAACATTTATTCATGCCAGATTTCATTTACTTATAAATATTTTACATATTAATTTTAGCATATTATTTTAGGAACTGTCAAAATTTTAGCATATTACGTCAGTGATTCATTTGTCATTATGTACGAGATTACCAATAAATGTAGTTTCTTACAATGGAGTGTCAGTGGCTGACCATTGGAAAGTCATAATGACGCCATTATATTAGTAGATTACCAAACTTGTCAAAATCAACAATTATGAAATCAATGATAGACCATTCTAACAGAATTGTAATAGCAGACTTGAGGCCCTGGTTTATCAAAAACATTGATATTTCTATTTTTCGTAGGTACTCGTCTTGTAGTAGTTTCGAACACTGACTGTACCGACACACTTTTATAAAAACGTGCCTGTATGACAGAAAATTATTTTTAGCGGCCTCATTGCGCTAGCTCACGTGTCGCCCTGGCATCGGTCGCCGCTCCCGAAATAAAACGTAAACATTGTTTTAGCGCTGCCGATTCAGTATCGCCGGTAGCATCACTTTCCATCTCTTTGTTTACATTGCTGTTATACTCAGTAAGGTACTACTAGTTCCTAGCTAACGAATGATCAAACTCAGCTATGGTTACCATAAAAAAACATATTAGCATAATTTTAGGTCGATACTAAGATTGATGCGCAAAGATGAACGTTTAGCGTAAATTACATTTAGTAAGCGCTTTTGTGGAAACAAAGAACACGTTTGCATTGTCTTTATTATGTGATATTGCAAAACAAAGTTGACAGATAGTTGCTAATAATTAACACATATTGACAAATCACTGTGGACGTATTTTGTGTAATTAATCAAAGTCATTGTAACTACAAAAGAGTATTCAGACGATCACGCTTACTGCACTCTATACATACAAGACATTTGTTCAGAAAACAAACAGTATTTACATAATGACAAAGACTGTTAGATAAATAGTGCCCTGACAATGTTATAATCATGGTTTTACTTTCTGTAAGAAGAAATTTTCGCAATTTAACAGTTTTTATTAAGCAGTTTATACATTTTAATATGCAAAATGTGACTTACCTATCCATGAACTCTGCTCGTACGAAATCGTGGGGTGTTCATGTGTGTATTGGGGCAGCAGGACCGCTGAGAAGCCTTGGCAGAACCCCACCGATATGTTAATGGACTGCGCGGCCAGTGCCGCCAGCACCTGGAATATATGAACTCCTGGTAAAGTATAGGTCAACAATAATGGATACCTATGTAAAACTGCGGGTGTCTTAGGACTTGAAATTCGCTATTTTATAATACTTCAATACCGTGATGTTAAGAAATTAAAACAGATTTATAAGTAAGTAGGAAAATACTATCGTATAATCATAGTATTCAACCTAAATACGGTTTTCTTAATCATTCAGCGGCTAGTACATCGATAAGACTTAAGAAATTTGAGAACGATCATTTTCAACTTTTCATAAACACACAAATAGTGTATGTGTATCAGCTACAGATTGTGGCACAAGCTATTCATTTATGTGCTAATGAAGGTACCTAGTGTGTGCCTCAAACTGTAATTAACAGAAAGGTAACATTAACTCTACCACGCAACATGCAAGTCAGTATCACCTGCGTTACAGTCACGCTGTTCTCAACTCGAATGGCTAGCTTGTCACAATCTTACGTCATAACTTTATTACATACTCCTGTAATAATATCAAATTAACGCAGAAGGTATCGTTAACGTCCGCTGGTCTCGCAAATAGCAGTCCTCACGTGTTTCTATACAATTTCCACATTAACAACTAAAAAAAACATAAAGTCACATTCACAAACACTTCTGATGTTTTGAAAATTGCTGATAATTATCTTTTGGGTCAACGACATTATTCAGTCGATAATGACATAAATGCTATTAAGTAACTAGGAATTGGCTAATTCCGGTACGGAGGCCATCCCATTTATGGCAATAGACTAGCAATCAAATAATTAGAGCGTTAAGACCACTGACTGTCTCAATACTGGGTATTGGTGACATTAGGGAACAAACTATCTTTTGTAACTGTTCTTACAACTGAAAACTCCACAATATTCACGAAACCAAAAGTCGTAATGCAAAATCGTGTAAAAAAAATGATCAAGCACGATGGTTCGTTAAAAGTGGCAGTTTATTTTAAGAGAAAGAAAATTGAAAAAATATCTGAAACATTTAAAAATCTCAGTAATTACTAATTACGATAAAACATTTAAAAAAACATTTTATCGTAATTACAGAGAAGAAGAACATTAAAATTGTCCCAAACGACAGCGGCAGAACATCAACAGTGACTAGGTAATCGTCAACACCGATGTTTATCTTAAAACGTGCATTGAAAGGAAAATTATAGTCCACCGCTGTGGCCACGTGCTCCACTAGGCACTACATACATTCTTATGTCTCCCTCGTACATAAACATGGCATGCTCATTACACTAATTAACTGTCGATTGTCTGCCAATCTCCATTCGTAGACGGCTTACATAATAAAATGCAATAATAATTTTCATAAGACCATATTATTTTCAGCTTTCAGTACCTACATATTCTTGTGATCTATGTAAAAAAAAGTTGGAAGACTGTAAAACGCTACCGTTTTACAGTCTTCCAACGTTTTTTTTTTCCAACTTTTATACAAAAAGTTTGCGTAGTTACCTAATTAGAATAATTTTCAGGTATTTCTTGAATTTCATGAACGCTGACAATTTATAAATGTAGTTATTTCTTAATCATTTTACAAAACACGTGTTTTTGTTTTTCGTGTGCAAAGCTGTGATTTTTCCTGTAATGTCAAAGCACATTAAAATGACTTTACATGCGTGTAAGTGGTCTATAAATGGCGGTCAACTACCGGAACAATATAACTGGCGAGCGATTCTTATGATTGTGCTAACGACCAGTGCTCTGTGGTATGTGGACGGACCCTAATTACCGTAAATAACTAAATACTCGCTGATTGTTTCGCGTGATTCGCGATGTTTTCGCAATTTTATTGTGTGAAAACTAAAAACATCTGGTAGGTAAGTAATAAAACATGGTCATAACAGACCCGCACCCTAATTACGTAACTCACGATTAATGATAATCTGTTTCAATTTGACAGTTCAACAATATTCATTGCGTTATTTACGTTGTTGAGTAGACTCATTTTTTGAACATAGGAAACAATCGGTTTCTGAACGAAATAGATTATGATTAATCGTGAGTTACGAAATTAGGGTGCTGGAATAAAAATCTAAATCTTTATTTATAGTTAGTTATGCGTATTTCTTTTACAGAACAGCAGTTTCTTTTATATTTAAGTATGAGATAAATATCTATCATGCATGACACACCTAAACCGCGTACTTACACAAAGCCAGCATCGAATTGCTATTTCATTTACACAAAGCAATTATAGCTGTAGATATTTATTGATATGAAAAATAAAAGTAGTAGTGGAAACGCAAACGCTAAAATATTGTTACTTGTAAACGTCAACTTGAGTGACTCAATGAATGACAAATCTACTGTTGTTGAAAACTAGTCTGTTAAATGATTGATTACACATTTTCACACGTTTTCCGTAGTCTCGATCCTAAGTATTATCATACTACTATCTTCTGTGCACGTGTTTTACATTCGTTTTCCAGGCATTGGAAACTTGCTTATGAACAAATATTATTTTAAGTAAAAAAAAAATTGAAATTGAGATACAAATCAATACCATGTGAACTACGCTGAAAAAGTTTCATAAAAGGGAAAGCTGAATCTTTTAGAAGATTTTCAAAATAGTTTTGGATATTGCAAAGTGTGTAACATAATTTTACTAAGACAATACATTTGCGAATACCATTTTTTTTCTTGAAGGACTACATTTTAATTCGATCAAAAAATACTCATGGTGAGTGAAACCCCGATGGAATCGAAATACTTGTCTGTTTCAGTGTACATTCCCACTGGCTATTGTACCTAATGCCTTGTATTGTACTGGCCTCTGCGGGTGATTTGCGGTTCATTTATATTTTATTTATATCCCACCATAATGGAATAAAGATGTCATGGAAGAGCCGTCATTTTACATAAAAATAATCTCTCAATTCGTTTTTCATCTAAGGTCTTAGTCACATGCAATTTTAAGTTTAGTCCTCTCGGCCCCTCGACCCCTATTAAATAATGTGTCCACTGACTGTAGACTGACTATACTCGTATTTATTCTCGAGCCTTGGGAGTCCACAGTGGATTTTACTTTCCAGCCAAGTTTTAGTTTCCTCCCGCCCCCTAAAGTAGTCTGTACCTTACTGTCCTTACCGAACTAGGGGTTGAAATTGAACGAGTTAAGCCCGTCCTTGGTATGAAAATTCTGTCTCACCCCCTGGAGGTCGAGTGTGAACTATGTTTAAGAGTTGAGAGGAAACAAATAAACAAATCTTTTTTTAGGGGTCGAGCCGCCAAGAGTGGACTAAACGAATTTTAATTAGACACACGCATTATAATATGTATATTCTAGCTTATTAGCGGAAAAAAAACGTGAAAACCATCTAGAATAACAGAATAAGAATAGAAAACTTGTTATCCTCTCCGAAGATATAATAAAACCATAACATTTAAAAAAAATGGTCTGGGTTTTCCCAATGTAAATATTGTGCAACAGTGATTACATAATAAACCAGTTGGTGATTAGGAGTTATTTATCTGAATATTTCAAGCCGGCAAGCAGCGAAGTTTGACCAGTGCTATCAATCCTGTAGTGATACTTCCAGTAACTTTACCTCGATAACAGTCTAAGGTAAGTGAATGTAAGGCCATATTGTATGTTTTCACCTACCGTTTATCGGGTGACATTTTCTATACATGACATTATACACAGACATCTCGTAAGTTCTACAAATTGTGGCAAGCTTTTCGAACTAATTTGAATACTGCTTTTTCTAATAATACTAATTTACATACGTAGCTAAGCATGAATTACCTGATTTTTCTTTTTATTTATTTTACATATTATTTGAATTGCAAAATTATGATTCAGAAATAAACAGATAATTATAAACTGTCTTGTTTGTAGGTTATTTTATACGCTTGTCTTGAATAAATGTCAAAATATGTTTTATTATGGATTAGAAAAAAAAAAAATTTCCTTAATTTAAATATTATGTATTCAATCAATCTATAACTCTACAATACATTTACTAGGCTCGCATAATATCGGAAGGATGTGGAAAAAGATACCGTGGTAGAGTAGTAACCCGCATGTAGGCAACCTTGACCGTGCCGATACTGTGTTGTTGCCTTCACTCCGAGCTCTAGTTGTGATTCTTGGAAGCTTATGTGTGCCTGGTACTTGTAAACGAATTGCGAGCTTTTATTCCTTTATAAACTTTTCATAAACCTTAAAGTGTCAAGTAATTAACACTTTTCTACTGTTATCAGACTCAATGAGTCTTCCTAACAGCTGAGGGGATGCCCTAGTGAAAACAAAATTGTTTGCATGTTTTTCAGTCAGTTTAAATAACAATGTTGGTAAGCAAAATGTTCAACTGAATTGTTTGCAAAGGAAATCACTAAAGTCCTGTCACTATAGCAATGCTGATGTGGTCATAGTTTTTAATAAAACCACGTTTATTTAGCCATTAACTTTTAACAGCGGTTTCAGCCAATTACGCAGTTAAGGGGTATTTTCAGTGGCAGTGAACCCAAAATAGTATATTATTATTCGTACCTACGTTCTCAAATGATTTGGCAAGTGAGCAGGTCAGCGACTCATGTTTATATTTTTTTGGTACAGGGTCGCTTGCTGTCACAAAAAGTATCTTGGATACATCGATGATTTAATAAGCTTTTTTGTTGATTGCATGCTGAATAGTAAATAGGTACAACTTACTATGTGTCTCTAGATTATTCAGATACGAGTAGTGTTGTTTAAAGTCTATGCAAGTTAGCAAAACATAATATAATTAATCACTGGCAAAAAATAATGTACTGAGCATGAAACCGGTTTTCCTAGGTAGTAGATTGAAAAATATAACTAGCTAGGTACTATTTTCCGCTTACAATTGCACCATAAGTATTAGATTTTATTTTCATATTTATATCATCACCCAGTGGCCAAAATTAGACCATAATTCATTCAAAACTTAGAGTATTTGTAGTGAATTATTATTTTAAAACATTAGCTTTCCGCATTCAAAACTTTAACTCTGCCTAATTGCAAACTCCTTCGCGTAATTTTCGTAAAAAGGATTATAAAGTTTTTACTTCATGTATTAACATATAGTGTAACGTGTGTCCACGTGCGCTTTTTCATCCGTAGATAATCTACGAATAATCAGAACTTATTGATCTTATCAAGAACAAATTGTAAAACGATTAAATTATATTAAACTAGCTGACCCGACAGACGTTGTCCTGTTCGTCCAAAAGTCATTCATACAAAATCACTACCCTACCTACGCTACCCTACACTACCCTACCTACCCTACACTACCCTACCCTACACTACCCTAACCTACCTACCTACCCTACCTACCTACCCTACCTACCCTACCTACCCTACCTATCCTACCTACCCTACCTACCCTACCTATCCTACCTACTCTACCTACCCTACCTACCCTACCTACCCTACCTACCCTACCTACCCTACCTACCCTACCTACCCTACCTACCCTACCTACCCTACCTACCCTACCTACCCTACCCTACCCTACCCTACCTACCCTACCTACCCTACCTACCCTACCTACCCTACCTACCCTACCTACCCTACCCTATCTACCCTATTATCCTATCCGTGAAAATTTTCGTTTTTCGACAGCCAACTTCCACTTTGATACTTTTTTTATTTCTGAAACAACTGAACGGGATAAAAAGTATCCTATGTCCTTCTCCTGGCTCTAAACTACCTCCCTGCCAATTTTCAGCTAAATCGGTTCAGCCGTTCTTGAGTTATAAGTGAAGTAACTAACACGACTTTCTTTTATATATATAAGATTGAAAACTCTGCTGTAGATCTAAATAATAATATTTAAAAATGAACATTATCACAAATTCTATCATTTCTAGATTGTGTGGAAATCTGTGTTTCAATTAAATGAATGCTACATGAGCTACATATGTAATTGAGTGTCCATTGATCTAGAACGAAAGTAGCTATTTAGATCGCCCCCATAAACCAAAGTACAAAATCTACGGGCTCTGTACGTTATTTCCTAAGGCTTTAATATCCAATACATTTAAAAGTTAGTACAAAAGTTGGACAAGCTTCCATGAAAAATTAAAAATAACCTTTCAATGTCTATTGAAATACCTAGCTGTAATTTATGAAGTTAATTTTGGATAGGAATCTATCTGTCCATTTTATGAAAAATTCCCAACATTGGTACTATTCATTTATGTTCTGCAATCGGTCGATAAAACATGTTTATACATATTATAATGGCCGGTCACAGTAAATTAATAGACCATATCTGTAAATAATGGGCAAGTTAAATATCAATAAAAACATGCTGGTTATCGGTAAATCACCTCTCGCACTTTGTCAAATACCTAACGATATTTAAGCAGAACTATGGGTTTGTATTGAGTTTTGTATGCAATTTAATCAATTTTCATTTAAAGTTTTTATATCACTGCAAGCTATCTCTGAACTAAGATTGACGGTCAAATCTCGTGTCAAAATTCTGATTTATGATCGTAACGAAAGTCGTAACAAAAATATTCCAAAAATTAAGTTTATGAATATAATAATAAAAAAATGCCCTGTTGTTTGTTGATATGACGTAAACGTTTGCTATTATAAAAGTATTGATCATCTACCTATCTTATATAAAATTCGAAGAATTAAGTCAGAGATCGATTGTTGTTATTTAATTACAGTAATTACATACATTTTAATAACAGCTAAGAGTAAAAAAGTTATAAGGTCACGCATTTGAAATAATCTAAAAGGTGTAAAAAGGCTAAATACATAGAAAAACAGTTCAAGTAATAAAACAAATAGGTAGATATTAATGTGATGATGATGTTTGAGAACAGTAATTGCATTCGTTCATAAAAACTAGCATATAATTATCATCTGCGTACCCTTTTCCAAACTATATAAACAGACATGAGACATAGGTAAACAATATAATTATGAAAAAAAAAACACCATCTGACCGAACAAAAAAGATATTTTCTGTAAACAAGTTTACAAAACTACCTTTTTTTTCAATAACCTATTCAATTCAACCCGATATTTCTCGTTTGTTCTGGCTACAAAATTATTCTCAACACACACGGTTTCTCGCCGTTTCTCCTTCCGCTTCCGTTCCGTCAATTAAATAATAAAGACAGATTTAAATCACCTTGATTATCGCTACTTTCATTGGGGTTTTGTTTACTACATAGGTACTCGTATGTACTACATATACGTATATTTATGTATGGGTCCATCTAGGTATTCACTATTAAGAAGTTGACCAAAATATAGTTTTCCCGTTATCATGTTGTTAACAGGAAGCAAACAGTTTTCTATTACCTCACACAATTTTTGTTCGATTCATATTAGCTCTGCTATAAATAGAAGTCGAACAAAATAATATTTTTTTTTAAATGCGGAACAGTTATTTATCTTCTTTTAACTGCAATATTCTATAAAGTTTTATCATTTAAAAAATCATTTTTACACCTCATTACTACATTAGGCAGCCCATTTACCGTCTATTATGACGTCACTCATAGGTAAATAGGTGCATAATTATCGTGTAATTCGGTGCGCTGGCGCACCATTGTCAGCGGTAATTCGTTTACGAATCGCGTTATTGAACTTGAACGGACAGCCTCAAACCTCGTCGGTTTGACCGCCTCATGGCCACACTCTTATGTAACCACATTGTTAGTATCTGCAATTATGATATATGCTAAACTGATGTGCAATATCGTGATACTCTTTCGGTTATGATAATTTCGTGTTTAAATATAGGAAATTCTTTGTATGTGAGTTAGTAGGTGACGATGCTTAAAATCAAAAAGCATTCAGATTCAAATTAGGAAGGTAATCAGCACCTTTTGATCGTCAAAAGTTACAAAAGCGCTTTTCAACACTTCCTAAGGTTTTGGCTGGGAAGAAGTGGCGCAACAGATTCCCTGGCTACTCATCTCTGTCTGTTTACCAGCACTCAAATCCTAATTTAATTATTGATTTGATACCCGCAATTAAACTGTAGTAAATTATAATATTTATATATATAAAATAGTAAGCTCTATTATAATTAAAAAGGTCAGTGGTCTTGAACAGGTTTGACCGAACTTTGCCTAAACTTCGAGTTTTTCTCGTAGATACCTAATAGAGACCAAAAAAAAAAATGTTGTCTCGACCGCAAAAAACTAAAAACGTAATATCGTTCTAATGTTTATATTTTGTCACTTGTCGAAATTACTGTCTGTTTGTATTAAGTATAGAATTTATTTTTGGTTTAACTTCTTTGTTTGTGAGTACATAAAACAATTATCATAATAGGTTGACATTATCAGCTACTATAGTTTTCCAGACAAACGTTTGCCTGAAAGAAGCCTGAAATTATGTCTGGAGTTTCATCATTTATTTGCCGATCTATTAAAAACAATAAGTTTTGCAGTCATGTTCTTACATGCGTACATGACATATGATAGCAAGGTAGTATTATTGCTGCAAATTTTGGTTTTGACATTACCAACTAATAAAAATCCATTTTTTTTTTTTCTAACATTATTCTTTAATGATACGGGAACGTGTTATCGAACGCTTTCAAAACCCTTACGTAATAGTACCGTTTACTCAAGCTATTTTTTAATTTATTCAGATTGAATTGCTGAAGATCAAATGTTTCTAGAACATGCAAAACTAGTTTTGTTCACGTTATGTTCAAGTCTCGTGAGGATTACTGATCGTTTAGGTATCTGTGGCTCCGTCACTAGTTGTGGGCAGATGATCTAACATTATGTTAAGCTCGAAAGCGAACCGCTTCATGTTCATGATTTCCTGGTAGTCCTATCCGAAATTAATCTAAAATTAATTCTGTCGCTATTATTATCTCAAAAGTTTATTAAGTTTTATTGTAGTTCCGGAACAGAACCGCTCCGGATTTCCGTAATGAACACAATAATTATAAAGTTGGCCCATTTTTGTACATTTTCGATATTTCCCTGTTGACCTACTAACCAACGAAAATTCAGTATGCCAATTTATGCAAAGTAGACATGTCTTCCTAGTTAAAATATATAGACATAAATCTTTTCCGATATGTAATAAAAACTATAACCATTAACTAAGAAATGTACTTATGCAAATGCACTACAATCACTGTAAGTTGTACTACCTGTATAATCATGAAATGAATGTGAATTTAAATAGTGTCATTTAGATATTTCAGTTGACATTATTTGTATCCTGCAACATTTATCTTAATTAAAATCTTTATTTCTTATAATTGTCGTGCAATTATCGGCTAATTTTATGAACACTCTGAAACAGTGTTGTATGATCAAAGTATTACCAAACTTTAAGTGAAACTGCGTCGTCGAGCGCAATACACCCGATATACGGTGGGCGTTTGAATTATATAATTGCCTTTTACGATTGTTCTTGCCAAATCCAACGACTATTAAATTGCAAAATTCAGTGTTTTCAAATAAATTTATCTCACCTTGCCCTTGACACGAACGTAAACGAAACTAGAACATGATATTTGAAAGGATATCGAGATGTAGCCGATCATCACGACTCGCCACACTTTCAGATATCGATTAAAGGACCCTGGGGCTAAGGCCAGGATCGAGGCACAAAGTCAACCCAGAGGTTTAAAACTTATATTGTTCATAAAAATATTCACTAGAGATTCATAAAAAATGTAATTGATACGAGCAGTCGTCTAATTGACAGCTATGCGGGATTCATTACAATGACACGTTGCTATGTTATTTTCTACAGATAATATTTTCCAGTAATACTTCTCGTCGAATATGTCATACCTATTGTCAATTGTGCGATGCTAGCAGAAAAACTATGCCTGCCCAATATAGACCCATTCTATTCTTCCAAAAAAACTCGCCCGCCTTGTTCATTGTCTTCTTTGGCTATGGAGCCAACATATAGGCGTAGTGCATATTGTACAAGTACAACGCTACAAGGATCGTTTGGCGCGTGGCCAAATACGGAACTGTCTTCGCCATTTTGTTTCAATACAATTTCAGTGACAATGTCACAAATGATTACGAACAACGTCCCTCTGTAGCAATCATTCAGGCACCAAACGATCCTTGTAGCACTCTAGTTAGAGAGATACTTTACCATGTAAAGGTCGCCATAGCGGCACACCTTCCAGAAGCCCTTGATGCTGGTGAGCATGCTACGCGCGCGTCGCTCGCCCCAACACGCCGCGCCTGAGCCCGCCGCAGCGCGCGCTCCGCGAGCGCCTCTGGAACAATACAACACATTTGTTAGATAAAAGGAAAAACAGTAAACTAGGAAAATATCAGGAAGATACTACAGCTGATTATCGGGTCCTAAGTTGGAATGGAATCGGGTAGTGTTAAAGTTTTTTTTTTTTTTTAGGAAGGTGTTAGTAAGCTCTGTGTCTGGTTTGCCCCTATTACATGGGCCTGACAACAAAACTGGCGAAATCAGGCGTGGTGTAATGTTATTCGAAAGATATACATTTTTATTCCCTCAATAAAAGACGGTATAAAAAGTTCCAAGAAAATAAATATTCGTTCGACAGATCATTAGGTACCCGACATATCTCAGTCTATGTTCGTTCGACAGATCATTAGGTACCCAACTTGTCTCAGTCTATGTTCGTTCGACAGATCATTAGGTACCCCGTACCCGACATATCTCAGTCTATGTTCGTTCGACAGATCATTAGGTACCCCGTACCCGACATATCTCAGTCTATGTTCGTTCGACAGAACATAAATACCTACTTGCTGAAAAGGATGATCATTAATTGTCTATGTTTTTACATGAAAACTAATTTTTCAGGTTACTAAGCAGTTTGTACAAAATAACATGTTATTTACTGAAGAATAGTAGGTACACAAAAACGCGAGCACATTGCTGAAAATTTTAAAAAATATATATTTTATGCGTTAGTAGCCAAGAAAAAGATATTTATATTAATTGGCCTTTTAAGTTTTAGGTAATATTTTGATCAAGGCATTGTCAAGTCACGGGATGGTCAATGAAAATGCCAAACAGAGGAGGCCTAGCATTTAAACCTACAACTAAAAACGGGCAATTTTTTTTTTCACTTGTTTGTGTTTTTGTTTGGGCCGGTTTTTAATTTTTTTATTTAACTTTTATTTCTTGCTTTTTAAACTTGAAAGTCTCGCTTAAATCTGCGCAGCGTTGCGTATGTTTCCCACAGTGTAGTTTGTTACTAATTTATCCTAATTCCTCGTCATGATCACCATGTATCCATAACCTATTCATTGAGACCTGTTCAATGAGCCCAAACACGATACTTCTGCTGATTGTTGGTGAGTAACTTGGGTATTCTCGAAATTCCAGGTGATGCTTCAGCATCAGTTCAAGGTTACGTTCTTCATCTAATATCATTTAAGTAATAGAATACCAAATTTCGATTTGATAAGACCCGTGGAAGATACTGAAATCCCTTCCAACCAGAAAAGACCTGAGATCTTCAAACGGCTGAACCGATTTTGATGAAGCATGTCTAAGAACACTCCCGACTAATTCACCATTCAAACAAAAAAGAAACAAAATCGGTTCATTCGTTCGGGAGCTAGGATGCCACAGACACACATACACACACAGACACGTCAAACTTACAACAGCCCGTCGTTTTTGCGTCGGGGGTTAAAAATGCATTTTTTCAGACAGTTCTTTTTTTGAAATGGCTATTCAACCTCTTTGTTCCGAAACTGAGCTAGGAAGGTTTTGGTAATATCATTATTATTTTCAAATTGTGTAACTTTTTTTATACATTAGTTTACCAGCCATTAGTCACTCTCATACGTTTGTGCCCCGTTGTGTAATTTAGCATGTAACATCAATGACCTGTGCCCAAAACCCTTTTTGTTCGGAACTGTTTCGTTCTCCTCAATTCTTTTGATTGAATGTTGTAAGTACTTACTTGTATTTAGTTAACTGCGCCCATTATCATTGTTGATTAACAATAGACAAACTAGACTACCGAATTTGACAGTAATTTGTTAAGCAAACATTGCCTTCATCGTGTTAACCGAAAAAATCCGCAGTTTTCCGCAAATCGTTTGTTTTGATAGTGCCATTACAATGCAATATGCGCGTGCGATGCCTGACGTTCATACTAACTAGAGCGTCATAGTATTATACTTAAATTAACTCTTTGTCCTAAATAAATGTAATTGTAACGACAAGCCTAAACCCCACACCGCATGCCTAGGTCAGCTATCTATTTTACGTCTAACGTAACTAAAATAATTCAATACTTCCATGAAATAACACAAGGAATCCTACTATAGGTGATTCGTTTCAAACAATGATTGATGAGAGAATTCTTACCCCATTGATACTTAAATACTACGACGCACAACACACTCGATCTAGTTTCTTATACTCAAGTTATTATTTTCAAACTAAAACTTTACATATTTATATTAGAACACACACAAGATTTAGAACATTCATTACTGATCCACTAGTCAAACTGTTTGAAAGGAAATTTTCTTATTATTATATTCTTTTTGATAAGATTGTTGAACTGCCGGGCGACACGGAGAGAATGTCACAAGTACTAGTCTAGGTACATAACGGTGTATGTATAGTTTGTACAAACGTCACATGTAAACAAGTGGCGGATCAATCTTTGGGTGTTCGATTTCAGATTGTAGGAAGATAGCTATTCTCCGTTTATCGATTAGCGATACGATAGAGGTGCGAGATGAAACTCGTGGTAGACTCTTTGTATCTTAATTCCAGTCTCGACCACCAATAGCTCAATAACACTAACATGCTTGTCATTTTTTGTCTCGTCCAACCATTAACTTTTGTCTTTAATACGATTAATAACTGCATGTTTAAATTCTGCCTCTAGTCGCCATTATTTTACGCTCTTGATTTTATGAATCAGAAATAAACTTCGTTCTAAAAAGTGATTCCACTGAGATAATAACACTTTTAGCAAAATTATGTAAGATGAACTCTTACATAATTTCGCTAAAATTGTTATTGATATTCTTGTTTTCGACATTGAATTTATAATATAGACTGAATGTATAATGCAGGCTGTAAAAATATTGAGTCACGTGAGATATTTTTTATAGTTTATCATTTTATTTATATATGGAACAATGAACACATAACCTGATTCCTCTATTCTGGTCATTTGGCTGAACGTCATAAATTGTCAAGTGTATCTGCATACTAAATAGAAAACTTTTAATCTTGTCTTGATACTCAAACTCAAACTCAAAGCATTTATTTCAAATAAACCAATTACAGGCACTTTTGAATTGTCAAGGTCGGTGAGTTAGAAAGATGAAGCTAGTTGCCCATTCCAAAGCGTAGGTACCTACGGAGAAGAACGGGCAAGATACTCCATGGACACTCTTTTAAAATCAGGATTTTGTTACAAAAAGTTGGTCACATCATTATGTTGAAATTATCAATGTGTGAATGATGTAAAAAGTGCACATTAAAAGCGTCCGCAATTAGAACAAAGATAAAAAAAAAACAATTCAGAAATTAAAATAAGCCGTGGGAGCTAAGAGATGACCAGTCCCTACTGACGGCGCCCGTTCACGGACATGACGTATCTATGATAAAAAATACTTTCCTTGGTACTTTTGAATATGACAATTTGCCATGCTGATATGTGTGATCGAGTTAAAATATCGCATGCTATTTACTTATCTGACACGGGGATCGTTTGTTTGCAATGTTTTTGTTGAACGCATTATTCGAGTAAAAGATCATCGTCAAAGGTGGATCTGCTTTGATACATGATACGTCATTATTTACTAGCTTGGCTCTCCCTGTACTTATTCCTGAATTTTAGAGAGTCCTAAAACTGCTTTACTTTCAACGTCAAAGTAAAATCATGTATTTCAAATAGGCACATGAAAGGCTCTTACGAACGACAGAATTAACAAGAATATAGAATTGTCTCCCACAAGGTAGTTTAGTATGGACAACAATGGACAAGAAACTGCAACGTTCAAAATGATCATATGTATCTATCAGATAAATCATCTTTTAAAATGTTACCATATTTTCCATCATTAACTATGTAACTATATTGTGAAGACGATAAAATTTAAAAAAATCAAGAAATGATAGATACATTAATTTTGTAATAGATACCTAAATGGTGCTGACTTTTGGCGTCTACTCAAACACATTATTACTTACTGTTAGCTGTAATAAGACATATTATTACATTGTTTCACGGGACTTTTTGTGCAAGTATTTGATTTTCTTAGAATCGTCAGTGCAGAAGTATTTCTAACAAGTGTGCACTGATTAAACAGTGTTTATATTATTATTAAAGTAATTGATAACAACGAAAAACAACAGAATGCGGTGTACGAGTGAATCAGGCAGACATGTCGTATCAGCGCCACACGAAACTAAATATTTAACTTTTAATATATTCAAAATTATATAAACACTAAACAAAGCTTGTAAATGTACATTGTACTGTCATTTTTAATTTGTATTCAATTCATGGTTATTATACTTCTAGTGCCGTACGGGTTGATCGATCAGGTAAAGCTACGTTTGTCGCAGTTGGCCCGTAGATGGGTAACCATCTTTACATTCCATGAATTTCTCCGTGCCTCGGAAAACACGTTAAGCTGCTGGTTCCGGTTGTCATTCATGTATCTTTGACAGTCTTTACGTCCTCAGAATCCCGAAAAGCTGACAAACCAGTCTTACCAAAGATTATCGTATTACCCAGTAACTGAATTGTGGAGGTCGGATAGGCAGTCGCTTCGTGTAAAATACTGGTATTCGGCTGCATCCGAATGGACTGGAAGCCGACCCCAACATAGGAAAAGGCTAGTCAGATTGCTTTTTTGTTCATTATTCTAAGGTTAGCGAGTTCTTTTACATAACCTAACCTATGAATAATTGGCGAAATGACTTGAAAGACCACCGGCCTGTTCAGTAATTTATCCAATAATTAATTAATTTTAGTTGTAGTTAATACATAGGTAGAAGTAAAATTAATATTGATACCAGTAAAATCTTCAAAAGAAAAGATGCATAATATTTAAATTAAATTGGATCCCGTTAATAAGGAAAGGATATTTTTGTACCTAAAACATGATATATATTAAAATATAACGGTTAATACAAATGACCAGCTGAGCACGGACAATCACCATTCGTCATTGTTCCACTCGTAACAGTAAATACTATTTAGATAACTGCAACTGGGATGCTTACCTCTACATTATAGGCATTTTAAACTACTGACCTATACGCCAATTGGCTAATGGTGGCCATTATCACAGGCCAAATTCGTAGGTGGGGCATAGAATCTGGGCTATCAGACTTCTGTAATTTGATAGATAACGGATGATTGTCCGATTTACGTGTGGTTTTAAACACATGACCTGGTGTCCCCAAATGAAAATATCATAGCATCATGCCTGTTTTTCCGGAAAAGGAAGACAGAAACGTATAGAGTAGGCACTAAAGCTACATCGCGCCAGTTTTGTGAAAGTCTCACATTAGAATAACGAGCTTAAATATTTTTCCTGTCACTACGCAAGTTGCACTATTCCATCGATATACTGCGCACTTTGATATTATTTTAATAAATAATTTCGACTTTTATGTCTGTGAAATAATTTAACGTTTAACATTGTCATTCTTTGTATAGTCTTGATATATTAACGTATTGTGGAATATTATAGATGTTACATAAAGTGCACACATAATATTACTGTATGATAAACTGTGAGAATTATCGTATTGTTAATTATCGCGTGGCAATAACTACGTGTTTGTAACTATAGGGAAATATTTAATATGTTAGCTATCTTAGTAGATTTTCTTTTCAATAATTATGCCTTGCTAAATCTGAAAATCATGGTTGTATTTTTGAATTCACTATTGTAATGGTATGTCTTAATGAATGTTTACGAGGCAAAAGAAGTATATAAGGACCAGGTGGCATTCTGTAGTTTCTGCCTACCCCCATATCAAAAAACGTGAGCGTGAGTGATATTGGTATTCCTATTGGATTAAGGAAACTATAGTCAACCGCTTCGCAATCGTTATACAATTATACATGTTATCTTGACCAGTCATATTTCAACCGGAATCAATTTGGCTTCATGCCAATGCTACTGAATTAAATCAATGAACTGTCTATAACTTAGAAGTATTCCAAACCCAGTTAGTTATTATTGAATAGTATGAAACGGTCACCTTTGGAAACAATGAGAGGATTCGTTCACACTTTATCAAAGCTAAAATCGAGACTTTGCCGTACCCTATATCGTATCGAAATCTTTAATAATTCTCCAGTAAACACTTATCTTCGTTTTTACAATCATTTACCTAATTTTTGACACAGGAGTCCTAGATTATCAGTTCTAATCAGTCAAGCACCTACTGACCGACTGACTTACAAAAGATTAATTGTAAGATATGCTAAGCAAATGACAACAAACGTAAATATCATTTACGAGTTCATGAATAAAGTGGAAACTCATTCGTCAGTAAGACATGGCTGTGGAATGAAGATTATTTTTTAAACATGGAGAGGAAGTTTTAAAACATTTTGTATTATTTTTCAATATTAGTAAATGTGTAGGTACTTCAATTAGGTGTTCTCAACAAACACTGTCATTGTAAATTAACTACAATTATTGTAATACTTCGTCTTTGGTTTTTTGACATTCAACATAACTTTCGGAAATGTTTTGCAGTTTCTGAGCTAACATGCACAAATATACGTACATCATTTTACAATAGACGCAGCATAAACAAGACGTATCGAATGCTCTAGTTTATGCTATTTACATATCAAGATTATTAAATTAGTGCTTATCATTAATCTATAAGCGATGTACTCATTGATATTATAATATTGCTTATTTCTTCATTAGAAATTACAGACTATGTAACTGAGTTGTTAAAGTTAAACTGTAGTAAAATAACATTGTGTGCTTTCCCATATTTTAAAAAATTGACAAATAGACAAAACAATTATATTCATATGCTTAATAAGCATATGCACTTTTTAGTTAGTCATTATAGTGACAAGCTTGTATTTTTTGACACCAACAGTTTTGTGGAAACTTTAAACTCGACTAGGGGTACTGTGTATCTGCCTGTTAGTTTTAGACACATAATAGCAAGGCTATTAGCTTTTTATATAAACTCAGACATAAATAGTATGTCGAAGTCTTGTGTTATTGACACCACATCAGTGGTGAACCTGAACGAATGTAGCTCAAATGCTATAAGTTTGTTTACAAATTGTACGAAGGAGGTTCCATGTCCCTCACTCACAATGAGCTCAATGCCTGGTGAGGTCATTGAAGTCTTGGGGTTAACTCCGGATAATATTTTAAACTAGTTTGTAAGACAACAGAAGGTACCAATATTCTTATCAACAACAACAAGGTATCTTCTTGCTCTAAAATAATTAAGCATCAAAAAGGAGATCAGCAGAAAGCCTTGAAATTATTTCATCAAAATATTCAAGGTATTTCTTCCAAATTACTAGAAATAGAATTGTTTTTAGAAAAAACAAAGTTTGACATTGTTTGTTTCACTGAACATTGGTTAAAGGATTACCAAATGCTAATTAATTATGAAAACTATAGTGTGGGCAGTTGTTTTAACCGTAAATCTATGCAGCGTGGAGGTTCTATTATATTGCTAAAAAATTGTTTAAAATCTAAGCAACGTAATGACATAGTTGGTTTATCAGTGGAACATTGTATTGAACTGTCCTGTGTTGAGCTAGATATGCATGTTGTAGTGTGCGTGTACAGACCTCCTAATTATCAGAACTTTTCTTTATTTGAGTCAATAATGGAAGATACCCTAGCGAAACTTGCATCCAGTAATAAAGCCACAATTATATGTGGTGATTTTAATATCAATATTTTGGAACAAAATTCAAATAGCAGTAGATTACTAAGCCTTTTTAAATCGTTCAATTTATCGAATGTTTTTATAGAACCGACTAGAGTAACTCCAACTTCTGCTACTTGTATCGATAATATTTTCTGCGATTGTGAATATGTGGAGAAAGCCATCGTAAATTATCTGCCATCTGATCATAGTGGACAAACGGTTAATTTTAAGTTTAGAACACCTTTGCAAAAAGTGCAAATACAATTTAGACCAATAACGACGGGCAAATTAAATAAATTCAATAGTACCCTATACAATAAATTAAAGGTTCTGGGCGTTAATAATATGGACGATGCAAATAAATTATATGAGGATTTCTTTTCAGTAGTGCACACTGAATTCAGTAAAACTTTAGAAAAGAAAACCAAAAATATTTGCCCTCAATTTGTATTTAGTGACTGGGCTACTAGAGGTATTAGGATAAGCAGGGAAAGACTGTTCGAGCTGTATGGCCTTAAGCCTTACATTAATACCGAAACTTTCAACAAGTATGTTGCTACATATTCCAAAATTTTTAGAAATACCTGTAAGTTAGCTAAAGCCTTGTACATTAGCAACAAGATCCAAACAGCAGAGAATAAAATAAAAACAGTTTGGAAAGTAATAAATAACGAAACTGGTAGGAAAAAAATACGAAATACGGATTATACATTGGAGACTTCGCGTGGTGCCATAAGCTCTAACATAGAAGTAGCTCAAGAATTTGTAAAATTCTTTACTAATATACCATCTAAAACGACGGATTCTTTAAATTCGTCCCCCGATGTCTCAATTGATTTATTAAGAGCGAACGTTCCAAGCTGTCCAGTTGAATTTCAATTTAAGCACATAACCCCTATAATAGTTTTAAAATCTTTTCGGCAAATCAAAATCAAATTGTCCGAAGATCTATGGGGAATGTCTATAAAAGTTTGTACATCCATAATCGAGACCATAGCACCATACTTGGCTTTAATATTTAATTTGTGTGTGGATCAAGGAGTCTTCCCAGATTTAATGAAATATAGTAAGGTTCTACCACTATTCAAATCTGGGGACAGCAAAGACGCCAACAATTATAGACCAGTATCCGTGCTGCCGGTATTCAGCAAGGTTTTCGAAAAGATAATGCTCAATCAAATGCTTAATCATTTTAATACCAACAAAATCTTACACGATCAGCAATATGGTTTCACCAAAGGACGTTGTACGACTGACGCCGGTGTTACCTTATTAAAACACATATTTGCAGCTTGGGAGGAGGCTCAGGATGCCATTGGAATTTTTTGTGACCTCTCCAAGGCATTTGACTGCGTTAATCACGAAACCTTGCTTTTAAAACTTGAGCATTACGGACTAGGTAAACTTGCGCTCAGTCTAGTAAAATCTTATTTAAATGATAGACAGCAAAAAGTTCATATAAATGGTGTCAATTCACATGGTTTAAAAATAAAAATGGGTGTTCCACAAGGCTCAATATTAGGTCCTTTCCTCTTTTTAGTATATATTAATGATCTACCCCATTTATTAAAAAACCAACCACAAATGGTGTTATTTGCTGACGATACATCCTTAATTTTTAAAATAAATAGACGTGCATCAAATCTTGACGACGTAAATAATGCCCTACTGCTGGTACATAATTGGTTCACTGCTAATAATTTAGTGTTAAATGGGAAAAAAACTAAATGCATAAGATTTGCTTTACCAAATGTTAAAAGTACTGATTGTGACGTAGTATTGAATAAAGAGAAACTAGAATTCGTCGATAAAACTGTTTTCCTAGGGATCACGCTCGACTCAAAACTTCAGTGGAGTCCTCATTTAACAGCTCTTGCAGGACGGCTAAGTTCAGCAGCATATGCTGTAAGAAAAATCTGCCAATTCACTAATGTAGAAACCGCGAGGCTAGTCTATTTCAGTTACTTTCATAGTATCATGTCATACGGTATTTTACTATGGGGACGGGCTGCAGATATCGAGTCTATTTTTATTCTGCAGAAAAGAGCCATTAGAGCAATATATGGCCTCCGTACGCGGGATTCTCTAAGGGAACTGTTCAAAGTTATTAATATCATGACGGTACCTTGTCAATATATCTATGAGAACATCATGTACGTTAGGAAAAACTTAAATCTTTTCAGTAAACGAGGTGAAAGACACACCATTAGAACGAGAAATAGGCACCAATTGGTTCAACCAGGCTTCAGACTGGCTAAAGTAGACTCATCCTTCATGGGGTACTGTTTAAAATGTTACAATAAAATACCTCCCCACATACTCGAACTGAATGAATCGAAATTTAAATCTTGTATAAAACGCACACTATGCAGCCATGCTTATTATAAGTTGGGGGATTACATCGCTGACAAAAATGCTTGGCTAAACGCTGCTTGTCCTGCTCCACAAGGTAGCTTAAACTAAATTGGATAACATTGAAAACATTGTTGGAGCTGCTGAAGACTGTAAAAGCTAGATATCTTTGCATTGTATAAATTCAAATTTTTGTATTGTATAATTGCATAGCATATGTGTGAGCACTATGTTCCTACTATAAAGCAAACATTTACAGGGTACGTCTTTCATTGACTTGAATGTGCCCTGGCAGCTGAGAGTATGTCATGCTCACTCAAATGTCTCGCTGGTGGTGGCGTGTGTGTTGGATCATTAAGTTCCCTTCAAAATGGTTGAGCTGAATGGTGCTGATGCATACGTCATGTCCGTGAACGGGCGCCGCCAGTAGGGACTGGTCATCTCTTAGCTCCCACGGCTTATTTTAATTGTTATTTTATTTTAATTACGGACGCTTTTAATGTGCACTTTTTACATCGTTCTCACATTGATAATTTCAACATAATGATGTAACCAACTTTTTGTAACAAAATCTTGATTTTAAAAGAGTGTCCATGGAGTTTCTTGCCCGTTCTTCTCCATAGGTACCTACGCTTTGGAATGGGCAACTAGCTTCATCTTTCTAACTCACCGTCCTTGACAATTCAAAAGTGCCTGTAATTGGTTTATTTGAAATAAATGCTTTGAGTTTGAGTTTGAGTTTGAATTATCTACTTTCTTTCGACCCCCACACTAGGAATAGATAAAGTGCAAGATTTAATTAATTGCGTTTAATTAATTTAATGTTTATACCTATACTCCGTTTGGAATAAGATTACAACTTTAAAAAAAAACCTTTTACAGTCCTCTTAACAGATTTTGACTTCTATTCCATAGACATAAGGATGGCATTAAAAGCAAAAAAGTGGTTACAATAACAACTGTTTACTGCAGATGCCATTTATCATGCTATCAACGCAATAGAAGTCAAAATCAGTTGAACGGACTGTAAAAAAAGGTTTATTTAAAAATCTAATCTTATTCTAAATGGAGTATCATCATCGTTTCAGCCGACAGACGTCCACTGCTGAACATAGGCCTTCCCCAGGCTCCTCCACTTCGACCGGTCTTGTGCTTCCCACAAGGAAGACGTAGAGTGGGAAGGCCTCCCACAAGGTGGACCGATGACCTTGTGAAGGCCGCGGGAATCCGCTGGATATGGGAAGCACAAGACCGGTCGGAAATGAAGTATAGTTTTGTGTTAAATACAAATAGGGAAAATCGGGACGGATTAATGGCTATAATTATGGTAATTAATAATTATTATCAAGTATTTCGAACCAGGTTAAAATACTTATCCATGTTTAGGAAACACTATTTGTTTTAATTATCTCTAAATTTAAACATGGAGGATGTTTTCAATCCACCTGTGTATTTTGGTGAGAATTCTTTTTTCCTCCAAACAAATTATTATGAAAAAAGTTACCACGATGTTTCGACCTTCAAAAAATGCCTTTTATGGGTCTATTTAAAATAAATTATTTGACTTTGCTAGTATTTTATTTTTCAGACTTAATAAATTGGTTTTGTTAATAAGTAACACAAAATGACCTAGTAAAACTTTATCACATACCAATTTGCCTCACCAATTCAATTGGACAATATAGTTAAAACTATACGGACCTATACCTATACAGGTTTTAAACCAACCTGAATGCCAAAAATGAAACAGGTTATGAACTATTTAACTATAATTTGGGTCAGTTGTAAATTACATAAAAAATCTGAGCTTTAGCCAAGCAACAAAAGAATGCGTTTAGTTACAAACGTGTTTATAATAAAAAATAAATTCAAGACCAGACTATTGAAAAATTACGCTCTATAGAGCATGAAACAAGAAAATCTGCAAGCCGTGCTCATATGCCACTTCGCCCTAGGTAAATCTTATGATCGCTTACTACTTTTAGAATTTATTGTTTAGGTACTAGTCAAAATCATAACCGTCCGTTTTGCTTCGCCGTAGTCGGGTTAGAAAAACAAATAACGTGGCCACAAAAATATTTACGTGCGTTGATCCATAAAACGAAAATGGCGCGTCATAAATGGTTTTATTGAAACAAAAATGTTATAAAAATAATAAATGAAACTGCTTGTTTATCGTCCTCTGATCGAGTATCCGTGACTGGTGAGTTGTGCGTGATGAATCGCTCCAAATGAAATTGCTACATATACTCACAGAACAACTACACAGCCTGCTTCAAACATAATTTTCTTTTCGGAAATCGTCAATAAGAGAAAAAAAAAATCTCCAACAAAAAGGCTCCATCACTGTTTTTTTCCTAGCCTATGAAACTGTAAAAAGTAGATCCGCACTTGTCGATATAATAATATGTATGTACAGCCGCGCTTGCGCACCTTTTACACTTGTTGCGGTTTATCAAACTCTAAAATATAATATTCTATAGTAATTTCTCTGTAATTAAAGTGGTATAGATCAGCGTTTCCCATTTGCCGGGTCGCGACCCGGTACCGGGCCATCAAAATAAAATACCGGGTCGCAACATTCGACAACATTTTCCGCGAATTTGGATTCTTTAGTGAAAAATAAGCAGCAACTCCATACTTCGCACTAAAATTTAGTGACTATGTAAAAAATTACTAAAATTTAGTACCGATACCAAAATATGTAGTACTTATTAATAAAATATTTTTGCTATTAATAAATGTGCATTATTTCACCTAGTGGAACTAGTTTGGGTTTAAAAGTATGTATTAAGTGGGTCACGAAGGGGCAGTGTGAAAATGACCAGGCCATGGCAGAACAATGTTTGAGAAACACTGGTATAGATAGATTCTATAAAATACATTTTGTAAGAATCAACTCGAAAATTCAGTGATAAAGGGGTTTTGTTGTCTAAAAATATCACAAAAACGTGTTTCCTCAAATTACTCCAACAAACTTCCGCAATACGAGAAAATCTTCGTTCGATTTTATATTTGTAGTATTTATAACTTTATAGTATCACTTTCAATATTCCTTTCCTATTTATCTCGTCACAGGTCATATCTGTAGTAAAACGTTGTGTTGTACGCAGATTCTTTTGTTTTAATTATTTTAAAATAAATAGGTTTGTCACAGCATTATGTTGATACAGTTGACAATGCACTTGCATATCTATTATTTCTTTGTCAGCATTTGCAGTACTTAAGTACTTACTAGTAACAATCAGAGCATTTGTCAACTTTGTGTACATAAACTGGAAATGTATAGCATTATCTGTATTGAGTTATTATTTTCTTCAATAACCAGCGTTTTCTGCTCGTTTAGTTTTCTATAGTATTAATATTTCGGAAACTTAGCACATAACATTATAAATATTTCTTTAATTAAACGCTTTCAATAACGTGTGAGATAAATACCATGAACACATAAAAATAAATAAGTACGTTTTTGCAATAATTTAATAAGTTCCACATAAACAAATAATACTTACTTCGTTTCTGAATAAAGGCGCGACTACGCGAAGCTCCTTGAATTCCGTATTATCCAGCACACTTTATACAGTTTATAATATTTTTATTTTCTTTCCACACAAACTCCCTTTTCTCCGAACACAGCCGCTGTGCGTGAAAAACTATTTCCGCGCGAAGCTCAGTTTTAATTTAACCCGCACGTGCGCTTACTCACGCGACGACGTTACAAGTTTTTAAAATAAGAACTGTCAAAGTGTTCTTTTAATTTTAAATAATAAGTTTATGGTTTATTTTTTTTAATTATTTGTTTGCTAGTGGGTATGTCACATCGCGATTCAGGCCGGCGATCGACTGTTTTCGAAATAGTCCATGTGCTCTTGACCTTGCGGCTGCTCGGACCAACTGAAGCGACTTTTCGTTGACGCCGCGTGTTTTATAACGCATTATTGTTGTCATAACTTTTACTGTGTGCGCCAAATGCTGATAGTGTCACCGACTCGCTGACGAGCTCCGTGTGTTGTGGGTGCTCCGGAAACGGATTGGTCGATGTGTCAGAACGAAATATAGGAAATTAACAAGATGTTTATAAATACATTTAAACAAAATGCTTATTGATTGTTATAATTAACCTTCCTGTTGAATTGACCGACGACGTGTTGTCAGTGTCTATCTAAATATAATATGTATGGTAGTTCCTTGTGAAATTCAATATTTCGTTTCCATGACGTTTGTAAACATTATTTTTCCCAAGACACCTACTTTGCAGTCAGCATCTAGAATAGTTCGGTATTATAAACATCATTAATTAAACAATGTATAAGTAAAGAATTCTAAATCTATATCGATATGCAATGGGAATCTTTGCTCGTGAGCCAACTTCCGAATCGACGGGATTTTCCCATGATGTACATTTCCCATAGCAAAGTAGCTCACTTCTAATATTAGGGCCCCCTATAGCTTTCTTTGTTAAGATTGAAACACAGAAAATGCCTGGGTTGATCAATCCTTTAACGACGAATTAACCATACTTTCTGTCAGACCTCATTTGTTTGGTAAGTTCCTCAGACCTCATTAAATTATAACTACCTACATAAAGGAAAGCTTATTTTCTATATATACATAAATATTAAATACATAGCAAGGGCCTCGTACTCAGCCGCCTGTGCCGATACAGGCGGCTGATGGCATACGCCTCGGATTATTGATTGACTTCTTACAGTAGTCTCGACTACTGTAAGAAGTCAATCAATAATCCGAAGTGCACCCGAACCTAGATCACAAATCCTTGTCTAGACTTCAAGGAAATAGTTTTCGTAACATGTTTAGTATGTACTTAATTGTGTGGTAACAAGGTTAGCGTAAAGGCAAATGCCGTTAAATACGTGCACGTCTATTACATTCATGTTTTTTAAATTCATTAAATACATCATCAAAGAAAGTGTGAAAACAACCACATAGAATGCACGTAAAAAAATTGCCATACCAACCTCGTTTACACACGAAATAGTTAAATCAAAATAAGGTTATCGATATAATTCTTGTCTAGCTCGCGGAAACTGTCGTGATGGCTGCCACACTAATGCCCGTTTTCACCAACGACCCCTAAATTTTAAGTAGCCCTTATGACAATTTAAGAATCACTTAACACAAGTTTTATTTTCACCAACGTATAAGGGACACTAAACTCATAAAGGATCCCTTAAATTTACGGGCCCGAATGTTCGGCCCCTAACCGACCCTTAATCTAAGGGTTAGTTTTAAAAGTTGTTTGACAGGTCGCGTGTTCTTGAATTTTTTTTAAATGGAAGATCTATTAAGGGAGTTTTTTTTATAGTATTGAAACAGTTGAGACCGTGGAATTATTGGGAAACCCTAGGTTATTTACAAGGCCGCGTACTATAGCCAATTAAGGTCTTTATTGTAAAATTTAAGAAGATGCCTCCGACTGCATGAGATTGCTTATAGTATTCAGTCTAATAGTCATCCTTTTATAAATATTTTCTTGTTTCCATCTTTTTTAATTAAAGTTCACTTTTTAGGCAGTCGGGTTTTTGTTTTTGATTTTGTTTTTTTTTTTTATTTCATAGTTTTTTGTTAGTGTAATAATTTTTGATGTTAAGGAGACATATATAAGAAACCCTTTATTTGATACCCCACTCAAAAGGATATGAGAGAAAAAAAAAACTGAAGGCATTTTATGGCAAAAAAATCGGCCATTTTTTTTTCAATTTTGATATACCCAGTGTCACTCTCACAATTAAGACGAATGTAACGGTACCTCTCAAGATGAAATCGATCAAGCCGTTTAGGCTAAAGAGCATCACAAAGAAATATACTCGAAAAACATAACCCTCCTTTTGGCGCAGTCAGATAGCAACAAAAAAATGGTACGGGACCTTCGTCATGCTGCCAAAAGAAACCGAAATAATGTTACTAAAACGTTGTTGAGATTAAGTTTTGCAACGTTATTGTTGTTAAAACATGTTCCCAATGTAAAATATTTTCATTTAGTTCTAAATTAATGTAAAAATGAACAGCCTCGGTAAAATCATATAATTTGTTTCGTGTTATTATTGAAGGTTTTAGTACATATTTTTCTTTAAAATTAAAAAAAAATAACAATATATTATCAAAATTTTAGAGGTTTGAGAAAGAAAACTAACACTTTTTATTGTAACCTTTGCTGCATGGATTACGATGTATTAATTTTAACTGAACCCTGGCTAAACAGTAGTGTACTTAGTAGTGAATTATTTGATGCTAGGTATGTTGTTTGCAGAAGAGATAGGGAGACAACTGGCTTCCATCCTAATAAAGATGGAGGCGGAGTTCTTATTGCGGTCTCAACCAAAATCTGTCATAGTAAATGTGAAGATCTTTGGGTTACCATTGATATTTCGACTGCACATAAATCACAACAGCTAGCGGTCTGTGCAGTCTATCTGTCTCCACCTGTATGTCTTCCAACTATTGAACACTTTATAGAGCGCTGTAATAACGTGTTTGAGACAACCAATTTTCCAATAATATTATAATAGGGGATTTCAATTTAGGCAAAATAGATTGGTCTCCTGGATTAATTGAATTTATGAACTTTAGTAGACTTACTCAGTACAATTTTGTAAAAAACTTTTCTGAGCGTATTCTGGATCTAGTTTAGTCAACAATATAGAGCAGATACTTTAGAGCAGCTCGATTCACTTACGGTGCAAAATGATATTGTTAAAACAGTTAAAACTGCTATTGATAAACTACATCCTCCGCTTGATCTGACTATATCGTTGGTAAATGAATCCAATCTCCCATATAATAAGCTCAATACGAGAAAGAACTTTTATAAGGCAAATTATGTACTTATTTCAACCTATATAAATGGACATGACTGGCTTCAACAATTTGCGAACAGTAATGATGTAGATAGTATGTTAAAAGTGTTCTATGAAGTGTTAAACGCAGCAATAATTACATATGTCCCGAACTGTAAGTCAGTGACTTGCCGCTATCCACCAATAAAAACCTTATAAAAGCACTCAAAGAGAAAAATAAGTTAAGATTGCGCTTCAAGAAATATAAAAACCCGTTAGATGAATTGGAACTAAAACTAATTACAAAACGTTGTCAAAACCTGGGGAAATCCTTATACAGCTCATATATGGAAAACTTAAAGAAAATCAGAAATTATTCTGGACTCACATAAAAGCCAAACGCGGTGGCTCTAGTGTTTATCCACTAACAATGACTGACGGTCAAACTGTCACATCAGATGGATCGGATATTTGTGATCTTTTTGGTAACTGTTTCGCATCTGTCTACACCCCTGATCATGGCACTGAATTCAATAATGGCTCAAGTTTCCTTCACAGATTAGAAACGAATAGCCAGTGCCTAACAATACCAGAATTGGATAGTGATTCCCTACTCAAAAAGCTACTAATACCAGGAAAGGAGTAGGTCCTGACGGAATCCACCTTTATTTATTTCTGCATGTGCACCGGCCTTGGTTACCCCACTATTAAAAATATTTCAAGTATCGCTAGCCTCCGGAACCTTCCCCTCCGAGTGGAAAAAGGCCAAAGTTGTTCCTGTGTACAAGTCGGACAAAAAAGACAACGTTTCCAATTATCGGCCTATCGCGATTCTCCACGTTTGCTAACATATTTGAGTCAATGATCTGTCCTCATATCCAACACCATTTTAGACAGTATCTTAGCGATCACCAACACAGCTTTGTTGCTTCAAGGTCTACTGCCACCAATTTAACTTCTTTCTCGGAGTCTCTAGTAGAATCTATTGACTCCAACAAACCATTTGATGTGTTGTACACGGATTTCAGCAAGGCCTTCGATAAAATTCCTCATGCCATACTAATTAACAAACTGGCCACGTATGGTATCACTGGACCGTTGCTGAAATGGTTGGCATTATACCTAGCAAAGCGTGAATTTTATGTTGTCGTCAACGGTTTTCGATCTGCCAAAGATTATTGCATGACTTCCGATGCCCCACGGGAGTCTCACCACAGAGTTGTTGAATGGTGTGAGACTAACGAAATGAAACTTAATTTTTTTAAATGTTACCATCTGTCATTTTCAAGAAAGTCCCATCCTATACACTCAATCAGAGACCTGGGAGTATTGTTCGATAAAAAAGTAACATTTGTCCCCACATCGAAAATGAAAGAAAGCATCGAAAATGTTAGGGTTTGTGCTAAGAAACACCAGGGGTTTTAAACAAGTTAGTACTAAAATAATGTTGTACTATAGCCTTGTACGAAGCGTCCTGGAATATTGCGGTGTTGTATGGAGACCACACTACGCCACACATAAACTACTTTTGGAAAGAGTGCAGAAACGGTTTCTGTGGCACCTCGCATTTTCTAGAGGAAGAAGTAAACAGCTGCTTTCCTATAATGCTCGTCTCCATTATTTCAAAATGCAGTCATTATCAACTCGAAGAGAAGTTGCTGATGCCTTGTTTCTCTATAAATTGCTTAGAAATAAAATTGACTGCCCTAACCTACTAGGTCTGCTAAAGTTCCGTGCCCCAGCTCGATATCCGCAATATCCAATCACACCATTATACCCGTCATTGCGCAGAACGGCACCCTAATTGCGTAACTCACGATTGATCATAATTGGTTTCGTCTTCACAGTTAAACAATATTCATTGCGTTATTTATGTTGTCGAACAGACACATTTTTCGAACATATGAAGCAATGGTTTAACAATCCGTTTCAAAACGATACAGATTTTGATGAATCGTGAGTTACGCAATTAGGGTGCTGTTCTTGGTGCTAACTCACTTTTATTCTGTAAATTTGAATTGAATAAGGAGATTTTTAATGGTATTTGTTTTTTATTGTTATCAATTCTAGTTTGCTCAATTATTTAATTTAAATTATTATTGTTACGTATGATTACCAAAAAAAAATATATTTTATTTTATTTTATTGTAAATATCCTTTTTCATTATGTTTTATTGAGTAAAAACCATAAATTGTACATGTTGTGTTAGCCTATAAGTAATTGTTGCACTTGTGAACGTAGGTATCATTAGTTAAATTATTTTAATGTATTGTGTAAACAATTGTTGGCTAACCTAAATAAATAAATTAGCTGCTAGTGTGTCAAACCATTAATACAATTTTTGTTTTGATTTAAGTAGTCATTCTGTTGAGCATAGTCCCGGCACTATGGTTCACAGAATGGCAGCAGTCACAAGAGTTAACATAATAATTATGTCAAGAATACTTTGACATACTGATTTTTTTTTTTTTGGATTTTGGCTTCGCACGGTTTGTGCATTTAGCCAGTGTCAAGTAATTTTTAAATTTTCGACCAAGTAAATGGCCCGTTATAGGCACGAAGTTACAAAAATGTCATAGTCTGTCTGTCAAGTCAAAGTTATTGTAAAGTGGTAGTAACTTTACAACAACCTAACTAGGAGTTTTGGTGGGAACACGAAAAGTCCACGTTAGTCACTTATTTTCACCTTCACTACACTTGTGCACTCACACGTAACTAAATTGAATAATTCACTACCAAAATTATACAATTTAATTCGCTATTTCACGAAATTTCATGAAAATTAAAATTCGTGCGACATGTTCCAAAGCGATCCCGCCAAAAACTCCCATACTGCATTTGGTGATTAGACATATTACATTGGTACACTCATGACCAAAATTAGATAGCTACTTTAAAAATAAATGATTTGTAACAATTTTATCTTCTGGGCACGCTCGATGCACCATAGACTTCATCAATCGCTTTCCATCAGGCGTGATCGAGGTCAAGAGCAGGCCCATCTAGTAATAAATAAAAAAACATTGTGAGAAATATTGACAGAAACCCAGTCCTAAGGCTTAAGTTCCTCAAAAATACTATTTGTTGAATGGCCAGCATTATAGACACTGATTACACCTTAATATGAAGATCTAATGCCTACGCGACCATGATTTTGACATTTCCTGCAAAAGTTGGCAAACCCGATCACAAAAGTACAAAGAAAATTTAACTAGAAGAGAATTAAATTAATATTTTTTTGTCAAATATTTTTAGCAAGCAAAAAATCTTGCCACAGTCTTTTAGGTTATTTTGTTTTAAATAAACTATTTAACATAAACAATTTATCAATCTACTAAAGTAGACAATTTGTCTCGGTTTTGCAAGACTAAATCATTTGTTTAAATCGAAGATTAAATCGTATTCACGAGACATAAGTAGGTAAAAAAAATAACGCCTGCACTATAAATACACAGATCATCAGAAATGATAATCTACTGGTTAATAGACCATATAATCTAGATATGCAAATGAAAATGAGGTCGATAATGCACAAAACAAAAGATTTTTTAAATCTTCCTAATTACTTTTCGCTTTTAAGCATTTACGATTTTTATTTAGAAATCATGTATCTAGCACCCGCGGCTTCGCCCGTGTTGATGTCACAAAGTACCCCACGGGAACGTGGCACCGGGACAACAAAACAATCGTCAAAATCGGTCCAGCCATTCCAAATATTAGCTGGAACAAACAGACACTGACAAAATTTAAAAAAGTTTTTTTAAAGTAAGTAACGTAAACACTCCTCACTCTACTCGCATGCCTGCGTCCGCGCAGCGTACTGAGTGCTGCATGCTCTCTCGTTTCTTAAATTTTTTTTCCTTTACCTTAATTTGTATTAAACAAGTAAAATATACTTATTTAAGAAGAGCGGAGTCAACTATTGCAGGCTTATCTACCTAAAAGGAAGCTCCAATCACTAGTTGTTAAGTTTCACTTGTTAAAACAATAAACCATTTTTAATTTTCTTGCATTTAGTAAAACTGTTATTTTGACATTACAAACACACTCGAGTTTGGTTTATTTGTATAGATATAGATATTTTTACCTTTATTCACGTGCATTTTATCAGGGTTGCTGTCGGCCAACCCCGATATAACTATCAAGTTAAAACTACAAATTTTCACAAATAGTACCAAACCGCTTTGAAAGTTCGGTTTCTTTCAACTTCTAAAACACTTTGTTCTCTCCTAATGATCAAAATTTACTAGAGCACGTGATTACACTACTTCTCCATATACATTCTTAATAATAATATCTTCACAGTCTTTAAGAGACAAATCATTTCTTGCATTTGATAAGCTTCTTGTTTTATTACATTCTTCTGTTCTTGTAATAAGAACACGACGACGTTTTTGAAGTCCCTCAGCAGAAGACGTCGTAGCAACTTCCTTGGAAGGGCTACGCGCGTAGCACCTTCGTAGCCAAATACTTCACGGGAACAGCTACGTCGTAGCACCGTAGCGGTACTACGCAATATTTTCCGATTAGGTATCATTTTACAGTATTTTCTGGAGCCAACTTGCTATGCATTATTACGGTTATCTTCCATATATAGGTGAATAAGAATAGTTTCCGCATGTTATGTAAAAGATCAGTCCAGGTTCAGTGTTGCGGTTTGTAATGCGATGCTCACACGCTTATGAAACACAACGGTTGTATTGTATTCATTCGTTTGTATTCAGAATATATACAGTTCTACAATATTGTGACTACATTTAATCGTTTAGAAAAAACATGTTGAATGCTCCTTGGCTTAAGTAGAATAATCAGAGTCGCATTTATGCAGGGAGAAATGAATGTGTTTGGAACTAAGTTCTTCAACGCAGCTTGCAGTGGGAGTAAAATTGTAGAAATCGTCACTTAACTACTAAAAAAATACTAGTTGACCCGACAGTCGTTGTCCTGTCTTAATTATGAATCTTGAATTTGCATGATTATGTACTCAATAAACATTTGAATTTGAATTTTTATATTTATATAAATATATGTTACGCGCCATTTTCTCTTTTTTTTTTACTTAAGAACCTTCTCCTGACAAGAAACAACAAAAAGAGAAAGAAAGTATTAGCAAAATTGTTCCAGCCGTTCACGTGTGATGCCGCGACCAAGGGAATTAGAGTTTTATTTTTATATATATGGATAATAAAAGAAACCTGAGAGAGAGTGATATAGGGTGCTGAAGACTATAGAAAGGTCAAAATAAAATTTAAGTATTTCATAGATAGAATAAACGACGGACCATTCAGAAATGAAGAAAAAGCTCAAAGAACTTCGTTCCTGACGTGGATCCCCCGACCCCAGACCCTTTCTTCTCATGTGCGGTTCCTTACCACAGCATATGATCATAGAAAAGAATCTTTAGTTGTACAAGACCAGGAAGAAAACTATACAAAAACATGTAAAGGAAAAACGCAAGTAAATGTTCATGATACGTTACGTTTGCCATGCCATATAGTGGTACCTACATAATTGTGATTCAGCGAAGAAAATGAGCAGGTTATAACCATTCGTGATTGTTTTTCACAGGAAATAGGCACGTGACAGTGATGTCACTAATTATGTGTTAAATAATGTATACCCGTATATGTCGCCGAATGTGTCCCTTATGTGTCGCCGGGCGTAAAATAATAGCACCATCCCATTTCTTCCCGTGGGTGTCGTAGAAGGCGACTAAGGGACTTACTAGAGAATGGGCAGCAGCGTTCTCTATGCATTTTACTACCATACTGCGATCGCCAACCCGCCTGCCAAGCGTGGCGATTATGGCAAACCCCCCCAAAAATGATCGGTCGAAATGGTGGAGCTTGGGGGAGGCCTATGTCCAGCAGTGGAGGTCTTTCGGCTGAAATGATGATGATGATGATGAATGTATACCATACATAGTACATACTGAGATTAAATAACGGATAAGATGGGCCGTACACAGACTATGTCCGAGAGGTTAAAAATAAGATGGGCCGTACACACACTATGTTCTAGAGGTTAAAAATCGTGACTAAAAAAGCTACCGTATGGTGTAGTGTTAGGCGACTGATGCCCGGTGCTTAGATAAATTATCCATAGATTGTAAAAATTATCTTTTTCGAAGCGAAACCATAATTAATTATTTATTGTTATGAAACCCCCGGTAAAACGGTTGGTTTGGTTTTTTGGCTTCACTCTTGGTGTTCCGCGCGGTCTATCTGCCTTTGTTTTTATAATCTGAGTTCCTAACGTTTATAAATTACTATTCTCAAAATACCGAGTTTCAATAGATCGAATAACAAAAAGTCCGACTTAATAATAATTCGAAACATCAAAAATACAAATTCCGATCACTAAAATACCGATTAATATAATTCCGAAATAAAAATGCTTTGTAAAACTGAATAGCGAGACAAATAAACACATAAATGCTCGTCAGAGTGAAGTATAATATTATGTTCAGTATGAGGCGGTAGAATTAAAAAACGAATGACAAATGCGTTTTCCTACTCACAATTGCATAGATTGCTTACAGTTATTATCCTTGTGTATATATCTTATAAAGTAGCATGCAACATGTAAGCAGGCATGCAACATGCAAGCAGGCATGCAACATGCAAACAGGCATGCAGCATGCAAGCAGGCAAGCAGCAAGCAAGCAGGCATGCAACATGCAGCAAGCATTGTTTCTGTCACGGCTCCGGCGCTGCGGAGTTCCACCCTTCCGCACCTACGCGGGCTTAAATTACACTCTAGGGTAGGGCAGACAAGACTGCGTGAAGTCGGTTTTGCAGCGATTCCTTTCTGTCACTAAATTTTGTAGCACAACATGTTGACTTTTAGTTTATTCGAAGTAGGTATTGAAAATCGGAATGTCGTTTTTCGGACCGAGAACCCTTCGAGCATTTGATTCTTCGAACGTATGAAAATCGGAAAACTAACAAATCGCATTTACAACTTTCGGTAAAATAAATTTCGTAATTTTTAATAACAGACATTATAATTCTTAGGTATTATGAAATTCGGACTTTTGAAAATCGAACCATCGAATTTGGGAATAAAATATTTCGCAGTATTTGGGTGTTCCCATTAGGGGCCTTTAAACTAGACGTTTATTATTATGATGAAACTGAAGTTAATTTCAATATTTTTTGGCGACTTTACCAGTGGACAAAAAGTATTTTGACTTTAATCGATTTTCATAACGTCCTTATTACTACTGTCATTGTATAGAAGAAATTGTTGGTTGGCCTATTCTACAAAATACCGTATTTATTAAGATATTGATTTATTAACTTCAATTGCAAAATTAGTTCTGTAGTCAACAGCTACAAGTACGTTACCCACAAGATAACGATAACACCGTCCCTACCCACTTGAGATCAACACAGAGGAATCAAGGCTACTTTCTACGTACTTGACAGCCGTACCTTCTCCATTGTTTGGTTAGTAGGGCGCGAACAATGCGCGCCTCTGATCCCATCGACAATGTATGCAGTCTCATACGGCCGACGATGTAAAATCTATTCGAATCCTTGTTTCCAATTGATGTTATTTGCACTTAAACAAACAACAACTTTATGTGAGTGTGAATTAAGTTGGTTTTAGACTTAGTAACTATTATTTTTGGCAATGTCAATAACAATAAGAGTTTTTAGCGCATACTGAACCTTATGTGCAAGTTTTACAGTTGTTTTTCCTAAAACTCGTATTTGTTTACGTGCTTGGAAACTAAATCGCGAACGCAGATTATGCGATCTGTTGTGATCGTGATGATCACTCTGCTTATTGTTATGTTATTGAATTTGCTGGAATTTTACTTGTCAATTTGTAGGCGCTTTCTTTTTGTGGAAGCCCCTTGGGATATTAGGGGGGAAGATTGACATAACTTTCTTTTTTGAACAGAGGTTAACTGGTAAAAAGCCCATCATATATGTACATCTATATAAAAATGAATCACTAATTTTAAGTCACGGCATCACACGTGAACGGCTGGAACAATTTTGCTAATTCTTTTTTGTTGTGTTTGTTATTGTCAGAAGGTTCTTATAAAAGAAAAAAACAAGAAAGTTGCGCGTAACATTAGAAAATTTAAGAAAACTTAACGACCATATTAACTTTGCTAATATTAAACCAATGCGAATTCGATATTCATTGTTAAGGCAGGACAACGTCTGTTGGGTCAACTAGTACAAAATTAATAAGGCTATATACCTATACTAGCTTCCGCTCGCGGCTTGGCCCGCCGTGGAAGTCGGAAATTATCCCGCGGGAACGTACTACCGAGATAAAAGTATTCTGTGTGTTAATCTAGGGTATAATCTATCTGTGTGCCAAATTTCATCCAAATCCGTTTAGCCGTTTTTCTATGATTCAGTAACAAAGATCCAATCATCTTCACAAAATTTCACATTTATAATATTACGGACTACCCTTTTTTACCCCTTTAGGGGGAGATTTTCGAAAAATTCTGATACACGTTAATATTTTTTTTTTTGGTTTTAGGTATAAATGCTGAGTTTCGAGTTAATCAAACCGCGCGTTAAATTTCTTCCATACAAACTTTGACACCCCCAATCCCCCTTTAGGGAGTAGTTTTGAAAAACAATAAATAACCAACTTTATAATTTACTTGGATAAGTATTTGCGCCAAGTTTCGAGTTTATTAACTCAAGGAATAATTTTTCATACAAACAAAATCCCCCCTTTTCACCCCCTTAAAGGTCGAATTTCCAAAATACCCTTCTTAGTGCTCCCCTACATTATAAAAGGAAGCCGTGTACAAAATTTCACGTTCCTAGTTCTATTAGTTTCGGCTGTGCGTTGATTGATCAGTCAGTCAGTTTCTCCTTTTATATATATAGATTATCTGGAATTAGTAGCCGCCCAGTAGTAGAAACTGGAACCTTTTTTAAAAGGGGTACAAAGTTTTTGCTTCACATATTAATATAGGTATAGATGATAGTCCGAGTTATAAACTTCCTGTAGAAGTTGTATCCCTATTTCCAATTTAACGATATATCCAAATTTTGTTCCTTTTTATAGCAGTATGCCGCTGTATTCCGGGCCTCCCGAATAAAAGCATGTATGCATAAATCATTTTATCTTAACGCTGTATCTATCTTTAAATATATATCTATCTATCAGTATTACATAGATATGCAATTAATCAAATAAATGTTCATCTGTTCATGTTTATTGTACACGTGTCGTAGAATATAACGGTTGTTTTGTCTGCTAACTGAAATGCTGCATTTCTTGACGTAAGAATCAACAGAACAAACAGTATGAACACATCTAATCAAGTGGATATCACTCACTCATTATTTTAACAGATTTTCGTATCTGTCTGTATGATCGCGTTGTTCTTATAAAGTACGCAACGTATTTGATTGCGTCGCAGTCGTATTTTGATGCGGTTATTACCATCATTTAGATCAAATTCTCAATGTTGTGTCAAGTCGTAAAAACCGTACGAACCAGGGGCGGCTTGCTATGCTGATTAAAATATATGACACAACAAGCTGGTGCATCCCCTTGTCTGCCAGACAGACAAGCGTGAACATTTAAAATAACGAAACTGAGGCAATAAAAAATAACGTTTATTTCAGGCAAGTATTACACATACACACCCATAGCATTAGTAAATTAAAATTGAAGTAATAAAATTAAACTTCAACTTATTGATTATTGTGTAACATTCAAGAATATTACACAATAATCGAAACATTGACAGAAATAAATTAATAACAAATGGTGGTGCGATGCTAACGTCGCGCCATGTTTTGTTATTAATTAATTTACCAAATTAGGGTAAAAAGTCATTGATATTAACAAAAGATGCTAATTAGTATTTCATCAATCCCATGTTTTAAAAGTCATTTATCTAGGAATGGAAAAGATTTTTCTAGAATGAACAGATATGGCTTTAATTCGTCGTTTCGCTGCACTCAACCTGTTTACCTAATTAAAATTCATCTTTATTACATAACTTTGTTAAATAAAAAGTATTCGCTTCATTAGCATTAACCTTCAGGTATACTTTAGTTAATTGTGTATAATGTGCATTAGTGGAAGGTAATTAATATAAAATTCCGCCAAATGCAATCTAATCTTACATAATGATTTCTTTATATCCCGTACCTGATGATGACGATGCTAGGTCTTTCCCCTACTATAACAAGATTTTATAATATTTTTTATTTATTTAATCAAATAATAATGTTAACATTAAGTAACATAAATGGGTACACTTGACTTATGCTAGTTAACAAACAGGTAGGTGTTACAACCAGCACCCTTACTAAGTTATATAATAACTTGTATTAAGGGCAGTGGTATATACAGCCCATATACATATTTTAGTAACAAAAAATAATTGCAGCCAGAACAAGTGTTCTAAAATTAACATACAACCATAATTGCAGAATTCGAAATTACAGATGATATGGTTTTTTTTTATTTTTTATTTTTATATGTTTATATTATTTTTTTATAGAAACTACCTGTGCCATATAGATTAACTCCAAAGACATCATCCTAATTAATTCATTATTTTGTTTATTTTGAAGGAAACTGAGGCCCCATCTCTTTTCTACGAGAACTTGCCCTGCAGAGATACTATACAGGCTGCTCAATTTATTTATATTTCTTGTCTTCTCTTCATCATTTGTTTTCTGTTTTAATACATCTCGATTAGTTGTCGTCTTAGTCAATATTCACCCTTACCAAATATAGGTACGGTATATTTAGAATGCGTACCATCTTTTGGTCAATTCGTCTATCTCTCTAGATCGTATTTCAGTCTTTGTTGCAAAAATAAATACTAATATTCTGACGTGTACACTAATGAAGTGTAATTAACTCTGCGGTCCACTTTATAGAAATATTTTTAAAGTGACAACAGGCCTTTTAGTACCTATCGCATCAATTACAAATTTTTTAGCCAAACTTGGGTTTTTAAACGTAGATTTCCCAGTTTTGTAGATATTTTCCAAACCGCAACCTTGTAGTACCTACCTAAAATGTATCATTACACAATTGGCTTCTCCGCTTTCTAAAAAGGTCACACCTTAAAAATGTGTCTTTTGTAAATTATATTTTAAGTAACGTTTAACAATAAATTAAATTATTAAAAATAATTATTATCCTTAGCTTTCAATCCATTTTAATCTATATAAATTCATCATAGTACACAACACATCATTTATTACATAAATTCTTAGGTAACGAAACTATTAAATTTTTTATTACTGCATTCATTATGATATTTTTTGCTGGTCAGCGAATCGGATCAAGTCCCGTATGACGCACGCGCCATCTTGTTTGTGATTATTGTTACCTAATACCTTGACTTATTAATTGCTTAGTCGCAACGCTTATTAGCTAAGAAACTAACAGTCATAAGTATGGCACTGTTTCCACACTGTTACTGTGTTAATTAACAATATCTGCTGGATGATTCGAAGTAAAAGATTTTTCACTCCACCAAAATTTATCTATATAAATAAAAAGAAAGGTCCTGACTGACTGACTCATCAACGCCCGGCCCAAACCCTTGGACCTAGAAAGCTGAAATTTTGCGTAGAGGTTCCCTATAAAATGTAGACAAGGAATAAGGAAGGATTTTTTGAAATTCAACTCCTAAGGGAGTTTTAAATAGGGGATGAAAGTTCCGCGCGGGCGAAGCCTCTGGCAAAAGCTAGTCTTTAATAAGGTGGCTAATAAAATTGTTGATCCAATCTCATATATCATTTTCTAATTAATTTAATTATTATTTTGTAAATAAAATCGTAAATGAAGTACCTACAATGTCTTTGTTTACACACAAGAGAATTTAACTTGTGAACAATCCCATCAAGTACAGTCACGAACAGAAGTTTAAAACTGTACACGGAAATCGGAAGTTACGGGTTGTAACCGTAAGGTGGAGAATGCGGGTCAAAACTGTTATTAAAAAAAATCATATAAATAGCTCGGCTATTATAGCCTTTGTATGGCATGACATACATATTTTACAAATCTCTCTACATTCTTGTTTTGTTCTGGTCCTGGTATTATAATATAATTTATGGTTCAGTTTATAAAATAGCATTGTAATTTCAATTCAATTAAATTGTACCGACTGTGTTAGTAGAACAGGCGCTTTTATTTTATACAAGGAAATATGATGATGATGATGATTCGTGACTTACGATGCAAAATATCATAGGCTTGAGTCAAAGAATACCTAATCCAATTTACCAGTACGACGAAAAACCGGGTTTTGCCCATTAACAAGTCGTAAATCTTTTCACGAATACGTTTTGCGTATCCTTGCCGATTATTATGCATTGCAGTGAATCAAGCGTATGTCACGGGTACGTTCAGTTCCTTTGAAAGCTCCACATGCGGTCTGCGGTCGTATGTGAGTCAGCAGATTTGAGCCCTGTCACTGCCTGATTGATATATATCTAGAATGACTTTACTTTCGTGTTAATATAATTCGCAATTTTCCTTTACCTACTTATACACATTCCCTAGCTTTACTGCAAGACGCCTGATAAGAGACCTATTAATATTTAAGACGAATCAATAGTAACAAATAAATACCTACGTAATATTGTAGCCCAATATTTATTAATCATATACATACATTTTCGCATAACTGAACTCTAAGCACCTAGAATAGTAAGGAGAATTACCACCAAAATCGAGTAAATACTTAAATAATAAATTGTAACGTTACACAAAGCCAAACAATGTTTGCACATAAACTTATCGACATAAGTGACAACACTAAATTCGGAAAATACGAATGCTATTCAAAATATTGTATCTCATGGCAAAATGTAATTTTCTGTTTGTTTTCACTCGGTTTTGGGAAAACTGAGCTCATGATCTATCCATTCGTTGCTGAGTAAATAATGACGCTTCTTGCCTTTAACTGTATATAACCATTTGTAGTAGTGATGTGGTCAAATGTTTATTTGCGTCATCGATTTTCCTTTCACGGTGCGGTGTGTTAATGTAATGATTCAGTTTTTTTACGTTACTTATTTTGCAAATGCTTCAGTCAGCAACATGCAATGTAAAATGACGCTGAAGTTTTGTTTTTCTTGCCTTTTATGTAATATAGGCGAATATGATGATATGTAATGCAACATGTCATTTATTATAATTGAGTCTTATGAAGATATCATTTATTTGTTGCTTAATACATGTGTAAACTACATTGTAGACCTACTTCTTAGCATTGAGACATTCAAATTAAAACTGTACTCGTATTATTATACAAAAATTATAGATGAGATATTAAATACAACCACAAATACTAAAATTACTTACTTTTCGTAACAAAATTTAGAAGGCAGATGTGATGTGATGTGATGCCTTAAAAGACGCTTAGGAGACGCCCTAGAACGACATATAGGTACTGACCTAATTGGTGATGTTCTTCAGATAGATCAGGTGCGTAGTACTCGCAACCGGTGTGCGTGTATGACCAGATGTATTCATGAACGAAAACGAAGTCATTAAGGATGGTATAAGATGGCGTTCCGTAGTTCCTGCCGACCCCCTTGGGAAGTATCACGAGTTCATGTATGCATTGAGTTTTAATAAGTATTGTAATGAATATCGATTAAGCTTAACTACCCATAAAAAAGTAAACTGCCATAAAAAATAATCGAGTCATGTAATCCGATACGCCGGAACAAAAGGTCACAACTCTCAGTGTATCCTGACCCGATATGTTAAGTCATGTTGGTAAAAGTAGGAACTGCCCGATACCTGCCAGGCTGCCGGGTCGACAGCTCGCCTTGGACAGCTGATAATACAATGCGTATGGGCTCATAAAGGGGTAATAACTGGGATGAAGTGTCTTTAATTAGTATAAAGTGCGCAGGATATGATGTTTTCTAGTTCCGGAAGAACTTACAAGGGGTCTAGTGAAACAGCTGAGAGAGAAAAGCTGTATCACTAGACTCTTTGTAAATTCCGCCGGAACTAGGATACATCATACTTTCAGTCTTCTGCCAGGGGTGCGGGTTGTTCGAAAGAGAGAGATACCGTGACCCCTGGCACACAGGCAACTGATGGAACACGGGTGAGTTTTAGTCAGTAAAAGTCTGACACCCGCTCCGACCACAGCGGGAGAAGTTATTTTATGATGTCCCACCATAAAAAAAACTACTTTCGGTCTTTCTTAAATGGAATTTTACTTGATAATTAGCACTCCCGCGCACGGCCGATTTTTAACGTTACGGTTTAATCGCATACAAGATTTTCAACTCTCAAAGTTGAACCGATCATTTAGAAACCATCGGAGTGTATCCCAGCGCGTCTAAAAAACATAATGTTGCATTTTCAAATCTCGCCGCTAAGCAGTGTGTTGAAACTCCAGTACACGAAAAGAAATCTCCCGTGAGTACGAGTGCACGTAGTTTAAGTTAGAAGAAAGTGTACTTTTCCACAAATGACATGACACAAAACTATTCATGCACTTTACCCATTACTACATTCACAACTACTAAGAATTATCTATTACTAGCTTTTGCCCGCGGCTCCGCCCGCGTGGATGTCGGTTATCGCGTAAAAAAGTAGCCTATGTCCTTACCCATATCCCAGGCTATATCTCGGCCAAATTTCATGACGATCGGTTCAGCGGTTAAGGCGTGAAAGCGTAACAGACAGACAGACAGACAGACAGAGTTACTTTCGCATTTATAATATTAGTAGGGATGTTATTTACAGACCCATAAATAGAACAATTTCCTATCGGAATCGTGAACTTTATCTTTGCTTCGTAATCCCCGTTTAATTCGATCACTAGTTATAATAATTTTACAGTTACCGCAAGGGGCGATATTGAAGGTTCCCCTGCCATAGGTCGTGATAAACAATAGATCGTGGTCACTAATGACATGTTGAAGTGCGTTGATCTTACATCAAAGATACTTGATTACTTGTATGTAAATGTTGACTTGTGTACTGTTACGTACAATAGTATTTTAGTGTTTTTATTGATTTTGATCATTTTATTGTACGCCGAAATTCGAAAGTAATTGATGTTGGAAATGGCTCTATGATGTCATGTTTTGTGTCAAGCCATGTAAAATTAGGACATTCTAGTTTAGTTTTAAAACTCAAGCATAAATCTTTGAATAAAACATTAATACGATACTTTTTTATTATTACACCAAAGCAGTAGTATTTATAAAACAAAGGTTCTCAAGTACAGACAGTTTACCTAAACAGCTTCTTGCCCTAAAGTGCTGTTGCTTATCAGTTCCGGTGGGCAAAACACAATATTATCTCACTAGGTAAAGTAAACAATGGGAATTCGTTTCCTATCTTAGCAATTACTTCATTTTAGTTGTTAATTAATTATTGTAATTAATACAAAATATGTATGGTTATTATTAGGTATGTTATGTTTACTACCGAAATATTTGAAATTGATACAGAATATTTCATTAATCACAGTCAAAGTTAATCTCTGGTTTAAGTTACTAAACATACATTTATTTAAGTAGACAACTATGAAGCACCCATTAAATTGCCAGAAACACATTGTAAAATAAAACATTATCATAAATAACAAAGCTCATTTGTGATAATTAAATCCATTAAGACTATGAAAACAAACAGATGATTATAAACGCGTTAAAGTTAAACAAGTCGATAACAATTAATTAAGACGTGTATAATTACTCGTGGGAACAATTCTATCAGCAGCTATATTTTGTAAATACGTTTTGTAAACTAGCATTAATTGCAACTCTATCTGAGAGTAGAAAGGTTTTTTATTTACTGGCTTGAGAAGCACCTTGTGTCTTTCTCTTATCACGTTTCTTCTATTTCAAATTACGTCGAAATCGTTTCAACACAAAAACTTAGCAAGTGCGCATTTTTCTTTTAGAAATCGAATTGTGACAATTACCATACGTAAAAATTAAAAATCTACAACCCAAAAAATATGAAATAAACAATAGAATATGTAAAAATAAAGGATAAAAATGTAAACACGTTATGATTTGTGTGCGCGAGCGTATAGTTGCCAATGTCAATGTTTACCGGACATGTGTGACATATCGCTCGGCCAATTTGTGCCTCACAAACTAACGACTGGCCCGGCGCACACTCGCGACTTCACGACTTTGTCGCGTCTTTTGAAACCATTCAATAGTATTGAAACAAAACATTTCAACTAATGAATTGAATGAAGATACAATAACTCGTTGTTGTTCGTTGTCAGTACATTAATGATTTCCTGAATTAAATTCAACACAGAAAATACTCGCAACATAGATGAATAGTTGAATAGATACTAATTACTTCAGCCATTAATGTACTCAAAACACGTTTAATACACAAGAACACTTAACTACAGTTTGTTACACCTTAGAATTGTATGCATTGGTGCGTTTATTCGCCATTATTCATCTCTTTTATACGTAGAAGTAATTAAATTTGTAAGTATGTCAATAATTAACTATTCGCAATTCGCTCAAGCTTAAATAATAACAGTTAGCAGTTACTAACGGTCATTCACCTTTATTCAGTTTAACCGTACAAAATATAGCAAGATTAAGTTCAATCAATGTCAAAGAATTTATTACGATCAATCATAATATACATGAAATAAAGAGCAACTAACTCTTGTCTAAATACTGTAAACTCATACATCAAGTTAGGATTTTCAAAAAATAATAATAAAATACAACGTAAATAATTTTATTTACATATTTTTTTTACCTTTTATAATCTCCATTCGCAACGTATTGTCGAGAGTGTGCGCCGGCGCCGGTTCGAACTTGCAAGTTTCCGCTCGGAAGATAAATGAATGCTTTTCGATAGGAAGTGTTATTATTTCCTACTAGACTTATAAGTGGTTTATAAAGTCTTATTTATAGAGCAGCTATAGCCCACCCACAGTCGCCCTTTCTGTCAAACTAAATCGATTTGACCAAAATTCTAAAAATATTTCATCTTGAATCGGTAAAATAAACGATTTACTTGTGCAGTCCGAGTTTAGCTGTCAACTTTTTTTTCTTACGAAAATTGTTTCTCATGGTTGACAATACAATTTTCTGATAAAACTTGTTCAATAAAAAATCGTTTAGCGTGTGTACGAAAGTAAACAATGATCATGGATGAGACAATCATGCGATGACGTCCACCTCCCCCCTCTGGCTCTCATCATGATTGGCTGTGATGACATGATTACCTGAATTATATAGGATTACAGCGCAAATGCTGTTTCTATTCGAAATTGGATGATTGACAACAGCAGCGGCTTCTTTTGCCCCTATTTAAGACGTCATTATGTAAGCAATTATATCACGTAATTGTTGAAACTGGCTTCCACTCTATCCTGCCTCATTTTTTGTAACTGTGCTATTTCCAAGGAACTTAACATCACGCCTGTAATCACAAAAGGGATACGACAGAAGTGTACCTACCTATAGTACACCCATATTTCGCCAGTTATGTTTAAGTAATAGGAGCGAGCCTATTGCCATCAATCGGACACAAATCGTGTGGATTTGTGATCTGGGATCCTATTAACAAATCCTTGGCCGAAAATTCAATAGCACTTTGCCCGACTTAGGAATTGAACTGAGGACTTCGTGCTCTGCAGTAGTGCTTGTGATCACCAGTGACCTCTCCAACGAGGCAGTCCAGTGTTTTCAAGGAAGAGTCTATTAAATGGGAACTAAGAAAAGCGGGACCGTGGGATGTTAACTGTTTTTGGAGCAGTGATTCTCACAGGTGCAACTGCACTCAGGATTCGGGAGGCTGTCAGATCTCATGCAAGCTTTTGTGGGCTGCCAACAAAGGAATTAAAAGGCTTCTACAGAAACCTCTATTACTGTAAGTATATGTTACAAGGGACAAGTTAGTATAAGAGACTTCAGCCATCCAATCTTGTACGACGTTTTAGGACGTTATCTGAAAGCACATATTTCATGAAATTCATGGATCGCTTTTGGCCATAATTATGCGAATTAATGTCCGAACATTACTTTTGTGGATACCTACTTCTGGGGTCATTTATCTCGACAGGGAAACATTTTTGACAAAGCTAAGTGCTCAAGTACGAAAATGGTTCAAGATAATATGGGATGAGTTGTTTCCGTATCGTTAAACATTGTTCTCGATGTAAGGCATCTTCTCAAGAATTCTTTTTTTATTTGTTCCGCCGCCTATGCCTCTTAATACATGGTTCCTTGCCTATACTTAAAACATAATGTAATATTACATAACGTGTAGGTAGGTAGAGATTACGGCATAATAATGCCATGCCTAATGATTTTAAACTTGAATCAAAATGGAAAAAGGACTTTAACATCCATCTTACAATGGAAAATACCTTGGTACCTTATTTTTACGGCATTTCACACATACAAATAAAACTTCAATGGTGATTTTATTAATAAAATAAGTTGTACAACAATTTACATGATCATAAACTTTGACCATACAACAATAAGTGAATTCATAAGCTGACTCGCCATCGAGAAGCCATTTTTGACCAAAAACAATAACAATATGTAGTAAATTTCGCAACGTATCAATGGTCTGGTCACTATAGAGGTCGGTAGTGTTTATATCATCTGTGACCTTTCCTGATTGGTCAAAAATTGAACTCGGAACAAAAGTTTTGGTCAGGCGTGGGTCGCAAGGTACCGCAGAGGTTTACCTCACCTCGTAAGATTTTTAAATGGTTTTTATTGGCATTCGTAAATGCTGGCAACTGTGCATTATTAATGTTGCAATGTAATTCTTTTATTATTATTGGTGTACCAACGCGGAGATTAAGAGTAAACGTTAATGTTTGTTACTCAATTTCCCGCCAGATGTGATACAGATTAGGGAAATGCAATGGTGCTCTACTGGGCAGGGAATTGGTACATACGAATCATTTACTAGTTACAGTAAGTATTTTTGCGACATTTTAATTATTTAACTATAGGTTCAGTCAAAATTAAGCATATAAGAGGTGAAGACCGGCCAAGTGCGAGTCGGATTCGCACACGAAGGGTTCCGTAACACAAGGCAAATAAAGCTACATTTTATTTTTATTATTTGTTGTTAATATTTACAATAAAAATACATATTCTGTGGAATTTGAACTGTGTGTGTACCTATGACGGTTCATGAGGCACCTACAGCCCGCTGAGAGACAAACGGACGGACGCACAGCGGAGGCTTAGTAATAGTGTTCCATTGGCACCCTTTGGGTATGGAATCCTAAAGTTACATATTTTAATCTTGCCAGGAAAGCGTTAATAATCAACAAACTTCGTTTGCCAAAGCCCATAAAGAAATATGACGAATTGCTCTAGATGACGCCAAAATATGACCAACAGCTTGAATAATTCATAGAATCGCGAATAAAATAGATTTGCTCCTAGTTCCTAGTAGATAATTGTTTGTTTATTTACAAGATAAGGTCCTATGGCCTCCCATCCGCTTCCGGTATTCAGGTATCGAGATCACTTGTTCACCCACTCACCGGTATCGGTATCGATCTCAACGCTATTTATAATTTATATTTTTGTTCAGTGTTTATACAACAAGTGGGCTTTTGACCTCTCGAGGTTTTGGCCTTTGCTTGCAATTTTGTCTGTATTTGGTAATTGCTAATTGGATGAATGGTATTTAAATGTTCAGAAACTTTTTTGGTGCAGGTAACTGTTGTGTCGTAAGTTTTTGGTTCACCAAATATAAAATAAACGTCTAATATTTATTTAGTATTGTTTTCTCGTCCCATTGTATTGCATTCGTGAAAATCGATCCGGACACGTCTTTAAACTCAATCAAGCAGAAATGTTTCAATAACAGTCCTCCGTTAACCCGACTGTGTCCTCCAATAAAACATCATCTTACAAGTGCTCACAAATTAACACGTCATTAAACAGCCCATCTCATTTCCCTTGATAAAAATATTGATGACCAACATTGACAGCTTGATCTCCATAAACTTTCAAATTAACAAAAAACCAATACAGGGTGTAAAAAGGCCATTCATACATAACATCACATACCCCTCATGTAGAAACGCATCTGTTTTCAAACTTAGTAACATTTTACAAAAGTAAAGGCTGGTAATCGACTTTTATTTTTGGTGTGACAAAACACTGCTTTTGGGGTTTAAGAAAAACGTTTTTTTTGGATCTTTGGCCACCTGTTCATAGCCATAGTTTCCCAAGCTTTTTTTGCACTAATGGACCATCCATTAGTGCAAAAAATATCCCGGTGACGGGAAGAACAGGTGTCTCTCGGGTTAGAGTGACAGTCAAGAAAGCCTCACCCTTCATGCGTGCGCGCAGGCCGCACAAAACAGCCGTAGACGCAGCGACGCGGGTCGACAACCTCGCCGACCCTGACACCGATCTCACATACTAACGCGAACACGCTGCGCCGCCCGCAGTATTGGGCAGCGTTCGCACCAACCGTTTTGTCAGCTGCTAACTGTGAGCGTCAGGTCCAAAATGTATGAAGAGTCCACCATCGACTAACGGCTGACTGTAAGCGAGCGTTACTTGTGAACAGGACCTTAGTTAGTTTACACGCAAAACTGTCATACATCAGCGCCCTACGGGTTTTATTAATTGGAGATTTTTGCAGATTTGCTTAATTGGTAGGTTGTTTGGTAATTACTTTACGTTGGAATAGTAGGTAGTCACGTGACAGCAAGTATTCAAAATACCTTTCAATTACTTTAAATACGTAAGGATTGGGCACAGAAGACTTGACTACTGACACAATTGATAACCATCTGACTCCTGAACATCAACTCAGTGAAACAGAACAAGAAATCAGCTACCACCTTTGTACCGGAAAAAGACCTTATAAACCACGAACATAAATAAGATTCCTATCAAACTCCAACAAAGAAATCAGATAAAGATTCTTAGAACAGCTCTTTCCAAACTCAAGTTGACAGACAGTTCAATACTAGAGCAGCGCCCGCGCAGCTGACCGACATAATACGGAAGTGACCGACCATCGACTGTGCGTTACTCGTAACTTTCAACGTATGACTCAAACTGTTTACGATGCAGTTTATATTAACTTCCTCGTGTTAATGATATTTTTGGATAAGCCCATGGTCAAGATCACTGGGTCAACGGCATCCAAGAAGTATATGATAAATATTCAGATTCAGATAATTACTTACATGATTTTAAGTGTCTTAAAAAAAAAACAATTATCACAACCCTATAAAAACTGTAATCGGTGTACAGCGTACTCGAGAAAAAATTAAGAGCGAGAGATTAAGGTATTCCAATTATACACGGTTAATTTTAGGTCGTTCTGGAACCGAAAGCCATGAACTCGATCATCGAACTAGAATCGATTGAGACTATTATTTTAAATAAACAACAAAAAAAAAAACACGAATCATTAAATTTATTGTTTTCTTGAGTGAAATAATGAGAACTCGAAGTAACGCTTCCTTGCGATCAATGTATACGTGCGTATAAAACGTATCGACAAACGGCAACACATGCGAACGATATCCATTGAAAAATCCATTCATCGATCAGACAGCATGATCCGTAAGCCACGACCCCGACCCCCGTCTAGCCGACCGACCGCCCTTCCTTGTTCCGAATTCCTTCCCACTCTTCCCAGTATTGTGTCGCGTTTCGCTGTATTAGGTCACGTACACCGCACGCGCAACCTAATTACGCGCCAAAAATGAGTGCAATCTGTGTGTGAAATGTGGATTTTTATGGGATTGCGAACCATAACTTGGAAGAGGCTAGAGGATTGTATGCTCAGCCGGAATACCTGAATTCACTGCGCGCACGTGGAATCAACGACCCTCAAGTTCCCTTCACCTCCACCATTCTGGCCGCAACTCAGCGCCTCCTCGATCATGGACAGTTTCGAGCGCCCGCACACGTGCAACGCGGACCGCGTTAGAGGAAGAAATACTGGAGTAGGTAAGTACTTCGAACGCTACCCACGTCGTAGTACCACAATGGCGGCCAGGCGATTCAATGTTGGCAAAATAGTCATCATTTCAGCCGAAAGACGTTCACTGCTGGACATAAGCCTCCCCCAAAAGGGGGGGTTTGCCATAATCGCCACGCTTGGCAGGCGGGTTGGCGATCGCAGTGAGGTGATCAAATGCATAGAGAACGCTGCTGCCCATTCTCTAGTAGATCCCTTAGTCGCCTTCTACGACACCCACGGGAAGAAATGGGATGGTGCTATTCTTATACGCCCGGCAACACACACGGGACCAATTAGCCAATAGTAAATATGGAAAATGAATTCGAATGGATTAAATTACATCCATAGGTACGTGTTTCTAAACCTGTGGCTGCCGTTTTACTATGTCTATTTATTTAAGCGTAGGTACCTAGTTCACAGATGACAGAGTTCGCTGATCGCCGCTACCTTTGCCTACGCGCCGACTTTTTTTAAAATAAATACGCAATCGTTAAATAGGTACACAAATAAAATAAGATAAGCGAATTTAGACTTTATTTCATAACCGTTAACGGGGAAAAATAGAAATTTCACCAAACTAGGTTAGTAGGTCCGCAGTTTACTAAAAATATTCTGAGAAATCAATTGTCTCGTGTCCGACCGGGCTGTACAAGGGTTCAAGGTTCACAACCGAATTACGCGGTTAAAGTTATTCAAATAAGGTCTTAATTCGGTTCAATATTTTCATAGTAAGGGACACCTCCAACTAATAATGAACTCTATGCAACTCACTAAACGATTCATTTTTCTGTTTGAATTGCCTGCCTTTGTAGAAGCCGCCGCAAGCATTGTCGCAAAAAAATGTTTTAGGCAGTATTTAGTATTATGGTAGGTAGGTACTATCAAGATTCACTAATGCAGTCGCATACTAAGGGCTATATTGCTATGAAGTGGCGGTCCAGGCCGTACCTACAGCTGTGTGTATAAGTGATGTATTAAGTTAATACATCACTTATACACACAGCTGTAGGTACGGCCTGGAGTTTTGTGTTAATACTATTAACACAAAACTCACCGCTCTACTCACACACTGGCGTTACTCTTTGTATTTTATACATACCGTCGGCGACGACAGACATGACCTTGGTCGGTTCATACGATTGCTAAAATTTACTTTTATAATTTGAGTTACGGTAGCGTGCAGCGTATCGTCTTGGATTAAGAAACTCATAGGTCTGGGTTCAAATCTCGCGATGATGCTTTAATTTTTCTTTTCAACAATCATCTTCATCTGTTCTTTTATTATTCGATTTATTAATATACCAGAATAATAATGTAACAAATTTGTTTTATTACTCGTATTGTTATTTAAATAAAGGTTTAACAATAATAAATGATTACAAAATGTTTATTCGTTATAACTTCATGAAGAATGTATAAAAATAACTAATAATAACTTCTTGTTAAAACAGTTTATTTTCTCATGTGGTGAACTATGATAATCAGGCTATTGTATCTTAGTAATATAATAATATTGTGTTGATTACTACTGTGTGTCGGTACTCTAAATAAATCACAATATTCTACAAAAATCTACCCACGTAAAAGTAACAAATGCAGACAAGTTGTCACAATACAATTAAATGACTCAGTAGTACTACTTTTATTCTACTGCGAGTGAGTTCGTTTTAACTCAAACCTCAAAGTTAACAAATCGTATTTAATAGGACTTAAAGAGGTTATAGCTTAAGTGTTCATTTTCATTCCGAAAAGAAGATTGAAACTAAACCTCAAAATAATCCAGATTACGGATAAGACAAAATATTATTTGAATATTACTAAAATAAATAAATATTTGTAATTTATAACTTAATGTTAATGTTTTTTCCGTTAACTATGTTTTTTAAGCTGATTCTCGAGCTGGTTTTCCATGATGCCTTGTTTGCCATGAACCTTCTGCGTGGAGTGCACGGCGCACGGTTCGTAAAGATGTGTCGAATAATTCGGCAAAATGTCTTGTCGTTTTGAAACCACTTGTTTCATATTCGCTGAACGTGTGCTTGTTATAGGAGCTGGGGTCTTCCACTTTGCTTTCCACGGGCAAGGCTACCGCCTTCCTCATATCTTTTCACCCACCGACTCACAGTATTTCACTAAAACAAAAAAGGGGTACTGTTAGGCTACTAAGCAAAATACACACTTTATGTATTACCTACTATTTAGAAACAAAATTATTTAAAAGGGCAATTTCACATAGATATTAAGTTTATTGTTATTTTCATCGTTCTATTATCTAGGAAATAAATTTACATTGAAATTTTATATTTTTATTATATTTAGACATTGTGATATTTATAAAACGTTTAAAAATAACTACAAGGATCAGCAGTTACACTTTAATTAAATAAATGTTTAATATTTATATTTAAATCATAATACTCACACTCAGTCCGGTTTCATCACATAGGTATTTGTGATATAGGTATTAAGTCCACTTTTATGCAGCGCAATAATATTCGCTTTCATTTCTATATTTAAATTTGCTTACATTTTAAAATGAATTAGAAGGACGCTAATAGATGAAACACACGTCACTAGCACACAATATCAACCAACACCGTTCTATAAGTCGCGGTGAATGAGTCGTAAATCATTTAAATTTATTTAGGTTTCTGTGGGTATAATGATAAAGTTTTACGAGTTTAGTGAATAAGAAGAACAGAACAAGAAACTATACTCAAAAGTGATTTTTAAAACAATAAAAAGACTATCACACAGCGAGTGGGATTCGAAACCGCGACTCGCTGCACTCAAACGCGATAATCAAGTGCAATAACCGCTCAGCTATCATGCCATTTGCTTTAACGGTTGAATTTAGGAAATACATTCATTCGTAAACGTATGAGAGTGTGTGTGTATATAGTATTATAGCCTATAGAAATTGCTTATTATAAGAAGGTCGTAAGTTAAAGCGAAGTGTCAATCTATTGCTTTTTGAGATTGGGGCACCATTAGTGAGGGCTACTGTACTTGTATGTTTATTAAGTACCTATTAGCTCGATTGGTCGACACTCGATTCAAGGCCTTAAATGCAACTCCCAAGCGTACTCGTCGTGTCTAGTTGACGGGTAGTACACACGGCCACACATCAAGCTATACATTTCCAGTATAAGCTGATCTCGCATTGTAAACGATTTTCGTATAGCACGAGATCAGCGTAAACTGGAAATGTATAGCTTGATGTGTAGCCTTGTGTACTAGGTGATATCGTGATGCGAGAGGGGTGAGTTAAATGTCAATTAATTTCTCTCGTTTACGAGGAGATTGTAAATCCCGTGCTTCCGATACAATGAGAGATGATGGAGGTAAATGAACTTACACCAACCAACAATTGAGGTTTGTGTAGGTACTTACTTGCAGCTGGTTTTTCGTCCGACGTCTATTGACCCACCGCGAGTAGGTACCTACGCAACCAACTGATTCGCACACGCACAGCTGTGCCGCGCTACGTCATCACCGAGCGGATCGCGTACGATCTTGCGTTTATGAATGAAATAGTGAAAGTGCTACTAACATTTTACTCGAATGACAGAAAAAAAGTGATAAATTTCTAACTTCTTTATTAGACGTCTTAAAAATATAATAACAATGCCAATAGTAACTATTACTCATTTGGAGTTACTGTGTTTCGGCTCCAGAACGATCTAAAATTAGCCGTGTATAACCCACAAATTATTCGATTCATTATAAAAGATAGGTAGGTCTAATGATCACATTTTCATAATTTATCCTAAACAGCTCTACCATAAAACAGATGGAGCGGAAAAATAACGAACTCAGCAATTCAATATAAAAAAAGAAATTCTGAAACTGACTAGTGTTTGTTGCTACATGGCATGGCATAAATTAATTCGTTTACGTGTGTCAACCAGACAAGACGTGCTATAAACTATATTTATTTGGAATAGAATAACAAATAAGATATAAACTATTCGTATCAAGGAAAAGTCACTATATTATATTGGTACTGGTAAAATAACTAGTTCTCTTTGCATAATAAGTCTAAAAGCTAACATTGATTAATGATGCTGTCGTCCTAGCGTAATATTTTTTATTCATACATTCATTTACTAACCATTAATCCTCTATGTACCATTATAATCACCGTCTTAATAACTCAACAGCATTGCTAGGAAAAGAAAATAATAGCAACGGTAATTGTCGTGATTATAACTGAACATACAGGGATATTGTACAACAATTTCTTTTCTGTGTAGTGCTCACAAAATGATGCACCAACGAAACTGAATGCGATCAGCACATCTACACCGCGTCAAGAGCAGCCAGGGTCATCATTCTTACGGAATATCGACACTGACCTTTGACATTGGCTCCTGATCACGGCAGATTATGCTGATCGTGTTTAATTAAATACAGCAAAAAAATGTATCACGTGATGCTATTTCAAGTTACCTAACATATTTCACGATAACCCCAGCACGACGTATTATTTTCAATCGAAACACACAAATTGTGCATTATTAAAATACACCCAAACGTCAAAATTTCCATAATTAATTGACCAGTATACAGGCTATTTTGATGTTCTTTTTGGGTTATACCTAGAATAAATTACATAAAAACCGACTGCCTCTCAAAAACCTGAAGAGGTTTTGTACGATCAAGTTCTCTTTGGCTCAATATAGGTCGATTCTAATGATGACATTTTTGTGTACTGTCTTCGCAATCGGAAATAACACAGGACTGAAACCGTTAAAGTTTCCCTGTTAATAATACAGTCATTGGGTTGTCTTTACCACCTCATTTGGATGACCGAAGTATCTTGTAATGTTGCTGCACATTCTTTATATATAATTTTCTTGTGCGTAACTGTTAAGGTAGTGGAATACCTATTCATTGGTTATCATGTTAATTCATTTTTGTTCACCGAAATACCAACTTACTTTTGAGAAGCATAATTATATACTCCTATCTTGGTCAGTTTGCGGACCAACTTGCGAAACTAAATTACCCAAAATTATCGTTTGCAATTTACATGTAAACATAGTTTTTGCGTGCCATCTTTAAATCGCGAATATTCTTTGGCTGTCCACCGAACCAAGACAAAGCATCTTTTGATGGGTCCACGCCTACAAATTGATCATAAGTGCCCTGTAGAACTCCTCTTGTAAACTTCTTAAAACACGTGAAGTTAGAATGATCTATTTTAATGTACGCCTATCTTAAAATACAAAATATATTAGTCGTAAGTAACGCCTGTACATATTTTGAAGTGTTTCATGTTTATTCATTGTTCTAATTTTAGGTAGTGAAGATATTCAAATAGTTGACGCATAAAAATAAAGCCTTAAATTAAACTATTAATTGAATGGTGCCCGACTGTCAATATGATACGCGAAGTTAAAGGAAAACTTCAATTATCTATTCTCTGTCATGCATATGTATGTGAAACTCGTGCTAAAAACTCCATGTGCCATCAACCAAGAGCGTACTCTACTCAATACTGTTTCAGTTCTCAGGTGGTTTCTATTTCAAAGTTTGACAATAATTATAATGCGTATTGTTTCAGACGTGCGTCGATGATGTCGCCGCGGCAACTCATGCGCAACTCCAACATGACGCAAAAGTGGCAGCGCCGCGAGATCTCCAACTTCGAGTACCTCATGTTCCTTAACACTATCGCAGGTCAGTTATTACAGTTTAATAAGTATGGGGAAGCGATATGACCACAACGGGTTACCATGATTTCGTTATTTTCTATTTACTGATTTAATTTATTGCTTTTTGCTCTAGTTCACGACCCGATATATGGATTTCCTAGTCCCTAAGCTGTATCTAGTTTTCCTAAAAAGTGGGCGAAGTCAAATATGAAACAGGTTATTTTGAATTATATCTAGAGGAACTTTATGGTCCTGGATCGTCTCCAAGAATCATTAAAAAAAAAGCTGATAGCATTTCCCTGATGCTGTAGTAACCTTAGATAAGGCACTAAGAATATGCAGACATGAAAGCTCATGACATTACAACTATTATGGATCTCCCAATTATGGAAAAGGCCTCTTAAAATAAGAAACGCTGTTTGAACTTCAGACCCGCACAGTTTTGTGACTGTTATTATAAAACATGATAAAGGAAAACCCATACATCTTCTCATCACTTCAGCCAAGCAAGCTAACAACTAGTTAACCACTGTTAACTACCTGTGGTAATTACACAAATGTCAACGCAAGTCACATCAGACAGCACACTAACATAAGAACTTATCATTATGTAATCTTCCTTTTAACAATTTAGGTAGATATGCCAGGACGCATTGCTTTAGATTTTACCTAATGTTTTTCACAAGACCACAGGTTAAACTTGATTATAAATATTATTGTGCAATAATATTTAGACAGCTTTCGATAAATGCCTAAATAACCCGCCATTCTTCTTGAGTCTGAAATCAAAAATGTCTATAGTTTTGGAGCAATTATTATTTCTGACTAAGGAGCCATCTCACTTTCGAACCATGTCTACAAGCTGTTCTCCAGAGTCATCACGAACCGTCTAGCGCGCAGGTTTGACGACTTCCAACCTCCCGAACAAGCCGGGTTCCGTAAAGGCTTTAGCACAGTAGACCACATACATACGCTGCGGCAGGTTATACAGAAGACCGAAGAGTATAATCCGCCTCTCTGTTTGGCGTTTGTGGACTACGAAAAAGGCTTTAATTCGATCGAGACATGGGCTGTACTGCAGTCCCTCCAACGGTGCCAGATCGACTATCGATACATCGAGGTGTTGAAGTGTCTCTACCAAAACGCCACCATGTCAGTCCGACTCCAGGACCAGACCTCAAAGCCTATCCTTCTGCAGCGAGGTGTAAGACAGGGAGAAGTTATCTCTCCGAAACACTTAACCGCTGCACTGGAGGATGTCTTCAAGGTTCTGGACTGGAAAGGGGCTGGCATCAACATCAATGGCGAGTACATCACTCACCTTCGGTTTGACGATGATATAGTTGTCATGGCTGAGACCATGGAGGACCTCAGTACAATGCTCGATGACCTTCCGAGCTTTAGAGCCTTAGAGCTTCCGAAAGAGTGGGTCTTAAAATGAACATGGACAAGACAAAGGTCTGTAATACCCACGATTTAAAAGAGTGTCCTTGGAGTTTCTTGCCCGTTCTTCTCCATAGAGATCTACGTTTTTGGAATGGGCACCTAGCTTCAACTTCGATTTTTGTTTGACTATTCAAAAGTGCCTGTGAAAGGCTTAATCGAAATAAATGCTTTGAGTTTGAGTTTGAGTTTGAGTCATGTCCAATGCCCATGTAACACCCACTCTCGTGACGGTCGGAGGCGCTGCACTCGAAGTTGTGGACGAGTACGTTTACCTAGGACAAACTTTCCAGTTAGGTAGGTCAACTTCGAGAAAGAGGTCAATCGTCGAATCCGACTCGGCTGGGCAGCGTTCGGGAGGCTTCGCTATATCTTCTCGTCCCACATACCGCAGTGTGTCAAGACGAAAGTCTTTGACCAGTGCGTGTTGCCAGTGATGACATACGGAACCGAAACGTGGTCGCTCACAATGGGCTTCATAAGACGGCTTAAAGTCACCCAAAGGTTATTATGCTTGGAGTTTTCCTGGAGTAACGTAAAGTTAAAGTTGGAAGGCCTCCCACAACGTGGACCGATGACCTTGTGAGGGCCGCAGGAGTCCGCTGGATGTAGGAAGCACAGAACCGGTCGAAGTGGCGGAGCTTGGGGGAGGCCTATGTCCAGCAGTGGACGTCTTTCGGCTGAAATGATGATGATGATGATGATGAATGGGCCATCCATAAATTACGTCAGACGTTAAGGGGGGAAGGGGTCAACGAAATGTCACATTGTGTGACAAGGGCCAGGGTCAAAAGGCAAAAGCGTCAAAAGAGTCAAAAGCTTTGTGACGTCACGTGTTAAAACCTAACATACTAAAACTCTACTTACTTAAAATTAAAACTACTTAAAATTTAAAAATATGTGATGTCACACAAGGTCCACGTGTGACAAGGACGGGGGGTATAAAAAAACCATAAAATTTGTGTGACGTAATTTATGGATGGCCCCTAAGATGGATTTATCGTTGAACTATTTTCAAAAACGTCAATTAAATAACAAAATCAGTTGTGTGGCCTGTTAATCATCTCCCAATATGTAAGCTCCGGTTAGCTTATGGCAGAATATCTCACTAATTCTGTTTATTTATTTATTTCTTTAATTAAAACGGTTTAGTACCAATTACAGAAATTAAAGACAGTTTGCACAAAAAAGAACAAAAAATACAATAAAATTGCACAGAGAGAGGAAATAATACAAAGTAAAAACTTAACAGCACTTTTATAAGTCCCTCTCACAGTACTTCTGACATACTGATAAAATCTTCGTCCATTCGTCCGCAAACAGATCGTTTGTTGGGATCCAAGAGATCATTAAGAGCGGCCAGAGTACGTGGAACTGGGGCTTAGCACGCGCAACGGTGCGACATGTTATCTCATTTCTTCAATGTAGTAGATTCAGGCCTTTAGTAAAATATCATTCGACAACAAATCAAAAAACATTCGTAAACCTTCGTCTGATATAGTTCCATATGCTCTCCCTAGATGGCGCTACGTATATTATTAAAACGCCTGCCGTAATACTTAAACTAATACGCAGATTAATGTATTATCTTGTTGTTAATTTATTTAATTTTGTGAATAGCTTGGCGTTAAGCCCGGTAATGGTGCAAAAAGTATCACTCTTGGTGCCGTGACAGACCAATTACAACATTTAGTTAACTGATCCTTTGAATGATTTGGCCTTCTAAATTGTTTGGACGATTTTTTTTCAGATAGTTTAATCGGGGGCTTTAGGAAATTATTTTGTCTGATGTTTGGCTTATGTCTGGTTGAAGACTGTACAGTCGCCAGCAGGTCAAGCTATCCCAAACTGTCAAATTTTCCCAATTGAACATAAACCTTATTCCTTTGTAATAAAGTTGACAAACTATCAAAGAAATTCGACAGATTGGGGTAGCTTGATGTGCTGGCCTCTGTACTATACTGTGCTCCTTTACATTCGTTTATTAAGGATTTTATTTCATTGTCTCTATAGATGTAATTTATTATATTGTGTTATAGCGGCTTTTGTTTTTGGGTGGGAAATCATCAAATAACTTCTCCCGCTCTGTTCGGAGCGGAAAGGCTTGTAAGACTTTTACTGACGAAAACCTGCCTGTGTGCCAGGGGCCACGGTAACTCTTTCTAACAACCAACACCCTTAGCAAGTATTAAAAATCTGTAGGTACATGTTCATTTCATTTTCTATTCAGAGTAGGTACAACCTACGCTACGCGCTACGTTACGTTAACATACGTTAAAGTAAGAGGTACTAAATTCACATGTTTGCTGAGGAGACAGCCATAGACCATAACTACCGGAAAGAAACTAGTTTTAAGAATACGTTTAGGCATACTCCGGAACATTATAGTATTATCTAGATAATATGTTAGGACCTACCTATTACATTGTATTTAATAACTTTAAAAAAAAAAAATGCTCTAGCTCAGCAGATGTCGTTTATTTTTAACGGACTTAACGGATAAAGGAGGATGTTCTCAATTCTGTTGTCTTTTTAAATGTATTTCTTACCTTAGAACTCCGTCATTTATAAACTTATAAAGAAATACTTCTTTTGTTTGACGTATACAGTGGTCTCATACAAATTTGGTCGAGTTCTGATTAGTAAATTTTTTGTTAGCTTCAGTAATGATATATTCATCGCCAATGGATCACTTTGCAAGTTTCAGTCGTTAGATACCTCATTTATTTTTACTCCTATTACAATTACATATGTTTTATATAAGATCCTGGGTGTTATGACAGCACTTCTCAGCCCCATGACGTAACGTGCACGAACTGCTCATGTAACTTCAACTTAACCCCAATTGTATAGAAAAACGAATAAAAATCAATCATTGTGCAAAGCTAGAAGTATTTTGCGAACGATTCAGAATTTTAGAAGGTGGTAATGGCCACATTATGCTATACAAATGTTATAGCGAACTAACATGACATTTGGAAAAGGAACCGCGTAAAAAAATATTACTCAATCTCTCTATTTTGTGTTTTTCCTTGTGCATAATGTTTTGTACGTAATGTTTTAAAACTAATGAATTGATAGGCCAGTCTACTGGGCATACCAACACCCAAGTTGCATCAACTCATGAAATAAAAAGATTTTTCAGAATTCAGTTTTCCCAACATTTTTTAAGGACGTCAAAAATACTTAATGCGGTTTGTTATATGTCCACACTCTCAATGCTTAAGGACCCGATCATCAGGACCAACTCAATCCAAAGCCCATTGAATACCATCAAGAGCATGCAAATGTCAAATCTCTTCCCATTTCCATAGCCCTGGCTTTCGCCATCAAGGATGTCCTATCAAATTAAATTGTGGGAATAGAACAAGCGTTACTAGTCGACTGACTAAACAATACTTACGCAATAAGTATAGCGTTTATTGGAAAATGAGTTATCGGTGCAAACGGTACAAATAATCCAATTTATCGGTCACATGCACGCTGATAGTGACCGTACCAACTGTACCGAGCCACTGACTTTTGTGTTATGTCTTCCTGGTCATCCTGGTACTACGTGCTCCGAGGAGGTCTCGTTAAAGGTTTATTTATTTAGTTCACCAACAATAATAGGGTATTTTCCAATTTATAAAAAACTATTTTAATTTGAAGGTTGGGACGAAATATGTAACATAAAAATAGAAATAAATTGATTGATATCCATTTTCTCAATTAAAAACGGTTTAAATCAAATTTATTTTTTATTCTTTTGAATTTACCGCCAAAACGCTTCTTACGATGACCTTTTTATCACGTGATCACACGTGACGTCAACTATGTGTGAACTAAAGTAGTTAGTTGTAAACAAATTAAAGTCGAGTTTTGTGATAGATTAAGAAAGTGGTATTACTGGTGTGCGGTGTCTTTGTGCACAAATACTTCTAAAACTGCGCCACACAGTATTTGTATCGATGCCGTTTTTACAAAGCTATTAATAAAAGACTATATTGTAAAGTTGCACTGAATAGAATGAACTTAGTAAATTAATTGAACAAAATTAAAATAAACTTAAAACAAAATCAAAACAAACTTAGGTTAAAAAAACTAGGTACATAATACAAAAAAATAAGTAAGTAATAAGTAGCCTAAAAGCTGGCTTTTAATTTGCCTAAACTGTCAAAGTATAGGTCGATCCGATCACTATACAATCGTTCACAAGGTTAAAAGATATATTGATATTATGAGAAGATGAACAAATTAAATAGAAGCTCAGCAAAAGTCCATTGTTCTAGGAATATTTATAAAACAATTGGGCACAAGCGCACTCGAAAAGACGATCTACATTCAATACTGAGTTCGTTTTCTGGAATACAATATTCATAAATGACAATTAACAAGACATTTAATCAATAACTGATGAAGTATATTGGCCCTGAGTGTACTTCATTAGCATACAATAATGTTTAAGATGGCCAATCTGCCTGGCACGGCTAGATGCGCAGGAATTCCTCGTTTGTAAGCGCAGACTCATCAATTACCGCGCGTCGTCACGATTATTGTTACGTGTGCATACTAAATTACTACTGTTTGCAGTCATCTCCGTTTCTCATAGAAAGACCACCGTGCTGTATGCATTTACATCCTATTTGACAAGAATTTTTGAAGGGTTTAACTACAATGTCCCTTTCTCATGAGTATCGTAATGCCGTTATTGGCTTCCCAGGAACCAGATCAAAAGTATGGGCAATAGAAGATTGCTTCTAATTGCTCAAAAGGGCACAATGTTGTGTACCTTACTAACCCACATTTTGCCAGATATTTGATTATTAATCCCATATATACACTTTCGAGCCTTTTTCTAATGTAATATAAACGTACCACAGCCTTGGCTAAGGCTGTTGATTATCGTTATGGCAATATCAGCATCCTTCTTAGTAAAAGGACCAGGTAAGGAGACTTATCTCCAATCATGTTTACGTCCTCCGTTTCAACCATCATCATCGTCAGCTCCGCCTCCCATTGTGCCTTTTGTGCCCTGTGGGTGGCCGGAACATTTGGTCCTAATTAACACAGTGGCCCAAGGTTCTGTCCTTCCGTACCTAAAGTCAGTTCCTTATTTACGCAAATATTTGCGTGACCTACATACGTGTTTGCTCCAATAATTGCCTAACTGATAATAGGTCTTTACCTATGAAATTGCCGTTTTGTATGAAAAAATTTAAACGAATTTTTTTCATGAATTTTTTATTTGTATTAATCGAAGTAATCACCCATGCAATCAATGCATCTTTGCCATCGCAGTGGCAGTTTATTGATGCCCTTCTTAAAGAAATCAGCTGGACGGGAGGCAACAAATTCTTCAAAGGCATTTTGTACTGCCTCTCGGGTATTAAATTTTTTTCCCGCCAAGAAGTTATCCAAATTCTGGAAAAAGTAGTAGTCTGTAGGCGCAAGGTCTGGTGAGTAGGGCGGATGACGGAGAGCTTCCAACCCCAGTTCTTGCAACTTGGAGACCGTCTGCTGTGCAGTATGAGGTCGCGCGTTGTCGTGCAGGAGCAGCGGAGACGAGCGATTGACCAATGCTGGTTGGAGATGCGCCAGCTTCTCCATCATTGTGTTCAGTTCTTCACAGTACACATCTGCAGTAATGCTCACCCCGTTTGGTAAGAAGCTGTGATGAATCACACCGGCGCTAGACCACCAAACAGTGACCATCACTTTTCTAGGGGTAAGTTTTCGTTTAGGGCATTGTTTAGGTGCTGAACCAGGATCCAACCAACTTGCTGAGCGCTTACGGTTATCAAACAGAATCCATTTTTCATCGCAGGTAACAATGCGGTTCAAAATTCCTTCATTTGTGTGTCTGTTGAGCAGTGCAAGGCACGTCTCGACGCGTACTTCGCGCTGGCGATCATTGAGTTCGTGGGGCACCCATTTGTCAAGCTTTTTTACCTTGCCAATTTGACGCAAATGGACCAATATTGTTTTGACGCTAACGTCGAAAGCTGCTGCTAATTCAGCCGTAGATTGTGTATCATCAGCTTCCACAATCGCCTTTAATTCGTCATTGTCGACCAAAGTCTTCGGACGACCGCGAGGTTCATTTTTCAGGTCGAAATTTCCAGAACGGAAGCGAGCAAACCAATAACAGGTGGTGCGTTGGTTTGTAGTGTTAGCTCCGTAAACGTCGTTGATGTTGCGTGCCGCTTGTGCCGCGTTGCTGCCACGACGATACTCATATTCCATAATTACTCGAATTTTTAACGTATCCATGATGACGAAAAAGATTGAAATGCGATGAAAATGTAACACTAATCAATAAAGAAATTACTACTTTTAGAAAAAAAAAATCCATGTTTTTAAAATAAAATTAATTTGAAATTAGAATTCTTAGCCAAACAAAAATTATTTTGATTTGAAATGGCCAGTACTGCAGAACGGCAATTTCATAGGTAAAGACCTAATATTATTTTGTATGTTTAGTTGAGTTGTTTACACAGATAATCCCGTTGAGTTATGAGTGTAACATTGATTGGTTTATTTTGAAAGTTGGTTGTGTTGGTTTAGAAGCCACAACACCCTGTTTCCGACTTCCCCATCCGAGATGTCTCTGATTTATTGTTTAATTTTAACAGTAGATTTTGCTTAGACACCGTTTGATTGTGTGCTTAACTATTAGAATAGTTTAATCTTCACCAATATAAAGGAAGGTTGATAAAGTTACGATAAGTCTAAAGCGACATCAAATGTTTGGAAGACTATCCTATGGTCGTTGATTGATTTAATTTTCCCTAACTCCCGAAAATGTATGTATTATTCTAACTTATCTATCATATAAGTAATCTTGAACATACATACTACGCCCTTGTTTCACGCTGTTACCTACAAGCATGTATGTCTAATTCCTCAACTAATTAGCTGTTTAACAGCTGGGCACGCAATCAACCCGGCATTGTTAATTCATTTAATGTACAGTTACTTATTAAAACCCTATCTGAAACGTCAAGTGCAAAACAATGTTCACTCAATTAATATTTATCGACAATTATGTAATCACAAGGTATGGTGTAGTTAATCGATTTGTACGAAATTACACTTATCGAATTACAACTTAAAAAAAATATTAAACTGTTTGTAAATGTAGGGATAAAGCAGGCCATGGGGCCATGGTTTCAAAACGGAAAAGTAGGCACCAAAGACTTTTTCAATGTCATTTCGACTTTCTAAGTTAATCTTGAACGTAAGAATCTGATAAAAGAAAACATTGAGGAAACCTAGACTTTAGGTAGGTGTAAAAAGCCCAAAAGTAAAGTGAATAAGAGTGTAACCAATTATACCGCCCTTATCCTGCAGTAAGCCAATTTTAGGCTAATATTTAATTGAAATAGTTTTTTCTTCATAATCACTAACATTACAGTCCACACCGCTATAGTGTTCCTGAGAATTATGCAAGTACTAAGCTGTCCGTTGACCATAACTGTTAGCACCTGATTACTTCAGCAGCCGCCCGCGATTGCCGCCAGTTTACAACACCATAATAAACGTAATCTATACATCCGTGTGTTGTAACTGAAACACAACTAGTAATGCAACTACTGCCTGAGTGGATGTGAAAATGCATTGGATATAGGACGCCGTCTTCTTCTTCTTGGTCGTGTAATTCATTACTGAAGGTCGTATCCCTAACAGGCCTTCGTGGTTTTATGTTCTTCCACTTGTTCGGTTGTCGGCTTTTCTCAGGGCGGCCATAACAGAGAGTCCACTGAGGGCTGTTACTTGGTCTGTCTAGCGCTGAGGCCCAGCCAGAGATCTTTTACCATCTTCCTAGTGCCTTGCCCATCACCACCAACGTTTCAAAGTTATCTGGTTCCCGACGGGCAATCGGCGCAATCTACTGGTGCCTACCTAATTGAGAATATATAATTCATACTGTCCTTTTCACGCCTGAGCCACTAAACAGATGTTTTAAAATTTGACAGATAGCGTGGGTCCTGGGGAAGTACATAGCACTTTTCATCCTGGATATTTGTATTTAAATACAAATACGAAATACAAATTACACGCAGGCAAAATAGTGAAGAACCGAAAGTCATAAATATATTTTTAAAGCTAGGTATCGTTTTCCTTAAAAGGGAAGGCGCTGAGACTAAACCACGTGGCCCTCACAGTTCAGCTAAACACGCGTGCAAAGTGAAATAATCGCTAAACTGGTGCAGGACTCGGGGACACTTCACTCTTTGTTATATATCTCTGACTGCTCTTGACTTCCTTTATTGCTGACTGTATCTTCTTCATGGATCCCTTTAGACAACGCCACTGATGTTTTGAGTTTCCTGGCACTAAACTTCAATGTAATGTGATGAGCAGTACCTGACTGTTACTAATTGAGAATTAAATTTGTTCACACGTTAATTCAAGTAAGATTAAACGAAACGTTGATCATTCATTACTCTTTGAATAATAGTAGAGGCATCAAAAGCGTAACACAAAATACAGTCTTTTGTATGACTTGACTTTCACTTACGATTCGCTTACATAATTAAAACATTCACTATCGTGGTTGTTGCGAATGAATTTCATTCATCTTGCAAATTGTGCCGTCCTGGTACCATCCTAATATAAGCCCCATTAAATACTTACCTTTCCTAAGCAGCAAATTAGCAACCATAGATAATTATTAGTTAGCTAACTATCCTAATTTGTTCTCGTTAAAGCTGGTTAACCTAATGTCATAATTGGTTCCTATTGTATTTTTATGCAATTGCCTGCAATTATCCGTTACTTGATAGCTGATAAGATTCCTTACCGGTAACAGGAGTGATTATTGCAAACTTTAAACACTGTAGAATTGGCGATGTGTACATCCCCTAATTTTGTTAACAAGTTCATTTATCATAATTACTAGAGCTACCAAGAGACCCAGATTTGACAATTGACTGAGATAATTACGTTCCTGTCAGATGTCTTATTTTCCTTTTTACAGCACCGAAATGGATAAAGTTATTGACCGCGGGTCGAACAGATCTTTCATCAAATGGTGATCTTCATGACATAAAACGGTGAACGACCACTCTACGAAAGTATCTACTTACCCAGATACAGCTTTTATTTTTTGTGGTCAATTTTGCTCCATTTACAAACATTATCTGCTTATAATAATGGATCTGTGTACCTAGATATGCGTCCTTCTTCATGAGTTTCATTCGAACTTGTTGCAATTTCAACTTTAAACATCGAAACACCCTGCCAGGGGTGCGGGTTGTTAGAAAGAGATACCGCAGCCCCTAGCATACAGGCTACTGAGGGAACACAGGTGGGTTTTAGTCAGTAAAAGTCTGACACCCCCCTCCTGCTCCACCCAGAGCGGGAGAAGTTATTTGATGATTTCCCACCCAAAAAAAAAAACATCGAAACATTGTGTAGCGGTTTTGGCAGCTTATCTACTTATTTCAGTCAGCTCGACTGAAATGACAGTCAAAAATGTTAAACTACAGCTTATCTTTGTTGACTTCCTGACATCTTAATAAGGTAAATATCAATGTGCCAAAATTACTCAAGGATATCGTTCATTGACATTGTTTTTCCTTCTCAGAATATTGCAGATTGTATTTTACACTGACACACTCATATGTCATACATACTCACACCTAATATTTACTATGTACCTAAACGTTTATTATTAGTATCGAAAACAATACTATTTAAATTGTTTTAGTTGGCAAATGAAACTCAATTGTTTTCCTATCCCTAATTACTTATGATTTGGTATTTTCGCCCTATTCATTTGCGCGACCTTCTATCAAACTACCAGGATACCATGAACCCAAGGCACCACCAACCTTTTCAGAAGCTCCACAGCCTTATTCCGCAACATGTTGATAGTTAGCTAAGTCTTGTTCACTCACTGTACCATTGTTATTTATATCGTAACGGTACTATGTCACTCGCGAACAACTCTCACTTCACTGTGTCACTGTTCAACGATATTGCAAACTTTTCCTTTTATTTTCGTGGTTATATTCAAGTATCATTGTTCAGAGATGCGATTCTCTCGAAAGTTGGCAGGCGTTTGAACTAACTAGCCGACTTGCCTGGCAGACGGGAAAAGTGACCACGTGACTACAACAATAGCAACGGACACGCATATAATGATAATTGTACGATGGGGTCACAGGCCAGTGATAAGCGATCGTCGATATACATATGTATTTACATCGGAGATCGGAGATGTGTTTTATTTTCATGCAGGGTTAGTAAACGACCTTTAGACAGGAGTTAGAGTATACCTAAAGATTGTTTACCAGTCCATGTAGCAAATTCATATTTCCCCCGTCAGCCAACCATTGAATTGAGACCTCTGACTAAAAATAAATTGAAATCTTTTAATAATAATGTTCTTAGCAAGCTCTCAACAGCGAGTTTTGATTCACAAGACCCCAATATAAATTATGGCACATTTTTTTCTACAGTATGCAAAGAATTCAATAAAGCATGTCCTGTAAAAAAAGTTACTATAGCTACTAAACCAAAATTTAGCGAATGGGCCACTGCTGGCATTCGAAAAAGCAGAGATATTTTATATAATTTGTATCACGAAAAATCATTGACTTCTGATCAGGCCCTTCATAATTATGTAAGAAACTATTCTAAGATATTCAAAAGAGTCTGCGCTCACGCTAAATCTAAATTAATAAGTAACAAAATTAGTATCTCTAAAAATAAAATAAAAGCTGTGTGGCAGGTAATTAACAAAGAAACTGGAAACACAAAACAGCGAGATCAGAATGAGTTAGCTCTAAAAATTGATAATGAAACCATTTCAGATAAGTTACAAGTTGCTGAGACTCTAGAAAATTTCTTTACCAACATCCCAATAGAAGTTACGAAATCTCTCCCCTCGTCATCTGTATTAGCTGAATCTCTTCTTAAAGAAAACTTCAGCAAGGACATACCAAGTTTTGAATTCAAACCCATCTCTATTGCCACAATTAAAACAGCATTTAAAAGTCTTAACATAAAAAACACTGAAGACTTATGGGGGATTTCCGTTAAGGTTCTCGAAAATATCATTGACACAATTGCCCCTGTCCTAACAGGCATATTTAATCAATGTTTAGACAGCGGTACGTTTCCTGACTTAATGAAACATAGTAAAGTAGTACCAATTTTCAAATCGGGTAGTAAGAGTGATCCCTCTAATTATAGACCTATATCTGTGCTTCCAGCATTGAGCAAAATTTATGAAAAAATCATGCTGGACCAGATGTTGTCACACTTTAACTCGAATGGGATTTTACATAGTCGACAGTTTGGTTTCACGAAAGGTAGGTCGACGACTGACGCAGGAGTAAAACTCATCAGTCACATTTTGGAATCCTGGGAGAATTCCCAGGACGCCATTGGCATTTTCTGTGACCTCTCAAAAGCGTTTGACTGCGTTGACCACAATACACTGATCTGTAAATTACACCACTACGGAATTCGTGGACAAGCTGCTGATCTTGTACTTTCCTATTTATCAAACAGGCAGCAAAAAGTAAACGTTAATGGGGCGACGTCCTCGGGGTCTCTAGTTAAGATGGGCGTGCCTCAAGGTTCAATTCTTGGCCCTTTTTTATTTCTAGTTTATATAAATGACCTTCCTTACCTGATGGCTAAATTCTCGGATATAATTTTATTCGCTGATGACACTTCTCTTATTTTTAGAATAGATAGAAAAGATACGGATGTCTTACATGTCAATGATAGTCTAGCTGTTCTTTCGAAATGGTTTGCTGCTAATAATCTTTTACTCAATGCGAACAAAACTAAATGTCTTAAGTTCTCGTTACCAAATGTACCCCAAGTAGGTCTAAACTTAAAACTTGATGGCAAGAAACTGGATGCTATTTCGGAAACTGTATTTTTGGGAATTACTTTAGATTCAAAATTGCAATGGGGTGCTCACATTAGAGCTCTTTCAAGTAGATTAAGCTCAGCTGCTTACGCAGTAAGAAAGATAAGGCAGTTGACTGATGTAGCCACAGCTAGGTTAGTTTACTTTGCTTATTTTCACAGTATTATGTCTTATGGCGTTCTGCTGTGGGGATCGGCAGCTGACGTAGATTCAATTTTCATTTTACAAAAGAGGGCAATCCGCGCAATCTATAAAATGGGGCCTCGCGAGTCTCTTAGAAACAAATTCAGCGAAATTGATATATTAACTCTGCCTTCTCTTTATATCCTAGAAAATATCTTATATGTTCGCAAAAACTTAGGCCTTTTCAAAAAACGATGCGATTTCCATAATCTGAATACACGTAGTAAAGATGAAATTGTGATTCCAAAATTTAGACTGACTAAAACTAGCAAGTCATTTCTAATAAACAGTATCCGCTTCTATAACAAGTTGCCAAAGTCGGTTACAGAACTTAGCGATGGAAAGTTTAAAACGCACATCAAACGTGTCCTTATCAAAAAAGCATATTATAAGATAAAAGACTACGTTGAAGACAGGGAAGTTTGGCATTAATTCCTTCTGCACATGTGGCTTCCCTGGTACCTCATTAACAGCATAACTATGTGAAAGTCTAATAACTGCTCTCAAATACAATGTTCTTTTTTTATTCTTTTTATTTTTACAATGCTGACATAATCTCGTCATTAATTGACATTATACATCAATTTTATTTAGGTTCATTTTATTTATGTAGATTATTTTACATATTGTGAATGAGAGAACGTTGTAGGCCTTACTGACTGTAGATTTGTAGACGATTTTCTATTCTGTATTCGTCTAAGTACCTGGTACTTATTGACAGGCCTGCGCTGTCCTCCCATACATTTAATCTCTGTAATTTGAAAATATTGTTAAAGCCAATTATTTTTAAAAGAGTAACCGTGGAGTTTCTTGCCGGCTCTTCTCCATAGGAAACAACAATTTGGAACCGTGCACCTAGCTTCTGACGTTTCATAAGTGCCCATGTAGGTTTATATGAAATAAAAATATTTTGATTTTGATTTTGATTTTGCCAAACCGATCATAATTTGAACATACGTTTAAAATGAGGCTAGTTCTTGGCAAATTGAATCATAAAATCAAAACAACATGACTTTAATTTGTTGAAATTTGATGCGGTTTCCAAGTTTTGTTTAAATGCTTAAAGTCTGGCTATGTTGTACTTGACTGGTCTACCCGCACAGCGGTTTAATGGATAGAAATGACTTTCATTTCGACAATTCAACAACATTCATCGCATTATTTCTGGAGTTGAGCAGACTTTTTCAAACATATAAAGTAATGACTTTTGTTGTGTGTAACGCAATTAGGAACCAGGTGCACCTACATCGTGAATTGTCATATTTATTTAGATTGTGTACCGACTTCGAACATTTCTAAAAAAGTTCGTTATTAAACTAGGAACGACAATTTATTTGACTTATTAGATAATAATACAGTCATTAGAACATGCCACATGTATGTACCTGCTGTTAAAGGTTACCCATGTGCTCTTTAATTCGTAAGATAATCTTCATCTAATTCTGGATCCTGAAGTGAAGACGTTAGTTTCTTAGTAGTTACCTCCAGTGACACAGGTAACTCTTCACTTTTCTTCAGGTTATACCGATCATTGCTCCTGTTGAGCAAACCCATAGGCATCACAGATAATACTTAAACACAATCATTCGTGACTATGTGATTAGCGCTGCGTTCGAGTACGAGTACACTTCAACGAATATCGATGAATACTTATCGACTACTCAAAATGCGGTAACTTTGTGCCAAAATACCATCCTTTCAGGAAAAGATCATCGCGAGAACGCGGTGACGAAACCTGATCGCTATCCCATTCCGCGCATTAATGATTTAAAGTACTTATTGGCAGAAAAGAAAACCATATTTAGTAAACTCGATTTAAATAGAGCATATCATTTTATACCGGTCGCCCCGGAGGATGTCGAGAAAACTGCAATTATAACGCCTTTTGGGCTGTCCGAGTTTCCTCGAATGACTTTCGGATTGCGCAACGCAGCGCAATATTTTCAAATATTCATGGATTCGGTAGTACTGCGTGGTTTACATTTCGTATACAACTATATTGATGACGTATGCATAGCAATTGAGACAGAAGCTCAGCACAAAGAGCATTTAAATGCAGTTTTCCGAAGATTTGATGAATTCAGTAGTACAATTAATATCTCTAAATGTGTATTTGGGGTGTCGAAACTGGACTTTTTAGGTTTTGACGTGTCGACGGATGGCGCTCGTCCGCTAGACGAGAAAGTGCAAACGATTGTAAATTTCCCGAAACCCGAAACAGTCGTTCAATTACGTCGTAATTATAATTAACACGTAAAACCTAACCTTCATAATGGGCTGGAACCAGAGCAAAGAGAAAAATACAGACACCCATTCGGTTGCCGCAACAGTAAAGAACAATTTCCACGAAAAGTGGGATAACATTTCCGGGATTGTCATCGCCCTTGCAGTAGTTATTTGCATTGCCGTTGGATATACGATGTGGCATCGCTGCAAGAACAATGCAAAAGGATGGGTGAAGCAAATGGCAACTGAAACCAAAGTAGTCACCGTACAAGCAGTGCCTCAGCAGCAAGCAGCTGCGGGCAACTCGTACATGTAGTGTTGCGTTGTGATTCGTTAAGTACTAAGTGTTAAGCATAAGTTTAAAATAGTTTTTTTGTTAAGAGGGGAATGGTGTAGTGTGTTAAGTTACTACATATGTATGTAGGTGTGTAGAGGCGGCGTCGCCCGTCGTGTAAGGATTAAAGCCAGTCGCAATTAAATGCAGATTACATCAACACGTGTGTTCATTTATAGTCTACTCTACCTAACACAACCTATTTTGGTCTAAAACACACATAACTTTATTCAATTCAGTTACCTTTACGACCGACGATATAATTGGGGCGAGTCTATAATACTGCCCTCAACCGGGAACAAATCCAGGCTACGACCTGACACTGAGAAATTCCTATTGGAAAAACGCAACAACATTTTTCCCGAAATGGAAATCAAAACCAGGACCTCAGGCTTAGCACTCCACTAGACTTGACCAACGACGTAGTACTTTAATCTTCCAACTTAGTCCACAATCTCTGAACCATGGTAACCGCTTGTAAGGAGGTAGCTACTGCAGTCATAATGATGTCCTATTTACTGATGAAGTAACTCTTTCCTCGTTGCAATTGTTACTCTATTGATATTTATAGCCACTTTCACCCGATAACGAGGCAGTAACCGACATTGTTAACTGCGGTTATTGTTACTGGAGATTTATGACATAAAACCATGTGAAAGATCAGTGTGATCCTGCGGGGTAATTGGTAACACACTAACAACATTCATTGTGTTATTCACGTTGTTGATGGCTTAGCAATATTCTTCAAATTGTTTCAGATACTAATAAATTGAAAGTGTGTTATTAGGGTGCTGGGTAGGGCAAAGCTTCTTTGATCAAACAGATAAAGAAAATAGAAGATTGAATCTGCCTATTCTGATAATATTGGTCCACCAAGATCAGGCGCGGTCCGAGGGGGGGATTCTAGGGGTCAATTACCCCCCCAAAGCCGTACTCGTAAACCTTCTTAAAATAGTAATTTTTCTAAAATATAATACATTTTCTTATTGTATATGTAGTCTTTGTCTGTGACCCCACCAAAGTCTTTGGCTGCGACCACGCCTGACCAAGATACGGTTTGTGCCTACGGTTTGACCCACAGCTACTTCTACTAAAAGAAAATGAACTATTTTTTACCAAGTGATTGTTATTAATACAACCATCAAATATAATTCAATTTCAACGACGAAATCATGCATCTACGCGCATTTTTGTAACACTCCTCTTACGTTAGGGCCCATCAAAATTGAACTATAGAACACCTAGTTTTATGGAACTTTATACAATATACGATCTCGTAATTGTAGGTATTAAAATGTGTATTAATATTAGGAACTAATATACTACAGTACTGATATGATACCATTATAATCCTTACTGTACAGATTCCAGTAAAATCAAGTATCACAATAAATCAGCCTGATTGCCTTCACATGAGAGACACGCACTATGTACCTATTTCCTGATATCTAGATAAATTACTAATTAACCTATTTATTGACAAAAGCCTCTTTATATTCTAATAGAGTGTGGTTGCTGATTTATAAATGCTCCTTTCAGCAATATACTGCCGTCTTGAACACTCGTCGTTGTTTTTCAAACGTGGTATTTACGTCATACATTTTTCTGTTTATGTGATCCTAGTATTATTAATAGATGTCGTCACATTGTTTTGATTGTACCTATTCAAAACAATGTGATGAAAAATAAGTAAAAAGTCATTGAGTCAACGTACGGTCGCGGTCAAGAGTCCATTCTCATGCTAAGGGTTATATTGCTATGACTCGCGGTCCAGGCCGTACCTACAGCTGTGTGTATAAGTGATGTAACCAGACCGCACACCGCAGTAGGTACTCACACACCACTGTCGTCAAAAGATACAAAAAACATACCGTCGCACAGAGTATTCTGTCTCTGTCTGTACTGTGTGACGTAGTAACTACGTATGACCTTGGTCGGTTCATACCATCGCTAAAATTCACATTCTAATATCAAGTATCGGTAGCTCGCAGCGTATTGTCATTGATTAAGAAACACAAAAGTCTGGGTTCAAATCTCCCGAAGAGACTTTTATTTTTCTTTTCAACAATTTCATCAGTTCTTTTATTATTCGTTATACGACAATGTTTTTTTTTAAATTACAAAAAGTTTATTCGTTATAATTTTATGAAGTAGGTATAAAATAACTACTAATAACTTCTTGTTAACAGTTTATTTTCTCATAAAGAACAATTATTGAAGTAAAGTAGCTAATTGGTGAACCAAGATAATCAGGCTATTGTATCTTAGTAATATAATAATATTGTGCTGTAATTACTACAATGTGCGGTACTCTAAAGAAATCACATTTTTCTACGCAAATCTACCCACGTAAAAATAACAAATGCAGACAAGTTGTCACAATACAATTAAATGACTCAGTAGTACTACTTACTACTGGAATAAATCTACTGCGAGTGAGTTAGTTCTCTCAAACCTCAAAGTTAACAAATCGTATTTAATAGGACTTATCGAAGTTATAGCTTAAGTAATCATTTTCATTACGAAAAGAAGATTGAAACTAAACCTCGAAATAATCCATATTACGGATATGACACAATATTATGTGAATATTACTAAAATCAATAAAGTCAATAATAATAAATATTTCTAATTTATATCTTAATGTTAATGTTTATGTTTTTTGAGCTGGTTTTCCATGATGCAAACCTTCTGCGTGGAGTGCACAGCGCACTATGAATAATTTGGCAAAATGTCTTGTCTTTTTGAAACCACTTGTGCTGTCGCTTTCTTTTATAAGCTGGGGTCTTCCACTTTGCTTTCGACGGGCAAGGCTACCCCCTTCCTCATATCTTTTCATCCACTGACTCACAGTATTTCACTAAAACAAAAAAGGGGTACTGTTAGGCTACTAAACAAAATACATACTAATATGTATTACTATTTAGAAACAAAATTATTTGAAATATAAATTTCACATAAATATTTAATCTAGGAAATAAATTTACTTTGAAATTTTATATTTTTCTTCTATTTAGACGTTATGATATTTATAAAACATTTAAAAATTACTACAAGGATCAGCAGTTATACTTTAAATAAGTGCTTAATAAAATAATTAAATCATAATACTCACACTCAGGCCGGTTTCATCAGTTATTTTTGATATTTAAGTCCGCTTTTATGCAGCGCAATAATATTCGCTTTCATTTCTATTATTCAATTTGCTTACATTTTAAAATGAACTAGAAGACCGCTAATAGATTAAACACACGTCACTAGCACACAATAACAACCAACACCGTTCTATATGTCACGTCGAATGAGTCGTAAGTTAACTATCATTTAAATTTCTTTAGGTTTCTGTGGGTATATTGATAAAGTTTTACGAGTTTAGTGAACAAGACGAATAGAACAAGAAACTATAGTCAAAAGCGATTTTTAAAACAATAAAAAGGCTAGCACACCGCGCGTGGGATTCGAACCCGAGACTCGTTGCGCACGACGTCGCTAATCCAAGTTCAGGAACCACTAAGCTATCACGTCATTTACTTTAACGGTTGAATTTATGGAATACAATCATTTGTAGACGTATGAGAGTGTGTGTGTCTACAGTATAGAAATTACTTAATATAAGAAGGTCGTAAGTTAAACCGTAGTGTCAATCTATTACTTTTTGAGATTGGTACTCCGCTTTTGGATCCTACTGTACCTACTCGGCGTAACTTGAAAAACTGTTGAATAAAGATTAATACTTATTTGATATTTGCATAAACCCCTTTATTTATAAACGTTGCTAAAATTTATTAGCGACTGTTTAACCATACATTTTAGACATTTATTTAAACATCTCTTAACTCTAATCAACGTTTATGAATATACCCCAAAATGTTTAACTAACAAGATGCCTACTAAAACTGTGTCTTTTTTTGGCTGAAATCTAACTTTACATGAAGCAAACTTCATATTATTTCGGATTTTTTTTATTCTAGAAACATCTTTCTGTTTAATTGCAGTTTCCATACCTAAGTACCTACATGAGATCTGGTTTTTCATTGTTCAAACTTCAAACCACTCTCATCTAAATTACAGTGGTTTGATTTGATAAATACCGCCAGAAAACATGTTTGCACCGAAAACGTGTTGAGAAATCCGTCCTAAATATTTCAATTTCCAGCTTCGATTCTCTTACGCGTGAAAAGTGCTGTAAACATTGATCGCTTCGGTTCACTGCGAACTTGCGTAGCTTTCGACGCAAACAATTCGATTGTTATCATTTCGTCATCATTGTCACTTAAAACAATAACGTTAGTGTGAAATAAAAGTAGGCATAAACAGGGTCAATACCTTAGTCATTCAAGTGTCACATCAACAAATTATTTGCGAAGGATGATTGGCAAACTGTGGCGCAACAGTCCCGCGAGGTCAGCGCCATGGTTTGAACACTTTGAACCCATTGTCAAAGGGGAAACTCGACCTAGTGACGTTGCCGAATATTTATAGAAAGTTTTGTGGTTTCCATTGTTTGCTATAAGCGCCATATCTGGCTAGTCTCCTGGTACTAGGTAGTTACATTTAATAACTTTAGATATCATCTTTTTTATGACTAGTCTTAGGTAATTTAATTATCTTGTTAAATAAATTAATAAGTTTTTTTTTTATAATTGTGGAACTACATCCTTCCTTTGCCCTCCGTTTTAATAATTAAACCCTATACTTAGTATTGTCATAAAATTATCCACGCGCAATAATAAATCTATACTAATATTATAAAGAGGTAAAATTTGTTTGTAAGTTTGTATGTCCCCTACATACAAACTTACAAACAAATTTTCTTAATCTCTGGAACTAACAGTCGTATCTGGAAAAATCTGTTTTCTTTTGATTACCCAATTCTTGACTCATCATCATCATTTCAGCCGAAAGACGTCCACTGCTGGACATAAGCCTCCCCCAAAAGAGGGGTTTTGCCATAATCGCCACGCTTGGCAGACGGGTTGGCGATCGCAGTATGGTGGTAAAATGCATAGAGAATGCTGCTGCCCATTCTCTATTAAGTCCCTTAGTGTCCTTCTACGACACCCACTGGAAGAAATGGGATGGTGCTATTCTTTTACGCCCCGCGACACATACGAGACTTTGACTTCTTGACGAATTCTTGACTAAGGTTGGCTATTTAACGTCACGCTACGACTCTTGGCAGCCGAGTAAAAACCGCGGGCAGGCGATGCGATGCGACGTGGCAGTTCCGGAGCCAAAATGCAACACGGCCGAAGTCGCCAGCGAAATGCTAGTTATGTATAACCTTAAAAAAATGATTAGGTATAATTTATTAATGTTCTCATGTAACAACTTTTATTTCAACTTAGTAGATACCTACTACTATAATTTTTGTTGTCCACAGGACGCACATACAACGACCTCAACCAATATCCGGTGTTCCCATGGATCCTGACAAACTACGAGAGCGAAGAGTTGGACCTGAGCCAGCCTTCCAACTACAGGGATCTCTCCAAGGTAAACAATCTTAACACCATGACGCCCAATGATTGCCTGGTATATTGCCTGCACGAGATATGACGAAATAATCTGAAGAGATTTCGTCTCCAATGGGACCCCGTGGCTTCTGCGCAGATTAATTCAATGACAAGGTCTTTCTGGGGCACACAGAAAGCTTCAGCGTAGGTAAATACGGCACTAATTGTGACTAATTAAATAGTGATTAAAATTGATTGATTCTTATTACAAGACTGTCACTTTGGATCCAGTTTCCAACACAATTTAATGATGTTCAGAACCAGATCTAATCTAGACACGCGGCAGCGTGTCCAGCCAAGTTCAAGCCAACAGAACTGGCGAGCAGCACCATGTGTAACACGCACCATTTGGAGCCAGTTTTGACCCCCTCATCATTTCAGCCGAAAGACGTCCACTGCTGGACATAGGCCTCCCCCAGGCTCCTCCATTTCGACCGGTCTTGTGCTTCCCACATCCAGCGGATATTTGGATATTAACGTCCAAAAATCGTAATTTTGCTATTATATAATTTAGTATTATAATATTTTTTTAGATTTATTATTTATTTTATTGCGAAAAGGCGTCACTATCTTTTTCTGGTTTAGCAGTTGTTTTGTGATTTTTTTTTTTGTGCTCTTCCATTAATTATTGTGCTAATATGTTTTTCGTTATCCTCAGCCTATCGGAGCCTTGAACCCAAGCCGCCGCGCGTACTTCGAGGAGCGGTACAACACTTGGGAGCACGAGTCCACGCCACCGTTCCACTACGGGACTCACTACTCCACCGCTGCCTTCGTGCTCAACTGGCTAGTTCGCATTGTGAGTACATTTCGTAAGAAATAATTAAACCATGGGATGCAACATGTATCGACACCCTTGCACCATCCCATCTTCCTAGCTCCGCGTTGTATTGGGGCGGGTGCTACCTCAAACGGCGCAAATACTCAAATCTTATTGGGACTTACAATACAGGATAAGTTATTAACCAGTGCGCAAACTGTAACCACAAATTCAGCATATCAGAAAAATTTCTGCGCTGGGGGGTCTAGAATGATATACTGAATTCATGTTTACAGTTTGTGCACTGGTTAAAAACTTATCCTGTAGGTATGTTCGAGCCGTTTGGAGTTCAACACTAGGGCCATATGGGTCCGAGTGCCCGGTTAGTTTTTCGAGAAATAACCAAGCGGTTTGTAGACTCTTCACGTGACTATTTTTACCACCACACGGACCCATTACGGGTTGATTTTCGGTTGAGATCATTTAGTACTAGTTAGCAGTCAAACCGCCTACCAAACATCTATAAAAATTTCCAAGTGATTTATGTCCATATAGAGCATCCATGCAGTGGCGTAGCGTGAATCACTGTCGCCCGGGGCGGAGTCATAATTTGCCGCCCCTTTGACGTCGTAAAAATAATGATGTTGGTGTTGGTGTGAAAAAACGTAACGAAATGAAAGAATTGATCGAAAAACATTTATTTAAAAACCATGTACAGACGCCAGCACATTAAGCTAACCCAAACTGTCAAATTTTACCAATTGAACATGAACCTTGTTCATTGATTGACAGTGATAAAGTTTGAAATCTATCAAAGAAATTTGACAGATTGGAGTAGCTTGATGTGTTAGCGTCTGTACTCTGTACTTGTGTAAGTAACATGACTGTGTTAAAAACGTTAACAATTTACACTAAGTAGTAGTTAAGTATAAACGGTCTAAAATTCTACTTTTCGGGACTTACGCGCAGCGAAATCATTTATAACTTCGTCAAAGTTAATTTCGTGTGTCACACTATGTTCTATCGACAACATGGCCAAATTACTCAATCTTATGGAGCTCATGGTAGACCTCAAGTAATTTTTTATTAATTTTAGTTTTGAGAAGCTGCGTTCACATGAAGCAACACTGATAGCTATCGTTAAAAAAAATCGAAGCATTATTACGATATTAGGTACGCAGATACCATAGTTGCATTGCTGAATAAATTCTAAAAGCTCGAGCGATCCTTTCTCGGCGTTGTCTTGAGCTTTAGCATCAGCCAAAGCAATGAAATGTAACCTCTCCCTCTCAATTTCGATGTCATCCGCAATGATATCATTGTGCTCTTCTCCGAAATTACACTTGTATTCTGGGTTCATCATTTTTATAGCTGGTTGTTTTAGACGATTTCCTACACCATTTATTTGAACAGGAACTCATAATTGTTTTTTCAACACATTTGCTCAAAAACTGCTTTTACGAAGCCTATATACATGGTTCGAAAGTTCAAAACGTGCGGTAAAATAGGTACTCTCACCTAAGTACCTATTTTACCGCATTCCCCGTTGTATAGCACCGTGCGTATTCTTTACGGTTATTTTTTTTAAATTTCCATAATAGTTATTTATGATACTAGTGCGGTAAGTTGGTTTTTACAAACGAGTAGACAAATGTAAGCCCGAGACGAAGTCGAGGGCTTACCATAGTCACGAGTTTGTAAAAACCAATTTCTGCACGTGTGTCATACAATGTTTTTCAACACATTTGCGAGAAAACAGTACAATATTTAAACAAACTTATACATCATTAAATAGCGCTCTCCAATTTTGGCGGCAAGAGACCGTTTCCTGCAATTTGCGCCTCATTCAAAATATCAGGTGGAGTAGATTCCATATTAATATCAGTTTCCTCGCTTGAACTCATAATAAAAGTTTGTTTATAAATATCAGTCGGAAACTCGCAACAATCTTGTACTGTCAAGTACAAGATATATTTTTTCCAATTTTGCATTTTCAATTTAACCGGGTAGTATAGTTTTTTTTGTAACAACAAAGAGGTTTTATGTCGCTGAAAATCCATTAACATTTTTGGAATAAATAAATGTGTCCTTAATTAAGATGAAAAAAACATTTCATCATCATCAAATTATTTTTAATTCACAATAATTTGTTATAAAATATTTACATTTTATCACTAAAATGATATTTTTGAAGTAGGCCGTATGGCTATATGTAATCAATCACCTTACATTTGGAGCGTGCAAAAAAAAAAAAAAAAACTCGCGCGCCATTTCCCATAGTTTTCAAATTTTGTTTGGAACGCATTTGTTGCTGTGTGGTAATAGAATATTATGATACAAGTGAGCTAAGTTGCTCATAATACACGAGGCTGTGGGTTGCAGCCCGAGCCGCAGGCGAGGGCGTAAATCAGCCCAGTGTCTAGTGAGCTTAGCTCACTTGTATCATAATATACTATTATGATACTAGTGCGGTAAGTTGGTTTTTACAAACGAGTAAACGAGTGTAAGCCCGAGACGAAGTCGAGGGCTTACCATAGTCACGAGTTTGTAAATACCAATTTCTGCACGTGTGCCATACAATGTTTTTCAACACATTTGCGAGAAAACAGTACATTATGTAATGAAACAAACCTAAACATGATTAAATAGCGCTCTCTGATTTTGGCAGCAAGAGACCGTTTCCTGCAATTTGCGCCTCATTCAAAATATCAGGTGGAGTAGATTCCATATTAATATCAGATTCCTCGCTTGAACTCACACTATAAGTTTGTTTATAAATATCAGTCGGAAACTCGCAACAATCTTTGACGTTTCTAATATGAAAATGGCGCGAACTTCGTCTCGGGCTTACATTCGTCTACTCGTTTGTAAAAACCAACTTACCGCACTAGTATCATAAATAACTATTTCAACACATTTGCTCAAAAACTGCATTTACGAAGCCTGTATACATGGTTCGAAAGTTAAAAATTACGCACTAATACAACGGAACGTGCGGTAAAATAGGTACTCTCACCTAAGTACCTATTTTACCGCATACCTCGTTGTATGGCACCGTGCGTATTCTTTACGCTATTTAATCATGTTTAGGTTTGTTTCATTACATAATGTACTGTTTTCTCGCAAATGTGTTGAAAAACATTGTATGGCACACGTGCAGAAATTGGTATTTACAAACTCGTGACTATGGTAAGCCCTCGACTTCGTCTCGGGCTTACACTCGTTTACTCGTTTGTAAAAACCAACTTACCGCACTAGTATCATAATAGTATATTATGATACAAGTGAGCTAAGCTCACTAGACACTGGGCTGATTTACGCCGCAAAATATCATTTTAGTGATAAAATGTAAATATTTTATAACAAATTATTGTGAATTAAAAATAATTTGATGATGATGAAATGTTTTTTTCATCTTAATTAAGGACACATTTATTTATTCCAAAAATGTTAATGGATTTTCAGCGACATAAAACCTCTTTGTTGTTACAAAAAAAACTATACTACCCGGTTAAATGGAAAATGCAAAATTGGAAAAAATATATCTTGTACTGTCAAGTACAAGATATATTTTTTCCAATTTTGCCGCCCTTCTAATGGTGGCGCCCGGGGCGGTCCGCCCCTCCGCCCCCCCCGTCGCTACGCCACTGCATCCATGTAAGGTTAAAACAAATAAGTGTATAAAAGGACAGAACCTAATCAACATATTAAATTACGTGTACTGAAATTGAAACGCGTCTCCTCTCAGTATGGCAACACATTTGCATGTAAAATTAAATACTAATTGAGTGTTGCCAGTAACAGCGCGTGTATGATTTATGGCAATTATAGGCACATCAATTTAGATGCTTCACCCAACATTTGGCGACAGAATTAAATGTCACCCGAGCGGATCTAATTACAGTTTCGCGCTTGAAATGTTTTCGTAAACATTGTTATGCACTTTTTGCAGTTATTTTGGTATTTTTAAACAGACAAAAAATAATGAAGGTTTTGGAGCTTCTACTTAATTGCGTGTTTCAACTTTTCTATTTTTTCTGAAGCATCAATTTGGCATCGAGTCTGATAGGAAATGAAAAAAAAACAGGTGTGAGTGCAGTTATTATTTGATTGCCATAAAATATTTTGTAGTCATTGATTTCAAATAATATCATAAACCAATCTTGAATACTCCTGCAATATATCTCAATCAGAAATTCTCAAAACAATTTCCGTACGGCTACTTTCAATATACTACTTTCATTTAAAATGTCATTTCTTATCTTTATTCGATCGCAAGTAGGTAGGTACGTGTCTCTCTAGGACGTCTAAAATCAGAAAAACACCATTAATTGGCCTCAATGTCAATGATTACACGTCAATCTTAGATGAATACTATTCTTACGATGTAATTGATTTATCTTGCACAGTTCACGGTCTGTTTAATGAATGCGTCGATTGCTGAGTAATTAACGGCTGGTTATCATTCGGTATTGTCTGCTGGTTTGCTTGTATTGTAATTAGTTTTACTTACATGTTTTTGTTATCTGACGTTGAATTTGTTGCCAGCAAACCTAATTCTTATGATTAGAAACAAATAACTTATTAAGACATGTTGAGTTTGTTTTTGGAAACTCAATGCTGAATCTTTTTATCGAAACCGAAAACAGGTTTGCCAAAAGGTGATGCAGAATCGATGTAATTTTAAAATCGATCAAAAATAGTATCAGATCTCCTGTTTCCTTAAAACATTTAAAACTGGAGTCTTTAAAATAGATCATAGGTTGCAATTATTTATTATTCGTTGTTTTATTATTTGCGAAAATAACTCAACTTAATAAGGTAGAATATTAAGGTACTAGGACTTCACAAACACAAGACTGCTATAACCATTCATCGTTCACTTCAATGACTTCAATCGCAAGAAATTCTAACGGATCCATCTATCTTGAACACGTAAATTTACAAGTCGTCGACTAGTTATTTCAAGTAGGAGTCTCTAAGTCTTTGAACAATGGCCTTGTGGGTGCTATAAAGGATATCTTCAAAGAGGATCGCTTTGCTACCGATCATAGTAAATTAGTGAGTGCATTAAGTCGTGTGCACTAAAAGCGTCCGCGTCAAAACAACGTGCGCAGGAGACGCGCCGCGACAGATGCGCGAGCGGCGCTCGATTGCATGTGACAAGAAAAAGGTAAAAAATGTTAAAAGGAGGTCAAAATAGAATTTGGTTTTCTGATGTTGTTATGAATAATATACAGGCTGACTTTCAGTTCTTTGGCAATCCCTCAGGGGGTAAAAATACTACAGAGATATCTCCAACAAATTAGACGTTAGTTGTAAAGAAATCCATTTCTTGAAATACAAATAAATAATATAAATTATAAGGACCGTAAAGAAGTTAGCCTAACCAACCTTAACGCCATTTATTCTCTAAGGACCATCGCCCGACACCTACTCCTTAAATATCGAGTAACAATTCCCAATACTACAATCAAATCAAAATATTTTTATTTCATATAAACCTGCATGGGCACTTATGAAACGTCAGAAGCTAGGTGCACGGTTCCAAATTGTTGTTACATCATACAGTTAGGTACATCATGAAACAAATTCGAATGCTTCTTTTCCATCAGGAGCCGATGACGACAATGTTCCTAGCACTACAAGGTGGCAAGTTCGACCACCCCAACAGACTGTTCTCCTCCATAGCCATGTCGTGGAAGAACTGCCAGCGAGACACCTCTGACGTTAAGGTAAACATTTCTCTTCTTCAATTTCAGGCAAAACACGCGTGCCTGCCATTCCTGTTAATCTTAAGCCTTAAGCTTTTATGGTAAGGTAACGAGGAATACACCATACAATTTTAGACCCCCTCGGGTTGAAATTTTTCCTACGGTATAAAAAAAATCGGATCTTTCATAGAAAAGTGCCTACCTCAGTCACCGCGGTCAAAATGTATGAAACAGCCAATTTTTTGCTTGTCGAAAAGTTGCTACGTTAGGGGGTCTAGAATTCATGTTTACAGTTTGCGCACTCGATACAATTTTATCCTGTATATTTAGGCATAGGTATTATTTAAGTTAGGTTGCTCTTTCTATCCCTAATGGCTAAAAGGTTCCATGAATCTCATGAACTCATGCATAATTTAAATTGCACAGGAACTAATACCAGAGCTATTCTTCCTGCCCGAGATGCTAGTGAACAGCTCAGGGTTCCGGCTCGGCATCCCAGAATCGCCTTCTGGTGACGTCATCCTGCCTCCTTGGGCATCTTCCGCCGAGGAGTTCGTGCGAATCAACCGCATGGCGCTGGAGTCCGAGTTCGTCAGCTGTCAGCTGCATCAGTGGATCGATCTCATATTCGGATATAAGCAAAGAGGTAAGTACTTTCGATGAAAGGTTTATGAAAATAGCGTGTTTAATTGATAAAGTTACACTCTCCCTTCATGTTTCGGGCAAAAGAAACCGAAAACTAAGACGCTTTTCCTGACCAACCTTAAAACCCACTTGCACCACATCTATATAATACGTGAAGCAAAAACTTTATACGCCTTTTTATGAAAATTACGCGGACTGAGGAGTATGAAATTTGGGTCAGTTAAAGTTTATAATATGGAGAACCTGCAGAAAGCTAATATTTTTATATCATAATTTATTTTTATTTAAATGAATTATGGTCGAATTTAGACGTAAAGCCCTAAACAAATTTGAACCATCATTCTGTTTCTGACAAGCTTTGAAGATGACAGAGACCAAACCTTACAAAGTTCCAATTCGTTGTTTCTGCTGTAAACTACCCTGTTGCTCCGGAAATTATTGGCATTTACAATGTTTCACACCTCACATTCCTCCCAGGTCCCGAAGCGGTCCGGGCGACAAATGTATTCTACTACCTGACCTACGAAGGTGGGGTCCGTCTCGACCAGATCACAGAGCCTGTGACCCGCGCAGCCATTGAAGACCAGATCCGGAGTTTTGGCCAAACTCCTGCGCAACTGCTGAGCGAGCCGCACCCCCCGCGCGCCTCCACCATGCACCTTGCGCCTCTGATGTTCGCTGCCGCTCCTGACGACGTGTGCTTGAGGTTGAAGTTACCCTCCAACGCGGCTGTGGTGCATGTGTCTGCGAATACTTATCCTCAGTTAGCGATGCCTGCTGTTGTTACGGTAAGTTTGATGGTGTTTTATTAACATTGCACTAGATTATTTCGAAACAAAAACACTGATTCTAAAAATACATAGGTACAGGGGCCTAAGTCTACTAATTTATAAACGTTACAATGGTCTCTCAATGGTGTGTTTTTGACAGTTTTTGTATGGCAAATCTGTCAAAAACTTACCATTGAGAGACCATTGTGACGTTTATAAATTAGTAGACTTAGGCCCCAGGACTATTGATGGGCAGTGGATAAATACTCGCAGGATAAATACGCTCGAGTATTTATCAAAAATGGATAAATACTCGTTTTTACCCATTTTTATCCGATATTTACTCAAAATGATGGATGGATATTTGTTGCGCATTAGCTGATTATTTTAAAATGTTTTTGACTTGTATTGCTATTTGGGCTATCCAATATACTATAATATTACATTATTTAGTTCTGGCTCTTTGGATATAATTTTTTTAGAACCTTTCTTTGTTCTGAGTGTACAGTCACATATGTGAATATCTCCGTGAAGAAATTCTAAGTCTTAAAAAAATACGGCGAAGAAAAGTATGTTGTTGTTGTTGGTGACAACGCTAGAAACCTGCGAAAGGCTTTTCAATTAGTAACAGATGTTGAGCGTTGAAACTGCGCAGCACATCATGGTGTACTGAAATGAAAAGGTTTCAAGCGAGGCTTCTGAGGCTCCCGACCTGTGTGAGCTTATCGAATCTCTTTAACTCCGTCATCCAAGAGGGTCACACGCCCGATGCGTGGAACAGAGGTGCGGTGGTTATCTTCTTCAAAAAAGGTGACAAAACGTTGCTCAGGAATTATAGACCCATCTCACTTCTGAGCCACGCATACAAGCTGTACTCGAAAGTCGTCACGAACTGTCTCACCAGAAGACCCGATTTTCGAAAAGGCTTAAGTACCGTAGACCACATCCATACTGTAAGGCAAATTAAACAGAAGACCGAGCAGTACAACCAGCCGCTGTTTATCGCATTTATGGACTACGAGAAAGCTTTCTGCAACGATGTCGAATTAACTGACGCTACACCGAAGCGTTGAGTTGCTTGTATGAAGCTATGAAACTGCCACAATAACTGTCCAGATCTGGGATCAGAAAACCAGGCCCAACCAACTGCTCAGAGGAGTGACACACGGGGATATCACATCATGTGATATCCCCGAAACTGTTAACCAGTGCGTTGGTGGACGTTTTCAAGATGCTGGACTGGACTGGACAGAGTATCAGCGTTAACGGCGAGTACATCTCACACCTTCGCTTTGCCGATGACATCGTAATAATGGCAGAAACGCTGGAACGGTTAAACCAGATGCAGCGTAGCCTGAATGGAGTATCTCGGCGGGTTGGCCTCGGGAACGATTGGAAAGACATGTACAACTAGCACGTCTTGCCGTGTCCAATCCACATCGAAGGATCTCTTCTAGAAGTTGTGAAGGAGTGTCTACTTAGGGCAAGTCTTCCGTCTTGGTAAACACAACTTTGAGAAAGAAGCCAACAGCAGGATTGAAGCAATATCTGAAGACTAAGGTCTTCAACCAGAGCGTCGTGCAATTTGGACGGGGTGTTGTGGCGCAGCTTGGGAGAGGCCAAAAGGTGTGGAATAAAATTAGTTGTCATGAACTAAAATTCACACCAACACCTCGACAGGGCCTCAAGTCTGCTATTACAATAGTGTCAGAATGGTCTATCATTGATTTCATAATAGTTGATTTTGACGAGTTTGGTAATCTACTAATATAATGGCATCATTATGACTTTCCAATGGTCAGCCACTGACACTCCATTGAAAGAAATGGCGTTTATTTGGTAATCTCGTACATATTGACAAAAGAATGACTGACTTACGCGGTAATCTGCTAAAATTTTGACAGTTCCACACAAACTGTTTTGTTTTAAACAAAAATCTAATTAAAACACTCAAATATAAATAAATATCTATCAAAACACTGGCCGCTAGAAATAAAAACAGATCAACTTCAGTAAGCAATAATATCTACATAAGTACTATATTTAACTTTGACAGCTAAACAGATAAAATATTATTGGGTTGTGAGTTTTTTTGCTATTTATGAACTTCTTACTACTCAAGATTGCATAAAACACTAATAAATAATATGTAAAATTATATATAAATGAAAGGCATTAATAAATGTTCAAATTTAGTAGTCGTTTTTCGACAATCATTTCTACTAACGGGTTTTATAATAATGGCAATACGACAATGCCATTATAACACAATTCTATTACTAAACCATTGACCGATCACTGATCGACCATTATGAATTTAGCAGATTACGAACTTTTAGCAAAATGACGATGGAATCGTGTTGGAATGAAGAATTTATAAAAATAGCAGACTAAGGCCCCAGATCAGGTGTAAAAACAGTACTGTATCTTTTTTCTTAACTTTTGCTTAGACATATCTCGAAAATGTCCTATCGCAAAAATAATTAAAATTTCGACCCACTTAATAAGACCACTAGCTTTTGCCAGCGGCTTCGCCCGCGCGGAATTTCATCCCTTATTTAACTCCCTTAGGGATTGAATTTCGAAAAATCCTTCCTTATTCCTTGTCTACATCATAAAGGGAACCTCTGTGCAAAATTTCAGCTTTGTAGGTTCACGGGTTTGGGCTGCGCGTTGATGAGTCAGTCAGTCAAGAGTTTTCTTTTTATTTATATGGACTAAACCTCTAACACTTAACATATAGGTAATAATTTTTAATATTTTCCACACAAAAAGTGAAAAATTCCTTATAAGACACGTCGCGGCTGCCCTCCTAGGGAGGAGGGCAGCCGCGACGTGTCTTATACACGCACGTGAGTGATTAATAGCGTACAGTACTAATCTATATTGCCAGATTTTCATTAATTTCAATCCTTTTATTTGCAAAATGGCAAAATTTACGTTACGAAAACTTTAGATAGTATTTATCCGCTGTTTTTTGTAGTGTTTTTTGGAAGTCGGTTGTTTTTTTAAAGTTTTTTTGAGATGGGAAAAGCAATTGAACTCGCGACACCGTTACCGACACCTCTGTTTCTAGTAAAGGTATTTAAGTCTCAAAAGATAGGTTTTGGTCTAGAACTAATATTCCAGTTGGAATTATGAAAATCGGATAACCCGTTTAGAAGATATGACCAAAATTATGATTATGAATAATGTGAAATCCTCGCGACACTGTTACCGACACCACTGACATAAACACGAACGTACCAACGAACAACGTTGAACGTACGCTGAACATACGTTGAACGTTGTTAAATCTGACGATTTATAAATATTTCCTGACGATTCAACAAATACACACGTAATTGTTCAAGTTCTCACTTCTGTTTTTTTTATGTGTAATCAAATTGGAGCATTACGTAATTCGTACAAAATATTTACAATACCGCTCAACCATTGATTTACTCCTCAGCTAAAACCAGCGATAAACGAAATGTTACATAGATTAGTACTATTGTCTTTATATTTTGGACCTGATATATTTCGCCAGGTCATTTCCCCAGCAGCCATTGTTTATCCTGACTAACATGCGAGCAATACGCTTGCCCGTAGGTGAGTGCCGCGCGCGCGTTCGCGGCACACCGCTGGGCGGGCGGGGGCTGCGCGCACGCGCCGCACGCACCGCACGCGCCGCGCCACCAGCCCGACCACGCGCACCACCCGCACCACCCGCTGCTCATGGACCCCGTGTGGGGTGAGATTGTCTTTCTAATATACTGATACATAGCAATAAAATAACCAGTGTTTTCCACCTACTATGTACAAGAGACGTAAACATAACTGCCCCTATTCCTTGAAGAATACATGCGTGATGTTACCTCTGTTGTAAGTGGCTTGTAGCTTGCCGATAGTTTGTTATGGAGAAATGTTAAACGCTTCTATTTGTGCAACTAAATATGACATTGATGATAACAACGTCTTGATTGACCGCCCTCCAGCTTGTATTACACCGCAAAGATTTTAACAGAACGCGACGCGACAATGTTTTTAGCAGAAGCTATACAAGAAGACTACACCAAGAATCAATGCTGGATGTTATAAATCTAATTCTATTGTGTCTTTTAGAAAACTTATTTTAAGCAATATTTTTGTTTCCAGCGGCAGGCGGTGCCCAAGCCCTGTCCCGTCGCCAGCTGGGAGACAACTTCTCGCAGCGCGTGCGCGCGCGCAGCAACTGCTTCGTCACCACCGTGGACTCGCGCTTCCTCATCGCGGCCGGCTTCTGGGATAACAGCTTCCGAGTCTTCAGCACGGAGACTGGTAAGTTATTGAAGATATTTTTTACTTTTTTTTTAATTTGAGGTAATGAATGCTTTAGTTGTTCGAGGCAAATAAGTAAATAATCTTTGAAATCCAATTAATCATAGCTGCAGTCGAAAGAGCTGTCTTTATTTACCTTCCTCTTTCGAATTCGTTTTTATCTATGAAGATTTATTAAGATTATAACTTGCTGCTAATAAAACACATGATAACAAATGTCAAAGAATTTAAAAATCATTTTGGTTGTGGTTTGTGGTTGTGTTCAACATAGTACTAAAGGTAGCTGCTATCTTTATCTACCCTCTTAACCCACTATTAATATTATTTTCTTTTAACAGCTAAAATAGTACAAATAATCTTCGGTCACTACGGTGTCGTCACCTGCGTGTGTCGCTCTGAATGCAACATTACGTCCGACTGCTACATCGCGTCAGGGTCTGAAGACTGCACTGTGCTGCTGTGGCACTGGTAAGTACAGCACCATATCACTGATCTACTAAGGTTACATTGATTAGTTGGTTTATTGATGACTGTAAAGCTAGTCTCCTTGAGTCTCAAAAGAACCTAACGCCAGTTACTAACCCTGCCGTTTACATCTACCAAGCTGGCTCAATAGTTATTATGTTATCTGAATATTGTCAAGATATCTGTATTAAGCAGCTTCTTACAATGAACTATAGCGTACAACTTTCAAGACGCTTCTTGCCACGCTAAAGAATATGTCCTAAGATATTAGATTTTTGTGTTGCAAACATTCGTTATCCTCTATTAGATTTTCCAGGACTATTCCAATAATAACTTAACCTCACGTAATTCTTATTCGCTCCCTGGTCGCTATTATTCTGAGTGACGTATAACAATAATTGTGTTGTGTGCAGGTCTGCACGTCACGGTGGCATCGTAGGCGAGGGCGAGACGCCCGCGCCGCGCGTCACGCTCACGGGACACGACGCGCCCATCAACGGCGTGCTAGTATCTGCTGAGCTCGGCTTGGTTATATCCTCGTCAGTCAGTGAGTATTCATATCGATTTAACTTCTATTGGAAACGCTTTTTTGGAGGTGTAATAAGTAAGCGTCACAAAGCTAATAATAACTTATCCACAGCTTATTTACACGATTATTACTGCCAGTCTTCATGTAAGATTGATGGAATGAATTAGCCCTAGTCTCGTCTGTTGTGATGAGACGTAGACCATAGACCGGAATTGTCCTTGTAATCTTTGTTGGATCTATACCTAAACAACAAAGGTGGAAAAGTTTTTAGTTCCACATCCAGATGAGGCCAGATGATTCTTTCACGAGTTTTAGAATCTTGTAAAGACAATCTTTTGTTCTGTGATCGTTTTTATATCACCGTATTAATTTTTCCAGACGGTCCAGTCCTAATCCACACCACATTCGGCGAGGTCCTGCGCGCACTGACCGCGGCCGAGGGCGTGTGTGGGCCGCAGCAACTGGCCCTGTCGCGGGAGGGCGTGGTGGTGGTGGCCTACGCCAAGGGACACCTCGCTGCCTTCACGCTTAATGGGAGGAGGCTCAGACATGAGACGCATAATGATAACTTCCAGGTTTGTGGTCGAATAAATCGTATGGATATGAAATGGGAGTTGTAACTTAGCTTAACTAAAAGCTCCTTACACATGGACAAAACATTCGAAACCATAGATTAACATAAAAGATCACACTTTAATTAACGTCGTTAGATTTCAGCAAAGCCTTTGATAAACTGAATCATGGAATTTTTTCATTATATTGCAACTTTTGATGTAATTAATTCATGGTAAAGTGTTATTAGTATGATTCCTTTTCAAATGAAACTAAAAATAGTAGAAAAACATGTTGCTCTCCTACTTTATTTGTATAGCCGGTGATGGAATGTCACAGGGTGTTTACCTTGGTCTCGTATTCATTGTAAATTCAAAGCATTTATTTCAATTAAACCATTGACCACTTGAAGTATAAAAGGGCAGTTCAAAAAGATTTTATAGGATAGATTCAGTGTTTTTTTTTTTTTTTACAAGCTTGAAATCGTCCTTATGTAAACCACCGCTCACCCCGCAGTGCCTAGTGCTGTCCCGCTGCGGCGAGTACCTGGTGTGCGGCGGCGACGCGGGCGTGGTGGAGGTGTGGCGCGCCTTCACGCTGGCGCCACTGTACGCCTTCCCGCCCGCCGGCGCGCCGGTCACGTCGCTGGCGCTCTCGCACGACCAGAAGTACGTATCTACGTGGCACAGACTGTCATCATTCACGTTAACTCGTTACAGCAAAGCGTAACTAACCGTTATGGTAGCATAATTTAATCAGCTGAAACTGACGAAGCTTGGAGTGTACACACCTATCCAATAAAAGGCGGCAACAGTTGGCCTCTTTCCATATTCAGTCATGCTCCTGCCCTTTTGCAGCCTGTCTCCTTCTTCCATGCATCTTTATAAGATTTTATTTTCTATTTTCACCATTCGTAAAAAAACTAACTTATCTATGCCCGTAATAATGATTACACTCTACTCATTCCAGGTTCCTGTTAGCGGGTCTAGAGAACGGCTCCCTGGTTGTATTCCACATAGACTTCAACAGATGGCACCACGAGTACCAGCAGCGGTACTGAGTCCCGCGGTACCTTACTTATTATTACGACACATAATTCAATTACCAGCCCCACACACTTGCAATACCCGACTTGAACAGTAGTGTCATGTCATGTTGGGTGTTACAAGTCTGTCTTCGGCTTTACCGTTCGCATCTAGGTATCGATATTACGCTCAGAGTAGGTGATAGAACGTAATTTGGCTGCTATTATCATTGAATGTTCACTGGTCTTTACAATTTTAACTTAAAAAACATCCCATCTACGAATAGTATGGGGTTCTTGTACAGTGTCATCTATGCTGCTCAATCTGAACTAATTTAACTAAACGGGATTATATTCTCGATGCGAGTGATGATAATCATCCAATTAGCAGCAAAATAATTTGATTGAATTGTAAGGAACAGTGGGATTCATAAAAGTATGGTATTTTAAATAAAATGGCAGCTACAGTTTAAACTACCACACTTGTCAAATTTTAAATTATTAAAAATCTTGTTGGGTTGTAATATTTCGACACATTAATGCTATATTGGATAATAAAAGTATTAAGCAACCGGCAAGTAAGTACTTAATTAGTTTTTAAGTTGCATTGACATTCCATTGATCTTTATTATAATATTGATTCAGTATCAAGTCACTGTATTAAAATGCTAAAAGGTACAATAAAATGAGACGACTTCAAACATTCCATACAATTTACTACCAAATTACTATTATAATAAGATCTTTTTTGTTAAGATTTTTCTAAGATGAAAGATAATGTAGTTATAAATAATTATATTTTATCGGTACTTAATCAATTGTTATTTATTTAAGTAAAAGAAGTCTTAGCATTGTATTAAATAATATTTCAGTAAAGCACTCTACCACACTCTGGCTTTGTCTGTACCACATCAGTGTTGCCAATGTGGAATATAAAAATGCTACTGTAGGAGTTTTGTTTTATGGTGTAACAAAGTATAGGCCAATGGTTTGAAGGAATATAATCAGTAAATTCAATCAAAGGAGGTTATTTTCATTCCTTGTAACTTACTCTTTCAAACCCGAAGGCCCACCAATTCCATGTATTATACAAGTTATTTTTTTATTAAATAAAGCAACTAATTTACAAGAAATTACTTATGTAGTGCCATAGAGAAAGCTTTTTTAATTTAACGCAATAGAAGTAGTGCCTTTATGATTTTATTTATGTAACTAAGATCTCCTTTCAAATTACGTCCATTTTAATTTTTCCAATGTATTATTTTGAGATTAAATCTATGTTATTTATTGATTGACTTAAACATGTGCAATACTTTGTTAAATATGAATCACTAGCTACTTATCGAATGTTTTATAAATTTTCAATTAATATTTAAATGACCCAATGTGCTTTCTCTTTCTACCATTCCAGAATTATACATTATTAGAATCATTCCTACTTCTCACTCTTGTGCTATTTTAATGGTGGTGGGTATAAAAATACTTAATTTTGAATATTATGATAAATAATTGACGTTGTTGTAATTAATTTTTGGTTTTTATTAAATGGTTATAGCGAATTGTTTTGTTTCTTTTATTTTGCCCTTATACCATTGATTGCTATAATTTTTGTAGTTCGATTTTTGTATGATGCCTGTTAATTCATTTTAGTGCAAATAATAAGACTTGCTTTGTGCTTCTCTACATGCGCTGTTCGAAGCATTTTATATCAATAAAGCATTATTGCACTCGATGATGATAGACAACAGCGCGAAAGTGCCAATATTGTAGTCATTTCGCTAATTAACTATGTCAATATAACGTTAGGACGACTTTAGATTATATTAATGTAATGTAATGCTAAATAAAGTTGTTTTACTGCTAAGTGACGTCACATAAACGTTACAAAAAACATAGTTTTTTACGCATACGTTGTGTGACATTGTATTTAATATACAATCAATTATAACTATATTTTTGCATCACTACGCAGGCACCGCTCCTTCCGTTCTGTGATTTAGGCTTAAATGCACTCCTAGACATACGAAAGTTTATTATTCTCGTCGTTTTCCTATCTCTGTGCCAAAACTAAGGTTAGCAATATGAGAGACAGATCAGTGGTTATATAATACAAAACTACTAATAGTTCATTCATAACTTGCTTCAATATCAAGTCGAACTTCCTCCTTACCAGCCAGAATCAACTAAACAACGGTACAATATCACATTATACTTCTCTACGTGAAAATAAAAACAGAACTTCTAACACTTGGTAATGAGGATTCTTCTAGTCTTAGATAAAAATGTTTTTCTAGAAAAATTCTATAGTCGAATTATTCATGTAGTTATAGATAATTGTACAAATGACTCTTGAACCCTTGAACTCACGTCCCTCTGTAGTCGTAGCGTACCCAGTTACACGTAGAATGTACCTTCTATTTATTATAATATAGTCCACTAGCTACCTATGCTTATTGTAGATAAATCATTTTCTTTTAGATGCAATTTAGACTATCTTTTTAGTTCCGGAGCCCTAGTCCTTATCTATCACCCATTACCAGTGCAATTTTGTTATACTTTTACAATTATCTAGCACATTAACACTTTTCGCACCACCTGTACTGAAATGGAATCTACTACAAATTCAGTGTGACCAACATAAAAAAACTAAATATTACTATACCTAGCACTATCACTTTAAAAATCCTTCGCAATCTAAATCACGCGTCACCCTAAATGTTTGTTTTGATCAAAAACACGCTACACGCAATTCTGTCCATTATTAATAAGAATAAATAGTTATAGGTCGTGGATGTTGGATTAGAATAAAAAAAACGTTTTTATTTAGTAGGTTAAGTACACCTTGTATGATAATTATCACTGTCCATTTATATGTAAGCTACATCAAGTGTAAGCATTGTAATTTGTAAAAGTTGCTAAAATGATTAAATTTGAAAGAAAACCTTATTTTTATCGTATCTATTTTCAAAATGCATAGTTACTAATCACGCTTTTCACGCGTTAAAAAAAGAAAATTCATACAGGATAAGTTTTTATCCAGTGCGCAAACTGTAACTATGAATTCAGCATATCTTTCTAGACTCCCCAGCGCAGACATATTTCGTCAGTTATACAAAAAAAATATCTGTTGTTTCATAGAAAAGTGCAGTGTACCTATGCGGTCAAAATGTATGGAACAGCTGATTTTTTTAGTAAAACCGACGAAAAATTACTGCGCTGGGGGTTCTAGAATGATATGCTGAATTCATGGTTACAATTTGCGCACTGGTTAAAAACTTATCCTGTATATTTGACGAATCCTGTTACCTACCTTCAATGTTTTCAGGATTTCCTTTTATAAACTGCTATTTGCTTTTCTTTCAATATGGTCAAACATACGTAACAAAAATCTACAGACTGCCTTCGCCCTTACAAAAGTATCGCCTAGTGTAATGAACTTAATACCTTTAAATTAACATTATAGAAGTGATTGAGCGTACGTTAGTTATTAAATAGACTTAGAACTTGTAGAATTGTAGTTTCGCAGTAGGCTTAGGTTGGTGAACGCGATGGGCATTTCTAATAAGTATTTTGAAAGGATTAGAATATCCCTATTGTTTTGGTGAGTAAATAAATATAATTCAAGTGCTACAGACCACGTGTCCCGCTTAGCTTGCTTGAAATTCTCTCCTTGATAGTCCCAGTAGAGTTTGAATTGAATAGGAAAACGTCAAGTTTTAGTATTTGTTATTTTAGCACCTAGAAATAAACACGGTTCAATTTGTTGTAGAATTTAGACACAATTAAATTGTTATTTTTTTTTTTTTAACAACATTGTATGTTCTGCATTAATCATCAAAGTTACATTTTATGTTTTGAAATTAAAGCGAATTCCGAAATCAATCCAAGAACACTTTGATTTCCCGCGCCACAGCCACAGATAATTAATCTAACATAGATATTATATTCGTTAAACATGTTCAATACTGTTATTAACATTAGTTCATGTTTCACGATCTTTAAATTGTAATTATATATTGTGCACATGCTTTTTTCAACTAACCACTGACTAAACTTATTAAATATGTAACTGTTATTTGTAAAAATTATTATTCGTTATGCAGGATTATTAATTTGCATATCATGTCTTCTTTCAATACTTTACACGTTGGGGCAATACAGTCCATAAATAAATTATTGTTATGCTAAGTATATGGTGCGTTTGTATGTAATGAAAAGTTCTTGAGTAACGAATAAATTGCATTGAATAAAATTATTGTTATTTATTTCTCTTTCCTAAGCCTGCATAGGCACAGGCGCTTTTTAAACTCGAAGTTTTTGACCGTGCTCTGGATTATTAACTCTCGGGGTCAAACCGACCGTTGAGAATCGAACTGGGTGAATTCCTAGCGCGCTATAAAAGTGCACAGTTGGACTAATTCACGCCGCGCGCCAATAAGCCGAGCGTTGAAAATTCAGAGCGCGGCAAGAAACGTCGTCGTGTTAAAAATAATGTCCGTGTTAACGTAGACTAAATCGATTATAGTATTTGTAAGTGATTTAACTGCATATACATGGTTATTGGAAAAACACCAACAACCTGTTAAGAGGTCACTGTACTCATAATTATGAACAACTTTTACTATCGGACCAAACCTGAAATCGCTTAAAAATCAGCTGTTGCTTACATTTATGTTCGTATAATACGTTAACTCATCAAAATGTAGGGTACAGCTGATTTTTTTTTTCACTATTTCCGGTTTGGTCCCATAATAACAGTTGTTGGGTATCACATTTACCTACATGGGCACTTATGAAACGTCAGAAGATAAGTGCACGGATTGTTTCATATGGAGAAGAGCCGGCAAGGAACTCAGTTACTCTTCAAAAATAAGGTATGGGAGGACAGTGTAGGCCTGTCAACAAGTACCAGGTACTTACTTATTGAAATCCCTACTAATATTATAAATGCGAAAGTAACTGTTACACTTTAATGCCTAAACCGTTGAACCGATCGTCATGTTTGGCAGAGATATTGCCCGGGATATGGAGAAGGACCACAGATCATAAAAAGGACATAGGCTACTTTTTTACGCGAAAACCGAGCCGCGGGCAAAAGCTAGTGATCTACAGGAAAAGTTTTCATCCAGTGCGCCGGTTTTACAAAAAAATGCTGTTCCATACATTTTGACCGCGTAGGTATTGCACTTTTCTATGAAACAGCTGATATATTTTTTATAACTGGCGAAAAAATCCTGCGCTAGGGGTTCTAGAATGATATGCTGAATTCATGGTTACAATTTGCGCACTGGATACTTACCCTGTATAAATCTACAGTCTACAAGGCCTACAACGTTCTCACATTCACAAAATATAAAATAATCTGGCTAAATTTAAACATACAAAATGGGTTGGCTTATGTTGGAATTATTTTGAGTTTTTCAACTAAGTCTAATACAAAAGTATAAGGTTCAAGTTCAATATTGGGAAATTTTTGCAGCTTGGTTTGTAGCTTGACATCGTTTGACATCTATAAATATCTTCTATCTTCCCTATTTCCCTTGATCACGGCTAATTCTATTTTTTGTTGTGTTTGTTATTTTCAGAAGGTTCCTATGAAAGAAAAAATTAAGAAAGTTGCGCGTATACACAGTGCCGTAGCTACCGGAGGGCCAGACGGGGCAGTGCCCCGGGGCCCCCAAGCTCAGGGGGCCCCTCGGACTCTGACTTACAAACTATAAATTGAACTAGTGAAAATGTCTCCCACATTCGAAATCTGGTTTAAAAAATGGCAACTAATTTGAAAAAATACAGGGGAATTCCCAACAAGTCTCGAACATCTTTGTTTGATACTTGCGGGGAACTCCCCTGTATACTTTGGCTGGTTTCACAGTCGCGCCGTCAAACAGCGCGTTTCAACAGCACTCGCTTGACGCTATGAGAAACGCGGTGCGCTTCAACAGCGTGACTATAAAACGCTAGTGAATTTACAAGCGCACGAGTCTAGTGAATTTAGAAGCGCGCGTGTCTGGGGGCGCCGTTCGACAGTGCAACTGTGTAACCAGCCCTATTTATGTATTGCACGCCGCGAAGCGGTGGTACTTACAGTAGACTATGGTATGGGTGGCGTAGCGTGGGTGTCGGCCGCCCAGGGCGGAAGACAATTTTGCCGCCCTCTTATTTAAGTACCTATCACAATTTAATGTATACTACTTACACATAACATACATTAATTCTAGAGAACTTTTCGGCAAGAACAGTCATCATTATTTTGCATTAAACAGCACCCTAATAGGGTATTTTCCAATTTATTAAAAACTATTCTAATTTAAAGATTGGGACGAAACATGTAAAAGAAAAATGAAAATAAATTGATTTATATCCATTTTCTCAATTAAAATTAATTTTTCGTTGTTTTGAATTTACCGCCAAAACATTCCTTACGATGACTTTTTATCACGTGACCACACGTGACGTCAACTTTGTGTAAACTAAAGTAAACAAGTGAATGTCGAGTTTATAATTAACAAGATTTTAAATGGATAGAAAGTGATATCACTTGTGTGCGGTGCCTCTGTGCACAAATACTTCTAAAACTGCGCCAAACTAAGTATTTGTACTGGTGCTGTTTACACAAAGCTGACGTCACGATGACACGTGATAAAAAGTCATCTTAAGAAGCGTTTTGGCGGTAAATTCAAAACAACGAAAAATTAATTTGATTTTAATCGTTTTTAATGGAGAAAATGAATATAATAAATTTATTTTTATTTTTCCCTTAAATATAACGTCCCAATCTTCAAATTAAAATAGTTTTTATTAAATTGGAAAATACCCTATTGTGTAACTCACGATTAGGGTTGCCACCCGTACTTTATAATAAAGTATTGTACAGTAGCCCCCACTAATGGTGCCCCAATCTCAAAAAGCAATAGATTGACACTTCGCTTTAACTTACGACCTTCTTATAATAAGCAATTTCTATAGGCTATAATACTATAGACACACACACTCTCATACGTTTACAAATGAATGTATTTCCTAAATTCAACCGTTAAAGCAAATGGCATGATAGCTGAGCGGTTACCGCACTTGATTATCGCGTTTGAGCGCAGCGAGTCGCGGTTTCGAATCCCACTCGCTGTGTGATAGTCTTTTTATTGTTTTAAAAATCACTTTTGAGTATCGTTTCTTGTTCTGTTCGTCGTATTCACTAAACTCGTAAAACTTTATCATTATACCCACAGAAACCTAAATAAATTTAAATGATTTACGACTCATTCACCGCGACTTATAGAACGGTGTTGGTTGATATTGTGTGCTAGTGACGTGTGTTTCATCTATTAGCGTTCTTCTAATTTATTTTAAAATGTAAGCAAATTTAAATATAGAAATGAAAGCGAATATTATTGCGCTGCATAAAAGTGGACTTAATACCTATATCACAAATACATATGTGATGAAACCGGACTGAGTGTGAGTATTATGATTTAAATATTTTATTAAACATTTATTTAATTAAAGTATAACTGCTGATCCTTGTAGTTATTTTAAAACGTTTTATAAATATCATAATGTCTAAATCGTGGTCTAAATAGAATAAAAATATAAAATTTCGATGTAAATTTATTTCCTAGATTATAGAACGATGAAAATAACATTATACTTAATATTTATGTGAAATTGCCCTTTTAAATAATTTTGTTTCTAAATAGTAGGTAATACATAAAGTGTGTATTTTGCTTAGTAGCCTAACATTACCCCTTTTTTGTTTTAGTGAAATACTGTGAGTCGGTGGGTGAAAAGATACGAGGAAGGCGGTAGCCTTGCCCATGGAAAGCAAAGTGGAAGACCCCAGCTCCTATAACAGGCACACGTTCAGCGAATTTGAAACAAGTGGTTTCAAAACGACAAGACATTTTGCCGAATTATTCGACACATCTTTACGAACCGTGCGCCGTGCACTCAACGCAGAAGGCCAGCTCGAGAATCTGCTCAAAAAACATAGTTAACGGAAAAAACATTAACATTAAGTTATAAATTACAAATATTTATTTATTTTAGTAATATTCAAATAATATTTTGTCTTATCCGTAATCTGGATTATTTTGAGGTTTAGTTTCAATCTTCTTTTCGGAATGAAAATGAACACTTAAGCTATAACCTCTATAAGTCCTATTAAATACGATTTGTTAACTTTGAGGTTTGAGTTAGAACGAACTCACTCGCAGTAGAATAAAAGTAGTACTACTGAGTCATTTAATTGTATTGTGACAACTTGTCTGCATTTGTTACTTTTACGTGGGTAGATTTTTGTAGAATATTGTGATTTATTTAGAGTACCGACACACAGTAGTAATCAGCACAATATTATTATATTACTAAGATACAATAGCCTGATTATCATAGTTCACCAACTAGCTTATTTACTTCAATAAATTGTTCTTTATGAGAAAATAAACTGTTTTAACAAGAAGTTATTATTAGTTATTTTTATACATTCTTCATGAAGTTATAACGAATAAACATTTTGTAATCATTTATTATTGGTAAACCTTTATTTTACTCCCTCCCATTGGGAGGCCTGTGTCCCAGCAGTGGGAACATTTATAGGCTGAGTATGTAAACCTTTATTTAAATAACAATACGAGTAATAATAAAAAAATGTTACATTATTATTCTGGTATATTAATAAATCGAATAATAAAAGAACAGATGAAGATGATTGTTAAAAAGAAAAATTAAAGCTTCATCGCGAGATTTGAACCCAGACCTATGAGTTTCTTAATCCAAGACGATACGCTGCACGCTACCGGAACTCAAATTATAAAAGTAAATTTTAGCAATCGTATGAACCGACCAAGGTCATGTCTGTCGTCGCCGACGGTATGTATAAAATACATAGATTAACGCCAGTGTGTGAGTGGAGCGGTGAGTTTTGTGTTAATACATCACATAGACACACAGCTGTAGGTACGGCCTGGACCGCCACTTCATAGCAATATAGCCCTTAGTATGCGACTGCATTAGTGAATCTTGATAGTACGTTATTTCAGGTAATTGTACTCTATGCTTTATGAGAACAATAAAGTACACCAAAATACTTTATTTCACATGATTTGATTTCTTTGGGATTTTGAAAAGTTTAGTTGTAAGTATTTTTTCGCTAAAAGAAATTTATCTATTGGTGCTAAATCGATGTCGCCACTCGCCAGCGCCATATCACAAAGGCACTCGTTTTTAACAATTTATGTACGCAACCTAACCTCAAATGTCTACAAAGTCAGTGTCATTGTCACAATTTGGACACGCCACGATTGTGGCGGTAAGCCCCCTCTTTGAGGAGTGGCTTGAGAGGCGGCATGGCGTCCTTCCCTTCCGCCTGACGCAGGTACTCACCGGACACGGTTGTTTAGGGAGGTTCCTGTTTTGGATAAGGCAGAAGTTTCCACTGCAAAGATCGCCCTGAGGACACGGTGGAGCACACGGTGGCGGTCTGCCCGGCTTGGGCGGAGCACCGCCGTGTCCTCGTGGAGGCATCGGCGGCGGCGATCTCTCGCGTCCGGCCCTGGTCCAGGCCATGGTACGGAGCGAGAGTGCATGGGTAGTCGTCACCTCCTTCAATGAAGCAGTAATGCTCGCGAAGAGGGAGGCGGCGCACGTGAGGGAGAGGCAGTATATGCGCCCTCACGGCTCTAACTGCCCGCCGCAGGAGACGCCCTGGGCATCGGGAATCCCAGGCTGATTTCCGGCCACAGTAGGCGTGGGCTTGCGGACGGCGAATAATGGGTAGCTCGCTGTCCGGTAAGGACCAAGCCCAGGTCGACGGCGCGTTGTGTTTCACGCGCGCTTCAAAGCGATGTCAGCACAAAATGACGGGGTCCGCAAGGGCCGATGCCTGCCAGGGGTGCGAGTTCGTTCGAAAGAGATACCACCGCTTCTGGCATACAGGCTACTGAGGGAACACGGGTGAGTTTTAGTCAGCAAAAGTCTGACACGTCCTCCTGCTCCACCCAAAGCGTGAGAAGTTATTTGATGATTTCCCACCCATAAAAAAAAATTGGCTCAATTTCTTGTTTGTTTTGTGCGAAGTGGTTTGAGTGCAATGTGAATAAGATTTAAAGTTTTATAGATTCATGCTATAGTAAATCATGGACAAGAATTATACTCCACATACACCTACAAAATGTAATTTTGATACTTAGTGAAACGGATCTGCTGATGCTGTGCAATTGTTTAGTAGAGATACTAATTTGGTACAAGTTGCAAAAGCAATAAAAAATATGTTTTTAAACATAATAATACAGAAAAATAAAGTATAGGTACTTTATTTTGATACTACGTACTTTATTTTTCTTGCCTTTAATAACCAATGTACTTTTAACTGGATGAATAAAAGGTGGCAACCCTACTCACGATTGATCATAATCGGTTTCAATTTGACAGTTCAACAGTATTCATTGCGTTATTTAAGCTATAGAACAGACACATTTTTCGAACATATGAAGCAATGATTTAACAATCCGTTTCAAAACGAAACAGAATGATGAATCGTGAGTTACGCAATTAGGGTGCAGGTTAGATTTTAAATAAAAAAGTTTATCTAAGTTTTACCCGTACCTACATAGCTCTTGCAAATTACGAGCGCGGTCGGACCTTGGTTATGTTTAGACGTGTACACTGTGTACATGTATGATGTGACAGTGTGTATACGCCCTGCGCGCACTCAGTTTGGCAGTTTGGGTAGCTTGATGTCTGTACATAAATAGGTTATAAACATAAACATGTAATAGGTACACATACATGCATACATATCTACTATAATTTATACATAAAATATATTATATACATACACAAATTCAAGGGGGAGAGATGTTGAGATGACTCTACGCTATTTATTAAGAAAATACCTCTGCAATTTCCGCTTAATTAAATGCATACCGACTGGTGGCCGTCCTGATTTCGAGAGGAAACGCATTCCAAAGAAGAATCGACTGAATATGAAAGGAAGAATGAACAAAGTCAGAAGTATGAGAAGGCCATGCTTATGTTATTAAGACGAAAATCTATCAAAGAAATCTAAACACAATTTTCTTTTGAAAATTAAAATGGGTGTTTTCTGGCGCCACATTTAATTTTTCGCAAAATCGAGTGGGTCATCAAAATAAAGGGTTTCATATATAGGTTTTATTAACGTCAAAAATAATTATAATAAGTAAAAAGTGTAAAAAAGAAAAAATGTAAAAAATCAAAAACTCGACTGCGTAAAAAGTGAACTTTAAAATCATATAGGCCGGAGTCTGTAGTGCTGGGGGTTATTCGGCTTTACGTGATGAAATGATATGTTATGTTTCTAATTTTGTTTTTTTTTTTTTATGAGAATTTAGAGTCATTCTCGCTGATGGTCATAAACAATCCAAGCACAAAATAAAATACAGGGAATCCCCGGAAGTTAGTTTAGACGGTGTTGCCTTATCAGCAGTCTCTACAAAATATCATTCAAACGAAGGGGATTCCCCGAATTCGTCACAGAATAAGTAATGAAAAATTCCGTGCTCTTTTCAATCGGTCCAAATTTGTAGTTGGTATAAAAATAGTTCAAATATTTTTATTATTTAATGTGAAATTTTGCCGCCCCTTAAAAAGTGCCGCCCGGAGCGGGTCGCCCCTGGCCCCCCCCCTACGCTACGCCACTGGCTGGCGCCTGTTCATACATACAGATACCTGTAACCTTTTTGTATGAAAAAATTAACCGGGGTATAGTTTGCTAGTTACATATTATTTTAGCCTGCTGCCCCACCCTGAGCCCATGGCTCACTTTCAGTAAGTCATTATTTAAAAACTTTAAAAACATTTTGATTTGGGTACTTAGTTTTATTTCATAATACCAATACCTATATTAATTAATTTATCCAATTATTCATTTCTAAACTCTGCGTGTAGAACCAGCACGTGCCCTGCTATGCACAATTAAGAACTGATGATAATGATAAAGTAGATTTACAACTTTACAACTTTATAGTATGTAAATGTAAATAAGTAGATACATATTTAAACATTTCTTCCGTATTTGTCGTGTTCCGAACTCGACGTACTCCAGATTTGTCGTAAACCAGATTCGTCGTACTCCAGATGACGAATACGGAACAAACGATTTTAAATAGTTTAGTTGGGGCCCTAGTTTATTTTTTGCCTCAGGGTATTTGGTTACCTAGCTACGCCACTGATCATAGATATATTTATATAAAATGCAAATTAAATATTCATAGTTAATACAGGACAATGTCGGGTCAGCTAATGGAAAATAAAAACGAAAGAAGTAACTGAAACTTGCAATAAGCTGCCACATCACTCAAAGAGTCAAGGTGAACTACCTAGGGATACGCAAAAAGTATCGATATTTTCTAAAAGTATCGATACCTACTTTCCTTCTCCTCATTTCTAATAAATAATCAGCGTTTGAAAAAGAAAAAATATTAATCGTTTCTTTAAACAAAATATTTGTCACAACACTACTAAACCTAGGACATGATTCGGGAAATTCCCACTCATTGCCAAGCACTTACGTGTACCATTTTATTTGTTTGCGCTGTTTCAGGAGTTTATTTACGAGACATTTTACGGGTTGAATAATCTATGTAATGTTTTTTTGGTCTTTAAAACTATTTCTATTGGTTATTAGTGACTATTTTGTGAGACACGTTCCTGATAGATTTTTTTTTTTCGAAACTTGGTAACACAAACAACACTCCATTCAAGGTATTTTTAATGTATTAAAAAGTACTCGATACTTTCAGGGATCGATACTTTTGTTCCGATACTTTTTTGGTATCGATACTTTTGATACGATACTGGTATCGAGTAAAGTATCGATACTTTTGAAATTTTGCGTATCCCTAGAACTACCGATTCTACTGTTTACCATGATAGTGCTGGTGATAGTTACGAGGAAAATTACCGTAAAGCAAACACGGCACACTGTTTTCCGTTGTACGCTCCAAATTCCAAATAGTAAGTATGTACAGTCGCCAGCACGTCAAGCTATCCCAAACTGTCAAATTTCTTTGATAGTTTTTCAACTTTATCACAAAGGAATAAGGTTCATGTTCAATTGCGAAAATTTGACAGTTTGGGATAGCTTGACCTGCTGGCGTCTGTTAATTATAAAGCGTACGTTTGTATCTAGGTTATTGGTAATGTATTAAAAAACGTAGGTGGCCCATAATTTTACCTGATACAATTTAAATAAAAATATTTTAAAAAACTAGCTCTGCCTGGAACTTCGTCTGCGTCAAATCTCTTGCTCCCCGACCCACCCCGTCACATCGAATCCATGCGATTTCTTGTATTCGTGACTTTTTTTTCTTTTTGATCGGCTCTTAAGGGCCCTAGCCTGATGTTATACACGCTGAAATTTTAATGGTTGTTTTCCCGCGGCAAAACAACTGGCCACAAGGAGTCCCTTCGAAACATAGAGTAAAAGAAAAATAAATAAAGATGTTTTTGTTTTAAAATATTAAAAAAATTATTCATCAACTCGAAAGCGTGAGAATCAATAGTAACACTGGAGGTAACTTGTAGGTATTACTCAAAACGCACGCGCCGCCACACCGCCGCGCCGGCAAAGGAACAATGATGCATAAATGTTCAAAGCAAAATAAACTCTCGTTCGTGGTTATACGGCATAAACTAGTTTGCACGCAACAACACAAAACACAACCGCGACACCGACAAAGAAAAGACCGATTTAGAAATGTTCAAAGCAAAATAAACTCTCGAGTGTAGTGATACGGCATAAACTACAAACTAACAACAATTACAAACCAAGCAGCACGCCGCACAGTGGGTCGAAACTATGATTTTAGTGACTTAGGGATCAATTTTGTTTTTTTACTTTTTTCTTTATGCGGATGGATAGAGCTCATAACCCTCAATAATAATTGTCCTGATGTTTTTCTTCCTAAACTTTATACTTTGGGTAGAAAAATCAGTTTTGTTATTTTTTTGTATGGAGCGGATCAAATTAAGTCAAATTCCTGCTAAGTAGCGTGTGATCCCGCTTTAAAACTTTATTTTTCTTATACCTTGTCTAGTCTTATATAATTTGATGCTATGAACATCTGCATAAAGCTGCCACTCTGCCAAATAAAAGGACCGAAAAAAAATGAAAAATACATTGAATAAAAAGCTTCTTTTAAGTTAAATTTGGTATGGAATAGTATGTAAAAGCACATAATAATACACATAATTACTTAACAACTAACAACAATACATTTAAAAGGTCCCTAATTAGCTTAAATTTACTAATTTATTACATTAAGTATTTAAAAATGTTGATCTATGAATTTCTATTTGTTTGTTTAATGACTTTAATTAGTTTATAAAGTTCAATTAAATACTGGATAGTAAGTAAAGAAACATACAAACAGATACGAATTAGTAAAGATAAAATAACTTACTACTAACACAAGTAAACTAAAAAACTAACTATATACAACACCATACTTTACTATTTCCTTTCAAATATGACATACAAACTAGTAAAAGAGAAACAAGAAACTTACAATCTACCAAAATTCTTATTCACTATCGCTATGTCTATCTTGCAAATTATCTACATCAATAAAATCTATACCGGATTCTGTGGGAAAACTCAGCAGAAGCTCTTTAACTTTTGGAGAGAGAACCATTACATTTTGTTTCACCATTCGAGGTCTTAAACTTGTGATCTTTGGATCAGAAGACAAAAGAAGATTGTGTAAAATATCCTCATTTGTCGCCGTTCTACTTACCTTTCTAGAATGACTCTCTCTATATTTCCGGAAATCTTTATTGCGAGCTTCCGCTGCCTCTTCCGACAGTTTACCTATAGGTATGGCACCAAAGTGCTTAATTATATCACTCCCATGTACCAACAATTTATGTATACTGGAAGGCATATAATACCAAGGATATAAGTTTACATACAATTCTGCAGTATCTCTAGAAAATTCGGAAAACTTAGAAAAGTCCACGCGCTCTCCAGATGCAATAGTCTGAAGAATCACGTAAAACCTTTCTATTAAATCTTTACTTATTCCTGTTATGCGAGCTGTTGTTTCTGCATCCCTGAAAAATCTTCTGGCAGTATTGCCATCATTGGTTGTGCCTACTCCTTGCTTGACTATATCGATAAGTAAACCGCATTCCTTCTTAAACGCTTGCTGTATAGCACTCTTTCTGAGTGACATTTTTTCTTTATCATCGCCCCTGCAACTCCATTTTTTGAAGTCCAAACGATAAGCTGCAAACAAAAAGAAATGTCACTTAAAAATAATTTCACAGGAAACTACCATGAAAAAAATTATAAAGTTTTAAGATTATATTTACCGATATGAAGTAAGCACTCCATGCATCTTATCCAGGCATGTAAAGATGACATTCCATACTGGAACATTTCTTCATTGCTTTCTCTTTGAGCAAGTGACTCTAAATTGTTCATCTCTGACGGTTTTGCTTTGCAAATATCACAGACAGCTGAAGATGTGTCTGACAAATATGACGTTATTTTGCCGTCTATCATCGTCAAGTGCAATTGATGCTTAACTTCAACTTGATTGATTCTTGACGGCTGAAGTCTATCTCTTTCTTGTGTTATGCTAGCTTTTATAGTTGCCACTGTTGACTGCGTTTCTTTGGTAAATTTGAACATTATCGGACGGCAATAGAAAGTTGATGAAGGTCGGTCGTTTTCCCAAACAATTGTTCCATCACATTGTTGAAGCCTTATAGGAACTAGACTGGCCATGAAAATAGATGAATCATCAAACTCAGTTTCAGTCTTTTGTTTGTAATTACTTTGACCTGAGGCTCCATCAAAGCCCCATTTGCTTATAAGCAGTAACTCTGTTGCCGAGTCCAAATCAAAAGCAATCACATCTAAAAGCCTAGATACCGTCAAGTTGAGTAAAGCTTGCAGTTTAATAGCACCTCCTTCTTCAGTAATAATTATGTCTTCTTTCCCTGGATAACATTTCAACTTTGCTTCTTTAATTTTATAATAAGAAGGGTATAAATCAGACCCATTTTCACTTAATTTAAGTGAAACTAATAAAGACAGTGCCTTATCGGGTGAATAGGTACTACTTTTCGCTTTACTTGTACTTAAACACTCCTTAACTTTTTCTAGATCTTCGGGGTGATTTAGCAAATGGTTCATGATTTTTCCTACGTCCTCATTTCCAGTGTTTTTTAAACTAGCAATTGTAGTAGCTTTCAGTTCATCTGGGGATAACGAAAGCGATTGGTTAATTTGTTCAATGCGTCTTCGTTTTTGGCTGGAGCCCAATTCTTGGAAAGGTTTTCGAGGTGTAAATGTAGATGTCGAAGCTTCTGAAGTAGATGGTGGTAGATTTTCAACATCTTCAGTATTACAAATCTCGAGCCTTTCCTGTTCAGTGTTCACAGCTTCACGTATCATTCCTTCGGGCCAATTTATTGCATGTTCTAACCAATCACCATTTTTTCTTATAAACTGTGCTAACGTGCGATTACTTCGTTCCCATCTTGCACTTATATTTGAACAAAAGCGCGTACAGAATTTTTGGAGCTCAACACTGTTCTCTTCGGTAACGTTTATTTTATCTTGTAGAAATTGAAAAAGTTTTTTACTATCCGACAGCGACTTCAACTGCTCTCTTAAAATCATAAATAAATCTAAATTGTTAACTAAACTCTCCATTATAACGAAAAAGGGACGATCACAATCACGACATGTTAGTAGTAGTACGAATAAACGAACACTAGGTAATATTTATTAAATATGGTCATTTTATAGTTCCAGTGACAAACAAACCTTTACAATTTTTTCTACTACCCTCATTAAATAATTATCCTCATTAACTTTACCGTAATGGCTAAAAGTGAAAAACATTGTTTTTTATAAAGTAAAAGGATAAGCTAATTAGTCATTAAACACACAAATAGAAATTCATAGATCAACATTTTTAAATACTTAATGTAATAAATTAGTAAATTTAAGCTAATTAGGGACCTTTTAAATGTATTGTTGTTAGTTGTTAAATAATTATGTGTATTATTACGTGCTTTTACATACTATTCCATATCAAATTTAACTTAAAAGAAGCTTTTTATTCAATGTATTTTTCATTTTTTTTCGGTCCATTTATTTGGCAGAGTGGCAGCTTTATGCAGATGTTCATAGCATCAAATTATATAAGACTAGACAAGGTATAAGAAAAATAAAGTTTTAAAGCGGGATCACACGCTACTTAGCAGGAATTTGACTTAATTTGATCCGCTCCATACAAAAAAATAACAAAACTGATTTTTCTACCCAAAGTATAAAGTTTAGGAAAAAAAACATCAGGACCATTATTATTGAGGGTTATGAGCTCTATCCATCCGCATAAAGAAAAAAGTAAAAAAACAAAATTGATCCCTAAGTCACTAAAATCATAGTTTCGACCCACTGTGCGCCGGCTTCTCTTTGAGCGAGCCGGCGCGTGGCGCCGGCGACGGCGCACTTATAGTTTTCCCGCGAATGTCGTACGCGCTACACGCGTTATCAGTGCAATAGATCGCCATTACAATTATTGAAATTTGAAGTACGTCGCTATGGTGTAACTGTACGCTAGGGCTAATTATGACTCCCATGCTGTCCGTCGACTTTACGCGGAGCTGCCACACTTGGAGTCACTTCGTCTTCGCGGGGTTCACAACCCCCAAGTGCCATCGGCCCGGACGATCGTAGCAGCGACAAAGCGGCTACACGATCATGGGCAGTTCCGGACATCAGCACATGCACAGGGCAGAGGTCGATCGGCTGTTATTTTGCCAGAGGTCGACGAAGAGATCACCGAGTATTTCCAACGGGATCCTCGGCGAAGTACGCGTAAGGCTGCGGCTAGGTTTGGCGTAAGCCAATACTACGTCTGGAAACTCCTCAACTCTGAAGGACTGCATCCTTATCATCATCACAGAGTTCATGCTCTCCATGAAAATGACGCGCAGAACAGAATTGATTTTTGTCAGTGGTTGATAGACAGTCAAAATGCGAACATTTTGTGGACAGATGAAGCAACTTTCACGCTAGGACTCTTTAACCAGTGCAACGAACTTTTTTGGTCATTAAATAACCCACATGTTATTCGCAAGTGTGCGCATCAAGAGCGTTTTAGTGTTAATGTGTGGGCCGGCATAATTAATGGCCACCTCATTTCAATATCGTAAGAAATGTCAAATGACAGAGACACCTTATTAAAATTGAAAGACATCAATTAAAACGTGCTCGATTGTGTATTCAACGTAGTGGCTTGCACTTCGAACAATTACTCCGTTACCGGGAACTGTAAGTACAATCGACCCATTTGAATTATGACCCACCATAAGCTTATTTTCTTACAAACATTCAAATACAATTAGGTCGACATTCGCGTACACATACATTTCCATGGTAACGACCTTGTTTTCTGCCATATAAATATACCGTAATACACAGAGAATTATCTGTTGCAGTCTCCATCTTTATTAAGAGCTTTTACACACGAGTACGATATAAAGCTGAATGCACACCCAAAATAAATACGACGCGTACGCATTATCGTACTAAAAACAATGTGTTTTTAATCTAATATATCTGATTTATTATTTATTTTAATATGCGTTCAACTTGTGTGCTAGAAAACGAGATTCCGCCATCTTTGCATAAATCTTCACTGAATTTTGCTTGCAATGTGCGTTAAGGCAACAATAAGAAGTGGGGAAATAAAACTCTTGAAAATCTATAAAAATTATAATGGTGAACTCATAATTTTTTAACAATAGTTAATATCGGGTGTAACTACCTAACTACCATTGCTTGCTATTGCAAGCAATTACAGCCAATAGTCTCAAACGCATTGATCCAATAAGGCGACTGCAAACGTCGTAACGTGCCGCAAAATATCGAGTTCCAGTAAACGGATCTTCTTCGTAATGATGACGCATGTCGGTTTTCTGTTGATTCGTGATTTGACGAACGCCATGATTATATCTTCCAGAGTATCCTCTTCTTCATATCGCTTGATCCAGGTGTTTCGAGATATCCACTGTTTCGAGATTATACCTCCCCCTTAACTCTCGAGATATTTCTCGTATACCGTAGCGTTGCTTACTGAGAACTATAATCCGAGGTCTTTGTCTTGCCACTATACGATATAAATAAAAACGAACTATTTTTTATTCTCATAGGAATTATTATTTGACACCAATTTCTGAGTGACTTTTTGATGCTTTGTCATTTCATACTCGAAAGAGTTCGGAACATGGTTTAAAAAAAAGAAACATTTGTTCTGAACTTCTGAGTAATACCAGTTAATTCCAAAGAGTTTGGATTAAAAAACGATTATGAATGCTTTACCTAAAATATTATCTATTGCAGTGATGACAAAGGTTAAAATTGCATTGATCTTGGACCCGTATTGACATAGCTTGCTTAATATTCAAAACGTCCTAAGTGCGGCATGCACTGATCTTTGTTATTTTGACGGTTTCAAACGATTAATCGGCAAAGTGGGTCATGATTCAAATTTGTCGACTGTACCTACTCTTACTTTTGTAAATACTTACTTAACTCTTTAGTAAACACTTTCATAATTATTAAAAAAACAATAAAATACAGTTAAGTTAGTATTTTATTGTTCTTTTGTAAATTGTGAACATTTAAAAGTAGTCAAATTCATTAAAATTATTGTAAATAAGTTGATTCAAATTTTTAAATAGGCTTCAAACTTTTTTAGGTATCTAATTCTGAAAATTATGAAAAACTTGTTTTTACTATTTAATTTTTATGTTAATTTCTTGTTCAGTAAATTGCAGCTAAAAAAGTATTTATGACGGTCCTAAGCCCGTTAAAGTATGACGGGAAAATTTTAATAACTTATTGGGTACAGCATATAATTAGTATCAAGAATACGATCAGCTGATTGAAAAGCACGCGGGTCAACGGCCGCGCGGCCGCTCGGCGGCGGCGGGCGCCCAGCTTGCGCCGAGCGTAGGTATCGGAACTATTGGTTCGTGGTCGCGTTCGAGTTTTGTTTTTCAGAATGATTAATTTGCCATTTTGTGTTTCAAATATTTTATTTGTTTATAAAACGATTATATTACCAAGACAAAACCATTTCGCTGCGGGAAAACAACCATTAAAATTTCACCGTGTATAACCTACAGCCTTCTTCGATCAAAAGGCTATCTAACACTGAAAGATTTTTTCAATTTGGACCAGTAGTTCCTGAGATTAACGCGTTCAAGCAAACAAACTCTTCAGCATTAGTTTAAAATATATAATTAATGAATAATAAGTATAGGTTGAGGACGGTTTTATTAGTTATATTCGATTTATTTACGACTCAAAATGAAATAATATTAGTAATTATTATTTCTATCTAGTATTTATTATTCTAGTCGATTATAGTCGACCCAAAACTAATTGATTTCTACAAACCATTGCAATGAAATTTCCGAACGTAGCGTTAAATTTGACATTGAAGTTTGTATAATCTGTTTCCGGCCTTTTCCTTCGCTCCCCCGTTGCAAACATGGCGGTGACCAACATTTCTAAAAAGCGAAAAGTACGTTGGAACGAGTCTTTATTACTGAAATACATAATTTAATTCGTTGAACGATAACTGGCAAGCCCTTAAACCTAAATAATGGGTTCGATATATTTGTGAAACTTGTGATGTTAGTGGATATTCCAGTACTTGTCATCTGCACTGGAATTGTTGTTTCTCTTGTGCCTTAAATTACCGTAATGTATTTACACCGAATCTGATAAATAATCATGTGCCGAAAGTACCAGCGGTGTGTCCGGACACTTTCGTTAAAAATGCGATGACCAAAACATAACCTCTCGGTGAATTTGCAGTTCGTCGGAGACGGAGTTTTCAAGGCGGAACTCAATGAGTTCTTGACCAGGGAGCTTGCTGAGGATGGCTACTCCGGTGTGGAGGTGCGCGTCACTCCGACGCGCTCGGAGATCATCATTATGGCTACGAGGACACAGAGCGTGCTCGGAGAGAAGGGCCGCAGAATCCGTGAGCTGACTTCCGTGGTTCAGAAGAGGTTCAACATCCCCGAGCAGTCGGTGGAGCTGTACGCCGAGAAGGTGGCGACCCGTGGTCTGTGCGCCATCGCGCAGGCGGAGTCACTCAGATACAAACTCATTGGAGGTTAGTTTCTTTACTTTCACTCTGTTTTGGCTGTTCTAACCCTGTGCTAAATATAATACCTACTTAGTTTTACTGTAATTCCTTATTTAAAATTGAATTACTGTAATTTGTTATCCCTATAATAGTTTCTGTATACCTACCTACCTGCCAAGACAGTTCAGTAAATAAATCATGTTGGTCTGTAATAATCAGATGAACAATGATCTGCTACTACACATGAGGTTGGACAAAAAATTAATAGAACATGGTTTTTAGAAACGGGAAGTTTATTTATTGTAACATGGGTCACTCACTGATAAATGAATATGCTAACTAGCCTGCAACCATTGCTCTGCAGTAGGAACAAAACACGCTTATAATGGTAATAAAAACATGTGTATCAGAGATTGCAGCTGAATACAAACTTTTGAGAATATTTAAATTTGCCACTAATGCTATGGCTACATTGTCAATAACACAAACTATGCTCTGCTTTACAACGAGATGTCGAGTAGTGTGCAAGAGAGTATATACAGGATGTAGCTGTACCATAAATTATAAAATATTAAATAAATAAATAAATAAAATAACACATGAATGTGAGAGTGGCTCACTTAATAATGGAGCAGTACTTCCATCATTATTATTAATCACATTCCACAACTTGTCAACCAAATCAATTCCGTTCATTATTAGAGCACTAACCGCATTCGTAACAGACCAGGAGATATAATCAACTTCTGGAGGGAGGTGGGCTGGTTGGAATAACCACCCAGGGCCACCATGGCCCTCGCACAATAATCCACTTGAAGGGCTAAGTGCAGGAACCAAGCCCATTATCATAGAACCTCACTACCGCATGCCCTAAGCCAGACATCTCCACCATTCATGGTGGTCTTGTTGTTCACTGGGAACATCGCTGTTCTAATGTAGTCAAAGCTTACTTACGAGCTTGGGCTTATCTGTGCTATGCAAGGTACAGGTTACTTCATGTTAAATTATCATTTCACTTACTATCAAGCCTGTAGTTTCTGAATGTTTGCTCAAGTAGAATATAGTTCATAAAAAATTTAGTCTAATACAGATGATTTATAACCCAGGCACGAATCCAGACTTCTACTGAGTAGTTACTGATGTGAAAATGCAATAATAAAGCCTGACTTGAATCCACAATCCACATGGTTATATCCATTGCTAGGTACAAAATTATGATATTCAGTCCATTTTTGCAAATAAATATAAAGTCAAACATACCTATAGAAAATAGAAGATTGTAATTACATAATTTGTAACTTACAGAATAATTTCTTGAGTTAAGTTTTGTTATACGATTTTTATTTAATTATCATTGTTAACTTTCGCCAGGTCTAGCGGTGCGTCGTGCATGCTATGGTGTCCTCCGTTTCATCATGGAATCTGGTGCCCGTGGTTGCGAGGTGGTGGTGTCCGGCAAGCTGCGTGGTCAGCGTGCCAAGTCCATGAAGTTCGTAGACGGCCTCATGATCCACTCTGGTGACCCGTGCAACGACTACGTCAACACAGCCACACGACACGTGCTGCTCAGGCAAGGAGTACTCGGAATCAAGGTGAGAACAAAACCTGAAGGCTATTTTATTTACGTAATTTCATGGCGTGTCAATCAAGTTGCAGTACAATTTGCAGATTAGTTCAAGTTTGAGTGCAAAACTGGACTCGTGTAATCTTTGAGTTTAGAACTGCGCGTAGCAATAGAATACGCTCGTGTGTCGCGACCTTAACGCGAGTATACTCTACTTACGAAAACCATGGTTTTGTTCGAAAACTTAGCTGCAACTGAACTTTAGTTACTTGACTTACCCTTTTGATTTCATCCAATAATGAAAGCAACTCAGAATTGGTTATTTGCTAGCTTCTGGCATAAAAAAAAAAAAAAAAAATTGTTGTTTTTGCAAAGCTTACGACTTGCAAATTAAAAAAAATCTTAGATTTGTGCTTTTTAGTTTGCGCCACAATATCAGGGATTTCCTGCCCCTCAATGGCTAGAGGTCTAATATTTGTGGCAGATTGACTCAGCTTGTTTATTGGAGGGCTTGTCTGTACAGGCTCTGGTACGGTGCAAGCTGGACATTTATATTTAAAACAGGATTTAAATTATATTTAAAACAGGATTTAAATTATATTTAAAACAGGATTTAAAGTATAATTAAAACAGGATTTAAATTATCTTCATTTTACCATGGTCATCATAAAAAATAATGTAAAAATGTCCTTAGGGCCAAGTTGCCAATATTGAGGGTTTTTTTTCGAAATGACGTTGACTAGGTGTCAGCACTGAGACGTCAGGTCCGGGCACCTGTCAAAAGTGTCAAAGCACCTATATTTTCATTAAGGGCACACTTTGCGCGGGCTCGAACTCACTGGTGGGCCTGGCTAAAAATCACGCTGTCTCACCAGGCTTCGTACCCGACAGAGATAGTATCAGTGGTGAGCAGTTAGACTCTAGTCTACACGCACAACGTTATTGAGTGAGATGCAGGAGCATTTTTGGCAAAAAAATCGCGAAAAAATTAAGAAAAGTCCTTCAGAAGATCGGGTTTTATGAAAAAACCACTGCATAAATCAATGACTAATAAAGTTTATTGAACTTATTGTTAACTGAACTTTGTCGGTACCGTCTTGGTTTTCGAGATTTTACACTCCTTTTATTACTTAAACACGCTCAAAGTTAGGTTAAATTAGCAAGAAAAACGAATCTTTATTGGCTCATAACTTTTTAATAGCTTTTTATTTTAGGATTCTGTTTCCGTACAGACAATAATAATAACGAGACAAAACCATACCATGTTTAATTTTTGATGTACATAGTCAGACAGTGGAGTAAAACCCTCCCGAAGTTTGTATGGAAAAAATTTGGACAAGTGTCACCTTAAACCGTGACTGAATGATGAACGTCATCACATATTTTATATTCATTATCGAAATGAAACACCTCTGGTCACAGTGGTGCCACCTGGTGGCGTGAATTTTCATGAAAACTCTCATTGTCAGATATCTTAAATCTTTTATATAAAAGCATAAATACGACGGTTTGATATATTTTCTAAACCAAAGCTTTTTGAATATTGAAAAATTAACTCTTATTCTTTCATCTAACAGACTTTCTCCCTCTCTAAAATTGTACAGACGCCAGCTGCACATCAAGCTATCCCAAACTGTAAAATTTTTCCTTTTGAATATGCACCTTATGCTTTTGTAAAAACTATTAAAAATACTTGACAGATTGGGGTAGCTTGATGTGCTGGCGGCCTCTGTACAATTTTAGAGAGTGAGAAAATCTGTTCTGAATCTGACTGAAAACGTGATTATGAACACAATTTCCAGTCAGTCATTCAATCTAATCTAGATCTGTGATGTCTTAGTAATCCATTTGTTGTCTTCTACAGGTCAAGATTATGTTGCCATGGGATCAAGCAGGCAAGAACGGCCCCAAGAAGCCGCAGCCCGACCACATCCTGGTGACTGAGCCCAAGGACGAGCCCGTTCCTTTGGAGCCAACAAGTGACGTACGTTCCCTTGCGCCTGCGCCTCTGCCCCAGCCCGTGCCACCTGTGGCTTAGGTCTTAAGCTAATAATTAATAAAAAAATCTAACAAAACCTGTTTATTTTTCGATATCGACCATCCTTGTAGAAGCTGAAAGATACGTAACTTGTATTTCTACCAACTTTACACACCTTTGCGCTTGTAAACAAAGAGGCATCAGAGCAATATATCGCCTCCGTAGGCGAGATTCTCTAAATGACGATACCTTGTCAATATATCTATGAAAACATCATTTACGTCAGGAAAAAATTAAATGTTTTCAATATAGAAACTAAAAAATAAGCGAAAGACTTCCAAAAAAACAAAAGTGAAAAATAACTTTAATTTCGGTGACTTTGGATTATGTATTTTATTAATTTCTTATCACCGCCTTCCGAAATTAAAGCTATTTTTCACTTTGTAGTGTTCTTCCGGTTTTTTTTTTTTTTGAATAGTTTTCACTTTTTAGTTACAGTGCCTACCCTACACCAATTCGAAATTTCATCATCCTTGGGGTCAAAACAATGCATATATGATAAAGCAGCAAACGCTGTTGATTTGCTGTCATTTTTTGAAGGAGTTCCGTTGTCTGTCTCCGAAACTCATCATCGGATCTATGTGAAATTTAAATGCGACCATTTCGAAATAAACCTCTTTCGAACAAAAAAAGCATTTTGCAAATCCGTATATTTATGACGGAGTTATGCACGAACATAGAATAAAAAAACCTGTCGAATTGATAACCTTCTTTTTGTAATCTGTTAAAAAGAGGTGAAAGACACCATTAGGACCAATTAGAAGAATTAGAAATAGGGACCAGTTAGTTCAACTAGGTTTCAGACTGACTACTCATCCTTCATGGGGTACGATAAAATACCTACGTACTACCCTACTTTAAAATGTTACAATAAAAAACTTTTTAATAAAAAAATTAAACCGCCGAAAAACCGAAAAATAAAAAATTATAAACTAGCTTTGTCCAACCCCAATAACTTAGTTCGGAAGGCGGTGACATATAATCAAATACATATCCAAAGTCACCGACTTCCGAACTTATTTATTGGGGTTGGACAAAGCTAGTTTATAATTTTTTATTTTTCGGTTTTTCGGCGGTTTAATTTTTTTATTAAAAAGTTTTTATTTTATAATTTTTTGTGGCTATAATCTACTAATTACTACATGCTTAATTTTTGATTTAATACACGACTCAGTATTAAAATCTGTGAGTAAACAATCAATCATCCCCTGTTTTCTTACCCTTAGGGTTGGAATTTTTCTTCGAAATTTATATGGGACCAACTTCGAGGTATACCCTTTCCAATAAAAAAAGAATTATCAAAATCGGACTACTCTGGAAAAAGTTATGCGTGGTCATACAGAAAAAAAAAAAAAAATATACGCGTCGAATTGAGTAACCTCCTCCGTTTTTTCGTCGGTTCGAAAATACCGGTACTGCAACTGAATGTAACGAAATTTAAATCTTGAATAAAACGCACACTATGCAGCCAAGCATATTATAAGTTGGGCGTTTAAATCGCTGACAATGTCCTGCTCCACAAGGTCGCTAAAAACTAATTTGATCAGCATTCAAAATTTTTTTTTTTTTTTTTTTTTTTTCTGTCTCCCTTTTCTTACAATCTGTCACTATCTACTAAGACATTCAGTAATTTTTATGACGTGTTAGATGTCTTGCTTGGTATGCGTCCTATGACACATCCATGCTATGGCAACTAGGAGTAAAATCAAAATTTCGTTTTTTTATTGAAAACAGCGCCACCTATCATAACGCTATGGGCAAAAAAATATTTTAAGATTGCGGTGTTGCTATGGATAAATAAATCATTCCTGTGCTGGGAGCTTCCTCTGCTATGAAAATAAATAAATCAAGAAATAAAATTATGTTCACATGTTATTCTTGCATTAAATCTTGAAAAATAACAGAATATATCAATTCGAGCTTAAAGAGGCCTTTATTAGCAGCACAATAATGCAGAAGTTATATTTTGGCACATAAAACGTGTAAAATTGTGTTTTTAAATGGGCACACCTAAATTGCAAACGGCTGGCTGCGTTTGAGTGAAGTGTAATTGCTGCTACGCATTTATTTTCCTTTCGCAATAAAGTTCTCGTTGTTTCGCAAGTGCATTTGCTATCCACGTTGAGTTGAGCTGCCGTTCCTCCGTATTGCTGTGCCCCGTTACAATTCGTTCGTTTGCTCGTGTTGAGTACGCCGTTTATTCAATCATGTCACAAAATTCTTGCTGTGTTCCTGGATGTGCCGTGGTTAGGAGAGACGGTAAGTTTTATTTAATCTTTATTTTTTACCAAACCGGCTTACACTTGATTCTTCTCTATGTTTCATATATCCCCTATCCCGTATCCCTTTTGTTATAGCTCACAGTCAATAGCTTTCGCTATGATTGTTGTACTGATTCACCCGAGAAACCAACCTATAACCAATGACCCAATGCCATAGTGCAACCTTTCATTTGATCTTTCAATAGCTAATCAGTGGTTTACAGAACTGTTTGTACGATGTAAATAATAGGTGAATACTTGATTTGAGACCCTTTTTGATAATTTATTATGTGAAATATGAATTTCCTTCTGTCCCAATCTCCCAAGCGGACTGCTATTATTATGCCAAGTTAATAACAGTGGTGGACAGATAGTTAGAAACACCATGTATGAACTACGCCCCTAAGACGACCCACTGACCCTTGTATGACTTTTATTTTTAGTACACATTAACTTAATTATAATGTTTCACATATAGAGGGCTAATAGCTATTTATCTATAATTTTGTATCATCTCATGAATTATTATAATGATAGTTTTGGAAGTATCATAAAACTGTTTTTGTAAAAATGGGTACATTTTATAAAATATACCCCATTCTACTTGACTTGAGACAGTGTAAGCAATCTTACTATGTCCTGTTATGGTAAAATATGAAACTATCTAATGTAAAATTCAAAATATACTTTAGAAATAAGTGTTTCCAAGTAAATTAGCAGTACACAATTTCTTTGTAAGAAATTATTTTTTAAGAATGTTTAGACAGTAATTAAATTTTATGTTGTGTAATGTACTTTGTCTGAAGGTCTGCTGAATGAGGTATAGTTCCTCCAGTGATTGTTTTAATTTACACACCTAATTGTTTCATGTATTCAGGTGTGCCTCTACACCGGTTCCCGAATCCAGAGACAAGTGCAGAGAAATTTAAAACTTGGATTTTAAGTATGGGTGGTGAAATTGAAATTTCTTTATTGGATCATCAGTCTATCTATGGCAACAAACGTGTTTGTCATAGACATTTTGAAGAAATTTACAAGTATCCAACTGGAAGACTGTCTAAATTGGCAATTCCAACACTAAATATCCCAGGTAATACTATTAATAAAATTATTAACTATAAATATATTCATCAATGCATTTATTTTGTTGAAACAAATAATAAATTAATATTTTAATATTATTCTAGGTCTTGAAGCACCAGCATCATTTGATGAACCTATGGTTATATCAACCTCTGATATCTCGCAAGGAAATCAATTACAGGAATCTGATTTCAACACATCAGGTATGTATTTTAATACAAAAAAAAAAACAATCCATCAAATATATTTATTTTTATCGTAAATGGCTATCAGGCACAGTCAGGCATAGTCAGAGTCTCGTTGCCTTGTTCCCAAGTGTTGATTTCCTATTCAGACAAACAGGCAAGAAACTCCTTGATTACTCTTTGAACCTCAAAATGTTGTGTAACAATAATAAGTAAATTTATACATTGATCTCAAACAAAAATTATGTGAGATATCAAAACTCTGTTCATTCAGGTTTCTTATCTTCTTTCTAAACCAGTGTGTGATTGCTTTTTGGGCCTGAACCATAATAGATATTTAAATATATTTCAGGAAAAGAAGTCATTGAAGCTCTAATAAACAAACCGGCCCTAGCTTCAACAAACATTAAGGCTATTATAAGCAAGCCGGTCCTAGCTTCCACATCAAATATTTTATGGACACCATCAAGCAATTTGATATCAGGTTTGTATAACTTCTATATAAATATACAAATATTATAAAGAGGTAAAGTTGATTGCAGGAGCTAATCTCTGGCAGTACACCATGATATTGCTATGTTCATATCTTTTTTTATTGCATAGATATTTAAGCATGTTTACATTATAAGCAATTTGACAATAGCTATGAATATTGTATTGTTATCATTTGAGACCCCATAAACATTTCTTTTTTTGTATTTTTTTATTTAGAACATCAAAATGTTATACAACCTGACCAAACTCAATGCAGAGAGCGGAAAAGAATAAAGACAGCTAAATCAAAAGGTACGTGGGTATAAATTATTTAACATAAGTAAAACAGTTAATTAATGAATTGCATGATTAAAGTCGAATGAAGATCCAGGCCTCTAGGTTATAGATAGTAGTAGTAGACTAGTAGGTATAGTTGTAAGTCTTACTAATAAATTACTAGTATAATTTTAAAATCTTGAATATGTAAATCTCTTTGATTGTTGTGTTTTTAAAGAAAATAACTTGTTTTTCAGGTCCTTGTGTAACTTTGGCACAACATAAGGAATTTAAATATGTTTTAAAGAAATTAAGAAAATGTGAAAATGATAAGAAGTGTTTTAAAGCAAAATACATGATGGCAAAAAAAATGAAAACAACAACTGCATTCAATTTGGTTTGTAAGAATATGTCATTTACTACAAAATTATTCTGCCAAATGCAAGCCTCTCAAAGTGGCAAGAAAAAGAAAGGAAGGCGATTCACGCTTGACGAAAAAATTTTGGCGTTGTCTCTATACAAGCCATCTCCTAAGGCATATCGATTACTAAGCAATATATGTGTTTTGCCAAGCAGAAGAACTCTGCAAAATTTACTGCACAAGATAGATGTAAAAGCTGGAATCAATGACATAATATTTGAAAATTTGAAAAAAAGAGTTGCTAAAATGCCGAACAACCATAAATACTGTTCTTTAACATTTGATGAGATGGCAATTGGAGCCGGCATTTCATATGACAGAAAAAATGACAAAATATCAGGATTTGTTGACAATGGTGAAATAATTGAAAAAGAATATTGTGATCATGTATTAGTATTTATGATAAGAGGCATTGTCAAAAAATACAAGCAGCCTTTGGCCTTTTATTATTGTAGCGGAAGCACTAAAACAGGTGAATTAAAAAAACAAATAAAGACTATCATAAAAAAAGTGCAAGAAACAGGACTGAAAGTCGTGGCAACAGTATGTGACCAAGGCACCTCTAATGTGGCAGCTATAAACGCATTACTGAAAGAAACGCGAGCAACATTTTTACGCAGTGGACGAGAATATAAAGAGCGTTTTTTCTTAGTGAATAATGATACAATTTTCCCAATCTATGATCCACCTCATCTAATAAAAGGGATTAGAAATAACCTGATCACAAAAGACCTTAAATTTATCATTAAAGGCAAAGAATGCATTGCAAAATGGGACCACATTGTGAAGCTGTATAATAGGAGCCCAGGTTATAAAGGCGTAAAGATAGCGCGTAATCTAACCGCTCACCACGTGTTGCCTGCATTAATCCCGAAAATGAGGGTTAAACATTGTACTCAAGTATTCAGCCAATCAGTTGGAGTAGCCCTCGGATTTATGGCAGGTAAGCAGTTTATTATTTTTTCATTTATTAATTGTAAATGTTTGAAAGTTAAAGTTTTTAATTTGCTTTCTGTCTTTAATGTAAGGATCGTGACAATATCAGTCAGTTTGTATACTCTACACTTAGCAGGCATATTACTGATTGCAGTATCTTTTTAGCACAAACAAAGATGCTGTTGTCCATTTTCTTCGTCTCACATTATTCATTGCAGCTAACCAAAGGGATAGTTGTGTTAATATATTTTGTTCTCCTTTGCAGGATGTGGAGTCCTTGAAAAAGAAAGTACCGACACAGCAGATCTACTGATGTTCTTCGACAATTTATTCGACAGCGTAAATGGCAGTTTCAGCGCGATAAGAGGAGGAAAAATTTACAGGACTGCAGTGACCCCAAACTCACCTCACCACAAATTATGGAATTATAGTCTACCTATACTTAAAACTATGAAATTTAGTAACGCCAATAACCAAGGAGTAGTGCCTTCGTTGTCAAGCTGGATCCAAACCATAGAAGGTTTTAAATTAATTGTAAAATATTTAAAATCCAAAGGCATTAACTCTGTACTGCTGCGCAATTTAAATCAAGACGCATTGGAAAACTTTTTTGGGGCAATTAGAGCTCATGGTTACAGCAACATTATGCCCACATCCTCAGCGTTTGAAGGAGCTTTCAAAACTTTGCTAGTTAATAATATTTCATCTTCACATTCAGTTGGATCCAACTGTGAAAAAGATGACGGTGTTTGTCTCCAAACACTAAAATATTTTTTAGAAAATCCAGCAGACACACACACAACTGAATGCGGAGATGAAATTGACAGTGCTCATTTAAATATAGATATTATAAATACAGACGACCTAATACAGGGCCAAACTCCAATGCTCATTGAAAGAAGCGCAGCTATAGGGTATTGCAGTGGGTGGATAGCACAACTTGCTAAAAAGCATATTTACAAAAATTGTGTGGCCTGCAAAAACCATATGGAAACAGAAGAGCTGCAAAGTTTCCACAAATATATCAAAATGAAAGAATATAGTAACAAAAAGTGGTTGTGCTATCCTACAAGAGCATTATTTGATTTCTTTGCCCAAGTGGAATATGTTTGTATTGAAATTTTAAAAGAGCACAGCAATAAAAAAAATATATCAGTGTATATAAAATTAATACTCAGTATAAATATAAATGTATCGTTTATTAGTTGTCCAGAACATAAAGATAATTTACGTCATTATTTAATAAATAAAAGCACAATGTTTTTCATACACAATTGGTGCAAAGATGTCAATAATGTTCTCACTGGCAAAATTACCTTTTGGGATGATAGTGATCCAATGAAAGAAAAGGCTAATCGACACTACCTAAAACATAAAGGGAGAAAACGGAGAACACAAAATCGTGTATTAAATGTGTAATTTTTTTTTAAATATTTTTTTTTTTTTTTTTGTGAAAGATGGTATGGTTGACATCTATCGGGTATGCCATCACCCAGTACAATCAATCGGAAACATAATCTCAGGGTGTTCTCGAAAATGGACATATCACACTGTATTGGGATGGGTACATCATCACTGAAAGGACTATTGTCGCCATTATGTCTGATATAGTGGTGGTGGATCGACTAGAGCGGCGTGCAATGATCGTTGACATAACGGTCCCGCATGATTGGAACCTCGTGAAAGCTGAGAAAGATAAACAAATCAAGTATCTTGACTTGGCTCGCGAGTTTGTCTACATGTGGGATGTGGACTAGGCGATCATTGTATCAATAGTCATAACAGCCAATGGTTTGATAGCAAAGAGCCTCGGCCAACACCTAAGGAGGCTCTCGTTTGGCAACTGTATCAAGGGCTTGATCCAGAAAGCGGTACTCCTGGAACGGGTCGCATTGTTAGGAGGTTCCTCTCTCTGGAGTCCTGACCGGCAGTAGCTTGGACCCTGTTCCCAATACCGGTGGGCTACTATTTTTAAATGTTTTGATGTATTTTATATTCGAATATTTAAACTATAATTTAAATGTACCTATTTAATGAAATAATATAATTTTATTACAACTATGTACTGTTTTTTTTAAATTCCTTTAAAATTCTTTCCATAAGCGCCACATGACGTACGGTACAGTACAGCAGCTGTATTTTGCCAGTATTGCAGTATACAGCGACCTACCAATCTATGTATATATATATATTCATTAGTTCCCATAGCGAAAAACTAGATGGCGCTGCGTTTGACACTTTCTAATGTTTAAAAAATTGGTCGAGCTGCCTGTCTATTGCCAGTGTATTATTGTAGTCTTTGGACACATCCTAGTTTTTATATAGCATGTAGCTAAGTTTGTCCAATGAAATCCTGTGGGATTTTGTGTTTTAGCCTGCGTATTCCTTCTTTGTCCATTAGGTGGTTTGCCAGGTTATTTGGGTGGCGAGTTATTCTTTCCTTGTATGACCTGATATAGCTTTTTATTTCATCTTTGACTGTCGGAATTTTCAGATCATGATGTAGTGCTTCATTTGGTACAAACCATGGGGCGTTTGTAATTGTTCTTAGAAGCTTGTTCTGGAATCGCTGAATGATCTCTATATTAGAGTGTGATGCTGTTCCCCATAGCTGGATGCCATAGGTCCATATAGGCTTGATTATAGCTTTGTATAAGAGGGTTTTATTCGCCAGATGCAATTGAGACTTTTGTCCTATTATCCAGTAGAACTTTCTTAGGGTCAGTCCAAGTTGCTTCCGTTTTGTGAAAATGTGTTTTTTCCATGTAAGACGTCTGTCGAGGTATACACCAAGATATTTAACATGTTCAGCTTGAGGCAGTTGAACTCCATTGAACTGTACTGGTGGGCAGGTATTCTTCCTCTTAGTAAATGTGACATTTACCGATTTAGTCTCGTTGGCTTTTATCATCCATTTTTTGAGCCATAGGGCTATATCGTCCAAACAGGACTGCAGCTTAGCTGACGCTACTTTATGATCAGTATGGGATACTAGCACAGCTGTATCATCCGCAAAGGTTCCAGTAGTCGCTAAATTTGATATTGGGAGGTCAGCAGTATGAATCAGATATAAGATAGGTCCTAGCACACTACCCTGAGGAACGCCAGCAGTAATAGGGCATAGTTTTGATGAAGCTTCGCCACTCTGCACAAAGAAAAACCGATCTCTCAGATACGACATCAAGATAAGGAAGATGTTGGTTGGGAAGCTGTTTTTTATTTTATAGAGGAGACCTTCATGCCAAACTCTATCAAACGCTTGAGAGATGTCAAGGAATGCAGCAGCGCAATACTCCTTATCTTCAAATGTACTGTGAATTTTTTTAAAGAGCCTGTGGACTTGATCTATTGTGCTGTGACCCTGTCGAAACCCAAATTGATGGTCGGGTATTAAGTGTTTTCCTTCAATTATAGGCAGTAAACGTAGTAGAAGGAGCGCTTCATAGACTTTTGACGCTATTGGAAGCAGACTTATAGGTCGGTACGACTTCGGGTCTTCAAGAAGTTTTCCTGGTTTGGGAACCATTAGGATTTTAGCTGTTTTCCATTGTGGAGGGAAAAAACATAATCGTGACATGGCATTGTAAATAGACAGCAGGAAGGTTAGGCCAGAGTCTGGAAGTTCTTGCAGAATCATACCAGTTATCAAATCGTAGCCAGGGGCTTTTTTAGGTTTTATGTTATTTATAGCTCTGATTAGTTCTCGCTTCGTAAACGTTATGACGGGGCTCGTAGATGAATCACAATCCAGCAGTATTTCTTTCTGAACTTCTTCTTTGTGCTCTGGTGACCCTTCGTAGGAGTGAGGCTGGAATACGCCTTTTAAGTGTTCAGCGAACGTTAAACATTTTTCTTCGTTACTTCGAGCCCAGTAACCGTTTGATTGCCGAAGTGGGGGAGACACCGTTTTAGGCCGCTTTAGTTTTTTGGTAGCTTTCCACAGTGAGTATTCTGTAGCAGCTGTAGCATCAAGGTTGCACAGAGACGCCTGAACACTATTATTTATATCATTGTCTAGAAGGTTTTTGAGTTTCTTAACAGCGTGGTTTAGTTTAGTTTTATCATTAGGGCATCTAAATTGTTGCCATTGTTTTCTCAGTCTTCGTTTTTCACTTATTTTATCCAGTATAATATGGGATATAGATTTCTTATTCTTATTTAATTTGCTAGAAGGAGTAGATTGCCACTATTGCCAGGCAGCACTTTGGACAGAATTATTAAACAATTCTATTGCTGCAACTATATCATCTTCTGTTTTTAAACTGACTGAAGGCGACAAAGCCTGATCAACCATTGATCTAAAGAGTTCCCAATCTGTCTTTTTGGTGTGAAGTACACAAGTTTCTGGAGTTTCTTTGAAGCGACTTGATAAGGTAACTAAGACTGGTGAATGGTCCGAAGATAGGTCAAAGCTGCTCTGGCACTGAAAGTAGTTTTTTGAGATACCTTTAACAGCACAGAAGTCTATTAAGTCAGGAATTTTTTTCCTGTCAGTGGGCCAATATGTAGGCTCTCCTGAAGATATAATTTCCATTTTTAGTTTTTCAACAGTCTTGAGTAGCTCGCGGCCCCTGGGGAGGGACAATCTTGATCCCCAATAAGTATGCTTCGCATTGAAGTCTCCGCCAGCTATGAACCGATCGCCGAGGGAGTTGAAAAACTCGCTAAACTCTTCCTCTTTGATAATGTGTTTCGGAGGACAGTAGAGAGCGGACACAGTAACGGAGCCTACCCAATCTTCAACGATGACAGTTGTTGCTTGAGTTGATGCTTTGCAGTACGATACTGATTCGTAATGTTTTAATTTGCTTCTGGTGATGATAGCTGATCCACGATGGGCTTTCCCATCAGGGTGTGTGGTGTGATAAAGTTTATATCCAGGGAATTCCATATGGCTTTTAGAAGTAAAATGTGTTTCAGAAATTAGCATTACGTCTATATTGTGTAGTTGTAAAAAAAGTTTTAACTCTTCTGAGTGGTGTGATAGGCCATTTGCGTTCCAGATGCATAATGTTATTGAATTAAATTTGGAAGCATGGACATGAGATCTCCCAGCATTTTAGTGATTAGCATCATCTGGTTCATGAGTGACTGCATAAAATCCTTAATGTCGGGTGACGGGTTTGATTTTGGGTAGGGCAGGTGGGTTGTTGGTTGGGTTTCTTTAGTTGGTATACCAGTTGTTACATCTGCGTATGATTTATTGCCGGTTCTTACATACCGGCTATATTTGGCTGAACCGCTATTTTTTTCTTGCGTGTCTTTGCTGAGTTGGGTTTTTGGTCTCAGTTGGGGATACTTAACTTTTTGCAATTCCTTATATACCGAACATCCCTTGTAATTTGCGGGGTGGTTTCCTTCGCAAAGGATGCACCGCACATTATCAGATCGCTCTTTCCTCGCGCATTCAATGGTAGCGTGTGCTCCAGCGCACTTAACGCATCTGGGCTGACGGTGACAGAACCTGCGCGTGTGTCCATATCTCTGGCAGTTGGAGCATTGCGGTATCTCTCTTTTGGTCTTGGTGGTTCAAATACAACGCAGCAATGGAGAAGGTGTTTTATGTTATAAATGTTTTTATTATTTAGATTAGGCTTGAGATCTATGTAGTGGAGTGGAAGAGGTGTTTTGGTTTTTCTGTCCTTTATGTTCCAGACATTTGTAACATTGTGGTTTAATTCTTCAATAGCCTCTTTTATTTCGTTGGTGTCAGTAGACGGGTGGATATTTTTAAGGACTACACATAAGCTTCTTTCTTCTTTGGGTTTGTAGGTATAGAATTCTGTTTCTCGTTTTTGAAGTTCCTTGTAGATTTTAGTATACGCTTCCGATGTTTTTGGCTGGATTTTTACTTGTTCTCCACGGAGGATCTTGATTTCATACTGATCCGCGGCTGTGTCATTCAGCATTTCATAGAGTGGCTGAATGTTGCTAACTTTGTCTATGAACAATGGAGGAGGTCTGATGGGCTTTTGAGCCGTTTCAGGAGGATCATTTGTGACATGAAGACTAGAGAATCGGTTGGAAGTAGTAATAGGAGCACTAAGCCAGTAGTTGTTTGTTTTTGACTAGTGAGTAATTCATCTGGACTGGATCAGCATTCAAAAATATTGTTGGAGTAGAAATCTTTGCATTGCATAAACTCGAATCTTTTAGTAAGGTATTGAATAATTGCCTAACACATGTGTGACCACTATGTTCCTACTATAAAGCTACCATTTATTGGGTACATCTTTCATTGACTTGAATGGGCCCTGGCAACTTTGTCATGCTCACTCAAATATCTCGCTGGTGGTGGCGTGTATGTTGGATCGTTAAATTCCCTTCAAAATGGTTGAGCAGAATGGTGCTGATTCATACGTCATGTTCGTGAACGGGCGCCGCTAGTAGGGACTGCTCAGCTCAGCTGCCATGGCCTATTTTAATTACTAAATGTAATTTCTTTTTTCTTTTAATTTCGGACGCTTTTAATGTGCATGTCTTTACATCGTTCTCACATTGATAATATGAACATAAATGATGTAAACAACATCATGATTTAAAAGTGTCCATGGACGAGTTTATTGCCCGTTCTTCTCCATATGTACCTACTACGCTTTGGCATTGACAATTCAAAAGTGCCTGTAATTGGTTTATTTGTAATAAAATCTTTGAGTTTACATGCTAGCCTAATAACTCGGCAATACTACTTTGGAGCATGACGGCTCCAGCCTCACGTTTCAAAGCAACAGACAACGTTTATCAGAGAAGGAAAAGGGGAGCGCCAGGGTAGATCGCATAGCTCGAATTTTCTTACTTTTCGTAATTTACAGGTCTGTCAGTCTATACGTTGTACGACCGTAACAAGTAAGTGTTTACGGTTTTGAATTACACGGTCTTCCGTCATCCCTCTTAATTAAGGAATATGAAGATAAAATTCACGGGAAGAAAACAATACGACCGTTTATACCAACATTTATTTAAAAACATGACTACATTCACCCCAAACCAAGTGCATTAAAATTATTGCTAAATACTAAAATGTCGCTGGCGATACACAACATAACCAAAATAATAAGGAAAACACGATTCCCAAAAATAATGTAACTTTAATTATTAATATTTATAACCAGTTTCAATTCGAAAGAGATATGTGCTTGTTGAGATATCTGTTAGATTTTAAATATTAATGAGAATTATCAACAGACCATGATTGGACAAAAATGTAACAAGACACAAATGGAATGATCTGTTAGCAGGGCCATATTACTATACCCGTAAAAAGTATCGAATTCACTGGTATATTGTTTGAAATAAATATGTCATATAGACAACACGACTCTTCAAGATACCGAGCCCAGCCCAACGACAAATTAATTCCATTGTGACAAAAAAAAAAAAAAATACTGACAGACAATTCCGTTTCAATATTAAAAACTAAATTGAATAAATCACTTAACAGTCTAACTTAAACATTCCATAAGTCTTAAATAAAATTGGACCGACATTAAATAAAAATAAATACATAAAGTTCATCATCTAACTACAATATAATAATTATACTGATTTGTTTAACAACCAAATGATTATGCTACAAAATGCATTGGAATACATTGTACGGGTGGATTATTCAGCGATGACTGTCTTTTTAGCGTTCAGCTGTGTTATAATCTCACTATTTTATTTTAGGGTTGCCATAGCTAAATAATGTGCCTGTTGAGTAGAATTTTTGTACTGCAATGGTTTGGATAGTTTGTTCTTACATTTAGTGATGTCCAAAAGGACGGTGTTTTGTTCGCCTTTAAATGGATGTTAACGTTCACAGAATGTTTTTTTTTTTCTTTTTTTGACAAATAGCGTTTGATCACGCTGTAAATTTTTTTGTAAAAATAACGGACAATTTTTAAAATTAGATTTTTGAGAATGTAAAACAGTTAAAAATACTTAAATACATACAGGAAAATATGCTCTAAATTGACCTTTAATTTAAAATTTTGTAGTAACCCGTGTAACAATCCGTGTATTCGTCAAATAATTCGCAACTGAAGTACACTAAACCATAGACACATCCAGACGTGTAGACTGCACACTTGCGTAGTTTTGATATAAAAGAACGACAGTGATGTAGAAAGTTTTCTGTTCACCTTATCTGACCTTACATTCGAAATGTTTACCTGTAAATACAAAAAAAAAAACGTGTTAAAATCAAGTTATTGCAAAACATTAGTTTTGGTTTAAAATTCATTCAGCTTTCTAATACAAATTTTGAAGTAAGAAATCCAGCAAATTAGTGAAGTCCAAATGGGAAGATATAGAGCTGAAATATGGACGATTCTCAATCTTAGTTCTGATTGAAAATACCAAAATAATATTAACACGCATAAAATACTGAAAGGGTCTTTTGGCACCGTTGGCGTTGACGGTACTGGCGGCTACTGATGGTAAACATTTGTATTTTTTTTTTTGTGAAATGTATTTAAAAAAATACAAGATGGCGGCATCAGTTCCGATTTTGGCCACGCGCCAAAAGACCCTAGCGTAGCAAATACGTACTGCTGCTGCACATGGTCCATGGGCGGCGCCATGCGGCACACCAGCTGCACGGCCGAGCCCACGGCGGAGCGCAGCGCGGCCGGCAGCGCGGGCTTGGCGGCGGCGCGCTCGGCCGCCACGCGCAGCTCGCGGAACGTGTTGCGCGTGTACGGGTTCCGCCGCGACGCGTAGCGCCACGTCACGAAGTAGTAGTACACGAAGGGCGTGAGCAGCCCGCAGTAGCCGCTGTGGGCGGGTGGATACAACATTATGAACTACTCGTAAATATGAGATTGAATACTAGAAATGGCCGGCAGTTCAACCCAAATTAAAATTAGTTTTCTTGACACATTCCCCAACTTCGTTAAAAGTGGTCTTCTTCAGCAACATGTTCGTAATGACAATAACAATCCTATTGATTTTTTGCAATTCTACCTAGATCTCATCATCATCCTTTTCCCAATTATGTTGGAGTCGGCTTCCAGTCTAGCGGGATGCAGCTGAATACCAGTATTTCACATGGAGCGACTGCCTATCTGAACTCCACAACCCCGTTACTGAGTAACACAAGGTAAGACTTTCGGGCTTGTGACGACGCGTAACTATAGATCCACGAATGTGAGCCGGGACCAACGGCTTAACGAGCTTTCCGAGGCACGGAAGAGGGGTCTTGGTATGTAAACATGGTCACCCATCCACGGACCAACCGCGACCGCGCTGATCGATTGACGCGTGCGGCTATTATTGCTTCATCACAAGCCCCAACTCCGCCCACCCATGAATGTATATCTGACAGTAAGTATGTTTGATCAGAATCTTATGTACCTGTATTCGACATGTACGTATATAAATAAGTAGGTGTATACTCACAAGAGCGCCATGATGGCAACGAGCGGGAACAGAATGATCTCCGCGAGCGCGGCAGCGCGCAGGATGTTGCGCGACTGGAACTCCACCAGCGAGATGAGTAGACGCGCCACCCACATGGAGTTCTGGCCGAGGGTCTGTGGAGATTATGAAACAAAACAGATTAGCGTTAAATTATTGTTTGTCCTACAATGCTGTGTGCCGTGTGGGTCCAAAGTGTGATGGTACTGCCAACTTAACATCAGTTAGCATCAGCCTACTTCCTGCTATTGTATCACATTAAAAAACTTATGTCCTTATTAAAGGCACGTGTATCTGTGATAAATGAACCCATTATTCTTTCTTTTCTTTCAATCTTGGGACTTTTGGTACCACTCCAGCTAACAACTTTCGGTGATAAGCCGAAGCGTTAAAAATCTAACAGCACGCTTTATTAAGGGGCACGCGCTAAGGCATTGCGCGAAATTCAAGTTAGGTAAAACAGTAGAAAATTTGAATTTTTCAGGCTAACCTGGTGCTTCCCTCTTAAATCAGCATTCATGTAGGTTTCTCTAAATGTTATTTACGTTTCCACACAGATTTTACTAGTACGATTGCATGTTTGCATTTCATGTTTGTGTTGCATTTTATGCACATGTGAGCTTTTTAATGACTTAATTGTGAAATGATGAATTTACATAAGTAGGAATCAAGCCAGCTCCTTCCTTGCAAAAATTCGTGAATATTTTTCCGGAAGTTTAACAGTGAAAACAGACAGCCATTATGTAAGTGCACATCTTTAGATTGTATCAAGATCAGGGTTTAGATAACTACGACCGCAGCGTCTGTTAAAGAATATTAACAGTTGTGTTACAGTAATTATAACTTACATAGGTACCACTTTCTTTTTTTATAATTATAACTACATAATTGCAATTTCCATTATAATTGTTCACAAGTAAATGTTACCATTGTGTCTGTGAATAACCCTGTTGCACAGTTGGGTGGAAGAGATATAGAATGTAGGTCTCTCTCACACAGCAAGGTTTTAATCTTAACCTTCTCATTGTTAATTCATAAGTATATAACGACTGTACTTGAACTTTGAACCGTTGTCTTGTCCTTAGATGACTGATGCTTGCTTTAGCACTGTGAAGTTGTTTTCTGTCGATCAACACTTATTAAATTATTTTATTTCTGTAAGTAGGTTTGTACAAACTTTGGTACACGTCAATCATATTTTAAAAACTAGAGCAGGTCGGCGTTTCCTATGTGACTAGGTACTTTGAGAAGAAAAGCCGAAACAAATTCAGAGCTCAGTCTGTTTTAAGTTACTGACATCATTTTGGTCAGATCATGTGAAAACAATGCAGTCGGAGGCAATAAATGTCTTTATTGTTAAATTTAAGAAGATGCCTCCGACTGCATGAGATTGCTAATAGTATTCAGTCTAAAAGTCATCCTTTTCAAACAAGTTTCTTGTTTCCATCTTTTTTTTAATTAAAGTTCACTTTTTAAGCAGTCGGGTTTTTTTGGTTTTGTAAATTATTATTGCTGTTGCATCTATACATACAACAACTTTGTATTTTTATTTGTATAGCTCTCCAGCTAGAGCAATAGTGAACATCAGTAGTAATACATTAACATTGATAGCGCCTTTATTTCATAGCAGAAAGGGCGATTTTCGTAGTGAAAATGTTAGGATTCGCTTGGCCATCATCTGCCTAGCCTTTTCCCAACTATGCTGGGATCGGCTTACAATCTGGACCATAGTCATAGTCATTTATTCATAAAACAAGTAACTTGTATCTGAACTTATACACAAAATTACATATTTTTACAAACAATAAAAAATAAATTACAACAGTAAAACGTAAAATAAAAATAACAATTAAATCAAATAAATTCAAAAAGATTTTTTTTTTAATGGTTAGATCAATAAATTAGAATTAACAAAATGAAACACACAAGGAGCACGGCTGTTCAATAGTTTACCGGAAGACATAAAAAAGTGTGACAGTGTAAACACATTCAAATATAGATTAAGACAATACATCACAACATTTGAAACAACACAATGCTAACAATGTTTCCAACACCCTAGAGGTGACTAATATTAACATTAAGTACTAGTTATAACAATTCTTTTTTTAAGTATCTCATTTTAAGCGAACTGTTTTTTTAACTTATTATGAGAAATAAAGTTCTTTAAACCCAAACAAAATTTTACAACCCATGATTATCTCGACACAATTACAATTACATACCGGACGAACAACCCAGTTACTTGGTGATACAATACCCCTTGGTAAGACTGGTTGTCAGACTTTCGGGCTTCTGACGATGCGTAACGACTTTCAAAGATCCACCAGCAGCTAAACGTGTTTTCCGAGGTATGTATGCTATGATGGTTGGTATGTAAAGATGGTTACCCATCCACGGCCCAACCACGACAAGTTTAGCTTAACCTGATCGATGACACGTGCAATACGAGAAAACACCAACTTAAACGGAAGATATTACTTTCGTTTTCCATATTCGACTACAAATACAATGTTATTTTGCATATTAACTTCACAAATCAGATGATTCACGTTATTAGTATGCATTTGTTACAGAGTCATGAATTGCCTTTGTTCATCGAATAATGGGTCAAATTCATTGTTTTTATTTAAATGATTCATTGATTGATGGAGTATAGTCAATAAAAAGGCATTAAGCTACACTATCGCTGTCTATACTAATAATCTACTAATATTATAAAGAGGAGAGATTTGATTGTTTGTTTACATTGAATAGGCTCCGAAACTACTGAACCGATTTGAAAAATTATTCCGCTGTTGGGAAGCTACACTATCCCCGGGTGACATAGGCTATATTTTATCCCCGTATTCCCACGGGAACGGGAACTACGCAGATGAAAGCGCGGAGCGCTGCTAGTCTTCAATACTTTGTCTGTTCTTAATATATTTTATTCCATTCTTAAAAATGTTATGAGGAACCAATACCAATTCCATTACCATTTTTGTTATGTTGTTCATAAATTAAAAAATAACTACATAAATTAATAGGGCTAATTAAACAGAAATATTAAACCACCTTTTGTACTTATGTGAGTATGATTGTATGCACAGTTAACTGGTTTTCTACTTCAAGATCTATTGCTGATAATACTTAAATACGATACTTAAATATAAATAAACAATCTATTCAAAGAAAAAGTTTGCTATAAATGTAAGGAAAATCTATTAGGAAAATATCTATTACGATGCGATAGTGTTTTGATAAAAATCAATGTCGAGCGCCTGGTCGCGATAGTGATAATTGTGATAAATGAACTACCCACAATATAGAATTATTTTTATTGGCAGGCATTAAAAAGTATGCAATACAACAAAGTATGCTCATCATAGGATGGATTTTAGTTCTATAAAATTTCCCGTTTGTACCTATGCATTGAGCAGCAACGCAATGTGATGGCTCGTCACTAGAAGCTACTGCACCGTAGGTGCTCAAAAGGGAATAAAGTGGGATTTTGTTTTTTGGTCTCCTTGGAGCACCACGTTAAAGTATTGATTGGTGCTCAAATGGGAATTCCTTTGGTGCTCAATGCATAGGTGCTCAAACGGGAATAACATTTACCTGGCCCAACTTCAAAGTTTGAGCTGATACAAAGGATGAAAATGATTTTTATCATTTCTCGGTCTGAGAACTCGGAACCATCACGCTCAGCTAGACCAACTCTGAGTGCATTACACTAAGTATTTTACCTTGTTATAAAGATAAATTTTCTCTAATCTCCCAAGCATAATCTTAACCACCTTGGCAGCCTTTTAAAGATACCGCAAGCCATAACAATTTTGTATGAATCGGAAGTGTGTCATTCGAGTCATACAAAAAGTTATGGCGTCAATCAAAATCACTGCTGGCTGTCACTTTCCAACACGCTGTGCCCTTACATTTCACCCACATTAACTATGTTATGGAGGAAGTAAGCAATTAAATATAATTGTAATAATACTTGTGTACTTACGTCCAGAATGGTGAGCGAGTAGGACGCGGCGTGCAGTAGCGCGAACAGGAATATGGGCGTCAGGATCACTGTGTGCTGGTCAAGGTGGTATCTTTGCACGGGGATGGAACACACAAAAACATATATTCTTATAAATCAAATATAGGGGATGTTGCCCTAATTTTTTATTTATTTAACCTATACTGTCCAACTACTGAGCAAAGGCTCAATTTTTTTCCAAGCATCTTTTTCCAGGGTCAACTCGATTCAACCCTTGCAATAAGCGTATACGCCGTCTCGCCACCTCTTCTTAGGCCTAATTAAAAACTAACAATTTTAATTAAGTCTTGCTTAAGTAATTCAAATTAATTAAACAAATAATTTTTTATTTATTTTTTATTATGCATTCCTTAACTGATTTGGGTAATTATGAAAGATATTTTTTTTTATAAATTACCGACTTCAAAAACTTATTTCTACTACCGATTACTATTTTACAAAATAGTGTATGTTATTTATTTGTGATTTCCAACAAAGGATGCATGCAATACAAATCACAATAATAAAAAGGTTATTTTAAGTGTGCTCCTTCAGTTACAGCAGACCACGGCATGCACATGTAACTAAAAGAAAATGAATGTTGAAAATAAAAATGGATAAATTATGAAATTAGAAGTAGCGTAAGTAATTTCTTGCTTCAAAAATATTTTACGATGACCTCTGTGACTTACATCAACTGAATGGCAATGTTATTGGGACCATTATTAATGAAATATTCCAATATTTGAACTCTGCTCATTCTATCAGACGTGATAATGGCTATAATAAAATGTAGAATGAATTAATTAATTTTATTTATTTATAAGGAAACCTGTTCCCATACAATTAGACGAAAGATGGAAGGTCGAATCTTAGAAAACACGTGACAAGATTACACATCGTTCCTTAATAATTCATTGTATGTACTAGTGTTAGCAGAAGCCGTAGGTAAACAACAAGTACGCAAGCCCTCGTACACCACAATTAGAGTATTGAGTTATAAGCATAATACAATTACTAAAACTTATTTTTTTAACTAACTGTTACATATTATTAAGAAAATCGTGTTGGCTTATTAACGGCATTAGTTTGTGCATTTAAAGTTGAGTCTTATTGCCATTAAATAAGGTTGAATTTTCTTTGGCTCAATGGGCGGTAGGTAAGGCAGAATACATAATTTTTGAAAAAGTATCTATATTATAAATGACTAAACAATTCAGTAGACAATTATGAACAAATTACTTTCAATTACTTTTCGTTATGACCGTCCAGCAAAACGACAAAAAAAAAAGTACTTATGAGTACTTAATTTTTACGTTCAAATCTGTCACCCTAGTTATACAGATAAATGACGTTTGTTTTTATAACGCTTTTATTAGCTCGGGTTGTATGTATGTATGTATCTACGAGTATGTATGTAACGGAATCTTTGAGCCTAATTTTCACTGGTTTCTAGACGTCTGATCAACTTGAAACTTTGCACACGTCTTAAGGGCCGATGACAATGCAATAACCCGATAAAAAAATTCAAAAAAATTAATTAATTTAAAAAAAAAAAACCCAAAAAAAATTGATCGAACTAAAAAATGGAAAATAAATAATAGTTAAAAAAAAAACTAAAAAAACACGCTTTTATTGGTGACCGAACTAAAAAGTAGAAAATTATTTTTAATTACAAAGAGTTTATGTAGGAAGTCAATAATTCAATTCAGAGTAAAAAGCGTGCTGCTTTCTTATTTTCTACTTTTTGCCAAAATGCGCTATATTTTCCGCCAGGAGTTAATATTAAAATTTCAGCGCTAAGTGACCCAAAAAAGCGCTAGGGAGTGGGGCCAAATCTTCCATGCGGGCCCAGTGCGAGTTGGAAGATGCTACATGTCTTCCAATTTTTGGCTAAACGACATGTCGTTTTCGTCACTATGTTTTCCTCTACCGTTTGGAGAACAGTGGTGATGATATAATTAACACAAAGTAAGTTATCTGGGTTCGAACTTACGACCTACAATTCGTAAGTCGCGGCCGTTACCACTGGGCCAAAGTCCTCCAAATAAACAAATTATGTGTCAAAACACCTGTCGAATACACAACCTGCTTCATTGACGAAGTCGGTTAACAAAACCATTAAAGTAATACAATAGAACATAAATACGTCAGCTTAGCCAAGTTCCTACGTGAGGGAACTTAGTAAGGAAAGCTTTTACGTAATACTATGATAAAGTAATTAGAATGTACAGATATATGAGAATGATGACGTAGGCGCTCACCTTGAGGTGGACAAACTACTCAAATATGAATTAATAATAAATACTTGATACAGTATAAACTACGACTGCTCCGAGATAAATTGATACTGGGACATTCGACACTTTTTTATTAAAACATTTAGAAAAAGATATTTAAATGACTTTATAAAAAGGTACTTAGCATACTTATTACTTTTCATTAGCAGCGTGTGACTTTAGAACGCATTTAAAAAAAATTGTGTATTCAATTAAAGTTGAACAAATATCAACTTTATCTTATTGTTTATAAAGTTGATTTCAGAATGACTAGCACTGTTGAAAAAGGCATAAATAAGTTTGTGAGGTTTGTAGCGCATACTGAAATGCGAAGGTGTTATTATTGTTTTTCCAAAGACACATATTTGTTTACATGTTTGGAAACTATGTCGCGAACGCAGTATAATCTTCAATAAACCTATAGTCTCGTGCATTTATCAAAATAGTGCAACAGAGATGTAACCCAAATATCAAAATCGGTAATTCCAGCTACATGAGCCATGTCGGCAATGCGTCTACCGGTATTTCATCATGCACCATGCTTGTTATCAGGCTCTATCCATACCCACATCAACGACGACAGACCCATCGATCGCCGTATAAAATCATCATCATCATCGACGAGAATGACGAATTTCATTGGGTACAAACTTTCACCCTCTATTTAACCCCTTTTGGGGATGAATTTTCAAAAATTCTAGACCCAGTGGTTTAGGCTGTTTGTAACTTAAGATGTTAATTCAGTAGATATTTGAAAAGGATACACAAATTAGGCACCACATTCATGAATATGAGCGAGTAGAAGAGGTAGTGCGCGCTGTCTTCCAGGAAGAACCTCGCCAAGAACTCCCGTGAGATAGAGATCTCGCGCGCCGGGATCCTCTGGTGCAGGCGGAGCGCTGATGTGGCCGCGTTCGCCAGCAGCGCCTTGTAGAAGGCCGATACTGGGCTGTGGGGGAAGATGGGGGTTAGGACACCAGCTGAATAGAATACTCAAACAATAAATAAACACACCAAAAATACAGACATAAATGTAGGTTTTTTTTTGTTTTTGAAGCCGGACCAGAAAGTGACCTTTCCTGCACCACATTTTAAACAGCATGCTTAAAACTTGTTTAAAGGCAGGGCCAGTAATGACAAAAGCAACAAAATAAAAAATAAAACTTTTGAACTCTGTTAGTTAAAACAATAAACAAGTAGCAAGAATTAACTTCTTTAAAAATATTTATTATTATTTTATAAACTACATGTTTTAATTCCGAACACAAAGTAATTTTTTGCTCCGTTGATGTAATTGCCGTATGGCGTTTCAGTGTAAGGATAAATAAAATAAATATAGTTGTCAATTAAAATTTGCAGTTACATTAGAGGTCACATCATCTTTAAGACCATTTCTAACACAAAATCAAAGGTTATTTTAATCATTGATCAATGATGGATGACAAACACTTTACTCAAGGTTATATGATTTTTTTGTGAGTAACATAGGTACTACATAAATAAATCATTTTGGAATAATTACTGAGCAATGCAAGTGTTTACTGACAGTAGCTAAATGTGTTTCAAGGTTTTCTTTGCCTTGTTAAGAAAATTAATGAAATAAAGAAGTAAAGAAAAATAACTTATTTTAAAATTCTTAGCAAAGATTCAAAACAACAAGATTTCTTTACAGCAATTATGTATTATATCACTGCATATCAACAGCAAATCCTACTCTTGATGTCTGGTATGTTATCTCATAGACTATTTACTTATCAGATTATGTAGAGATCCTCTTTATATATTAGTGTAGATTCCCACCAATATATAGGTACTTACATATATATATTTAATTGCATATTTTTTTCTGCAATTAAGCTGACAAATCATAAATAAACAATGCATTAAGATGGGGAGTTTTTATTTTTTATTTAGTAATTCAGTCTAAAAGAATATTCCATGGCAAACATTTCAAGAAATAGAAGATGGATTTCATTCAAGCAATGAAAAGAAAACTTTGAGCTGTTAATTCTGAAACAAAGAGGTACAGGTCATTGTTTTCAGTATTATTTTAATCTTCATTGTCTTAATTACTGGACAAAGGTAACCTTGATTTAACTGAATATGCAGGAACGTTATACCTGAACTTCCATTGTTATAAATTGAAATAATTATTTATAACAACCTTGCTTAAATGAAACTGATGTTTATACTTGTATATTGCAGATTTAGCCCTTTTTGCACATTTCGCATTTTTTTTTTTTTTATATTATCAGATTTAAACACCTGTTGATGTGGTTTCAATCTTTTATTGCACCAGTGGGTAAAATATTGCGAAATTTTATATCTAACTTTAGGAATCTCATTATTGATAATATTATGTACAGATTTTGAAAAGTTTTCAATCTTTTATATGAAGAAAATAAACTAAAATAATTGAAAGAAATTAATAAAATCATCTTAAAAATCACATTTGTCACTAATAGATCTCTAAAGTCATTTAAAATTAAACTTACTTGTTAAACAAAGGCAGTACATATCCTATGGTGAAGAGTACAGTCAGTACTCGGATAGCCCATAGGGCTACATCTATTTTGTTGGCATTTACGTGGGCTTTCAGAGCCGGAATACCCTTGGGAGGTCCTGCATCTCCGGCTTGGGGTTCTGTTTCTGCCATTTTCTAAAAAAAATAGTATGGTTTTAAGAAATATCAACAATTACTTCTGGATTAATTAAAGCCAATGCCAATTAGTTTGATACAATTCATAGTGAAGTAAATGAATTTTCTAATGTCACTAAGTTCTTTGGAAATGCATTGTTACATTTTCTGCATGCAATATTTTTATTCAGATAGGAAAAGCCGACCTCATCTATTAAAAAAAAAATATGATTTACGTGTAAAAGTGTTTGTACAAACCTACTTACAGAAATAAAATAATTTACTACCAACTATTGATTGAAATGAACATTTATAACCTATGAGGTCATTATATATCATGCAGCCACCGGTATTTTTTATTAAAAATAAGTAGGTATTTTCAAGTAATGGCTAAACTACAACTTTGATTTAAAAGTCAGTTAAAAATAGTGCACCAACTCATAATAAAAACTTAAGGAAAATAGTAACCACAAAGTTGCTATGTCATCAAGGAATTATGAAATTCATAAAAAAACTAGTAGTTTCACTCAGCCTCATTTTATCAGATAACAATAGATAAAAATTCAGTTACACATTCTCGTACTTGCTACAGTGAAACCACAATTATACGCTAACTTAATGCGTTTACGTGACCACGACCAAAGTAGAAAGTGCCATTTAAAATACTTTTTTGAAGAAAAAACTGGAACAGTAGGCCATGCATGAAATTTTTGGACACTTCACTCAAATTGAAATATTAATAATAGCGTTAAAGGCTCTATGTGTTCGTATTAACATAACGCGACGACCAAGGACGCAATAACTCGGAAAACCAGTTTCAATCATCAATTATTAACAAAATTATTACAACAGTACTTTAATGGTGTCATCATGGTTTTCATGGCAAAATAGCATTTTTTTATAAAAAATATTTTCTAGTTTACTTACGTTCTACACTAATTACTTAAAACACAGATAAATATAATATTTAAATTAAAGTTCACAAAATGTTCACAACGCAACAAATCGAACATGCATGATTTGCCGAATGACATTTGACAGATAGATAGAAAAACTTGCCAGCTACGCATACCAGCCAAGAGTTGCAAAAACCGATGTTTTTCGACACTGGTTATGAGCAAAAAATCCAGCCATTGAGGAATACTTTTTTTTACTAAAGGCAAAAGTGGGCAGTTGTCAGTCCACTGACTGCTGACCACAGACTACAATATATGTCGCATTCCGAAATTCAACAAAAGTGAAAATATCGCGAAGCCAACCAAAATAAAAATCAGTACTAATGATTTTATAGCTCTTAAATTTTTGACTATTCAATTTGGTCGGGTTCGCGATATCATCACTTTTGTTGAATTTCGGAACGCGACAATAGTATCTGCTGACTGACAGCAATCTACAGCTGTCAGTCGTCCCAGCTGTTGTTATTAATTTTTTAACCAACAATACATTACATTTATTATTTCCCAAATAAAATATTTAATATGATGTACAAAAGTTGTTATTATAGTAAACTGAAAAACTTTATAAGAAGTAGTGAGACTTTCAGGAAATATAGCGTCATAGCCGCTGTTTTAGAAAAGCCGAATGTCGGCAATGTTACCGAAATAAAGGTTACCTATTTCTCTACTGAAAACCTGTAAAAAGAATGAATGAATTACAATGCTAAGTTTATTCTTGTGTTTTAGGGTTGGGTGAAGAATTTACGAAAACAGAAGGACCTTATATTCGCCGACGTGAGTGATGGATCTTGCGCACAGAGACTACAGATAGTTATCCCGAAAAATCTTACAACAGACTCATTATCTTATGGTTCCTCGGTCCATGTTACTGGAAAACTGTCAAAAAGCCCAAGAGGACAGTTGGAACTCGTCGCAGACGATGTTAAAGTACTAGGATCCTGTGTTGTACTGGATGGCTACCCGTTTAACCCAAGAACTACACATCCACCAGAATACACTCGCCAGTACCTACATTTACGTTCCAGAACTAACTATACCTCGGCCATGTTACGAATACGAAGTGCCGTAACTAAGCATATTTATGACTATTTTGCTGCAAATAGTTATACAAACATACACACACCTATACTTACTTCAAATGACTGTGAAGGCGCTGGAGAAGTGTTTAAGATACAGCCAGACAGTGAAGAGACGGTCAAAGCTATGATGCAGGAGGGTAATGATAGAGATTCTGCATACTTTGGCTCAAAAACATTCCTGACAGTATCGGGACAGTTGCATTTAGAAGCAGTTTGTAGAGGAATGGGTAATGTCTACACATTTGGTCCTACCTTCAGAGCAGAAAACTCCAGATCCAGGCTCCATTTATCAGAATTCTATATGTTAGAAGCTGAACTAGCATTCTGTGAAACCCTAGACCAGTTACAGGGGGCAATAGAAGACTTATTGAAATATGTTTTCATTGAGACAAGAAACACCAATGAGGCTGATTTATTCTTGATTGACAAACAGAACAAGGCTCCTAGTTGGGTCACCAAGGAGTTTGTAACACTTACTTATGATGAAGCTAGACAGATTCTGCAGAAGAAGGGCTCAACATTGACAGATGAGGGCATAAACAAGGAGCAGGAGTTGACCCTGGTGGAACATTGCAATGATGTGCCAGTGTTTGTAGTGAAATGGCCGAAGGATATGAAGTCCTTTTATATGAAGGGATGTTCTGAAGACAACACCAAGGTAAATGACAGCATCTCAATTTGTTGATAATAGGGATGTCTCAATAGTTATCTTCTTCATAGTTATTTAAAATGTTATTTTTTTCTACCTGAATTGTCCCACTGCTTATCAATAGGGAATTTTCCGATTTCATAAAAACTATTTTAATTTGAAGATTGGGATGTTATAATTAACAGAAAAATAAAAATAAATTTATGAATACACATTTTCTCCATTAAAAACGATTAAAATCTAATTTATTTTTCGTTGTTTTGAATTTACCGCCAAAACGCTCTTTACGATGACTTTTTATCACGTGACATGTGACGTCAACTTTGTTTATACGGCACCGGTACAAATACTTTAGTTTGGCGCCGTTTTAGAAGTATTTGTGCACAGAGGCACCGCACACCAGTAATATCACTTTATATCCATTAAAAATCTTGTTAATTATAAGCTCGACATTCACTTATTTACTTACTAACTACTTTAGTTTACACAAAGTTGACGTCACGTGATAAAAAGTCATCGTAAGAAGCGTTTTGGCGGAATTCAAAACAACGAAAAATAAATTTGGTTTATATAGTTTTTAATTGAGAAAATGGATAGAAATCAATTAATTTTATTTTTCTGTTAATTATCTCGTTCCAATTTTCAAATTAGAATAGTTGGAAAGCTTGTGAGCTTACAAACTTTCCCAGTACCTATACAAGATGATTATTAATTTTATTTATGAAACATTCTCACATTTCATTTTCAGGTGGATGCCTTGGACCTTCTAACACCCATCACAGGTGAAGTCGTAGGCGGAAGCCTAAGAGAAGACAACTATGAGAAGCTCAAGTCAAAACTACCATCAGAAAGACTGAACTGGTATCTAGAGCTGAGGAAGTTTGGTAATATACCCACTGGAGGATACGGTCTCGGGTTAGAGAGATTACTCCAAGTTATCTGTAAAGTTAATAATATTAAGGATACTTTGCCATTTCCTAGGTGGCCACATAATTGTGATATGTAGGTGAATGTTAGTTATTTTGTGTTGTATTATGTTCTGGGCAATCACATAAAATAGCATACCAAAACATGATAAGGCTGTGTAGATAATATTGAAGTGTAAAGTGTTATGCTATCACAAAATTTAATTATTGAAGAGAAACTGAACTTTGGAGAAATGTTTTTTTTTTGTGATATCTCTGTAAACCTTTTTTGTGTAGAAAAAATGCTTATTTTACGGAATTCAACACTAATTTGTGAGATAAATGTAAATTATGAAGCTATAACTTAGTGTTAATAAAATAAAAGTTATATAAGTCAGTTGTATTCTGAATTTTTATTTTTCACTATGTGGTGCGACTGTGTTGTTCTAGCAGAGATCCACTACACAAATATTTCAGAGTAGGGTAGGGTAAAAATAAACACAAAATAAAGTTGATGTAAACATTTATTTACAAGATGTAAACTAAACAAACAAACCATTGTGATGAAGTTCCACCTTGCGATAGTGAAAGGAAAGTTGATTGAAAAAAGATTAGGTAAAGGATTGGTGCTTTCCGATTACCATAAGTTAAAACAATAAAATTAAACTAACACCTTTTTTAATTATCAAAATTTATACATTTTTTTTGTAATTATTTTAGAAAGATTTTATTTAATAAAAGGGAAAATCCACTGTTGTGGCAAAGAAAAAGTATCTTAAGGTAATAAAACCCTTCAAACGCAGAGATTCTCTATAATTAAATATTTACACATTCATCAGTCATACAAATTCATACAAACGCAGTTACAATTTGTACCCTTATAAATACTACTAAATATTTACAGACAGTCCTACACAGGCTGATCAAATATTTACATTTACTACATGATATACACAATTAATTAGTCAAACAAAACGCACGTTCGTAGTTAAATAAGTCGTAAACTTAAGTTTAATATCACATTTCGTTTTAACAATTCTTTTGAGACTTCATATGGAAGGTTGACATCATCTCTTTAAGAGAGGTTAGAATGGTTAAACTAGTTTATATACTGAGATATAGGAAGATAAAGATACATTATTATTATTACATATGTGGCAGTTTTATGGTTATATATTGCGAAGCTAAAGAATACAAAGACAATGAATACACCGCGGCATAATAGCCTACACCTTTCCATATTTATCCCACAAGTTACAATGAAACTCCGTTTCATTACGATTGGCTACATATTAATAGCAATTTAAAACTATCAGAGTTAATTAATCAAATCCTATACATACATACAATCATTTACGTGATGTATTCGATACGTATTCATACATTTCTGAGCCTCGTTAATCTCGAATAATCCCGGCGCAACACTGACGAAAAGTAGAATAGTTACTAATGACAGAAATAGACTCGACTCGATGACTGTGTCAAATCGAAGGGTGAAAACAACAAGAACTTACTCTATATAAAACTTTTTGGAGTCTTCGTCAGTTTTTCGTCGACTTTAAGAGGTAAATAAACTTTCAAAATGCATCCATTGCTGGAAACAATAAATCTTACGATAAGTAAGATATATTTGAAATGAATGTTGCCCTACTCTAGGATTCCTTCCCTGTATCTTGGTGCGTTTACAGACACAAACACAAATATGCACCTAAACCCGGAACACATCTTTAAGCCACACAAGAGTTTTGCAAGCAAGCCAACCCTTTAATTATTTTGTATGAATGAATGAATGCACAAAATAAGTTCATTAAAACCCTAAATTGTAACAGGAAGTTAGAACCATAAAGCCCTATCTAATTATTGCCTAAACTGTCATTACATTATCATAATCAACAATAAACCAACTAATTCAGTCATCTGATTCAAATTCTATCAATTGGTTGATACGCCAACATAACGATTAATTCATTAAAACCTATTTATTGCGCATATTATTCTGAATCCGGGTTTTTATTTATGTTCAACATGATTTTACATAATTATTATCAGTCTATGGATTACCATTCCACATTGTTTTACACCTTATTTAGTAGTTAATGAAAATCGTTGCTTGATTAAATTTGTTGGTTTTACTAAAACCTTAAAAAAGACGCTTAATTAGACGTGTCCAGTCATTAGCGAGATTACAAATATTTAAATTTAAAAACACGAACTATGTAGACAATCACTTTAGCTGCTATTAATCACTAACCAGTAGCTAATGGAATATATTAGCAACATTAAAACATCTCGTACTCTACTAAAGACTGGATACATAGAAACAAGCATCACTTTACATAATAGAGCATAACCCAGACAGTTCATTGCCTTTATTGACCGGTGGTTGCCTGCTGAACTTCACGTTTTCTAAGCCTGGCTTTAGAGTATACTCCATCTCTGGTTCTTCACCAGGTGGTAAAGGTTCATCATCAGCGCTGATATCCTCTAGCATCTTGTCTTCCTGGTTGGTGACGAAGGTTGGTAAAGACTTGGAGATGTTGATCCGTATCCCGCCGAGGGGGATGGCTGTGGCGGGCGCGTTGGCTGCGTCGAGTTGTAAGTTGCCGTCGATAGATGACTCCACTGTGGCGTGCGTGCTGTCTATTCGCGCGTGGACGGACTCTTCTTCGGCTGTTACTATCGGCTCGTCGTCTGTGGATAAGGAAATAATAGTTGAACAAAAATAAAGACATTATCAGAACAATAATCTTCACTGCTAACACTCATTAGTCGTAAACCCTGAATAATAATAGGTCTTTACCTATGAAATTGCCGTTTTGTATGAAAAAATTTAAACGAATTTTTTTCATGAATTTTTTATTTGTATTAATCGAAGTAATCACCCATGCAATCAATGCACCTTTGCCATCGCAGTGGCAGTTTATTGATGCCCTTCTTAAAGAAATCAGCTGGACGGGAGGCAACAAATTCTTCAAAGGCATTTTGTACTGCCTCTCGGGTATTAAATTTTTTTCCCGCCAAGAAGTTATCCAAATTCTGGAAAAAGTAGTAGTCTGTAGGCGCAAGGTCTGGTGAGTAGGGCGGATGACGGAGAGCTTCCAACCCCAGTTCTTGCAACTTGGAGACCGTCTGCTGTGCAGTATGAGGTCGCGCGTTGTCGTGCAGGAGCAGCGGAGACGAGCGATTGACCAATGCTGGTTGGAGATGCGCCAGCTTCTCCATCATTGTGTTCAGTTCTTCACAGTACACATCTGCAGTAATGCTCACCCCGTTTGGTAAGAAGCTGTGATGAATCACACCGGCGCTAGACCACCAAACAGTGACCATCACTTTTCTAGGGGTAAGTTTTCGTTTAGGGCATTGTTTAGGTGCTGAACCAGGATCCAACCAACTTGCTGAGCGCTTACGGTTATCAAACAGAATCCATTTTTCATCGCAGGTAACAATGCGGTTCAAAATTCCTTCATTTGTGTGTCTGTTGAGCAGTGCAAGGCACGTCTCGACGCGTACTTCGCGCTGGCGATCATTGAGTTCGTGGGGCACCCATTTGTCAAGCTTTTTTACCTTGCCAATTTGACGCAAATGGACCAATATTGTTTTGACGCTAACGTCGAAAGCTGCTGCTAATTCAGCCGTAGATTGTGTATCATCAGCTTCCACAATCGCCTTTAATTCGTCATTGTCGACCAAAGTCTTCGGACGACCGCGAGGTTCATTTTTCAGGTCGAAATTTCCAGAACGGAAGCGAGCAAACCAATAACAGGTGGTGCGTTGGTTTGTAGTGTTAGCTCCGTAAACGTCGTTGATGTTGCGTGCCGCTTGTGCCGCGTTGCTGCCACGACGGTACTCATATTCCATAATTACTCGAATTTTTAACGTATCCATGATGACGAAAAAGATTGAAATGCGATGAAAATGTAACACTAATCAATAAAGAAATGACTACTTTTAGAAAAAAAAATCCATGTTTTTAAAATAAAATTAATTTGAAATTAGAATTCTTAGCCAAACAAAAATTATTTTGATTTGAAATGGCCAGTACTGCAGAACGGCAATTTCATAGGTAAAGACCTAATATAACAGACTGGTTTTTATGTTCTATGAGCCATTTGCACAATGGGATCATATGCCATTGTAATTAAAATGTTTTGTTGTCAATGTGAATAAAAGTTATGAAGCGCGTTGGTAAATTGGAATGACTATACGGGTTCAGATAAAGACTATTTGGAATATATAATTTATGTAATAGTTTTGCCGATGGCGTTCTGTAGTTTCTGCCTACCCCCATTGGAAGAAGGCGTGAGTTTTATGTAAGTATGTAATAGTATAATTTAGTATCCGTCTTTCGGTCACTCCACTCAATCCATTTATGTTTGGCGAACTGCCAATAATAGACACATGGGGGCTATTTCTGTAGATAGATACATTTAACTTTTTCTCTTGAACTCGTCTACAATAAGAACACATAACTCACCAGGATCAACAGGCTCCTGCTTGACCTTGACATTGGTGAAGTCGATGTCCGCGAGCCGGTCGCGTTCCTTGCGCTCGGCGGTCGTCTCGTCGTCCGTGTCCACCTCGTCGTCTACCACTACTTCATCTACGGGCTCCGCTTTGAATACCACGTCGTCTTCTTCGCCTTCGTCGATCTGTAAGATGAGGAAAATATACGTTAATATCAATCTACTCAGTCAATTCTAGTCCACTCCTGCACATAGCCATTTTCCAAGTTGCATCACAACACCATACAAACAGGAGAGTTGAGGTATTATTCGCGATACATTTTTCTTTTTTTTTAAGCGTAGTAGGTACCTATGGAGAAAGACGCGCAAAAAACTCAAATATTTTCACAAAAACTTGGTAACATCATTCATGTGAAATGAAATTGTACAAGTGAGAACGATGTCAAAAGACGCACATTAAAAGCGTCCATAATAATTATAAAAGAACAATTCAGAAGTTTAAAAAGCCGTGCTAAGAGATGACCCTGCTGAATCCCTACTGGCGGCGCCCGTTCAAGAACATTTAGTACGGATCACTATTTAGATCAACCACTTTGAAGGGAACTTGATACAACAATTTCTGATCTAGTCTGAGTTAGTGAAGAATGACTCAATTCGTGTCATAACTTATACTGTCTGAAATACATAATGATACAGTCAAATAACTTAAACACAAAGAAGAGAGAAAGTGTGGAGTTTCTTGCCGGCTCTTCTCCATAGGAAACAACATTTTGGAACCGTGCACCTAGCTTCTGACGTTTCATAAGTGCCCATGCAGGTTTATATGAAATAAAAATATTTTGATTTGATTTAATTTGAAAGAAAATACATTTATTTAGATCTGGCTAAGAAATCACACGAACGTATTCTGCAAAACATATATAAAGAAATAAACACTACACCTAAATAATAATATCCACAAGTACTCACTTCAACCGGATCCAAATCCTTGGCGTCCTCAACGACCTCGACCACAGACTCGTTGTCAGACTGGTCCGCCGGCTCATCTTCCACGTCCTTGATCTCTATAGCCTCTTCCTCGGGCTTCTCAATGGGTGTGACGTCATCCGATGACTCTTGTGACATCTCCGCTTCTTCTGCTTTGTTTAGAGATGCCTAGAGGAAAGAATTAGGTTTTTATTTATCAGATTATAAAAAAACTTTTTTCAAAAAAATAACAACCAACTTCCAAAAAAACACTACAAAGTGCAAAATAACTTTATTCTTTTTCAGTTTTTTTTTTTTTCACTTTTTAGTTACCTACCCCACACCAATTCGAAATTTCATCATTCTTGGGGTCAAAACAATGCATACTTATGCGATAGCAACATTCGCGGTTGATTTGCTGTAATTTTTTGAAGAGTTCCGTTGTCTGTCTTCGAAACGCATCATCAGATCTATATTAAATTTTAATGGGACCATTTCGGAGTAAACCCCTTTCGAACAAAAAAATAATTTTGCAAATCCGTCAATATACGACGGAGTTATGCCCGAACATACATAAAAATATATATATATAAACATGTCGAATTGATCCTGATTGAACCTCCTTATTTTTGAAGTCGGTTAAAAATACTAGATTTTGTCCGCGACTTTGCCCGCGTGGAGGTCGGATGATGCCACGTGAACCATAACTATATACTTTGCCTTAACTCCGGTCATAGTCTATCTGTGTGCCGAAAAGACGTGGAAAGGTTTAGGCAATAAGAAAGTTCATAAAATCTGCAAATTTATGTTAACAATGGTCGATTTTAGACGATAGACAGTTTAACAACACTACTAAAATTTACACCAAGTCCAAAAAGCTCACCTTATAATCATCAAAGCACAGCGGATGGTAGTAATCCTCGTCGTGTTTGACGGAGTTCCGCAGATGCCACTCCTCCTTGTCCTCGTTGTAGAACTGCTGGAAGGAGTCCCCGCACAGCGCGCAGGCGTGGCGCGCCGGCGCCGAGGCCGCGGCCGAGGGCGGCGCCGCCGGGGCCGGCGCGGGCGGCGCGCCCGCCTCCTCGGCGGCGCCTGTGGCGGGCAGGCCGCCTGTCTCGAACCAACTCTTTTCTGTGGGGGAGGAACGGAGATTATCAATTAATGCATGTATAATAAAGAGATGATGTTGCATTTTAGATTATCAAACGAGCAAGTCTGTGATGCGACCTGTTCTTAATTGTCTTCTAATTTATTTTGTAATCATCATTAGCAGCTAACACAGGACACTCTTTTTATTTCTGAACATAGACGCCGCCGACCCAGGATTCTTGATTTAAAAAAGTTTATATGGGGATTCTTGCCAATTCTTCTCCATAGACTTTGACCATAGATATTTGATCAAAGTATGGTTTTAACCCTAGCCTAAAGAAGGAAACGTAAGGTACGGTTGTACCTTACGTTTCCTTCTTTAGGCAGTTACAATAGCAAAAACGGCTGTTGCCAATCAATTATTATTATTTGGTTAGACATACTAGCAGATAATTAGTTGATGCGTATGTATCAAAAAGTTTGGAGATATTTAATTGTCTATTCGATTTTTGAAGCAGTTTCTTCATCATCATCATCATCATCATTTCAGCCGGAAGACGTCCACTGCTGGACATAGGCCACCCCCAGGCTGCTCCACTTCGACCGGTCTTGTGCTTCCCACATCCAGCGGATTCCCGCTGCCTTCACAAGGTCATAAAACAGTTTAGCGTGGAAAATATCTAAATGATGAATTATCTCACCTCTCTCCTCCAAATCTTCCACTTCCTCATACTGCACCCAGTCAGACAGGTCATAATGCCACTGCCTTGAATGCGCCCTCCTAGCAGAGTCCCGATCTCTCCTATTCTGTCGGAAGTGCCAGTCGAGATGCTGCGAGTACCGCACGGTATGCTCCGGAGGGAAACGCGCGCCGCAACCCGAGCATTGCATGCCGCCGTAGAGACGGGACACCAGGCCGGGCTGTTTGCTGTACGGGGGGAAAAGAATATGTCATTTAAATGTTTGTGATGGAGAAATCAAATAAATTAAGTCGTGTGTTACAGGGTTGTCGTTAGTTCTTACTGCTGCACTCAGTGATTCCTTTTTCCTTTTTTTATTTAAAACATGTTTCCTTTTTTTATTACGTTTTACCGTAAAAAAACATGCTATTAGTTTTAAATACGTTTCGAATCAAACTTAACAAAACAATTTGTATTTTTTTTAAAGGATTTCTAAGTATCTCTAGTTTGGCAATCTACATAGTTTCAAAACGTTTTCGAAGAAACTTGCCAGTAACTTTTGTTATAACGAATTTATAACTAGAAAATGCATACACAACCAATTTGGTAAAGGGAGTGTGTAACATTAATCCATAGCTTATACAATGTACAAGTATAGTTGTTGTTTAAATATTTTTATTATTAAGGCTGTAAGTCTATAAATCAGACAAAGTCATTACCCTTTTCGTATTACGTGAGCGCATTGCTTCAGTGCGCCATTTAATAGTTTGTCATTAACAACCTAACTGATTGATGGTATAACCGTGAGAGAATTTTGACCTAATTACATTTAGCAATTAGGTCGATATTCTAATGGACTATTTGATGCTATTAAGGCACGTGATAATGCTTTCAGGCTCTTAGAGAATGGAGAGAAACCTATCATTGAACAAAGTATCAAACATTATAAGCAGAATTGAACAAATACTCACACTCTGAACGTCTCGATCCTCATAAAGTCAACTCTATGAATTCGATTCCTATCTTCTCTCGGCTTAGTCTTTTCCTCCACCTTAGCTTCCTCCGGCTGTCCATTCTGATCCTTCACTTGCACTATCCCTGTGGCCACTAGTTTCGCAAATAAATCCTTGACATTAATGTTAGGTAGTACTGGAACTGGCAGAGCGGGTGGATTTTCATCTGAAGGCGTTTCTAAGCCAGGAATCTTCTCTGGTTTGGAGAATTGTGGATCGGCGACGCTGTAGTCTGAATCAGAGGCTGGTACTGTGCTTGAAGGCATCACGCTTGCTAGCATGTCAAGACCTGAGTAATGAGAAGGGAATAAGAAGTTTTTATTCGCCAAAAATTACAGAAGGACACAAGAAATAATATGACGATGATTGACCAACTCAAACACTAATTTGTATGGTCCTCATATGACCAAGATTATGTCTGGATTGTGACGTCAATTTTGTTGCAGTATTTCTTCTCAGAGTAGTCAGATCGGAATCACCAAAGTCAGATGACTTTGGTGTAAAACATTTTTTTATCGACTTTTTTTTAAACCAATTTACTTATAGAATATCATTTATCACTAACGAAAGGTTAGGGGAATATCAATACCCATTGTTCTATGTTGTCGAATAATGATTGGTTGTTCAAGATTTAAGAAACATATGCTTACCTAAGCTCTCTGGATTGATCTCAGGACTGGGCGTCTTGACCGGCCTGTCGATTGGCTCTTGTTGATCTACTTCCATATTATTGACATCTTCTTCCTTCACATCTTCGAACTTCTTCACGTGTGACACCAAAGGCAAGCCCACGCCTTCCATGTTCGTGATCTGGATGTGACCGGGCTTGATGTTTCGAGGCAAGGCAGAGAACCTGATGAAATATTTCTCGTTGCCAACCACAATCGGCTTCGGAAGATCACCAAACTCAACTTTGAAAGGCTGTCCATTTATTAAAACGGTTCGAAACGAATCAACGAAACGAATTGTCAAAAACTGTCCGTTAACTAAGATCTTTTGCACTTTCGCGTCCAAGTATACTGGATGCATTTGTGTGGCGTTCACAATAAGGTTGATTTTCCCAGCGATTAGGTCTGTACGTTTTGCTTTGCCGATGTCAACTTGTGGCATCGGGCCTTCCAAATGTACCAGTCTCGGCTTCCCGTCTATAATTACTCCTAAAGGTTGCCCCCCAAAGAAACACTCGTACCATCGACCATTAATGTACAGTTCTCTAGTCGGCGCACCAAATTTAATATCAAACACTTGATCATCTATCTCTACTTGCTTATAATTTTCATTGAAATTAAGAACTATCGAGTCTTTATTATCGAAAGTGATTCTCCTACATCCTGGCAAGAACTTGATTTCCCTGGGATCGTCCCAGTCTAACATTATAACGCCCGTATCTCCGTAGAACCTGATTTCTCTCGGGATGCCATCAATTTGGATAGTTTTGAAGGGATCCTGGTCTATGTATTCTATAACATTGAAGTCTGTCGGTGGGATGGTGAAGCCCGGAGCTCCTAAAGGCGGCGGAGACTCGCTTCGTTCATAAGGTGGGAAGGGACATTCTCCTTGACACATTCCAATTTTAGGGGTAGGTAAAGGAGGCATGGACATTCGAGGTTCGAAGGGTGGTCTAGGGGCTCTCTTATCGAATTTTCCTCTGTAGAATGGTGGCGCTGGACCCCGAAACCTCCTGGGTCCGTACTCTTCACCCCTCGGCCTCGGTCCTCGCCACAGTGGTTGGTAAGGGAACATTGGCATGACAGGCGGGAGGGGTAACAAACCTTTCTTATGCCCCCCCTCTGCGCCGTCAGAATTGAGCCTCATATCTAAATCGGCCCCTTTGGGTAACAATCCCTGGCTGTCAGGGGGCGTGTCTAGGAACACAGAGGGGGTGATTCTTTCATCGATATCTCCGAATCTATTTCGTTCAGTTGGCGAGGATTTCGGGCTGGCCACTTTGTTGTTGTGGTTTTCCTCCAACATGTGTGTCTTGAGTCTTCTCTTGGATATTTCTAGGGACTCTCTCTGTTTGGCTTCCTTCAGTTTGAGCTTTTCGTTGAGCTGTATGATCTGGTACATGAGCGTGTTGTATTGGTTCTTGTCTAGTTGTCCGTCCGTGAAGTGTTCCTTGGCTTGTGACATGATGATGGAGATGGATTTCTTGTTTTCAACAAATCCTTGTTCATCTCCTTCTCTGATGTCTGTGTCATCGCCACTCATTGTGCGACGTCTTTCTCTTTCAATGCCTAGAATAAAAACGATAATTTAACACCGTGAGCAGCAAAATTGTTACGTATAAGTATCATATTATTGTAACGTGTCCAGCAATATACTATTTATAGGTCACGATTGCGCAACCCTACCTCCTCCATAAAAATAAATAAAAAAACAGTACTTACTAGGTGATTTACTAAACAGTAGTGGCCTGCCTAGCCTGTCAGTCTGTTTGCCCTTCGTCACTTCAGCAAACTTAGCCCTCACGAGGTCTAGCTTAGAAGGAGTTTTCTTATCATCTCTCTTCTTGACCTCATTCCAGTCTCTCTTGGGGGAGCTCTTGGATGGTGACTTCATCGCCACGTCGACGTCATCCGGCTTGCTGTCAGATTTGGGCGAGGAAGTGATGGAGGGGGGCGGGGGAGCATTAAGCTCGTCCACTTGGGGAAGTTGACGTAAGTCCACGTCTTCGTTGCCGAATAGTCTGTAACGTGTCATGTGTTAGTTGTGTTGATTGGTGGTTATTAGTAAGCAATAGATGAAGTTTAACCTTTTATTATTTAGTGTTGAGGTATCTGGTGACATGATAAGCGCGAATTTCAGCGGTGATCCTTGTGATTATGGCTGACTGGTACATGGTATTAGAAACTACAAAAACCTAGGAGAGAAGGAAACCTGTACCCACCAGTGAGTAATGAGCTGAAGAAAACCAGAGCAAAGAAGAGCTATCATGACTGTGAGAGCTGCTTTTAAAAGATTGCCAAAGCAGATTAGTTCTTACCGCCTCTACGTATATAGATTAACTGGATATTCTGAAGTTCGTAATATTGTCGATTCAAGCAGTGGTATGGAGCATCGTGGAAGGTGTTAAGGGCCGATGTAAAAACGCTTTAAACTATGTCATTAGTTAGAATGTGGGTGAAAATTGGACGAAAAATGCGCTTTAACGGAAGAGGGTTATTTTCGAATACATCAGAAAAAAAAAATAAGTAGGAATTTACAAGACCTCAGATACTTACACATCAAACTTATCCAGTTTATTCTTCTTGGATTTAACCTCAACCGCTTCAGTGGAAGGTCGTTTCTGCGTAACTGTAGCGGCTTTGGCCTCAACCACCACGGCCGGTAAAACCCTAAGATCTACATCCTTAGTGTCTGTCACGACTTCTGGAGCACCTGCAAATACGACTTTATCTTTATGACTATGGTTAATGATGTATTTAAGCTCTATTTTCCTTTGTACCGTTTAACCTTTTTTACCTGTTGACCTGAGCTTTTTGCGGTGCAGGACAAAGTGAAATATGGCGGTCCATGGTGCAAGAAGCGACATCTAGTGTAGTGGTTTATTAAATGCACTTGTGTGAAGTAAATATCCATTTATTGAAACAGTTGCATATGAATGCCGTCGTAAGTCGCTTCAGTATGTATCTTGCTGAAGTATTTGGGTCATTTTAATTATTCTTATTCGTTTGCATCGTAATATTTTGTTCAGAATTAGGGTGCGATCTTCTAATTTATAGATTTGCGAGTTTGTTGTACTTTGAAGAATTTATAAGCAAACTGTGTGAATTGTAAGTAACTGTGTTGAGATTTTTATACTAATTTCATTATTATTATAGTTACATTGAAATATCTGTATTAAAATTATTCTTACAACAGGTGACAAATTGAATAAGTAATTGTGTTTCTATATTAGTGGCGACATTCAAATGGTATCTATATACCTACAAACGGGGTGAATATGGATGCAGGGGTGACTCGGGACGAAACTTTATGGCAACGACGGCAGTTAATCCTTAATTATAATACAGTAAACAATAAAATATAAAAATAATAGTAACTATATTATTTCAATGTTAAAACCCCTTATAAAGTTTCGTCCTCATTCACCCCTGCATCTCTATTATCTATATAAACAAAAAAAAAAAAACATATTTCTTTTGTTTACGTGCAGACAGCGATTTTCTATCCGGATTCTCTGCAAGCCGTGCCTACATAGATTTTACAGTTAAAATTCAAATCATCATCTGCCTAGCCTTTTCCCAAGTATGTTGGGGTCAGCTTCCAGTCTAACCGGATGCAGCTGAATACCAGTATTTTACATGGAGCGACTGCCTATCTGACCTCCACAACCCAGTTACTGGGCAATACGATACCCCTTGGTAAAGACAGGTTGTCAGACTTTCGGGCTTCTGACGACCAGTAACGACTGTCAAAGATCCACAAATGACAGCCAGACACAATACAGTTAAAATTCAAATAGCTACGATAATTTTAAGTACAAACAATTGTTTTCTACTGTTACTATATAAACAACAATTAAATTGAAATCATATTGCAAACAAAAGCAAACTTTAAGCTAATTCCATAACGTATTTTTTTAAAAGGAACCGAATTAATACAACCTCAATACAAGCTAGTATTTTTGTAGCATGTTTTACTTATTATTCGAAACAAGTCAACACATAAAATTAGCATGGTCATAAATTAGCATTTGAATACAAGCGAATCTATTTTTTCTCTTCTATATAATACACATAAAAATATAACAATATGCAGTAATACAGTAACAATACTAACACTCAAGCATAGACAGAATGGACTGAGCGTCAGCCGCACAAAAGTGACCTCGCTCTAGAAAGAAACAAAGCGACTGTGCGGCCAATATCTGTCTCTTTTCTGCAAGCCTGTACTAAAAAAAGGGCAGTGTTCAAATTAATAGGAAAAACTTTGAAAATTACAGTGACCAATAATAGAAAAGTAGTTATTTCTATGTTACAATTATTCCGTATTTTAAGACGAACTAAGTCTTAGTAGCTTTATTTTTTGATTATTATTTAAAAAATCACTAAATTTTAAGGATTATATACTGCATGATATTTTACAAGAATAAAAGTATATGCATTAAAGCCAAAACATCACTGAACCATTCAACATTCTAGAAAGAGACAACTACTGGGCACACATTAGCTTTGTCTCTCTCATACTTTTCGTTCTGTACACTGCACGACTGAATGCTGAACGCTCAGTCCATTATCTAAGTCTATGCATTCAAGTTATCTCTATGTATGAAATTATTAATTTAAATTGTTCTACTTCTAATCTCAACAAAGTTACGTTCAAGTCAACTTTGCAGTTGCTATCTTCTGAACGCATTTTGACCAGTATTTTATGAAATAGTGCAAAATTCTTAAGAATATCCAGTGACAACCGAGAGTAAGAATTAGTTATTCATTAACAAAATAGTGTAGGTGAATGATAAACTGTCCCTGTGTAGGTTTACCTTACAAGCTAAATCACTTTCAACCTTGATGGGAACCTATACAAAACGACCAAGTCCAGTAAATAAAACAGGTTTTGAATACATAACCTTCCTCCTTTTCAAGTCGGTTAAAAATAAAAAAAATAACGTATTCCGGTGCCACTTCTTGATGAGCGCTGGTCCTTTTAGCTAAATAGTCAGTAGCAATGAGTATTTTAAAATTCTAAATGCTTGTTCCGTCTGTTGTATTTAAGGGTTCATGACGACAATCACGGAAATAGACAATCCATCTGGCAATCTCGACGCCAACCGACTGAAACACCTACTCCGTTAAGCTATGTAGCTTATACAAAAATGGCTTCTCTTTTTTTGTACAAGTGATTGAATTGAATTGAAAAAGACATGAGTGTAAATAATTCCGCAATTAAAATATGGTCACAAAGAAAAAACTCACCTTTTAAGCAGTTAAAAAAAACTTTTTTTATATATTGCTTGGCAAACAAGCAGGTGGAGCACCAATATCGCAGGTGCGTTGCCACCCAGACAAAGTTGTTTTTATTTTTCATCCGTACCAGCCTGGATATTTACCAACTACCCAGAATCCTTACCCGAAAAGATATCCGTTTCAATATTCCAATCCCAATTGTAAAGAGAAATTCTGAATAGAAGATATTATCATGACGGTGCCTTGACAATTTATTTTTGATAATATAATATTAGAAAAAATCTACATCTTTAGAATAACAATAACTCAAAATAAAATAGCTCAACCATTTTCCAAATTATTTAAAGTAGTTAAAAATATAAACATCACGCCTTATTTCCACAAGAGTTGAGCAGAGTTGTACTTATAGTACACCCACATTTCGCCAGTAATGTTTAAGTCCCATGTAATAGGGAGCGAGCCTATTGCCATCACCTAGGCAGACATCCAAACTCCGGTCTACTATTGAGAAATTCAGATAAAAAAAACAATACTTCGTCTAAAAGTAGTTAAATGTTACAACTAAATACCTTGTGATAAATTACAGTTAACATCCATACAATCACGCCATTTCCCCATAGGGTTGAAACTACAGAACGCCACCTGTTACGATCTTTACATGTTACACCTTTTGTCACGTTCACACATCAGAGGCCTTAGTGTGAGTTTCATTTTACCGTCTCGATCAAACGCTTCGAGCGCGTTCGGCGCTCCGTTTGGTCCGTCACCAATTCAGGGCCAAAACGCGCACGATGCGTTTGATCGAGAAGGTAAAATTAAACTCACACTACCACTGGTCGTACCCGCACACCGGTTGCGAGTACTACGCTCCTGGCCTTTCTGAAGAACATCACCAATATGGTTTACTATATTATATCCTCCTAAAGCTTCTTCTCAAGGCTTTTGGCCTTGTGGCCTTGGCCTTTTAAATATTTTGTCAGCCGCCCTTCATTCATCATGAGCAAACCATATCTAAACTTATTCTTTTTTGTCACTACATCTTTTAACACGCATGGTTGTCTTGAATTCCAATTAAATAAAAGAAAATGAACGTCACATTAAAAGTACACTTTTAAAGCAAATTATCCAAGATGGACCTGCTCCATAGGACAATAAAATTCAGAGACTGATGTAAAGACTAGACAAACTCAAACTTGTTGCTGATTACAATTTTTTTTTCTGTAGACTTTTATTTCTGTGAATACTAAGTCACACACTGATTCATTATTTATAAAAAATTAGGAAAATCATTTATGGCTTCAACAATTGTGAATATATGAGCACAATGTATCCATCACATAAATAATTAACCTGACATTGCTCGATTTGTTTAATACTTTTTATCTATTGTAATAATGTAATATTATTCCATGTAGGTACATCGTTTTCAAATATCGTATTGTTAGAGATTTGAAAAGAGTGGAGTTCCTTGCCCATTCTGCCCCATACAAAACTACCTTTTGGAATGGGCAACTAGAATCAATTGTTTTTTGTTAAATTTTTACATAGCGTGCCTTTAAATTATTATTTTTAGCTGTACCTAATTGAAATAAATAAATTGACTTTGACGTCCCCACACATATTCGTGAACCACTAGTTTGCTGAAAATTATAACATCATCGACATATTGGATAGACGTGGATAAAAAGCATAAATTTATTGAAGCTAAACTAAAATTCATAAACTACTTTAGCAAAATAGATTAAAAAAAAAATATGGAGCAATGCCCGGGCTTCATTTACCAAATAAACAAATCACTTACATCGGATACGTAATCACGGAGCAATCGGGGTACATAAAAAAAATCCGAATGCATATCCTCCTTCTTTTTAAAATACATTTTGTGATGTGGTTTCTTAGTCAATCACGCATACACACCAGAACGGCTCTGCTTGGCATAGGACCATACTGGCATAGCAATATTAAGTTGCAACGCGTGATGATAGCAAGTAAACGATACTAAAATTAACAATGAAAAGGCTTGTAAAATGTGCTCTAAAGCTGATTGCACGTTTCCGAGATATTTAAGGCAAAGTCGTAATGTTCTCATGTTGCGACTTTGACCTTTAAATTTCTCGGCTACCGTGACAATAGGGCATCATATTACTAGAATTTTTTTGTTCATTTCATTATTCTCCACGAGGTATACAACTTTTTTTTTTGGCCTATGCCAGCTTCCACGGAAAACTAGTTCAAACCCACAACAGCTGGCACTCAAAACATGATAGGTTACTTTACTTTTATCCCAGTGTTTTGAGTTTTTGCCCTTAGGTGAAACCGTGGTCAGCTAGTAGAACGTTGAATTAAAAAGTGTGAATTAAGTTTACAAACTCATCAACTCAGCCTATCGCAGTCCACTGCTGGACATATGCCTCTCCCAGGCTGCGCCACAACACTCTATCCTCCGCCTTCCGCATCCAGTCTGTCCCAGCCACCTTTTTAAGGTCGTCGGTCCATCTAGCTGGGGGGCGTCCCACACTACGTTTGCCGAGACGCGGTCTCCACTCCAGGACTCGTCGGCTCCACCGTCCACCGGTCCTTCGACAAACATGGCCAGCCCACTGCCACTTCAGCTTGCTCACTCTATAAGCTATGTCGGTAACTCCGGTTCTTTTCCGGATAATTTCATTCCTGATTTTATCCTTCAAAGAAACTCCGAGCATAGCCCGCTCCACAGCGCGCTGAGCGACCTTAAATTTGTGGACCAGCCCAACTGTCAGTGTCCACGTTTCGGCGCCGTATGTCATCACGGTCAGGACGCACTGGTTGAAGACCTTAGTCTTCAAGTATTGTGGAATAGGCGACGAAAAAACTTGACGTAGTTTCCCAAACGCTGCCCAACCCAACCGGATCCTCCTGTCGGCTTCCTTCTCAAAGTTGTGTCTACCGAGCTGGATAACTTGTCCTAGGTAAACATACTCCTTCACACACAACTTCGAGAAGCGACCCTTCGATGTGGATTTGAAGACTCGGCAAGACGTGAAAATTGCACATGACTTTCGTCTTGTCCAAATTCATGACGAGGCCAACCCGCCGAGAAGCTCCGCTTAGGCTGTGCAGCATCTGGTCTAACTGTTCCAGTGTCTCTGCCATTATGACGATGTCATCGGCAAACCGAAGGTGTGAGATGTATTCGCCGTTAATATTGATACCCTGTCCAGTCCAGTCCAACGTCATAAAGATGTCCTCCAACGCGTTGGTGAACAGTTTCGGGGATATTTCCTCCCGCTCTCGCACCCCTCTGAGGAGTTGGATGGGACTTGTTTCCTTATCCTGGATCTGGACAGTCATCGTAGCAACGTCATAAAAACACCTCAACACCTCGATATAGCGCCAGTCAATTCGACATCGTTGCTCTCTGCAACGATGTCGAATTGACTGGGCCAGAACTGCCCATATTTCGATGGAGTCGAAGGCTTTCTCGTAGTCCACAAATGCCATACACAGCGGTTGGTTGTACTCTTCAGTCTTCTGTACAATTTGCCGAACAGTATGGATGTGGTGTACGGTACTGAAGCCTTTTCGAAAACCGGCTTGTTCTGGCGACTGGAACTCGTCAAGTCTTCTGGCGAGACGATTCGTGACGACCCTCGAGAACAGCTTGTAGACGTGGCTCAGAAGTGATGGGTCTATAGTTCTTCAGCAAGGTTTTGTCGCCTTTTTTGAAGAACAGAATCACCGCACCTCTGCTCCACGCCTCGGGCATTGTACCCTGTTGGATGACGGAATTGAAGAGACTCGCTAGCTCTCTTAGGACTGGAGCCCCGCCCGCTGTAAGGAGCTTTATTCCGTCATCACCCGGTGCCTTGTTGTTCTTAAGCTGCTCGGGAGCCGCACTAATCTCGCACTGATCGACATCTGGGATGTCTTCCGTGTAGTGGCGCGTTAATTCGGCTCGGTGGTCATCTGCACTATATTCCGCTGGTTTTGCCGTCCACGTGGAGTAAAGTTTCCCGTATAAATCCTCGACTTCTTCGAGTAACTCGGACTTTGAAGTCACGATTCTGCCATCCGCAGTTCTTAGTTTCGTCAGATGGGACCTCCCTAATTGCTGAGCGAACACTTTCGACCCTCGGTTTTGCTCAATCGCGACCTCAATATCGCGGGTGTTGGAGCACCGAAGGTCGCGTCGCGTCAGCTTTCGTATTTTTAGGTTTGAGGCTCTCTTTTATGACGAAGACGGCTGCGTGGATGGCAATTCCCGTCTTTCCCTCATAAATCCGAGTCTCCGAGGAAAGTTTGGACCCCTTACTTTTCACTGCGACGGGAAAAGTCTGCGGGACACGTCGCGTAGTGCTTTAATCACCTCGTCGGCTTTTTCGTGAACAGTGCCTGAGGTTTCCAGCAGGGCGAATCGATTTTAAAGTTCCAGTTGGAACTTTTCGGATACTAGAGCAGTTTGGAGCTGCGTAGGTCGGAGAGTAGGCCTCATCATGCGGATTCTCTCAGATCGAAAATTGATATTTAGAATGCCTCGGACAAGCCTGTGATCGCTTCCGGTATTGAACCTGCTGATCACGGAGACATCTCTAATATGTGCTTCTTATCCGTCATGATGAAGTCGATCTCGTTCATTGTCACGTTATCGGGGCTCTGCCAGCTCCACTTCCTTTGGGGCTTCTTTTCGAAGAACGAATTCATCAAAAAGAGCCCCTGCGACTCTGCGCCCCAAACCGAACGGTCCGATTTTCGATTCGCCGCGTTCTTGTACTCCCACTTTAGCATTGAAGTCCCCCATAACAACGTTGTGGTGAGCCTTGGTCGTACTGTGCATTGTTTTGGCAATTTCCTCGTACAAGGCCTCGGCTGTTTCATCAGAGCATGTCGAAGTTGGCGCATATAGCTGTATCACTTTCAGGTAGTACCTGTCAGTGAGCTTTAGTACAAGGTACGCTACCCGTGTCGAAACACTACTGATTTCGACAACGCTGCTGATGAGTTCTTTGTTGGCCAGAAAGCCGACAGCGCCTTGGGAGAGCTGATCACCCTCGCGAAAGTAGAATAGGTCGCCTGACTGCAGGGTTATCGTATCCTCCCCCTGTCTTCGGATTTCAGATAACCCCAGTATATGCCAGTTAATGCGACCTAACTCTACCTCAAGTTCAGCGAGGTGATGGTCCAGCCTCATCGAACGTCCATTGTACGTAGCCAGATGTAGTCGTCGTTGGTAGCCTGTCGTTACTCGGGGATTCTTCGCACCCCCCGTCCCACCGTTACCGTTACCAGTTTAACCACAGGCTAAGTAGAAAATCCAGCAAAGCGCATCCCAGAGCGTCAGACACACTGTTCGATTTTCAACTCTGGGCACTAAACAGAGCGTTGAAAATCTAGTGGACGAAGAAAAATCCCGTGCGTACCTGGGCTAAGTCTAGTAGTTAAGAAGAAGTCTTGAACAGATTTCATCCAGAACCTAATAATATTTGGAAACTTACTGGATGCACCAAAGAATAGCAACAAATGGAGTGCAAATGTTTACGCGAACGTATTAACGTCTCTACAATTACACGTTCGCCACCAAAGTCGACATCCAAAGTAAATAGTCCTAACAATGATGCCTAACAAATTGTCTCGAGGGTAAATAACAATATTTTTACATATTTCACAGCCACCCATGAAACAATAAATCGTATGGCCCTGCTCACCGTTTGAAATGTTACTTGTCACCTTAACATTGCTACTAAATACTGTGACGCATGCACTCCATTTGTTCAATACTCGTGACAAAAAAACTGTTATAACTCACCAGTAATTCAAATTAGTTAGCGTTTTATGAACATACTTACGATATACATTTTTTTTTCACGTATTTCACTTAGTTTCCCATGCTGCTCTTTCTTTTTTAAATGTCTCAATTTTAGCACATTATAAATAAATACTTAATCCCCAAAAATACAACAGACTTTTTCGTTTTAAAAATGTAGTTTCTGATGAAGGCAGAATAAAATAATTCCTTCGGAGAATGTGTCGGCTAGGTAAGTTTTGAGTTTTATATCACTTTATGTAGGCAGAGCACTGTCCTTTATTGTATCCTTTGACGAAACTTCAGCTGATCCACGTCCAACGATGTCCTCAGAGGGTGTCCACAGTCCATGAATGTTGTCCAAAATACTTCAACGTTTTGTTATATAAGATTCCAAATGTTGTTTGTTCAAGGCTTTTCAATGTATTCGTAATTTATGAACTTTCATTAAAAAAGCTAAATGCTAAGTTCCAAGAGTGAATGAAATCATGTGAAATTATTCTTTCACAGTAAGAAGAAAATATGAATGTGCATTGAATCCTGAATAACCAATTAAAGTTGAACTAATTACTCTCGATAGTCAACACAGATTAACTTAGGATTCGAACTCGACGGGTGTAAAGTAGGGTACAGAAAGAAGCGCCGTAGAAAACACGTCAATATGAATACTCCAAGAGTTAAAAAACATTTTATTTTCCACACAACAAGCGTATGCACGCTCCGGCTTATATCTAGTATCACAAAGGTCTGGGCGCTCGCGGCTACAGAGAGGGATATCTTACTTGTGACGGGCGCGCCGGGCGGCTCCGGGCTGTCCGACTTCTGTCGGTTGCGGCGCATGTAGTGCTCCTTGTTGTAGTTGCGCAGCTCCTTGAACGTCACCACCTGGCCTGGCTCCCGGCCTGGCTCCCGGGCAGGCTCCCGGGCCGGCTCCCGGGCCGGCGACGGCGGCGCGGGCGGCGCGGCCAGCGCGGCCTGGGCGCGCGCCGCCTCCTTCTGGGCCTCCTGGCCGCGCCGCCGCCTGCGCTCGGCACGCATCGGGTCCCGCTTACGCTTCGCCGGCGCGGCCTCGCCGTCTCGTTTCGCCTGAGGCCGAGAGATTTTGGGTATCGGCGGCATTTTGCTTATCTTCTTGGCGTCGGGCATTTTGTCGACGTACGCCGGCGTGGGACTGCGCTCGGGCTCGGGTTTGCTCGGTTCACGCTCAATCTCGGCGCGTCGTATCTCTTCGCGCCTCCGCTCGCGGGCCCGGCGCGGGTCTCGCTTGTCGAGGCGCGGGTCGTGTCGCCGCGGGTCTTTGGGCCTGGCGGGCTCGCCGTCCGGCCGGACGTCTATGGTGATGACGTTCTTCCGCTTGGTGACGCGCTCGAGCGGCTTGATGTCGAAGACGTTGGGCGCGATGGCGGCGGGCGCGACCACGGCCACGGGCGGCGGCGGCGCGCGCGCCGGCCCCGCCGCCACGTGCGCGCGCGCCGGGGGCGCCGCCGCCTGCTGGCGCGCCAGGCGAGGGTCGCGGCGCGCCGCTGCTAGTGCCGCGCTCACGGGCGCGATGCGACCCGCCGGCTTGATCACAGTCTGGAAATGGAGACAACGGTAATGCAAACTTGCTTTTTCAATATCAAGAGGACGAAATATTAATATCGATTCCTAACTTGTTTCATGTTGAAAAGCTCGAGGCTATGAAATAACTGTCGCCCGGAAGAATCGATGAAATGAAATTGTTTATTCTGTAAACAGGATATCGAAAACAGTGTGTGGCGACATCTACAACGCCATATGCGAACTAAGCATCAAAGACCTGACTACACAAAAATCCAGCATCACGCAAGTTTTCCGCGCGAATAGTATATACATTATACATAGTGATGTGCCGTTCCCGGGAATGTTCCCAAAGTGGGAATGTTCCCAAAAGAATCTTTCCAGTGCCCGGGAATATTCCCAATTGCTGGGAACGTGTCGGTGAAACCATATAGAATTATAATAAAAGTAAAATATAATAACATACAAAGTTACTGATAAGATTTAGTAAGTAAGTAGATTTGACATGTAATGAGTACTCATTTAGTAACTTGTCGTTCATTGTATTAATTTTAGAAAGAGGTAAATAAAAAATTTCGAATGTAGGAGACTAGGAGGTTTAGAGATTCACCATCAACATCATCGTCATTTCAGCCGAAAGACGTACACTGCTGGACATAGGCCTCCCGCAAGCTCCGCTACTTCAACCGGTTCTGTGCTTCCCGCATCCAGCGGACTCCTACGGCCATCACAAGGTCATCGGTCCACCTTGTGGGAGGCCTTCCAACTTTACGTCTTCCGGTACGCGGTCGCCACTCCAGAACTTTTCAGCCCCATCGGCCATCTGTTCTGCGAGCAATGTGCCCTGCCCACTGCCACTTAAGTTTGGCAATTCTTTGGACTATGTCGGTTACCTTGGTTCTCCTGCGAATCTCTTCATTCCTGATTCGATCACGCAGGGAAACTCCAAGCATAGCCCTCTCCATCGCCCTTTAGGTGACTTTAAGCTTTTTATGAGGCCCATTGTGAGCGACCACGTTTCGGTTTCAAATGTCATCACTGGCAACACGCACTGGTCAAAGACTTTCGTGTTGAGATATTGCGGTATGTGGGACGAGAAGATATTGCGAAGCTTCCTGAACGCTGCCCAGCCGAGTCGGATTCGACGATTCACCTCTTTCTCGAAGTTGGACCTACCTAACTGGACAGTTATCCTAGGTAAACGTACTCGTCCACAACTCTCAGTGCAGCTCCTCTGACCGTTACTAGAGTGGGTGTTACATGGGCATTGGAAATGACCTTTGTCTTGTCCATGTTCATCCTCCATGGTCTCAGCCATGACAACTATATCATCGGCAAACCGAAGGTGAGTGATGTACTCGCCATCGATGTTGATGCCAGCCCCTTTTCAGTCCAGAACCTCCTCCAGTGCAGCGGTGAAGAGTTTCGGAGAGATAACGTCTCCTTGTCTTACACCTCGCTGCAGAAGGATAGGTTTCGAGGTCCGGTCCTGGAGTCGGACTGACATGGTGGCGTTTTCGTACATACACTTCAACACCGCCATATACCGATAGTCGATTTGGTACCGTTGGAGGGACTGCAGTACAGCCCACGTCGCGATCGAATCAAAGGCTTTTTAGTAGTCCACAAACTCTTAACAGAGAGGCAGATTATACTCTTCGGTCTTCTGTATAACCTGCCGCAGTGTATGTGTGTGGTCTACTGTGCTAATGCCTTTACGGAACCCGGCTTGTTTGGGAGGCTGGAAGTCGTCAAACCTGCGCGCTAGACGGTTTGTGATGACTTCGAAGAACAGCTTGTAGACATGGCATAGAAGTGAGATGGGCCTATAATTCTTATGAAGGGCATTGTCACCCTTCTTAAAGAAAAGTACCACCACACCTCTGTTCCATGCCTGTGGCGTTTTGCCGTCGAGTATGACGGAATCAAACAGCTTCTGGAGGGCCTTAAGAACGGGTTTCCCGCCGGCCTTTAGGAGTTCAGCTGTGATTCTGTCATCACCCGGCGCCTTGTTGTTTTTAAAGCTGCTTCTCGTACAAGCTGACGTCCGGGATGTCTTCAGTATACTGTCGGGTCAATCTAGCTCTTGGGTCGTTTGCCAGATTCGTAACGGAGTTTCTTGTTGACTTGTATAACTGTCCATAGAATCTCTCAATCTCTCTCAACAGCTCAGGCTTGGTGGATACGATCCTGCCTTCATCGGTCTTCAGTTTCGTAAGCTGACTCTGCCCAATAGACAGATCCCTAGCAAAGACCTTGGAGCCTTTATTCCGTTCTATTGCGTCTTTAATACATTCTCTATTAAAGCGGCGGAGGTCGCTTTTCAAGGACTTAGAGATCTGTCTGTTAAACAGCCGGTACTCAAGCGCATCGTCTGAAGACTGCAGGACCATCTCGCGCTTCTCCTCCATGAGCTGCAAAGTAGGATCAGAGAGCCTCTTATTTTTATTGATACGATGGGCCTTGAAAAACTTAGACCCGACCGTATGGACAGTTTCCACGAACCCATCGTTACCCGCAACCCGTCGTTCAGAGATTATGTACAATATTTTGAAACGTTATTTAAATAGACTGGTAGAATACATTATCCTTTTCTTTTTTCTTGTGTTTTATCTTGCAATCAGTTTTTAAAAACTATGAGCAGATGAGTTGTAGGAAGGTCTGGCAGGGAAGAGTTATTCCTCATCAGGAGCAACTTTCATATGAATAACGAAGCTCTCTCCAAGTTATCCAATTGTAGGATGTTGCGTCTTTTAAGTCTGCTGACACAAGCTGGTATTGTGAGCGGCCAATTTGTTGGGATGTCTCTACAGTCTGGATTGTTTGTTACGCCGACCCGGTTAGTTGGAGCCATAAATCATGCACAAAGGATAAGTAAATAACATTTCTCAAAATTAGCATCACACCTGCACAGTTAAAAGGATAGTTTTTTTGTTGTCAGTTTAACTCTCCAACTACATCAATTAACTGCCGAAAATTCTCAGTACCACATTATGGGTGTAAAAGAGATGCATTGAATTTCTATCTTTTATTATTTTAAACATGCGATAAGAAACCTAATCTAAAAATTTAAAAAAAGAAAAATCTTTTACTTTTGAGTTAGTGTTCCCACTAACTGGGAATGTTTCCGGGCACATGGGAACATTCCCGGGAACATTCCCGTTGGGAAGTTACTGGGAACGGGAATGTTCCCACGGCACATCACTGATTATACATAGTATATACATTGTTTTTAAACTTTATCTTTTTATTCATTCAACAAAAATATCTCAACCGCCACTAAAAAAGCTTTTGCGTAAAATTTTCATACAAAATGTACGGGAAAAGTTTTTTTGCAATTTGCGATTTTTTGAGTACTCCAACGATGGTTGGTCCCATAAAAGTTTTAGAAACAGGATCGATTGGCATCAAAAAATGTTTTTGTGTAAAATAGCTATTTTCTTGCTAACTGTATTTTTTTTTTTGAAAATCTTTTAATGGATCAAAATTCCATAAAAAATTATGGATAGTCTCCTAAGACCATTTTCGCGTAGCTGCAACGGATAAGGTACTTCCCCTTACTGCCCCGCTGAAAGTTTCCACCCTGTATATACAACGTCCTGACATCAACCGTCGGGCAGTTGCCCACCAGTCGCAACAGCCGTCTGGTCGGAGGATCCTCACTTTTCCATAGAGTATGAGTGAACTTTACACCCTGTTCCTCATACCACTATAAATTTTACATTTACCATGCAGATTCGTTGTTGTTTAGTCTTTCGACGAAAGAACCGCCCAAATTAGAGTGGACCTGGGCAGTCAGTGCAAGCATTTGTCAGTAATCGTGTAGCTCAACTCAGGACTTAAAGTTCAAGTACGATAAGATTAAGCTACTACGCTTGACGCAGTTCATCCGTAGATGGGTGGCCGTTTTTACATACAAGACCCCACAGTACCTTGGAAAACACGTTAAAATTTTGGTCCTGAATGTAATTCATGGATCTTTGACAGTCGTTATGGATAGTTAGAAGTCAAAAAGTCTGACACCCAATCTTACAACTTCTTTCCAAGGGTATAGTGTTATCCAGTGACTGGGTTGAGGAGGTAAGATAAGTTGTCAGTACATGTAACTGGTACATCCGGCTACTAGCAGCCAACCCCAACGTTGTTGGGCAAAGGCAGGCCTATAATTATGTACGCTATCACGGCCTTTATATACCAGGAGACTCTTATTTTGGAATTATGCTTTGTTTACATTTTTATTTCTGTGCTTGAGTTAAATTTTCATTTTATTTGTTGGTATATTGGCATGGCTAACTGACATATGACCAATTAATTAACTAATGTTCTGTGTCTTGTAATGTTAATTACTTTGCTTACCTATGTAAAGAATCAGGTCTAACTAACTAAACAGACAGCTGTGCTGCTGGGAAGTTTGTTGCGCCACTTCTTCTTCCCAGCCAAAGCACCTGGAAGCGGTGACGGGCGGGCATTTTGGGGTACAGACATATGCCTTATTTGAATAAATGACTTTTTATTTAAGTAATGTGAAGGTGTAAATACTCACCGGTGCAAGCCGCTGTTTGACGACACTCGCCTCTGGCGCCACATGCTGCACGGGTGGCGCCGGCTCGCTGTTAGAGTTACTGTTTGTTGCTGGTAATGATGGCACCTGTAACAATAATGCCGATAGTTGTAATTCTAATTATCAAGCTTATATTATGAACAGAAAATATTTGATTCGTTTATGTTTCTTTTCCGCTCTGGGAGGAGCAGGAGGGCGTGTCAGACTTTTACTGGTACTGGTAGTTGGTGGATCGAGACTTTTGCGGGTGAAACCGCGGGGCGCAGCTTGTTTCATCATCATTTTGCCTATCCTTTTCCCAACTATGTTCGGGTCGGTTTTCTGTCTGACCGGTTGCGGCCGAATATCAGTTATTTACATGGAACGACTGCCTATCTAACCTCCGCAGATACTCTAAAATATACGAGCATAATTTTTGTACACCCTTAACCTCTTGGGTCACTGTATATACTCATCATATTGACGCTCATACATTTTGTAGATAATGGGAACACAAATGTATGGGGCAGCAATTTTTTTTTCATCCATCTATGTTATTTCTAACTACTTAAATGAATATCAAGTTTACTCATATGCAAGTTAACTATTAACTATTGAAAAGGAATAAAACATTATAGTTACAACCTTGTGCCAGTAAAGTCATCTAATAAAAGGAACAGACGCCAGCACATCAAGCTACCCCAAACTGTCAAATTTTCCAATTGAACATGAACCTTATAAATATGTCATAAAGTTGAAAATCTATCTAAGAAATTTGACAGATTGGGGTAGCTTGATGTGCTGGCGTGTGTACTTTTTCGAAATCACATAACAGGTGGAGTCTTCTATTAAATCGATTTTGATAAACCACTATCAGGATTGTTGAGATTGAATCAATATCAGTTAATTCATCATTTCATTCATTCATTTTGTTGGGGTCGGCTTCCAGTCTAACCAGCGTCACCAGTATTTAACATGGAGTGACGGCCTATATGACTTTCACAACCCAGTTACTGGGTAACAAGATACTCTTGGTAAAACTGGTTGTCAGACTTTCAGGCTTTTCACGATCCGTAACCATCGTCAAAGACCCACGAACGATAGCCAAAACCATCGGCTTAACGTGCTTTCAGAGGCACGCTGAAAGGTCTTGATATGTAAAAATGGTCACCCATGCACGGTACAACCGCGGCAAGCCTTACTACTAATTGGCAGATATTTGAAAGAAAGATAGAAAGAAAAATTATTTATTGGACTTGCACAGGAATCTTACAGACTTGCTACAGTATGATACGATAATTAAACACATAAAAGAAAAAACACTAAAACACTACTATGCTACACTACTATTAAAATTAACATTATACAAAAACAAAAAGAAAAAAAGTAAAATAAAAAATAAAGTCCTGTGCGAAGCCAAAAGGCCATTATCTCAGCATGATGCTGCGACATTTAAAAGTGTCGCAGCGCTGGTATTCTGATAGGGCCCGCTGTGATGTCACGGACAGATATACAACAAAAAGGAAATAGATATAAATAAGATAAAATGTGTCTAGGAACTGAGAAATAAAATAAATATGTAACAACATAAATAGTAAAACATTGTAATCCGCGTGTGTGCACCCTACGTAACATCTATTACTTATCTATGCCATTAGTGACTATTACACTATGGCACCGCTTTGACAAGTAATGAGACGCAGGCGCCGACGTTTTGTGGCAATTAAAAACATCAAAAATCTTATATAAATTTAAAAGTGTTACGGCTGTATTGTAATTCAGAAAATTATTGGCAATTGGAGAAATGAAGATAAACTACGGTATTCAGAGGAATAAGTATTCCGATTTAAAAAAAGACAAAAAACGATGAAAATAAAACATTTGAGGGGCTTGTGCCTAACAAACCCTTCAAATATCTGTCAATTATGAAAAGAATATTCGCTTTATCTCAACTACTTATTTATTTGATTAGGTAGGGAAACATATTTTCCTCAACAAATAATACTAACACAAAATGTGTACAATGAATAGTGTGCGTTAAACAATACGTTATTTATGCTTGACGTATACAAGCATAGCTATTGTGTATCATAAAAAACAAATGTTCAATGTGCAGTCTTATCGCTCAAGGCGATATCTGCCCGATAAACTTATGATGAACAAAAATTGTCAGCAAGAACAGAGAAACTTCATTAGAATGCATAATTTGTCGCCGTCATATATGTTAGGGATTCGCCAAAAGAGCCAAATGAAAAAACGGTAACCATTTTTTTTTTTTACACACACACACACACCCATTACCAAACAGCCATTTTATTATTGGCACTATATCAATGGCAATTAGAAAGACAAGTTTTTTAAAACGATTTATGATGTTTGTTAGTGATTTTCTCATTTTACTAAATAGTTTTAGAGATTAAAAACCGGTCAAGTGAGAGTCGAACTCGTGCGCCGAGGGTTCCGTACTTAACCACTATACCGCCATAATAAAAAAAGATATGGCCAAATTTAGGTTTTCGCGAAAACTTGTAAGTACCAAAATTTACCATTTCATTTTCAACTTTTTTTATTTTTTGGAATTCGTCTTCGAAGAACTTGCTTTTTGCCAAATTTTGTGATTCTAGGTCAACGGGAACTACCATATAGGTTTCCGACCCAAAACTACTCCCGGTACTTCCGGTTGACCTAGAATAATCAATTTTGGTTCTAAATTCGCCCATATATTTTTATCGTGTTGACTCAGGACCTTGATTTTTATACACCTAATAGGGACTATAGACCTCAGTGCCTGGTATAAATTTCAATTTGCTAGGTCCACCCGTTCCTGAGCAAATCGGTGGTGACACGGACAGACGAACAAGAGAGTGATATTATAAGGGTTCATTTTTTACCTTTTGTACCACAAAAGGTAAAAAATGAAACCCCGGGAACCCTAAAAATTACAGAATATTTACTTCTGATATTAAAGTTCTTTTTTTTCGAGAACTACTATGAAATACATACATTTATGGTTTACATTTAAATATTCAGTCTGCGTCGTTCGACATGCACTTGCACTTTTTGTTGTAATCTTATTTACATGAGTCATTCTGACATAAGTAGTACGTCTCTGAGTTAATTGCGTTATGTTGTGCAACAAAAACCGGCATGCTAATAAAAATGATTAACATGTTGGTACCAGTTGCCGTAAGCAACTTTCACGATTAGTTGGCAGGATCCATTGACAGAGACATAGTAAGCATTTCACTTTGAACCTAGTTCTTGTGAATTCACCAATCTTTACTATAATAATAAAAAATATTATAAACGCAAAAGTTTCTACGTATGGATGTGTTTATGATGAACGACCTGCCCCTGCATAACATGTGTGCAATGTATATAGTATAAGTATAGTCCTCAAAACCGAATTGCAGCCATAGGGACTACTCACACTTATTCAGCTCTGTTCAGCTTTTGCCCATAGAAAACAACGATTTTGTATAGAGTCCGTTCAGCTTTCCGCGGCTGAACGGACGCGTACGCATCTCATACAAAATCGTTGTTTTCTATGGACAAACGCAGAACAGAGCCGAATAAGTGTGAGTAGTCCCATAGCGGGCCATCTCAGATGAGACTAGCCATCAACGCGGGAGATATTATAGTACACAAGTGTGTGCGCAGACAGATACATGTCCAATACACTGATTTCATTACTTTGTTTACATTACCTTCCTGAACAAATGTTTTAAATGATAATGAACACAGAGAATCGAAAAGCGACTTTCCTGTATGTTGTAGATGTTATTAAGACCCATACGAGAACGATCCTCAAGGAGGCGTTAATGTTTATTAGAGTACAGTTTCATAGATGAACATCATTCCAGCTAGAATATCGTATTTTATAAATGACTGCCATGTGGCAACAAGGCTTCTTTCGTGCAAGGTTGAGAAATAATATCGATAAGTATTATCTTTTGTCAAGTTAGTACCTACGCTTGACAAACGATAAATAATCAACGATAGGCGATGAATCGATAAAACATTCGCGTAATCATCTTAAACCACAATGAAAATAAGCAGAGTTCGGAACTTGCTTCAATTATTTGTGGATGAAAATGTTACGAATTTTTAAGACACCTATAGTATAGTCATCATTATGCAGTGGATGCACACCACAAGCGTGTGTTATCCAGTTTATAAACATTGATATAAGGTTTTAAGTACGGTCCTGTAAAGTACGATCTCCAACTTTCAGGATGTTTACATATCAATCAAAATAGCCCGTGTTAGTTTAGCTATGAAAACAGGAAATGGGCTAGCATCTTTGTCAACTTCTCAGCACATAATAATCTCTATTCTTGCCTCTTACAAATTATGTTGTGATGGTAAATACCAGTTTGCCTTCCAAGAAATTACATTAAGGAAAACATTGCATGAATAAAATTATCTTGAACCAGCAACTTCGGATCGCGCGGGCGTAAAAATATCGCGGTAGAATTTAACTGAGCACTGTATTTTCAACTCTCGGCGGTAAGCATTGTGGTGAAAATGCAATGCGCGAAAAATAATCGCCCGTGCTACCTGGGCTTAACATCCTACACGCGAAAATGAATATGGTATGGCTACAGGTAAGCGATATAATGCGGAACCAATTTTGATCAATTTGGCCGTGGGGAAACCAATATTTTGTTTAATTTTAATTATAATTTTATTGTAAATTGGATATAACGATTTTGTCTAACCGTTGTAGGACATAGTAACAGAGATGAGTTGTGGGTTTATTAATATTTCCAAGGCAACTTGGAAATATTAATTTATTTATGATCTAGTGGTATTAATGTAAATTAATTTGTATAAAAGGGCCTGTGTAAATTATGTTGCCACTAAAATAATCGTTGGCATATATAACTGAAGAAAGATGATATTTACTGCTTGTAAGAAAAAACGGCATCGTTAGGGACCCGTTCTGTACCCATTGCAGAGAAAATTAATATAAATTTATGTTGGCTTTAGTTATTAATTCCTCCACGACTGCTCTCAAACCGGCATGTCCTAGAACCAAAAATTCGAAGCATGTAACCTCCACCAACCCGCACTGGGCCCGCGTGGTGGATAGACCCCACTCCCTCTATCATATAGGAAGCCCGTGCCCCAGCAGTGGGAACTTTATAGGCTGATTAGTGATTACGTAATGAATGTAGAATTAACTAGATACATAAATATTACTTTTGTCCTTGATGGGAACAGAACATCTCTCACCCCACCCCAATATAATATTCTAAATAAAAAAGAAGAAGAATAAGTATGAAATTAAAACGCCATTTTGTTTGAGTGATATTGGAAACTCAGCTGGAAATCCAGCTTTCCCTACAATCATCTTATTTGATGTTTATGCAAGCTTATTTATGTAAAGTTATTCAGAAGTCAGTATTGCTGGTTTATCATTACACACATAAACATAACATCACGACTGTATGCCCTGAAGGGTTAAGCAGAAGGTGTAAGTTTATTAATGGTAGCGCTGGCTTATCTTCACACACGCCTCATACAGAACACCAAACTAAATCATATATACCACGCTTCTTACCACATGATACATACTCCAGATATTAATTTAAACAATAAAAATATGTTATATTTAAATTATTAAAATCTATGATAGCGAAGAGCGGAGTCCCTAACTCAGGCATTGTTTGCCTAAAATGAGGCTCCCAACACAATTAATTGTTTATGAAGCTTTTTGTAAAAAAAAAAAATGTAATGAGAATTTCTCTGCGAATAATAAAAGCAACTACATAATTACAAAGTTAAAAAAAAAACATTTGCTGAGGACAGTAGGTATTAAATAATCAGTTTGCGGTATTACGCCCAATGAACTGTGCACTAGCATAGCACGTCTCATTCGCACATTATCTTAGCTGAGGCAGTTAAGGTGGATGCGACGAAGTAGCGCGCGAAATTCAAATTTTCTTACGTTTCTTTTGCAATTTGCAAGTCAGTGTCGTGATTAGAAGATTAGAAGACAGGCATGATTTTTATTTATTAAAAACAAACAGTAGCACAATAAGAGATAGGCATAAATTTTCTTAAATATTACATTTTAAACAATTAATTTACCCACTACGTTCTCCATAGATTACGGTTAGAGTATTTAAAACTAGCCAGTAACACAGATACAATACCTATACAACATTCATTGTCATAGAACTCATAACGGGGTTTTTAAATTTATAAAAGAAAATATAAGAAAAAGTTAATTTGTGTGCGTACATTATTAAATATTACGCTATTTTTAAATGACTTTGCTGATCCTTTAGGGTTTGCTTTTTTTTTGGGTGGGAAATCATCAAATAACTTCTACCGCTCTGGGTGGAGCAGGAGAGCGTGTCGGACTTTTACTGACAGAGGCGGCGATATCTTTTTCGAACAACCCGCACCCCTAGCAGGCATCGGCCCTTGCGGGCCCAATTATTTTGTGCTTACATCTCTTTGAGGCGCACCTGGAACACAACGCGCCGTCGACTTGGGCTTGGTCCTTACCGGACAGCGAGCTACTCATTACTCGCCGTCCGCAAGACTGCCTCTCCCTCACGTGCGCCGCCTCCCTCTTCGCGAGCATCACTGCTTCGCAGAAGGAGGTGACGGCTACCCATGCACTCTCGCTCCGACCAGGGTGCTTTCTCTCGAATGTAATTCCGATAGATCGTCATTGGAATTATCAGTTAAACGTCAGGGATTGGCTGGACTCACTGAGTCTAGCCAATCCCTGACGTTTGACTGATAATTCCAATGTCGATCTATCGGAATTATATTCCAGAGTAAGCACCCAGGCCTGGACCACGGACGGACGCGAGAGATCTCCGCCGCCGATCGCCTCCACGAGGACACGGCGGTGATCCGCCCAAGCCGGGCAGACCTCCACCGTGTCCTCAGGATGATCTTCGCAGTGGAAACACACGGGCGTTTCCTCCCGCCCTATCCGAAACAGGAACCTCCCGAAACAACCGTGTCCGGTGAGTATCTGCGTCAGGCGGAAGATGAGGACGCCATGCCGCCTCTCAAGCCACTCCTCAAAGAGGGGACTTACCGCCGCAATCATGGCGTGCCCAATGGATTTGCTTCTTAAATGCATTTTTACTAAGAAAAAGAATGTCGATTGAATTAAATCATAATCAGTAAATCATCATTACAGCCTTCCTAGGTTCATATAATTTGATGAATGATGGATTACTTTTTCATAAAATAATCCATTGGGAGTAAAGGCTGATTTTTCAATAGTCAGATAGGTATTATCTGAGGAATTTATTCTATACACATTTATGTATAGAATATGCCAGCCTGTCAGATTTATTCTTCAGATAAAAGTTAACTGACTATTGAAAAATCAGCCTTTTACTTTAGCGCTTCCCCCTTAACTGTGTAATAATGTGTGTGCGTGTTTTATCTGCCTACTTACATACCGACCGAGATAACATGTACGTCCATTCTGGGTTTTAAGAAAACAATGATTAAGAAAAAAAACATAAACATGACGCTTTGAATTCGCAGAATAATAAGCTGACTATTACTTAGTACTTTTTTTGATAAACTTGAAAGTTTCCAAACGAATCTGGTTTGAATTCGAAAGTGACACTGATTATCTGCAACGAGTTGATAGCTAACTCGCAGGACCGATTTTAATGTACACTAAGCAGAAAATTTAGACAGGTGAAAGCCTGAGATAGGACATAGATTTCCTATTTTATACGAACTGCTGGAAAGAGTCGCGGGCAAAAGTTGTAGTACTTTAAAATGTGGATAGTCAAGTTTTTATTTAAAATGCTTCTCGGGTTCTTATTCAAGGTCAATTAATTACAAGCAAATGGCGTAGCATGTTGTTGCTTCTTGCGAAGGCTACATTACAAATATTTATATCCGCGACTCGTTTATAATTTTATAGTCGCGGGTAGGTATAAATATTTGTATAACCTTGTAATCACTCTGTCAAAAATACCAATAGATAGTGTTTAAGCTACAAGTGTATACAGGGTAAGTTTTTATCCAGTGCGCAAATTGTAACCATGAATTCAGCATATCATTCTAGAACCCCTAGCGCAGAAATTTTTCGCCGGTTATACAAAAAAATATCAGCTGTTTCATAGAAATGTGTAATACCTACGCGGTCAAAATGTATGGAACAGCAGATATTTTTTGTATATCCGGCAAAAAAATTCTGCGCTAGGGAGTCTAGAATGATATGCTGAATTCATGGTTACAATTTGCGCACTGGATAAAAGCTTTTCCTGTATAGATAAGTTTTTATCTCAGTAAATAAATACGGTATTTTACTCTACAGGGCAAGTTTTTATCCAGTGCGCAAACTGAAACCATGAATTCAGCATATCATTCTAGAACCCCTAGCGCTGAAATGTTTCAGCTGTTCCATACATTTTGACAGCGTGGGTATTGCACTTTGGAAGTCGGTGACTTTGGATATGTATTTAATTTTTTTTTATCACCGCTTTCTAGTACCTACCCCACACCAATTCGAAATTTCATCATCCTTGGGGTCAAAGTAATGCATATTTATGCAACAGCAGCAATCGCCGTTGATTTGCTGTACGCTTTTTAAGAGTTCCGTTGTCTGTCTCCTAAACGCATCATCAGAACTATATTTTAAATGGGACCAATTCGGAATAAAGCCCTTTCGAACAAAAAAATAATAATTTTGCAAATCCGTTTATGCAATACTAGCTTTTGCCAGCGGCTTCGCCCGCGCGGAACTTTCATCCCCTATTTAACTCACTTAGGGGTTGAATTTCAAAAATCCTTCCTTATTCCTTGTCTACATTATAAAGAGAACCTCTGTGCGAAATTCCAGCTTTCTAGGTCCAAGGGTTTGGGGTGGGCGTTGATAAGTGAGTGAGTCAGTCAGGACTTTTCTTTTTATTTATTTAGATAGATAGATGATGGAGTTATGCCCGAATATACATTTAAAAAAAAAATGTCGAATTGATAACCTTCTTTTTGAAGTCGGTTAAAAACATCATCAACATAAACCAAATGGAAAAAAATACGTATTATTGAAACTAATTCAAGAACAACCAATGACGGTGTTCTGAAGTAACAAACATTTAGAAAACATACAGCCGAATTTAGAACCTTCTCCTTTTTTTAAAGTCGGTTAAAATGTAGTCAGGCTAGGTAATAAATAGGCATTATGATAACGACAATTATCAAGTTATTTCCAGAACAGGCACTAATCAATTAATATGCTAAATGAGTCAGACAATGCGATAATCGATTGGAAAACATTACTTCGACACCCAATCAATAGCTTCAACGTATTAGAAGCTATTGGTGCCGCAGTAATGGTTTTCAAAAACCTAAAGCGGGGATTTGCGACACGGCTATTCGAGGAGCATGTGTGCATTTTAACATAGTTTTTGCTATGCCATCCTGTCCTGCAAAGTCTTCAGAGTTCAGGATCTTAGTAGGTACCTTTGCATTCCAGGCGACGGTTTTGCATTATTGCAATATTTCAACTACATACAACAATTACATTAATTTCACATTTATGTATAAGTAAATTGTAGCTTCAGCCGCGTAGTATCTCGGTAAAAAGTAGTTGATGTTTTTCCCAAGGGTTTCAAATACATATTTTATTAATTTCTCAAATACATTGCAAACTATAGTTTTGCATAATTTAGAAGCATTTTGTTAAAATTTTGTAAATGGAGTACCATGCATCCTTATATGTTGTTTTGATGAACAGACGCCAGCACATCAAGCTACCCCACTCTGTCAAATTTATTTGATAGTTTTTCAACTTATTACAAAGGAATAAGGTTTATGTTCAATTGGAAAAATTTGACAGTTTGGGATAGCTTGACCTGCTGGCGACTACGTTGACTTTAAAAAACGTGGCAGTTGAGAGTATGTCATGCTCACTTAAATGTCTCACTGATGGTGGCTCGTGTGTTGGATCATTCGGTTCCCTAGAAAATGGTTGAGCTGGATTGTGCTGATCCACGCGTCAAGTTCGTAAACGGGCGCCGTCGGTTGAGACTGGTCATCTCCTAACTGCCATGGCTTATTTTGAATCTTTTATTTATAATTGTTTTTTTTTACATTTTTCTCACATATAGAAGCAACAAGAATAATGTTCCCAAGATTTTGTAATACCTAACATGATTTAAAAGAGTGTGTTTGAAAGAGTAAATGGTTTAATTGAAATAAATGCTTTGAGTTTGAGTTCATTTTTTCCCCATATCGAATTTCATCAAAATCGGTCCAGCTGTTTCGGAGAAATCATTTTTTCTGTTGTTCCAGCAAAAAGTTTATTTTATTTTTTTATACTTATGTACCGTAAAGCATTGAATATGCAGCTGTTATTTTGACATTACAAACTGACAGTTCAACCTCATTTCTATAAATAAATGCGAAACACGATTTATTAACAGTAAATGACGCAAGGGGAATTTCAAGCTGTGTTTCCCCTTTATATGGAATACTTATTATTATATTCCGTGCAAATAATGGTCACTATCGCTGTAATGACTTAAATAATGCCTGTAATGTAGGTCTAAATATAAATTGTTTATGAACAATGAAACCAAAGAGCTATTTGTACGTATGTAGAAAGTGATTATCTAAATTGCTAAGCAATTTAATGTGTTTACGAGCTTTATTGTGTACAAAATGGTACAGAAAAATCATTAAGACGTCGATAATAATTTACGTTTTGGGTCATTAATCACCATTCATTGTATTCATGGTAGGGTAATTCGTTTCACTTTTGATATTACCCCAATAAATAAGATTTTGTGATGTTTTCAAAAACAAACAGCGTTTGTCTAGTCTTATTGTTTTTTTTTTTTTTTTTTTTTTATTTATTTATTCACTCCAAACATACAAATATCCTTACAGGCTAGACCCAATGCGATATTGTACTAAAACTAACTAACTACTTAATCATACAAAATTTCCACTTCTTGTAGCATAACAAATTTTATAGGCAGCTAAACCTTTCAAATTCACTCAAAGCGCAACAGAATATGTCGACGTCATCAGCAATGAGGTTGAGGGTGCGGAGCGCGCTCGTAAGCGGTGCCTCACGCAGTAAGTTAGTTCGCGCACGCGGCACCGCCAGCAACTGCGGCTGACGACGACGACCCACATACCCGTCTGGCACGACTAGTTCTACCCTTCGCAATATATCCGCATTGTGTATCTTCCCTCTAATTATCTTAAAGATATAACAAACAAGAGTGAGTTGCCTCCTGACCCTCAGTTCATTATAGCCGACCATACCTAAGATAAATAGAGTTGGATACATTAGCGGATAAAATGGATACACTCCGTATTCCCTCATATACTTATATCTAATAAATTTATTTTGTACGCGCTCCAACATGAGACTATATTTAGTTTCATGCGGAGCCCAGATAACTGCATTGCATTCTAATTGGCTTCTTACTAAAGCATTATACAATGCCGTTATAGCTTTCATGATGGATATTTGCAAACGTTATCATACCGTATCAACATTATTTTCGTTGAATTTAACACAGACGCCCATTGGTTTAAGTAGTGTTGAGTTCGAAGAACGCCGCGAACACAGCATAAAGGTAGCATCGATGTTGATGATCGCACGACATAAGGTTTAAATTGATTTGTATGCGTAATTGTTTGGTCTTTTTTCACGCAGCAATGAAGAACCAGACCACTGTAATTTTTTATACCAACAAAATTGCTCAGTTCCAGTGGGACAAGCCGTGGGTAGAAGTTAGTAAGATTAGAAAAACCTTACCTTTTTAACGACTGTTTTCTCAGCGATTTCGACCTGCCGGCGCATCTGTTCCAGCTCCATTTCTACCTTCTTTCTCTGCAGCATGAGGAGTTCTTGCTCTTTCTTCGCGAGGATGTTCCTCATCTTTTCGTCCTCCTCAGGAGTAACTGATGGGGCTGGCGTCGGCGTAACCGTTGTACTGGTGTTAGGCACATTCTGCTAAGAGAAATAGAGATTAGAAAGGCATACTGGTTTCTTGCAATTGTTTAATTTCCTAGGCTTTCAATTTTAGCATTGCCTTTTGTTTTTATCCTTTTTCTGTGCCATGGCTTGCCAAAGTTCTCCCTTTCATAGTTGTTGAATGTTATGTCCAATCTGTCTTATCAACCACTTTCTTTTGTAATTCAGGTAAATGCTGTTATGGCTCCCTTTTAATGGCTGTGACAATATTTTGACATATATATGTTATGACTTAATTCAATAATTGGTACCAATTTATGGTATGGCTCAAATTCATGCTGGGAAATAAATAAAAGGTGGAAACAGCAGTATACTCAAGCATGAGATCCCAGACTACTGACTAATGGAAATACTGCAATAGGCATTACAGCATACAAAATTATAATTTACTGATTACTGATGGACATATGATGCAGCAAGCATGTATTATAGTCTCCTACTAGAATGGCCAGCCTCAAGCTAGCATATTAAACTAAACCAACGTCAAAACAATAATCAACTAAAAAAAACACCTTTTTCAGAAAATTTGGATTTACATGGATGTTAGATTGCTGTGGCTGTGCTTGTATGGGCCATGCCGGGTCGATCAAGTTCACTTTCACATCCAGCTGATACAGCTTTGTCGCAGGAAACACATCATGCCAAGTCTCCCGTAACTTGAACATTTGTGACCGAATTTTCTCATCAACCTGGGAAAACATTTAATATTAGAGAATGTCCACAATATCTATACCAAATTCACAAAGCATTTAAACATGTCAATTTAACTCACAATTACCTGTTTGAACGTCCTTGTAAACATATTGACAATGATCTGTGAAAACTTCGTAGTGTAGGCTCCGCCAACATTCTTGATTATGGAATCGACTAAATACAGTACAGGCAGCTTGATGTCGGGTTGTACCTGTGTAGAGGAAAAACAACTTGCTAGTCCCAAACCCCAGGCTGGCCAAGTACAGACTTGACCTCTTCCCTCAAAGGTTGGCACCCACTGTTATAATGGTACGGGATAGAATAAGACAAGAATTTGCTTTATCAACCTTTTTAATTGTTATTACGTGAAAAATAAATAAGAATTCAGTTTCAAAAAGCTTTATTGTGAACAATTTCTTGAATATACAACTGAAAAAGATAAGGATTACATACCCTTGAAGGCAGATTGTGTTATCTGTAATTATCTTTTGATACAGGTATCTCCTAATAGTTTATTGTAATATTGCAACAAGAAAAAAAAATAGCTATTGATTTATTTCTCATAAATGCTACCTAGACTCCGTTTTAAAGTCATAATCTCGCATTTTTTACAAAGTTTCGTCATTTGGACACTTGCCATGTCTACAAGGAAATATTGTAATCTTGGTGAGTTTCATACTTTGCTATTATGTGCCTTTTATCAAGACTAGCTACAATGTGATAAAACTACTTATCATAGTTAGCACTTGGTTAGGTTTTCAGACTTGGCTGGGAGACAAGTAGGCAAATGAATCTATGTCAACTTATGCAACGTTTTAAACGAAAGTAGGCAAGTAGTTCAAGTGCTGCTGAAAATAGAACTCAAAAAAATTTCTTACAAATTGAATATTCAATCATTTATGAATCAGTATTGGAAAAATGAGCCAAGCAACATTGCAATTAGAAAGGTCTGGTAAAAACTTGTGCAAACTTCAAAGTTATGAAAGGCACCCAATTGTCTAAAAACACGGCTGTTGAAATCTACTCCTCACTTGATAAAAACAATTTACAAAAATGGATAGATAGCCAATGCGATCATAGTTTGAGGCAATGTTGTGAAATTGGAACATCTGGTAGGAGATACCTGTTACGAGCTTCGACTGGTTACAACGCAGCCGAATTAGTCACACTTGTCATAGTAAACACGTAAAGCACGCAACGAGAAGCGCGCGTCATCGTATTGAGCACACTTTCCCATTATTCCCCTGACTCTCACGTGACTGTGGCATAAATTCCGCGGCACCTCACACGCGTTAATTTTTAAAAATTGAAATTCACCTTCTCCAAATGCTTCTCCACTGTTTCAACGATAACCCCGGCGTGGTCGATGTTCTCTTCCGCGAGGATCGTCAACATATTTATCAGCGGCTTGCTGTTGACGGTTAGGTCCGCCAAACTCGACGCATACTCTTCCGCTACTTCTTTTGACATCTTGAATGACGACCGTAGTGGTTGATGTCACCATGCCAAGCACAATCTTCAACTGCACATCACTGTAAATAACCAAATTGTTCACTTTTAACTCTATTCGTTACGTGGATAACCAATATGGCGAGATTTAAGAAATTAACACGTAGTGAACTTACGTTATCGTGTATATCACAGCACTGCGGACGATAAACACACGTAATTACTGCAATCACCTCACGTACAAATGGAATGAATACATTTATTATTACTAAATCACGTACAGATAATACGGCGGTCCGACCCGACAGAATTTATGTATTGACGTAACGAAGTCCTGTTGAAAACAAAATGGCGACCACGCGACGACGACGACGTCGTCAATGCGGCGGGAGGGGCGGGCGCAATCTATTACCACAGTATAAAAATAAGACTGTGCTATTAGCAATGCTATTAGGTACTATTAGAGATGGGCTGAGTGATGATTTTTCTTTATCGGTGACTGCATGACAATGACAAAAAAATATCGGTGACGGGAACAATGACAAAATCATCAATGATTTTTATTTGAGTATTAGATCTCGTCACTTCATTTGTGAGTAGATACTGAATGATCGCGGAACGGCTTAGTGAAATTATCATTAGTTATTTATGTAGGCATGAGTCGAGTTTGTCAGTTGGCCGCGTAATTTAAATTTTCTTAGTTTGTGACATTCATTGCAGGTTATTTAGGTATTGATTTATCGTTATGGAAATCATCAATATGTTTCCATTAGTGATATTTGCTGCAAGATATGACTATTTAGTATATCATGGCAATTTGTCGTAAAAACTTGGTCGCGTAAATATGCACCTCCCCAACAAGTAATATTCCAATCTTCCCTTCATGCTTTTTCCAGGCTTAGGACTAGCAAAGACTAGCAAAGTAATAGTACATACTTAGTACCTAATATAACGTATGTAAACCCAATTTAATTATAGCGAGTCAACACATTACACTACGTATATCGTACGCGTAAAATTAAATTAGCGTGGTTGTTCGTCCTCGTCTATCCAAAACAATGATTCACGAAATACTAAATGCTAGATAAATTGCATTCGTGGTTTGCCGCGCATTTCGCACGCAAACATAAATAATGCAAGTGAAAGCATTGTTGCCGTTCCGTGCGCCCAGTCCCGGTCATTTTATCGAAACATGTGAGTTCCAGTCCAGTATCGCCGATCGCGCAGTCTCGCAACGTCGCAATTCACAGTCACACCGCCCGCTGCGCCCGAGACGGCCCGTTACCGTCCGATCCGAATCACCGAAGATCGCGTTCATTGTCATTCTTGTAATGATTTTTAAGCATTGATGATTTTGTCTTTGTCATTGCATGATGAAATGATTTTAAAATATCGATGATTTTTACATGTGACATGATATCGGACTCATCTCTAATTACTATTACAGACGTAGATCACAGAACACATGAGAACTAGGATAAATGCTCTAAGCATGCGAACACATAATTACCTATACTACCCAACAAAGATTACTATACTCTATGGACAGGTGGCGATACGATACGATACGGCTTAAATTAAAGGAGCATTTAAGCGAAAACTGGGAGCTTGCACAAGTAGCATTTTTGAACGAATGCAAAAAAGAAATATTCTACAATAAATTCGTTTGTCAAAATAGTCAGATGAGTTTGAGAAGAGTTAACATGGGCTTCGACAAAGTTCTATTTTTGTCAATTTTAGAGAAGGAAAATTGCAATCAGAGATTTTCTGAAAATACACTTCTTGTTTTGCTGTTGCATAATTATGCATCTACATTTTATGTAGCTACTAAACTTGAACCGCACTGAACTTGACGATTTGGTGCATTATTTTGGTCGTTTTTCAATAGCTTTCCAACATCCACACGGGTGAAACCGCGGGCACAAGCTATAGGGAACGTGCACGATGAAGGGTCTGCCATCTGGTGGCACAAATCCGAAGTTTTCTCGGAATCATTACTTGAAGTTGACACTTCATGTTTCAGAATAATCTTTACTCAATACTTCTTTGCATTACACATCTAGGTATTTTTAGGTGGTAAACTTATAATTATAGTTAGTTTTCGTTGATATTTGGAGAATTTATAAAGTAATTAAAGCACAGATATGCGTACATTTTTCGAAAGGCTTGCCTTACATTTGCTCTTGTAATATTTACTAGCTGACCCGACAGACGTTGTCCTGTTCGTCCAAAAGTCATTCATACAAAATCACTACCCTACCTACGCTACCCTACACTACCCTACCTACCCTACACTACCCTACCCTACACTACCCTAACCTACCTACCTACCCTACCTACCTACCCTACCTACCCTACCTACCCTACCTATCCTACCTACCCTACCTACCCTACCTATCCTACCTACCCTACCTATCCTACCTACCCTACCTACCCTACCTACCCTACCTACCCTACCTACCCTACCTACCCTACCTACCCTACCTACCCTACCTACCCTACCTACCCTACCTACCCTACCTACCCTACCTACCCTACCTACCCTACCTACCCTACCTACCCTACCTACCCTACCTACCCTACCTACCCTACCTACCCTACCTACCCTACCCTATCTACCCTATTATCCTATCCGTGAAAATTTTCGTTTTTCGACAGCCAACTTCCACTTTGATACTTTTTTTATTTCTGAAACAACTGAACGGGATAAAAAGTATCCTATGTCCTTCTCCTGGCTCTAAACTACCTCCCTGCCAATTTTCAGCTAAATCGGTTCAGCCGTTCTTGAGTTATAAGTGAAGTAACTAACACGACTTTCTTTTATATATATAGATATTTCCATCACGCTGAAAACAAGGTGAAATGAACGTATACATAAATATATGTATACACAAAATATTTACGTGAAAAATGAGAAAAAAAAAATACTTTACAGTTATTTTGACATCACAAACGTTAGAAATCGTCGTTTGAGCTACAATTTTGACAGTCATTACTGCATTTTCATGATTCCCAACTGTTTCTTCTACATGACATGCCCGGACTTGAAGAGTTTTTGGCCTTTCGACATATTCTGACCACGCTGACGATCATTATTAATCAGCTGGAACCCATATTTTATCATTTTTGTCACTATAACGAAAACGAAACGATTTAAATTTAATATAAATATTAAACATTGACGGCAATACGATGACAGATCAGACAAGTTTCTTATTTGACCACACCGTGGCGCTCGTGTCGATTTGTGCTGCCATCTATAGTTCGTGCACGTTCCCTATAGATTTCAACTTATTACAAAAGGTTTAAAGTTGGCAACATTTTACATGAAATTGCTTTTGGTGGGATTTTACTTCTTTTTGTAAGTTGCATTATATTTTGTTTCGTTTCTTTCACATCAGAGAAGCATTTTTTCATAGCCCAGTCTCGAACTCAGCGTTTTTTTGTTTCTTTTTCGTAAACGTTCCAAGTTTTAGATTTTTTTATGTTTGTACTGTTTGTACAGACGCCAGCACATCGAGCTACTCCAATCTGTCAAATTTATTTGATAGATTTTCAACTTTAGGTTCATGTTCAATTGGGAAAATTTGACAGTTTGAGGTAGGTTGACCTGCTGGCGACTGTACATACCCAGTTAGTAAGTAGTTAAAATTTTGATGATCATCAGTGAGTGAGTGAGTCAGTGACAAAATTGGAGTTTTTTAGATATAAAAATCCAAACCAAAGTCGGTGTCCCCAGGTTATAATAATTAGTGTCACTTATTGCCGCGGGACTTCTGTCTTGGGACGGACTAATAACGTTTCGTGTATGTAGGTACGTCGAGAATAATTGCCTTTCAAAATTGGTGACATGTACACTTTTGTTAAAAACATGTCTTGTCAAAATTGACAGTTTATTCCTGGGTGACTAATGTGACGTTTTCTTGAAAAACTTACAAATTTGTTAAAATTTCGTGGATTTTAATAACTTTGGTGCTAATGAAATAAATAATTATGGCGAACGTAAACACGGGTGAACTTTTGGACTTCCAGGACTATTCCCCTGACCACAATAATCGCAGTGCACGTATCGACGTGGAGGCAGTGCACACAAATCAATACAATAACACTATGTCAAATCCAAACTATAATTTTGAAGAAACCAAACCGATTGATGAACCAGAGGCTGCGCCACAAAGTAAGAACCTGCATTATAATACTTAGGATGTTAAATAAGTTTCTAGAAAAAAAGTATTTTCCGACCATTTTGTCTAGTAAACATTAAGTTTATCTATCAATTAGTGTACATTTCAACTAGATCCTAATCTAATCACTGCATTAGTAATACTGTCGTTTTAATTTTACTGTGTTCTTAGTATATGGACTTTAAAAGTGATTGTTTAGCTTTAGTATTGTGTTTGTTCATAGCCTATATTTTCTCACTGTTCAGCAAAAACGTCTCTTTCTCCACTTTTCTCTTTCTTGAGCTAGTGTGGACCAATCCAGTCTGACCAATCTTAGTATTTTATCTAACTTACAAGTACACCTGGGTGATCTGTGATCCTCATGCATCATTACACTAGTATGTATCCTCCACAGGGTAATACATTTACTTCCTTCCTTATTTATGTAAAAAAAATATTTAAATATAACGATTATCCATTATTATTTAGCTTGTCGCATTGTATTTAAGCAAAAAAATATCAATAAATGATTAAGGTATTATTCCTTGTTTTCCAGCGAATCACAACTTCTGGACTATAGAGTATTACCAAAAGTACTTTGATGTCCACACAAATGAGGTTGTGGAGAGGATCATATCCTCTGTGCTGCCACAGAAGGTGTCCCGCAACTACTTCGATGAAAGAATCAAGGGAAAGCCAGATCTATATGGACCTATTTGGATTTCTGTTACCCTGGTAGGTGTACAGTATAATAGCTGTTAACATGAAAATCAGCAAAACTCAAGCTGAAATTGATTTATTGAGATTATGATATAGGTCACAACTTGGACGTTCAGCGGTTGCCGCAATAGGTGTGATTAATTTAAATAGTGTCTGTAGGGGAATCTAGTTGCAGGCTCTAACTCACTGGTGGGTCTGGCTAAAAAGGACTCTGTTTCACCAGGCATTTTGTCCGTCAGAGGTAGTATCGGTGATAAGCAGTTAGACGCTAGTTTACATACGCAATATTATTAAGTCAGATGCAGGATCGCTAGCGGGCATTGAAGGGCGGGCGTATTTGGGGGACTGTCTTATGTAATTTTGACATTCAAAAAGTGCTGACTCTCAGCCTAGTTTGAATAAATGATTTGATTTTGATTTATAGTAACTATGACTTGATTCACCTTAAGACTTCCTTGTCTCAAATCCTAATTTCATGGTGATCAAAGATTCCACAGAAAAAAAATGTTTATTTGCTTGGAATAAACCTGTTATATTTTACCTCGTTATTTTCAATAATAAAAACATATCTAAAAATTGTCTCCTAATCATTCCAGATTTTCACAATAGCAGTTAGCGGTAACATAGCCAGTTATTTGCACAATGCGAATAAGAAAGGCTTCATATGGAGATATGACTTCCACTTGGTATCAATCGCAGCTACAGCCATCACATGCTATGTCTGGCTTGTACCGCTTGCACTGTGGGCTGCACTGAAGTGGACTACGAATACTGATGGACATGATGAGATTGAGAATCAGGTACATAACACTAATATTATAAGGCCAATTATTGCATTGTCACCACTTGGTGACAATCCTAACTGCGTAACACACATCACAAACATCAGAATCAGTTACATTTAGAAAGTTATTGCTAATCCATTGATTCATAAGTTCGAAAAATTTGTCTGCTCAACTAAATTCAAATTCCATTATGTAAATAAAGCAATGAATATCATTGAACTGTCAAAATTAATGCCATTCCTCTCGTTATTGTGTTACATAATTACCCCGCAGTTAACTAGTTTCCTGCCATTGACACACATGTCATTGAGTAATTTATTTGACCTTATTGCATGGTATCAAGAGGTAGATCAGCTTGGTTTACATAGCTGTTGCAAGGATGACAATAATGATAGGATACTTCAGTACAGTTGTATCAACAAGGCAGTTTCTATGGTCGCATATTATTTTTTTTGCTGACAAAAATGCTACTATATACATGTTTTGGGCACGCCACGATTGCGGCGGTAAATCCCTTGATTGAGGAGTGGATTGAGAGGCGTCACGACGTCCTCACCTTCTGCCTGACACAGGTCTTCACCGGACACGGGTGTTTCGGGAAGTTCCGGTCTCGTATAAGGCGGGAGGAAACGTCCGGGTGTTTCCACTGCGTAGATAGTTCTGAGGACACGGTGGAGTTCTGGCCGGCTTGGGCAGAGCGCCGCCGTGTTCTCGTGGAGGCGATCGGCGGCGGTGATCTCTCGCGTCCGTCCCTGGTCCAAGCCATGGTACGGAGCGAGAGTGCATGGGTAGCCGTCACCTTCTTCTGCGAAGCAGTAATGCTCACGAAGAGGGAGGTGGCGCACGTGAGGGTGAGGCAGTATATGCGCCCTGACGGCTCTAGCTTCCGCAGAAGACGATCTGGGCGTCGGGAATCCCAGGCTGATTCCCTGCCACCGTAGGCCCGGGCTTGCGGATGGCGAGTAATGGGTAGCTCGCTGTCCGGTAAATACCAAGCCCCGGGTCGACGACGCGTATTGTTCAACGCGCGCCTCAAAGAGATGTCAGCATCAACTGAAGGGGCCCACAAGGACCGATGTCTGCAAGGGGTGCGGGTTGTTCGAAAGAGATACCGTGGCCTCTGGCACACAGGCAACTGAGGGAACACGGGTGGGTTTTAGTCAGTAAAAGCCTGACACGCCCCTCCGCTCCACCCAGAACGGGAGAAGTTATTGCATGACATCCCACCCTCAAAAAAAAAAAAACCTACATGTTTATGAACACACGACAGGTGCCCTTTATGTCCCTGCATAAGAGCACGTGCGCTCGGACGTATAAATATTCCGGCGGGATTTTATCTAGCAATTGGATTTTCCACTCACTGTTGAACCGACCATTGGATAACATCGTGCATCCCAGCGCATCGAAAAACACTGTTCGATTTTCAACTCTCGGCTCTAAGGCAGTGCGTTGAAGATCCAGTGCGCAAAAAACCGCCGCGATATTTTTACGTCATCGTTGCCAAAGCAAACGCGACGATTGCGTATTCACGCAACGATCGCTTTTGGTTATGACGTGACATTTTAGGTGTAAGACGTATTCGGGCGATGATCACTATCGGTTAGGAGTTTAGGACAAAGGGTAAGGCCCGATTGAACCACAAATACTAGATGCATTTAACGCTAAACGTATTTAAGGACTATGAGCTAAGGTAAACCGCGAAATTCAAATTTTCTTACGTTTTTTGCAATTTGCAGGTGAGTGTTTTTTTTTTTAAGCGTCGGTTAGGGAATCATCAAATAACTTTTCTCGCTCTGGGTGGAGCGGGAGTGTGTCAGACTTTTACTGACTAAAACCCACCCGTGTTCCTTCAGTTGCCTGTGTGCCAGGGGCGGCGCACAGTGTTTTATGAAGCCCGATTTTCGGACATCTCATTTTTATTGAAAAGGCTGACAGAAATAATCATTTAAATGCAAGATTTCGTATCCCCATTTGGCTACAAAGTCTAGTTTTTGAGTTATAGTTTTTTGAAAATCGACCAATTTCTATCTCGATATTTAGAAAAAAAATTATTACATTTAAACTAAGCATGATACGAAATAATGATGTTAGGTACATTGATGGCGTATCTTATGTCGAGTATTTTAGTGCACAAATGAACCTTGTAACTTTGATAGATCCTGATATATACGTGTTTTCCGGTTTTTAGTTTTTCTTAATTTTCTCGAAAATCCCACCAAATCGGGAAAAGTTATTTATACTGAAATGATTTTGATAACTTCTCCAATGCACCACATAAATTTCACATCCCAATTCCATGGAACTTGGAAACCACAACGATTTTAAGTTTGATCCGGATTTTACGTCGTCAGGGTTGTCAAAATCTCAGATAATTATTTATATCCGGATTTTATATAACTTTGCCAAAAATGTCTACCTGGTAGTAATTATCTGACGAGAAGACGCCAGGATACCAGCTTGGTATCTAAATAAAATATTATTCATCGATGTTGTGCATTAAAAGGTAAAGTCAGGCATTTTGTGTTATTTAAGTATTTTTGTGGTGCGTAATAAATGACACGCAAAATACACGTATGCAGTAGCAATAACATAAGCTGGGAGTACCTCCAAGCGGTGAAGACGGTAATAGTTTCTACTGGCTAAAACTCCCATAAATATTTATAACTTGACCTCCGGCTATGCCTTCGGGCTTATGTTGTTTTCGTTGTCTATTGCGTACATCTGTTTAGTGGCACGGTAGCCCACCCGGTAACACAGGGGAGCAGCCACCAAATATTTAACTCTATAGTAAGCGGAATTTATTAGTAATCATGGAGCCGGTCACTACCCATGAGACTGCTTTACCTCAGCAGAACCTGACCCGCTCTGCTGGAGATGGTCTTTCTGGGCCCCGGTCAGAGGACTCTTTAATGCCAGGGGGGCATGAGGATCCCAATCCACATGCTGGTCTGCAAGTGGCCAATTTGACAATCGAAGCTATGGATAGCACCAAAGCTGGTGCTCTTCAGCCTTCAGAAGTAGCAGCGAACACACAGGACGTTGAAAATCAGCCCTCACAAAAAGTATTGACAAGATTAGACGTTTTTTGATTTATTTAAATATAAAGTGAAAATCGGAAATCAGAATCGTAGGCTACGGCTAAATTCGAAAGTTTTCGTATCATATCATATCAATATCATTCAATCCTAACTTTATATGCACTTGATTTGCTATTTATTTCCTAGTCTCTACCAACAAACAAACAAAATGTAGTAGGTAAACCTGAAGGGGACTTGAAACTTGATACTTTGAAAGGCCTCGGTATCGGTAGGCTGTTAGTAAACTGGTACACGTTCTTTTTGTCATTGTGAGTACGGAACTTTTACTTTTACGAAAAATTTGATCCACAAAATAAGGATAAAAATTTGACAACCCTAACAAAAATTGTTAAATTGGAATAACTTCTAAGTTCCATGGATTTGGGATTTCATAATTATGTGGTGTATTGGGGAAGTAAATAGAATTATTTCTGTATTAATAACTTTTCCCGAAATGGCGGAACTTTCGAGAAAAAAAAAAAAACTAAAAACCAAAAATGTCGTATAAATCTGGATCTAGCAAAGTTGTGAGGTTCATTTGTGGACTGAAGTACTCGGCATAAGATACGCCATCAATGTACCTAACATCATTATTTCGTATCATGCTTAGTTTAAGCGTAATTAATTTTTTTCTTAATTACCGGATGGAAAAATTACGATTTTCAAAAAACTATAACTCAAAAACTAGACTTGGTAACTCAACGGGGATTCGAAATCTTGCGTTTAAATGATTATTTCTGTCGGCCTTTTCAATAAAAATGGGATGTCCGAAAATCGGGCTTCATAAAACACTGTGCGGCGGTAACTCTTTCGAACAACTTTATGATTTATTGATTAAAATTCTGTAAACACATTCGTGAGAAAATTAAATTTCTCGAGCTACGTGGCGCTTCTCTCTTAAAACATCATTCTGTCTCGGTCATCTTCCAATGATTGACAGAAATAGAAAGGTTTTTTTTAGAATTCGTTTAGCGTTAACGCGTTTAGTGATTTGTGGTGCAAATAAGCCAGCTATGTGAAGTCGGCCTGTCATCGCAAAAGCATGATTTATTGATCATCACAATATTAACAAAACTTTTCTCATTCCAGGATGCGAAATCACCAACGATGATGTCCCTATTCTGCCTCTACGGATACTCACTCTCGATATACATACCAGTAGCCGTATTATGGACGATCCAAGTATTCTGGCTCCAATGGCTCTTTGTCCTGATGGCCGCCTTCGTCTCCGGAGCAGTCCTCATATTCTGGCTCATGCCCGCCCTTAGAAAATCTAAATACTTTGTGATTCTTATCGGATGCATTCTAGGTTTCCATTTTCTTTTAGCAGCCGGTTTCATGTTATATTTCTTTCATCAGCCGAATACACCTGATGATATTGTTACGTCGACTCTGAAGCCTTTGACCCCTTAAGTTTTGTATATTTTATTTTTATACATATTTGGGCCAAAAACTCGATGGTTAAATGGGAGACAGGAAAACCAGATTTAGTGCTCGCTTCAGGCATAGTGTGGATAGTACGGCACTAGTCTGTCGTTTCAGAACTTGCAGTAATCTGACATGTATACTTAATATTATATATAGGTCAAATTTGTTTGATTGAATGTAAGGTGTAATCTTGGGAACTACCAGTAAGATTTGATCAATTCTTTTTGCAATCCTGCACTTCGTCGATCGGGTACGGCGTGGCGGGTCGGGGGCCAAAATTTCACGCAGACGAATTATTATATGCATTTGTAGTATCACTTTTTATAAAACTAGGTTCGAGTTTTTAGCCCAAGTAGAGTAATTTATAATAAAGGCACTACGGATTTTGTGATGCGGCCTTGTGAATGTCACAGCCTGTTTACTCTATGCCCTCTTATTTTAATATTAGTACAGTGATATTTACGTTTTTCTCGATGTTTAACATTCACTACAAGTAGGAGCTAAGTAAAAGAAATAGTACATGTTGACGCACATTCTCTTTGAAAACATAACTTTGAAAATTTGTAAGTAAATGTTATAAATGTTTGTTTGTTGTAAATGATATTGTGGTTGGTATGTGTAATTAATTACATGTTGCTACGAAATTATACGAGAGAACTGAGAATCATTGATGTTGTATATTTGAGCTAAGTCACCTCTCACATTTTAGATGTAAAACTTATATTACTATGTACTATAATTATAATGAGTTATAAAATTATTAGGATAAGTAAGTATTTCTTGATTTCCACATTCCTAATGTAAAAAGTCTTATATTTATGTAAACGAAACAAATAAATGTTTTAAATAATAATAATTGTATTATTTCTTAATCATAGAAGCATACAAAATCATTACGATTATTTACAATATTTACATTATAATTCTAAAAAATAGAATTTGTAACTTCATATGAAGAGCATGTAATCACTATTGTATTCGAGTTTAGTCAACCAGAGAGAATGATTGGAAACTTTTCAGCCATGGTTGTCTATGGAATGATGGCGGCATATCTTCTGGGGATGACTGGAGGGTACCGGCAAGTTCTGATAGCATATTTGCTGAAAAACAAAACAGTAGTTGTTTGAAACTGACAAAACTGGCAGATAAATATTCACAGGCCCTGTTTAACGGCATGATGCCATCACATAGTATTGAAAATAGGTACACACGGCTACAGATCAAGCTATAATACATTTCCAGTATAAGCTAATCTCACATTGTGTAGGATTTCCGAACAGAGCACCCGACTGAGCCACAAAGAGGGTTATGTTTTTCGAGTGTATGTATGTTTGTTTTTATTCTTAGTTTCCAACTTTTGTGATTTCAGAAGAGTAACTTTAATGCCCCAAAATATTTAGTTTTCGTACTTTTATGACTTAAGTAGCTTTCGCCCGCGTGGAGGTCCTATAACTAACCCACGGGAACGAACTATTGGGATAAAAAGTATGTATATATAAAGTGTTAGTGTAGGTCACAAACTAATTTCATGCAAATACGTTCAGCCGTTTTTGCGTGATTGAGTAACAAACATCCAAACTTTCACATTTATAATATTAGTAGGATAGTAGGATTCATCATAATCAACCTATAATGTTCCCACTGCTGGGATACAAGCCTCCTCTCTGTTAGAGGGAGTGGGCTATAATTCACCACGCGGACCCAGTGATGCGAATTGGTGGATGTCACATGTCTTCAAATTTTTGTATCTAGGACATGCCGGTTTCCTCACGATGTTTACCATCACCGTTTTAAGAGCAGTGGTGGTAAGTCGCGGCCGTTACCCGTGGGCCACCGCTGCTCTCAAAACGGAAGATTACTACGTAGTAACTACTGGTCATTCTGAAATACACCTTATATACACAGCAGTAAAGTTGATATTTGAAAAAGTGGAACTTTGTCAATATTTTGAGTGAAACAAAGATTTGAGTAGTCTTTAAATAATATACTCACTAGTCGCGTCACTATGCTCGAAGCCCCTCATCAGTTCGCAGAACTCGATGAGGTGTCCCTCGTTGTGGGACAGCTGAGTACTGAACTCCACGTCGCGCACGGCGCACTGGTACAGCAACTGGATGCCGCAGCGACACACTGATTGTAAGGAAGGCTGCTTTGGTGGTTTATCACCTGGAATCGACCAAAGTATACAGAATCCGAACGATAATATGACACACCGAGTTATAGAGGGTCAAATTAAATTAGCCGGTAATACTTGCGTTTTGGTTGGGTATCGATATTGAAAATTAAATAAAAACAAAAATGTTTTCATTATTCGCTGGACGAAAGTCAATGCACGTAATCGGCAAGCGAACCGCGTCGGCCGGGCGCGCGTAGATCGCTCAGCTATTTTTGTGAAAAAGTCTCCCGAAAGTCTGACATACCAGTCTTACCACGGGGTACTGAATTAGTAACTGGGTTGTAGAGGGCAGATAGGTAGTCGCGACATGTAATATACTGGTGTTCAGCTGCATCCGGTTAGACTGGCAGCCAACCCTAACATAGTTTAGTTGGAAAAAGGCCAGGCAGATGATGAGTAATCTGCAACTTACCTATAAAACTATGTTTAAAATTCTCCAACATTACGGCGCATATCCTTAAGGCGTATACAATGACTTGCACTAGAACAAGGTGGCAATCACATCTGGAACAAAATATCATTTCATTTAGTCAAAAAGTCAGGACCGGACTAAGAAACATTGTTTTTTAAACTTCCGCAGCAAAAAAGTAGCTGTGGGTTCGAACTGAGGCAGGCTCTTTACTTTGTGTAAATAATTTAATCATCACTGCTCTCAAAACGGTGAAGGAAAGCATTGTGAGAAAAAATGTCCTAGAACCAAGAATTCAAAGACATGATATCTACCAAACCGCACTGGGCCCGCGTGGTATATTATTGCCCACTCCCTCTCCGGCAGGAGGCCTGTGTCCCAGCAGTGGGAACATTATAGGCTGATTATGCTCATTTGGCGTCAAAAACATAATATTATCGCCTCACGTTTGCTTGGAAAAAAGTAATCCTGTGACGTCTTAAGCATTGTTTCTTTGGAAATACCTATTAAGTTAACCTGACAAAACTGTGACAAAAATGGACCTATTTAGTACATACCTAGATACTTCTCTTGCTAAACTGCTAGTAGAATTGTCATTGATATTGCTATATAGAATAATGAGGTTTTGTGTGGTTTCAACCGCCTTGTCAGCGAGTTTTTGTTTCTCCATACACTTTAGACATGCTTCTATTTGTTTTAGAAGCACTTGTATGAAACATGAATCTGAAAAAAAACATTTTTCATTAATATTATTGTCGATATATTTCATAGTTGGACCAACGTGATAAATGGACACAGTTGTTGGGTAACTGAAAAGATTGAGAAATAAAATCAATGAATTGATTTTCCGTTCCCAATTTATTTTGCGTCTTTAAATACTTTCGAGAATGCATGCGTTTTATAAGTGCGCGAATCATTCAATTAAATCATTTTTCTTTTATTTCAGATTTGAACCCACAACGTGTAGCTAAGAAGCTCAACTCTTAGGTACTACGCTACCCGAGCCATCTAAAGTAGTAGTTTGTATATCACGCTAAAACGGCTAAACGGATTTGGATGAAATTTGGCGCATTGGTGGACCATGACCTGGATTAGGATAGAGCATACTTTTTATCCCGATTTGTCCATGGGATTAACATTTATGTGGTTGAAACCGCGGGGCGCGGCTAGTGTTAGATAATCAAGGAAGGCTTTAAAAAGTACAAATTTACCTTTCTTATACAACAGAACACCTTGATCATAATCCGTCTTCAGATTCCCCGTCCCGTTTCCAGGGCAGAATGTCTTTAAAAACCCGTCCCATAGTGCCACAGTCTTCAATAAGTTAAGTACATGAGTGACCACAAATGGCATTGGTCTAGAGGTCAGTATTGTCTTTATAATGTCTAAGACTTTTGATTTGGTGACCTCGGAAGATGTTAGGGCTTCGATGAGGAATGTTATTGATAGGAGCAGGCCGCTGTATAGTGTTGCGCACGACTGGAAAGTATAGAGTAATGATGACTAAGATGTTATACAACTTTGGACTACCAATAAGGTGGATTATTCAAAGTCATGAGAAAGTCCACTACTGTGTGCGTTTGTTCTGCGTAAAGAACTTTGAACTAGCTTTCACAGATATCAAAACATAAAAAAAAAAATTGTTGCTATCTCAGCTTTCGAATGATTGAAAATCGTGAAGTTTCATTCAAAATTATAATTAGTCCTTGTTATCTATTTTAGTATACATCTATGTAAATAAAAAGAAAATTCCTGACTGACTGACTCATCAACGCCCAGCCCAAACCCTTGGACCTAGGAATCTGAAATTTTCCACAGAGGTTCCCTTTATAATGTAGACAAGGAATAAGGAAGGATTTTTCGAAATTCAACCCCTAAGGGAGTTAAATAGGGGATGAAAGTTGCGCGCGGGCGAAGCCGCTGACAAAAGCTAGTAATCAATATGTTGACTACAGTTCTTCCACAAACACATCACATAATATTGTAATATTATTATTTGGAAAATAAGAAACGTGAATGATTCCCAGCAGGCTTAGCGTGCCGCTTTGTAATTCTACTCTACCGTAGAATAGAAATCATTGCCTACTTTCTTGGTTCAAAATTGCCAACTGTCTACACGGATAAGATAAGATAAAATATGTATTTGTACAAACATGAGTATATACATGGCATGCAGGTTGTTCATAAACAAAAAAGTCATGTTCGGCCTTTGTGGCATACAAATATATGGGTAAGAAAAGTAATTCATGACCATTTTCACAAAGCAAAAAAACATTATTAAATTTTTAAACAAACTAAAAATTAAATTTAAACAATTAAATTGTCCTATAATCTAATTATAAATCGTCAAAATATTAAAATACAAGTAAATATTAATTGTTGTCATTTAAAAATTGTAAAATACTGTAGTATGCTTTCCCAACTAGATATAAATTTAGCCGCTTTTTTAGTATGTGTGCACTTAGTTCCCTCCATCCCTTAGGAAGTTTATTAAATAATAAAGGCGCCATGCAAAATACACTTTTCCGCATGAATGCTGTTTTGGAACAATGTGAGCAAAGCATAGTGTTATCGCGTCTGGCGGTACTGACTTTGTCTGCCATGCGCGGAAATAATTGCTGATTACATAGACATACACGGAAACGTCATTTTTGTCTACTCTTCCGTCAACAAAACGCTTCTCTACGGGTCTCGTACTAAGCCTGCTGGTCAGGCAGTGTCATTCGATTTGTTTATCAGGAAATTCTCAGTAGCAGCTTGAAGTTGCAGCGTGAAGAAATACAGGCCAGTGCAAACAACTGAGCACAAATGCAAACCCCCTATTACATGGTATGTAAACATAACTGGTGAAATGTTGCTGTACTCTAGGTTACACCTCTGCTTAAAACTACGAGGGTCACAGGCGTCATGTTATATTAATAAAAGAAACATGTTGGGTTACTTACAGCATTGTCAAGTAACACACATATCCTGTTAATAATATCAATGAACTGTCCACTCTTCTCAGTGCCCTCGTCAGGCAATTGCTCATGTTTGAAGAACCAAAATACTCCCCTAGAAGAGTCTAGAACATATGCTAGTGTCGCCAGCATTCTTCTAGACAAGATCTCTTGTTCTTCTTTGTATAGTGCTCTGAAAATAAAAGAAATATTTTTTTACAAAATTGCAATTTTTATACAAAATTTGTTTATTTGCAACCAATAATGCACACCAGCACCCTAATTGCGTAACTCACGATTGATCATAATTGGTTTCGTCTTCACAGTTAAACAATATTCATTGCGTTATTTATGTTGTCGAACAGACACATTCTTCGAACATATGAAGCAATGGTTTAACAATCCGTTTCAAAACGATACAGATTATGATGAATCGTAAGTTACGCAATTAGGGTGCAGGTTGTAGATTTCCCTGGCTCCTGCGCTGCGCTAGTTATACAGGCAGATATTTTTTAGCGTCTGGAAAAAAAATGGGTATAATAGGTGAACGGGGTAGAAGCCTGTGGTACGGAAATTAGACTTTTTTTTTTTCAAAACTAAAATGAAATTAACCTATGAATGAATACTATTACTTATTTGTAGTAAACTTTTCAGACTAAAAATTAAAAGTAAAAAAAAAAAAAAAATCGGCAAATAATATCAAAATCCAATTTATAGGCACCCTACTCTACGCGCAGAAATTATCAATGAAAATTCGTAGCGAAATTCAATCCTTTGAAGCCGGCCGCTTTTTTCGCAGGCGTAGGTACCGCTCACGTTTCACCGCATGCGCATCCCCTCCCGCCCGCGCGCGCCGCTCTCCGTTTCTCCAGTCACCTGCGATTGGTCATAGCGTGACGTCGATCGCTGTTTTTTCCGCGTGTGCTTCACTGCACAGTGATTGTTTTCAAAATGACGTACGCATACTCCAGCGTAGAGTACCTTGCCATGATGAGGTATTATTTTTTGTCCGGTGGAAATTTAAATGGTGCGAGGCGAATGTACGCCGACGAAGAATACCCACAATCCCTTAGACGTAACGGAATCCCTGACCCCCGGAACCCCAACACAGACTTGATATTCCGCACTTATCAGCGGTTACTTGACCATGGCCAGTTTCAGCTTCCCGGTCATGCCAGGGGCAGAGGCCGGCCACCCTTGTCCATACATGTTGAAGACGCCATCCTGGAATATTTCCAGCAACACCCGAGGAGGAGGAGCACCCGGCAAGCAGCTCGTCGATTTGGCGTAAACCAGTGGTATGGAAGAATGAACCACTTCTTACGCGTGCAAGCTTTGCATGCTCTGGATCGTGGACCTCGTATTGAGTTCTGTCGCTGGCTGCAGAACCAACCGCAGGAGAACATTCTATGGACCGACGAGTCCATATTTACCCGCGTTGGTATCTACAACGTACACAATTAGCACTGGTTGAGTTTTCAAAACCCACATAAGATAAAAGAACACGCAGCTAATCGCTCAACCACTTCACTAACGAGCCGTCTTATTCTTACCGCATTTTTTGGCAATTCACTTAGTCCACTACGCATTTGTTTCAATGGTTTTAGACTACAATAATAATTTTTAGGATTCTTTTTTTTACACATCAAGCTAAAACCTTCGGAATACAGATGAATGTGAGTGATTGTTATAAGAATTTAACATCAACAGGTTTGTTTACACTTCTATCAAAGCTTTACCGATCTTACGAGACGTAATTTATTTTGTTAACGGTTTCAAGACACGCGTCACACAGTGTATCAAATTATTTGCCTACTACAACTCCACACAGCACGGTGAGGTGTGTAGGTACACGCGCAAATGTATGCGTAGGGATCAGTTGCAAAGATGTACACTTAATCATTCTTCATTCATGGGTGATCGCAGCTGACGCTCGTTTACTATTACTATTTTGGCTATTATTAGTTTTACGCGAGTGTCGTAGGATGTATTCTTTTTCATGTATTTTAAGGATATTCCGAACTTTTATTAAATCAATGGTAGCGGGGAAAGGTCAGCGTATATGAGTTCTATTCTACTTACACGACACGTCATATTGTTGTCCAGACGCTAAAAAATGTCATCCGGTATAAGTGTGTTGCAGGAGCCAGAGTCCTCCCGTAAAACAGAGACACAGTGATCAGTTGTGTAATGACAACACAAAAAGTAAGAAAAAAGAAAACAAAAAAAAAAAGACATACTACCTTGAGAAAAAAAAAGAAACATAAAACCATAAGCCCAGGCTAAAAAATACAGATAAAGATAATTAAAATTTAAAAAAAAACATGACAAAATAAAAAAAAAACAATTACGATGATTCTTTTTTTTTTCAAAGAATTAAAAAAACAATAGTTTTAAACAATGAAAAACAAATTATAAAAATAAAACAATGAGAGAAAAACCTGGACTTTTTTCTAATTAACATACAATATTCGCGACAGTGAGTGTGTGTGTGATATGATGATACTGTGTTGTTATTACATCTAATTGCAACAGTAATCACAGCCTTCCCAAGTTGCTTTCCATAGCTTGTTCAGTGGTTATGTATTATTATGTATTAGGCTTCGTACAGGTACACTTTAATGGGAACACAAGTCATATGCTGATGGGATTTCCGATTAGCAAAAATTACATACTGCTATACAAACTATTTGACCCCTTTAGGATTTGATCGCTTTATAAGGAACTCTTGTGCAAAAATTCATGCTTCTAGACCTTCGATCAACAATAGCAACATATATCGGGTCGGCGCAAAAAACGTCTCGGTAAATAACAGCGCACTTGAGAAGTGAGCTCTTATTTTGTTTAGTTCGCTTGCAACACAACCAATGTAAAGACGTCTCACAATGCCGCAGTGTTTTCAAAAGTTGCAAAAATAATGCCCAAAAAGCAATTTAACGGCCGAAATGTCTTACCTCATGTACTTACCGAAAGTAAGTACATGAATAATAAATTATATGAAGCTTTAAACGAACAAATAACATCAAACTTTGAACAAAATTATCGATTTGAAGCCACCGGCACCGCTACAAATGTTTGCGCGTGTGTTGGCGATCCTTGGCAAAAGGCTCGCCAACAAAAATAAACGAAACAATGCGATGTAGCTCACAAGGCAATATAACGGGAAAATGTACTTTATCTTTTACCACTTAAGGTTGATTTCACACTAAATGTTGTTTAACTTATGTCTTTTAATTTCTAAGTTACAGGAGTAAATTATTGCTTTGGTCGTTTTTGACGAATGATCGTAATAATATTTTGAAGATTTGTGACTTTATGACTAGGTGCCATGGTTGTAATTAGGTTGAACTTGAAACTGTTTTAAAACATTTCTCTCCATTTGTTAGTAAACAAATGTAGCTGTTTAAGTACATATTCACGCGGACAGCATTTCGGTTTGATTTTGTTCGTGACACGGTATCTAGTTGCTATTGTTGATCGAAGTTCTAATTACCTAGTGCTTTAGGCAGCGCTTTATGTGGTCTGTCAATGAATAATGTTTTCAGCACAAAATTGAATGGCGCATGTTGTAAAATATGCACAGTTAAGTTTTTTGCCCATGAAGGTACCCGTTTGCGCTGTACTAATGTTGATTGAATTTTCGGAATGTGTAAGTATCTCCAGTGAAAAATCAAACTTGACCAACCTGCCTCTCAACAGATCCTGTCTGCTAACATACTGGTAGCTGGAGGTGACGTCCATGTACTTCTCGTCCATTTCCTTCTGGAACGAAGTCGTCACGCGCTGGCAGACTGTCTCCAATCTACTGCGAGTTTCGTTCAGTATTGATTTTATTGAGCTGAAGATCTGGAATAAGTACATGGTATTTTGTATATTATTTGTAAAACAATAATTATTGGCAATAGCAAATAATGATAAGTCTTGTTCGAGTCGCCGATACTCGGGCGGCAAAATATGTATTCTATTCTACTGCCTGGTTGTGCCGTTGTCTAGTACAGTGACGTGACACTCCAACTGACACATTTGTCTCAATTTAGTTTCAACATATTATACAAACTTTATGGCAATCAAAATAAAGTGTATTTCGCATTGGTCAGAAACGATGGTATATTGAGTGAAGCTTTTAGCAGCGAATGGCTTCCGGTGCAAATGCTTGTAAAAACTTTAAGTTTTTGCTGGTGCTTGTGACTAGGAGGCTTGTTATGGCGTTGGCGCGCTAAATAACGAGCTACGATTGGTTGATTAACTTGAGTTAACACCTTTATAAAGTCACTTAACTCACATTAAAATACCTCTCCTCAATTCTATCACCATCCCCTGTAAACACACTCGTAACATCTTCATAAACACAGCTCAGCACCACTTTATTCTTGCTCATCTCTTTGGGCACCGGTGTTGTGGGCAGTCTGTGGAATGTGCTGTATATTCTGCACTTGTTCTGTGATAGGTCTGTGGTCTTCTGTAGCTTCTCGTTGTAGTCTAGTATAGAATGCTGCTGGTTTGTGCACGGTTCCAGTACATAGGGGAGTATTGAGGGGTCGGTTGTTGGTTCTGTAATTGAGAATAGAAAAGTAATCATTTCCTGAGTCTTAAAACATGGTCAACATTTGCATTAAACCTGTTACAGTATTATGTAAATGTCAAATGGTACCAGCAATAATGATTTTTTAGATTTGATTTATGAAGTATTTGGATGATCTTGATGAATTGAATAGGTATGGCTAACAAATGTTTTTTATTTTAGATTCCCAGTTTAACAGGGTTTCAGTTTTGATTATTATTTATTTTGTAGCTACAAAAAAAAAAAAAACTTATTGCCAATAAAGCCATTCTACATACGTACATATAATATAACACCAGTTGATAATTAATTTTGGGTTACAACTGTTACAAGATAAAGTAACAAGTATCTGTACCTGCTCTGCATGTTTTGTTCAATTCCAGCATGTGAGCCTTGTCATCAGTCTGTACTGCGTTTGATGCTGTCTTCACTCTCTTGCTTTGAGTTGCAAGTGTATCATTCTGTAGTGTGTTGTTGTTATGTCTGTGAACAGAAACCGGTGTGTTATTGTGACAATAGACAACACTGGCTGTGCCCCATAGTGTCACGTGCATAAGTCTTATAGATACCGTGGGATATCAAAATCTAGATCTAGGAAAAAATATAATCATTATTCATAATTTTCTAATAATTTTTTAAGTCTAGATTGAAACACACCCTAATGCAGCGGGCTTAGCATGACGCTTGGTATTTCTACAAAGAATAGACAGTGCTTTTTCAATACAAAGTGACATTTCGTCCCTACATTTTTGGTATCACACCGTAGATATTCTTCTACAATCTGTCATTTAGTCTTTCGTTTCTAACGATATTTGTCTAGGTCCTTATAAATGTAGACTATTTCAGAAGAATATTTCAACACTTTCTACTCGACGGCCACAAAGTACCTATGTATATAGGTACTTTGTGGCTGTTGAGTTCGATTATCTACAAAATCATGATTCGTTTAGAACGCATATCTGTGATAATTAATAGAAAAACATAGCCATTTTCTCCTATTGTACATCATTTAGTTAATAGTCATGTCTATTCTTCCGTCGACAAATCGGTGCTCACGCTAAGCCTGCAGGAGTTAGAACAAGTTATCAACATACTGAATATGCAAAATAAATTTTAATTAAAATTCACAGAAGCTTATTGTAGTCTGGGGTGGACCTTCAGCAGACATTCAGTCTACTCCAGACGTTCTTATATATCTAGATTAGTCCTAGTTTCATTCTTCAGCCTATAGAGACGCCGTTCCCCTGCAATTTATCCCAAAGCAGAATTATATAATTAGGAGTTTCCATACCTTTGTGATATGTCATTTCCTCCAATAGTAACTTGGGTTAGTCTCACTTTTGAAGACTCTAGTTTCTTACATTTCTCCTTTACACTTATTATTTCGAGATTCTGAAATAAAGCACACACATGACAACAGGATGAATATAGCACAATTTCAATGAACTAATTCAGTAGTGTTTTGCTCCAATTTCAAATGGCAATTTAAGTATGTTAATTAACAATACAATAGAAAGAAAATGATAATTTAGAGGTGTGCTTCTAAAAACTACACAGGCTTTCGCTGTTACCATTTCTTAAATGCATTAAATTAAATAATAACCTTGAAATCCAACTGTGTCCTGAGATCATGCATTTGACTGTTCGCAGCACTGAGCTTCTCTGTCCACTCTATCTTTGCTTTCTCCTGAGCCTTTATCTTCTCCAACCTAGCATTATCCACTGCAGACTGACAACTTTTCAGCTGAGTCCGCAGTATAGATGCCTCACCTTCCTTTGTAACACATTTTTCTAACAACTTCCCGTTTTCTGACTTCAGTTTAGCATTCTCCTCTTGCATCTGAAGCAGTTGTCGGTACACTTGGTCTGAATCATGAGTTTTGAACACTTTGTCACTGAATATCAAATCATCTGACAGGTTGACTTGTCCATTAGTCTTTTGTATAACTTTTGATGAGATTCCAGGCAACGGTGAGGATATTCGATGGCATTTTTCTTTTAAGTGAGTTGATATGGAAGTGGGCGAGTTGAATGAGGGTTTTTTAAACGTGAATTCGGTTTTAGACGAGCTAGTGCTAGGAGTGGGCTCGAAACTTAGCTGAGTGCTAGTCGAGCTTGGTTTCATACACATACTGTAGTCTGCCAGTTGACTGATGTCGCTGGTGTTGTAGGCCTGCTCGCAAGCCTGGCTGGCGAGGAGTAGGATCTCGTCATCATTGTCGTCACCCCAGTTGTCATCAGTGTTAGATTCTATGGCATAAAAGTTTGTACTTAACCTAACTTGAAATATGATCCTGTCTTTTATGCATTTAATTATATCCTTAGAACTCTTAAGTAGTTTATTTTTGTAATTTTACACATAAATAATTAAATAATAAGCAGTAAATGTTTAATTTGGGAAGGTTTACCTTTGTTAAATTCATTGTTTTGACTCAATGGAAAGTTGTGATCAGATATGCTAATGTTAAGTTTAGCTTTTTTTCGATCACCTTGATGTTGCGGATAAAATCTTTTGGACATTTTTTACACAAAATTCATTCCAAAACAAAATTAAAGTTTAATTTTGGCGGTACAACCACCTTTGCAAACTGAAACCAAAAACAGCAAAATTAAAATACAGATACAAAATATGTCTGACGTCTGTGGTGATTTCTATTGTCAAATACGGACTAAACACATGAAACTGGAACACTGTCCGGAAAATCCATCCATCATAAATTCAAACGTGTTGAGGTGTTATTTCATTGCCCAGGCTAACCTGCACCCTAATTGCGTAACTCACGATTCATCATAATCTGTATCGTTTTGAAACGGATTGTTAAACCATTGCTTCATATGTTCGAAAAAAGTGTCTGCTCAACAACGTAAATAACGCAATGAATATTGTTGAACTGTGAAAACGAAACCAATTATGATTAATCGTAAGTTACGCAATTAGGGTGCAGCACCCTAATTGCGTAACTTACGATTGATCATAATTGGTTTCGTCTTCACAGTTAAACAATATTCATTGCGTTATTTACGTTGTTGAGCAGACACTTTTTTCGAACATATGAAGCAATGGTTTAACAATCCGTTTCAAAAAGGGTGCTGGCTTGTAGAATAGAAACAAAATATAATGGCCACACTTTAATTTAAACTTTTGGATGAACTTTTCACACGTTTGTGGTAGTTTTTAACCGACTTCCAAAGAAGGAGGAGGTTAAATGTTCCCCTGTATGTTTTTTTTTTATGTATGTTCCTCGATTTCCCCCTCATTTGTGGACTGATTCTCAAAATTATTATTTTATTTGAAAGAGTATACTCCTAAAGTGGTCCCATTGGCACCAAGTCAGGATCTGAAGATGTAATCCCAGGGAAATCGAGGGCAACCCTCAAATTTTGTAGGTATTAACAATGTTTTTCATATCTTTTCTAAAGCTATTGAGACATTTGCGTATGGTCATCATCATCTCATGACGCTGAGCTGATGAAGGAAGGAACAACTCTTTAACGGTTAGGAGAGTAGAGGAGAGAGAACTCTTCGAAAAATGACAGCAAAGTAACCGAGATTACTGCTGTAGCATAAATGTGCATTGTTTTGACCCCAAAGATGATGAAATTTCGAATTGGTGTGGGGTAGGAACAGACGCCAGCACATTAAGCTACTCCAAACTGTCAAATTTTCCCAATTGAACATGAACCTTATGCGTAGGTCGTAAAGTTGAAAATCTATCAAAGAAATTTGACAGAATGGGGTAGCTTGATGTGCTGGCGTCTGAACTATAACTAAAAAAGTGAAAAATAAAACTCTTTAAAAAAAAAAAAACAACAGACTTTCAAAAAACACTAGAAAGTTAAAAATAACTTTAATTTCGGAAGGCGGTGACAATAAATGAATAAAATACAAATCCAAAGTCACTTCCGAAATTAAAGTTATTTTTCACATTGTATTGTTTTTTGGAAGTCGGTTGTGTTTAGTTTCTAAAAAGTGCCAAATGTGTAACACTAGCCTAATAGTGTACCCAGCCTAATATGGGAGCCACCCGGAAAATAACGGTTTTCGCAACGACCATAGACAAATCAAAAGACGCGGAAGGCTATTCTGTTCTATGATGAGATACATTTTCTCTTTGGTTAGTTCGTCGTGGAAAGCCGAATAGAGTAGTCGTGTACGATGGCTGAAAGTTTTAAACTTGGTGATCTTGTGTGGTATGTATTGAAATTTAGAGCTATTTGAAGCTTTATGAGTTGATTACTTGATTCCAGTGTTGGTAATATATAAATTACATTTGTTTCAGGGCCAAGATGAAGGGATTCAGCCCTTGGCCCGGCCGGGTAAGACGCCTCATTATTACTTTTGAAGTTAAAAATAATAAAACTCTTATTTTCTATCAGTAAATGCCATAAATCAAAATTGTAAACAACTGTTGGAGCGTTTGTTGATGGAATTGACAGATTAGTTTCACGCAGGTCTGGGCGGGAAAATTTCTTGATAATTAGGAATGCTTGGCTATATTGCTGCGTGGCTAGGGTATTGGCCGGAGAAACACTATAAATATCTCACAGTATAGTTACCTAAGCTGTCAGAGTTGATAAACAAGTTTAGAAATGTCATAATAGTGAAAGAAAACATTGACCCTAATTCTGGTTTGTGATGGTTTTCAGGTAGCCATACCTACTCCGGAGCTAAAACCTCCCAAGAAGGCGATGAACGTACAATGCATTTACTTCTTCGGAACTAATAACTAGTAAGTGCCAAGTTTTATTTATGTAAACAACAATAATTCAAAAGTTTTCACTTGCTGGGTTATATTTGTTGCCTTCATCCTGCACATGTTAAGGAAACAGTCAAATTACACAATTTTAGGCTGTTTAGGACACAACTCACAAATGAAACAAATGCTTTTGCTTTATCATGGAGTAATTTTCATATTTTTGATGGTAAGGGATTTTTTTTTAATAGCAACACCCATTGCTAACATGACCAAGTATCTTTAAGCAATGTTTGAACTTTACATCTACCGTTTAGGTGGTGAGGACATGTATTATAATGATTTCCTCCAACAAATCAGATTCTTATCGGACAAAACAAAATTTGATATATGACGTTATAGAAATAATTACCACTGCAACAGATTACACAACTCAATGTTGCCATTTTAAAATAAGTTCTGTACTACTTTACTTTGATGTGGGAAGCATAAGACCGGTCGAAGTGGAGGAGCCTGGGGGAGACCTATGTCCAGCAGTGGACGTCTTTCGGCTGAAATGATGATGATGATGATGACTACTTTACTTAACTAATACTATTGGTCATCGGGCTAAGGATACTACCAGTAATGTTTTAATGTTTAGTTTAGTTTTTATTTGGTGGGTATAAATCAGCTGGGTCTTGCAATTTATTTGCTAGAATTTACACAAAGAAATTTCTGTGTCCAGAAATGGGACAATATATACATGGCAACATTGGCTTGATGACAGACAGACCAGAATGGTATTTCTTCCAGTGATAACATTATTTTAAATACAAAACCCAACATTTCCAAAGAAGGAAAAAATTCTTTACCATCACAGGCTATTGTAATGTGCAAAATAAAAACATCATAAATATTCCACACTAAAAAAAACAGGTTAAGGATATAGGTCTCCCCATTCAAACCACCCACCCTATTATATTAAATCAAAACTGGACATAACATTTAACTGATTTGCAAAATCCATGTTGTTAGGTATTAGTCGTTCAACATTTGATATAGTTTGCTAAACAAAATTTCTACCAAACAGCATTTCTTAAATTGCTGCTGTCACAGATATATTAGAGGAAATCAATATTATCTGTTTCACACCGGAACCTATTCTATTTAAAAAATAACAGTAAATGTATGAAATGCTCAACTGTAGATAAACTAGGAAAAAACTATGCTCAAAAGTAGAACTTCCTTATAAAATAATAAACAACATTTTCAATTTGATTTCATTGCCCCAGATTTCTTTCGTTATCCATAAGTTAGTATTATAAAAGTCATATTCTTCTACAAATAAAACTAAATCCCTCAAATCATAATGTGGCTACAATTTCAAATGTTTGTTTTTTTGTTGGGCTAACACATCATAAGGTTTAGCTATTTTTAAACTAGGTTTTGCCCGCGGTTTCGCCCGTGTGGAGGTCGGAGGTTATCCCACGGAAACGTACTACCGGGATAAAAGAGTATCCTGTGTCCTAACCCAGGTCAAATTTCATCCAAATCCGTTCAGCCGTTATAGGATTAGGCAAGGAGAATTTGCAACGGGTTATTGAATTGAATTTGCGTATAGGTACTCTAGAAACTCAGTGAAATCGAAATCACATTTCTAAAAATGTTCCAAACTTATGGCAACTCCGCCCCTCCCTCCATAAGAATAACCGTGAGGGTCCCCTCACGATCGGTCTGCTCGCATCGACTTGGCTGAGTGAAGAGTGGTTGCTGTTGATAGACTACGTACAACCACCGCACGCACCGTACGCAAAATACGCGCTTTGACGTGGAATTTCGGACACCAGCCCGTTTTATCTAACCTAGACTGCGTCCAAATAAATTCGGAATAGCTCTTCAAGTTGCCTGTGCTATTAGTTAAACAGCAATTTCTTCATTGAGTTATTTGAATGTTTTTATATTTTTTCGATACGAATGTGACACTTCTGTCTAGTGACGTCACAACATAGATATCACCATCTCCCTGCCACTCGAGGTCGGCGCAACACGATTTCTTCTATTCTCCCGTCACGCTATCATTCACTCCCTTCTCTTTCATATCATTCTTCACACAGTCCATCCATCATTTCTGTGGCTTTCCCCTCCCTCTGCATTCATCAACGATTTAGCGAAGTTGACGTCGAAATAAGTTACTCCTCAACTTAAATTCTTATTATTTTCTCGAGAAAATTTCCAAGAAAATACTCGCTAAGTTATCTGAATTTTTTTTAAGGTGTAAATTTAAAACTAGGTTTTCTGCATTACAATAAACATAATGATTCACAAGTAATTAGCTATATTAAAATGTATAAAAAACGTTTTAGGAAAGGTAAATAACTAATTATTTTTACATAATATAATGTCTTCGTAATGTTTAATGTCTTTTTTTTGTTGGTCTGAGGTCTTTGCAAACGAATTAAATACAGTCCCGGACTCGTAAATCAAGCCACCGTGCATTTGATCACTATTGTTCTAAATTTTAATTCACGAATTTGAAAAAGAGAAGAAAATCGAGGTTTCATCGCTCATATAGAAGAGTTATTTATTTTTTAATTTGCAAAAGAGTTTTGTAATTTATTTTCCATATTTTTTTAAATTCCATTCTGACGTTCAAACTATGGATACTGTATATGAAGTGGCCGCGCAAGCTGTGGCACGGCTTAGTCAGCGAAACGTACAACTTCATGCAAGTCGTTCAGCCGGTCAAAGAAATTATTATCGATGCCTGGAGACTGGCGGTTTCGTGCGCCGTCCATTAGGACCACGAAACCACGTCACCACAGCACGGCAAGATCAGTTTAACTTTACCACTAGCCCGCGTAATCGTCACCTGACTTCAGTACCTTTGGACCTGCCAAGAATAGCTTTTATGAACCGACTGTTTGCGCTCGTACTGTTAAAAAGACATTCGAAGAACGTGGCCTGAAAGTCCTGAAAACACCTAAGCCAGCCAATGGTAAGCTGAAACGAGCTCACAGAAATTGCACGCGAACATTTGCATTGGACTAGACGTCAACGGAGCCAGGGTTCGTTTAAAAAGGATGAAACCAAGATAACGCATGGCAATGATGGATGTAGGAAAATCTACCGAAGACAGTGAGAATGTTTTCAGCAATGCTGCATTGAAGAGAAGATGGGTCATGGACAGTCTGGGGTGGAATTTCCACCGAAAGATAAAGTGGCCCTAAGGTTCTGATGGAACCACGGTTGCCGCCACTAAATAGCGACCGATGCATTCATCAATCCGTAGTGGTTCTTGTGCTGCCAAATATGCTAAGTTGTAACAATTCAACGGCGCTCACTGGAACAATTGAGATAACCTGCTTGACGTTAGTATCGCAGTAATGGAATGGCCAGCAAAAAGCCCTGGTATGAATCTAATAGAGCACTTATGGGATGACCTGAAAAGGGCGTTCAAACTAACTTACCAGCTACAGTTTTCAGCTCCTGCAAAAACTTTGCAGGAGCTGAAAACTGCCATCTCGCAAGCCTGGGAAAACATTCCACAGCACGTCTCATCATTTCAACCGAAAGACGTCCACTGCTGCGACCGGTTCTGTGCTTCTCGCATCCAGCGGACTCCCGCGGTCCTCATTTTCATTTTCATTTTTTCATTTCTTTTCATTTCATATTTCTCCTGCGGATCTCTTCATGTCAGCACGTCTTGGTCGCATTAATTAATTCCATGCTGAACCGCAAGACGGCAGTCTTAGATCTCTTGGAGGTACTAAATAATTGTGTTCTCTATGTAAATCATTCTTTTTTGTAAAAAAAAAACACGCCCATATTGCCCCTGAGAAACGCGAAAAGACGACTTATGTATTGCAATTGAACTGTTTTTTAGTATTCCGATTTCAAATTTGGAACAATGACAAACGGAAATGATACTGAGTGACTGGCTTCAAAAGCCATGTATTTTTTTCTTCTTTGTACTAACACTGTGTACTAACATTATTATTGTCTTTGACAAATGTGAGGCCCCAGACCTTTGGAAGGCGTCCCAGCGGCCAAACCCAACTAGCAGAGGTTTATTGGACGCTTTCAATGAAAAGAGGCATAAACCGACGATTATCCCTATAATTATGCACTGTGTTAGTGCACCCAACGCTGACCTAATCTTGTTAAAAAAATGTGATTGACATGTAAAGTGTGTTGAACAATGGGTTTGAGTGATTAAGATGGACTGGTTACCAAGAACTATGGAAAGGCTACGGCCCCTATTTGGCCAATGATTTTGCAATACATAGACAAAATGGCAGGGGGTGACACTCAATAATGGGCCCCGGAAACGGTCGCTAGCACAAGGTGACGTAGCGACAAGAGGGCAACATGTCCTGAGGTGCTTGAGGAGTGGAGAGGTATTCCACGGCTATTAGAACAATCCCAGAGCCCGGAAGATGGTCAAGATCCCTACGAACACTTTCTGGAATACTTCCTTCCTCCGAGCACGTTTGGTCTTGCGAGTCTCCACCAAGCTGGCCAATTAAGACCAGAAGACCTCATTCAAGAGTTATCGGAAGCTCTGGTCCTCGTCAGTGTTCACTCTGGCCGGTCAATAAAGGCAAGCCAGAGATGAGGAACAAGACTTCTTCCAGGGGGTCGCTACTGCCCAACAGCTCGCCGCATGCCCAAACATGCTAAATATTATAATTATTTCGTTTATGAATTTTTTCCCCACAAAAAACATTATTTAATAAAAAAAAACATTTTTAATAAATAAAATAAAACTTTTCAAAATATGTATAAAATAGCGCCAGTGTCGGGAGCAGGGTCCGAGCTACCTGTTTTTAGGGCTACAGAGACAGGAACCTCCTCACGATTCGAGCCTCGAGAGAGGTCGAGGCTTTAGGCTATCAGGCCATTGCCGTTAAGAGAACAGGCACAATGACAGCCGGGCTCATGTTCCACATGTCAACAACCGCGTGTGCTAAGTCGAGATATTTTATTTGTTTCTCTGTCTTAGCTTAAATTATTATTATTTAAAGATCTTTAAACAAAAGTATGCAGAGTGGGTCGATTCTGGTGACCGGGAGTATATATTTCCAAATGTGCATCAGTATCGGTAACAAGCGTTATAAACTGTTTGTTTGATAGAGATAACTAAACTGACGTCACTCACCATGACAAAACTCCATACCGCAAGTGACGTACGACTGTGGAGATTTTTTTGTAATTTCCATTCACTAACTTGCTGACTTCTATTCTTTTAAGTACAGACGCCAGCAGGTCAACCTATCCCAAACTGTCAAATTTTCCCAATTGAACATGAACCTTATCCCTTTGGAATAAAGTTGAAAAACTATCAAAGAAATTTGACAGATTGGGGTAGCTTGATGTGCTGGCCTCTGTACATTATATATTTTTTGCCATAAGTTAAGTTTTAATTTATTCTTATAAAATAATGCTTTTTAAGTAAACAATATAAATATTTTTACATTTTGATATTTTATTTCAGTCAATTTGCGGTCGCTGGTCACTCTTAGTTAGGCACAAAAGTCCCTTACCCCTGAAATGAATTCAATAGTGCAGGTTGGCATAAAAAACCCAGCCAAAACGTAAGGGTTCCGTAGTGTACACATCGCGGTATTGCCATCCAGGGCCTTATTATAGCTGTCAATGCGAATTATTTGTCAAATAACTGACTGATTTGTCACTTTTTTCAGTGAATCTCCATAATAAAAATCTAAAATTCATTCAATAGGTCATTCTTCGCTGAGTCTAGAAGCATGAAGTTCCCGAGAATATTCGAAAATTTCTAGGGGATGAAAGTTTGTATGGTAGATCGATATTTTTGCCGATCCTTACAAAATGATGGTATTGTTGAATGTTGGTTCGATTAAATAGGGTCCAGGTCATCATGCCCATGATTAATTTGTTGTTTTAATACGTAAATGTAAAAAAAAATATCCATCTAGGCCATTTTATGTGAACCTTCCACTTAGACCTGGATAACCATTTTCTTTTTACCCCATCCTTCCCTACTAATCTTGCCCAGATCTTTCCATTAAACAAAAAAATTTCGTCGACCCATTTTTGGTAAAAGCCTTTATAGAATCCTTGAAACAGCTCTCGTCCGTCTCTAATCCGTCAAACAGGAATATAAAAGAAAAAAAAGAAAGAATAACGTTTATTTGGACACAGTTTGAGAAACGGATAATAAATACAATAACAAAGTAAAAAGTGTAAAAATAAATAAAAACAACAAATCTCACCAACCAATTGTCCCTCCCATCATTTGCAGAGTATGTTCCCTTCACCTTTTTTTGCTGCTCTATCAGTTAAACGTCAGGGATTGGCTGGACTCTCAGCCAATCCCTGACGTTTGTCTGACAATTCCAATGTCGATCTATCGGAATTATATTCGAGAGTAAGCACCCTGGTCTTACTTGCGGTCGTTTGTGGGTTTACTTATGACAAAAACAGCCAATTGAGTGGTGAAAATGATCATGATGGTCGTCTGATTTAACTACTTAGTTCCAGCTCTGGAAATTGTCATACTTTTCAATATCTTTCGGTACTTATTGCCATCTTCTTTCGTCATCAACATTGACAGCCTTGTTTCACCCACAGCTGAGTGTAGGTCATCTCCCTTTTTAACCGACTTAAAAAAGATTTTTTTTTATGTATGTTCGGGCATAACTCCCTCATATATGGACGGATGCAAAATTATTTTTTTGTTCGAAAGGGGTTTATCCGAACTGGTCCCATAAAAATTTCATCTAGATCTGATGATGCGTTTCGGAGACAATGGAACTCTTCAAAAAATGACAGCAAATCAACCGCGATTGCTCCTATCGCTTAAATATGCATTGTTTTGACCCCAAGGATGATGAAATTTCGAATAGGGTAGGTACTATAACTAAAAAAAACCGGTCAAGTGCGAGTTGGACTCGCGCACCGAGGGTTCCGTACAAACCTGTGGGTATATAAGTAAAAGTTCAAAATTGTCAAAAATATTTTTTTTTATATGACGAAACTATAAATTTTCGGTTTTCGTAATTTTTCCTATATCTGTACTATAAGACGTGACTTCGTACAAAATTTCAAGATTCTAAGTTCACGGGAAGTACCCTGTAGGTTTTGATTCCCGTGCGAGTTTCGAAAATTTGCGGAATTTTGCGGCCTAAATGGCTGTATCTTTTGATTGCGTTGACTTAGAAGGTTGATTTTTCTACAGCTTCCAGGGACAGTAGAACTAAGTATCATATAGAAATTTCAGTTTGATACCTCCACGCGTTCCTGAGAAAAACGGTCTTGACAGACGGACGGACGGACGGACAACAAAGTGATCTTATAAGGGTTCCGGTTTTTCCTTTAGAGGTACGGAACCCTAAAAAGTGTATTTCAAAAGGTAAAAAAAGGAACCCATATAAGATCACTTTCTTATCCGTCTGTCCGTGTGTCACCACCGATTTTCTCAGGACGGGTGGAACTAGCAAATTGAAATTTATACCAGATACTGAGGTCTATAGTCCCTATTAAGTGTATAAAAATCAAGATCCTGAGTCAACACGATAAAAATATGTAGGCAAATTTAGATTTTCGTGAAAACTTGTAAGTACCAAAATTTACCTTCATTTTCAACTTTTTTATTTTTCTGAATTTTCCCTTTACTTGTGCTATAAGACTGTACAGCACAAATAAATGAAATATTAAAAAAAAAAACTGGCGAAAATTAAGGTACATGTTGGTAGATACTTACAAGTTTTCGCGAAAATCTAAATTTGTCCATATCTTTTTTACTGTGGCGGTATAATGGGTAGGTACAGAACCCTCGGCGCACGAGTTCGACTCGTACTTGACGGGTTTTTTCCTGCTAGGTCATCGTCATCCTCCTGCCCGTATGCCATTTGTAATCGGCGCAATATATATTTTCTGTTCTATATACCTATCTCTACCAGCCTTCATTTCAGTAGTCAACTTCTTTTTGGCCATATAATACCCCCTTATTCATAAACGCTGGTTAAAGTTAAGTAATGAGTAGCGTCTGTTTAACCATACATTTTTGACGTTTAAACATCATTTAACTTTAATCATCGTTTATGAATATGGCCCGCATGTTTTTAAACGGTTCAATACTCAATACTCAAATTTTATTTGCATTCCACAATGTGTACTTAGGTGGTAAATAATAAAAAAATTGTGATCATTATGGACCCTGTCGGGCACAGCACAAAATAGTAGGAGAGAGGAAGCCTTTAAATAAGTAGCTAAACTTAACTAAGTCCAATTATACCACTTTATGGGTTCTTTATACCTACAAGCTATAGTAGAAGAACTGTGATTTTATTGAGATAATCATGAGCTGTTAATTCTGAATGTAAATGATAGATGATTTAAATTATTATTTTATTTTGTTAATTCTAATTTATTGATTTACCTATTATACATTTTATATTATTAATTTTAAATAGTTAAATCAATGTAAAGCTAATTTTATTGTTATTATTTTTAGTTTTAAGGCATTGATTGGTTTTATTTAGCTTGCCCTGTTTGTTGTTTGGGTCAAATTTAAATTTTACCCCCTTTCTGTTGGCAGATTGATCTGTTGAAATAAAATCGTGGGGCCTAGCGTAACTTGAGTAAATACAGGAAAAGTTTTATCCAGTGCGCAAATTTTAACCATGAATTCAGCATATCATTCTAAACCCCCTAGCGCAGAAATTTTTCGCCGGTTATAAAAAAAAAATCAGCTGTTCCACACATTTTGACCGCGTAGGTATTGCACTTTTCTATGAAACAGAAGATTTTTTTTGCATAACCGGCGAAAAATTTCTGCGCCTGGGGTCTAGAATGATATGCTGAATTCATGGTTACAATTTGCGCACTGGATAAAAAGTCACCCTGTATGTAAAAAGCATATGAGCGCCTGACTGTTCATAGAAATTTCATGCTCTCCACGATTTTATTTTGCGTCTGATCAATGCCCTAGATTGATGAGGAAAGTGTTGTGATGACTGGTACCTAGAACTTACCGAATTATTTTTTTAGCTTTTAGTTCATTATCTACGTCATTATTTTCATTAAATACCTACATATTTTTTTACAATCGAGGCATCGTTTCTGCTCTTTCACAACTCATACTGAATAGATACAGAGATAGTACAAGTAGGTACGCGCCGAACGAGATCGGCGCCATTTTTATAAAAGCTAGAACGCAATATGTTGTTGTTTTTTTACAAGCTTCTATTTTTTATATTGATCTGGCTTCGGGGAAAAGCTGCGAACCATGGAGCGCCTCTTACTAATTATTCGTTTCATATTTACTACTATAAAAATAACAAGCTTTCGTAAATAATAACAGACGTAGAAAATCGTTCATTTGTTGTATTAAAAAATAGATATAGGTAAATTAACCTTCTTTTTCTTTGGGTGGGAAATCATCAAAAACTTCTCCCGCACTGGGTGGAGCAGGAGGGCGTGTCAGACTTTTACTGACTAAAACCCACCCGTGTTCCCTCAGTAGCCTGTGTGCCAGGGGTAACGGTATCTCTTTCGAACAACTCGCACCCCTGGCAGGCATCGGCCCTTGCCAAACCAATGCGACCCCCATTGGTTTGTGCTAACATCTCTTAACCCTACCTATTCAATTATCATGACAACTAGCAGTACCTTGATTACATAGAAAGTCAGCATTTAATAGACTTGAGGATTTTATCATCCATGTTGCATGTTAGCAGTCCAAACGATATCGGTAGATACCTATGCATTGAACGATAATAGTCGTCAACAATAAAGGGGAGAGGGGGAACATGCTTTCGATATTATCGTTCTACTTACAAAGAAGAAAACTTCTTAACAAAGCACGACGGGCTCCCAGCGCGTTTAAAATGGCGCTATTGCCCATACAGCATCATCATCATCACTTCAGCCGAAAGACGTCCACTGCTGGACGAGAGCATGCCCAAGCTCCGCCACTTCGACCGGTTCTGTGCATTCCGCATCCAACGGACTCCTGCGGCCCTCCCAACGTCATCGGTCCACCTTGTGGGAGGCCTTCCAACTTTACGTCACAACTTGATTCAGTGCATCTAATGGACCAGTTGTGTATCCCGGGTTCGAATGTTTGGGCGTATCGTACAGGATGTGACAGCAACGTTTTTCAATAAAAAAATTGTTAGTTCGTGATGCAAAATCAGTGCAATTAATCGGGAGAGTTGGGATCCCATCGAATGTAGCGTTTCCCAGACGACAGTTAAGTTACTGCTCTTATTCTAATGTCCTACATGAGTGACAGAGCTACAATAAGCGGAGTACTTGAAAACTAACTGTTGATACGTAGCAGAATCTAACATTACGCCTTTATCTCCCGAAGCGATAGACAGGGGTGTTTAACAGAACAGTAACATTGTAAGTCACTATTCTTTTATCTTACTTTGTTGTGATCGTAACCATTTGTTTTTTGTTTTTTTTTGATTGGGAAATCATCAAATGACTTCTCCCGCCCTGGGTGGAGCAGGAGGGGGTGTCAGACTGACTAAAACCCACCCATGTTGCCCGTGTTCCAGGCGTTACAGTTACGTTGTTAACCAGTCTGTAAAAATATTTGCAAAGAATCGACAAAGATTGCGAAGGATCTACATATCGAATCGTAAGACTAGGAGTTGCAAATGCACTTAGCATTCCCCTTCAATTTACTAAGGCAATTTGTGCCACTCTTTTGTTGTCCTCTGATTAACACGACACTGAGCGGATATAGACCGCCGAGATCTTTGAGGAGTAATGAAGCTGCTTTAAAACGGAAGTATGGGATATTATCGTAGGATCGCAACTGTAACCTTTTCAAATCTGAAGACGAATTCTTTGTTGATGTTTTGGATGACTTACAACGTCGGCTTTTTATTGCATGGTCTAATATTGCAGAGGCTAATTTGGAGCCATCCTTTAGTAGTAGCACATCAACAAAATTAAGCTCTCGTAGATTTTAGCATTCGTCCATATAGTTCAGTCAACATTCTACGAACGAATTTCACATTGAGAGCGCTTTTATGGAGACGAAATAAGAGCGCTTTTTGTGGTTCACAATAGCCAACAAAACCTTACATTTTGTGGCTTTGGCGTACGGGGCACGCCAATGCGTTTTATGCCATGATGTTGAAAATCCAATCCCTAGATTTAATTTCGTATCTTCACATCACATGTCCCGTGTATCGACCGGGTTCCAGCGAATGCATATGTGGATGAATACATATTCATCCCCGCTCCCCATTCTAGGGAGCCTGGCCGGAGCTGAAGCTGTTTCTGTGAATACCCGGGCGACCTTGTTTCATTTTGGAGTAATTAGTGTATTCACTATTTCCACCTCCAACCTTGCATCACCTAATTTTGAAAATGAAATTGGCTAGTATATTTCGTTATTGGAAAACTAAAACTTGGAATTCTTTTGAACAAGAATTCTTTGAGCTCAATTATATTTCGCGAAAAATACTGGTTTTCAGAAACGTACAATAATAAATTAAGCCTGCATGTTTGATGAGGTATTTTTCTAGGAAAAAAAGATTTTTATGAGAAGATTCTACAAATATTAGGTCTTTACCTATGAAATTGCCGTTCTGCAGTACTGGCCATTTCAAATCAAAATAATTTTTGTTTGGCTAAGAATTCTAATTTCAAATTAATTTTATTTTAAAAACATGGATTTTTTTGTCTAAAAGTAGTCATTTCTTTATTGATTAGTGTTACATTTTCATCGCATTTCAATCTTTTTCGTCATCATGGATACGTTAAAAATTCGAGTAATTATGGAATATGAGTACCGTCGTGGCAGCAACGCGGCACAAGCGGCACGCAACATCAACGACGTTTACGGAGCTAACACTACAAACCAACGCACCACCTGTTATTGGTTTGCTCGCTTCCGTTCTGGAAATTTCGACCTGAAAAATGAACCTCGCGGTCGTCCGAAGACTTTGGTCGACAATGACGAATTAAAGGCGATTGTGGAAGCTGATGATACACAATCTACGGCTGAATTAGCAGCAGCTTTCGACGTTAGCGTCAAAACAATATTGGTCCATTTGCGTCAAATTGGCAAGGTAAAAAAGCTTGACAAATGGGTGCCCCACGAACTCAATTATCGCCAGCGCGAAGTACGCGTCGAGACGTGCCTTGCACTGCTCAACAGACACACAAATGAAGGAATTTTGAACCGCATTGTTACCTGCGATGAAAAATGGATTCTGTTTGATAACCGTAAGCGCTCAGCAAGTTGGTTGGATCCTGGTTCAGCACCTAAACAATGCCCTAAACGAAAACTTACCCCTAGAAAAGTGATGGTCACTGTTTGGTGGTCTAGCGCCGGTGTGATTCATCACAGCTTCTTACCAAACGGGGTGAGCATTACTGCAGATGTGTACTGTGAAGAACTGAACACAATGATGGAGAAGCTGGCGCATCTCCAACCAGCATTGGTCAATCGCTCGTCTCCGCTGCTCCTGCACGACAACGCGCGACCTCATACTGCACAGCAGACGGTCTCCAAGTTGCAAGAACTGGGGTTGGAAGCTCTCCGTCATCCGCCCTACTCACCAGACCTTGCGCCTACAGACTACTACTTTTTCCAGAATTTGGATAACTTCTTGGCGGGAAAAAAATTTAATACCCGAGAGGCAGTACAAAATGCCTTTGAAGAATTTGTTGCCTCCCGTCCAGCTGATTTGTTTAAGAAGGGCATCAATAAACTGCCACTGCGATGGCAAAGATGCATTGATTGCATGGGTGATTACTTCGATTAATACAAATAAAAAATTGATGAAAAAAATTCGTTTAAATTTTTTCATACAAAACGGCAATTTCATAGGTAAAGACCTATTATACGTTATTTTTGCTGCTTCTGCGTAAAAAATGGATAACGATCTTTCCCTTCGTTTTCGAAACTGGAAATAGATGAAGCGCACGTGTGGTAGGGCCTTATAATTGGGTTACATAGGGAGTGTGCTGCAAGTCAATATAGGAATATAGTGTGTCTACATTTTCTTTTACATAGTTGGATGCGTCATACTCGTTGCTCTCTCATAGATTGGAATTAGGTAGTGCGGGTACCTTTTCATACGGCCACGTTCAAACGCTGTTGAATGATTGCACCTTAGCATTCCGCCTATCCTGAGAAGAATAGAGATAGTTTAACTCGTAGAACAAATATTAATTTAGCTGATTTGTATTATTTATTCCTCTTGTTTTGTCTTCCCTTAATAAAAGTGAAGAGTCAATCTGTTGAAACGTGTGCGGTGCAGCTGGTTAACTGACGTCTTGATTTTCTCTACAAATGATAATAATACGGCTCATGACCTAGAAACTGATGGCTGGTTGTTGTCAACAGCGCCTGGATCGAGGATAATAACATCAAGCCGTACCAGGAGTATAAGGAGCAACTGATCAAGTCCTGCAAGACCGCCGCCTTCAAGGAGGCCGTCAACCAGATCGAAGAGTTCATCGTCAACCCGGAGGTAGGTTTATTAAATAAATATTGTACTTATTTTAGGCGGCTTGTTTTATTCTTGTACTATTTGTGTGTATAGAGTTATGCACACATACCTACATAAACTTTTGTCTTTTTCCCATGGGGGTGGGCAGAAATTACAGCCGAACAACGCAACGCTGCTACGATCCTAACATTAATCCTGTTGTTTCGTGTACTTTCTGAGTCCGCCAATTACACACACGAATAGGATGAAACAGGGCTTGTAGGATTTGCAGGAATTGTATGCTCAATTAATAAAAATTCTATTCATATATGTAATTTCTGAAACTATATAATAAATTACTTTAATATGTATCGTTACTGGTCTAAAAATAGATCAAGATCAGGTATTATATCATGGTCTAGGAGCTGGCAATTCATCCAGTCAACAAATAAACACTTAAGGCAACATTGTGGTGCACCTGTCAACTGCAGCAACTTTATTGTGCTGTGTATTTAAAGATCGTGCTTCCACTTTTATGTTCATTTTTGCAATTCACTCTCAAATTGCAAAAATAGATAGAAATATGATATGACGCAAGGCCCGCCTTTGTCCAGCAGTGGATCACAAGGGCTCATAAAAATCCTAATGAATTTATGTTCTGTAGATACAATTTCAATTCTTCGTCTTTATTTCTTGGTTGTGCCAACTTGTAACTCTCCATGGCACAATAAACTATTATCCTTTCATATTATTATAATGTACTTAGAATGTATTTTTTATTTATATTTCCGTGTAATTTGTACCGCTTAATATGGGAATAATTTCCTGAAATAAATGATTATTTAATTTAATTTAATTTAATAATCCCGTAGTCCCTCTCACATTAAGCCACTCAACAAAGTGAACAACTAGCCAATCCTACCTCTGTTCAGAAATTCGGCGACCTCGATGAACACGTCCGCAATACAGAAGAAGACTTTGACAAGCTAAAGGATGTGATGGGCGAAGAAGAGAGCCAGGATGAGAAGCCAGCAGCTGAGGAGGAAGAGGCTGGACCAGCTTCCACCGAGCCAGCAGCCAGCAGCTCCAAGAAGAAGAGCTCTACTCCTAAGGTGAATAAGACGTAGTTTTGACTGACTAATAATTTCTTCTTATTCATCTGCTGACTAATGGATGTAAAAAGGTTTAAATGTGTCTGAGGTGTCAGTCAGGGCCATGACAGAAATCTGAGTGCTGAAGAGATCCTTTCATGAAACATAAAACGATTTAAATCATTACTCATAATATATTTACATCGGAAAGTCCTTGTCATGTTCAGCTGACAAAATCAAGTTAACATCCAATCTAAGTTATGATTTGAAAACATTTCCTCTATCCTTTTCATCTACAATTCACATTCAATATGTAGTTCTAAACTCTTCAACAATTCGTAGCTCGACACATCTTCACGCATGATTGCATGCCAACTCACTCCCCCTCACAAAGAGGACGCCTGAGTCCTGTGGTAATTATTTCTTGGACATCATCAAAGAATGAACTTGGTAAAAAGCATGATAACAATGGGTTTTGGCATAGCGGCAAATTCACAACTTCACAAATGACCATTCTCAATATTTATAGATACGTTTGGGCATTTCAAAGGTGAAGCCTATAAAACGGTCGTCGTCGGCGGGCAAGTCAACTCCTCGCAAGAAGAGCAAGGTGTCTCGCTCTTACACCGACATCGACGCAGCCAATGAGAAGCCCTCGATGCTCAACCATTCCTTCTCCAAGAAGTCCAGCTTGCTGCATCGCCCATCCAACATTCTGCGCCCAGTAAGTAACTTTTACATTCTACTTAATAAAAAAAATGACGACAATCTACAAACATGAAATTTTGCACAAGAGTTTCTTAAATAATTGAGCACTACGGACGAATTTCTGAAAATTCATCCATTAAAGGGGTTAAATAGGGAACGAAAGTATGGAAGTTTGTTATTTTTTCCGATTAGAAATCCTATCGGGCACAAAGCTTGTGAATTATCATTATTTAAACGCTGAACAATATATATATTTTAAACCTACCAAAAACAAATACCCTATATAAAGTTTTTTGGTGAGCATTATCATATTTTTTTTTTAACAATTTGCGTTAAATAGCAGCGTTGAGTTAAGAAGAGTTGCGAATACAGTTTCTTTTGCACCAGGCCTCCACTCGGTCAAGCACTCGCGTTAAACGCAACCCGCCCGACGAGGCGCCCAAGACACAAGCTGCAGCGGGCCGCAAACCAAAACGTTCACAAAGCAAAACGGTTCCCACGCGTAACACGCGATCGAGTTATGCGCTCGCGTTTTTTAAATAAAGGATGCTAAAGTACTTATTGTGAAGTGTACGAATGTAAAAAAAATGACTTCTTTCATTGCCGAAAGCGAGGTAAGGTAAGTGTAGTCCTTTGATGATATTGTGTGTTTTTAATTAGATTAAATCATTGTACTATGTCATTCTTAAGTAAACCAAAGATTATGGAATTTTGTATAAAGGAATTATTGTCACTGCACGGTCAGTAACACAGTCGATTAACAATTTTCTAGTACACACGGCTACATATCAAGCTATACATTTCTAGTTTACGCTAATCTCGCACTGTACGGAAATCCTGTACATTGCGAAATCAGCTTAAACTGGAAATGTATAGCTTGACGTGTAGCCGTGTGTACATAATTATTGAGTACAATCCTTATATAAAGAAATGAAAGTGAGATTAGGATATTATAATCTCTTATTACATGAAATGCAGAAAAGCAGTGTATCGAATAATTTTATGTTTATTTAGATGATAACAATTTGTGAAAGTACTGTTAAAAGACTCTCCTTGCTGACTGTACAATCATTGGACTTGATGAATGTTCAAGGTACAATTTCGAAGGCACCCGCAGCGGCTAAGCCGCCCAATCGCAATGACAGACCGCAACGACCCGACTGGTTTCTAACAGGTGTAAAAAGACACTAAACGGAGCTGCGAGGCACTTGTTCTCCTCGTCATTGTGATTATTTCTTATACTGGACTATACCTGGGAAGGGAACCCGCTGGTTACGGAGATACTGATGATTATAAATTAACTTTAAAGTACCTACTCAAAACTCCTGTACCGTTCGTTTTTTCACACCATAAAAAAATCCCAATAAATGTTTTTGGTTATTGTGGAAGCTCCAGGGTAGCCCTCGAAACTCAAATTTTCTTACGTTTTTTGCAATTTTCAGGTCATTGCTATTATTCGTGACCGTAACACGTATGAATTTACATAGTTTTATTTATTTATCCATTGAAGCACACACATATAAGCAGAAGAAGAAAGAAACAGAAAAATACGTACAAAGGTAATGCTTATTTCTGCAGAAATCTCTTCCAGCATACCTGCGTAGGAGAGAAGATAAAAAGAGTGGGATAACGTAAAATCAAAAGTTATACTCTAATTTAAATTTACACACACCTACAATATGAGAATATACATACATACAAACATACTTTAAAAAATCATGAACATAATCATTAAAATTATCACAACAACCCTCTATGTTAATTTAATCCCATTGAATGATTGTTTCCTGATATTGTCATTCGGTTACATTGATGATTTATAATTATTAGTGATGTACCGACTAGTCGGCCATATTTGTAGGCCGCCGACTATTCGGGCCATTTATTACTCGTATTAATAATATGCTTAAAAATTTAAAAGACGGTGATCGAAATGAAATTGAAATCTTTAGTGTAATTTTTCATTTTATAGAATCAGTTTTACAGTTTACTTTCAGTGCAATCTGCAAACTCAATGCTTTCAGTGCTCGCACATGAACAATGATAAAATAAATGCGAAGCAAATAAAAAAATGTCGTGACAATTCCGCCTGGTCGCCGGGCGTCGCGAACCCGGATCTACGAGCCGAAAGCGTAGTCACAAACATTACTGATGTCACCCGAACTCAACCGAAAGCAATGATCGGCTTGGCCGATTAGTCGGCCATTTTACAGCCGACTACTCGGCTAGTCGGCCAAAGTCATAGTCGGCCCATCTTCAATAATTATGTAAATAAACGTGTTACGTTTGCAAATCATATTTTAATCAACACACAACCTTGCAGTGATCTACAAATTGCAAAAACCGTGAGAATATCAATTTGACAGGCTACACTGGAGCTTTCACCTTAATGTAACATAAAATATATTGATGTACATAATGTAGATAACGGCTATATGATGGGTCTTGTTACACCCTGTATGTAACCCTATGATAAAGATTCTGTATCCATTCAGCGGTCGCCTTCGATATTAAATTTAAATATTTTTTTATGTAAATTATCATTATTGTTTTATTTACCAATAAATCATAGATTTGTTTATCATTTAGTGTTTCATTTATTTCAATTCTAATAAAAGCCCCAGTCATCACTTCGTAAGCACGGTGGGCAGAGCTTATCAAGGTCTTTAGCCACATCTTTTGAAGATCTGAGTCTAATAGTCCATAGATGATCAGGTTATAAAGTAGAATGGGAAGAATCTTCGCCAGTGGAAAACCATCTAAACGACGGGTGAAAAAATAAGCGACATGTAGTAAGAAAAATGTTTTTTAACTTGAGCTGGCTGCTAAAGAACAAAGCAGGGACACTTTCGGAAATCAGTATGATTATTCTTTCGGCAGTCAATCAACTCGGCCTGTCACAGTCCACTGCTGACCATAGGCATCTCCCAGGCGGCGTCACAACATCCTTTTTTTTTTTTTTTTTTTTTTTTTTTTTTTTTGGGGTGGGCAATCATCAAATAACTTCTACCGCTCTGGGTGGAGCAGGAGGGCGTGTCAGACTTTTACTGACTAAAACCCACCCGTGTTCCTTCAGTAGCCCTTAAGCCAGGGGCTGTGGTGTCTCTTTCGAACAAACCCGCACCCCTGGCAGGCATCGACCCTTGCGGGTCCCATCACTTTTTGTGCTGACATCTCTTTGAGGCGCGCGTGGAACACAACGCGCCGTCGACTTGGGCTTGGTCCTTACCGGACAGCGAGCTACCCATTACTCGCCGTCCGCAAGCCCATGCCTACGGTGGCCGGAAATCGGCCTGGGATTCCCGACGCCCAGGGCGTCTCCGTATCCTGCGGCGGCTGGGGTCGCGAGGGCGCATATGCTGCCTCTCCCTCACGTGCGCCGCCTCCCTCTTCGCGAGCATCACTGCTTCGCTGAAGGAGGTGACGGCTCCCCATGCCCTCTCGCTCCGTACCATGGCCTGGACCAGGGCCGGACGCGAGAGATCGCCGCCGCCGATCGCCTCCACGAGGACACGGCGGTGCTCCGCCCAAGCAGGGCAGACCGCCACCGTGTGCTCCACCGTGTCCTCAGGGCGATCTTCGCAGTGGAAACACCCGGGCGTTTCCTCCCGCCCTATCCGAAACAGGAACCTCCCGAAACAACCGTGTCCGGTGAGGACCTGCGTCAGGCGGAAGCTGAGGACGCCATGCCGCCTCTCAAACCACTCCTCAAAGAGGGGACTTACCGCCGCAATCGTGGCGTGCCCAGCACTGGGTTGCGACAATCGCTCTCTCCATGTCACCATGAGATCCCGCCGGAGCTCTGTCCGCTGTGCCGCGATTTCCTGCGGCAGCGGAGCGTCACAACATCCTGCCCTCCGCCTTTCGTATCCATTCTGTTCCAGCCACTAACTTGACGACGTCGGTCCATCTAGCAAAATCTCGTAATGGCACGAAAAAAATTTTGCAAAGCTGCCTGCCCAGTGTAGCTAGTTGCTTCACGCGGTATGTGTCCAACCTACAGACCTGATGTCCAAACTTCCATATTTTTGAGGTAAATTTAATACCAAAAACAAATCGATCCTACTTCAACACTATCGTCTGTCTCATTCTAACTCAGAAAGTCATAAATAATATTATATACGTAAATAAACTTATCTTACTCCGGTATATTTTTTTGTACCTATTCTGTCCTCAACCGTCCGGTATAAATTGTCTAAATTATGGTGAAAACCGCATAAACGCCCGTTGAATAGGTAAGAAAAACTAAGCAGACAGGCTGACTCGAATAGCGTAGAGAGAGAGAGAAAGATAAATTATGAAACTTAAATACAATCTATAAAGATAGATTAATTAATACTTACATAGTTTCAATGTAAAGACTGAAACTATACAGGAAAAGTTTTATCCAATGCGAAAACTGTAACCATGAATTCAGCATATCATTCTAGACCTCCCAGCACAGAAATTTTTCGTCGGTTATACAAAAAAGAAACAGCTGTTTCATAGAAAAGTGCAATACCTACGCGGACAAAATATATGGAACAACTTATTTTTTTTGGATAGACGAAGAAAAATTTCTACTTTGGGGGGTCTAGAATAACATGCTGAATTAATGGCTACAGTTTGCGCACTGGATAAAAATTTACCTTGTATAGGTATTTTCAATTTATACAAAACAATTTTAATTATGACTTACTTTTGACTTTGTTTATTAATTAGGAAATTCGCACAATGCAGGTTTTTGAAATATACCTACTTGACTGTAAAAAAAATAGCACTTTAGCACAGAAAAAATGTTTTCACAAACCCGCAATCTTTTCTATACTAATAATAAAGAGGAAAAATTTGAATGTTTATTTGTTTGCATTGAATAGGTTCCGAAACTACTGAACCGATTTGAAAAATTCTTTCACTGTTGGGAAGCTACACTATCCCCGGGTGACAGGCTATATTTTATCCGCGTATTCCCACGGGAACGGGAACTAAGGATACTACACCATGGGGTAGACACAAAAACATTTTATGTGTAGAGAGGTACCCCAAAAAATTAACTTGGGTCAGCATAACTAGCTATATCCATACAAAATTACAGCTTTCTAGTACTAAGTGTCTCTGAGTTAAGCTGCGGACAGACGGACGGACATGGCGAAACTTTAAAGGGTTCCATGTTGACTACGGAGCCCTGAAAGGTATTTCTGTGATAAACCATATATCCATCCCCCAATGCCTATTGCCACAAGACACCCTTTTCAACTAAGCTGATAAGATTATGCTTGTGTTGGGAGTCAGTATGTGCAATAGGGTATTTTCCAATTTGATAAAAACTACTTTAATTTGAAGATTGGGACGATATATTTAACAGAAAAATAAAAATAAATGTATTTATATCCATTTTCGAACCGACGAAAAACGGAGGAGGTTACTCAATTCGACGCGTATATTTTTTTTTTTTTTATGTATGACCACGCATAACTTTTTCCAGAGTAGTCCGATTTTGATAATTCTTTTTTTATTGGAAAGGGTATAGCTCGAAGTTGGTCCCATATAAATTTCGAAGAAAAATTCCAACCCTAAGGGTAAGAAAACAGGGGATGATTGATTGTTTACTCACAGATTTTAATACTGAGTTGTGTATTAAATCAAAAATTAAGCATGTAGTAATTAGTAGATTATAGTCACAAAAAATTGTAAAATAAAAACTTTTTAATAAAAAAAATAAACCGCCGAAAAACGTTTAATTTTTGTATTAAAAAGTTTTTCTCCATTAAAAACGATTAAAATCAAATTTATTTTTCGTTGTTTTGAATTTACCGCCAAAACGCTCCTTGCGATGACTTTTTATCGCGTAACATCGTGACGTCAGCTCTATTGTTTTTAATTGAGAAAATGGATATAAATCAATTTACTTTTGTTTTCTGTTACATATTTCGTTCCAATCTTCAAATTAAAATAGTTTTTAATAAATTGGAAAATACCCTATTGTGCAGTGATTAGGGTACGAACGTAGGTAGTAAAAATCCCGCCTAGATATTTTTACGTCCGAGCGCACGTGGTGTATCTAGTCTGTCTCTATTAAGTTATTAAAGTAACAACACGTTTACAATATTATAACACTAGCTTTTGCCAGCAGCTTCGCTCGCGCGGAGTTTCCATACCCTATTTAACTCCCTTAGGGTTGAATTTCGAAAAATCCTTTCTTGTTCCTTGTCTACATTATAAAGGGAACTCTGTGCAAAATTTCAGCTTTCTAGGTCCAAGGGTTTGGGCTCGGCGATGATGAGTCTGTCAGTCAGGACTTTTCTTTTTATTCATATAGTGTTCTTACCAAATAATAAAAATTCATGTAAATATCTCAATTCATATTCATAATTCATAGGAAAAAAGGACCAGTTTTTTTTTTAACATTTTTCAATCCCATAAAAAAGCCAATTCAACGAACAGCATTTCATTCTTTTTACTAACCGATCTCGAAAAGAAGGAGGTTATCAATTCTACATGTTCATATAAATATATTTTTTATGTATGTTCGAGCATAACTCCGTCATATACAGGAAAAGTTTTTATCCAGTGCGCAAACTGTAATCATGAATTCAGCATATCATTCTAGACCCCCTAGGTCAGAAATTTTTCGCCGGATATACAAAAAAAAAAAAATCAGCTGTTCCATACATTTTGATGACCGCGTAGTTATTGCACTTTTCTATGAAACAGCAGATTTTTTTTTCTATAACCGACTAAAATTTTTTGCGGTCTAGAACTATATGCTGAATTCATGGTTACAGTTTGCGCACTGGATAAAAACTTACCCTGTGTAGACGGCGGTTTTGCATTTTTTTTTATTCGATCGAGAGGGGTTTATGCCGAAATGGTCCCATTTAAATTTCGTATAGATCTGATGATGCGTTTTGGAGACAGACAACGGAACTCTTAAAAAAATTACAGCAAATCAACCGCGAATGCTGCTGTCGCATACATATGCATTGTTTTGCCCCAAGGATGATGAAATTTCGAATTGATGTGGGGTATGTACTATAACTAAAAGGTGAAAAATAAAAACATAAAAAAAAATATGTGAAACATGTCGAATTGATAACCTCCTTCTTGATGTCGGTAAAAAAAACAACCAACTTCCACAAAAACACTACAAAGTGAAAAATAACTTTAATTTCGGAACGCAGAATAATATATAAAGAATTAAAATACACATCCGAAGTCACCGACTTCCGAAATTAAAGTAATTTTTTACTTTATAGTGTTTTTTGGAAGTCGGTTGTTTTTTTTTAACTTTTGATAGACTAGCGTGACCAGAGACAAACGCAGCGTATTCACCCGCACTCATATTCAAAACGCTTAATTTTTTTTTAATCCGGCCTAATTCTTTGTTTTTTGTTTGTATCTGTCTGTAACTAACTACTAACACTAGAGGATAAGTAAAATTGTTACTAACCCTATGGACTTTGTCTGAAATAAAAATATTCTATTCTGTAAAAGGAAACTCGTGCAAAATTTCAGGTTTCTAGGCCCGAGGGGCTGGGCGTTAATAAGTCAGTCAGTGAATGAGTCGGACTTTTATATTTTTGTATTGAATTTTACCTGTATTTTTCGTGTAAATAGGCCTCCATTCAGGCCACTGGCAGACATTACCGCTTACTTATACTTGTCAAATGCATCTTAGAGCAACTCCACAAGAAGACCACACTAACAAAGAAATTAATCGTTGTGCGGCAGTTAGAACAGCCAGCTAGAACAGGCAGTTAGAACAGCCATGCTTTTCTTAAAGCAAGAAGCTTTAAGAAAAGCATGACTGTTCTAACTGCCTCCATCTGAAATTACATCACATTCTGGATAACCGAAATCACATAAAGTCAGTTTTGACTGTTTTCCCCTTCTTATTAAGAACATCTTGGCCTAAGTTACACATAATGGACATAAGGGTATGAAAATAATCGAAGTTTATCAAAATACACAATACATTTTCGCATCGTGATTCTGAGAGTGGTGTTAGCATGTCCGAGTTGCCCGGGAAATTGATTATTGAATCTAGATTCTGGGAACTGGGGGTGAGTGCACTAGATACATACAGCTATTCCGTCCATCCGCACTGGGATTACGCATACCTTTGTAACATGAACCAAACATGAATTTCAACGCTATTTTGTTGTTTTTATGGTTGAATTTTCCATGTAAAATAATTTTCACTGTTTGCATTTATTGAAAAACATTGTTACATTCGCTAATTAATAAAGTGCTCTCACAGAAGCGTGTGTTCTGTTTTATTTCGGAGGTTTATCGGTATTTAATTAAATCGAGTTGATTGGAAGCTGTATTGATCTACTTTAAAATGAATATTGTGACTCATAGAGTAGCCCTGTTATAAGCTATTATTCTAATATAGTAAGTACCAGTAGGTATTCGAAAATAATTTTCCAGCAAAGCCAATTATCAGTTTTTAATCAGTGTGTATAGGCCCATCTCACTTCTGAGTCATGTCTACAAGCTATTGTCCAGAGTCATCACGAACCGTCTAGCGCGCAGGTTTGACGACTTCTAGCCTCTCGAACAAGCCGGGTTCCGTTAAGGGTTTAGCACCATGGACCACATACAAACGTTGCTACAGAAGACCGAAGAGTATAATCTGCCTCTCTGTTTAGCGTTTATGGACTACGAAAAAGCCTTCGATTCGATCGAGACATGGGCTGTACTGCAGTCTCTCCAATGGTGCCAGATCGACTATTGGTACATCGAGGTGTTGAAGTGTCTGTACGAAAACGCCACTATGTCAGTCCGGCTCCAGAACCAGACTTCGAAACCTATCCTTCTGCAGCGAGGTGTTAGAAAGGGAGACGTTATTTCTCCGAAACTCTTCACCGCTTCACTGGAGGATTGTTTTCCAAGGTTCTGGACTGGAAAGGGCATCAACATCATTGGCGAGTACATCTCTCACCTTTAGTTTGCCGATGATATAGTTGTCATGGCTTAGACCATGGACGACCTCAGTACAATGCTCTATGACCTCAGTAGAACTTCCGAAAGAGTGGGTCTTAAAATGAACATGGACAAGACAAAGGTCATGTCCAATGCCCATGTAACACCCACTCCCATAATGGTCGGAGGCGCTGCGCTCGAAGTTGTGGACGAGTAGGTACGTTTATCTAGGACAAACTGTCCAGGGCCTAGAGATAAATTACATTTCTGTTAGCGTTCACGCCAAACGCTACGCCAAAATGTATGGGAATGATATTACCTGCGGAAAGAAGACGACGTAACCTTTCCGCAGGTAATGTCATTCCCATACATTTTGGCGTAGCGTTTGGCGTGAACGCTAACGGAAATGTTTTTTGTCTAGGCCTGAAGTTAGGTAGGGCCAACTTTGAGGAAGAGATCAATCGTCGAATCCGACTCGGCTGGGCAGCATTCGGGAAGCTTCGCAATATCTTCTCGTCCCACATACTGCAGTGTCTCAAGACGAACGTCGATGACGTATGGTACCGAAACGTGGTCGCTCACAATGGGCCTCATAAGAAGGTTTAAAGTCACCCAAAGGGCAATGGAGAGGGCTATGCTTGGAGTTTCCCTGCGTGATGGAATCAGGAATGAAGAGATCATCAGGAGAGCCAAGGCAACCGACACATCCCGAAGAATTCCCTAACTTAAGTGGCAGGTCTGTCGGCAGAAATGATGAATCAGTGTGTTCAAGCGTAACGAGGGGTGAATTAAAAAGAAACCCAACTGCTGACGATAATTAAATAGATAGATAGTAGGTAGGTTTGTGGCCCTTGGTTAGTCAGCCACCATGATTATTTTTTAAACACGGCATGGGGTCTTGAGCCTATAAAGTTCAGGTACGAGGATAAGACACACTGAAAGGAGAGCCATAAGGGTATGTCTTAAATCTTACTTTACGACTACATGCAATGTGGGTTGCACATTCGTAGGATTTCTTCCAACTGATCTGAACTGACTGATGATAGGGTTTGAACGCACGACCTCTCACTCGCTAGACCGTGTCATAACCCCTTGGCTATTTCCAGTGGTGTGGAAATGGTCAAGAAAAAAAAAATTACTAGCTTCTGCCCGCGACTTTGACCGCGTGGCATGTCGATAAAAAGTAACATTTATATGTCCTTCCCCAGGGTTCAAAGTATGCGTCTTCAAAATCGGTCCATCCGTTCCGGCGGTTACTACTTACATACAAATAAATTTTACCTCTTGATACATCTAAATATTAATGCAAAACTTTGTACCCCTTTTACGAAAAATACGCAGACGGAGTAGTATGAAACTTGGTACACCTAAAGTTTATATGTATAGAAAAGGAACGCAGAAAGCTAATATTTTCAAATAATCTACCTATATAAATAAAAAGAAAAGTCCAGACTGACTGACTCATCAACGCCCAGCCCAAACCTTTGGATCTAGAAAGCTGAAATTTTGCACAGAGGTCTCCTTTATAATGTTGACAAGGAATATGGAAGGATTTTTCGAAATTCAATTTTTCAATTCAAGACACTTAAATAGAGGATTAAAGTTCCGCGCGGGCGAAGTTGCTGGTAAAAGCTAGTGCATGTTAAATGAAATATGGTCGAATTTCGACCACTGAGCGACCATTCGTTAGTATAGATAAGCAGGTACAGACGCCAGCAGGTCAACCTATCCCAACATGTCAAATTTTTTTTTTTTCAAATTCCTTTGGAATAAAGTTGAAAAACTATCAAAGAAATTTGACAGATTGGGGTAACTTGATGTGTTGGCCTCTGTACTACATCATTAGTAAAACCTCGTTTACATGACACCAAGTTGCATTCATTGAGTATCTAGCATGTATTGTGGATGTATATTTGTACTGTCCAACCAACAAGATAGATTTAAGCCTATGTGATGCGTCGGAAAATGCCATTGTTAATTTCGGTAGCCTGTCATTGTTCCTCTCCTGGTGAATAGCCTCTGAAACAAAGAAGAATCTAGCTTTGGACAGCACACTTGCTCACTGCATTTTGGCGATTCGGAACCTAAAACCTCACGTCTGCCGGTATCACGTTATTTCCATTGAGTCTCATGTGAATTCACGCCGGCATCGGCATACGATTGATAAAGTCCGCCTTTCCTAAATAATTTATTTCACCGTTACTTAAGTGGACGAATAACTCAGAAAGTATGATTAATTATGAAAGTTACACAAGGGTACTTAGTCATTTCAAACCGACAGAGCATTTAAAGCTTCAGAAGCGAACCCTAAAAGCAATATATTACACTGGGACACTGTGGTGGCGCAACCATGACGTATAAATAAATATTTGATTAAAAAAAAAAAAAAAATCCTTACGTCAGCGTATACATATCAGGGTTTTATTATAAATGCGAATGTAACTCTGGCTGGCTGTCTGTCTGTCTGTTACGTAACGCTTTCACGTCTAAACCGCTGAACCGATCCTCATGAAATATGGCAGAGATATAGCCTGGGATATAGAGAAGGACATAGGCTACTTTTTTACGCGATAACCGACATCAAGCGGGGGTTCTGCGGGCTAAACCTAGTACAGTGTAAATCTTAGAAATAATATAGGTAGTTCAAAGTATGATTGGGTGGAACCCACCATAAAACATTTTGCTGGCTGTGCGACCAGGATGTTGTTATGTAATATAGGGCTATATCTCACGAAGACACCATGGTTTTGCAAACATGGACGCGCTGCCAGCAAAATATATACAGCTTTATGGCGCGTATCACACCATGCGTATTTTTTTTGCAACTATGCGGCCATAGTTTGCCGCCTCTGGTGTCCCAGTTATATAGGGCCCTAAGGCCACCAGACCAACTCCAGTGTTCACAACACACTTATCGAACAGAGGCTATGTGTTCTATTTCTATGTTTACGGATACGATTCCCTCGCAGAATATAATAACCCACAAAAGAAACCTATTCTAAAACACCACTTTCCCTCTTCCGCAGGACACTCCCCCGCTGGACCTGGAGAACGTCTCCGAGACTCTACTGGAGAAGAACATCCAAGCCAGCCAGATGAAGTTCGGCTTCCTCGGCCTGGGCATCATGGGCAGTGGCGTGGTCAAGAACCTGCTCAACTCAGGACACAAGGTGGTCATCTGGAACAGGACTGCAGCCAAGGTAAGTGGGATGCTTGGTGTCACTTGAATGTAGGAGGTTTTGCAGCAAGGAACTGATTTGAACAGACCATTTTCAGGGACTATTGAATTGTAAAGAAAAGTCTTAGAGTTCGACTTTAGTTTATTGCAATTAGGGCTCTTTTGATAGCTTGATAATAAATACCGAATTGTTGGTCGATGTAGTAATAAAAACCGAATTGTTGGTCGATGTAGTAATGGGTCAGGGTTTTTAGGATTATTTCTTCGTGCCCATGTTTACTGACAGTCTATTTAATTTGTAGCCACATAGTTGCGAAATCTCTTGTCTGTTTATTGTTATTGGCTAAACAATGAGAACAGCTTACCATGACATTTAGCAGCTAATTCACTGATCATATCTGACTTGTTCAGGTTTCATTGAATGGTTTTGAATTTCTTTTAAGTTTCAGCCATTTATTATAATTTTCCAGCATTGCCGTATGTTAAATAATTTTCATATTAGAAAATGAAAATCATAAACCACATTGATTACCTAAGTATATTTATTTGGAAGTCTTATTGCCATGTAATTTAGACCTATTATTTAAATACATTTCATTTTTATAAATAATCGTTAAAACAAATATTCAAGCCATGATTAATTCTGTAATAATGCCCTCGTCACACAATGGCATTGTTACTATTCTTAGTTTAATTTAATTAGCTAATTAATTAATTAATTAATAATGTAATGATGTAATTTACCTAGTACTTAATTTAAATAAGCAAATAACACTCCCTACCTGCAGAGCATAATTTATAGTTCAGATATCTTTCAAAGCAGTGAATTTTAATGATTTCAATAGATCTAATAGAAGAATTAACACTACAATACCATCAACAATTTTGGTTACCTTTTAAATAGGCCAAGAATATAATTTAGAATTCTGTACCCATGGTGTTATTGATAGTCACTAGTTCCTTACATCCGAGGTTTAAGGTTCTATGTTCTATTGCTGTCAGGACAGGCTCCAAAAACCTTAAACTTTCCCGGTCGATAAATGGCAATAGGCTTTGCACTCTTTGAGGAGACTTGTCCTAGTGATATAGGATAGGTTTGCATGTCAATGCTAAAGTTCCGAGTTAAGCTGCATGATCAGTGGACAAATGCGTGCACTGACTGGACAGGTCCGCTCAATCACATTACCACACCATCACAGGTGCCTGACCTGTAATGGTACAGGCACCAATCTACATGGTCTTCACATGATCTGACCAAGATTATGTCAGGACTTTAAAAAAGACTGTGGTGACCTCTCGAGTTTAGTTTCGGCTTTTTTTCTCAGAGTAGTCAAATAGGTCACGCCGACCTCAATAATTTTCCTGTAAAAGTGTTTGTACAAGAAACCTACTTACACAGAATTAAAATCATTTATCATCTAAACATTCTTTATCTGGAGGCCAATGGCCAGTTTGCCAATCGCACCATAAAACGCATAACACCATTGGATACTTCACAACTTATCTTATTTCTTCGGGGAATACATGCGTGATGTCTATCATTAAAGAAAGCGTGATCAACGCTCGTGCCTTGCTTGCATTAAGATAATATGGCGAAAGAATGTTCCATCTCTATTTACACAAAGAGAGGTTAGTTGAGTGGGGATAGAATGAGTATTCACTCGCAAGGTCTAACTCTAAATCCACTTGAAGATGTCTTTGGCTACAGGTGGGTTTAAAACAGAAGATCATAGATTATGAGCATAATTTTCATCCATTTTTTTCCCTGTTCAAAAGTTATTTCGTGTAGTGGGCATAGGATACGTATCACTCGTTTGATCTAAAGGAGACTCAACCAACCTTAAGCATACATAGCAGCAGTATTCTTAGTCATCGTCTGCCTAGCCTTGCCCCTACTACCAGTTCTACATGCAGTCTAATCAGGTGCAGTTGAACACCAGTATTTAACATAAAACACAGTATCCTTAGTACTGCAGTAAACTAAATTTGTCATGTTTAAGTAATCCGATAATTTAGCTGATGTAGTGTAACTTAATGCCACTGTACAGCGGCTGTGATTTCTGCTGCCGCCGGTATCAGCTTACATGGAGTTTGCACTGCACTGAACAAGCAGTCCTGTTTGTGTTCAGATTAAGCTATTTTATATACAGTAATTTTAGGTCAGAAACGGCATTTAGTATGAGTAAAGATAGGATTGTAGCATGTTTCTATCTACCACATGAGTTTGTGTGTGTATGTACGGCAAATAAAATTTAAAATTTAGGTACAGACGGATAAATTTAATTTAATTATATGTCAGCAGATTAGCAATATTAATTTAAATTGATTTTATAGTTAACAGTTCGGCTTGGCCGCAGTATAGTTTTAAAAGTTATATGTATTATGGACACAGATTAATATTAAAATGTGGAATAGATTAATTAAGATGATATATTAATATGGAGAAGGCCTACAATAGTATTACAGATCAATACTAGAAAAAGATCGTTGGACATGATATTATATACACATTACAATCTAAATGGTATAGTAATTCATGATGTAGGTATATTGAACTAGCGTTTGTGATGCGTGACAGGGCAATTGTTCGCATAGTAAACAAGCGCCATAATAGCTCTTATATCACCTAGTCTCTTGTGGACAATGTAATCTTTATTTAATTTCCATACTTTTTAGAAAAGCTCGTGATATTTGTTAAGCTCTAATATAAAACGTCGCGAGATGTTTCAAAAAAAAGTTTCAACTTTATTGGTTAATTCTTCGTGTTTTTCTTTACTTTGTAGCTCAATACTTTATTTATCTAGCTGTTTGTCAGTTTATATATCATTATTAATATTATGTAAATTTGTGTATTCGTCATTATTAATAATATTTTAGTGAAAACATTGGAGTATTGATTGCTTTTGTTATGCAATATACTCGAGTCAAATAAACTTTGATATGAGAACAAAGTGTTTTATTTGTGCGGCTTCAGTTTATTAGCAGTCGCGTTTTGTCCGCCATTTTGAAGTTACTGCAATAATGCGGTCATTGACATTTTAATGTTGTGTGCTTCTACTATATTTACACTAATTTGTAGGAGTCTTGTAGGTCAAACTGCAATTATTTATATCTTATCAAAATTGTACTTTTTTTTGTAGAACATTCATTTATTTTTCTGAATGTACACAAAATGGCGCCATCTTATCATAGTCTTGTACTGACGCCAGCACATCAAGCTATCCAAACTGTCAATTTTTTCCAATTGAACATGAACCTTATGCTTATGTGATAAAGTGCAAAATCGATCAAAGAAATTTGACAGATTGGGGTAGCTTGATGTGCTGGCGTCAGTAACTGCAGAAGCACATTTTACGTGTCAATTCAAAAAGATCTGCTCTAAAATTTAAGCTCAAAAACCAAATTATTAGGCACACTCCACACACTAAAATATTGCAATCATTTAAAGTAAATATCTCAAGAAAGCAAAAGTACTTTGTAATTGTGGTGTAAGGAAGTTGTTAAAATTTACATTAGTGTTATTTGAATGAGTCAACTTACTAAATTAATGGAAAAGTTATTCGTTTGTAGAACATTACCTACTGCTCAACGTTAGTTTTTTTTATTTTTTATATTGTGACTATCTGTTATGCTGATGGATGCGAAAGATAATTCTAAATACGTTCCATCAGATGTATTATTGATGTGTTTTGGGATTGTTCAGTAAGTTTACTGCAATTATGCCAAACAAATAAGACTAAAAGTGTACATTGAAAAATAATTTATTCTCCATGATTAGCGGTTTTACTTTTGTTATATATTTAGAAAATTTTCAACAATATTTGTATATTTTATATTAAGAAACGTTATATAATAATCATTGCTGGATTGTATTTTTGGCATATCACTGCAAGACTCTATACATTCTGTAGGACAGTCACAAAATATATAAATATCATAAGGAATACTTTATAATAATTATTACAGACAGTTTAATTTGTTGACACGCGTTTATAGTAACGTGGACGATGTGATGTGTGACGATGGTATGTGCAGTGAGTTGAGATCAGAGGGTCACAGGCTCCCCTCCCGAGTAGATACACCATGTACAATGACCGCGCAACAATTACAACAATACAGTAACAACTCTCTTATACCTCACTTTAAGTTGAACAATATAAAATGCATAACTCTAAGAGTTTGTAGCCCTAACCGTACATCAAAATGGAAAGAATATTGAAACAAACAGAAGTTATTTACAAGTTCTAATACCCACAGAATGCTTAATTATACAGGTTCATTCGATTCACTACTATGAACGATGACGAACAGATCGTTTCAGTATACTCCTTATCGCCTACCACTAGAGACAGTACGAAATTAAATTGTCGCTAAATTCAAATCTAGTCTATCACAGCTTACTTAGAAGTACAAGCGGCATCGGCAGCGGCGACGACGCCCGAGTCCGAACGGTCACTTCGCACTATGCTAACCTTACATTATTATTGACATCCGGCAAGATATGTTCCGATTCACGAACACAATCATACGTAGGAAGGGGATTCGCCGCTAAAATCACAGAGTTGCACGTCGGGCGCACGGGAGACGGCGTAGATCTTGAAGACGCGCGTCAGCAGCCGGTACTACAAGGGCTCGCGCGCGCACTCGCCGCACGGCGCGCCCAGCTCCACGGCCAGCAGCACGCGCGCCGCCACGTGCGCGTCGGCGGCGCGCGCGCTCAGCTCCGGCGACGACGCGCTGGCCGGCAGCGTCACGCGCCGCCGCCCGCGCGAGAACGTCACGGCGTCGCGGCCCAGCAGGGGCTCGCTGGACGGCTTGGGCTCGGCGCGCGCGCGCCGCCGCCCCGGCCGCGCCCGCGACGTGGTGGGCGACGGCGAGCCCTCGCCCGGCTGCGGGTCCAGCGGCAGCGGCTTGACCAGCGCCAGTAACCGCGGCGGGCCATTCTCGATCATGTTGATGTGGATGTGCTCCGGGACCGGCGAACTCCTTCTCGAGTTCACCGACCTCTCCGTCGGCGTGTAGTACACCGATATCTTGCTCTCCTCGTCGAATATCGGGTTGGGCAGGTTCGAGAGCTTCTCGATCTTCGTCTTGAGGTACATGTCGATGACCTCCACGTCGGGGTCGAAGGCCATGGAGTCGCTCCGGCCGCACGAGCCGCTGCGACAGTTCTCGAAGTACAGGCTGGGCAGGTTCTCCAGCACCTTGTTGAGCGTCTGCTGCTGGTACTTGTACGACTCGCGAAGTCGCAGCACCTGGTGCGCGCTGAACTTGCGGATCTTATTCCTCTGGAATACGTAGTTCTCGCGCACCCAGTTCAACTGGCACGTGGAGTACTCGCGCACCCGCTTCACCTGTGCGATCAATTATATTCAAATTAGTTGTTTCCATAATTGTCAACAACTATACTGAACACAGATGTAGTTATGAGAAAATACAACTCTAAAAATGTATATTAATACCTGGTCATAATACTGGTCTTTCATGGCACTCAAGTGGTTGCTGCCGATGTCTCTAATATTTCGTAAATGGCTGGCTTGTGAGGAGTAACTGCTCTGTATCCAGTCCATCTGTTGCGTACAGTTCTCTTTGATGCGATGAACCTGTAACAATAATGAACGGCTTAGAATAGGTACCTACATGTAAACTACGTGAGGAGAGGTAAATAATTAGTGTGATTTACTCACTTGAACTGCGTAATTTTCTCGTAGTTTCTCTAATTGTTGTCTCTTGTATTGTTCGATGTTATCCAGCATGCTGAATATCTGTCGCGAGCGCGGCGCGTCGCGGCTCACGCACGTGCAGCAACTGCAACACGTCTCCATTAGACGGAACCTGGAAACAAAAATACAATGCAACTTTAGACTGACATACACACTCACGCCAACTTAACATCTCAGTGATAGAATTTAACTCACCGGAAAAATATGTAGCGCAAGAACTGCACAAGCAGTGTAAGTCCTAAGAATCCAGCGGCGCAAAGCGCACCGCACAATAAACTGTACATTTTAATCTCGAACATAGTCATCGGATCTATGTTGAGCACAACCTCCGCCGTTAGGTTAGCCAAGGGGTTCGTTGCAAAGCATAAGTAAGTTCCACAGTCTTCTCTATGTATATCTCCTATGAACAGTGACCCGTCGTCGAGCACTCTCACTCTCGACTTGGAATTATCTATGGCGTGGTAGTACTGGTCATGGGCGACGCCATGCTTGTGGAATATGTCCTGGACCAGCGGCTCGGGGTTCCAGTGGAACACCATCCTTGTGGGCGTGATCCAAGTGATGGACGGCATGGGGTTTCCCGCGAATTTGCACTCTAGTAGAGCGTCCTTTTGCAATCTGTACAGTGTTAGTGGACTACTAGTCACCAACGTCGGAGGTTGACAATTCGTGTGGTTCAATATTCTAATCATATCGTTGGGGTAGGTGAGCGGGCAACTCAAGTTCGACTTGATAATTTCTTTCCGCTTGTCGGCCCAGCCCGCGAACCACGCCATCCGACAGTCGCACGCCCACGGGTTGTTGGCCAGTTTCAGTTCTTGCAAGTTTGTCAACATCGTCAAAGACTGAGGCAGGGACAGTAGCGCGTTAGAACTCAGATCCAGGTGCGTGATGGTTAGCGTGTCTTGGAATACATACATTTCTATTTCTCTTAAAAATTCGTTATTTCTTATGTATAATTGCTGTAGAGTACTTAAGCCTTTGAAATTAGTGTTTTGTATAACTGCTAGTTCAGTGTGATCGAGGTAGACCGTTGTAAGATGTTCGTTATGTTGAAAGAGCATCGGCGGCAATGTTCGTAGTCTGTTGCCACCCATGCTTAACCACCTTAAGTTCTTAAGATTCTTATAAACATCTTGTGATATGTTCTGGAACTGGTTGAAGCTTAGATTCAGCTCTCTCAGTTGTTCGAAGTTGTCGAATATAGACTTGGGTATGTATTCTAGTTTGTTGCTAGAGATGTCCAGTGTCTCCAGCTCCTTAAGGTTGACTAGAGCATTAGACGTAATTTTGACTAGGCTATTATTATTTAGGAACAGTGCTTTCAGTTGTCTATTAGGATTAAAATAGTAATCTAAGAAAGTAGCTATTTTATTATGCGATATATCCAAATATTGGAGTTTGACTATCGGCCCGAAGACCTGGAATGGTATAACGTGGAGCCGGTTGTGGGACACATCTAGGACTTCTAGATTTTCTAAATCGGCGAACGTGAACCGGGGAATATCGTCGATGAAGTTCCGCGACAAGTTGAGAGATTTGAGTCGGTGGAGTCCGCCGAACAGGCCGTGTTCGGTTCTTCTGATTTCGTTTCTGCTCAAATCGATGTACTCCAAGTCGTTGAGTCCGTCAAAGACGTGTATTTCTAGGGTGTTTACTTTGGAGTCGGTCCAGGAGAGGTCCTGGAGGTGGTTGCCGTAGGATGCGGAGAAGTAGTTTCGTGCGAGGTGGTCCTGCGGGGCCGCGGCGGCGTTGCACGCCAGCCGGGTGCTGTTGCACGAGCAGGCCGGGGGGCAGTCCTGCGCCCTCACCGCTGTGCAAATTATTGCCAGCGCTAAAACTTTGTGCAGCCGCTGCATTATATTACAACCCTCATAGTCTTATTTACTGTAACAATAGAAAATTGTTTGCTCAAGTTCCTGCTGTGTTATCTATTGTACTCACTGTGTTTATTGTGTCCTAACTATTCACTCTATCAAAGCGTAGCCAGTTGTATGAAAAACTTACAATCATGAATATTTTTCTTGTTTATAAATTCTGATTCGTAATTATTAACGTATTTGGCATTTCATTTTTGGCACATTAAGAAATCTAATAGAATGTGCATGGAATAAACATGATTGTTCGTGATTGTAAATATATCGAATGAGTTCATGCTTTGTTTTCAATAAAATAGGTATTTAACGGTACTATCACATAAATAGCAGTATCCAGTTTCGATACTGTTACATTGCATGCTAGTGTAATAAATAGTTGCCCGCCTAGACCTAGATTTCAAGGTCTTAAAAACCGTAACCAAATAATGTAAAGGCAACTACAACACTTCCCTAAATTATTTATAATTACTGTCCAAGTATAAAATGTTCAGTGAGTTTAAAACAGCTTATTGGCCTAATTAGTATTTTGTAATTTGTGAGTAATTATACATAAACTAATGTTCTCGAGTGGAAGCGATCCAGTCGACCGCTCGTGGAAGGTTTTCATTGCAAAAACACGAGCCGAAGCATGAGCGGCTCATTAGCATGTCTTTATTGCCACACTCGTAATATGTATCGCAATTGAAGATAATCTAATTGCACCGCGTGCACTGTGTTCATCTTTTACACTACATTCCACTACATACGTGCTCCACACGATCGCCAGCCGACGTCTGCGGTTCGTACCTACACCAACTCAATTGTACGTTACAACGGGACACTTGTAACTAAAACTCACACAATTATAACCATTGACACGTTTAACGTAATAAAAACACATAATTCACCTAACACTCGTCCACATTTTACTCCAACTTGCATAATCCACTTTATTTGATGTTGACAACAGATGCGATGAAGCCAGCCATGCTCGAACGAATGGCTCGTAACTTCACCTGTTTAACTTTAACTCCATTGCACATTCACAAATTACACATTTCCAAACTTTTGTAAACAATTTTATATAGGAATTTCACAATTAAAACGAATAAGCTCTGTGCTTAGTGATAAAAGAAATACACTGTCACTACGACGGGGGCCGAGCACTGAAAAGAAGTAAATGGCGGCGCTGCGAGTTGCGCGGCGCGCGGTCTCTGTCGCGCGCGGTCGGCCCGCGCATGCTCTTCTCGCTCCCACCTTGGCCCAGTCAGCTGTGGGGTGCGGAGTTTGCCGAGCGATTCCGAACGTAGGCGAAAGTGCTTTCGGAAGCGCGCCGTGTGTCCGAACAGAACACCGACGCATTCTTGCAAGTATTTCTTGGTCTTTAGATTAGGGATCCGTCTGGCGTTGTCAAAAACGTTCGTATAATTATTTTACACCTGCAAATCCTGCAATGTACTATCTATAAAAAAAGATCTTGTAGTGGAATTTTAAAACGGTTTTTCTTTAGTGAAGCTGATATTTATTACGTTTTGTATACGAAATGTCCCCATATCGTTTACAAAATGTTACGCACATTATTTGCTCAAATGTAGCAATATTAAGGAGGTCGCGTGCGTAGTGAATACGAATTATTTTATTTTATTACGTAGCTTAGCAGCTGGGTGAAAAAGTATTATGAAATCCTCAAGTTCAAAGGTCAAATACCGTACACCCCTGCTCGAGCTACCACCGACACCGTAGCAATACCGTTCATACAGAGGTTTTTATTTAGTTTTTTTGTGACTCATTCATCGTTGTAACTTGTAACCCAGACAGAAGACTGAAAATTAGGCAGTTTCGTTTGCCAAAATAAAGATACGCTACTATAATCGTTAAGTAAAAAGCAATAAAGCGGTCCAAATACGTCGTCGGTCGGTTACTGTTACAATGACGCCTGTGGTCGTTATCGAATTAATTATGAAATAGCTTTACTATCTGTAATCTGTTTATTAAAAAAAAAAAAAAAAAAAAAACTGACACATAAAGTAGACTGGATATCTGAAGTTGGTCAGAGACCAATGGTTAATCTACTAACATGCTTGGGCTACAAAAATCTTGATCGACTGACTTGACTTGTCGTTTGAGTGGCATTCAATGTATTATTAAAAGTAGGTAGGTACCTACCGAGAATAAAGTGAAATTAATGAAAAATATTTTTTTGGGGTTAGTTTGTATATGTTTTAGCTATGGCATTTTACATTGAGATGCTTTTACTTTAGAGTATGCAGCGACCGGATTACCGAATACTTATCAAAAATATTGAGGATCAATTATATAATTATATAGGATACATTTTTGATCTATTTACGTCAGTTTTTAAAATTAAAATCATGTTTTTTTTTTAATAAACTGGCTTTAACTATTGTACTTATTATAACATAAAATTATGCTAATGGCTTGTCTTTATATGGACCTACAGGCTTTTTATTAACTTGATAAAGAATTATCATGAGTTTTGACTGCCAATCGGCGAATGTACAGTAGGATGCCCTCAGGTTAAGTGGATCGACGATCTTCGCAGGGTGGCTAGTAGCAGCTGGATAAGATTTGCCGAGAATCGAGCTGAATGGCGTGTAATTGAAGAGGCCTATGTCCGGTAGTGGACTGGTGTATTCTGCAGACGGTTGCCCACTGTCTGAGATTTAATTCTATGTCTCTTGTATTGTCGATGTTGTCCAGCATGCTGAATATATCTCGCGAGCGCAGCGCGTCGCGGTTCACGCACGTTCAGCAACTGCAACACGTCTCCATTAGACGGAATCTGAAACCAAAAATACAATACAAAGTTAGACTAACATAGACACACACGCCAACTTAACATCTCAGTGATAGAATTTAACTCACCTGAAAAATATGTAGCGCAAGAACTGAAACAAAAAAACAGAGATCAGATAAAAACAAATAAGATCAAATAAAATGGAAAGTAAATAAATTAAATCAAGATAATTCGAATATACTTAAATCAAATCATCTATAAGTTCCAAATTCAAAATCACATTATACACCAGCTGCTCATAACGCAATGCCAATACTATTGCCCGGAACTTGCCTAACTTAAGGTTCGCATGACATATCAATGACTTTACTCAAAACGTAGCGTGAATGCAATATTATGTCATTGATCAAACCGCATTTTCCAAATGAAGAAAAATGTATGTTACCTATGTATATTTATAAAGTTTTATCCTTCATAAATATTTTAATTACTGTGAGTACTGAAAAGCAAAAGTTATATTTTTATCTGTTATTTCCCACTGCTTTGAAAAATGAATTGATAGACAATGATTACATAATATACATAACAACATACGTCATTATGGTAATAGTCGAATCCCTGAAAAAAAGATATTTTTTCTAAACCAAATTGGCCATTGTTCTTCAGTAATAAAACATTTGAACCAAAACGAATATATCAGGATATTAGTAGGTCGCGTCCGGTAGTTTCTGCGTAGCCCCAAGGGAAAAGTATGTGTGTATCTAGTGCGCTACGAAACGGTATACGTACTAATTACCAAAATACAAAACTACGTGTATCAAAATAAAAATAAAAATGTGACGTAGAGTAGTAAAGATTATAGAGGACGATATTACTGCTTGCTTTGAATAAAGGTATTAATAATCATAGTCTAATAAAGCATACGTACCAAAAAAAAACCCCTGTCGGTGTGGAAAACTGATAACCGTTCCTCTGTCAGACGACGACTGTGCGATATATCCATAAGTAAGTATGGGGCGTTTATGCATTCTTCCAAATCACTATTAGGAGCAGGAAGTGGGTAGAGTGACGGAGATCAGGAACCAATCAAAAACAAAACAATTAAAATACGACTGCCCAAAACGACTAAATTACTAAAAAGTTAAAAATACCTAGCTTATGTTGGACGGAAATAAGATACCGCAGAAGTCACGTTGATTTAAAAAGCAAACGGTATGTTGGAGATTCGTACTTGGATAAAAGATGGAATCAAGGATTCGACGTTTGAAAAAAAAATCGATCCTGAAGTAAAAACTTCGAAGTCGTCGCTTTACGGAACCCGACGACAAATACCATTAAATACATTATTACTTACATATACCAATTTAAAACCAGAAAATTTTGTTAGTCTCTGGAACTACCTACTGTAGGCTTAGCATGACGCTTTGTATTTCTACGAAGAATAGACAGTGCTTTTTCTATACAAAGTGACATTTCGTTTCTCCATTTTTGACATCGCACCTTAGATATCCTTCTACAATCTGGCATTTTGTCTTTCGTTTCTAACGATCTTTATCTAGGTCCTATTTCAGAAGTATATTTCTTCCCAAACTGTCATAATCGCACTGACTACAAACTTTCTACTCGACGGCCACAAAGTATACGATTATCTACAAAATCATGATTCGTTTAGAAGACTTATCCGTGTTAATTAATAGAAGAACATAGCTATCTACTCCTATTGTACAGTCGCCAGCAGGTCAAGCTATCCCAAACTGTCAAATTTTCCCAATTGAACATAAACCTTATTCCTTTGTTATAAAGTTGAAAAACGATCAAAGAAATTTGACAGATTGGGGTAGCTTGATGTGCTGGCCTCTGTACGTCATTTATTTTATAGTCATGTCTATTCTTCCGTCGACAGTTCGGTGCTCGTGCTAAGCCTGCAGGACTTGAAAAAATCTTTTTGCATTTGATAGCCCAATTTTTGAGAAGTCTATATCTATAGGATATTTGACATCACGTACCTTTAGGAGTCGAGCAAACACAAAAAAAGAACGCTAAGCGAGAACGAAGTAACATCGCGGGCAGGCGACGGGGTAGCAGGAAATGTCACTCGAAAGAATTCGCGGGCAGTAGCTAGTGTAGTAATAAATGCGAACTTTGGCTACTTGTATTTTAAATTAATTGTCACTGGAAATGACAACTGAGGGGCAGTTCTCGTAATTTAAAGAACGTTCACAGTCTGATCTCAGTCTCAATCTGTCAAAAATACCTCGTGTTTCCATACATTTTTGAAAAGTTTTTGACATTTGCGTGTCGCCGAGAAAACATTGCGACTAATTTTGAAAGTTTTTAATTATGAGAATTGACCACTTGATCAGTTTCACAAAGAAAACAGTTGATACCTACGATAATTTTTTTTGCCAAAAAAAAAAAACCATTAAATTACAGTACCCGGCGATAAATATCTCACATCGACCTTTGGAAAGAGACAATCGGCTAATTTAGGCTTCGTAGAGCGTTATCTCTGTTGCACGAAATACAAACAGTCCGATATCTACATATTTAGGAGCTGTTAAAACAATTATATGATTTGCTTCTTTTGATAATTCTTTTTATTCTTTGTATAACACCAATTTTTCTATAAGTGATGGCTTTTTTTTTTTTTTGTGTGGGAAATCATCAAATAACTTCTCCCGCTCTGGGTGGAGCAGGAGGGCGTGTCAGACTTTTACTGACTAAAACCCACCCGTGTTCCTTCAGTAGCCCTTAAGCCAGGGGCTGTGGTGTCTCTTTCGAACAAACCCGCACCCCTGGCAGGCATCGACCCTTGCGGGTCCCATCATTTTTTGTGCTGACATCTCTTTGAGGCGCGCGTGGAACACAACGCGCCGTCGACTTGGGCTTGGTCCTTACCGGACAGCGAGCTACCCATTACTCGCCGTCCGCAAGCCCATGCCTACGGTGGCCGGAAATCGGCCTGGGATTCCCGACGCCCAGGGCGTCTCCGTATCCTGCGGCGGCTGGGGTCGCGAGGGCGCATATGCTGCCTCTCCCTCACGTGCGCCGCCTCCCTCTTCGCGAGCATCACTGCTTCGCTGAAGGAGGTGACGGCTCCCCATGCCCTCTCGCTCCGTACCATGGCCTGGACCAGGGCCGGACGCGAGAGATCGCCGCCGCCGATCGCCTCCACGAGGACACGGCGGTGCTCCGCCCAAGCAGGGCAGATCGCCACCGTGTGCTCCACCGTGTCCTCAGGGCGATCTTCGCAGTGGAAACACCCGGGCGTTTCCTCCCGCCCTATCCGAAACAGGAACCTCCCGAAACAACCGTGTCCGGTGAGGACCTGCGTCAGGCGGAAGGTGAGGACGCCATGCCGCCTCTCAAACCACTCCTCAAAGAGGGGACTTACCGCCGCAATCGTGGCGTGCCCAGCACTGGGTTGCGACAATCGCTCTCTCCATGTCACCATGAGATCCCGCCGGAGCTCTGTCCGCTGTGCCGCGATTTCCTGCGGCAGCGGACTTACGCCCCGGCGTTTGGCCTCCTCGCGCCACTCCCATATTTGCGCGAGGACCTTTGCCTCCAGATCCCATGGCGGTAATCCGGCAAGGAGGCCCGCCGCCTCGCCGGAGATCGTGCGATATCCCCGGATCATCCTGATCGCCATGACCCTATGGGACGCCCTCAGCTTGCGAGCTGGTTGGCGCCTCAATGTAGGCGCCCACACCGGCGCCCCGTATAGGGCCATGGACCGCACGATCCCCGCGTAGAGCCTCCGGCAGGAGGCGTTTGGCCCCCCTAGATTGGGCAAGAGCCGCTTCAACGCAGCCCCGGCCCGCTCCAGTCTGGGAGCCAAACGGCGGAAATGCTCCGCGAAGTTCCACCGGCTGTCGAGGACGAGTCCCAAGTACTTCATCGTCGACTCGACGCCGATGTGAACCCCTCCCACCGTTATCTGGGAACCCGTCGGTGGCGCATTCCGAGGACCATGAAACCACATGGCCTCGGACTTGTGCAATGCCACCTCGAGTCCCAGTTGCCGGATCCTATCGACGATTGTCGCAACCCCTTGTGTCCCTAAGTCGGCCGCCGCCTGGTACGACCTCCCTTGCGCCAGGACAAGCGTGTCGTCAGCGTAACAAACTACACTGACGCCGTCAGGGAGGTCGGCGCGCAGCACCCAGTCGTATCCGATGTCCCACAGATGCGGCCCCAGGACCGATCCCTGTGGGACACCGCACGACATCTCTCGCCGGTTCCACTCTCCGAGGTGACCGGGGTAGATGACGGCCCTGTCCGTCAAATAGGCCTCGACCACACGACAGAGGTAGGTCGGCATCCGGTGATACCGGAGTGCCTCCCTTATGCAACTCCAGGGCAGGGTGTTGAAGGCATTGGCGATGTCTAATGACACCGCCAAGACGACCCCACCCCGGGCCACAGCATCCCCCGTCGTGAGGGCTCGCACGCGCATGATGGCATCCACCGTGGAGCGCCCCTTGCGGAAACCAAACTGGCTCTCCGCCAAATCCGGCCCCACCCGCACCAGCCGCCCGACGAGGCGGTCTGCAATTACTCTCTCAAAGAGCTTGCCCACCTCGTCGAGCAGCACAATGGGCCGGTAAGCGGACGGAGAGTCCGCTGGGCGAAGTGATGGCTTTAGGTTAGGGTAAAATAAAATGCCATAGACACCAATGCCACAGATGCCATAGTCCAACTTTAAATTATTTCAATTTGGGGGTCTTAACAACTCTAAATATATATTTTGAACTGGACGCGACCGCACTCTATCGCACTTGAACAACGACTGACAAAACGTCACATAGGTAGTGTGCGACAGAGATAACGCTCTACGAAGCCGAAATTAGCCGATTGTCTCTTTCCAAAGGTCGATGTGCAATATTTATCGCCGCAGTACCCGGCGCCACCCATAACAGCTCAGGTATTACGACTCGGGTATGTTTTTATGGAATCTGAGTCGTGTCCTTTCCCCTTTCCTGATTATTTCTTGAAACGTAGCATCTTGTAGGAACTTTCAAAAAGATGGGCAGAGAGGTATAGAACATCAAAATGTTTTTCATCTAACAGGAGGCGAGACATGCTTTTTAAGAGTTGATGCTAGTAAGAAACAGTCAATATAGGCAGTGGGGAGGTCTCTCAACTGGTTGCTTTGATAAAATATACGATTACGTAGATAAACCCGTTAGATTGTGATATTATCGCCAAAAGTATCGTTTATCAGTTGAACGGACTGGCTAAAATCACGGAAATCGTGGCCATGTAGAATTTTATTGTGTAATTCGACGGGGTCTGTTAATTTTTACCTTCCTTTCCTTAACTAATGTTTGGATTTTGATTTCTGTCCGTGGTTCAATACGGAATATACGCTACATCAATCAGATGGTCTTTGAAAAAAAAAAAAAAAAAAACTTGTTTTGACTGCCATGTAGTTCTCATGGTCACAACTTGCACGAGGGGGACATTGCAAAATGTTGAGATGATATCAAATGTAATCTAAATAATACAGAAAACCGGTAAGAAACACGACGCGAAAATAATGAACAAGGCTCTGAAGTAATGAAGACGGCTCGCCGATTGAATGATATGAAACAAGAAGAAAATTGAGGGACGCGTGGGATAAGGAGACTTCCTCAGTGGTTTTCTTGAACTCTGTCGGCTATATTATTTTGATATAGGTACCCAAGTGTCTTGAACGACCTTGTTTGATATATACGATTTAATAGAGTATTGTTTTGGATCTGTTTGTTAGTACACAGTTAGAAATACAACTCATTGTATCGTTATATTTAAAATTCATCCGATGTACTCTCGTGATATTAAAACCATTAATCCCAATTGATGCCATAACGGATATCGCACGATAAAATGATTGTGGGTGGACTGAAAACAATGACAGTTTATAGCTACTGATTGGCAATGAATGAACTTATGTCATTGTGATATGAAAACATTCACAGCTATGCCTACCGTGGTTCCGTAGGGCACTGACTTAACTGATTTCTTACTATACGAAAGGCTCATGCTTCAGGATTTAAATGAGGTACCAACCTAGCGTATTATACCACTTAAAGTTGAATATGAAATACTAAATTTGACATAGCGTTTATCCAATCTTGCCCTACCAGCACATGAGTGACGGAGTATTTCCACGGGAGATATTGAAGGCCCCCATCCAGTGAGCTTTATGATATAGCTACTAAGTAACAGTAAGACGCTTTTGGTGGAAGGAGTCTTGACCAACAGTCAGATGGATGACATTCAGAAGGTTGCGGGTAAAAACTGGTTGAGATTCGCGCAGACTAGGAAGGCATGGCAATGCAATGCAGTGAGCGGAACAAGGCTGTCAATGATGTTGATGATGAAGTCACTTTGAGAAAAAAATAAACCTAGATGCTTAATGTGAACACTTATCTATTCCACGCTCTTTTATTTTACGACGAAATATCCATGACACTCGTTTATTGTCGGTAATACCCTCGTGCTACGTGATAAAGTTAATGCTAGACATAAAGGTTGGCGCCGTTAAACGAATACTGCTATAACTCGGAACAGATAAGCTGTGTGCAGGAGATGAGTCGCCTCTTCAGATAACATGGCGGACTATTTGTACCTACCTATCTCTGTTTCGTAATCATTTTCAAACATACCTGATACTTGGCCTAACCTAGCAGAGGAAATAGAATATTGCTGTTTGGATATAAATAGAAAGCGGAGATCAGAAATTCGGTCACATTATTAACCTCAAAATGGTAGATAGTACTTTATGGACTTTGTGTAGACAAGTCCAAATTCAAGTTAAGTGTTTTTTTGGGCATTTCCATTCAGTAATCAGTTGTAGCCCAAACACTGGTATGCTGCTATATAGGACATTAACATAACTGGCTAAAATTTCACGTCTGCCTACCCCCTCAGGAAATAAAGACGTGGTGGTGTCATCTTACATACGTCCCGAAACTGCAGATACATTCTCCACTTGATGGCTAAGCTTACGTCACAACTCGCGCCCGTAATCCTATATAATCCACCCACTGTTCCCTGAGCGTTCCAAGGCTATGCTGACATTTATCAGATGTCGGACAAACCGATCCAGTCCAACACTAATAGGGTTTCAAGTTTTCAAACAACTTTGAATTTAATCGGTTCAGCGAAACGGCCCTTGGTAATTAAAACCGTATAATCCATACGTTCTAATTGGCATTTCCATTCATGGCCTCATTGTATGTTTACCATAATAACATTAATTGCAAAACTTGTAGCATTACGTAACGAGGCGTGACCGATACAAACGGTTACATGTTGGAGTAATTTCAGCTACTAATTCAGTGGCACGCGTTCGTCAAATATTTACGAGGTAATTCTAGCCTATGTGTATGTTATTATTTCAGCACGTGCCATAATAGCGTACTTACGTTCCAAACCTGCAGGCTTAGCACGAAAATCGTAGACAAGCGTTTTGTCGTCGGAAGAGTAGAAAAAAAAATTACGTTTCCGTATAGACAGTTGACAGTTTTTCACCGAGAAATGTAGACAAGCGATTTCTATTCTACAGTAGAGTTTAAATAGAAAGCGTCATGCTAAACCTGCAGGGGGTTAGGGGAAAATTTGTTGGTAACTGGACCAGTTTCTGGTATTTTTCCATAAACTTACGCAACTACGAACGAGAGTCGCGATAAATGTCAAATGTCGAAGTACAATTCGCAGAAAAGTCAGCTTTAAATCACTGAACTTGATTAACGACTCAAGTGTTTACGTTGTTTGTGATTGCAGTAACAGTACAGTTACGAAGTGACAAAGACCCCATAAAGCGTCTTACGAGGCGGTTAGTCAGAAAGACTAGCTATACCTACAAGTCTATAAGGAATTCCCTTATTGTGGTCTTTGTAGGCTGACACAATAAGAATACATAATAACATTGTATAATAATACTGTATTATTATGGTGTTATCCTGGCCTGTTGCCAAGTTTGATTTGCCTAAAAAAGCTGATTATGCATTCATGAGTATACGCACGAAACATGGGATTATGAGACGCGACTGACATTATATCATTCATCAAGAGGATGGTCAACAATGCTAGTGATCTTATTTTTTACAATTACAAACATTCGGGATATTAATTTACTTAGTTCACCAATTTTTTGCTAAGTAAAATCTCAAATGGTCTAGTCAAGACTTAACCTGCAGAACACTTTATAAAATTAGTTATAGACTCAAATCAACGACGTTCCGTGAAGGACGTTGGGTAATCGTGAATCAAACACATTTAATTTGTTTAAGCTGGTGACTTAGCATGCTTATTTCATTATCTCTGTGTGCAGACAGATTTACTCAAAAGTATTATACGTCATTATCGTTATCCTTATCATTTAGCGCCGAGGGTCCTATCAGTGCCGAACACGTGTTTGGAATCTTTTGGTCATTCAGAAAAAAGGCATGGGTCCTTCCAAAAAAGGAGATTTTGCGCATAGCTATTACGTAAGCGCCGCGGCCAAAACTGTTCATCTGTGACGCTAGATATGTTCTTGTACTAAAAAAAACATACCAGTAACATTCAATTGATAAGAATAGGTCCCAATTACTCCCGTGCGTATGCCGCGGCAGATTAGTACCAATTTACCAAATAGATAGCCGCTTTGCTGGCGACTGTGGCTAGCACTGCTTCCGTTCGGCCTTCATGTCCTTTGATTCCGTCCGAGGTCAGATTTTCCAGAATAATCCTAAGTACAACCACAGTTTTATACTGTGGTACAACTGAGTCATACTTGCACCAAAATACTTCCGTTACCATATTACTCCTGGTAGACTTGCCATAGATGTAGATGTTTGGATTGGGGATCAAATACGTGGAAATGGCCTGTTTTAGATGTTCATAAACTTTGAAGCATTACAAATTATTGTGTAGTTTCGTACGGCCCTAAACACACAATATTGGCAGCACTCACACTATCGCTTACGAAGTTTAATGAGCAGTCTTCCTTATTGCCCAGACATGCAAATTACATTACAATTCTGCCGCAATATAATTTCGCATTCTGTGATCAAAGTCCGTGGAGTAATTGTCTTAGCATTTGATGCACAACAATAATTTTATAATGCAGAAGATTCGTGCGTTGTAGTCGCGTGCATGGAGCTGTTGCCAAGCGAATCACGTGTACACCTTACCTAAAAGTTTCGCCAATGATTATAAGTAAGCGCCTCTTAATTTGTGAGTCATAAATGTCGCGCCTGTAGGTATTTATGTTTATTGGACGGCTTCGGACGAGAATAGCGGTTATCGTGTTAGTTCCTGCAAAGTTCGGGATTGATAGGAGTGCTAAATTAGCTACGCGTGCTGCCGTTTTGCCTAAACACATTGGGTTGTTTTGGAACGAATTGGAGCGTGGATTTGGCTGATTTATTTAGGTCCCCCCGACTGTACATCACTACATTATTAATTAGGTAGTGCCTATAGTTTCATGCCAATTTTTGACAGCGTTCACAGTTTTCAGCAATAAACCTTGTGCTAGCAAAAGATTTTGAGTCTTAGCATAGCACAACACTGGACCTTGGTCCATCCATGAAATAGAAATAAAGAAATAGAAATAATATTTATTCGCATAAAACATGGTATATAAAGTTGTTTCAAGGTACATTATAGAGCATACATGTTTCGCTTATATCATAGCATGCAAATATTGTTACATTTAAAGATATCTCCCGTCAGTAAATTCTTTAATGCTGTAAAAGTTATTCGTTTTTAACCATTCATACAAATTTTTTTTGAACAATCTAAGATCTAAAGTTTTTAAGTCCCTTGGAATTTTATTGTACACCCGAACACACATGGCTAAACAGCTTTTATTGTATTTAGCCAGTCTCGGTAAGTCACTTAATATAAGCCTGTGAGGATCACGCCGGTTTAGTGGATATACATCATCTGCCCTTTTAAACAGGTCTTTGTTTCTTAACAAACATGCAAACTTCATAAATATAGAGAGAGGGTAGCGGTAATAAACCAAGTTCTTTAAATATAGGCCTGCAAGATTCATCAGGTTGAAGCCCATATATTGCACGAATACATTTTTTTTGGGCAACAAATACCCTATTCCTATCGGTACTATTACCCCACATGATGAACCCATATCGTATTAAGGATTCGACATAAGCATGGTAGGTAGTAATAGCAGTTTTAATGTTTGTTATATTTTTACCTTTCTGAGTGCGTATACGAATTTATTTATTCTTTTAGATACATCATCCACTTGTGCTTTCCAATTGATGTCCTGGTCTATTATTACTCCAAAAAATTTTGTTTGTGTAACCGCGTTAAGTTTTGGTATGTCAAGTTTTAAATTGTATTTATTATTATTTGATTTGTCTTTTTATCGGACGTCACTATAATGGAAATATCGTCAGCGAATAGTATGCATTTATGATTTGTTATGTCTGTGATTGAATTTATATAGAGTAGGAACAATATAGGGCCTAATACACTTCCTTGTGGGACGCCATAATTGTTGCATTTATACTCGGATGAGTATGATGTCATGACATTATTTCTACCTAAATTTGCAACAATAACACGTTGTTGTCGGTTATTTAAGTATGACGAAATCCACTGAAGTGCATGTCCCCTTATCCCAATTACGTCTAGCTTTCGTAGCAACAGGTCATGTGACACTAGGTCAAAAGCTTTAGACAAATCAAAAAACACTCCTGTAGTCAGATAGTTTTTATTAATATTGGATAGTATTGCTTTTATCAGAGAGAAGGTGGCTAATGTAGTTGATTTGCTTTTTTGAAAGCCATATTGATCTTTATTAATTATGTCAAACTTGTTACAGAAATTAACTATTCTTTTGTACATGCATTTTTCAAATATTTTTGACAGAATCGGTATCAAGGTTATTGGGCGATAATTATTTATACAATCTTTTTCTCCCTTCTTAAAGAGTGGTTTAATAATGGACAGTTTTAAGGTATCTGGGAAAGTTCCAGAAGAGAATGATAAATTAATTAAATGTGTAAGAATTCCAACTATTTCATTAATGCATAATTTAATAATTTTAGTATTAATTTCGTCGTAGCCCATGGAAGAGTTAGTTACGAAGTAGTTAGTAGTATTCATTTGATTGTGTTACACAATACTTGTCAATACACGCTGTCTCATAAAGAGCTCGCATTTACAATGAATATCCGCGCCGAAGCCACTGAGCATTACATAAAGTATGTTCTACATATCCAGCGGATAGGGATACCTGAAAACCATTGTAAAGAATTTGTCGCAAAAGTAATACCGTAATGTTGAACGTAGTTAGAATGGGTCCACTATGTCCTGGTAAATATGAAATTTCAGACAGTTCACAAGTTAGACGATGTTCATGTCCGGAAGATAGCAACTGCAGCCCTCTTTGTATTAACAGGATTCAAACAAGTAAAGCTTGTTGCTCATGATAATATAGCTGACGACCTTTCTTTTTGGGAACAGAAAGCCCTGATTTAACCCATATGAATGAGCAAATTTAAAATTTATGTGACACAGTCACGACATGGTGCCATTTCGACAACTTTTGAAAGTCACCATAATTTGCGATTGCAAATATGCACGTTAGGAACGTATACACACAGATTAATTTATGTATGTGTTATACATAAATTAATCTCGCCTTCTCCCATGGGGGTAAGCAGAAACTACAGACCGCCACCTGTTAGGATCATTACTTACTCCTCTTACTCCTTTTACCTTGTTTCCTTTCATACATCTGAGGGCAATTCTAGTAATTTTAAGAATGTTCACAGTCTGATCGCAGTCTCAATCTGTGAAATATACTTCTAGTTTCCATACATTTGACTGTTTCCGAGACGAGACTGGGACTATATTTTGAACCTTTTTAATTACGAGAATTGGCCATTTGTACAACACGCGCGCCGGCTGCTAGTACTACGCACCTGACCTTTGTGTAGAAGTTCACCAGTGAGGTCACTATAAATATGTCCTCCTAGGCCTAGGATGTCTCCCGGCGTTTCCACTCACATCTGCCTTGTAAATACCTTCAGTTAGCCGCCCTGTATTCATCCTCTCAATATTAACAAACCAACTAAGCATACTCTTTTCAGTTTTTGTCAATACATCTCCTTTTAAACCGCTCCTTTACCTTATGACAGAATGATGTCATAAGGTCAGCCTATGCCTAGGTAATGCCTCAGCCTATCATTTATCGTCACACCACACATGCTTGCTTTTGTTTTTCAATGTGTATATTCCGATCATAATATCTAATCAATATTGAATTTTATCTTTGTAATAAAAACATGAGATCTTGAAAGGATAAGATTTCAGAGTATTACTACCCGGCAGACAGGAAGCATACAGCGACTACTCCATTTCATTCATTTACCTCGAATATTTCTTCACGTTACCTCACATTTGAAACCAACTCTTTGAATATCTAATGCCCAAATATTTACCCATATGGAAAATTCATTGCGTAGAGACACGCACTTCTTGAAGACACTAAAATCTATTCTAGGAACGCTGTAGTAAATCAATTGAACAGTAAATAGCTCGGAGGATATGGATACGGCCTTGTTACGTGCTAAGTGAATGGACTCCGTTAGACAAAACAAACATACACCAAGACTGAATTTTGATATTCAGATTACAGCAGATATACCCGTGAATAGATTTAGGGAGTATTGAATTGACTGTCTTTATTAGATTGTCAATGTCTGGCGCATGTTTACATAAGATTGCTTCTATATCAATGAGACCTAATGTAGTGAAACGCATAATGCCAAATTCCGGGATTACATGTTTCGAAGACGGAGAATTATACTATAACATTCATGAATGGCACGACATGAAGTCTTTATGAGATAACTGTCTTGACGGAAGGAGAGAGATTGCTTTTTCAACGGCGAACTGACGTAACAAGATAGTCCAACTTCCGAATATAACAATTTATTCAAAGTGAAAAATAAAGCCGAATTTTCGACAAGTTACATTATTTTCTGATTCATCGAAGTTTCAATAACTTCCCAAGTTACAACTGTCTAAAGTCAACATTTGTGTCCCATGGAAGTTAGGAGGTTATGCCATAGAGAAGAAGGTATTTTTACGAGTATATTTCGCTTTACGCCGCTACAATACTTGCAAATTACATTCGATTTTCACATATAGATTCGAAACCATAAAAAGTTAATTTCGTAAAAAAGTCATGTATGTGTTTTTGTCTTTTGTTGTCGTTAAGGTCAGGTTATGTAAGTGCAATATAGCAGTACCTACGTAATTTCAGTGGTGTTTACTGATGTTGCAAGTCTTAATAGAGGACACAACTAAATTAGGAAATCCAATTAGAATTAGGATACAGACGTCAGTGTTTTGGCAACCTCCACATTTTATCGCGCGTACTTAAAGTATTTATACAAAATTCTCATTTAATTGGCCACGTGATTCAGTCACAGCTATAATAATGAATATAGCGATAATATTATCAGCCAATTATAAAACACAAATTTTTATCTTATTTTTTTTTCACAAATGTGTGGGAAATCCTCGACAAATGTATGAGAAACAGACGGTATTTTTAATTTCTGATTTCATGCCAAACTTAGCAAAACTAACTTCGACTCGAATGTTCCGAAAGTTTCTGCGAATACATTACCATTATTTTTGAGTGTAAGTATACGTTTTCAATATTTTCAAAATACATACGGATATTGTTAAACAAACTCCATGCCAATTTGGGTGGTGTTTCAATATTATAGAGACTACAATAGCATGTACTAGGCACATCAACTTAGCATCAAGCTTATCCATTTGTGGATTACTTGAGGTGGCTCTTCCCATTTGTCAAAGCAATTGCTCCATCACTATAATTAAGGGCCGATGTCTGTCCGAAAAAATCGTCAGCGTTACCGGTCACTGATTTCACGTGGTTTTTCTCTCTCACTCGAAAACATCAAGTATGAAAGGGACAGTTGGATATAAGCTGGGCTATAAATAATTCACACGCGAGTTTTCATTCCGTGATGTATTGCAGGAGACTTCCTACTTAGGTTCGGATGCAATTTGTAATGCGGCTAGGATATATTCTCGAGTTTCTGTGAAGATTAATGTTAGGTCATGCCGTTCACGGTCATAAATTCGCCGTCTCCGTAATCGCTGTAGCAGAATCTCGGTCACGTGTTAAAATAGTATTACGGCCCTGACTTTGTATTAACGATCCCTCAGCTTCAAAGTCAACAAAACTACAAGCCACATCTTGAATATGAAGCGATCTAGCGGATATTTCCTTTACTAATATAAATGGAAGAGATGCCAACACGATCATTACTGAGTTCAAAGATCTGATATCACATAATAACGAACAAAGACTTATTTAAATCCGCGTTACACTATTCACGTGCAATTTTGCTCGTCTAGAACCCTCTATGTTACAGCTTGCTTTGAACTGTAACCCCAGCCACGTGTCTTTATCATACCTCTCTTTTACTAGTATGATGATAGAAGAAGATGGAGGAACTAGTTTGACGACACGTGAGGCTGAAACGAACTTGGCCTTGTCACCTGAAGGGCTTCTGGTCCGATGGCTTCTAGAATTGTTTGAACGTATTATTGTATTATTAAATTAATTTACTCTTGGTCTATCTTGTGGCTAAGTGATATCAAACGCACGGGTCGATCGGAGAGGTTAAGCTACGTTTGCCGTGGTTTGCCCGTGGGTGGGTGACCATCTTTACATACCGAGATCAATGGTTTAACGTTATGTCTCAGGCACGGCCTCTCCGTGCCTGAGACATAACGTTAAACCATTGATCCCGGCTGTCATTCGTGGATCTTTGACAGTAGTAACGAACGGTAAACAGTTACTGGATAATACGATACCCTTGATAAGACCAAGGGTATCATATTACTCAGTAACTGGGTTGTGGAGGCTAAATAGGCTGTCGCTCCATGAAACCGTTGAACCCATTGAACCGTTCTAGTTCCGGCTCATCTTGCTTGACTGTTCACGCTCATAAATGCATTACTTAGTTGCATATGGCGAACGTTAAAAAGTATTACTTAGTAATGAGGAACCGGGGATCGATTTCCAGGTCAGGTATTATATAGTGTTATTTGGTTTTTCTATCTGGAATTTCCCAGTAGCAACACGGAATGCGCAGTCGCGCCCGGTTTATGGCAGGCTCGCCCCCTATGAACACATTTCTAAAAGACTCAATAGCAAAAGCCCAAATAAATTACTTGCACCTAGTCAGAGACTGCATTTGTATAGCAGAAACTCTAATTGCATGGCAATCAAAATTTTTAACAATTTACCTTCACACATCAGAGTGCTGCCTACTAGTAAATTCAAGAGAATAATATTTGCTTTGCTTTTAGACAACTGTTTTTATTCAGTTCAAGAATTTTTTAATTATAAATTTTGACATTAAATTTGATTAGTATGTACTTAGTGTGTGAATGGACTTTTTAATCTTAAGGCATTTGACATTTCATTCATTTATTATTTTTGTTTTAATTTATATAACTTGACATTGTATAAAATAAATAATTAAGTACCCATTTTACATTAAACTAATTAACTTACATCTATTTCAATGGGGACATTAATAATTGTACTATAATATTTCTACACCGGCAACGGTAGTATATGTGAAAGTGTTAAATAATATTAAGATCTTAATGTACCGTATACTCAGAAATAAATAAATAAAAAAAAAAAAAAAAATAAAAAAAAAAAATATTACATGGCGAAATATGGGATCTATAAGCACACCTGCCCAACCGTTCGGCGAAACTAAGCGTGGTGTTACGACTTGTTAAAAAGTATCATATCTACTCTAGTTACAGTGTGTTGCCTGTTGAGAGCAAATACATCGTTATTCCCACACATTTCCTTGCTAAACGGGCTCTTGTTTGTATACTGTTATAATAATTGGAGTATAGATTCTATCGTAACCCACATAGTCACGGTCACATGTCGACCCTGTGACTATACTTACGAGCATGTATTGTAATCTTACGTAGGTACTCGCTCATTGATCGAACAAATAGGCTCGCCTCATGTATGGAAAATAACATATAAAGGCTATTTTTGTAGGTACCTCTCGAATCGTGGGATAAAAATACTCAAATGGTATGATAATTTTTATTCTTATTTATGCGTAAATGACGTGCGTAAGTAAGTGGATAGTGTAGTTAAGTACCTATATAATGTTTTATTTAAACATTTTAAACTATGTCATCATCATCATTTTAGCCAAAAAAATCTTCACTGCTAGACGTAGGCCTCCCTCAAGCACCGCCACTTCGACCGGTTCTGTTTCTTCTCACATCCAGCGGATTCCAGAGAATAAAGTATTGAAGCAATGTTTATCAAAAGATTAAATGAGGAATACTACAATTCATGATCATTTTACACAATTGGCTGTTCTGTTCCATCAGTTTGTGCACACAAATTGTTGTTTTTATCAGCCCGTTGTTTACAAAAACAACAATGCAATCAAAATCGAATATTCATTATCTAATTATCTCCGTGATAACAGCTATCTATTATTTCATATCTGCAACTCCATAAGTTCGTCGCCCATACATAAAGTACCTATAGAGTACTATAATAACACAGTTACTAAAGGATTATATCGAACGCGCATTGCCTAACACTGACTTACACCTACACACTTTAAACAGCGCCTGTGTGCGTGACTAGTGAAATTTTGACAAGGCCGTTTGGTTTTGCACGTTGTGATAGCTGTACTAGCATATTAGGTTACGTCACGGCCCGTGCACACACACTTATGGGATCCTTATCGCACGATACACAGCAGGTACTAATAGAACTCGCATTAGTGTTCATTGCTGGGTATACAAATTAAAATATGGCGACCATGATACCTAAAATTAACAACTTAAAATTAACATCAATGTCCGGTGCTGGGCATAATCTGATTCTTGAAGCTTATAGTATAACACCAGTCGATGATTGTCCCACTGCCCGGCAAAAGCCTCCTCTTATACATAGAAAGCATGAATGTTGACCACCACGCTAGCTCAAGGCGGATAAGCGATTTCTGACTGGCAAGATAAGTTGTTGTTTCAACCACTATCAGAACGATCTTTGCAGGGTTACTGGTAATAGATGAATAATAATTAAGGATTATTTTAACAGCCGCTCGTCTTATTCGTTTTGAGATCAAGCCATAGTCTTCTAATTTGATCTATTCAGTCCACCAATAACGGCAATGCTGTCTAGTTAAACTAATAGACGGATGTTTAATCGAATTGTTTACGATTGACATGACGTATTGACTATGTTGGTATGTACTAGTAACATCGATTGACTGGAATCGAGTGTCCTTCATAAAGAAGGTGAAGAATTGTTTGATTACAATGCTATACGAAATAATACAGTTGTAGACATGTTAGTTACTATAGGCTATGCTACAGTAGTTATTACCTTGTCTAACGCAGGCTTCAAGCATGTTAACAGCACGGTAATAACAAAAAGTGGATTATATTAATACCCACCTTCCGCGACGTTCATAGTTGACACCCGATACGAAATCATACTATATTGGCGATAGTTTCATAAACAATGTTTTATGAAGCACATACTATAAACAAGTTTAGCAAGAAATCATATTCGCCTCATATTAGAACTACACCGTAAAATCTTTTGGAAGCAGTGTTTAGCTATGTAATGACTAGACATTCACATGTCGAAGAACACATCATGGAAACTTGTTTGTGAATGTGTGGGACCTAGATAAATAGGTACATTTAAGAGCTAAAGTAAAGGCGGCTAAAGACACATTATGGGGGAAGAAACGACTGAATATAGATATTTGACGACTCTTTACTTTAAGTAAAATAAACATTTTTATCGCTAATTATAATCAAGCAAACACCCAATAGTTTTGCAAAGTAAACGCTCTCTAACGTCACACAGTTAAATTTAGCCTTCAAGATTATTTATTAATAGGCGTAATAAAAATGGGAAAGTTGCTAAAATTGGTAAGCAAAGTGATTTTTAGGATACCTGCGTTAGGAATGGTCTAAGGTAACGAAATGCAGGTATCATAATATCATCATCGTATCCGGAATATAGGAACAAAATTACATTTAGCAGTTAAATGGCAGTTTTGCTCCTGAATTCCGAATATATAAGAGAAGAGTGCCAAAAATTTTGTTAACACACTCCCAAATAGTCAAAACAGTAAGTATGGTACGACATGGACGGATATCCGTAACACGAGGAAACTTCAGAGAATGTTCGGGACGTTAACGTGGCAAGATCGATGGAGAGACGGATGTCTGTCTGCATTAAAGGCGATTAGGTGGTCAACACACTCACGTGGCCATCGTTAGGGGGTACAAGAAGTGGATAATGTAGATATACAATGCCCCAATCATTTGACAGCCGCAGATCGTTGTCTTGGCAACGACGTGATGTAGGCCGTTCATTTAATTCACATTTCGTTTGTCACTTTAGACTTGGGATGTATTGTATTGTCCTGTAGGTATATCAGGAGTGAACTACCTTTGTTTTTTAGATCCAAGCGTTGACCTAGTTCTCCAAAGCACTGAATAGGGACTAGAAACCACAACAACTTTTTCTTAGAAGTTCAACGACTGAATACAAATTTGAATGTTATTAAAACAAACAGTCCGCAATATGCCCGATGACGTCATTAAGTAGTAGATACTTTGTCCGTTTTCAAACTTTTTGTTCGTTGACACACAAATATGAAACAGGGAAAATGACTTGATTTATTCCATAAACAAAGGAATCACACTTTGTTTAAGTGCGAATATTAAAAGCACACGGGAATTCTGCTATCAGTAACGAAGAATTAGAAATAGATCTATCCCCATACATTTCGGATAAAAACAAAAAACATGCTGCGCAGAAAAATATTATCCAAAAGTGAATTCCTTTACTAAAACAAGGTCAGCAAACTTGAATTTCTCGAAATTTTAATTACTGAACGGAAAACTCGCCGAAGTATTTGCAAATGAAACAGATAATGAAAGGAAGCGCGAAAACTGGCTGGAAACAAGATTTCCTTTACCTCGCGATACAGGCTGCCAACCTGACCTACATGCGTACAGAGCGGTACCCTTGGAGTTCGGCGCGATAGAATTAATCGCACCAGACGCCTTGATGATAAATTATGACAATTACTTATAAATAACGCCAAAAGTGATCGATGTGGAAAGCTTTCGGAGTACTTATATGTGAATATGATATTTTGTACCACATAAATATTTTACCTGATAAAATTATTCATGAATTTGATTAGATCATGTGATTTTCACTCTTTATTAGCGTTCAACAATGCTTCTACCAATAGGTGCTCACCTTTAGTCTTCTTTGGCAACTACAGCTCGATTAGCTTTTATTATGACACCGACATTGTCTTCAGTTTCGTACTGCCATTCACTCTTCACCATTGTTTTGGATATGTCAGTTACTGACAACTCATGCTCATCAAAAATAATATAGTTCACAAAGATAAAAGAAAACGGTACACAAAGGATTGATCGCCGCATATTTTCGGCACGTTACGTGTCTATACATAAAGTTATTCAAACAGTTTGTTCTAGAAGGTCACGGCCAGCAAGCCAGGCGGTCTAGGCCCACGAGGTTAAAACGTTATTGTTTAGTTTACGACCAGCATCTATAGGGAAATGGACGCCATCCAGTCCATTCAGTTTTATGGTGAATGGACAGATTTTATGGGTTTCCTTCCTCATGAGATTAATAATGATGCAAAAGAATTGGAACTGTTTTAAGTGTCAGAGTATTAATGACTCTTTTAGAATAGGTACAGATTTAGACACGGTAGGAGCAGGACGGAAGTTGTTGATGAAACTTAATTCAGCAGCAATGTTTCATAATTTAAGGTTGCGAGCTCTGATACAGTAAAATGACAGAAAAGAACAGTACGTAAAGGAAGCAAAGGAGTACGTAAGGATCATAGCAGATGGCGCTCAGTAGTTTTGGCTTACTCCCTTGGACAGAAATATAATAGATATGTGTATATAGAAAAGTACGTTTCTTTGTTACAGCAGTACTTTTATAACGAATCCGGACAATTTTCATCAAGTAAATGAAATTCCAAGCGTTTTTGTCCATCTTCATTGCTGAACAAGAACTTTAAATATAATTGAATTCACCGAAAATATCAGGTTCATAATGTACTTTTCTAATGAATTAGTAACATGAAACATTTTTGGTCGGCTGCTCTAGTCACTAATAATTGAAAATGCTCTTCCTGGTTTTGATAACTGTTCTCCACAGTGGTGTTCCCCAACAAATAATATGAATCGGTTAATTTCCCCTAACATAGAATCTAATATTAACTCAACTAATTGCGGATACAACGTTGAACTTTAATCTTTTAGAAATAACCGGTATTTTCTACCTGCGTCACATGATATATACAAACAATTATATCCTAATCTCTCGAATTACTGATGATATTTAATAGTTTCATCTTCTTGTGACTGAAATAATTGGAACTAATTGTAATGTATAACGGCTGTTCGTCATCGTCATAACTTTCCCTTCCATTCATGATTTTAATACTATTCTGTAACATTCATCAAACCTGCCTGAAAGCCAAAGTGATAACTATTTCAATATCGAACAACTTAAACAATGAATTTATACTAAACTACCAATTGAGAGGTGTGCTAAGACTTGAATTTCTATTAACCAGATTTACTAAACTTACCAACAAATGTAATCTCGTCCAATTAAATTATGGCTTCTTCTAGTACTTACTCCAATATCAGTCTCCACCTTAGGGCCTCAATCGGGAGCTCGCCTACCAAGCATAGGCTATCCAATGCTAACAATCAACCAATACTCTTGCTTATATTCTGAATACCTACATTTCTGTAACAAATTGAGTAATCGTATTACAGATTTACTGAAGTCTGATCCGAATCTGCTTCGTTCCGAACGAACGAACATATCCTATAATCCTATCCCCGAATTGTACTACATACTGTTATTTTCAAGTCAACATCTCTTTAACACGGTTCATAGCATTTGACCTTTGATTATTTACCGTTCATAACATCACCTGCACAGTTTCGGTAGTTAAGTTTCTGTTTTTTGTATGCTTCACCATCTATATAAAGTCGATAGTTGTGTGTGTGTCTTTAAAATTATACTCCAACAACAGTTGGGACATCTAAATGTGTGCTAGCACGTCAATTATTGTCAAACGTTTCACAGTAACTAGCTCCTCGTATTTGGGTCATAAACCAAGCCTTGATTGCGATGTCAAAACTTTTAATTGAAACGTGTAACGTACGAATAATGTGGAACATTCTGGAAACTAGATGAAAATATTGCTTTTAGATAGGTCTGTCTATAAGCCGTATAAATCGCCATGTTTAATTTTTAATTCGCAAGTTGAAACGGAGCGTCCAAAACAAATATACGTGCACGTACGTATCAAAGCAAAAATGCTGGGGATTGCCAGCCATTCTTTTTTAATTTCGTCCATAAAACAGAGCAGTTCCTCCAACTTTACGAATACTACTTCAATTGATGTTGAAACATTTTATGATGGAGTCAATTTTTTTGTACTGTTTCTAAATTACGTACAAACTATAGCAAGATCATTTATAAGGCAGAATAGACATTTTAAAAGCTCATATATCCAGGTGTTTTTCTTGAACACATGTGCATGACTGCATGAGTCGAACATTATGTCAAGACTCAAGAACAAAGACACGCAATGCGCACGCGCCGCGAATCGTTTGCTGATGACGCAAAACAAGTCGCATCAATTAACCAAGTGCTCAAACATTTTTATCATTGTGTCGCGTTTCCGTTTGACGAGTAGACTATAATATATACTGCGTTTTCGACAAGGTTAGGAAAGGATGGTGGTATTGTTTGGGTGCCTAAATAGTCAAGCCCGTCAAGCGAACAGCTTAGACATTTCTAGCCGTATCAGCTAACATAGTTTATGATCGACTGACCAGTCTCTTGACGTTTACGACTCGGTGTTGGACGGTTAACCATTGTGTTGTTCGGATGTGGTCACAATACCGAGATATCCATTAGTAGTTTTTACCGACTTCAAAAAAGGAGGCAATTTTTGTTTTTGTTTTTTCTTATGTCTGGGTGAGAACTACGATATAATATAGTATTATATAAACCGATTTGGATCTGGGTTGGGTTGGAAGGGTATAACCCTTCCATCAAGCTAGATTATTATTATAAAATCATAGCGTGGTCGTATATTTTGGTCGAAGTGATTATTGAGTAATCTTCAATAATACGTATTTCTTCCACTTAGTGTATGTTGTTGATGTTATATCTCCCTGTCACTGTTATTTACTTAACTAAAAAGTGAAAAATACAAAATTGAAGATACCGGCTTCTTCTGAAATTAAAATTATTTCTCACATTGTAGTGTTTATTTTTGGAAGTCTGTTGGTTTTTTAATGAGTCAACACACAAAATGACTGCGCACAAAATGTACATTTATGGGGCGTTTTACCATCTCAGCTTCAAGGGGCATCATACTTGTACCTGCCCTTGGCGCCATTGTGAAGTTGCAGCCCTATTGTTCGCAAGAGAGCTTAGTGTACGCCTCCGGTTCCAGCCTCTTGCAGATGCCGTTTTAGAAGCCTTGCGAAATATGCACGCGTATTTCGTTAGGATTTGCTAATAGATATGGAAAGATCGAGAAATGAACAGCGATGAATCATGCCAAAAATATTAGACTAAGATTTATGAATTAAGAGAGGTGGGGGATAACAAAGGTTGAATAGAATGCTTATGATGAATGTAGATAGATTTTTAGATCGTATTTTTACAATGGATCTGCTACAAAATGCAAAGTTAGAAGATTCGTCAAAATGTTTGTGCCACTGCAACTGGCCGGAAAACCTGCAGTTCTATGAACGGTACAGTTAGGTACCGCTGCAGTTTCTCAGTAGTCGCGAGGTGAACTGCTTGCTTCGTTCCGATGCCCAGGTGTTCTATATTTATAGCCCATCCTGTCTGCAACTTCGTGCGTACGTGGATACTGCTTATACGTACGTTTTGAGCCACGAGAGTTAGTGCAGAAGTCCCAAGTAGTTACGTATATTTATTTTCCATTCTACATCTATGTTCGCTTCCTTAGCTTCTTATCTTGGACTATCATCAATCCAGTTAACAAACTAGATGATTATGCTCACTTAGTCGTTAATATTGTGTGATTAAAGGTTCAAGTTCAACAGTGGACCTTCTTTATTCACTGTGTGCTATACTTTGGTAATACTCATGCTTATACATTTTCATTTATGTGGAGCGCGACCGGATTTTCTAGACTCTGACCGCTTTATTGGCCGTCTCTGGCATAGACACGTTTTCCGTTCTCCACGCAAATATTGCATAAATGTATCACGTTATTTTAGGATTTCTTATCAAAATATTTACGTTTAGTGTTTACGATTACCAGCTATCGTGTTTATAATATCATAGAACGATAACATTTACTTGGAAATCGAATTATTTATTACGTTTACTGAATGGTTTGTACGCGTAGAACTGAGTGTAATAAATTCTTATTGTTATTTTCCCAGTGTTTAAAATTCACAGAGGACTGACAAAGCCAAACTATATATTAATTATTCACTTTTATTCAACCTCCATTTTTTTTAGTTTAAAGCAGAGTTTTTGCAATCATGGAGCTAATTTTAACCTTCGAGTCATTTTAATCAAATTCTTAACTGAGGCTGCTTCTCAAGTATGTATTCCTTTTTATGAGAAAAAAGCGTCAGTTATGCGAGACAAGTTCCGGTCCCATTAATAAAACTAATAAGCTTTTCATTTAATGACGGGTGGTTCCTTTCACGTGGCTATGCTTCCACACGCGACTGTGCGATGCCCACCACTGAGCACGGGCCTATTCTCAAACCTTCACTAACGACACTTCACACCTCTTTGTTAATCTCTTTTGTACAGGTCCAACGTTTTGTTTCTTTGTACATATTCTCGCTGTCATGCCTATTCAGCTTCTCATTATTTTGAATCTTTTCTTTTGACAGAAACAACGTTCATTAAAATGTCAAAAAAGCCTTGAAATGTCGTACGTTGTACACATATACCTACATCATATTTAAGAGACACCTTGTTAATTTCCCGAGTCTAACCTTGATCAGTTATTAATGTTATTATAGACTAATCAGCCGAAATTCAATGTAACGAGATGTTTAAGAATAATGTTAGGAATCGGAACAACGATGATGTTCAGGGACATTTGCCAAGACGTCTAGTAACCGGGTTGTTTTGACAAACATAGTATGATGAAGCTAAATAGCTCAATTATCGATAGACGTCAAGGTTTGGGAAGCCTCGTTACGTAGAACACTACAATTGCTAATGATGGGTGTAATGTTGCTGTTTTTTTACCCGTCTGTTAGCTCTACATAGGATGGATATTGCGGATGATACGTGGGTTTTAATAGCAGTGATCGATGAACCACTAATCGGTGTCGGGTGCCGAGGGAATGGATATTACCTACCGGAATTTCCTGCTTTCCTGCTCGCTTATTAGATTGGTCCTGGAGACGATCCTCAGCCATATTTAACCGTTTATTTCGAATGGTGTTGGTCACACTTATGAAAATAACTCGAAGAGATTCGCGATTTTTTAATTTAGATCGTTTTTATCTTAAAAGTCTTGCAGCTCAGTTGTGTGTAACATCTGAAGCAATTTGTTAAAAACATGCATCGCTTTGGTTTTTTTTTTACAACGGTAATCTTCAAAGGGTGCCTGGTTGTACGTCGTGGAACAGTTGTTTAGTTACCGTTGTCTGTTTGTATTATAGCTGTTTTGCATAACATCCTGCATTTCATCGATCAAATCTACTTTAGTATCTTTATTAGGCGTTTTTTTATATATTCAGCTAAATAGCTAACTTAAAACAGATAGAAACCATGCCTAACAATGCTTAGTTTCTGAGAAAGAAATTCTTACTTGGCTATCCATTGTTTATGTTGTAAGACAATGGCTGGTCCATTAACCATAACAGTTGTATTCGCACGCAAGAAATACGTTTCTCTATTCTTGTTTATAATATGATTTGGCATCAGGTACTAAAATATTAGATTTTCTAGTCTTTAATTCCTTCGTTTTCCTCAATCTGTTGTTAATATGTTATCTTGGACGAAATCCGCATCAAAATTAATAACCCATTCTTTTAATTTTAGCACAATCGCTTTAAAATAGTTAAATCTTAAAATATCTATTCCTATGTTTCCAGCTTCAACACCTGTCTCCAAAGCAATAACTTCCTCTATCTATGGCCTCCCGCCAAAAATTTCAGTGCAAGTGTCCTCAGCTTCAGATAATTTAGTGCGGTCCTATTGGGATGCTTATTATTCTGTCCGGGGTCTGACACGTGTTGTTCGCCGACCGATAGGCATATTTCCGAGAATTCATTACTTCAATATCTAACATTTTATTTGACTATTTGACCTTGGTTGATAAGTAATATTGTTTAATTTGCTATGGAAAATGCTTTTAGGTGGATCGTTGGATAGATAGTGAACTATTTGCTAGCGGTACTCACATTATCAGTATTTGTTTCTGGTATTAAGTGACACTATCTATCTGTTTAGTTGTATTCTCCAATATCAGTTTGACGCAATTGCTGTCCTTTACTCTCCTTCACTTTTCACTGTCGCCATTTAGTCTCCTTTTGATATTTAGTTTGAGCCAATTGCCATCTAAATCAGATCTATCATTTCCGCCGAAAGATCTCCACTGCTGGACATAGGCCTCCCCCAGGCTCCACTTCGACCGGTCTTGTGCTTCCCACATGCCAAATGAGATCTATGAACATCTTGAATATGGATACTCTTGGATGGAAACAGTACCTTCTTGAATTTTTTGTCCATGTTAGGTGCCAGGAGTTTGGAATATACCAATTTCGCTATCAAATGAGTGAGTTCAATAACTGTTGAAATCAACTCCAATTTCGTACAGACATGATGTAACAAATCTTTTGTTTTGTTGACTAGTTCTAGTAATATTCTCACTGTTGCGTTGTGGTCTTGCCATTGTTTAGCCATTCGTTTCGGATACAGGGTTGCTCACTTCCGTGTACTTATATCGTGTTTGAGGTCGTACTCATAAATGCATTTTGTTGTCCAAAACTTATTTTGGTACAGGTAAAATTTAAATCGACAGGCTAAAATTTAACTTACTATCGTAATCAATGAATCAATAATGCATAGAATTTTGTGTCCAATAAATGGTTATGAAAATAAATTACAATAATTTATTAAAATATATAATAAAATCTAATAATATTTCCTTATTATTCCTGTAGGTTTACTCAAACAATAAATTATCCTCAACTATAGTAAACACCTCACTTAAAGACAAAATTAAACAAACGCTCATATCGTTGTTAATTGGTTAGTATAGTAACTACTATAAATATACTACATTAGTACTCATTATGGTAGTCTTTTGTGTCACCACTGCAGGGCAAAATAATGCCCCTTCCCTTCGCCCTTTTTCCACTTATCTATCCGTATCTACAGCCCTCAGTGGCCAATCTCTCAATTGTAGCTTATAAACTAATTAAATTTATATAAGCACTTAATTATGTCAGCACACCCACATTGAACGTTCAATACGCTCAATTCCATGACGCACATAATATTATGATTTAATATTGTTTGGCAACCTTAGACAGTGCGGTGAAAGAGCACGTACGACCTACTAAATAATCGTCGACGGTGCGGTTCCGTCCGACATTTTGAACTTTTAATTATCACCATTGTTCGTCTGTACTGTCGATTCTGCTTGAACCTATGGAAATGGTGTTCTTGTGTTTTGAATGTAGATTGCGAATATTAAAACGTGGCTCGCCCTCAGGATAGGTGAACCGCATAAGTCGGTAGCAGTTGGATAAGAGTAGCCGATTGGACAGCTCTGTACTGCATTGCTAAAGATGACGATGGTGATGGACATGCAAGTGGGAACAGGCGAGTTACATGTAGAGGCCACGCAACAGGGACATAACTTAGAGGTCGTCAGAACTGCAAAACGTAACGGTCCAGGAAACGGAAATATGTTTTAAATGATTGGGGTTATTGCGCAAATGTAGAATAGCACTCAACTGATAATATTTGTAGGCATAGCTACAGTTAGGCAGGCGCAATCAAATTGGAGCGTAAGTGTACGAATTATCCACAATAGTGGAACAAATTAGGTATATAGATTTTGATGTCCCCAGTCTTTTTACAATGTTTAGCTTCGTTATTATAAACTGTAGCGGAATAAACACACCGACCCAAACAAAAACCTCTAAAAAGTAAAAAAAAAAATTGTTGTATGTAATATTTTGATTGTAAAGTATTGTCAAGTCGCGCGTCGGGGGGCGGAATGAAAATGTTATCCTTTCTACAATAGCATAGTTACATTCATTATTGCTGGGCATCGTCAGTTTTTTTTATAATGACTCTCATGGACAAACCCAACTTGTTTTCCAATCCAGAACTAAAAGCCGTCCGTAATACTTTGCAATTATGTATTCAAGTAGCGATTATGCTTACTTATGTAAATGTTCATCGGATCTACTCAAGCCTGAGTGAGGAACTAAAGAGAGAGAAGCGCTATATGGAAATACAAATAATCCTAGTAGATTCACAGTACCACTCTTGCCATAGCCATTAGCGACCACACGCTGTTTTAAAACACACATAATTATGGCTTCACTCATCTTTCTAATAATAAGAACAATGGAAGATGTTATGAAAGTATCGATTCTCAGCCAAGAGCACTCGGCAAAGATTAACGAATTCAATTTAGCAGCATGAAACTTTGCAACAAACACTTTTCCAGCTTTCAAACTGCGAGAATTTATTGCCCAAGGAAGCGAAAGGCATCTTGAAAATGGAATGGAAGCGACCTTGACCGAAAATGTTTACCTAACGATAAACAGTTCGAAGAATTTTCCGTGCTGATAGGTGTTCCATTTGTTGTAGAAGTACCTATCGACCGGTCTATCAATATATTTACCGAACACCTTCTTTCCAGGCTGTGACATAACATACAGACATTGCTAGTATTTCCACAGATCCAAAGACAGCTATTCAATAGGTATACATACCTATACCACAAACTAATTTACCCTCACGTTAAAACCGATAAGGCTTAAAATAGAATTGAAGTCAGATAAACAAGTGGTGTTAACGAAGTTTGTTATAATAATTTAATCCAGTTGATGGAATTTCTGTTTTCATATTGAATGGAGGAGAAATGTTGAATAAGGTTTTTAATTTCGTAGGAATTTGGTGTGATAGGTTCTCGCATTGGCGATAATATTGACGGAAATCGAGTCGGTTTCGGCCTTAATCAAAATGACTCAAAACTAGCAAGTCTGAAAATTATTGGATCGGTTTTGATGCACTCATCCAGGTGAATTCTCTTTTAAACTACGTACGCTAAAGAAAGCGTTAGGTAACCTGAGTAATGGCTTTTCTTGAGAAAATAATTATGTTCGACGTGGGTGGGAACGTAGAAACTGAGTCTGCAGTCTGCAGATGAAAGTCGGTTTCTACTAAGTGTAGTAGAAACCGAAATTTACACTTAAAGTAAGGTCAAAAAATGGTATGAGATTTGGCGTTGCTAACTCGATTTTTTTCGAAAATGTATGTCAAATGCACACATTTATGACATTCTGTTTAAAATTATGATCTGTAGAAAGTGCCACAGATCCTAATAATCTTATCACGAATGCACTCTCTTATCTTTTAGTTCAACACATTACTGTACGCTGCACCAATACGGTACAAATGCACTTTGTGAAGTAATTACGAGCGAGTCTCGAAGGAAATTGTTGAAATACCGCTTTGAAATGCCACCACCGCTCGGAGCTACAGCCACAACTGTGAATGACACCTTTGTGGGGAAGCCCGTAGACCGGTCATTTGCACGCACGATACACCCTTATGACGTCTACGAAACGGGATCCCGAAAATAAACGAAACCGTTTACACAAAGCTACAGCAGATCCGAGAGATGCAATTAATTTCCGTTAGCAGATGCTCCGTGATTCAGATTATGAATCCAAGTACAGCTGCACTTGAGCCAAATCCACTATCATCTCAATATTTAAACGATTGCGAAAGAGAACATTACTGCGATGCGGATATTGCTTATAAGATATAACAGAACCTTTAACCATCTTTTGTTATGATTGCTTGAAACATTAAGAAAATTGCCAGCAATATATTTGATGTTATTTACATAATATATTTTGGGTTTGTTATATGTCCTTCATTTAACATCATATAATTGCAAAATACTGACGTCACGGACCAACAAAATAACATTTTACACGTGACCTAGCCTGACCCGTTCATATCTCCGTTAACTATTAAAATGATTATAATTTCAGCTACATTTTGGGAAGGATTGCTTGTTCATATCTGCACCTACTAGTATGTAGGTCGTATAGATACTATGCGTAGATATCTGTCTGTGTGGGTGTTATCCTATACTAGTGTATGGAGCAGGATGCGAAACTGGCGCCATCTGTGCAAACATTGATATTGACCTTCGCAGCTATAGTTGTTTGTCGCGAACCATCAATACTTTGCGAACGTTTTATTATAAACACTTGACGCTTTGATGACAGCGATAAATGTTAGATCGAATTAGAGAATTGATGTTGTGACACCAGCGTCTCATCTTTTAAAATTTCGTTCACCTGTTCGGTACTGTCAGAACTAAAAATCAATAATATTGAATTCAATGCCTCTTGTTCTCGCATCGACAGTTGGAATTCATGCAGGGACTTTAGTCTGCCCTATTTCTTTAGCTAACTATGTATATGCAAATATTAACGTTCCCTTCTGAATCAATATCTGCTACTTTTTAGTGTAGGCGCCGACTGGGTACTGTCTGATCTTTTCGAAATGTCGCAGGCTAAATATTATTATAATTTAAACTAATAGTATCTCTTTTTAGATGCGTTTTTTGTTAATGCCTGGGAGGTCATCTAAAAAAAGAAGAGCATCGCCGGTGCTTTGTTGCCAGACTTTTTTTCTCTAAACAAATAATGAATAGGTACGATAGAAATTTCTCAAATTGTTGTGTCGATTATTGCTAAAATGTTGCAAATAGTGCAAAAAAGACAAGCCGCAGATTTGCATTTGTTAGAAAGGCACCGATGCGTTCTCTGTTTTCCAGTAACTCGTCAAACGGACACAGTGTCGTGTTCATAGAATGAATCGGCCGAGACTTTCGTTTGACACTCGTCACGGTATTTGCCGGTGTCGCTGCGTGAGTGGTGGCTAGAGAGGCGCCGTTATCGCCGTCAAAATGGCGGCGCGTGGCTTCGGCCATTGCGCGCCGCGGTCGTTGACGCGACCCGGTCGGTGGTGATGGCGTGGCGCAGATGTATTGATTGCGGCTAGGTACCGGCCCGCCGACGTACAGCGACATCTAGTAGCGTTGAGCATAAGCCTATACCTCATTTTGGGATGATAGATGGCACTAGGACTATGAAGTTTTATGGAGGGAAATTGTTTAGTTTCATTTTCAATTGTACAAATATTTGAATTGATATAAATATGTAATTTTTTTTTTGCATCCCTCACTATTTATTTTGGGTTGTGAAGAGATCTGTTTGACAGTGGCTCTGTATAAAATATTTCTTTTACAACAATCTTAGCCAAATTATTGCATTTTTTTTTTAAACTCAAAACTCATTTACTAATGTATGTATTTAAATGTAATATTTTTATTGTCTCTAGTGCAAAGACTTCGAGAAGGTGGGCGCGACGTTGGCGGTGACACCTTGCGACGTATTGGAAGAGGCAGATATCACCTTCTCTTGCGTCGCAGACCCCCAAGCAGCCAAAGAGGTAACAAGCACTGAAACTATTGTGATTTTAAGTTGTACTGGTTGCTGATTTCCTCGTGGTTCTGAGCGAATACTATCCTGGCTGGGTGAAAGAAAGGAAATAAATTATAACATTTATTTGGCAACAGGTTGAAAAACACAAAACAAAAATAAAAAAAAAGAAATGTTTAACAAGTAGTGGGCCTCACGGTTGCGGTAAAGGGGTGCTAGTTGGGCTTGTGATGTGCGATTACGCAGTCCCCTTTACCCTATGGAAGCAGTTGGAATATTATAGGCTGAATTATGCACAGTTCCCTTGTAAGCTTCTGCTGATTATGGAGCAGTAACTAAACGAGACTTATTACGTTTTATACCAACATACTGCCATAGCCGCTGGTACAGACCCTACCGTTACTTCCTGACATAATCGTATTAGTCTTAATACTCAGGGGACGATGGGATGCCCTTTTAGATAATTGCTTATTACAGACAGTCACAGAATAAAAGTCGATACTGAAGGAGTTCTATAAGCGCTCATATAGGTCAAGTTTTATTCCAGTTGTAGTTCTTGAAAAGAAATCATAATAATAAAATAAATGCTGATTTCACGGGTAGATGTGTTTGCACAAAGGTCAGGCGGGAGTCAGGGCCGCGACCCTGATCCGACCTTTACGATCTTTATGCGTTACGGAGGGATGGGCAGCGAACTGAGCCGGAAGGGATTGCTCAAATGCGTGGATGAAGGTTTTATTACTGTGAAGTTTGGGACGAGGAATATTCCACTCTGGCATGGACTATCCTTGTAACTAAACCTACCTTGTTGTCAAAATTATGATAAGTACATACTTATACCTGAGAGTTTAAGGGTTTACATTTTAACCTTAAGGGGAATCTAGTCGCGGGCTCGAACTCACTGAACGACCTGGCTATAAAGCACGCTGTCTCACCAGGCATCGTGTCCGACAGAGGTGGTATCAGTGACGAGCAGTTAGACGCTAGTCTATACGCACATCGTTATTGAGTGCGATGATCATTTATAGTAAAACAGGTGCATAAAAAAATTGTAGAAGTCCTTTGGAAGATGGGTTTTATGAAAAAACCACTGCATAAATCAATGAACAATAAAGTTGATTGAAGTTTTCGATATTTGAGCTTTGTCGGTACTGACATGGTTTTGGAGATTTAACACTTCTTTTTATTACTTAAACACGCCCAAATACGAATCTTTGTTGGCTGATTGGCTCATAATTTTTTAATGGCTTTTTTATTTTAGTATTCTGTTTTCGTACAAACAATATTAATAATGAGACAAAACCATACCATGTTTAATTTTTGATCTACATCGTCGAACAGTGGAGTAATACACTCCCGAATTTAGTATAGATAAAATGTCGACTAGATTCACCTTAAAATTTATACACAAACGTACGTATAAACATTTGTATACCTAGTTATTATTTAGTCTTCGACAAGATCTAATGCAAGGCATTTATTTTATAATAGCCTGAAACATAATTCAAAATCTGTTTTATACGGAATAAACACAGATTTTCTAAAACAGCTGTAGTTCACTGCACATAGTATCTCTATTGTAAGGAACACTCGACAATGGCACAGTTCTCGTATTAAAATGCCCAACGTCCCATTGTGTTCTGTAGCAACGGTTTTGCGGTTCATATCACTGTATGTTGCACCCACTCACAAAACCACGTATGTGGAAAGGTTAACGGTAGTACTAGTGTGAAGGAAAATCAAAGGAAATTAAAGGTTCCGCCCACAAAAAAAAGGTAAATGTAAAACTTAAACTCGAAACTTATTTGTTTCGACTTCAGCTCTTAACTTATATACCTCGACTTGAGTGGTTGATTTTTAAGGGGAGAATGTTTTTTTATGGGAAAATTAAAAGGCCTTGTAGGCCCAACTTTTTAGAAAGTCCTCCAATCAGCCTTGGCCCTACAACTAAATATCAAAGATTGTAGGGCAAACTTTCACAAGCGCTTGTTCTATGGCAATTTTGGATGAAGTTTACCAACTTTATTATTTCACTAGCTTTTGCCAGCAGCTTCGCCCGCTTGTAGTTCAGAAATTATCCCACGGGAACGTACTACCGGGATAAAAAGTATCCTAAGTGTTAATCCAACTTATAAACTATTTGTGTGCCAAATTTCATCCCAATGCGTTCAGCCGTTTTTGCGTGATTGAGTAATAAACATCCAAACATACAACCTTTCACATTTATAATATTAGTAGGATAATCTGCCCTTGTCCAATGATAGGTACTTGGGGTGACGCAACACGTTTTTTTCTTACATTCTTCTGCCCACAGTCACCATCATTCACTCCTTTTTCTTTCTTATCATCCCTCACAATTCACACAATCCATCAATCTTGTCTTTGGCCTTCCTCTCCCTCCCCATCCATGAACATTTATATTCATCACTCTTTTAGTCACATAGTATTCATCCTCATCACATACCGATACCAAGCCAAACGATTTCTTTTCAACCTTTCTGTCACTGGCGCCACTAACAAATGATACAATTTTTCGTCAACCCTCAATCATTTTATCTTTATTTAATTATTGGTCTGTAAATATTCAGATGGTGTTCGGCAACTGCGGTGTGCTGCACTGTCCCTCCCTGGAGTCGAAGGGCTACGTCGAGATGACGTCCATAGACTCCGACACGTCGCATGACATTGTCGAGGCTATCAGCGGGAAGGGCGGACGATATCTGGAAGCTCAGGTAAGCAAAACCAATTGACTGTGCCGAGTAAAGTTCTCTATGCGTGTTCTACTGAATGTGTGTGTGTGTGTGTGTGCGTGTGTGTGTGCGTGTGCGCGTGTGTGTGTGTGTGTTAGTGAGTGTACATAGTATATGAGATAAATTAGTTTACCTGCATATACTTACATAAGAATTTAGGTTTTTTTTTGGGTGGGAAATCATCAAATAACTTCTCCCGCTCTGGGTGGAGCAGGAGGGCGGGTCAGACTTTTACAACCGTGTTCCCTCAGTAGCCCGTATGCCAGAGGCTGAGGTATCTCTTTCGAACAAACCCGCACCCCTGGCAGGCATCGGCCCTTGCGGGTCCCATCGGTTTGTGCTGACATCTCTTTGAGGCGCGCGTGGAACACAACGCGCCGTCGACTTGGGCTTGGTCCTTACCGGACAGCGAGCTACCCATTACTCGCCGTCCGCAAGTTCATGCCTACGGTGGGATTCCCGACGCCCAGGGCGTCTCCTGCGTATCCTGCGGCGGCTAGGGTCGTGAGGGCGCATAGACTGCCTCTCCCTAACGTGCGCCGTCTCCCTCTTCGCGAGCATTACTGCTTCGCTGAAGGAGGTGACGGCTACCCATGCCCTCTCGCTCCGTACCATGGCCTGGACCAGGGCCGGACGCGAGAGATCGCCGCCGCCGATCGCCTCCACGAGGACACGGCGGTGCTCCGCCCAAGCCAGGCAGACCGCCACTGTGTGCTCCACCGTGTCCTCAGGGCGATCTTCGCAGTGGAAACACCCGAGCGTTCTATCCGAAACAGGAACCTCCCGAAACAACCGTGTCCGGTGAGGACCTGCGTCAGGCGGAAGGTGAGGACGCCATGCCGCCTCTCAAGCCACTCCTCAAAGAGGGGCCACAATCGTGGCGTGCCCAGCACTGGGATATAAGTTTAGGTTAGCCCTGCGAGAATGTCTTGGGATCAGAGGAAGCCAGGAACGGCTTCCTCGACTAACGATTTTGTTACTGAGGTCATTTTAATTACTAGTCAGATTATGAAGGTGATGTTACCATGGTCACAACTAATTTGCAGTCACGGAGTTTCAGAGAATAGACGTGTAGTTCTTTATTCAGTAGGTTGTATAAGTGGGAAGATTACCTTGCATACTGCCTCTTAGCAAAGACAGGTCTAACTGGGACAGTTGGAGCAACTAAGTAGCGTCTTCTGCTAATCGTACTCGGTAGTTTGGGATCATACGGGAGGGATTTGTGTTTTCTCAGGATAAGTACGTAAAGTTTTCTTACAGACGTCAGAAGGTAATGGCTTTAGGTTGGAAACCTATAAGGTTTGAAGAGCATAACCTTAAGCAGAGGGCGTTGCGCCCTCTCAAGTTACAAAAAAAATATTTTTGCTATCCCACCCCTGCATGGCAAACAGTAGGTAAGAATCGATTGGGCCAGTGATACGTAGACTTTCTGCAGAAGATTTTTTGAAGCAATGTGTCGTAATGTTTTAAAAGTCCATATTCGTTTCCTGACCCTTATCATGATCAGTTCAGTATGCATATACCAGGATATGCGCTGGTCAATCATGATGCAAGGTATTTAGTATACTGTAACCTGTAAATTTTTGTACAAGGGCAGTCAAGAATGTGAGGGTTGGCACAGGAGTGGATCTTTATTTGGAATTCGAGTGGTGGTTCAGTGTGTGCATACTTGGTGAAGCATATGTACGAGTAGTTGGACTTGGAGGCGTTTAGTGTGAGGAGGTTATGATTGGGCCACTCTGCAATGTTCAATCGGCCAGCTTCTGCTGACCTTCTAACTGTTGCCCAAGTCTTATCAGCAAAAACTGATTCTCTCTTCATTGGATAAAGTTTATAGACGTTTTTTTAACACAAACATTGGTTTCCAACTGCTTCACGGAAAGACTAAACTGGCTTACTGGCTATAGAACACAAGACCAGTAATTAAAAAAAAAAACATTTTCAACACATTTGCTCAAAAACTGCATTTACGAAGCCTGTATACATGGTTCGAAAGTTAAAAATTACGCACTAATACAACGGAACGTGCGGTAAAATAGGTACTCTCACCTAAGTACCTATTTTACCGCATACCTCGTTGTATGGCACCGTGCGTATTCTTTACGTTTTTTTTTTATTTCCATAAAATATTATAAGAATTTCGTCCAAGGAGTTTCACATTACGAGAATAAATAAGCTGACTGATCGAACCTCCTTGGAAACGATTTTGCTCAATACGTTTGTCTCACTTTAATAATAAAGAGTAAATGAGATGAAAGATGTAGTTCTAATTTTCACCACGGGCATGTGGCGCCATTTGTAAATTCGCGCCATTTTCATATTAGAAACGTCAAAGATTGTTGCGAGTTTCCGACTGATATTTATAAACAAACTTTTATTATGAGTTCAAGCGAGGAAACTGATATTAATATGGAATCTACTCCACCTGATATTTTGAATGAGGCGCAAATTACAGGAAACGGTCTCTTGCCGCCAAAATTGGAGAGCGCTATTTAATGATGTATAGGTTTGTTAATTACATATTGTACTGTTTTCTCGCAAATGTGTTGAAAAACATTGTATGACACACGTGCAGAAATTGGTCTTTACAAACTCGTGACTATGGTAAGCCCTCGACTTGTTAAACCTAACTCGTTTGTAAAAACCAACTTACCGCACTAGTATCATAAATAACTATTTTATTTTAAGATTTCTGGGTAAGGCAGAGTAAAGTGTCACTTGCAGTTCATTTTATGTTATACTCAAAATGTACTTCGGTTGATGTCTTTCATTAAGCTTTAGTGCTGCTATGAAACTTTTATTTCTAAAATTAATTGAATCTTGACTCTGGACACGACCTTTGCACTTTTCTTCTACCGCAGAAACAATTAAAACCACTAATAGATTATTTCGTTGAAACCTATTGGTTTGATGGCAGTTTCTCCATGTGAGACGCTGTTCTTCAGCCTCCTTGGTTGATAAATTACATAAATAGAAAAAAAACAATTCTTGAAATAATAATCATTTATGTAGGTTGCTAAGAAAATATTGCTGCAACTAGTTCTGTTCACTTCAATGAACGATTTTGGCGCAATATGCACAATGTTGTCAATCTATAATCTTAATTTGTCATCTATGAAAGTAATTGTTACATCACCATATTGTAAAATCAGGTAGAACTAGGTCATGCTGCCTGATCATGATCCCTAAATGACCTTAACAACATTTACTATATACATCTAGAGTACCATCTGCCTAGCGTCTTCCCAATTTCGTTGGGTTGGTTTCCAGTCTAACCGACGACTGCCTATCTGACCTCTGCAACCCAATTACTGGGTAATACGATCCCCCTTGGTAGTACGATCCCCCTTGGTAAGACTGTTTATCATACTTTCGGAATTCTAACGACCTGTAATGACTGTCAATGATCCACGAGTAACAGCCGAGACCAACGGCTTAGCGTGCATTAAGAAATACGGAGGTGTCTCGGCTTTTAAAGATGGCCACGGACCACAAGCATTTAACATCTTGAGTTGTTAAGCGCTTGGTTATTCATGACCAATATTCATGAATAACCAAGCGCTTTAGTATAATTTTAAGTCATCGTAATATCTTTTCTATATCAATTTCCAGATCCAAGGCTCAAAAACGCAAGCCGAGGAAGGCACACTCATCATCCTAGCCGCTGGCGACCGCTCGCTGTTCGACGACTGCCAGTCGTGCTTCAAGGCCATGAGCAAGAACTCCTTCTACCTTGGTAGTAGTCAGCTGCTCCGGTTGCGGATGTACAGAACCTTGGACGTTGACATTTAAGTTTTTTATGGCCCGCGGTGTAATAGGACGAATTAGGAATAAAGAAATAACAATTGTAGAAAAGGGATTTGTTAACTACGAGCTGCCTTTACTACAAGGATCATTTGGCACTCGAATGACGTAGACTGTCTACGTCATTCGAGTGCCAAATGATCCTTGTTGGGTGCTGACTTGAAACGTATTCAAAAAGCAAGATGGCTGCGTCAGGTCGATTTTGGCGAAACGCCAAAATAACCTTTAAGGTTTAAGGATGCGGTAAGGTAGCCCGCCGAATACAAGTTTTCTTCCGTTTTTTGCAATTTGTAGGCCAGTGTCAGGTTATATGTTGATTTATATAGCATACGTTTTTATCCAGTGCGCAAACTGTAACCATGAATTCAGAATATCATTCTAGACCCTCCACAGCTCAGAAATTTTTCGCAGGTTTTACTAAAATCAATCAGCTGTTCCATACATTTTGACCGCGTAGGCATTTGCACTTTTCTATGAAACAGCTGATTTTTTTCTGTATAACCGACAAAAAAAATCTGCTTTAAAGCAAACAACAAAGATAAAAAGCAAGCACACCCTTTTTTATCTCTTTTCGTTTGTTACTAATGAGAAGGATGTGCTTGCTTTTCTGAGCATAGTTTCTCAAAACGAGGCTCAAGTTTCGAAATTGCCACTCTCATCTTTGTCTCTATATTTATTTTCGATATGTACTTGTTCTTAATTACTGCAACTGCAGAGAAACCTGTCTCGCACAAGTATGATGTTACAAACGGTAATAAAACCCCCAATGCTGCAGTGCTGATGGAACCATATTCATGATAAACTGAGATCCAAAATTCAAGTAGCTTATTTTGTTGTATTGGAGCTTAAGGCTGGAGTCACAGGACAATTCTATTAATTGTTCTTCTTCTGCTGTCGAAAGTGTTGATGGTGAGGTCGACTGGAAAGGGTTTCTAACCCAGTCATATTCTAACCGGCACGGTTGGCGCAGTGGTTAAGCGATTGACTGCTGCGCTGCGTGTCGCGGGTTCGATTCCCGCACGGAACAAATATTTGTATGACCTACAAGTAGTTGTTCCGGGTTGTTTGTGTATGTGAATGTAAATGTTTGTAAACGCACCCACAGTACAGGAGAAATTCCTAGTGTGGGGCAACGTTTAAAAAAAAATTGCTCCATATTTTTTTTTTATGTTCGTTCTAAGATAACAAGTGCCGTGTAAATATTATTTAGAACGCCTCACGACGCCCCTGGGATAATACCGCCGCGCCCCAGGGCGTCGCGACGCCCAGTTTGGGAAGCACTGCCCTAAATCATGAAAAAAATCATTAAATGTGGGTTGTATTAATGATTTTTATCATAAAATTTTGTAAATACACACGTGTGACGGTTGCAAATAATATTTTGTTCAACATTCGTCCTCACATTGATCTTTAAATTGCAAAAAACGGAAGAAAATTTTAATTCCGAGTGCCTGGCGCACCTTAAAGTCCAGTCATAATTTAGTTATTTTCTAAAAAATGGATGCAATTGAATCACAGACAAATCCTCTGTCACAATTTTATACGCAGTGAGGATAAGGTCTTCCTTTTGGACGTCTCATGGCGAAAACGTTATTTGCTTGCGATATTGGTCCGGATTTTGAAAAAAAAAATAAAAAAAATAAGGCATAAATAAAACACAAAATGAGACGTCGGCGAAGATTATATGAAGAGATTCGAATTAGTACATTTTCAACACAGGAGAGTTATTTTCAGTTTTCAACATTTTAATTTATTTATTCGGTGCTGATTGACATCGCGGGCTTATTTAGGTTTTATTGTATTTTTATAATTTCCTTTCTGTTTTTGCTTCAACGTTATATTTTGTTAACTGTCAACGTCTTAATCTGATCGTCCTTTATTAGAAATTAGTAAATCATAATAATTATAAACCAGCACATTTAATTCATTACTAATTATTTTGGTGAAGGTTTCAATTCATGTTCTTCATAGAATTTTAGAACGTAAATGCTTGCTACTAGAATCAGTTTTGGAAAATATCATCACGCTTAGCAAAGAGATAAAGTACCAATAGGGTATTTTCCAATTTAATAAAAACTATTTTAATTCGAAGGTTGGGATGATATATTTAACATAAAAATAAATTTATTTGTATCCCATTTTCTCACTTCAAATAGATTTAAATCATTTTTTTTTAATTTACTGCCAAAACGCTCCTTACAATAGCGCCCTCCACAAGTACAGTTCGGACCGCGGGAAACAGCACGCGCCATTCCATCCCTCGCTCCGAACTTTACGTGTAGATGTGCGGGTCTAACAGTCCGATCTGGCATATCGACGCGAGCGTATGTCTCACAGTTTTACGCGCGCATCACGTATAAACGTAAATTACAAAAAATGGCGGTTCGGAGCGTCGAAGCTATCACAGAGTTCATTCGTTTGTTCCGTGAACATTCGTGTCTCTGGAAGATAAAAAGTAAAGAGCATAGTAACAGGAATATGAGAAACAAAGCATATGACGAGATCGTAGATTTTTGCTAGTCAGTAGGTTTTGTTTCAGCTGATCGCGATTTCGTCTGTTTAAACTAACTACAAATCCAGCTAACGCGATGACCAAACGATCGTCCATTTTTCTTACTACTGCGTAAAAAACTTTTAAAAGTTATAACGTTCGACGCGCCAGTCCAAACTGCAGTCCAAACTCTTGAAAATCAATTTACACGCACAGTTCGAACGTTTGTCTAGATTATTCGGCAATCCAAACCGTGAATGCATTTTTAATCGTAATTAGCACAACAGTTTAATCCGCAGTCCAAACTGTACAGATCTAACTGCGGTTTGGAACGCAGTCCAAGATGCGCGGTCCGAACTGTACGTGTGGAGGGCGCTAAAGACTTTCTTATCACGTGACATCGTGACGTCGGCTTTGTGTAAACGGCACCGGTACAAATACTTAGTTCAGCGCAGTTTTAGAAGTATTTGGGCACAGAGGGACCGCACGCCACTAATATCACTTTCTATCCATTAAAAATCTTGTTAATTAAACTCGACATTCACTTGTTTACTTACTAAATAGTTTAGTTTACTCAAACTTTACGTCACGTGTGATCACGTTTTTAATTGAGAAAATTGATCGAAATAAATTAACTTTATTTTTTTTTGTTACATATTTCGTCCCAATCTTCAAATTAGAATAGTTTTTAATAAATTGGAAAATACTCTATTATGATGCTGCTAGCATAGTACATACCTTAGTCGCTTTTACGACACCAATTAGTCAGCACCTACTGCAATTCCATCATTTCTAACACTCATTAACTAACCAATAATATTTTGAGTTTTTTACAGGAAGAAAGCGATCATACCGATTGGTATTTGCTGATTACAGAATATAACCCACGTTTGAGGGCTATCACAGCCATTATTTTCTGTGGAATATTGAAAATGACAATTCTAGAACGCGCTTTAGATGTGCTTATCGCGTTCAGTTTCTTTGGTGAAATTAGCACTTAATAAACCCCCGCAATGGAGCTGGCCGTTAAGAAAATGCACTCAATTAACGCAACCTGTTGTAAATATTGTACTAGCTTCTAGTGTCCCATGGCAGGGCACACCCTTCCATCTTTCCACCGCCACTGCTGCAGAGATCTTTTGGCACTTCAATGATGTGTTGGCGCTGTTGGCATACATACATTGTGCAAATGTTTGGTAAAATATATTGAAAACAAATGTGGACATTGATGGCCAGTGGAGCATACAAGTCTGTATCGGCAAGGGTAGTGTGGGACGCTCTTCAGCGACGATGGACCGACGACTTTTAGGAAGTGGCTGGGACAGGGTGTTGTGGCGTAGCCAAGGAGAGGCCAATATCCAGCAGTGGACAAGATGGTGTTTGTAGTTCCAATTTTGTTTACTCACAAGAGATCCTTGTGCTGTTGTCTCTTTTTTATGATGAAAGCCTAGTAAGCGCAATCTACCTCCTCTACGCCTTAGTTAAACGCTGTAGAATACCGTAATTGAAGACGCACTCCCGCCCCAGGCGACATCGGCAACGCGTCGAAGATGAACTCCGTGCTGCAGGTGGTGGGCGGCGTGTCGCTGGCCGCGCTGGCGGAGGGCCTGGCGCTGGCCGACCGCGCCGGCCTCAACCAGGCCGACCTGCTGGACGTGCTGGCGCTCACGCCGCTGGCCTCGCCGCATCTCATACTCAAGGGCCGCGGTATGTGCCCCGCGCTTAACTTACTTCTGGTTTTAGAGAGGTTAAACAAAGAGTACATTGCTTTTAAAAAGATACTCTAGGCATTCAAAATCCGAGTTCAAATGGGTCTGCAGCTTTGAAGGCCAAATTCTCCTAATTAGAAACGTTCGAAATCTAGTCGCAGTACCATCTCGGCGACAATCAAAAATTAAAACAGACACAGTTGACAGATTAAGACTGAGATCAGACTGCCCCTTGGGAATTCAGTTATCATCAGTTTCACTGCTAGAAGTGCCACCCTGCTGATATTACTACATCATCACTACAATAAAACAAAGTCCCTCGCTGCATCTGTCTGTCTGTTCGCGATAAACTCAAAAAGTACTTAACGGATTTTCATGCGGTTTTCACCGGTAAAAAGAGCAATTCATTAAGAAGGTTCAGGTGTTATAATTTGTTAAAGTTTTGTTTAAATTGGTTAACGCGGGCGAAGCCGGTGACAAAAGCTAGGAGATAGATAAAAATTAACCCAACCCACCTTCCAATTCCAGCAATGATAGAATCGTCGTACTCCACGCACCAGCCACTCATGCACATGCAGAAGGACCTGAAGCTGGCGCTGGGGCTGGGCGACGCGCTGGAGCAGTCCCTGCCACTGACGGCCACCACCAACGAGATCTTCAAGCACGCCAAGCGGCTGGGCTACGCCAACCACGACGTGGCGGCCGTCTACATCCGCGCGAGGTTCTGATGCGGGCCCGGCCCAGTGCCGCCTGCTGCCACCGCTCCGATTGTTGGACATGATACTGTTGTTATGGACTATGGCAAAAATGCTACCACTTCCAATGCTGAAGATAATGTTTCTGTTACGGACTTTGCCAATATCGTGACCACTTCCAGCGTGGACGATATTGCGACCACTTCCAGCGATGGCGATATTGCCACCACTTCTAACGGTGACGGTATAGCCACCGCTTCCAATGATGACGACAGTGTTATAACTTATTATGCTATCGTGACCGAAGATGACGAGATCGTTATAGCTCCCGCTAATGATGATGAAACTACTGATAGTGTTAACATTACAGAGGCAACAGAATAACTTTGTACATTTTTGAGTGACTTTTATGGAATAATATATACACGTACATAAACTAACGCCTTCTTCCCAGGGAGGTAGCCAGTAACTACAAAACGCCACCGAGTACGATTCTTACATACTCCTTATGCTTCGTTTATGTGCATACACATGTATACCACATGGTCATACACTCACGCCGGTTGCGAGTAGGCACCTGATCTTTCTCAATAAAAATAAATCAAAATAAGGTCACTATAATTATGTATGCCCACCTAGGGCGATTTCTCCCAGCGTTTCTACTCCTATCTACCTTTTGTTAGCCGGTAGGTTAATCTTGTTGACATTTTTTCCATACAAACTTCGGGAGTGTATTACTCCACTGCTCGACAATGTACATTAAAAATTAAACATGGTATGGTTTTGTCTCATTATTAATATTGTCGGTACGGAAACAAAATACTAAAATAAAAAGTCATTAAAAAGTTAGGAGCCAACAAAGATTTTTTTAGCCAGACCCACTAGTGAGTTCAAGCCCGCGACTAGATTTCCTTAATTGATCCTCTCAACGTGACCAAAGCAACCAAATGAATTATATATATGACAAACAATTTATCAGCCTATAATGTTCCCACTGCTGGGCCTCAGGGCTCCTCTCTAGGAGAGGGGACTATAAATAATAATGTTCTATATAAATAAAAATTAAGATGACTTTCGATTTCTTTACAAACAACATAAAGAAAGACGTGGCAGGCTATGGATCCCTTTGTCCTACAGTGGGACTGTAAGATAAGCTGTATGTGCTAATGACGTGATTTTGAAAAGCTTTCTTTGATTTTGGTAGCTTTGTGGATAGGTTTTGGTGAAATAAAATGTTTATTTATTTAAGTAGATCTTTTAAGAAACTTTTACACGTCAATATTTTGAAACTAGATGGAGCTGACATTTCTGACTGTATCTCTGAGAATAGGGCATGGTGTACTATTCTGTAAAAGTTACTTCATTCGACTCTACAATAATTCTTTTTCTTAGGTTATCAAACCATGTTTGGTATCATTTGGATTGAAATTGTTATCTTTTAGTGATCTGTGCATTTAAAATCAAGGAAAATCACAGGGTATGTTCGTTGGTTAAATGAGTTAAAAATAATCTTGAGTTATTCATGAAAATTAAATCATAATTTCGGCTCTAAAATGATACTTACAATCAGAATAAATAATTTTTAAATAATAATTTTGTGAATAAAATTTCGAATGACCAATCTCTTCTCGCTATATCGAGGTGCTTACTTCTATTTTTTATCAGACTTCCAATCTTGTTTACTTTCATCATAAGAATTCTCATTTGTATCTTTCTGTGTGCGAATATGGACTTAAATGTGAAAGTGTATAAAGGTGAGAATAGTGTGCCCGAGGCGTAGTGTCCCCAGTAATTTGAAATGTGTCGGACTTTAAAGCGTTCTTTTGAATCGGCGCTTGTTAATATTAGTATTTCAAACAGGATAAAGAGAAAAGCTACCTGAACTATTAAGACGTGATCACAATAAATACATTAATTCGGTACAACAAACGCTGACCAATTCTGGCGCAGCGTCGAAAAGTATCCGTGGATTGTTCAGAAAGTAAATCATAGATGTAGTTTTATATAAATAAATCGTTTTATACAAAGCGGATATTCTCTATAAGCAATGCTTATGTGAATTTACTCATACCTTATGTGCAAAATATTTTAATCATTATAGTAACAGATACGATCACTTTAGAACGAGCATCGGCATTCACATGTTATTTGTTGTTCAAATCGTGAGTGAGCCAACAACCAATATGTAAGACATTTTAAACTTGATTGTTGTACTAGCCAGTTTTAGGATTAAATTAGCAGTTTTAAATTATCTGAATGTTAATAACTGATAATAAGTTCGACGTAACTTCAATATATTACTGTGTAGTGGTACATGTTTGCTTTCACAGAACTGTGAGTGTCCCGAACAGAAACATTCAATGAAATTAATTGTGGAAATGTTAGTATAAGACAATTTATTTGTTAAGTCACAATGCAACGGATGTTTAATTGAATAAACGGTTTACACTAATAGTTTCTCATTTTATTGTAGTGTTGCAAGAATGGAAAATCAAAATATATGATGTAAAGTAATGACTTTAGATAGGGGAACTTTTCATTTAATTATTATAAATATATTTTTATGTGACGACATTTGTTTTTTAAATCAATTGTAAAGAGTAAGTAGTTAAACTTTGAAAGTATTCCTCAAAAGCCCTCCCCTTGGTTTTATATAGTTTAAGATGATTTAGTTAATGACGTAATTAAATTTGAGAATAATTTTAATATTAGCCTAGTGTGAAATGGTGACCACATTGGGTTAAGTGTTGATGTTGATTTGTTCCAAAGTGGTGAATGTTACGTATCTCTCAAATTATTGTCACCCTATGATAAGCTACAATAAACTATGATTAATATATTATTTATTTTAATTATTTACATGTTCCTAAATATGTTGGGCCTCAAAAGGTATGAATGAAAGGCAATTGCATGTAGCTGAGATGAGAATTTTAAAAGGGTTGTGTGGTGATACACGAATGGATAGAATAAGATTTAAAAAAAAAAATGTCGATGGCTATAAGAGCAGGAGGAGACCAAAGAAACGATGGATGGACTGTGTGAATGATGATATGGTTAGAAAGGGGGGGGGGGGGGGGGGTGACGGGTAATAGACAAGTATGGAAGAAAGATGTTGCCTGCCAACACTTGCACTACCAATGAATGATGAGTGACCTGTCAACACTTGCACTACCAATGAATGATGAGTGACCTGCCAACACTTTGCATTATATGGCACTACCAATGAATGATGAGTGAAATGACAGCACTTGGCATTATATGGCTCTACCGAAAAATGATGAGTGACCTGTCAACACTTGGCATTATATGGCCCTACCAATGAATGATGAGTGACCTGCCAACACTTGGCTTTATATGGCACTACCAAAGAATGATGAGTGACCTGCCAACGCTTGGCATCATATGGCACTACCAACGAATGATGAGTGACCTGCCAACACTTGACATCATATGACACTACCAATGAATGATGAGTGACCTGCCAACACTTGGGTAATAGACAAGTATGGAAGAAAGATGTTGCCTGCCAACACTTGCACTACCAATGAATGATGAGTGACCTGTCAACACTTGCACTACCAATGAATGATGAGTGACCTGCCAACACTTTGCATTATATGGCACTACCAATGAATGATGAGTGAAATGACAGCACTTGGCATTATATGGCTCTACCGAAAAATGATGAGTGACCTGTCAACACTTGGCATTATATGGCCCTACCAATGAATGATGAGTGACCTGCCAACACTTGGCTTTATATGGCACTACCAAAGAATGATGAGTGACCTGCCAACGCTTGGCATCATATGGCACTACCAACGAATGATGAGTGACCTGCCAACACTTGACATCATATGACACTACCAATGAATGATGAGTGACCTGCCAACACTTGGCATTATATGGCACTACCAATGAATGATGAGTGAAATGACAGCACTTGGCATTATATGGCACTACCGAAAAATGATGAGTGACCTGTCAACACTTGGCATTATATGGCCCTACCAATGAATGATGAGTGACCTGCCAACACTTGGCTTTATATGGCACTACCAAAGAATGATGAGTAACCTGTCAACACTTGGCATTATATGGCACTACCAAAGAATGATGAGAAACCTGTCAACACTTGGCATTATATGGCACTACCAATGAATTATGAGTGACCTGCCAACACTTGGCATTATATGGCACTACCAAAGAATGATGAGTAACCTGCCAACACTTGGCATTATATGGCACTACCAAAGATGATGAGTGACCTGCCAACACATGGCATCATATGGCACTACCAATGAATGATGAGTGACCTGCCAACACTTGACATCATATGACACAAGTCAACCAATGAATGATGAGTGACCTGCCAACACTTGGCATTATATGGCACTACCAAAGAATGATGAGTGACCTGCCAACACTTGGCATAATATGGCACTACCAATGAATGATGAGTGACCTGCCAACACTTGGCATTATATGGCACTACCAAAGAATGATGAGTGACCTGCCAACACTTGGCATTATATGGCACTACCAATGAATGATGAGTGACCTGCCAACACTTGGCATTATATGGCACTACCAATGAAGGTCCTTATTCAGTCAGTCACAGAGTCAGTATTCGCAACAAGACTGCGTGTATATCTGTCAATGGTTTTGTAGTTACGGTCAGGGAAAGATATCTATAAGCAGATTGACACGCTACGTCAATATTTAACGTAACGCTGTCAAATGACAGTTGATATGGTATACATAACAATTTAGTTGTGGTGGTCAATTCGCGTAACAATGAATTTCCCTGACTTAATTTGTGAGAACATGCAAGAAATACTCTGCTTACTTGTCTGCCTGTTACACAATTAAAATATTGATAACAGCACCCTAATTGCGTAACTCACCGTCAATCATAATCAGTTTCAATTTGACAGTTCAACAATATTCATTGCGTTATTTACGTTGTTAACACATTTTTCGAACATATGAAGCAATGGTGTAGCAATCTGTTTCAAAACGAAACAGATTATGATTAATCGTGAGTTACGTATTTAGGGTGCCAGTCAAATTGGCGTAGTCACAGTGAATCAGTGGCCGAATTTCGTACTGGTTGCCGGTTCGATTCCTGCGTAGGCGTACTTCGATGTAGACAACATTTCCGATGTCTTAAACAACACTTAAGATTTGGTAAATCCTAATAATATTATAAATGTGAAAGTTTGTATGTTTGTTACTCAATCACGCAAAAACGCCTTCTCAGATTTGAATGAAAGGCACACACAAAGTGTATAAAGTGGATTAACACATAGGATACTTTTAATCCCGGTAGTGCGTTGTCCGTGGGAAAATGTATGCGGGAGAGGCTAGTTTTTCTTATTTTCGGCTGCAAACAACAATATACTCGTAATATGGGTGTACATACACTAAAACACTTGTGCCGCCTCTTCAGGGATACGACAGGCGTGAAGTATGGTATGCCCTATAGTATACAAATCACCCCTCACACCTGCCAACACAGTTCCGCACTCAAAGCGACACGAACACCCGACAAATTGAACGGAACGTACATTATTTTGATCGATGCTGACCTTCAATATGCTTCGGTTTGCAGATATACGATTTTACGACAAAGTGTACGTCTAAAAATAGCGCGATCTCCTGATTTAAGTCGGCTGGTCACGCCACCCGAGGTAGCGAGCGAGCATAAAAATCGTGAGCCGATGAAAGGTCGCCACGGGTAGGGGATCGCAACTTCAGGCTGGGTTTAGAAGCAAGACTTTTTTTCTTATCGAATTAAGAATATTAAATTCTTCCAGTTCATCATATTTCTACTCAAGTGGAGAACTTGAATCTAGTTCAAGGCTTATTTTAGTACCTCATTCACAACCATTCGATACGCTTCCGCCGAATCGAACATTAATGTTATCGAAGTAGTCCTTTTAACGCTGCTGTTCACTAATCGGGTATTTGAATAACTACGCTGTGCTAAAATTTGCGCCATATTTCATACCACTACCAACCGTTTTAAAGATTAGTAAGAAACTGGGCACAGGATCTGTAATAGCAGTCTAGTGTAGTTAGGTAGGCAAATAGATAGACAGATAATTATAATAGGCTTACAAGGCACATAGAGGTCGCGTAGTAGGCGCCTCGCTGGCTAGACGGTTATAGATCGCGCATCACGCTGCGGTTACGCATGTTCTAACGAACACGTCACGCAGATCCGCCATGATTCAACGATCACGCTGCGGTGCCATGTCACTGCTTTTATACGTCATCTTTATTCACGTGAAGGGAACTGCCAGTGCGTATACGCAGGATACGGCATCTATACGTACTTGTTTCCAAAATGCATTAAATTAGCAACTTGATGATAGTAAGGATATATTTGTCTCCACGCCTCAAATGTTCAAATTTGAAGGATCCTAACGTCGGCGTGCAGTGAAATCCTCTAATATTACTTCTGTCGCACACGATGCCTGGTGAGAGCGTGCTTTTTAGCCAGGACCTCCAGTGAGTTCGAGCCCGCGACTAGATTCCCCTTAATACTCGTTTTTAATAAAGAGTCATCTACAGCTCTCATAAAGTTGCCACCATCTTGTTTTTTCATTTTGACCCCACTATTGACTTCAGCACCCTTGAAAACCATGAAAACGACACTCATCATGAAGAATAAATAAATCACGTCATAGCGACTAGCTAGATCAAGGTCTATTTAACCGCTAACGGTTTGAATTAACTGGAAAACGCTGTGAGCAATGACGATGTAAACTATACAATAGTCGGGACTTATCTCTACTACTCTCTGTCGTACCCTGAGATGACAACAGTCGTGACGGTTGTGACTTTTGGCCTTAGCGAGTGATGGATGGTTTTATAATGATCGTAACTCACAATATCCAGAATAATAAATTATGCTAAACAGTTTTTAATGTTGTTTTTCTTTCGCTTTTCAAATGATTAAGGTTAACGTTTATTTATGTTATAAAAAAACATAAAAGTTGAAAAGATAAATAATTTTATTGTTTGTAAAAGTTACTTTGAATCAAAGTGAAACCGTTGGCGACCCCATAAAAAAGTCAAGCTCAACATGCAAAACCGCAATAACTCTAACCTTATTATGAAAGAAACTTACAAAGAAAAATTACAAGCTTATATTCAGTTGATTAGAAAACCTACGACCTACCGCAGGAGAACTAACTTAAAGACTTTTTTGTAAAACCTTTTTTCAAATTCTCTATGCCTCGAAACGTTTTTATAAAGCATTGTGATTGACGTCTGCAATTTGTAAATATTTTTGGTTATTTTTAGCGAAAGTTTTGATAAAAATATAAATTAAAGAGTGAATCATGTCGTTTCTAACGGAATATTTCGACGAGTACCGACAGCATCCCATCAGGAAAACGAAAACGTAAGTTTTGGAAACAAGATTGCACAATAAAGATCAATACATCTGTTTGAGTGCATAGTAGGTAATATTACTTCAATGTTTGAAAAGTTCTGTAAATTAGTTCTATCCTAAGAGCGGGTACACATTAGGCGCTTTAAAGCTCGCGTTTTGCTGGTAACGCGCGTTTTAAGAATAAAGAGGTCTGTCGAAGGTGTACCTACACATGCAAGCGCGCGATTGGCATGTGTACACCTTTGACATACCTCTTTATTCTTAAATCGCGCGTTACCAAAGCGCGCGCTTTAAAACGCCTAATGTGTACTCGCTCTTAGTTGAGATTGAGACAGATGTTTTATGATTATAAAACTATCTGTGGAGAAGAGTTGAGGTTAGTCTTGAACAATATACCTACAGCTATTGAAGACGAATATCACCAATGAAACGTGTTTAGATGTTCTAATCGCGTTCAGTTTTGCTGGCAAATTCTCCCTTAGGCATATAGTCTAAAGTACGTACCTACCTATGTTGTTTAAGATTATATATACCTACTTAGCGTCTCACAAGCACAAAAATTGACAGCAAAATTATAAATAACCCTGAACAAATAGCAGAATCATTGAATAATTATTTTATAGACCAAATTGAATCTCAAAGTGACATTAATCTTAATAGTAAACCAATAATAAACTCTCTTCCTAATTCAATATTTATTACACCCACAATATCCTTTGACATATTTGAAATTATTAATTCCTTGAAAAATACGAAAAGCGCTGGATATGACGACCTAAGCACCAAAGTAATAAAAGCCACATCTCCTATCGTTGCACCAATACTCAGCCATATTATCAATGGTTGCATTGAGACAGGCATATTCCCAGAAAAATTGAAAATCTCAGTAATTAAACCATTACATAAAAAAGGCGGTAGGCAAGATCCTAGCAACTACAGACCAATCGCGCTCATACCGGTATTCTCAAAAATATTTGAAAAAGTAATACAAAAAAACTTATATTCGTTTCTAGAAACGAACAAAATCTTCGTTAACGAGCAATATGGTTTCAGAAAAAATAAAAACATTGACTCTGCGATCTACAAACTTGTTGAACACGCTCTAACTAATGTTGACAATAGAACCCCTGTAGTTAGCATTATTTATGGACATGTCGAAGGCATTTGACCATGTTAACCATAATATACTGATAAAAAAGTTAGAAAAATATGGAATTAGAGGCAATATTCTTGAACTTATCAAATCATATCTGAGTAATCGAGAACAACTTACATAAATAAAGAAAATCTGCCCCAATACGAGAACTGAAAAGACTTATGTCTCTACACATAGAAAATGCATATTTGGTGTGCCACAGGGCGGTGTTCTTGCACCTTTACTGTTCATTATATACATTAATGACATGCCTAAAACGATTAATAATCCAATGATTTTATTCGCTGACGACAGCACAATACTAATCAAAAGTACAGATGATGTGACATTCGAAAAAGAAATAAACGACAACTTAAATGATATAATAACTTGGCTAACTGAAAACAACTTAAAAATAAATCTTGCAAAGACAAATTACATTTCATTTGAACAACAAACAAACAATAAAAAACCGGATATTCGTTACGGTCACCAAACTATTAGTGAAGCAGAACATACTAAATTCTTAGGTATTTGGATAGACAAAAATATGAACTGGATAAAACACGTTGAAAATACATGCAATCAGCTTAGCCAGTATTCATATGCTCTCCATAACCTAAGAAAAGTGTCAAATCGGGCAACTTTATTAGTGGCGTATCACGGGTATGTTGCATCTGCTTTATGCTACGGGCTTATATTTTGGGGGAACTCGCCGGAAAGAGAAATGGCGTTCAAAGCCCAGAAACAATGCATAAGGGCAATGTGTGGCATACAACGCACAGAAAGCTGTAAACCACATTTTCAACAGTTCCAGTTATTAACATTCCCGTGTCTTTATATTTATGAAGTGGCTGTCTTTGTCAAAGCAAATCTACATCTATATACACATCTAAGAAGCACACGACACAAAAATAAAATATGCGGAAGACGACATAAAAAAGCAGTATTTACAAAAAATATTTTGGGAATGGCACCCAAAATATACAATAAATTGCCAAAAAGTATCACAGACCTACACAAAATGGACCAATTCAAATTAGGGTTGCATGAATTCCTAGTTGCAAAATGTTACTACTCAATTAATGATTATTTAAATGAAAAATGACTGATTTTAACGGACAATGTAGGTATGATGATTATTTAAATTTTGGTTTGACTTGTGTATTTTTTATTTTGACATTTCTATTTTATACACATTTTTTTTTTTAATTTTTTTAAGTAACTCAATTATAATGTATTCTGCTGTATTTTAATGTTGCGATTAGTACCTACAACTTATTTTAATTTGCACACCTCATTAGGTTATACAATGAACCTTTTATACTTAGGTACCTGTAACACCTTTATTAACATGTATTGTGCAAATAAATTATTTGATTTGATTTGATTTGACAAGCCTGCCATATGAGCCGAGCTGCTATAGCGTATATGCAGTTTTGCCATCCCAGCTTAAGTAGGACTGTTTTTAGGGGCTAAGTTACTGCTGAGCTGATTGCGGTTTTTGAGGTAAGTACCTCAAAAACCGCACTCAGTATACACAAATTAATAGACTTAATATTAGAACTAAGATGGAGGAGACATACCTGTCAAAGGGTCGTAAAATACAATATGGTGTTCCACAAGGAGGTATATTGAGTTCACTACTCTTTATAATTTACATTAATGACCTTCCAAATGCGAACTCAAACCCAATGACACTCTTTGTTGACGACAGCACAGTTGTAATTAAGTGTATTGACGGAATATCTTATGAGCATGAGCAGTAGCCTAAATGCAATCATTCAATGGCTAGACAGCAATAATCTGAAGGCAAACATTGCAAAAAACTGAAATAATCCATTTTAATCAGCGTATGAATGCAATTATTCCTCAGATTAACTATAAACCTGTATCTGAAGTGCAAACAACAAAATTTCTTGGTCTTACTGTGGATGACAAATTAAAATGGAAATCCCAGATTGAAACACTATACAAATCAGTATATGCGCTACATGAGTTAAAGCAGATTCAACTGCATATCATGGTTTAGTTCCTTCAGTTCTGAGGTTTGGTGTGATTTTTTGGGGAAATTCGACTGATATTGATTTTATTTTTAAAGCACAAAAACTTTGCATAAGGGCTATGTTTCCCCTCGAGTGGGTTCCCGCATTGTCGTTGCGGGGGGGCTCAGTAACCGTGGTCTCCCAGCCACGGTGAAGCGAAGAGGAACCTAAAGGTGGGGCCGCTCGTCAGGGCTTTTGCCTTCAAGCCGATGACGTAGCGGCCAAACAGTAGGTTGCGGTGAGGTGCACCTTAACTGAGGTGGGCCGCGATGTCGAATGGGAAGCATCGCGGCTGAGGATTAGGTACGGGCTGCGGCAGAGTAGGAGTGCCGGTGCTTCTGAGCAGCGCTCTTTCCTTCCGTGGCCTGGACGGGGCCGCCACCGTTTGATGGCGGACGCGGTGGGGCCGCAGGGGAAGAGGAGTGTCGGTATAGCGTTGGCCGCTCTCCCTATCCCCTGTGGCCGAAAAGTGGTAGGCGGGACGGCGCGTTGTGTTCCACGCGCGCCGTCAGAGATGTCAGCAACAACTGGTGGGGTCAGCAAGAGTCAATGCCTGCTAGGGGTGCGGGTTGTTCGAAAGAGACACCGTCGCCCCTGGCATACAGGCAACTGACTGAGGGAATACGGGTGGGTTTTAGTCAGTAAAAGTCTGACACGCCCTCCTGCGGGAGAAGTCATTTGATGATGTCCCAGATCCCCCAAAAACAAAAGGGCTATGTTTGGGCTTCAAATTATTGAAACCTGTAAACCGTTTTTCCAGGAGTACAAAATTTTAACTCTCCGAAGCCTATATATCTATGAGGTCTCAATATTTGTTAAGACCAATGAAACATTATTTACAATAGCCTCAGAAGTGAATAATAGGCAACAACGTAATGCGTTTTGCCTGACTGCCGAACATACACCGCTTTAATGCACAAAAGTGTGTTTCACATGGCTCCTGTAATTTTCAATAAATAGGTAATAGTAATATTTAAATGATTTCAGTGTCATTCCTAGAATTATTACAATGTATTTAATGAAACATGCATAATAATTGTAATTACTTGATGTCACTGTGAGGTCTTAAGTTTGGAAAAAAATATCGTTTAAAGTATTTTATGATTGTTTTTATTTATTTGTTGATTGTATTTTATGATTGTATATACATTTTGCATGCCTTACGATAGAATCACTTGAAAAAAAAAGAGTTAATTCTTATAACACCATTTTAACAGTGTTTTCTGCAAAAATAAATGATTTGATTGATTGATTAGCTATCTATGTTTTTTCCACCTCCAAGATCGTCTCCGTTCGATGTTATTTTTTGAGACTATTTACACACCGGTACATACGTATTACTTATATTTATTTTAGTGCATAGTTTTATTGATATCTTTCTCTTCTTTGAATTCTTGTAAAAGGATTTTATTCAATTCCCTCAGGTGTCGACCAGAGCATAGATGGGCAAAATTTGAAGGAAAATGGCTGGACCCAAAAGTTGGGACACAGGACGTAAGTTTATGACTAGGAGAGTGATCTATAACTTTAGATTGCATTTTAAAAAGATTTAGTCTCAGTTAAGAATTCAACTGCCAACCATGATTTTAAGAATAACCTCTCTACTTATGGGGTCGCTGTAGCTAAAAGTGACCTAGGAATTTGAAATAGTCTAGGTACCTATTTAAAGTTCTTTCTATTTATTTGATTAACACCTTTCGTATTACTTTTCTATTATAGAAAGAATGGACAGACGACGAGGTCAAAGCGTTCATCCAGGAGACGATGAAGAGCATCCGAGGACAGTCCACTTACTACAATTCCTACTGTGGTCATCATTCAGAAGGTAACTTAACATTACTTAATTACCTTGTCATTGTGGCATGAACTTTCTACCTTACGTATCCTACAAATTATGATGTTCCAAAAATATCTTATAAAAATAAAAATTACGATTAAAAAAAACCCCGACCCAATCAAAAACCTCTAAAAACTAAACAAATAAAATGTATTCGCCTTTTAAGTTTAATGAGAAGTTGTAGGTAGTATTTTGATCACAGCATTGTCATGTCGGGGGGATGTTCAATGAAAACGCCAAACAAACGGATAACATTTACATTAGCAAACAGGAGAATTATCGTGTTTGGGCTGATTAAAAAGGTCTCAATGAATAAGTTATAGATAAATGGTAATCAGGGTCTGATGATGGAGTAGTAACGAGGAAAGAGGATAAATTATTAACACTGTGGGAAACACATGGACATAATATTTGATCGTAGCGTGTTTTCTTTTACTAAATTAAGTTTAAAAAGCAGACAAATAAAAGTTAAATTAAAAATTTCAGAGACCCCCCACCCAATCAAACACCTCTAAAAAGTCAACAAGTAACAAGTCCTGCAAATTCCAGGTGATACTCCAGCATCAGTCCTAGATTGCCTTGTTCGTCTAATTTCATTGAAGTAATAGAATACCAAACGACTCGATCAGACCCGTGGAAGATGAACAAATGCCTTCATCAATCAGAAAAGAGCTGATAATCTTCAAACGGCTGAACCGATTTTGATGAAATGTTTCATCAAAAAAACCACCGGTAGAAAAACTAATTTTATATTTAAAAAAAAACACCCAGTTCCGTGCACCCGTTTAAGCGCTACAGTGCCACAGACACACAGACAGACACACACACACAGCCACATACGCACACACACATAGCAGTCAAACTTTACTTCACTTCCTAGTGCGTTAACTGGGAACAAGAAGTGGCATAACAAACTTACCAGTAGTTAGGTACCTACACCCTACTCTTTTTTATTTATCCGTGGGGAAATCCTCCCGTCTGGGATGAACGGAGGGTTATGTTGGACTCCTACCGACTAAAACCCCACTGTTCCTTCTCGTACCATGTGTCGGGGGCCCAAGAGATACTTGTACATTCGCCGCACGCCCCGACTGATATCAGCTCGCCGTGCCCATCGAGCCCCATCACCAAGTGCTGCCAATCCCATGACCGTACATCCTCCTATTGGGGCGCGCATACTACGTGCCACCTCTTTGAGCCTGACTGCTCGGGCGACGACACAGCCCTAAATTCGCCGGTTCGCAGGCTTTTCCTTATAGTAGCCGGAGATCAGGTATACCCTACCCTCAAAAGCCATTCCTCCAGGCTAAATTCCTCGCCCTTCCTTTTGACGAAGCCAGTTCTTAATTTATGCGACCTAATTACTAAAATTATACCTACCTACATAAAATAATTGTACCTAATTACCATTATTTAAATCAGAACCTGTCATCATCATTTCATGATTTCAGCCGAAAGACGTCCACTGCTGGACATAGACCTCCCCAGGCTTCTCCACTTCGACCGGTCTTGTGCTTCCCACATCCAGCGGATTCCCGCAGCCTTCATAAGGTCATCGATCCACCTTGTCGGGGCCTTCCCACTCTACGTCTTCCGGTACGCGGTCGCCACTCCAGGACCTTTTGGCCCCATCGGCCATCTGTTCTGCGAGCAATGTGCCCTGTCCACTGCCACTTAAGTTTGCCAATTCTTCAAGGTTATGTCTGTTGCCTTGGGATTGGGTAGGGAAACTCCGGGTAGCCCTCTCCATTGCCCTTTGGGTGACTTCAAGCCTTCTGATAAGGCCCATTGTGAGCAACCACGTGTCTGTACCATAGATCATTACTGGCAACACACACTGGTCAACTGGACTTTCGTCTTGAGACACTGGTATTTGGGACGAGAAGATATTGCGAAGCCTCCCGAACGCTGCCCAGCCGAGTCGGATTCGACGATTGACCTCTTTTTCGTAGTTGGACCAAACTGGACAGTTTGTCCTAGGTAAACGTACTCGTCCATAACTTCGAGTGTAGCGCCTCCGATCTTCATGAGAGTGGGTGTTACACGGGCATTCGACATGACCTTTTTGTTGTCCATGTTAATTATAAGACCCATTCTTTCGGAAGCTCGACTGAGGTCATCGAGCATTGCACTGAGGTCCTTTATGGTCTCAGAACCTGTACGGTACTTTATTATATTTTTTACCTACTCGTTTAGGTATTTATTCATAAGTATAAAAATTATGTATTTTGCTGAAACTGCTTGTCCGTAACTTGTCTCTAAAGATTCATTAGAAAACCACCGTCAGACAGCATCAGCACCTGCATGAATGCTGAAATGGTCCTCTGTGGCGCAACCGTGAGGAACACACAGTTGTTTTAAAACATTTCAGTGCAATTGTATTATGTGTTTCATGAATTGTTGGCAAATACTTGTTATTCTTTCTCCACCAGATTTTAAGACCCGTCCCTTCATACCTCGCGTTAAGAAGCTCCGACCGTGTTCTGAGCTCTTCGAGAAGAAGCAAGAGATAAATGAGTTGGACCTACCTCAGCCCCAGAAACTGGCCATGAAAGACACGGAGCTCATGAAAGTGGCCAAGGAACTGTATGAGTTTGACCAGAACAAACCCACGTTGCAGCCGCTACCGACGCATTTGAGGGGTTAGTCGGATTCAAAATAGGCTTTCAAAGTTTCTAGGTTTCTTTGAAAAGCTGGCGTGTAATTTTGACATTGGTAATTTGTAATTATTTTTATCTATATTGATAAGATTAAAAAGACATAGAATAGGAATAAATATTTACTTGGTACTAAATAAAGAAGCATTGTTATTAGGGTTGTAATTAAGTGCATGAAATAAATTCAATTGTTTTAGAAACTAATGTTTGAAGAGGTTGCTAATGTATCTAGCTAGCTAGAAGGTAGCCACTTATTTACTTACTAGTTAGTTACCTACTTTACAAAGTTTCAAATGATTAAATAACTTTTATACGTAAACTTCTGTTTGCATTCTACGTTGGAAATGACAAAAGCCGTGAGAAACCTGTCTTGGCAGAAATAAATAAATAAGTTTAAGAAAGTTTCAATGTCGGGCGTGATTGGAAGTCGTTATAAGAGCCGCTTAGTAAGCATTTAAATTATGTTTAGGTAAATTCAGCGACCTATAAGTTGTTTTGCAATGTCATTTCGTGTGTCTAGGTAATGCCAAAGCTCATGATCGTGGCATAAGCGACTGTAAAGCTTTCTGACAGCATTTGATTTATCTTACCTACAAGTTATATTCTTGACGGTGATGTATAACTTTTGTCTCGATTTTATGACGATCGCTGTAAGGTAACTGAGCTATGGTAATGAATAGGTACTAAAGGAAGAGAAACCTATTGTTGTGGGATTTTATATAAGAGAGAGCCCTACTGTGTCTATCAATTTTTTTTTTCTAAATCATAATTACCTAATTTATTAAAATGAAGCTGAGAATCATCAATTTTTGCACGTCAAAATTACGATAATCCCCAAAACCGTTCACCACTTCCTAGTGCTTAAGCTGGCAAGAAGTGGTACAACAAACTCCCCAGCAGAGATATTTTCTCCCATATTATCTGATCTGTAGAGAATGCACGATATACAAAGTGTAACTAAATGTTTTGTTTTGCAAACGGACGGACCATTGACGCAAGTGAGTATATAATTGTTATGAACAAACAAACAACACATGCACTGATATTTTTGTTAACACAACACGCGGCTAATTCCATCGCACTTCCTTTTACAATGTTTGTTTTGCTAATTATTTTATGTTTTCATTTTGCTAACGATATTCTGAGTGTGAGTTTTGGATATAATAAGATTTGTTTGACTCGTGGTTGAATTATTTAGATTGTAGCGTGCACTTAGTTGAAAGCAGCTTAACATTTTGTAAGTATGAAAAGTAGCAAAGAGCATTTCTATACAGTGGTACAAAGCCTTGTTTTTTTTGTTTTCCATACTTAGTTTGAGTATTGTAATATGTACCTTAATTCTATGTGCGTGTCGTTGTTATTGCTTGGTGTCAGATCAATATAAACAAGTGTGTAACAAGTGTAACAACCGCCTTCACGCCATTGTAGTATCTACCGCTGGCGGCCATATTATGTTGATGCCGTGTCAACAAGCTGGCTGATGTCTATAGATGATTTCCGGCACGTTTTTATTGCCGGGTTTGTGAAATATGTTCGAAAATCTAAGTTCTCAAGTGTACTTTCAAAACTAGTCCAATAACTCATCTAGAATGGCTTTATGTTCACCATGACGCTTCTTGAATGATCTATGCTTATCTTGGCTTGTCCTTTTTCGAGGAATTGCAGATTTTGGAATTGTAGACCTTCTGGTTAGATATCCAAACTCTCCAAAAGGTCTCGCTTTCATGACATTTCAAGATCACCTTATTCCCATGTTGATTTTTTATTATTTTATGTACTTTTGTTTTCTACATTGACATAAATATTTACTGTATGAATATTACTTTAATTATTGTGAATGTGAATACTACTTATGTGGGTCATTGTTTCCTTTTGATCATGGTCTAGTCAGTCAGTCTGAGTACCTTGTTAATGCGGCCTACCGTAATTTCCTTTTTTTGTTTATTGTCCGTTTAATCGTTGAGCTCCTTAAGTTCTGAGTTGAGCTGCACGATTAGTGACAAATGCGTGACTGACTGGACAGGTCCACTCAATCTGTGTGTTCTTTCCTCAAAAGACCATCAGACACCAATTTACATGGTCTTAAAAGAGATTGTGACCTCTGAGTTTGTTTCGGCCTTTCTTCTCAGGATACTCAGATAGGAAACGCTAACGCTTAAAAATATGATAGTAAAAGTGTTTGTACAAACCTACTAGCAGAAATAAAATCATTTATCACCAAATAATAATATCCCTTTCTTATCCACAGTATACGGTTACGTCCGCCCGCAAAATTGGCACACCGGCATCAGTGATTACCAGGGAGGCATAGCTAGATTAGCGTACGAGATGATCCGCGACGATCGCATCCCACGCTACCACGCGCACAACGGCTGCCGCCCCAGGTGGGGCCTGCCCCCGGAGGGAGAGAGGCAGCCTGAGTTGCATGGAGCACCCTATGACGGAGAGAGGCTGTATTAAAGTATTGTATTTATAACCTTTTTAATATTTTCTAGAAAAAAATCAGAAGAGTTAAGAAGAGGATTGCGGGTTTGAGTGTTATTATATGACACATTGAGATTTAAAAATACGGTTTAGCATACCATATTTTTTCTAAAACTCAACATACCTTGCCACCATAGAAAAGGAAAAACGCTATGTTCTGTGCTTGCCACAATGGTGAAAGGAACTCTTACGGTTACTTTGCATGTCGGTGTATCTGGAAATGGAATAGTTTTAAATAATACTTGTCCATCTAATTTCTGCTAGTAATAAATTGGTGCAAACTATTTTGTCGAGTTTTATAGAACTGAAGAACCATTACATCGACATATTTAGTTTTACTTTCACAACCACTAAAATATATGAATGCATTTTTTAATCATTTTAATAAGTGGTTGTTATGAGAAATTGAATAATTCAAACTTCTTTGTGTATCTAATAATGGCTGGTAAGCAGGAAGTTTATTAGATATTTTCTTAGTTGAAATTGTAAGTAAAGTGGTATTTTCTATATATTTTTTATACGTTTGTTTTTACAGTAAATTATGTTAAGCCAGTACAATAAATGATTGTTTCAATGAATTACCATAATACTATTAAGGGTTTTTTTTAGGGTGTGAAATCATCAAATAGCTTCGCAGCTCTGGGTGGAGCGGGAGATGGGACATTGACGCACAATCTGAAGGCCAATTTTTCGTAATTAAAAACGTTCAAAATATAGTCGTAGTCTCATCTCTGCGACAAACAATTGTATGGAAACTCGAGGTATTTTTGACAAATTGAGACTGAGATCAGACTGTGAACGTTCTTAAAATTACGAGAATTGTCCCTCTATTACATTGAGTACATGATTTTTATTCACACTAAATTGAAATTTTTCAAAATCTCTACGCTGCTGGGAGATTAGAATCATGTTCTGAATTCATGGTTGGTTTGCACTTCGATGTCTCGCCCACCCTGTATACTTTTATTAATGTCAATGACAAGCATGATCTAAGAGCATAATAAGTATGCAATAGCACAGGTCACATCTTCGTCTTTTGTCGAAGCCGGCTGTCGCAAAAGACCATACACAACTTCTCTTTGTGCAAAAGAAATACAAAAATCATCATCATCATTATTATTATTTCAGCCGAAAGACGTCCACTGCTGGATATAGTCCTCCCCCAAGTACCGCTATTTTGACTGGTTCTCTGCTTCTCGCATCCAGCGGAAATGCGGCCTTCACCAGGTCATCGGTCCATCTAGTACGAGGCCTCCCAACGCTACGTCTTCCAGTACACGGTCGCCACATAAATGAATATTTGATTATACAAAAATATTTGTGTATAATCGGGCCACAAAATACTTCAGACATAAAACAAACTTATTTATGAATTCTTTACTATGAAGTTTTGATGATCGTGTTTACATTTTCGTAATATGAAACACTCGAGAATTAACAGCATTTTCAACATTTTAATACGTTATTATTAGTCAGTTTGTGTACCAGGCGCACATGAGCTTTTGAAGGTGAACGATAATTGTAGCCACATATGCTCAACCTTTAGTTCGTAGACCCTTGCTACGACATATTTACGGTTCGTAGCAAGCATCCCTAGATTTGTCGTAGCAAATTGCTACGGTTGTAGCATGTAGACGGATATCTTGTTGCTGTACAAATGTCGGTTTAGTTTAAGTAATAACTTTAATTATGAAACCCTTACCTTTTACTGAATAAACAGAAGTCAATAATGATCTTGCTGACATTGTTATGAGGTGTGCGGACTGAGGATTACAATTCATTAAATCATATTACGTGGCACTCACAACTCGACATTCAGCCATGGCTTAAGGATGTATCCATTTTTTATATATTCAGTGTGTAGATTAAAACAAATCTCTTTGTTATCGGCACTGCATTTAAGTAACAGCGAGTGGGCGATGCATAAAGAGCTGTTAAAATTATTTTAAACATTCACAACAACGAGTTTACGTAAAACGGATGCGAGCGGCTTAGCAGAGATTTGTTCTGTCTTGCGATAATTAATTCATATGATACTTATTCAGGCGTAACTATAAAAAGGTACATTTAAGTTCCGTTTTCCGAGAGATTTACCTCATTTACACGTAGTAAAAAGAGTTTTCTTCACGTTGCACTAGCTTTCTTTGATATTTCGTGTTTCTGAGTCATTTTTATGATCCTTACTGATAAATTGACGTTTACGATGCCCGAGTGAGACATCAAAAGTGCTAATGCAAAGCCTTGTTGTTAACAACGGATTTTGCAAAAAATATAAAAGAGATGTTGAAAAATCAATCTTTCAACGCACAATAACGAGTTTTGGGAAAACGAGGATATTGTTCAAGACTTAATACAGATGTTATAAATGTACTGTTTTTGTTTGGAAACAAGGAAATATCTGACAAAGGGACGTTTGAGCCACGTGTGTATTGTAGGGATTGTCAGAGAGCTTGCGAGCATCAATACAATTTATTCAGATATAGTAAAGTTGGAAGGCCTCCCACAAGGTGGACCGAAGACCTTGTGAGGGCCGCAGGAGTCCGCTGGATGCGGGAAGCACAGAACCGGTCGATGTGGCGGAGCTTGGGGGAGGCATATGTCCAGCAGTGGATGTCTTTCAGCTGAAATGATGATACGAATATTATTGGATCCAAGCGTCCAAGGTGACAGCAGTGGTGGCCCGGTGGTAACGGCCGTGACTTACGATTTGTGTATTCAATTTCATCACCAGTGCTCTCAAAACTGTGGAGGAAAACATCGTGAGGACACCGGCATGTCCTAGAAACAAAAATTCGAAGGCATGACATCTACCAACCCACACTGGGCGGATTACGGTCCACTACCTCACACCGAGAGGAGGTCTGTGTCCCAGCAGTGGGAACATTAAAGGCTGATTATGCTAAGATGACTTACCCTGGACAGCCGTCATCGCTTACTGACTGGCTGATTTCACTATCTGCCTCACCAGCTCATACTGGCTGACTTTCATGCCTTTGATCACGGCATGAGTGGTTCTTAAAGATAGATGAAGAAGTGTATCCGCTGCAAAGTGAATGTCCATATACTGCAGTGAACTTACCTATACTCAAAATCAAAAGTCTTTCTTTTCTTTCAAACGTCAAAATACATAAGACAGTCCCCCAAAACGCCCACCCTTCACCACATTCTAGTGCTTTAGCTGGGAAGAAGAAGTGGCGCAACAAACTCCCCAGCAGCACAGCTGTCTGTTTAGTCGGATGAACTTGATTCTATACTGATGGATAAGCTATTTGTATGTTCGTCTTTCATAGTTTCAGGATATGCTTTGACCATAAGAAAGAAATGCAGCACTATCATATACCGCAGGTTCCTGTCTTCCAATATCCGGCGACATTTTACATCTACACATTTGACTGCCTTGCCGCCGCCACAATATTCGAACTTTTAATTAATCCACTTTCTGTTCTCCCTACAGCTCTTAAGTTACACTCCAGACTCTGGACACTGCTTTGTACACTTTTTCTGGACTATTGCCAAGCACAGTTCCATTGTCAGTTCATATAGGCACGATGCGCCCGCGCCAACCGCGTCATTTTCGTTTCTTTTCCTCTTTTTATCTGCCGTTGGCCTAGCTTGTCTTTTGATCGTTTTAGTGTTACTTGATGGTCTTTATTTAGGTCTGAGTCAGGATTAGTCTTGAGGGGTTGTGGTTATATTTAAAGATAGCTTTTGATGTTTAATAATTAACGTCTAGAGGCTGCGATTCATACTTTAAAGTTATAATTATAAATCGTAATAGACTCAGAGAGATTTTCATGTCACTGTAGTACTAACCTAAACCGTGAGCTAATTTTAGATACAGTTTGCTGTAATATCATAGAAGTAGTTTTATAATAAAAGGAAAAGAAAAATATTAAACTAAGCTGAGAATCAGCACGATTCGAAAGTCAAAATTACTAAGACAGTCACCCAAAACGCCCGCCCTTCCTAGTGCTTTAGGTGAGAAGAAGAAGTGGTGCAACAAATTCCCCAGCAGCACAGCTGTCTGTTGAGTTAGAAAAACTTGATTCTATACAATAATATGCAAAGTAGAACATTACGAAACACAAAACATTGAATTAAATTATTTGCCATGGGTAATTATATCAGCTAGCACACGCCGATATCACTCCGCTAATAAGATTAAGTAATGAACTGAAAGCAAGGTGTGCAGGTACCTATAAAGACGAAAAGGCATTGATTCAGATATTTCTTGAACTTATTTAATGTATTTTATTTACAGTCATTTTATGGATTTCAGTAAAAAGCTATAAGTACTTAAACCACATCAAAACGAATTTAACGGTGCATGCTGTTTGATCTCTTCATACGGACGCAGCCGCCAAATGTGCATTGTTTTATTGTTCAAATAAATCTGCTCTTGAATACCATTAAACTTATCCAGTTGAAATAATAATGCTATACCAGACTAATCATGTATGTATACTATAGATCTGATGACTTCGAACCGAAAGATTCACAAATCTCCCCCAGAGGTCGATTACCTGTGGTCGAAATCTCGTAGAAACACACATCGACCATAATTATTAAATTAAACTGTGGTCATAACAACGTTGATTCTTGTACGAAGGAATAATAAAACTGATATACCTAAAAGAAGGTAATATACCGTGAGTATGATTATTTTCATAAAGTTTTCTATTTGCGAAGATGAAAGTAAATTCAATAAGCTTTTTAGAAAACCTATAAAAGAACAACATAAGAGAAACTGACGACAACTGTTACCATGCAATATTGAATTTAAAAAAGTCTTTGAAGTTGAATTTCTTTTTCAAATCCATTTTTTGTGACAGTTGCAAGAGTTTAGAAATAGCACGTTGAAATGCGATCTTCGCATTTCACTGTCATACATAATTATTTATTTGATACTGGATTACAGAAATGTTATTAATAATATTACATAATTACACCATGATGAAGTGGATTATTGCATTAATGACACTACTACTAAAAAAAAATAATTGTGCTCTTTAATCTCAGGACGTAGGTATAATTATGTCGTTTTGATGAAGATGAGAACGACCTCACAGTTATATTGCATCCATTAAGTTTAGTTTTGGACAGGAGCGTAGGGCGTTGGCGGTTCGCTGCAATATGTTAGCCCGCAGGCTTGCATTCTGTAGTAGGGATGTGAAGGTGTATGTTTTTAAGGCCTACTGCCAAACCCTCTACACGTGCAGCTGGTGGTGAAGTATCCGCAGAGGGCTTACAATATGACGCGTTCGGTATAATAATGGATTTAGAATGTTCATGGGGCTTCCGCACTTCTGTAACGCTTCGAAGATGTGAAGGAAGCCCATATTGTCGATTTTCATGCTATAATGAGAAAGAGTGTGGCGTCAAAAATGGGAAGGTTGCGCGGGGACTACGACAACATTCTTGAAACATTATTTGACAAGGAGGGCAGCCCCTTTATCAGGCACTGTGTGTTTTGGCACGTGCCAACATGTTGAGCCACGTAGGTAGTTATTCGTTGTTGTTAGTAAAACAGTTAGTAAGGGTGTTCAATAACAAAGTGATAATGAATATGAAGCAGTTATATATTTTTTATTGTTATTTTATATCGATATAATCACCTTTGAAGTTTATATACTTGGTATATAGTTTTTCTAATCCTATGATTCCCTTCTTGAAAAAATCTTCATCTTGATCGCTTAAAAATCATGTACGGCGGCAATCACTTCCACATCATTGCCATATTTGTGACCTCTCAGTTGTTCTTTTAATCGCGGGAACAGGTAGAAATCACTAGGCGCAAGGTTAGGTGAGTATGGAGGATTCCATCAATTCAAATCCAGCATCTTCGATAGCAGTCATCGCACCTCGGGACCTGTGTGCGGGCGTTATCTTGGTGAAACAACACAACTTTAGCAAGTTTGCCGCGGGGATTTTCGTGTATTTCCTGACGCAGTTTTTTTATTTGTTCTGCGTATAAGGCCCCCGTAATAGTGGCTCCATGATGGAAGTATTCAATCATTATCACCCCCTGGCTGTTCCAGAAGAGAGAGCCCATAATCTTACCGGCGGACATTGCGGATGGAATTGCCTTACACTTCTTAGGAGTTGGAGATGATGGCCTATTCCAAGTCATGGACTGTTGTTTCGTTTCAAGATCATTAGTGGAGCCATGTTTCATCCATAGTTACGAAGCGAGCCAAAAATCGGTCAGGATCTTGTTGTAACAATTCCAAATTGATTTAGAAATCCGCAGTCTTGTTTGTTTATGCTCGTCTGTAAGCACAGATGATTTCCCAACCAAAAAAAAAAATACCCCTAATGTTCCTTACAAGTATAGATCTCAGTAGTAATTTTTTTCAGGCAGAGATATTTTATTACGGCGCGAATTTCAATTTTATCCATTTTGCGTACCACGATCCGACACGACGAAAACAAATGACTTCTATTTTGCAAAATAAGAACGGAAAATCAATAACTTTTAACCGACTCCTAAATAAGGAGGACGTTAAATGTTCCACTGTATGTATTTTTTTTTAAATGTATGTTCCTTGATTTCTCCCCCATTTGTCGACCGATTCTCAATTTTTTTTTTTTTATTTGAAAGAGTAGTCTCCTGAGGTGGTCCCATTGGCACCAGGTCAGGATCTGATGATGGAATCCCAGGGAAATCGAGGGCAACCCTCAAATTTTGTAGGTATTACAATGGTTGTCATATATTTTCTAAAGCTATTGAGACATTTGCGTATGGTCATCATCATCTCATGACGCTGAGCTGATGAAGGAAGGTACAACTCTTTAACGGTTAGGAGTAAGGTGGAGGTTCGGGCATAACTCCGTCATAAGACTGATTTGCAAAATTCTTTTTTATTCGAAAGGGGTTTATTTCGAAATGGTCCCAAAAATTTCATATAGATCGGATGATGTGTTTCGGAGACAGACAACGGAACTCTTCAAAAAATGACAGCAAAATAACTGAGATTGCTGCTAAAGCATAAATATGCATTGTTTTGACCCCAAGGATGATGAAATTTCGAATTGGTGTGGGGTAGGTAGGGGGAGGTAAGCCTAAAACGGGTAGCCCGCCTAAAACGGGTATGCGTTTCAAATTGCGCGCCGTTAGTGCTATTGAGAATGTGTACGTGCAGGGCGCGGTGCCTGCCGCTCGCCAATCACAGGCAGTCGGCGCGCTTCTCTGGCAAACATGAGTTCACGGTAAGACAAGAACAAAGTTTTTTGCTATTTCCACAAAAAAAAAACCGGTCAAGTGCGAGTTGGACTCGCGCACCGAGGGTTCCGTACAAACCTGTGGGTATATAAGTAAAAGTTCAAAATTGTCAAAAATATTTTTTTTTATATGACGAAACTAAAAATTTACGGTTTTCGTAATTTTTCCTATATCTGTACTATAAGACGTGACTTCGTACAAAATTTCAATATTCTAAGTTCACGGGAAGTACCCTGTAGGTTTTGATTCCCGTGCGAGTTTCGAAAATTTGCGGAATTTTGCGGCCTAAATGGCTGTATCTTTTGATTGCGTTGACTTAGAAGGTTGATTTTTCTACAGCTTCCAGGGACAGTAGAACTAAGTATCATATAGAAATTTCAGTTTGATACCTCCACGCGTTCCTGAGAAAAACGGTCTTGACAGACGGACGGACGGACGGACAACAAAGTGATCTTATAAGGGTTCCGTTTTTTCCTTTAGAGGTACGGAACCCTAAAAATTGAGTTACATTACTTTTTAATACTCGAAAATGGTCTACAATATGTTTTTACAAGTTTTGTGTTATTTTTTTGCAATTAATGGACGTTTTATTTGTGCAATAGGTTGGTGTTTGTTATTTCGGTTTTAAAGATATGAGTCCATTGAAAAAAAAACATGCTTGTGGGCAAAAATGGTAGGGGTAAAGCAGGTACCCGTTTTGCCCATAGCCGATTTGCCCTTTATAGTTTTATTGAGTGTTTACTAATTCTTTTACTTTTGTAGATGGTTACCTAAATATTAAAAGAAAGACTGCAAGTGCGACGTGGGATGAGGAAGTTATGAAGCTTTCAATAGAACTAGGTTTCAAAACTTCCGTCAATGGTGCAGCCAAAAAATATGGCATCAACCTTTCGGCATTACAGAGACATGGAAAAAGGTTGTCCAAAAAAAACTAGGAAGATTCACAACCGTTTTTACAGCAGCTGAAGAATTAGAGCTTGGGAAATCATCAAATAACTTCTCCCACTCCGGGTGGAGCAGGAGTGCGTGTCAGACTTTTACTGACTAAAACCCAACCGTGTTCCCTCAGTAGCCTGTGTGCCAGGGGCCACGGTATCTATTTCGAACAATCCGCACCCCAAGCAGGCATCGGCCCTTGCGGGCCCCATCAGTTTGTGCTGAGATCTCTTTGAGGCGTGCGTGGAACACAACTCGCCATCGACCCGGGTTTGGTCCTTAACGGACAGCGAGCAACCCATTTCTCACCGTCCACAAGCCCACGCCTACGGTGACCGGGAATCAGCCTGGGATTGCCGACGCCCAGGGCGTCTCTTGCGGAGATTACGGCCTTGAGGGCGCTTATAGGGCTCTCCCTCACGTGCGCCGCCTCCCTCTTCGCGAGCATAACTGCTTTGCAGAAGGAAGCGACGGCTACCCATGCACTCTCGCTCCGTACCACGGCCTGGACCAGGGCCGGACGCGAGAGATCGCCTCCACAAGGAAACGGAGGTGCTCCGCCCAAGCCGGGCAGACCTCCACCGTATGCTCCACCGTGTCCTCAGGGCGATTTTCGCAATGGAAACACCCGGGCGTTTCCTCCCGCCTTATCCGAAACAGGAACCTCCCGAAACAACCGTGTTCGGTGAGGACCTGCGTCAGGCTTCAAGATGGGTCATTCGGAAGTTAGTCTGCGCTGTACCTACCCGCTTTGCCCAAAAGCCCTACCTGCTTTAGGCCCCCCCTACGGGTAAAACGGGTAATTCGAATGGTAAAGTTTTTTGTTGTTTTTGTATTCATAATGTACAAAACTAATAAATATGTCATTTATTTTATGGTCCTTGATAACTAAATATTTCAAAATGTACAAATAAACGTTCAATTTGTATCTAAAAACTGTTTTTTTTAATCATCAACCTTAGCTTACCCGTTTTGGGCCGACCTCCCCTACTATAAGTTAAATGTGAAAAATAAAAACTTAAAAAAAAAAAAAAAAACGACGAAAGCGAAAAATAACTTTAATTTCGGAAGGCGGTGACAAGAAATTAATAAAAACATATCCAAAGTCACGACTTCCGAATTTTTTACGCTTTCTAGTATTTTTTGGAAGTCTGTTGTTTTTTTTTTTAAGTTTTTATTTTATCAAATGTCTGGGCTTTACCTGCCAATATTTACTTTTTTGTTGTTCAAGGTGTTTATATGCCTTTATAATTTTTTATTGAATAACCCTCGTAATACTATGTGTGTTCCGCAATAAACAAAATATATCATCATCTGCCTAGCCTTTTCCCAACTATGTTGGGGTAGGCTTCCAGTCTAGCCGGATGTAGCCGAATGCCAGAATTTTATATGGAGCGACTGCCTATCTGACCTCCACAACCCAGGTACTGGGTAACAAGATACCCCTTGGTAGGACTGGTTGTCTGAATTTCGGGCAACAACAACAACCCGTAACGACTGACAAAGATCTACGAATAACAGCTGAGACCAACGGCTTAACGTGCTTTCCGAGGCACGGATGGGGTCTTGGTATGTAAAGATGGGCACCCATCCATGGACCAACGGCGGCAAGTGTAGCGTAACCTGTTCGATCGGCTCGTTAACATTTCTTGAGAGGAATATATCATCATGTAACAATAACAACAGTATAAAACCGAACTTAAAAATTGTTTTTTAAACATATTCTCGCAAAAGAATTCGTACAAATCTGATGATTTCTTTATCATGAACGTAGACATTTAGCAATGTTAAGTTGTTTGACGGTAAAAATGGTGAAGCATACTTTTGTATGAAGTAAATGCCTCTGTAGGTACCTACGCTGTGAAGACGCGCGTTCGTTCTTCCTCCGGGTCAGCTGACGTAGAAGTGGACACACACATCAGTATTATCATTCGTGGACTCCAGTTTGACCCTCTCAAACAGTTTCCCACCCATCGTCCAAGTTTCGTCACTGACATATCTACACGGTAGCGCGAACAAGAAGCTAATAATATCAACAATATGCTATTACGGGAGGTGCATGTTTATTTATAACGGATGAAAATGTTTATTTCAGGAAAATAAAGGTATAATTTGGAAGCAAGCGGCGCAGGGCTGGGCAGGAATCATCTTGTGGTTGAATTACGAAACCAAATAAATTGAAGAAGGATTATAATTCTTTCCTATTTATGTGCATGGGATACCTTCCGTCATATCGTCATAGATAGTCCCACAGTCCCACTGCATGGCAAACGAAAGTTTTTTTTTCAAGCGTCCACTCGTCTATTGCAATCTCTGGATAATTTACCTTTAGTTTTCCAAAAAAATGCTGAGATTAGGTACAGTCATGAATATAATGCTGAACGACACATAGGATGATAGGATGTAATGGGATTTAACATCTTGAATATCCCGTCGCACTCAAGTATCTATATCAATCATTATCAAGTGTGGGGGCTTGTGGCAAAGTAGCATAAGTCGCACGGGTCGATCGATCAGGTTAAGCTACGCTTGCCGCGGTTGGTCCGTGGATGGGTGACCATCTTTACATACCAAGACCCTTCCGTGCCTCGGAAAGCACGTTAAGCCGTTGGTCCCGGCTGTCATTTGTGGATCTTTGACAGTCGTTACGGGTCGTCAGAAGCCCGAAAGTCTGACAACCAGTCTTACCAAGGGGTATCGTATTACCCAGTAATTGGGTTGTGGAGGTCAGATAGACAGTCGCTCCATGTAAAATACTGGTATTCAGCTGCATCCGGTTATACTGGAAGCCGACCCCAACGTGATTGGGAAAAGGCTAGGCAGATGATGAACTCAAGTATCTATATCACATTACTGCAGCGGTTATCGCTGGCATTCAAGGAAACCTATTGCTGTACGGAGGTATGCGATTTGCCAGCATTAGGTGGTTTCACATTATATAGAGTGCTTAAAGAATTTTTTTCTGGGATTGTGATTCACGTTGATAGTACATAAATATTCAACAAAGTAATGGAGATAATATATTTTTTGACAGCTAGTAATTGTGTGGTTTTCGGTCTGTCAGAATGCGATTACAATGAAATAGATTGCTTAATTTTCCAACAGGAAAGCCTACCCAAAATTCTGAGAGTTGGAGAGGAAACTCTACTAATGGGAATTGAATACTAGTTCACTACACTGTAAATGCAAATGAATCTGTTGGTAATAGCATGATAATGAATAATTCTTGGCATATCGATTGACGTTAGTGATGTACCGTCGTTGATGAATTCGAGGATTTGATGTTAAGAACTAAACAAACTTTACTTGAGCTTTACTCGGGGTGACTCAACTTCAAACTTTTCGTTCTGAAACCTGTTGGAAGGAAGTTTTTTAACACAGGTACCGGTTGCGGTAGGAGTACCTAAAATTGTAGTGATCGTCACGTAACGGAAAAGCGTTATGCCCTCCATATGACTTTTTAATATATATAATGGAAAGAGACAGATAGAGAGAGAGATGCAGTTTTCATGGTTTTCAAGGGTGCTGAAGCCAAAAGTGAGGTCAAAGAGGAAATCCACAATGGCGGCTGCGAAATTTTTTATTTTTCATTATGGGTATCGATTTCATGGATTTCGAGGGTGCTGAACCCGATGTAAGGTCAAAATAACGTTTGAGTTAAGGGGGAGAAGAAATAGAGTAAACGACGTTCGGTGTTGAAGAAATAGCGTAAGGAACTTCGTTCCCGATGCGTGATATCCACGGTGATATCGCTTTCGATGAATGCAGTATTCATATTTTTCATTGAACAGTAAGACGATGATGATAATCCATTGATATTAAAATCGGAGAAAACGATAGAAGACACTGCGTAGGTGAAGTGTGTGTTTTTTTAATCAATCTTGTTTCTAGAACCTGGAATTTGAAGCAAGACTACTTTCTTTGACTACGCTTTTCTACATTTTCACTATATCCTATTCTGTTCAATAAGAACCATATTCCAAAACTTTTACGTATTTTGAATTCACTGTAGTTAATTTGATAGAGGTATCTGCTATTTTTTGCTGCCGATCGGCTACATCGTCTGAATCACTAGACAGTATTTTTTTTTTCAGATTTTTCAAATATCTTTCCCAAATCCATATAAATTGTTGCACTGTCGTTTCTAGATCAGACAAAGCCTAAACTAAAATCAATTCATCAGAACATTACTAACTCAATTTACTGAGGAAAAGGTGATTCCCACTTCGTTGAACAACCTCTGTTCTATATCATTCCGTTCCCAGAAAATTTCAATCAACTTGAAATTTTTGTGAATACTCCCAAGATTTGTTGCTATGTTACAGAGAAAATGTAATGTGACGGCTTTAAATCATCCCAAATACGATGGTTGAAGTGATAAATTGATGTTCTTCGCATCTGGGACAAAGAAGATGATGTCACATAGTTTGAGGAAGCGAATTGCGTAAGCAGCTTTCGAGGAAATAAGTTGTTAAAATATATAAAATGAACACAGCCGACTCCGTCCTGTGAGGTCGTTTCTCATGAATTTCTAAATGAAGATTGTTTGATTTTAGATGAAGCTTATTTCTGCTTAAGTTATTTTTATTTTTGTGACTGAATTAAAAGCTGCATTTCAGGGAATGTAGCCTGATTTTTAACCTAGCCCAGTTTTGAAATTCATGATTCATTTAAATCTTTGACTCAGCTTAAAAATAATTAAATATCTGGATAGGAAAGCACGTTAAGAGGCCTACGTACAATGAACTGTCCATACATACGTAATACCTAAATCATTTGCAACTTGAGCATATTTCCATCATATGATGATATTCGGATTCAGACAGTATTTATCTAGGCTCGTAGGGGTTTTTTTTTCCAAAATACTTACCTGAAATGAAGTTTAAGCGAATTGCATTTCGCACATTTTTACAGCGTAAATGACATGTTTTCTCACTGTTTTTTTGGTATTATAACCAACAATTTCCGTAATATCGTTGTCTCAAAAGCATAGCTCATATTATCAAGTTGTAAAATGTCGAAAAAAATATTAAAATACTATAAGTTTTCATTCATCATTTTTGGTATTACGGAACACATCCAAATTCATCATAAATGGTCAGTAGCTAGTAGCGCTATCGCGTCAAGCCATTGTCAAAGTGTGTGTGATCGTACTGCTCACTGTAGGTATGTATCCTCGACAGGTACTAACACTAGCGCAACGATAGCAATTTTCAGACGAAATATTGTCTCCGCCCGAATCCTAGTTGCGAGCTTCGGTCGTAGGATTCTTAAGCCGTTGGTCCAGGCTCTCATTCATGGATTTTCACCGTCGTTACGGGTCGTCAGAAGCCCGAAAGTCTGACAAACCAGGCTTACCTAAAGTGTCTCATGTTACCCGGTATCTGGGTTGTGGAGGTCAGATAGGCAGTCACACCACGTAAAATACTGGTATTCACCTGCATCCGGTTAGATTGGAAGCCGACCCCTACATAGTTGGGAAAAGGCTAGAGATTGATTGATATGGATACGAAATCTGAATCCTGTCTTTTTCTAGATACAGAGAGAATGATCCCTCTGAATTGCCATGAGAAAATAAAACGACACTTGCTATAAACCTTGGAATAATAAACAATTAAATGCACACATTTTTTTCTCATCAACACGTGTAATAACTGTCTGTTTCTTTTATCTTTACTTCCGAAATTACATTGACATTGCGAGACTTCAAATGAAACTGACCTCATCGGCCCTGTCCTCGGCCGAGGACACGATCGACCCTGTCCTTAGTCGAGAACACGTCGTGTTGTTGTTTATTATCGTCCAAATGTTTCGTATCAAACTCTGAAAGTTGTATCATATCATCTGGGAGTAAGCAAAGGTTTTGTTAATATTTGTAATTCGGGTTGAGGGATCAAAGTGAACTTTGATGTGGGATTTTGGCATTACAGGAGCTGTAAATAAATTTTGTTTTATGGAAAGATATAGCGTTTCAATGATAAAAATCGTGGGAAAATACCTATTTTACAAGCTTTTATTTAACTTGCAATTTATGTATGTAGGTATGTTTGTTCGGGTGGAATCATGCAACTCAATTTTGAAGCAGAAATCTTTAACTGATTGAGCTGTAATTTTGTTGTCACGTTTAGTTTGGATTACAATGCGTGATTAGCGGTATGACGTCATTCTAAATCCAACATGGCGGAACACTTAAGATAGCAGACTATTATTTTTAAAGCATACCTACAATATGGGTATCAAGTGAAAGCTTGCCGAGAATAACTCGAAAAATATCATAAAAGAAAAAATCTTTTTTTAAACAAGCTTTTATTTAAATGCACTAAAAAGCTAAAATTAAGTACTCTATATCTAAGTAAATACAAGTATCTTGCGACAAGCTTTTATATAATACTAGCATTTGCCAGCGGCTCCGCCCACGTGGATGTCGGTTATCGCGTAAAAAAGTAGCCTATGTCCTTCTCCATATTCCAGGATATATCTCTGCCAAATTTCATGACGATCAGGTCAGCGGTTTAGGCATGAAAGCGGGACAGACAGACCGACAGACAGAGTTACTTTCGCATTTATAATATTAGTAGAGATAAAGTGTGTAATGCCGTTAAAAGTTGATAGTAGAAAGTTTAAAGAATAAGTTTATTTTAGTATTTTAGCGCATTTAAATAAAAGGTTGTTTTAAAAAAAAAATCTTACTTTTTTTTTTTTGTACTTCTCTATTTATTTTCTATGTAGGTAGTCGTGATATACTAAGATAGCTACTTCGGGCAGTTGTAGCAAATTAATTCAGCAGCGTGGTTTAAAGGTTTATTGCTATTTTTCTTTTTTTCTAAAGTGACGTTTGCCACTTGAACACTCTTGCGCACAGGTACACGATTTAATAGAGGAAAACCAGTTAAGTACTAATGTTTACGTAGTCATTGGCCTACGACATGCCGCCTACGCTGATATTTTAATGTAAACTTACTATCGTTCACGACTTCCCCTGTATGAAAATCAATCCACTGGAATCAAATAGATTTTATAGGATTTGGCTAGGAAAGTGGAACAAACTCGCATTTAGAATATTAGTTACGATTAGCTAGGATTGATAATTTGATTCGAAAATGAAGTCATTAAAATAGAAGATTCCACTAGAATGACTGAAACTAATCCCCTTGTCAATTAAATAACTCGAGAACTAGAGCTTTGACGTCATCCAGAAAATAGGTTCATCGTCTACGATCTAGTTTCGTGATTAGCCATTCTCTCTGCTCTCAAACGGATAATTATTGTGATACTATTTTAGATACATTTTCACAGAACCCGCCGACAAGCGTGTCAACATAAATATCCACGTCGTATCGTCGCACCGTCTAGCGAAGCGACGGCGACCGCTCCCGAGTTCCCGACCATTGTCCTCACTCCAATTCCGTATGAACCTTCATAAGCTTTGTTTAGCATCGATATCAACCGTATTATAAGACCAACATCAAAATAACACGATTTTATGTGTCATTAACTCAAGCCAAAACAACGTTGGCTCAACTCTGTGACACCAACGCGACAAAATACAATACCACCAAAGTGAACCGCTATGTAAACAATCTCTGGTGTATCGAAATGGTTCGGCCAGAATGTTGGCGTGCTTGCCAAATGTTGGTGGTGACGTAGGCTGGCACCAGTTGGCACGTAGCGGCCAGTTTCAGTGGCAACCGCGCGTGCGCCGGCCGGACCGCCCTCCAGTTTTCCCGCCTAAGCGACCGCGAGTGACATTTGATTTTTTTTCAAAATCGATTTACCGCGTTCGAAACAGTTTGGAATACCACAGTGGTTTAATAAAAACAGCCAGTGTTGTACAAGTGATTATGATCAAGTTTAATCGATCCATCGATACTGTCTATGACTGGATACGATTGATTCGTTTTCACTAGTGTCCGGTTTCCTCATTCGCGGAAGATTTTGCACGGACGCCATGGTAATATATCTTTCATTTATTTGTGAATGCATTAGAGTTAAATCTAGTCGTAAATCTGGCTTACCGACATCGGCTGGTGCAAAGACCTTAAGCCTTAATACTTATTTATAAGTTTTATTAGTTGTGCGACCAACTGGGCGATGCATGCAGATTTTATTGGAATCGTCAACAAGTTGATGACACGTTAGTGTGACGTTTAAAAAGTCTACGAGTTTTTATTTGATTTATAAACAAATATAAAACATATTAAACTATATTCTGCCATTGAGCTATCTATTTGGGACCTAATAAACTTTACTGTAACACGCGATTTATGTTTCATTCAATGTTACGGTCGTTTACATATCGAAATGATACCAATATCGAAACTACTGAAATGAAAAATCGACATTGTCTATGTTACTTTCGCGAATTCTCCTAATAATGCCAAAATTTGCATCTGTATTAACCACTACGTTAATCTAGGCTTCAACCAATAGCATTGGATCTTTCGTATTAAATCTTCCTCAAACATTTTTACCTTCTTTGATCCGATCCGGCCTGTCCCTTGCTGCCCTCCCCCAGCGAGGTCCTTGTTTATTTATTAGTCCTGATGGGAGAACCCGAGGTCCGTACCCCACAGGAGGCTTATCATGTTGTTGTTTAGTTTCTAATTTAATGCCCTGGCTGGAGCCTTAATTTATTGAGGCATCCACAGGATAGCCCGTTGCAGCTGACAACCTCCTAGGTTGACCTGCGAGATGCAAATATTATAAACAAAACACCTACAAAAATTGCAACCATTGTACTTTTTTTATTAACATAGTTCTATGTTTGTCTCACAGTCCCTATCGGGAAGGTTCTTATTCAAATCAAAGATCCTGCATGAGAATTTTGTTTGAATAAGAAAACAAATTAATTCTCCTTTTGGGATGAATTCTGGTTGCGACCCTATAAAGTGATTTAAGGCATTGCAATCCAACCCCTTTTTTACTGAACCGCTATTAAAACACGAAACATATACACACAACTCAAAACCATCGAAAGTTCAGCAGGAAATTAGGCTTCACAGGTACCAAAAGTTAAAGAAAACCCATACCTTTACCGCCATTGCGTAAAACAAACACAGAAAAGATCTTTGTTCCTCTCTTTTAACAACTAAACATATTGTAGATCAAACGCGGGCAGATAAAGTCCGTCAAATAATTTATTGCTCTGTATCTGAAGAGATAGTGAGTGATTTACTTTGCAATGAGCGTGAATACGTATTTTATTACCCTCTAATCCCTACGTGATAGAATCGATGTATAAATCAGTAACGCATCACTTTAATCGATGTTTAAATCAAATATTATCGATGGACTTCCCTAGTTTAGACGGTGCGTATTGAACGTAATTTTTTTTTTTAAATTAAGAATGAACGACGTTCATTTATTTTTGAATCGTGTTTTGTTTTGAACTCCATTGTTAGAGATTTTGTAGAATTTTGTTATTTGAATTAAATAAAATGAATTCAATTTAAGTTTAACTGTTATGTATTGTAAACTCTCGTAATGGTTATCCAGATGTTATTTTATATTTTGTGCCTGTTCTATTATAGATAAGTTACCAAAAGGTTTTAACTGATGGCCGTAGTCACATCACATCATGATTATTTATTTATTGGGGACAAAAGGCAATGCTACAAAATACAGAGAAATACTTAAACTATTTAGAAATATTAAACATATAATCCACATTGTGTGTCCACGATTTAACTACAGGTCAAAAGAAGTGCTGAAGACAAGTGATAAAAAATAAAAATAAAACAAATCGCCGCGTTACTTGGCTTAATTTAACTTAAATTACTTGCTATACAAAATATCCAGAGCCATTTTATTAAATAATTGCTTCATCATCGTCATCAGCATTTCAGCCGAAAGACGTCCACTGCTGGACTTAGGCCTCCCCCAAGGGGGGTTTTGCCATAATCGCCACGCTTGGGAGGCGGGTTGGCAATCGCAGTATGGTGGTAAAATGCATAGAGAACGCTGCTGACCATTCTCTAGTAAGTCCTTTAGTCGCCTTCTACGATACCCACGGGAAGAAATGAGATTGCTTAGAAAGACAAAATATATCCATTTTTATAAAATGCGTGTTGTAAGGAATCAACAAGGCGACGAAGTGGTGCACGTTCCCCAGCGTTAGTCCTGCATATGTCTGTATGGAACAGTTGAGGCACGCGCACTCCCTTCGAATAACACTTCTGGGTACCTACCTTGTAACACAATTCGTTTGTAAGGTCAATACAGTCAAATCTGTCGCCTAGATCCCAAATTCAGAATGCCATACCTTTTCAAAAGCTGCACGTAAGGAACCTTTGATTGGGAGCACTTCTTTTGTATTTGTCGTAGAAAGGGTTCCAGATCGGGACGGCATATTCGGTGTAGCTGGGATCGTACCAAAGTATTTTAAAGCAGTAAGAACGTAGAGGGCTGCACAAAGTCACGTGACGATATCATGACGAAACCATACATCTGGAACGCCTTGTTTAATATATTGTCAACGTGTTTGTCTAAGTGCGTACTGGCATCGAGTGTAACACCCAAGTCATGAACAAAACTAACTTTATTTAAGAGTTTGTTATTCATTGAATAATACAAAAATATTTTAATTCTCTTTTTGGTAAATGAGATGGTATGACATTTGGGTAGACTGAGAAATAGCTTATTATTGTTACAGTATGTATATAATCTATCTAGGTCCATTTTAAGATGTAGACAGTCTGGTATATTCTTTAAAGATCTGTACATTTTTATATCATCCGCATACATTTAAAACTTTGAGTTGATAAAACATTGTTTAATGTCATTAATAAATATTATGAAGAGAAGAGGGCATAAAATGGATCCCTGTGGTACGCCAGATGTAGCAACTATAGGGTCTGACTCGTTACCATTAACAACAATGTTTTGGGCCCTGTTATAAATATATGAAACAAACCATCTAAATAAATTACCACGTATTCCGTTGAAAGCTATTTTTTCTAAAAGTAATGTTCTATCCACCTCATCAAAAGCCTTCTGAAAGTGCATGTACACAGCGTCCACTTTTTGGTCTAATTTTGCAAAAAAGTAGGTAGTTGGTAAATACTAACAGATTAGTTGCGGTTAAACGATGTTTGCAACACGCTCACGTAAAATAAGCCGAATAATGTGGGGGTATACGGCGCCATGCACAAGAAGCTCAAAAATATTAGACAACGTAGAGAGGATAGAGATGGGGCGATAATTCTCCACATTGTTGTCGTGTCACCAGTCTTATAAACAGGGGTTATAAACGCACGTTTCCAAGTTGCAGGGAAAACACCCGCACGCAAACATTTATTAAAATTATGTGTAATGCAGTACACAGGCTATCATGTGTTATGAAAAAGCTGCGTGGTAAGCTGTCAGTTCCGGCCCCTTTAGAGGAATCTAAAGATTTTAAGGCTCCGCGCACAGCTTCCGTGGGTAGACAGACTTCGGATATACAAGACGAGTTATTTGCATAGCGACCAGATTCTGATGTGATCATTACACTCGATGATGAAAAAATAGGTCTCTCCCAAGTGGCGTAACAAGACTGGATCATTGCTTGTTGTTGTAATTTACTCTTATCCAACATTTCAGTTTTATTGAAAATCTGTGCGTTCACATGTAACCTGCGCCAATACACAAAATAGCAAATGAAGTTATTATAAATTACGTCCATTATAAAGAGAGACGGCACTATCTGCCTCTCGCTCGCTCCTTCGTCATCTGTCATTGATTATCTAAAAATAAGATGCTCTGGAGTGTGGGAATTCTAGAATTTTTTGAAACATTCGAATTGATAGACACGCACCAATGTTAAAATAATGCTGATTGAATGGATCTGTTTAGGTTTATTCGGTAACAGCTTGTGATTCTAAACAGACACATAAGAAGAAACTAATTTTAATTTTGAGTTAAAATATAAGGAATGTATCGTCTGATTGACGGTAGAACCCTCGATCCTTCTCTAGAGTTTTTTACTGCCTTCCTAACTTACGTATAGCTATTTCAAGGTTTGCTTCTAATATGTAAATAATATATAAATAGTGCACTGTTAAATACAGATTTAGACAATTAATATTACAGAGTCAACTACCTAATAGTAATTTACCTTAGTTTTTCGAAAGTATTAGTTTAACTACGATGCTTAAATGTTTTTGTTGTATTCTGAACGTTTGTGAAACAAAAACAGTGCGCTAACAATCTTGCTGTTCGTTTCCCAAAGGGCAGTTCTAACTGGTTGTTGGGGCTATGCTTAGGGGAAGCCTATATCCAGCTGTAGACGTTTTTCAACTGAAATGATGATGAGTAGCATAATCAGCGTGTAATGTTCCCACTGCTGGGACATAGGCCTATATGATAAAGGATGAGCCATAGACTGCCACGCTCGAGTTTTGTGCGGGTTCGCGTTTGCCTTTGAATTTTTGGTTCTAGGACATGCCGGTTTCTCCAACATGTTTTCCTTCACCGTTTTGGGAGCATCGGTAAATAAATTATTTACACAAAATATAACACCTGATTGGATTCGAACCGTAACTCGTAAGTCGGGGGTGTACCACCGGGCCACCACTGCTCCTCTGATCATCATCAAAGGAGCAGTAAAAACAATATTAATATTTAAAAACAATATAGTCCTATGACTATATTATTATTTCAGATGATGACGAATATTGTTTTTCTATTACTTCAAGATATGCAGTATTGCAGTAACCCAAGGTAAGGTACGCTTGAATGCAGATTGTGAGTTACACGGTACCTTTTCTTGTTCCCCCTACAAACGATTAGATCGGTAAATTACCCAATTTAATATTGTTGGCTGAATGTGGGTTACACAAACGCATCAGTGATAGCAGCGCCATCTGGTGTTGCGTTCCGTCACTCTTTGATCTCGAAACGACGCGATCCGCCGATTTTATGAGCGAATCGAGAATCGATGTAATATTATCGATATGTTATGCGCAACACTGTTTGTTGAGATAACGTGTGTTTTAAGATCTGTTTAAATATTTAGTTAATTATTTGCCTCGTGAATTTCATGGTGGAATCACTTTAAAGCAGTACAATATTCTCATTTTTTTAATAAAGTTTGTTGAAATTTTATTCAGTTAAGCTCTCTGGTATTAAACCAAGCCCAAAGAATTAAGGTTAGAGTTCACACTTGTAAAAATCTTACCTTTCGTCGTATGCTGAACTAATACGATTCGCGACTGCAGAAATGATATACGTCCTACTGAATAATAATCAGCATATTCCCATCAATCGATTAATCAAGTGTTTTCAATTTTCGAAATACCCAAAAAAATAAAAATGGATTAGGGTCGCCTGCTGCGCTTCCACCGTAAGCCACGTTTTACCTTAGTTAAAGTTTATTTTCCTCATGCGTCAATAAATTACGGTAAACAAAATATACGCAAAAAGAAGAAAAGACCAGTGAAAAATTAAATAATAAAAAAACACGTGGGTAACCAAATGAGACAGTTAGGTATGTTTATTATACTGTAACATTCAAATAATTCAGTATTATTTATTAACTCGACGAACTGAAATAGAGTTTAGTTACAGTTGTCTGGTTTGTCGGACTGTCGTTATGGGTCAGATTGCCAGGCCCTAATATACTGACAGTATTTTAGAGGCTGGCAATCTGACCTTTATCAAATATATTTAAGGGGGAAGCGGCAAGGTGCAGGGTAGCCTGCGAAATTCAATTTTTCTTACATCATCATCATTTCAGCCGAAATATGTCCACTGCTGGACATAGGCCCTAAGCTCCACCACTTCGGTTCCGGTTCTGTGCTCCCCGTATCCAGCGGATTCCTGCGGCCTTCACAAGGTCATCGGTACACCTTGTGGGAGGCCTTCCAACTCAATTTTCTTACGTTTTTTTGCAAGTCTGTGTCAGGCTCAATGTTGAACAAAACACTTATGATTCGTGACCGTAACACCTATCACTTTCCACCTGACGCAGGTCCTCATCGGACACGACTGTTTCGGGAGGTTCCTATTTCACATAAGGCGGGAGAACGCCCGGTTGTTTTCAAAGATCGCTCTAAGGACACGGTGGAACATACGGTGGAGGTCTGCCCGGCCTGGGCGAGCACCGCCGTGTCCTCGTGGAGGCGATCGGCGGCGGCGATCTCTTGCGTCCGGCCCTGGGCCAGATCATGGTACGGTGCGAGAGTGCATGGGTAGCCGTCACCAACTTCAGCGAAGCAGTAATGCTTGCGAAGGGAGAGGCGGTGCACGTGAGGGAGAGGTAGTATATGCGCCCTCATGGCCTTAGTCGCCGCAGGAGACATCCAGGGCGTCGGAAATCCCAGGCTGATTCCCGGCCACCTTAGGTGCAGGCTGCGGACGGCGAATAATGTGTAGCTCGCTGTCCGGTAAGGAACAAGCCCGGGTCGTCGGCGCGTTGTGTTCCACGCGCGCCTCAAAGATATGCCAGCACCAACTGGTGGGGTTCGCAAGGGCCGATACCCGCCAGAGGTGCAGGTTGTTCGAAAGAGATACCGTGGCCTCTGGCACACAGGCAACTGAGGGAACACGGGTAGATTTTAGTCAGTAAAAGTCTGACACGCCCTCCTGCTCCACCCAGAGCGGGAGAAGTTGTTTGATGACTTCCCAAACTAAAAAAAAAACGAAACACGTATGGATTTAGAATTATTGTCATTAAAACCAATACAATCCAAGTTCAATTATTTTTATTTTATTTTTATTTTTTATTGAGAGGAACAGCAAACAGTTACATTATATGGACTTACAACTAGTTTAACAAAAAAGCAATTTGGTTATAAAGTAACCCACAACGCTGTCCACAAGTAGGCATAGTAGTTTAAGAAAAAAAAAGAGCTAATCGCTAGGAACATTAATAGCAGTACGTGTGGCAAATACTTAAATAAAAGTTAAATGATAAAAAAGACTATTAGGAAAGAAATTAAATAAGAAGTATATAAAAATAAAGTAGAATAATTTGTTCAAAGTTAAAGCAAAAATATAACTAAAATATACAATATTACTATATTAAGGAGCACTTGATGTGATATCTAATAGGGAATGGCGAATGAGGCTTTTAAATGTACTTATTGTGCAATTAAAGATATCTATGTTAACAAAGGTACTGTTGTATGTGTCAACCATACGGCGGATAGGTGAGCGCAGGCCTGAGTTAGTTCGGCAAGTGTTCAAAGCGAAAAGAGTACCTGCGCGTACCCGCCGCCTGTGAATGGTTCGAGGTACGGCATAGCAAATCATACTGGTCAGATTTGTACAGTTAAACTTGTTTCTAACAATTTTATATAATACTGTGGCTTCGAGGTAATTCCTTCTAGAGCTAAGGGGCAGGAGCTTGTACTTGCTGAGTAATTGAGAGTATGATAAGTAGGATTTGTGGCATCTGTAGTGCATAGCACGCAAGAATTTGTATTGTACTTTTTCAACCATTTCAGAGTATATTTTGTAGAAAGGATTCCATACTGACACTGCATATTCTAGCTGTGAACGAACAAGCGCTTTATATAAGCATAAATATGACGAGGTTCTCTTGAAGTCAAGGGTGGATCGCATGATAAAACCAAATAGCTGGAAAGCCTTGCTGACAATTTTGTTAATGTGTGAGTCTAGGCACAGTTTAGAGTCAAATATAACGCCGAGGTCGCGAATTAAATTCAGTTGAGATAGAGGCACGTGACAAAGGGTATAGGCGAAATTAATAATATGCTTATTTTTACTAAAGGTAAGGTAGCTGCACTTCGGTAAACTTAGTTTTAATTTGTTACTGTGGCAGTAGTCTGTAAGTCTATCAAGGTCTTGCTGGACTAAAATGCAATCATCGACAGTTTTGATGGACTTGTAGACCTTCAGATCATCGGCGTATAATAAAAATTCAGTGTTGCGGAAACAGTCACCTATGTCATTAATAAATATGTTAAATAAGAGTGGCCCGAGGATGGAGCCTTGTGGGACACCAGATGTGACTTCGATAACACTTGATCTGTAACCATTGATTACTACCCTTTGACAGCGGTTCGAAATATACGAAGCAAACCACCGTAGCAAATTGCCACGAATTCCGTTAAAGGCAATTTTATTAAGCAGCAGCTCATGGTCCACCTTGTCAAAGGCCTTGCAAAAATCTGTATAGACAGCGTCTACTTGCAGGCCCTTGTCAAAACTATCAAACAAGAAGCTGGAGAAAGACAGGAGGTTAGTGGTAGTAGACCGCTGTTGAACGAAGCCGTGTTGCTGTTGTATAATGAGATTATGTAAGGATGGATATATTTCGTTATGGACGAGTTTCTCAAAAACCTTTGACAAAGTGGAGAGGATCGAGATTGGACGGTAGTTCTCCACATAACCCTTCGACCCTCCCTTGTGTACGGGTGTGATGTTTGCGCGCTTCCACTCTTTTGGAAATACTCCTTCAGTGACGCACTTATTATAAATTATGACTAACGGTTTGCAGATGTAGGTAGCAGTGTAGCGTAGAAAATAAGCAGGTATGCCGTCAGGTCCTGGACCTTTGGAAGGATCCAGAGACTTGAGTTCTTTTATGATCTTGTTTTCGTCAAAGCATAAGCTAGAGATAATATCACAACTTGAGGAAGTTTCCGCGGGCGGTTGCCACTGTGACAAGAGTGGCGACGCAGGTTCATGAACGGAGTGGAAGAAATTCGAAAACATATCGCAGATTACTTCTGGTTCACTGGATTGAGTGTCTTTGTAGTGAACTTTTGCTGGGATGCACGGTTTATCTTTTCGGTTTGAGACATATGTCCAGAAGTGTTTGACATTTGAGTGCAGGCTATCTTCTACCGAGTTCATATACTTAGAAAAGCATTTTCCGCACATTTCCCCAAAACTGGCTCCAAGTGTTTTGAATACTTCGTAATCCGATATATTTCCATACTTCTTCCACTTGATCCAGGCCCTCTGTTTCTTTTTAAATATGTTTATCAAAGGACGCGAGAACCAGACTGGATAATTGGAAGATCTCGAACAGGTTAGGGGAGTGTGTAGCTTGATAATCTGGTCTAGTTTGTCATAGAACAATGATAAAGCATCTTCAGATTTTTCGTGTGTAAGAAGTTCCGGCCAATCGGTTCTCTGTAGCATGTCATTAATTTTTTCGTAGTCGGCCTTATAGAAATTGTATTTTTGTATAGATTTCCTGTCTAGGGAGGGATTTTTAATTGTTATATTTATGTCACAAACAAATGGAGGGTGATAAACGTCAGCAGGTAGCAAGGGAGATGACTCTTGTTGCACACAACAGGGTAAGTTGGATATTAAAAGGTCTAATATTTTGCCTTTGGAGTTAAGTGTGCAGTTGTACTGAGAGGCACTTAGAAGGGATATAAAATTATTAAGATACTCACAAGACGCAGTTGAACCAGAGCACAAGGGTGAGCTAATCGGGGTATTATGGGTAGCAGACATGTGCCACGTAGCTTCTGGGACATTATAATCACCAGCTACACAGAAGAAATCGATATTAGGATTACACAAAGCTTTATAAAGTGATTCGAAGTGCTTTTCATATACAGGTGGGGGAGTTTTAGAAGGTATGTATGCAGCAGCCACAACGTGACGCTTTAGTTTTTTACCACTAGGTATTTCAACAGCAATTTGTTCTATGTAGTTATGCAGTGGGGTAGCGTTACTGGAAGTGTTTAAGTCTATTTCAAAGGGGCGGAGGATTTTAAGTACAGCAACTAGAACACCACCACCCTCCAGTTTATTAGTGCTGGCCCGATCGCGATCACACCTGTACACAACGTAACGCTGGTCGATGAATTCATTATTATTTATTTCCGGCACTAGCCATGTTTCTGTCAGTATGATAATATCATATGTTCTGGTGAGAATATTCATAAATAAAGCATGCAGTTTTGTACGGATACCCCTACAGTTTTGATAGTATATGGTTAAGTGTTTGTCAAGCTCTGGTAATGATAGAATATCCAAATGTACAAACATTGTGTGTTTAATAGAAGGACGCTAAGAGAATAATAGATGCCAAGCAAAACTAATGATAAAACGGATTTTAAGATGCTAACGAATGAATTTAAACGCAAGAAACAGCAAGACAAGCTCATGTCAGATAGAGGTAGTAACACAGTTTTACAATAATAACAGTACAGCCCTAAAAGTATTTTTGCTACAGTTTTGAGTACCACAAGTAACAGTTTTGAGATCAAATGTTTCAAGAGTAAACAGACGAAACTTAAAAAATATAATAAAATTAGAAATATTTTAAAGAGTAATAACCGCTTAAAACTAAAGCAATGCAGAACAAGCAAGTTACAATTATAAAATTCAACGCATAACGAGTACAAAAAAGAAAAGTTAAGAAATACAAACATAATAAAAATACTATGACCAAAATGTGTGAGATTTCGTGTACCAAATGAGATCTTAAAGTATAACCTATCGTTACAATCACTGAGCGGGATTTTGAGTACTGACCGACGGGATTTTGTCACCGCTTTTAATTTTTCGGACGTCGTCCAGTGTGCGAACTGCAAACGAAGCCATGCCATCACGTTCGCGTACAAGTATTGTTGAGTTTTTAACCCAAACATACTTGAAATCGTGCTGTTTAGCGGCTTCCTTGCAATCCCGAAACAACTGTTTTGTTTTCAGGGTGAGATGTTCATTTAGGTATATTCTAATCGATGACCCTGAAATACCGATTTGATCGGACTTGAGTTCCTTGGCCAGACGGTATGCGCTCAGGACGTTATCACGTATAATTCTTGTACAGAATTTAACAATTATGTTCTTGGGTCTATTGCTGGTTTGCTGAGCGTGTTGTACTCGATGGATAGAGATAATATCTTTCTGTAGTATTGGAAACTTGACGGCAGTGCCCAATTGTTCCATCATGCGGATTAAGTCTTCACCGCGCCTTTCAGGGACATTGCAGATTTCAATATTGCAGTTTCTAGCTTGCTGCTCTAAGGAATCAATTTTAAACTCAAGGTTTCTAATTAAGCTTTGGGATTGGTCAGAGCTGTGACGGGAGATGATCTCAAGACGTTTCTGAAGGTCTATTTGCTCAGCTGCCTGAAACTGCACGGACGATTTTAATTCGGAAACATCATGAGCCACTGTACTAACTTGTTCATTTAAGCTGTTGTGTGCGCTACGGAGGGAGTTCATTTCCTGCTTCATATCAGTTATGCTACACTGCATACTGTCATTGAATTTCGTCATGCTGATTTCCATTTCTTCACGCCAGCCACGCAGCGTGGTCGTGATATCAGCTGTGAACTTGGCCATGGCGTGGTCCATGTCAGTCCGCCAACCTTTGAGTGTTTTATTTAGTTCCTCCAATCCAATTAAGCCCATTTAATGCGTTTTCACAAAATAGTAATTCAATCAGGTCAACTAGCTTCATCATACTGACTGACCGACTCTGAAAATTCAAAAGTGCCCGTAATTGGATATACTGAAATAAATCCTTTCAGTTTGAATATATCCGAGACTGCCAAGTTAAAAGTCACTACCGTATAATATGTGGCATGTAGACATCGTGTCATATTGTCAGCAGTGACCTGACCGCCGTGTATTTACAAAACATGGTGTCGGTCGCATAGTTGTACCGGTTAGCTGCTGCTACGTGACGTCATAGTATTGTATGTCAGGTTGTCAATGTATTAGTTCGTATTAGATTTAAAAATGACGGTGTTGGAGTGGAGCATCTGTATAATAATACTAGCTTCTGCTCGCGACTTCGTCGCGTCAAATCTCTTGCTCCCCCGACCCACCCCGTCGCGTGGTGTTTTAGCCTATAGCCTTCCTCGATAAATGGGCTATCCAACACTGAAAGAATTTTTCAAATCGGAACAGTAGTTCCTGAGATTAGCGCGTTCAAGAAAACAAACTCTTCAGCTTCATAATATTATATTAATAAACTATAGATTAGTATTATAGATACGTGAAGCAAAAACTGTGTGCCTCTTTTTACTAAAACTACGGACGGAGGAGTAAGAAATATAGGAACAGTTTATAAAATACTGAGAACATTTGCAGAAAGGTAATATTTTTTTAAGATATAATAATGCATTAGAAATACATAAAGTTTTAAACGAATTATGGTCGGATTCGAAATTCGACCAAGATTCATTTAAAATTTAATGTAAACTAGTAAAAAAATTAACAAATTCCACGTAATCTGTTGGAAACGAATTCACAGAAGTCAATCATGAAAACTGGGGCCCAAATCTGCTAATATTATAAATTCGTCATTCCAACACGATCCCATTGTCATTTTCTAAAAGTTCGTAATTGCTTAATTCATAATGGTCGATCAGTAGTCGGTCAATGGTCTCGTAATAGAATTGTGTTATAATAGCATTGTCGTATTGCCATTAATATAAAACCCGTTAGTAGAAATGATTTTCGAAGAAATACTACTAAATTTGAACATTTATTCATGCCAGATTTTATTTATGTGTATATATTTTTATATACTATTTTAGGAACTGCCAAAATTTTAGCATATTACCGCCTAAGTCAGTCTTTCATTTGTCATTATGTACGAGATTACCAATGAATGCCATTTCTTTCAATAGAGTGTCAGTGGCTGACCATTGGAAAGTCATAATGACGCCATTATAATAGTAGATTAACGAACTGGTCAAAATTAAACTAAATAAATTATGAAATCAATGATAGACTATTCTGACATTATTGTAATAGCAGACTTGAGGCCCTGATCAGAGATTTGATTTATCATCATTTATTTCAGTTCGGAATTGTCACCTTCTTCAGCTGGTCTATTCTGTAAAAATGTGAACTGAGCTTGAAGTAAGCTGTCATTCCTACTTGTGCTGGGGATTGATGTTATTGACAGTTCACTTCAACTATACAAACTTCATACAATTATTATTCGACAGCTAAATTCAAAATTTAATGTTTGATATCTTGGCGATGGAACTTTGGGAGGAGATGTAGAAACGGTTCTAAATGACTTAAAATCCTTAAAAAATAACTTCATTCGATTGGCCTTGATCTTAACCTTTCGAAATGTGAACTTTACATAACAGACAGTACTGACAGACATCTGACACTTACGAAATTTAACGCAATAGCTTCAGATATTAAAATAATTGAAAAAAGCTAGAGAGCTTTTTCAATTATTGTTATTTTTTTCTTTGAGAATTCTTTTCCCGTTTTTATTGAGGAAAAAATTCGAAAAATTTTGAAAAACCTCAAGCGGCGAAAATATGACAACCTAATTGGTAATTATATTTTTAAGGCGTTTGGGGTTGGAACCCTCGGGCCGTGGGGACCGCGCTCATGGTCTCTTCCATGAAATCTCGAAAAGGCTGGTTGACACTTCCCGTGACCAAAGAGCTGGTTTGTTGTACCGTGACCAGCGGCTAAGCATTGCCATACAACGTGGTAATGCTGCCAGTCTCTTGGGAACATTACCAGTCGACAGTGATGAGGATGAATTTTTTGACGCCATTTTTGAATTTGTGAATAAGTTTAGTTAACTTAGTATTATTATTATTATTTATTTATATTTAAAAACGAATAGAAAGAAACTAAATATATTGACAATCACAACCACGGTGATATTTTTACTTATAACATCGGCTGAGCTTCGTGTCATGTCTACACAGTCTTCACGTGTTCCTCGTCCAAAGATATTACCTGACTTTTAGAAACCCAATTTAAACCAAGGTGTTAGCTCAGACACTTTCAGACTTCTGTCGCGTATAGCACGCCGTACTGAAACGACCGGATGAGCGCCTGCGCATTGTTTACAGTCGATCGCTAAATGCGACCGTGTTAATGTGTTCCTACTTGTTAATGTCACTATGTTTGTGTGTGTGTTGGTATATATTGGTGGAAGTTGTAGGGTGGGTATCGCACCATGTTTGTGTCGTATTATTATGAGTATGATAAATGTGGCTCATCCAGGATCCATCTGGAGTTCCCCGGTATCAGGATATTTACTTGCTTAGGCTCTCAAGTATTCTTCGAATTGAGAATGATTGAAAGTACATTGATGGCTGGGCTCTTTTCTTTGCTACTTACGCCAATGGTACTACGTTCTGAGAAACGTGTTTTGTACAGACACACTGATAACAAAAAAAAAAAAAAAAAAAAAAAACTATATAAGCGCATTTTTTTTAGTTAATTTACACATTTTTATCTTATTTTCGCTACGACACTTTTTTAAATGACGCAGCATCATGAGATAAGGGTTTTTTGGCTTCGTGCAGGACTAAGTTATTATCTTTTAAAAATCAAAATCAAAATATTTTATTTTATGTAAACCTGCATTGGCACTTATGAAACGTCAGAAACTAGGTGCACGATTCCAATTTATTATTTGTTACACATATTGTGTAGTTAAGTTTGTTATATTCCTGTGCGAGTCTTACTTACTTTTTCTTTCTTCTTTCTTTTCTCCCACGGCAGTACCACCACTTCATCCTATGGTTCTCTCTTCTCTCATATTTTCTTTTACAGTCTTATCGTGACTCTGATAAAAGCTCTCACCCTGAAGCTTTGCTTGCATGCACAATTTTCAAATTCAAATAATATGAATACTCGTGCAATATACCTTATACTGCGAACAATGTGCGCCTATGTAGCTCTAATTGTTTAGTTCTTGTAGTGTTCTGGATTTAGGTCTACTGGACACAGTTTTTATTTTTTCCTCTTGTCTCTAATTTTCATTATGTCAATGTCATGCATGCCTGTTATTTGCACGGTTACTGAAATACCGATTTTATATGTTAGTTTATTTGAAATGCAAGTGACAGTGCTGTTGGTGTGCTTATTATAAGTACATTGTTATTACAAGAGTAATATCCAGCTTAATGCCACTGATCTTGCGCCTAGGGGTGCCAGGTGTACATCTAGTACTCACAGGTGTTAAGAAGTTATAGCTGAGCTGTTTATTAGTTTGTACTGGTCATTAACTCTGGAACGACTGTTTGTAGACGTAATGGTCTAATTAAGTGTAGCATCTTATGTGGCCGTGTGTTGGGAAAATAAATGGATTTTTGATTCATCTAAAAGTACGTTTTGAACTTTTTAAAGAAAGTAACAGGTATCGTCGTTGGCATATGAGCGCGTAATTTACGGTGTCCCCGTTCTTTTCGGTAAGAAGTTTGAGTTCCTATGGTCAGATGTTGAGACCTTCTCTCAGCAGGTCATTTTGGCTCTTTGTGTGGATGTGGACTTTATTTCTGGCATATTCCTGTTTGCTCTGAACACCAATTAGCTTGTCAAACGAGGTACCTATTTACAGCTAGATTCTGTAAGCGGTGTATGCAGTAAAGGCTATTTTTGCAGACGAAATTTTACGCGGGATTCCTGGCATCTAAGTATAGTAAATCCGTCAAAATGGTTGTAATTGTAACGAAGTTCGCACAATAAGCTTTGTTTGAAAGCTGGAGGTTTAGACTTCTATGATTTAGCACCTATTAGGGCAACGTACGACTTGTATACCTATTTGTGCCTGCAGACGTTCTAATTTTACCTTCAGTGTGCGTAGTGATACTGAAACGCTCCAATGGTTTTGTGTCGTGTGGTTTGCGTTTCATCCGGAGAAGCTGAAGATATTTCTTGTTTGGCTGAGTTCACTGTCAACCCTCACTGAGAATTTAACAGCTAGGAAATTCACACTTTGATGTACTTGTGTCCATGCAAAATCAGCCTATAATGCTCCCTCTGCTGGAAAACAGGTCTCTCTCATAGAGGATGTCCATATCACATATCTTTGATTTTTTAGTTTTAGGACATGCCGGTTTCGTCACTGTGTTCTTTCACCGCTTTGAGAGCAGTGGTGATGAAATAATTTACACAAAGTAAAGCTCTTGTCTGGGTTCGAACCTATGACCCACAACGTGTAAGTCGTGGCTGTTACCACTAGACCACCACTGCTCTCTCTCAAGTCAAGATCAGGATTCATATTGCCATATTTGCCATTACGATAACACAGACTCAGGCAATAACAAAAAATATAATGTTATACTCGAGTTAAATTTGCTTCAAATATGAATGTAGTACTGCCAATACTTGAGTTAATCTGACACACTCTAGGCACTCAATTCATCTACCACTATTGCTGACTGGCTACAGCCACCGAGACCCAGAAATATAGAAAGTAATTTCTTAATTTCTGGGTCTCTGTAACACGTTCTGTTTCTTTTTCTTTGTTCTTTCTTTTCTTTCTGGGTATGTGTAACTTGTAAGTCTAAAAAATATAGTATTTGTATTTACCTCATTAAAATCCGGGCACAATTCGTTCCGGCTACAGTTATTTTACGCTATATTCCCGTACCTACATAGAATACAGATTTATGATTTTTTCATCCCGAACTATGCGTGGGAGTCGTGTATATAATTATGTTCCTATGTCCGCGTTGTCAATGTCGAGCGTTTGACATAAGTATAATTGGAATGAATCTGTGTTTCACTAAGAAATCGTTCTGAAATCATCAGCAGCAGGAGTATATCTAATGGGGACAGTTGGTTTACTCTAGTTTTAATCTAATTTGAATATTAATGAATTCGATTCTAATTATATAACATCTATTAATTGTACGAAATGTATGACTCTTACGCAATATTTCGAATCAATATAGAACTTGCCGATGTTAGAAGTAATATAGTGGTATACGGGATTTAATGGAACAGTTTTTTTCATCTCATATCTCATAATTAGATTCTTCATAAGGATTAAAATCATTACGGAAATGGCCTGACAGTGTACCATGATAACTTTGAGTTTATTTATCTTTTATAACTACCACCACCTGGTCTATTGTCTAAAAATCTCACCGTGCAGACTTAGTTATGTGAGCTGTGCGTTTCACCTGATACTGGGGTATTTACACTATTGACACTTAAGGTTCCACGATGAGGTTTTTACAGAAGACCAGAGCTGGTCTTTCATTTGTCATCCAGTGATAGACATATATTTCTTATTTTATGTAAACGAGGTGAATCATTCAGTGACTACACTACGACACTTTTAGCTTTCAGTCTGAAGCTCATTATTTAACGTTCGTTGTAAATAGGTACTAGTTTTTGTCATGTTTGATATTGTTAATCATTTCAAGTCTGCTCGTTCTCTACTATAAATCATGACTGTAATGTATGCATTTTCTGGTATCGTCCATGCAGATATAATTTTGCATCATTGATCATTATTTTTGCAGTCTGTATTCGCCAACCAGTGAGTTTAGGATTTTTCTCTTAGCTACTCAAGTATCCCCATAACGTCGGTAGTCTTTTACCCTCGACATACTTTGCACGAAATTGTGGTTGCAATGACGAGACTCGGTAAATGGACTAAAATCCGTTTTATCTGTACGTAAGATACCAATTATTTATGGGGTGCATATTTTTAAAGCTTTACGAGTATCTAATGGTACCAAACGTTTCGCCTGGGCAGTCATACTTATACCAATCTGCATCTGATTGTTGATGTGCTAATATTTTACTAGCGGTATATACGTTCATATATCTCGAAATAAGAGAAATGGAGATGCAACAATTTGTATCTAAAAAGTCCTAAATGACGCCTTTCAGTTTACTCACTCCAGCCAAGTTCAGTGACTAATGGATGATATAACTAGCTACAATACATACGAAGCTTTGTCACCAAACAAAAGATCTACTAATACAACGTTACACCGCTAGTTAGTAATGCCCTTGTCGACACGCCAACAGCGTCGCGCGCGCAGCTTACGACAACATCACTAACAAAGTGAAGAAGAGTAGTTTAACTTTGTTGCGTCTTCACAGCGTTCTACTTTTGAAAAGGAGTATTAGGTACTATCTTCTTGCTTTGCCTTCTATCTCGTTCTTTACTTTCTTCTTTATCAAATTATCTTGCACACGGACCATACTTCTTTTCCCAGACCTGTCCCATTGAGTGGTGATATACCTATTAGTTTTACTGGTCAATTAAGAATTTTGGTTCAGGTGAGCAAATTCAGTCTCTCTATTGGACTGTACATTTCCATGGGAAATTATCAGCTTGGTGGCATTTCATTTTGAAAAATGTATCGGAACTTTTTGTAAAAAATCCATCTAATCCTTCCTCCTCCTTACTTATGTAGGCATATAAATGTATTTTGTTGTTGTTTTAAATGGGTTTACATAGTAATCAGCCATAATGAATCGTAACTAGCGCGGTCTATTGAGTCAATAGCTGCTGCTATTAGAACTATTAAGAACCGTTTACTAGTTAGCCAAACTTGTAAACTTGATAGAGTGTTCAGACGGAACGTTTCGTGCGGGTAATGCAATTATGACGAAAACGAATGGCAAATGCTTCTGCAACAAATTAGGGGAATGAGCGTGAACAGTCCGGAGTCATTCAGCTTGACTGTGACCTTTCATACCTGAATCACTAATGTTTATGTACTTTTCGCCATATTTCAGAAGAAATAAAGTAGTTTGTGTCACAAAGGCCAATTCTTGTTTGTAAAAATGTTCAAAATCTAGTCGGAGTTTGACAACAACCTGTTAAAAATGTATGAAAACTCGAGGTATTTTTGGCAGATTGAGACAGATCAGACTGTGAACGTTCTTAAATTTATGAGAATGGCCCCTCTGGTTCTCTGCCTTTTGCATCACTCTGTCAGCTGCCTGGTGAAGGTAGTCAGGTATATCAAGCTTAGAGGACGCCTCACGCAGCTCCATCCCACTTTTTAACCGACTTCATGGCTTTTCCAATAACTATCATTTTTAACCGACTTCCGAAAAGAAGGTGAAAACAAAAAAAAAACATAAAGACGAACATATAACATGTTCGTCTTTTATAGGTTTTAATAGTGTTTTTCTTATGTTTTCTAAAGCCATTCAGACATTTGCGTATGTTCGTCATCATCTCCTGACGCTGAGCTGATGAAGGAAGGTAACTCTTAAACGGTTCGGAGTTAGGTGGAGGTTCGGGCATAACTCCCTCATATATAGACTGATTTGCAAAACTCTTTTTTGTTCGAAAGGGGTTTATTTCGAAATGATCCCTTTTAAATTTCATGTAGATCTGATGATGCGTTTCGGAGACAGACAACGGAACTCTTCGAAAAAAGACAGCAAATTAACCGCGATTGCTGCTATCGCATAAATATGCATTGTTTTGACCCCAAGAATTATGAAATTTAGAATTGGTGTGGGTGGGGTAGGTACTATAATTGAAAAGATAAAAATATTTTTTTTCTACAAAAAACAAAAACAACCGACTTCCGGAAAAACACTACAAAGTGAAAAATAATAGTTTTTGTTTTGGAAAAAGTTTTTAGATTATTCTTTAATACATACAGGAAAAGTTTTTATCCAGTGCGCAAATTTTTACCATGAATTCAGCATATCATTCTAGACCCCCTACCGCAGAAATTTTTCGCCGGTTATACAAAAAAAAATCCGCTGTTCCATACATTTTGACCGCGTAGGTATTGCACTTTTCTATGAAACAGCTGTTTTTTTTTTGTATAACCGGCGAAAAATTTCTGCGGTAGGGGGTCTAGAATGATATGCTGAATTCATGGTAAAAATTTGCGCACTGGATAAAAACTTATCCTGTATATCCTGACGAAACTGTAAACTTTTTACTACTAGATAACTAACGAATTGTGATAAGCAAAAATTGGCAGGCTTATCAATACAGATATTAAATTAATTTCTGACAACAATCCGCTTACGTAACATCTCTCAAACCTTGAACTTGACCTACTGCCTCTAACTGTACAGTATGCGGATACGCGAGGTGTTACATACGTAGTGGTCGGTGGGCACATCGGATGGCGCGACACGAATGTTATGATCCATCTGTCGGCACTCCATGACACATTGTTGTGCTATGCACGCCTTGCAGATTTTGGCATCTTTACGGCATTTGTACCTACGTGTAATTTAACAAATGAACTGTTTAGTGCAGCTTTGGGTCACAGATTTTTTGTTGTTTTTTTATTCCCTGGTTAAGGTATTTAAAGTCAGTGTTTAATGTACTTACCTATAGTTTTTGAGCTGGCATACTTAAGCTTTATGCTGGCATACCTAAGCTTTATGCTTAGGTATGCCAGCTTCTCAAAACCATCGAAGAGAAATGTCAGCGATTTATTTACCAAAAAAATAAAAAAATAATCAGTGCGCAAACTTTAAACATACTTAGAAAAAAAAAATCGTTTTTAAATACAAATTCTGTACTATAGGTACATTTTAACCACATGGGTACTTAATCTCACTTTTCTAAAAAACGGCTGAGTTTTGTTGTGATAAGTGATAAAAAAATAAGTTAGGAAGTCTAGAATCATATGCTGAATTCCTGGTTACAGTTTGCAAACTGGTTACAAAAAAAGCCTGTGTAGGCTGTGTGTGTGTGGCTGTATAAGCTGGTGCACAGCATCTGTAAAGACATTACCTATAATTTAATTTTACTACACAATATTTGGGTCTGTTTTGTCTTTCACAAGAATGACTAACAATGCTCTATGCAGTAGTCAGTTTAATGCATAAATCATCCTCACACAGCCATAAGTACACACAAACAGCTGACTTACTGCACAATATCTGCCCGTCCAACTGCATGATGCGTTTCTATTTCTGTCGTACACTTGACGCTTCGGAGAAGTCTGTCGTATCGCGTATTTATATAGACCGGACTGTGCCCAGGGCTCGCATGTAAATACGATTAATGACCCAGCTTTATAGCCTCATTTATGGGATAGACGCACGTATGGACATGCATTATATTGACTGTGGAAGACGAAATAGGCTGCTCGAGACGGAGTAGATTCTGGTGATTTATATTTCTTTACGCTTTAGATGTGGACATGGTTGAGATTTGTAATGGGGCTTACGAAGATACTGATAGTGCCAAAATGTGATGCTTTATAACTGACGAAAAATACGAAGGAGGTTATTAACCGACGAAAAAAACGGAGGAGGTTAATCAATTCGACGCGTCTTTTTTTTATGTATGACCACGCATATCTTTTTATCGAGTAGTTCGATTTTGATAATTCTTTTTTTATTGAATAGAGTATACCCCGAAGTTGGTCCCATATAAATTTGGAACAAAAATTCTAACCCTAAAGGTAGGAAAACAGGGATGATGATTGTTCACTCACTGATTGTAATGTAAAACCACGCATAACTGCTTACAGAGTAGTCCGATTTTGATAATTCTTTTTTTATTGGATAGGCTATCGAAGTTGGTCCCACATAAATTTGAAAAAAAAACAACCACAAGGGTAGGAAAACAGGGGATGATTGATTGTATACTCACAGATTTTAATACTGAGATGTGTATTACAAAAAGCAATAAAATTTAAACATATAGTAATTAGTAGATTATAGCCACATTTTTTTTTTAAATAAAAACTTTTTAACAAAAAAATTAAACCACCGAAAAAACTGAAAAGAAAAAAATATAAACCAAAGTCACCGATTTCCGAACTCAGTATTAAGGTTAAACACAGCAGGTTTATTATTTTTTCTTTTCAATTTTTTCGGCGGTTTAATTTTTTTGTTAAAAAGTTTTACTAGTACTAAATGCAAGTTTATCAATGTTTAACGAGATAAGCGTTTGCTAGTGATCGTAGCTAAATATGAGGCTCTGAATAACCGTTTGGTCGTGACAAGGGATTGGCAATTGTGTTTACATCTGTCCATCCGTACCTCCTCATTATGATATGTGAGGCAGCGGTGGTCCAGTGGTATCGACCCCGACTCAGTCACTTGTAGGTAGTGATGGGTAACTCATCAATTTTATGTGAGGATGAGGGAGCCCCTCAATTTGCTTCGAGAGGTCCTCACGAGGGACCCCTCATTTGAGGTGAGGAATCGTACGACGCGTCGTACGAATACGCCGTCGGGACGGCGTATTCGCCTCACGACTCGCGAGCCCGAGCGGAACTCAAACGAAGCTCCAAGTGAGCGAGGCGGGCGGGTGCAACGACGACTCACGAGTACTCACGAGTCACGACTCTCCGATAATCCGATTATTCACGTCCTCACTCTCTCACACACATCATTTTCTTTCGCATATAAATTTTAGACCGGCAAAATAAACGAATCAATGACCCTTTATTACCAATCTAATGCTTATGCTTTTAGAGTTCATAATAATTAATCGTAGCTGAAATAATTTTAAATAATGTTTACTGTGCCACGGTGTTGTCCAAACTTCAAGATCACACCTCACCTCACTCATTCTCAATTCTCCATACAATTTTTGAGTCGGTTCATTCGCTCACTGAGCTCACTCAATTACTGAATCCTCATTCGCGAGTCACGAACTCGCTTGCCTCGATTTCCTATTGTCAATAATGTCAATGTCAATTTTTAAATGAGGGGTGATGAGGAATGAGGTGGTTCAATATTGAAATTCGAGTAACTCTTTCAATTTGCGATCACGAGTACCTCAAATGAGGGGCCTCATGAGTGAGGGACGCATCACTACTTGTAGGTCGTGAGTTCGAATCGAGGGACTTTACTTTGTGTATTTAATTTCTTCACCATAGCTCTCTAAACGGTGAAGGAAAACATCGTGAGGAAACCATCCACGAACCAAATAAGGTGAAGACATGGTGACATCCACCAGATTATTGTCCACTCCCTGTCATAGAGAAGACGCCCGTTTCCTAGCAGTGGGAACATTATATTTTGATAATGATTGATTGATTTAGGTATTTTTAATCCCAACGTCAGTCCAAGCCGCTGATAGTCTGTCAGCGCTCCGTCGGTGGGCTATTGTTAAATTTGACACCTCGTTTTGCATGACTGTAGTGTGCCAACGTGGCTAGCGTTACACCGGTTGTCGGTGACAACACTGCCACAAGTAATATGACGAGAACCATCGCTCACTTACGTAAAGGCTCCCTCAGAAAGGCGCGGCGCGACGAAGCGCGCGAATCTGGTACACAACCTCCATGAAATTTTCATAGAAGTTGTTTCGCGTCGCGCCTGTCTGCGGGAGCCATAATAATTGCTTAGTAACAATAGTTGTTTTGATTAAATAGGTGTACGTTTGTTAAGATAGGGCGGTGATTGGGCTTTGTGGCCACCAAATCACTTGTCCAAAGGGCACAAACCTCCTTTGTGGTTGCAATTTCATTAAACCACAATTATTCCTATTATATACATGAAAAGTAAATATGCTAACATATAGGTAAGTTGTCGCCTTGTAAAGAAATATATTTATTTGGATGGTGAGGTGAGGAACATCACGGATTGGGTTAAAAGCTGCTCATCTACATAGCTTCCAGATAATATAACACCTTATAAATAAACAGCCCTTGATTGGAAGATCTCCAGCAAACGCATAGATGATAACCCTATAAATATACTTATAGTTTATTTTAAAAGTATCTGATGGAAGTGTAAACAAATCCTGGGTTTGAAATTCTTACGTAATCAATCACTCACTAAAGGGAATTCGTTTTTATTTAGGCATTCATTTTACGTTAGTGAAAACGAGGGAGCATAATAAAACATTCATCTGTGTTCTTTTTCCAACAATTATTATCTGAAGCCCATAATTAAATAGCAATCGAAATAAAATAACCTCAATTGTCAAATAAAAATATCTATGAGGTGAACTAAAACTAGATTTACGGGCTTGAGTATTCAAATAATAAAATTAGGTATAGCTCTTGTTAGTTGCAAAAAAAATACTTCCACGCGGATGGTATCGTGGGCACAGATAGGCAAATACATAATTTAATACCGGTACGTATTCGTAATAACGGCATTTGCAAATCAGAATTAATTTTAGCTAGAAGCCCAAGCAACTATGAGAATGTAGAGTATAGCGAGCTCGAAAATTTAGAACTCTACAAGTACAGTTTTAAATTAGTAAGAAAAGTAGATAAATTATTCAGTCTCTCGACAGTTTGAATGATTGTCCGGGAGGTCATGACTCCCACGACCCCTTCCCCTAAGACCACGCCTGAGGGACAGTTTACCTCCTGGTGAATAAAGTTGTATTTATTCATGCTAATCTATGGACAGCGCTATGGGCACTTAAGGTATTTAAGTTAGCCGCCGCAGGGTACGGAGACGCCCTGGGCGTCGCGAATCCCAGACCGATTTCCGGCCACCGTAGGCATGGGCTTGCGGACGGCGAGTAATGGGTAGCTCGCTGTCCGGTAAGGACCAAGCCCAAGTCGACGGCGAGTTGTGTTCCACGCGCGCCTCAAAGAGATGTCAGCACAAAAAATGATGGGGCCCGCAAGGGCCGATGCCTGCCAGGGGTGCGGGTTTGTTCGAAAGAAACACCACAGCCCCTGGCATACGGGCTACTGAAGGAACACGGGTGGGTTTTAGTCAGTAAAAGTCTGACACGCCCTCCTACTCCACCCAGAGCGGGAGAAGTTATTTGATGATTTCCCACCAAAAAAAAAAAAAGGTACTTAAGTTATTTATGTTTTCTTTTTGTGCCTAATATTGCATAATGTAGCTGTATGTTGGTATGTTGTTCACTTATTATTTAATAACATAAAATTAAATAAAGAAGAACCACTGTCATCATATATAAAAATGAATCCCTATTTCCTTGGTCACGGCATCACACGTGAACGGCTGGAGCAATTTTGCTAATTCTTTTTTTGTTGTGTTCCTTATTGCCAGGAGAAGGTTCTTATGAAATAAAAAATTTAGAAAATGGTGCGTGATAAATTCAATAATCATAGTTAAAACAGGACAACGTCTGTCCGGTCAGCTATATAAAAGTAACTCCTATAACGGTTGCATTCGTTACACAGAGCCAATCACATGTTACCACAGGTATCTATGTACATAACGTATATCGTTTATCGACGACTCTCTGAATAGGCACTTCCACAGATTCGTCCCGAAATTCTATTTATATTTCGTGGGTCGTGACTCGTGTCTTTGGATCCGAAGCACGACGTGATCTAGCAGCGAGACGGTTCCACTATTATGCAACGAACTGCACCCTAATTGCGTAACTCACGATTGATCATAATTGGTTTCGTCTTCACAGTTAAACAATATTCATTGCGTTATTTATGTTGTCGAACAGACACATTTTTCGAACATATGAAGCAATGGTTTAACAATCCGTTTCAAAACGATACAGATTATGATGAATCGTGAGTTACGCAATTAGGGTGCTGGTCTCTGGAACTTTTTTATACACCGCATTGGGTCCGCGTGGTGTACGCGGCCCGCTCCCTCTCACTAAGAGGAGGCAAGTGTCCCAGTAGTGGGAACATTATAGATGTATGTATGTAGTCAAATATTACGCTTGTTATGATGTTAAATTACGATACAACTTTCAAGACGCAGGCACAGATACAAAATGACACAAGCTTTTTTCCAAATTTTTGATCAATACGTGTTGGACCTCCGGCGGTAAAAAACCAATATACAATTAATAGTGTCTCATTGGTCGAAGCTTGATAGGCTAAAACCCACTTAAGACTCGGAACTTATCATATGCCAAATATGAAAATGCAGCAATAGTATGGCTGCGAAGGTCACTCATCCGAGCAGATAATAACACTTGCTATATTTGTTGTTCCAACGTGACACTGACTATAAAAAGATCGCGAGCTATTCTTGTTTGACGGAATCCAAACACGGCACACGGGCGATACCGATGCGCTGCCGTTAACGGCGGACCCACATGGCCATAGTACGAGTTTTGGCAAGTTGCTTCGGTAATGCAGATGCTCATGGAAGACACATCTTTAATTTGGCCAAGGTGTTGTCAATGTTAATGTATATGGTTAAATTTAACTCCACCTGTCGTATAGCAACTTCTTGCATAGGTTTTAATTTAACTCCACCTGTCGTACCTATAGCAACTTCTTGCATAGGTTTTAATTTAATTAATACAGTTAATCTCAACTATATCGTAGGTGGGAACCAAAGCTCAATAGAAGAATAGCACAGGTCAGTTCCAAAGTACATTAAAACTTGTGCCAACCTACGCTTGCTGAGGTTGGTCCATGGATGGGTGTCGATCTTAATACAATCCTAGTTTTAGTGCGAAATCCGATACACGTGTCTAGTATTTTTATGTGAAGAATCTGTGTACAAAATTACAAAATTGTATCATGAAAAATCACAAAGTTATAAGCTTGTTATAATTATTACCTAGTTGTCTACACAAACGTGGTCACCACACGGCTCCCGCGGTCCCCGAACGTCCAGCGTTGTATTTTGCTCATTGATATTAATTAACTGGTGATAACATTTTCCATCACACTTGCAAAACTGTTTTGGGAAAAAATATAACATGATGTAAAAATTATTGGAAACGATTCAGTTACTTATTCTGAACAAACTATATTCAGGTTTCGCATATACTAGAAATAATGTTGTATACCAAGAGGGCCACAGAGGGGTCTGTGCCTCGGAAAGCATGTTAAGCCGTTGGTCCCGGCTGTCATTTGTGGATCGCTGACAGAACAGGTTACATTACGGGTCGTCAAAAGCCCGAAAGTATGACAGTCAGTTGACAGTCAGTTGGGTTGTGGAGGTCAGATAGGCAGTCTCTCTACGTAAAATACTAGTTTTCAGTTGCATCCAGATAGACTGGAAGCCGACCTCAACATAGTTGGGAAAAGGCTAGGCAGATGATGATGATGACCAAAGAAAAAGAAGATGGCGAAGGTCCTATTGCTGTATTAAACGTAATAGTCATCATCTTCAATGGAAATGGCAATTTACTGGGAATCGTTTCGGTGTCCAAAGTTCGACTATTGATTTGGCGAATTTTTCAAGCTACCAACACGACCCAGTGACAATCCCCGTGTGAAGCCAGCATTAAGTGGAGTGGCGGGCGCCTGGCCAACTACGAGCCAGCCGCTAATTGAACGCCGTGTATTAGATGCAACCCACATATTTATATGCGGCACATACACTGTAAATGTACACGGTGTACCTAGTATTCTAAGCGATCATGTGACGCGAGTCAATGTGAAGGGCTCGTGGCAAATGCATAGATACTGGGCATGACTATTAATTTATGAGTTGGGAAGCTACTAAGGTAGAATTCTGGTCTCTAAGAGTAGAGACTAAACCTAGGGTGGTCTTCAAGGATATCTGGGTCGATTTTCAGTACCGAGAAAAGTCTTGGGATTGATGAATCCCTGAATATTGATTTAGGAAGTTAGACAGCAATTCTCTGTAAATGATTGCTATTTAGTACTTCAGCTGCTTTAGGTTATGCTCAAAACCAAATCTAAGTTATGTTTTCAAACTCAACTCAAACTCAAAGCATTTATTTCAAATAAACCAATTACAGGCACTTTTGAATTGTCAAGGTCGGTGAGTTAGAAAGATGAAGCTAGTTGCCCATTCCAAAGCGTAGGTACCTATGGAGAAGAACGGGCAAGAAACTCCATGGACACTCTTTTAAAATCAAGATTTTGTTACAAAAAGTTGGTTACATCATTATGTTGAAATTATCAATGTGAGAACGATGTAAAAAGTGCACATTAAAAGCGTCCGTAATTAAAATAAAATAACAATTAAAATAAGCCGTGGGAGCTAAGAGATGACCAGTCCCTACTGGCGGCGCCCGTTCACGGACATGACGTATGCATCAGCACCATTCAGCTCAACCATTTTGAAGGGAACTTAATGATCCAACACACACGCCACCACCAGCGAGACATTTGAGTGAGCATGACATACTCTCAGCTGCCAGGGCACATTCAAGTCAATGCAAGACGTACCCTGTAAATGTTCGCTTTATAGTAGGAACATAGTGCTCACACATATGCTATGCAATTATACAATACAAAAATTTGAATTTATACAATGCAAAGATATCTAGCTTTTACAGTCTTCAGCAGCTCCAACAATGTTTTCAATGTTATTCAATTTAGTTTAAGCTACCTTGTGGAGCAGGACAAGCAGCGTTTAGCCAAGCATTTTTGTCAGCGATGTAATCCCCCAACTTATAATAAGCATGACTGCATAGTGTGCGTTTTATACAAGATTTAAATTTCGATTCATTCAGTTCGAGTATGTGAGGAGGTATTTTATTGTAACATTTTAAACAGTACCCCATGAAGGATGAGTCTACTTTAGCCAGTCTGAAGCCTGGTTGAACCAATTGGTGCCTATTTCTCGTTCTAATGGTGTGTCTTTCACCTCGTTTACTGAAAAGATTTAAGTTTTTCCTAACGTACATGATGTTCTCATAGATATATTGACAAGGTACCGTCATGATATTAATAACTTTGAACAGTTCCCTTAGAGAATCCCGCGTACGGAGGCCATATATTGATCTAATGGCTCTTTTCTGCAGAATAAAAATAGACTCGATATCTGTAGCCCGTCCCCATAGTAAAATACCGTATGACATGATACTATGAAAGTAACTGAAATAGACTAGCCTCGCGGTTTCTACATTAGTGAATTGGCGGATTTTTCTTACAGCATATGCTGCTGAACTTAGCCGTCCTGCAAGAGCTGTTAAATGAGGACTCCACTGTAGTTTTGAGTCGAGCGTGATCCCTAGGAAAACAGTTTTATCGACGAATTCTAGTTTCTCTTTATTCAATACTACGTCACAATCAGTACTTTTAACATTTGGTAAAGCAAATCTTATGCATTTAGTTTTTTTCCCATTTAACACTAAATTATTAGCAGTGAACCAGTTTTCTAGACTGATCGGGTGAAATGGTCTGGTCAGTCACGTGGTAGAAGCGAAGAAAAAACTTTTATGCGATTTTGCCACGTGAACTCATGAACTGATAGCGCTTTTGGCCTACAGACAGTATAAAACAAAAAACAAATCATTTTAACTCAGTCTGATCAAAAATGAGAAATGAAAAACCGGAAGTTGAAGGAATAGCTCACAGATCCCGAAAAAGTCTCAAGTTTGAATCCAAAACCGAACACAATGAAGCAGTTAACGACGTGGAGGTAACAAATCAAACAAATCGTTTAGACAAACCTGTGGGGCGCCACGGTACTAATGCAGTGCACTGCATTAGTAGTGAACTGGATAATGAGGGTATGACGTCAAGGATGATGGCAGCAAGTGGCCGTGTCGTAGCTGAGGTAGCACGGGGCCTGTGGTAGCGGCGAATGTAAGCGTAGTTAGAGAGTAACAATTTACTGCTAATATTAGTTTGAATGACACACTATCACACAAGGGAGACTTCATATAAATATCCTCAGTAGTGAGTGGAACAACGCATGGCAATGACGCTGATGATTCGTTTGCGTGCGTTTTGTAATTTTCATTTAATGTCGAAGTTCAGAGAATGATGTAAGTAGGTATTGTCTTTCTAATAAAGAAAATAAGGAGAACAGCCATATTGGGCCCAAAACCCAAAGTACAAGCCAGCGAAAAAAAAAAAAAAATGTGTTACTTTGGGGAGAAGTCTTCCGTACCATTTTTCTATTGCGCCGAATCTCTACGACCATTCCTTCATCTTGAACAGTCATTATCTACAATAACAACAAACCTATGTGTCATAATAACTAAATCAAGGTCATCTTTCATTTATTTTCGCTAATCAGCTTCGCTATTTCATTAAAATGTCTAAAGTTAGATTTTTCTACTTTAGAAAAAACCTGCAGGAATGACCGTAGAGATTCGGCTTCCCCGACCAGAGTAACACATTTTTTTCGCTGGCTTTGACGTCGGGTTGTGGTCCCAACTTTGTATGAAACGTTACTGGTCTCCTTTTTATCGACACAAAGATAGAAAAAATCTGAATTATTTGCTACAAGATCTTACGTTATATAGTTCAGACAGTGGATATACATGTAATTAATACAATGGCATTGTTAATTGTGAGTAGAGTTCAATTGAATAGTGTTTCAAAACATTTTCTGTTTATTATGTCTTTTAATAACACTTTCACATGCTACAAGTGCGTAGAAAGAATAGATAATGTACCAAGTAATAATAATTCAACATACATACATAAAGTCACGCTTTTTTCCCACGGGACGGGCAGAAATAACAGAACGCTGCCTGTTACGATCCTGACACGTACTCCCTTTGCTTCGTATACGTTCATACATATACGCACGACGCGTAATAATTTAAATTCAACAAAACAGAGCAGTGGTGGGTTCGAGTTGTAGGTTCGCACCCAGGTAGGCACTTTACTTTGTGTAAATAATTTCAGTACTACTGCTCTCAAAATGCTGAAGGAAAACATCGTGAGGCAACCGGCATGTCTAGAACCAAAAAATCGAAGACAAGTGACATCTACCAACCCGCACTGGGCCCGCGTGGTGGATTATGGCCCACTTACTCTCAGAAACGAGGCTGGTGTCGCAGCAGTGGGGACATTATAGGCTAATTATGTATGTAGTCAAATATTACGTTTGTTATGATGTTAAATAACAACACAACAACAAGACACAGATACAAATTTCATATTCATTTTTCCAACTTACTAATACGCGTTGGACCTCCGGCGGTAAAAAACAGTTGCACTCCGGGAGTGCCGACAGAAGTGAAAACTTATACGAACTAATTGTAATTAAACTTATTATACTTTCAATTTTCATTTATAATGCGAGCGGTCACCGTGATGAGAGCAGTGGTGGCCAAGTCGTAGGTCGTGAGTTCGAACCCAGACAGGCGCTTTACTTTGTTTAAATTATTTCATCACCACTGCTCTCAAAACGGTGAAGGAAAACATCGTGAGGAAACCGGCATGTCCTAGAACCAAAAATTCGAAGACATGTGACATCTACCAACCCGCACTGGGCCCGCGTGGTGGATTACGGCCCACTCCCTCTCACAGAGTGGAGGCCTGTGTCCCAGCAGTGGGAACATTATAGGCTAATTATGTATGTAGTCAAATATTTCGCTTGTTATGATGTTAAATTACGATACAACTGTTAAGACGCAGACACAGATACAAAATTTTATATAAATGTTTCCAACTTATTGATACGCGTTGGACCTCCGGCGGTAAAAAACAGTGGCACTCCGGGAGTGCCGACAGAAGTGAAAACTTATACGAACTAATTGTAATTAAACTTATTATACTTTCAATTTTCATTTAATGCGTTATTGTACATGCATGTGTTAAACAAAATATATGTACATGCTTATACATATACAGAGGTGTCGGTAACAACGGTAACGGTAACAGTGTCGCGAGTTTAATTGATTTTCCCATCTCAAAAAATGCCCAACAGGCTAATTATGCTTATGCTAAACAAAACACGTTTTCACGTACTTCTCGCGGATTTTCATCGCTGCCACAGCAACCACACAAATGTATGTTGCATCGAACGTTTATTAGCGATCGTAAACCCATTTCAATAATATTGCACGAGAGACCTTCGAACACTATCTGTTTAGCATTATGTTGTGTTCAACATTATGTTGTGTGTTCAACATAAACGTATTAGTTGGAAGTGTTTTGATTGTGCTTGTGTCTGAAGGTAATGTTGTTTATGTGGTCTTTGATAATTTCGTCTTAAGTTTCATCTGGTTATTGTATGTACAATATTTATGAGTTGTATCTACTTTCCTTGTGGTACTGACAGTTCCTGGTCCTTCTTCTAATAATATGTTTAGGATACTAAGTACCTACCTATTCTCAATTATTCACTTAACACGTTCGGGACACTTGACTATTTGTAAATGCCATGATATAATACTTCAAAATCTCATACATTTCATCATACCGTCTACAGCCGTACTACCATATAACACGCAGGCAGGCGGCGCACACGCCGTGACACTTAATATCAACATCATTGTACTGGTATGGCTCAGTCTACGCCTGTCGGCGGTGTGAATGTGTTGCATTGGTGCATAATGAGCAATGTGTATGTTGAAAAATGACTCGAAAAGAGTTTGCTGTGACACCTACGAACGAATGAAGTCGCGTGATGTGACACTAGATCATGTGCTGCCTAGGATTGTTATGGGCAAGCAACGGCTATCGACGGTTTGACAAATTACATGAAATAAAGTTCACCGCCCTTAGCCGTACTGTCACATAATAATATACAGGGATAGAGCGTAGGGGGCGTCGAGAGGCGGTTTGTCCCGGAATGTGTTAAGCTTGTTGCATAGAGAACGTGATTGAAATGCTTCGATTCTTTAACATTTAACAGAACATAATTTTGGTCATATGTTGCGAATTCGTTCAATTCATAGTTTCGTACCTACAATTTTTAATTGCTTTATTTCCTGGCTACTTTATTGAAAAGGTCTGCCTCGTTGGTGGTAAGCACTACTGCTGAGCAGGAGATTCTGGGTTCGATTTCCAGGTCGGACAAAGGGCTATTCGGTTTAGAGTCTGTATTTGTACCCGGTTGATGGCAATAGGCTCGCCCTGTTTTACTTAGGACGTAAACAAAACTGGCGATAGGTGGGTGTACTATAGGTATACCCCTGGCTAACCCTTTGGGGGAAACGAGGCGTGATGTAAGCTTATGTTTATTAACAAGGAGGAAAAAGAGCATGAAAGATTAATGTGTCTAAAGCCGATCTGTCTAGATCTAATCTCAGTTTAGCTTCTAGGAATTGTTCAAAAATCTCCAGAATTGCTGAAGTAAGCCAAGGCGTTTCCGTTGAGTGAAATAAATCTCAATTCATATGAAAAGTTATTCTTTTCATAAAAGTGTGATCGATGATCCGTGCTTGTAAACCACTTTGTTTTCAAAACATACAAAAGCAAGAGTTAGGAACCGATTCGTTTTTATGATGGCGTGTTGGCGTCGAATATAGTCGCGGAAAAGTTGAGGACTTTTAGGTGAATTTTTTGTTGCACAGGGCATGAGGAGTGCGACACGAGACTAATTACGTGCGAATAGGTATTGCGAACTGTATATGAATGAAAATGGCAGTTCTAGAAGGTGGAAAACGGATATTGCATATGGAAATTGTTTGCAATATAACCTAACCTTTTTTTTCAGTGAGTAATTGTTTTAGACAGTGAAACATTAGGATTTTCAAGTTTCATTGCCACTCCTTCAGCAAAATCTGTGAATTTCTTTTATAACGAATGTAAAAAAGACACTCAATGAAACCGAGTGTCAATTGTGCCTACTGCCTGTCATTGAAATCAGTTTTATTGGCACTGGACCATACCTAAAAAATTATCCCTATTTCCCTTGTTCACGGCATCACACGTGAACGGCTGGACCAATTTTGCTAATTCTTGTTTTGTGTGTTTCTTATTGTCCGGAGAAGGTTCTTATGAAAGAAAAAATTAAAAAGTTGCGTGTAATATTAGAAAATTTAAGAAAGCATAACTTAACGACCATATTATCTTTTCTAATATTATACCAATGCGAATTCAATATTCATTGTTAAGATAGCACAACGTCTGTCGGGTCAGATAGTACCTAATAAATATTGAAGGTCAAAATTCCTTTTTTTTGTGACTTTTTTTACGTAAACGAGTTTTTAATGTTATAACATAACTGAAAATACGCCCACGTCCCTTATACCGTTGCAATAGACGCATAAGCAGAATATTACTAACTGTGATGTACAGAATGCGTAAAGTCAAAGTCAAAGCATTTATTTCAATTAAGCACTTAAAAGGCACTTTTGAACTTCAACATTTACCTACATTAAAATAGAATTAATTCTAGTCGCCCTTCCTAAATGTAGTTTCGTATGGAGAAGAATGGGCAAGAAACTCCACCGTTACTCTTGTACAATATTTAATAGAAATTAATTATATAATTAATTATGTGTGAAAACGATGCACCCAGAACAAAATTACCATACCAAAATAGGCAAAAAGAATTAAATTAAAGCAATTACAGATAAATAAATTTTATAACATGACCTTGCGAAGACCGCGGGTATCCGCTGGATGTGGGAAGCACAAGACCGGTCGAAGTGGAGGAGCCTGGGGGAGGCATATGTCCAGCAGTGGACGTCTTTCGGCTGATATGATGATGATGAAATTTTTTTATGATAGATACATGGTGCTCACAAATATAAAAAGATTGTAAAAAATTGGAGCCCGGTAGCTTGGACCCTGTTCCCGATACCGGTGGGCTACTATTTTTAAATATTTTTATATATTTTATATTCTAATATTTAAAAATGTAATTTGTATGTATTTATTGAAATAAAGGAAAAAAAAGTATAAGATTTTCCTAGAATATTAATAAGTAATAAGTCAGTGTGTGAGTGAAAGTAATAGTGTGCAGGTGATGGCTATGTGGTGGGTCTGTTTACTTCCTGTAGGTATGTTATTTGTAATTATTTTGATTTCCAAGTGAATGGCTTGCAGTGCCAGCCATTAATTTGTGAATAAGATGCGGTTCATTTAAAGTGCTTTAACAAAGTCAACGACCCATTTATTTCATTTACACTGACCTTTCCTGTGTGGGTTATGGCTGGATTTTAGATTTTTCAGGATGATAAATTTTTTCAGACAAAGTTTCTTGGAATCAATATGACCACTACGCCAATATTCATCTAAACTAATATTAATTAAGTATACATAGACGTGTATGTGAGTTTGTATGTAGGGGATAATTTTCGAAACTACTGTTTCGATTCCAAAAAATCTTTTATTATTGGGAAGCTACAATATTGCCGATTATCATGTTTAATATTGGCTATAAATGTCCCAGTGCTAAGGAGCTTGTGGCTTAATAATAATAGCTGCACGGGTTAAGCAAAGCTTGCGGTTGACCCGTAGATGGGTGACCATCTTCACACACCAAGACTCCTCCGTGCCTCGGAAAGCACGTTAAGCCGTTGGTTCCCGCTGGCATTTGTGGATCTTTGACAGTCGATATGGGTGGTCTGAAGCGCGAGAGTCTGATAACCAGGCTTACCAAGGGGTTTTATAGCATTACCCAGTTACAGGGTTGTGGAGGTGAGATAGGCAGTCGCTTCATGTATTTTTTTAATTTTAATAATGAGTTATATTGCAAGATTTAGTTAGCTAGCAACCTCGACAATTGATCTATTATTATCTAGAAATATTTAAATTGTATGTTTCGTAACGTTAATTACGTACCTACCATTGTATAGAATCAAGTTATTTTAACATAACAGACAGCTGTGCTGCTGGGGAGTTTGTTGCGCCACTTCTTCTTCCCAGCTAAAGCACTAGGAAGGGGTGAAGGGTGGGCGTTTCTGGGGGACTGTCTTTTGTAATTTTTGACGTTCAAAAAGTGCTGACACCAGCCTAGTTTGAATAAATGACTTTTGATTTTGATTATAATGGTATTTATCTGCATCCGGTTAGATTGGAACGACTGGAAGCCGACCCCAACATAGTTGGGAAAAGTCTAGGAAGATGATAATGTCTCAGTGCTCGGCAAATGCTTCCCTACTCTCTTTTCACTTCTCTTTGTCCAGAGCTGCCAATAGGGACCAATCTTTAATGGAGTCCAACTCGTTCCGCCGATAGTCATAGGATATATTTTATGTTAAAACAATAATATCAGGCGGACGAATGCACAGGTGGAAGCTAGTAAAAATATCACCAAAGCCCACTTCATCTAACTAATGTTTTGTTGTTTATTCTAAAATTATTTTTCTATTAACAACATTATAATAAAATAAAGTAAATATATCAAAACAATAATATCTCATTCCGTTTGTCTAGTCTCAGAATATTAAAGCGTTATGAGTGTATCACCTTGGGTGTCAAACGGGACTACGGGAGCGAATAGTATAACATCTATTAATACCACAAATACTACTGTTCCGTTGATCAATGATACACGCATCGCTAAATGTGAACAGAGAGTAGGGTTTGCGATGTTATTTTAATACAAACGGAATACCTAGTTTATCTATTCAATAAAGTCTAGATAAACGTGTATCTAATGCCACAAACTTCAGCCGATCGCTTTAAAAATCTCACCGTGAGATCTCATTTGAAGTGAGCTATCAATAATGTCAATTCCTTAGCATCAGGTGGGATGACAGCTCACTTCAAACTCCCATCACTAAGTTTTCAGGGTGAAATTTTAACAGAATAGATTCGCAGGTCAGGGGTCTTAAAGTAATCTGTTATCTACAAGACAATTGACACCAATAAGTATTTCATCTGTTTATTGTAAAAGTGACAGCTATATACAATCATTCAACTAGAATCTATCGCACACATCAGAGCCACAAAGGCCAGCAGACCCTGGCTAGACATGATAGGTCTCTCCTAAGCTGCAAAATAGTTGGTCTTCCGCATATCGCTTCCAGTAGGTTTCCCCAGCCCATATTTCATAGATATGTCTTACTAGCGATCCGCCCCTGCGTCGCACGGTTTTTGCGAGTTGGTATTTACGATCATAATATGTAAGTTTAATAATAATGAAACCGCTGCAGTGTTGAAAACCGCATCCAAATCAGATTAGAACAACATCGCGGTCACACAGGCAGTCACGAAAAGCTACGTTAATTTATAGTTTGGAAGAGTAGATACAGGTACAGGGTGGCATGAACATCAACGCGGATCCTGTCGCCATTAATTCAGTACCTGGTTTTGAAAAAAACCGCTGTTCCATGCATTTCGACGGCGTACACAACGTGTAACGGAAAGGTTATATACATACCAAGGGCACGGCTTCTTTGGATGATATCAAACGATATTGGAAGGGTTTTTTAATCCTATCTTTACATGTCGGAAGTTATGAGAATTTTTAATACATTGATACTTACCAGAAACCAAACTTTTCATATTGAAATAAACACATCACTCGGAAGAGATTTATCGTGATATTGGCAAGTAACGTGGACAGGTTTGTTATGATTTGAATTAAAGAAACATTATGAAACCGAAAATTTGGTATCAATTCTTAGAGGATATAATTTTAAGCTGAAAATATTTATAGTAATTCTATACCAGCTGTTATATTTAGTGCTTAAAGATAGTAATAGGGTTTCTGATATACCCTGTATATATTATGCACTTTTCTATGAAACAGCAGATAATTATGTTTATTGATAATAATCGACGAAAGTTTTATACGCTACGGGTTTGGAATAATGGTGAATTCATGGTTGCAGTTGTTTTTTTTTTGGGTGGGAAATCATCAAACTACTTCTTCCGCTCTGGGTAGAGCACGAGGGCGTGTCAGACTTTTAGTGACTAAAACCCACCCGTGTCCCCTCAGTTGCCCGTGTGCCAGGGGCAACGGTATCTCTTTCGAACAACTGGCACCCCTGGCAGGCATCGGCCCTGCGGACCCCTCGGTCACCCTGCGACGGGTCAGCACAGTGGCCCCGCCGCCTATCACTTTTTGGCCGCAGGGGATAGGGAGAGCGGCCAACGCTCGACGAATACCGACACTTCTCTTCCCCTGTGGCCCCACCGCGTCCGCCATCAAACGGTGGCGGCCCCGTCCAGGCCACGGAAGGGAAGAGCGCTACTTAAAAGTACCGGCACTCCTCCTCCGCCGCAGCCTGTAACCCTCAGCCGCGATGCCTCCCATTCGAAATCGCGGCCCACCTCAGTTGCGGTGCACCTCACCGCAGCCTACTTTTTTTGGCCACTACGTCGTCGGCTTTGAGGCAAAAGCCCTGACGAGCGGCTCCACCTTAGGGTTCCTCTTCGCTTCACCGTGGCTGGGAGACCACGGCTACTGAGCCCCCCCGTAACGACAATGCGGGAACCCACTCGGGGGTGTGGTTACAGTTGGTGCGTCGATGTCCAAGCAATCCTGTATAGTTAAATCTTTTAATTTGGCGCCAATATATATGCTCAGGGCCCTGTTTAATAAACGTTACAATCCGACAATTTTGTATTTAACTGACATATTTGTAAAGTTCTATGACATTTTCTGTTTAACAAACCTTACAATTATGTAAGAATTTTATAAGTAAAAACATTACAATGATTACCATTACAAGTGCTGTTTAATAAACGTTTACTAAACATGTGCAGAAAACGTATATTTTGATGACAATATTGTATCTACAAATTTGTAATTGTAAGTTACAAATTACATAAAATTTAAGTTTTGGTTGAAGATTTCAATCGAGGATAGATTTCAAAAATCTTAGAACTTAACAACCTAACAAATATTTCGTATTTGTTTTACAGAGTACCTAGTTTTTATATTTGTTTGATTCATAACGAAAGTCACCAACAAAATCACGAGCAAAGACTAAATAACCACATATTCTCTTTGATCACGAGTCTGTCTCTATTATATGAGAATGTTTAGTGAAAAATTAACTCACGATATGAAAATAAAAAAAGTGGAATGACATTGTGGAACAGTTGAAACCATTGAGAATCTATAACAAAGACTGTGAAATGCCTACGTGACACACCATTGTAAAACTTAAAAAACGGAAAATTCAGAGTTTGTCGAGTTTAATTTTGTTACCAAATAGGTATTCGACCGTAGTTCGAAAATAAATCTGTCACATCAAGACGAAGTAGAATATGTTTATTAAACAGAAATATGTAATATTGTAGGTACAATTTTTCAATGTTGACATTTTTTGTTGTATTCTTTATTAAACAGAAACTTGTAGATTAGTAAATTGTAAAATACAATTACAATTTTTAACGTTTATTAAACAGGACTCAGTCCGGCAGCCCTAACTTTCAAATAGCCACTAGCTTTAGTATGAAAACCGGCGTGGATCTGTTCGTGTAACTCAATGTTGGTGGCAGATGTACCTACCGCGCATCAGGAAGTCGTAACACTAGTTTTGGAAGATGAGAGCACGTGGTGCGGAAGAAGTGAAGAACGGACACGTAGAGGAAAATGTGTAGAAAAGTAAAAGTAAAAGTAAAATGTTATTTTAAAATATTTAGTTTTAACCCCGCAATGACTTTAGTGTCAGTTTTGGATGTAGACTACAACAACGCCCCCCGCAAAAATATGCACATGCAAAAGACTCAAGTCTATACAGGAGTACAGGTTGAGGGGTACAGGTCCAGCGGAGTAATTGTGTAACACATTAACTAACACTAGGAATGCCATTCATTTCGGCAGTTCAACACCATTCATTGCGTTATTTTACCCATACGTTATTGAGCAGACAATTTTTTCGAATATATGAAGCAATTGATTAGCACTAACCAACCGATAATACTTTCGTGTGGTGCCGTACGTAAAAGAATAGCACCATCCCATTTCTTCCCGTGGGTGTCGTAGAAGGCGGCTAAGAGGCTTACTAGAGTATGGGCAGCAGCGTTCTCTATACATTTTACCACCATACCGTGATCGCCAACCCTGCCAAGCGTGGCGATTATGGCAAAACCCCCTTTTGGGGGAGGCCTATGTCCAGCAGTGGACGTCTTTTGGCTGAAATGATGATGAACCGATCACACTAAAAATCAGAATTGATGGGTGTGATACGCAATTAGGGTTCTCGAATATAGATTTGTGTTGCATGTTACATTATAATAACCACATCTGCATTTGCATAAGCTTGCATCTATAGTTATTGCGGAATGAAAACGAAATATTTTACATAACATTTTACTGTCATAGGTTTCCAGAAAGTAACACTTGATTCCATTACAGGGATTTACCAGTTTCTAGAATCTGTGAAAGTATGTGCGAGACAGTCGATTTCCAAAGTGGAGCTGGAACTTGTTGGCTACGTGAGCTTAGGCTCTTTTCAGGATGGTATAAAACGAATTTCTTGACATCGATGTCTAATTTGGTCATTGTATACATATAATAGATGCTTTTAAAGGTAGTAGGGGAAAGGTGTACGAGATGATTCACTTAAGGGAGAATGCTTGTAGTTTAAACGATAGTAGACTTAACGCAAATGTAAAAGCGTTTGTTTATAGTAAATTTATCTGTCTACCTGTTGTCATACTCAAAATGTAATTTTTTGGATCTATTATTATTATAATTCACATTTTTTAAACAATTCACAAAGAATCATCTTGTACACCCCGGTGTCCAAGATGATCCCTACGGTAGGGGCAAGATGATCCTGGGGATCATGTTGCCCCTATTTTAGAGATGTCCTAAACTTTGGTAGAATTAAACAAAAAACTTATGTCTAAAATTACGATTTCAAATATCTTACAGACCTTGGCTTAGGTAGAATAAGCCAGTCTTATGAATTAATAAGTCAGCCTCAATATCTATCAATCTATATAAATAAAAAGAAAAGTCCTGATTGACTGACTCATCAACACCCAGCCCAAACCCTTGGACTTAGAAAGCTGAAATTTTGCACAGAGGTTCCCTTTATAATGTAGATAAGGAATAAGGAAGGATTTTTCGAAATTCAACCCCTAAGGGAGTTAAATAGGGGATGAAAGTTCTACGCGGGCGAAGCCGCTGGCAAAAGCTAGTCACTAATAAGTACCTAACAATCATCATACATGAGGTCAAGCGTTACGTAAAGGTTTCACAAAATTTTATAATCTAAAATAATTCAAATGACAATTCTTCATTACCCATAATCAACATTAAACAGAAAATCTTAAAAATAGTAATTTACTTACAAAAAAATATATTTCTAATATTCTTTACCAATTAAACACAATCTAAATGAATACGGTATTTAATTATGTCATATTTGTTAAAAAAAATACATAGATTTAAACACAATCTATGAACATGCAAATGGTTATAGTAAAATGTACAGAGGCATCAAGCTACCCCCATCTGTCAAAATTCTTTGATAGTTTTTCAACTTTATACCAAAGGAATAAGGTTCATGTTTAATTGGGAAAATTTGACAGTTTGGGATAGGTTAACCTGCTGGCGTCTGTACAAGATGATCCACACGGATCATCTTGTACACCAGTAACATAATCATCTTGCCCCAACATCAACGGTTTTATATAATGTTCGTTTTCTTATCCTACGTGTTTTTAACTGTAACCATGCTATTAAAAAAAAACAAAATAGAACAATAAACAAAGGTAACAATACAACAACTTTTACAATAGACAACCTAGAACACATTTAACATAAACTTGAAGTCAACCTTACCTTAGTTATATGTCACGTAATTTTTGTTTTTGTCCATAAAAAAGTTGGTTGTCACTCACGACGCCATTACGATTGACTGTGGCGAGGGAATATCGGGAACTACGTTTTACCAATGAAAACAACTAGATGTCGCTAATACTTTTGTAGGAATAAAAAAGGATCATCTAACCTCAACGGACCATCTCGTACACCTTTCCCCTAATATTGCTCAAGTTTTAGCAGTGAAGATGAGCTTTTATAGATTAATAAAAAAAGTGGCCTGATACATGCGTGTGAGTTGTGGTAGAATTTTGAACTGACCGTAATAAAAAAACCTTTTAAACTTTTTACCAAATGTATGTTTTAGTTAAGGCGTTATACCGAATCAGCATACAGATTTAGAACACTACTAAGGGTTCACTGCTTGCTATACAGCAGTGATATCTGAGTCACGAAGCCAAGAGTAAATCGTAGCGATGTTTTGAGCACACTTGAGCTGCCCATCTTGATCCGATCCCTTGCCACACCCACGAACATGACGAAGCTATTTATCGCACTGCTCACAAAATAGAACAGAAATTGAATCGATTTAGAATGAACACGAGTAAATCATGTAATAGCAAGAAGTTTGTATTTATTTTAGAACGGTTTATAAAATCTAAAACAGACAATTGGCGAGCGTTCGATGTAAACTGTTGTAACTCGATTAAAATGTTTTCTGTACAATCAGAGGCACTAATATAGATTTGCTCCTACTGTATTGATTGTAATTTTATGTAGCAACTAACTGCACCCCGCGGTTTCACTCGCAGAAGTCCTGATCCCGATGGAATATGGGGATAAAAGTAATCTATGTCCTAATCCAGATCTTGATCTACTCTTGTGCCAATTTTTTCCAAATTTAGTGAGTTGTTTAAGCGTGAAATCGTAACAAACAAACAAACTTACAAAAAATCTAATCCTTCCGCTTTTTATTGAATATTAGTATGGATGAACATAGTATTTTGGAACCCATAGAATTTCGAAATAGATCTTATCAACACAATATATTAATCCACGATAAAACGTTTTGAGTTTTGCTACGTGTATCTAAACCTATTTTTGTGCTCGTAACTGTACAATGTAGGTACATGTTGTGTTTGTATTATCGATAAAGTAAATGATATTGTGGTTGTTATTTGTTAGTTTACGCGCGAATTTGTTTGGGAACGTCTGCTATAGGCGTGATATACTCGTATGTTAAACTCATGCTACAAGAAAGAGGTTAGTTATCCCATCTAACATTGTTTTTGAAGGTTTTAAAATTATAATTGTTTAATTTTTCTAAGCCCACAGTAGATGAAATTTTGGTTGCTGTAGTAAATGCGTTACTCCAGAGCAGCCCACGGCTAAGCTATGCACGTTTGCGTAGCTTCGCATTCTTTGAAAATGTAGACATCAATTGTGTGTGCCCCACGGCTTTAATTATGTGTGCACAAATGAATCCTTGACTGGTAAACAAATGAACCACGCATTTAACGTGGCAAACCTCTCCGTGCGCATCGTACGTAGCAGTGGATAGTCGACTTAATTTCATGCATTTTTAAAAAGAAGCTTTCAGGTGCTGAAAAACTTCCGGCTGGCATGCTATCTTGTTTATACAATTAACGATGGCTTATTCCGCATCAGTCGTAAAAGTCGCCTGTGAAAAACCAATTTCGCGGTCAATTTTACGGGTTCACAGATAAAAAGATTCAACCTTGAGCAAATCTGCGTTTAAAATACAAGAATATGAAACTTCCGCGTACATCTAACTGTAGTAAGTAGTGTCTATAAATACTGTTCGGAAATACGAGAAACAGTACATTAGATGAATGTTATGTGTTATTACGAACTTGTGAAGATCATCGTCATATGCCGACTCTCTGCGACTGCCTATGTGACCTCCATAGACCAGTGTGCCCCTTGGCAAGCCTGTTTGTCAGGTTTTTGGTTTTCTGACTACTCGTAACGACTTTCAAAGATTTTCGAATGACAGCCGGGACTGACAACTTTACTTACTTTCCGAGGCAAGCTTTTGGTATGTAATGGATGATTATCCATCTACGGACCGGCTTCAAAATCCGTTGCGTAGTTTAGAAAATCCACCGGGGTTATACAGACAGACATAAAATCGACTTTAATTTAGATACAAATGTGTTTTAGTGGGTCTTGTGGCTAAGTAATAACAGCCGTACGGGTCCTTCGATCAGGTTAAGCAACGCTTGCCGCGGTTGGTCCGTGGATGGGTGACCATCTTTATATTAAGGCCCTTCCGTGCCTGGGAAAGCACGTTAATCCGTTTGTCCCGGTTGTCATTCGTGGATCTTTGACAGTCGTTACGGGTCGTCAGGTCAATCAGTCTTAACTAGAGATATCGTATTACCCAATAACTGGGTTGTGGAGTTGAGATAGGCAGTCGCTCAATTTAAAATACTGGTATTCAGCTGCATCCGGTTAGATTGTTGGGAAAAGACTAACTATGATTCATAATCCAATATACCTACTATGTTCCAAATCAGGATTTGGTACATCAGGAATCGGAGGTATAAAACCTTAACTAGAAAATAATTCACACATTTATTTATTTTATATTACTGTATATTTATTTATTTATCACACACACATGTACCCTTTGCCATTACAGATAATTAAATCTAATGCGACAAAGTAACTTAAAATATACTTAACTATACCTTACATGCTACACAGTATGTGGCCCTTGTGAACTCACTCAGTGTACAGGTGAATATGTCTATGGCATCCGCCACCGTGTTTAGAGTGCGCAGCGCACGAGTCAGCGGTGCGCGCCCCAGCAGGTTAGTGCGCGCACTCGGCACCACTAGCAGCTGCGGCTTGCGCCGTCGCGCCACGTACCTATCTGGTAAATTAAACCCTATTTCTGAAAGTATACCTGAATTTTGTATCCTACCTCTTAAAACTTTGAAAATATACGTTGCCAGTGCCAGTTCACGCCTAATTTCTAATTTGTAGTAGCCTACCATACCGAGACAGAATAAGGTAGGATACAGTAACGGATATCCCGGGTATCTCCCATACAGCTTTAAGTACATAAATGACGAATTTGTTCTGTATCCTTTCGAGCATATTTTTGTATTTTATTTCACTCGGGCTCCAGACTACCGCATTATATTCCAGATGACTCCTCACAAGAGCCTCATACGAAGACCTCAATGCACTGATATTTGTGAAGTCATTTGCCTGACGCAGCACAAATCCCAGATTCCTGTACGCCTTTTTACAAACGTGCACCACGTGTTTGCGAAACTGCAGATCACTGGCGAAATGAATGCCTAAATCTTTAACCTCCATGACACGCTGCAGCGGCTCCCCGTCCATGTTGTACTGGTGGTATTGAGGGATTTGTTTGCGTGTGAATGAAAGCACCGAGCACTTTGATACATTAAAGTATAGCTTATTGCAGTGACTCCATTCAGTGACCCTATCCAAGTCGTGCTGCAGCATATCACAATCCGCAGTGTCTTTTATGACTGCAGACAACTTAAGGTCGTCAGCAAATAGCATGCATGTTGACCTGACCACTTTTGGCAAATCATTTACCGTAATAATAAATAATAAGGGTCCCAAATTAGTACCCTGACTGACGCCCGACCTGGTATAATAGGGCTCCGAGAAGTGTCCGCCACAGTCCACATACTGACGTCTATCTCGAATATAACTGGCGAAGAACTTTACAGTATGAAGTGTGCAGCCCATACTCGCCAGCTTTGATAAGAGTATGTCGTGATCGACTGTGTCGAACGCCTTCTTAAAGTCCAGATAGGCTACGTCAACTTGAAGCCCAGCGTAAACAGCTGGTACCAATTGTGTCATCAGGTGAAGCAAGTTCCCCGTTGAACACAACATTTGAACAACATTTTACAATGCATTTAAAAATTCCAAATTGTTAATTTTATTTCAATTGAAACATTTACAGAAACTTTAGAACTGTCAACGGATGGACATTCGGAAAGATGAACTTGCTGCCAACTGAAGACAGCCACAATTCTGAACACGCTGCTTAGCTAGTAGTGATACGTAGGTAGGTAATATGTATTTGTGGATACTTCAATGAGAATTACATATCGCAGTTATCAACTGTAATGGCGTCAGACCAATCTTAGAGCTCATCCAGATAAAACGTCTCAACTATACAATAACACAAAACAAGTGAACGAGAATGTTTCATAACACATCTCCCTAGTACCAAATAAACCGGATGCAGCTGAATACCAGTATTTTAAATGGACCGTCTGCCTATCTGATCTCCACAACCCAGTTACTGGGTAATACGAAAACCCTTAGAAAGACTGGTTGTCAGACTTTCGGGCTTCTGACGACCCGTAACGACTGTCAAAGATCCACAAATGATAGCCGGTGCCAACAGCTTAACGTGCTTTCCGAGGCATATTGAATTTTACCTAAATAAAATATAAAATTAGGAGGAAGGAATGTTAGTTCATCAAGAATAAGGTTAATTTAATTAATTTAATTCTTGGTATTCCAACCACCTCCCTTCCTATTATGTGACGGAAATGGAAAACCAATCGTTAATTGATTTCTGCCAAATGAAATAAAACAAATCTGCTTAGAACTTAGTATTCTCACATCCATTTAAAGTATTTACTGAGGTCATTACAAGTTGTCTGATTTTACATATAGCACTAAATCGTGCAATACGAATACATTATTATTAGATGAATATATGAAGATTTAGAAGTACCGGTGAAATGTTTATCAACGAAAGTAATTTATGAGAACGTTCATATTCGCATATTTGATATATCGTTCAAGGTTTGAGCTCCCATTCCTGATACTTTTGAAATTTTTATGTTTTATTGCTTTATCATTAGTAAATACATCGATCGATATCCATTAGTACTGTGAATTTTGATTCATTATTAAATCCATGTAAGTACTCTAAGAATGCAGGCAGACAAGTAACTAGAGCTGTACCTATTCGTACCTACTTTTAAAGAAATTATTATCGTGCATATAGGTAGTAAATAATCAGCCGTCCCATACATGAGGGGCGAGTAAGTATTGAAGTTTTGTGGGGGGGATAGTAGATTTTTTATAGCGATCTCGATGAATCTCAAGAAGAAAGATTTTCACTTTGTATGAACGTTTGATGGTCTGTACCACTCCCATAAATATGGTCATTCATATCTAATCCTATGCCATTCAGTTAATGTATCCCTAATTCCTTTTAGCATTTTCTCAAGTTTCAACACCCTGTAAAATCGAATAAGATTAACGCTTTCATACGACCCATCCATCTGTCAAATAGACAAGGTAGTAAAACTACAGGAATCCAAGTTATTTCATCAGCTAAAGATGTTAATATCCCCAGTGACATCACTGAAATTAAAAAGTTTTATGAGGTCGACTAGTCGTAAATTAACTACAAGCTTACGAAGCTCTAAAACTAATCTCTTGCGCATAAAATGGCGGAAGTGACGAAATACCGCGCTATGACGTCAGGTCCTGTCATCGAAGTTAGTTAACATGTTGCACAAAAGAAAATTAATTGGTTTGAGATTCGAAACAGGGAAAGGGTAGGTTGCCTGCAGTCACATCCAATCCATCACTACTTACCTACAAAGTATTATTTCAATCAACCAAGTATTTAACAAGATATTTAGTCCGTAACTATTCTCTACAGACGAATGACAAGTGGCAATAAAAAAGTTCGTTTCCCACAGTGACCGTGTTACCGTGCTCCAGTGTGCGTCTGCTAGCAGTGAAACTCGAACTCACTGATCGTGCTATAATCGTTTTTTCTGTGTATATGCCAACAGACTCAACAGATAACTTAGTAGAATTTACCGAATGTTTATGTGAAATAAATTCCATTATTGAAAGTAATAATGTAGAATCAGTGTTTATATTGGGTGATTTCAACGCACATCCAGGTGAGCCTTTTGATACTGAACTAAAATAATTTTGTACCGAACAGCTGTGGTCGTGCATCGACAGAGAACTATTGCCGTCGGGTACATACACTTTTGTGAGTGACGCACACGGATCGCGGCGCTGGCTTGACCACTGTGTCGTCACTAGCGCTGCGCGGCACGCTGTTGTTGGTGCGTCTGTTCTTTATGATATTTACTGGTCCGACCACTATCCTATTCAATTCGAGTGTGATCTAGGATTAATAAAACCTAAAAGCGTGTTGTCTAAATCTGACATTAGTGGTAATCAAGTAACATGGGGTGAAAGGGACCGTAACCAAATATATGAATACAATAGGCTATGTCATGTTAAACTGAAAAATGTTGATTTTCCGTCTGAAATGAGTGATTGTGCTGATAAAATGTGTTCCAACATACACCATAGACAATGTTTAGATAACATGTATGATGAAATAGTATGTATATTAACAGATGCGTCTAAATGTTCAGCGTTTGTTAGAAAGAGACGTAACAAAGGTAGCATAACTGGGTGGAACAGATACGTCAGAGATGTTCATGTGAGGGCCAGGCTTTGCTTTCAGATGTGGGTGCTGAATGGAAAACCCCCTGTCGGATACGTTTACGAAAAAATGTCTGAATCCAGGAAACTTTTTAAGTCTAGATTGAAGTGGTGTCAGGATAACGAGCAAAAAATTAAAATGGACATCATTGCAGACCACCACTGCAAGAAGGATTTTAAGGGTTTTTGGAAAAAGACAAATCAGTTAAATACGAAGCCTGTGAGTGTGGCTGGCGTGCATGAACCACGGGAAATTGCCAACCGTTTTCAACAGCATTTTAAAGTTGACTCGCTTTTGGATTCGGCACCGCAGATGCTTGATGCTGACTCAGCCGTCGTAGATCTTAAAGTCAGATTTTCAGCCAAGGATGTGGCAGGCATTGTTAGAGATATGAAAAGAGGTAAATCTCCTGGTCACGACAGCCTCAGCATCGAGCATCTGCAAAATGCAGGAGTTCACTTGCCAAGGGTGTTGGCCATGTTTTTTAATCTGTGCGTTAGCCATTCGTACCTTCCTGATAGATTGATGTACACTGTTGTTGTACCAATTCCTAAAAATAAAACCGGTGATACTTCGGATTTATTAAATTATAGACCGATTTCGTTAGCCACGGTTATTGCGAAAGTGCTGGACAGTCTGCTTGACCATCAACTGGGCAGGCATATTAAGCTCCATGACGCACAATTTGGATTTCGATCTGGTTTGTCAACGGAAACTGCTATTATGTGTCTTAAGCAGACTGTTCAATATTATAGTGATCGGAAAACACCCGTTTTTGCATGCTTTCTCGATCTTTCAAAAGCTTTCGACCTGGTGTCATATGACAAACTATGGCGCAAGCTCGAGGGTGAGACGGATTGCAGTCCGGAAATTACATCTATTTTTAGGTACTGGTACAACAACCAGAAAAATAGTGTCAGATGGGCAGGCTCTTTCTCGGATGTGTACCGGTTGCAGTGCGGGGTGAGACAGGGTGGACTGACTTCACCGAAACTCTTCAACCTGTACATGAACCGGCTTGTCGGTGAACTCAGCAGTGCCAATGTCGGGTGTTACATAGACGGCGTTTGTCTCAACAATATCAGTTATGCCGATGACATGATGCTGCTGAGTCCATCGATCGGCGGTCTGCGTAAGCTGGTGCAGATTTGTGAATCCTATGCGGAGGCCCAAGGGCTCAGATACAACGCGAAGAAAAGTGAACTCCTAGTATTTAAGGGGCGGGGCAAAAATTACGTGACTGTACCTACAGTCACCTTAGCTGGTACCCCCTTAAATAGAGTCGCTCAGTTCAAGTATCTGGGCCACTGGGTTTCCGAGGACCAAAAGGATAACGCAGATGTGGAAAGGGCACGTAGGGCGTTGGCTGTCCGGTGTAATATGTTGGCCCGCAGGTTCGCGCGTAGCAGTAATCAAGTGAAAGTGACTCTTTTTAAATCTTACTGCCAAACACTATACACGTGCAGCCTGTGGGTTAACTACACACTTGGGTCATACAACGCCCTGCGTGTTCAATACAACAACGCGTTTAGGGTGCTGCTGGGGCTACCACGATTCTGCAGTGCTTCGACTATGTTCGCAGAAGCGCACACTGATGGGTTCCATGCTATTATAAGGAAGCAGTGTGCGTCGCTGCTAGGTCGTGTTAGGTCCAGTAGCAACAGTTTGATAAGCGTGTTCGCCGACAGGTGGGACTCACCACTGCTGCGCCACTGGATACTTTTGCATACTGCACTGTGAGCAGTGGTCAGTTCCTCCCGGTCCTAATGTGTGTAACTGTTTCTAACTGTTTTTATTTGTATGTGATGTTTTATTTTATTTTTGCTGTCGATTCGTTTTTTAAATGTGTGTGTATGTAATTATGGATTTTAATCTGAAATAAATGGTTTATTATTATTATTAATAAGCGTTTCGTATTTCTACAACTATTTTCGGCAGGATTCACTTAAGTTTTCAATAGAATAAGTCAATTGAATACACTTTTGGATTTTACATCATCTTTAGCTTTGGTGTCAATTTGTCTGGGCCCTCGGGAATTTTCTCAGTGTCCGGACTCCTCAGGGTCTTATCATGCTTTAAAAACGACCTATTCTTAGCCTTGGACATACAGGCTTGCCGGTCTAAGATTAAGTTATTATCAAAGCTTTTTGGGTCGCCCAATTGTTATTCGAAGCGTACTTAAATAGTTACACACTTCGAAAAACGATTTTTTTCTCTAGTTCTGTTGTGTCAAAAATCAGTCGGTTAGACTAATGACTTGAAGAAAACCAAGTATCTTAATGTCACTTTCCATCTAACCATTAGAATTATGGCCTTCGTGTCCGTTCACTGCAGCATCTACAATGAGGGTCCCTTGCAGCACTGGGTAGGAATCTACAATAAGTTGACCTATTTCATGATGTGATTTTAAGATATATTTCATCATTGAAACGTGCTGCCGTCACGGACCATCCGCATGATTACGAACCTACGTCATCTGACGTCATGATAACCGCGGTTTACGATCACAGCCGGTGCCTAGTTTATAGCCGCCGTGAATATACAACAAAGCTGAGCTATGACAAGAAATATTTATGCTCGTGTTGGCATTTTTAATGAGCAATTCTACTCATAGCTTTGTTTAAACGGTAGTTTGTTTGATATTTGTACTCACATGCGAAAAAGTGAATACCATGACTTTTTTATAGTTTTTTTTTTGTATTTGTGTTTGAAATTTTGCATATTCTAGTCCTTCTGGTTAATGGTAAATTCCATTCATGGTAAGGTCCATTAAAAAGAATAATATCTCATTGTTCCTGACTTTCTATAGTTATAGATAGGTACCTACGTAGCCAACGTTATGCATTATCCATCATCAGTCTATAATGCTCCCACGGCTGGGCCTTAGACTTCTCTCTGTGCGACGGAGTGGGCCATAATCCACCACGCTAGCCCAGTGTATATTGGTGCATGTCGCATGTCTTCGAATTTTCTGTTCTAGGACATGCCGGTTTTCCTCACGATGTTTTCTTTCACCATTTTGAGAGCAGTGACGATTTAATGAAACACATAAAGTGCCTGCCTGGGTTTGAACTTACGACCTACAACTCGCAAGTCAGGCTGATCCCACTTTGCTACCACTTGAACAGCTCACAGATATCATTGCATTGTAAGAAACTCTAATAACAGAATGTCGGAAAGTTTTATGTTCTTACGATTTTATTCATGTTCCATTCAAAATATTCCCTCGGGATTTTCCCATTTCTATTTACAGTTTATGTTCTTGTAAAAATGGTGTTAAGATGTGGTAAAATGGTCGCCAATTGGCCAATAGGCCTCATAAAAAGGCTGAAAGACAACCAAAGGGCAATGAAGTTTCCCCACGCGATGAATAAGAAATCCAAAGACGGGATAGCCCAAAGAATTGCCAAACTTTCCTCGCAGAACACATGGTCAAAGGGGTCGAAAGGTACTGGAGTGGCGACAGCGTACTGGAAGACGTCGCGTTGTAATGCCTCCCACAAGATTGACCGATGGCCTGGTGAAGGCCGCAGGAACCCGTACGATGCGGGAAGCACAGAACTGGCCGAAATGGCGGAGCTTGGCGAAGGGTTATGTCCAGGTCTTACGGCTGAAATGATAAAAATGATCACGGGCAACTCCCTTAAAGAATAACTACTCTGTAAAGATGACCCTGAAAGGTTTTCTAATCGGAAGGTTTCGCATTGTCTCATGACACAAGGGCCAATGGCAAAACAACGCTTTTATTATTAAATTTAACATTATTTTTCTTTGATTTAAACACTGCACCATGGCCCACTTTAGGGTTTTCCCCGTACCATAATATTGGTGCGTGTTATCTCCCACCCAACTCTTTTACAACGCATATATTTCATTCAAATAGAATACAAGTCTTGACATCGACTTCCATTACCCTTACTCAAGCGCAGCTATCCATGTTTACCTTCAGTACATGCAAGCTGTCACGTACGCAAGCTTCTGATTCAGAAGCTTTTAACACTATCGAACGTTTACACAAAAGTTGAACGATTGGTGCGTTGCGTCAGGAGTGATGCGTTGTGTACGTCTGTATGTCTGATCGTAGTCGCCATTTTGATTGATGCGTGATCGGCATTTTTATATCCAGTGTTAATATTCCAAAATAATAATTAAAGACCGAATAATTTTGAAGGGAATTTATAGGTTATTAAGTGACAAGCTCCTGATTCTTAGCTGCTATTTTTTTTTTGTATAAACAGGGATCGAGCATTCGTAGTAATTATTATGTGTGTATACTGAAACATCATCGAGAAAATAATGATTTTATTCTTGCATTGATTCAATTTTCGTTTGGTTTAAACCCACACATTCACATTTGGAGAAACTTCCACTGATTTAAAATTTTACCAGCACTGAATAAAACACAAATGTATTCCCACGTATCTCCAGTTATGACAACGTGAATGTCGTACAAAAAATCGTTTGTCGTTTATAATGTTTGGGACAGCGGAGGACAGTGTCTAATGGTTTGTTTATGGGGACGCTCAGTTGCTGGCATGCAAGGAATGGGGTCAGGGGGAGGACCAGGAAGTTGAAAGTAGGTGAGATTGAGAATAGCGAATTTCGTTTGTTTGTTTTCGCTCTTCTACCACACAACGTCCTGAAAAAATTCACCCACACATTGTGAAAAATATACCTGTATGTTTAACACGTGCCTATAAAAAAGAAAAATGGAGACGTATGATGAAACGTACGTTGTAGATACGTGGTCGTGATTGTGTGAGAACTCATTGTACACGATTGTTTTCACCACGTATATCTGCAAAACGTGGAATGGGATTCTTCCTGAGATCTTTTCGCGAAACAACGACATGGACAGCTTAAAGAAAAAATTGAAAGTTGTCCTCTTCAAAATGGGTAGGTAACGCACTGTGGTCGCCCTGGTTTTGCAAATGTCCATAGTTTGCAGTGATTATTTACCATGAGGTGAGCTTGATTGTCACTCTATGTCATCAAAATAAGCAGTCATGGGGATTGCCAAAGTGCCGACAGAAGTGAAAACTTAAAACTTTTGAAAAAACAACACATCACATTAGTATGTCGATGACGCAAACCTATAAGTTTTGCCCCTACCAATAATCAAAGTTTTCACTTTAAAAATTAATACTCTTAGCAGCGTTTGGTCACGTTTGGTGACCTCGTAACGTAGAACTTCAGTTAAACACGTGGGTTATCGTACTAGTTAAAGTATTCTGTGTGGATGAGATAAAGCTTCCTTCAGTCTTAAATATTAAAAGCAATAAGCCATTACTGACTGGCCTGGCATCATCCTGTCCTAGAAAGCACAGTATTTACTTCAATCTTCTATGTCATCTATATGGACTTTTACGAGCATTAACTCTTTACATAAGAAAGGGAAGAAATGAGCAGGATTGCTTCAATGTCGCGACCAAAAGGTAATTTCTGTCTGTCAAACCCAGAGTCTCTCACGAAGTTTTCATTCAACACCTTCCTGTTAAATTCTATATTCTTTGCTAAATATCAAAGAGCATGGCCCCATAAATGTGAAATATACACTGTCATAAGCTCACCACCCGCTGTACTAACAGGAACGGATGAGCAGTTGACACCTTAAATCCGGGTTTTCATCGAATTACAACGTTTATGTTCGGGCTGTTGTAAAAAATGTATCCGTTCTATAAATAGTTCTCAGTCATTGGACGGTGACTACAAAACCGTGGTTGATATAAAAATGTCCGGATTTTCCTTTGCCAAGGGAAAATAATTTCACGTATATTCGTTTTCAGACTCGGATTTCAATTAAACTTTTTACAGGCACTTTTGAATTGTCAAAAGAGGTAGTCACAAAAATGAAGCTAGTTGACAGTGCCAAAGCGTATGGCAAATTTGATATCATTAATGTTGAATTTAAACATGTGAGTAAGATGTAAGTTACGTGCTATTAAAATGCAAATGCAAATCAATATTTGACACAAATAAGTATACAGATTCAAGGTGGCCGTTAATTTAAGCATGCAAATATCCTGGCAAACAATTACTGATCAATGATCATGATCATGCTATGCATCGGCCCATATTTTGATTCTATAACAGTAGCAATTTAGCAATGTGCACTTTTGCAAAAATAAACTATAGTACCTAGTACATTTCATTTTGAATTTGGAACGGGGGAAGAAAGTAAAACAGGTTTTTATTAATCTATATACCTATATTTAAAAATGCATCCATATTTCCCTTGGTCACGGTATCACACTTGAAAGGCTGGACCAATTTTGCTAATTTAATTTTTATGTTGTGTTTGTTAATATCAGGGGAAGGTTCATATGAAAGAAAAATATTAAAAAAGTTGCGCGTATATATAAAATGCGAATTCAATATTCATAGCTAAGACAGGACAATGTCTGTCGGGGCAGCTAGTTTAAAATAAAGAAAAGGGTGTATCCATCGTAAAAGGGGAATGGCAGTATAAATACGTAGGTATGCATGTAAACTCATGTAGCTTCACATACCAGGGAAACATGGAACACAAAGGCCCTTACTCAGAAGTGACTAGAACAAAGCTGCCGATGATGATAATGTTGATATACCTATATAGTTCAATTCTGAAAACTGTTTCAGTTTATACATTTTCTATGCCTGCATGCATGTAAATCAAAATATATTACAACATTGCAAATATTATATAATTAACACAAAAATAATCATGTTTACATAAGTAGTTATAAAATCTACATTTTGTTTATTTATTGCAAGAAAATAAACATAAATCTTGAAACGTTACATCAAACATTGTGAAACCTTGGATCGTTTTGTAAAGTAAATAAGAACTAATATACAAGGTGTATGGACGGAAATAAGGCGTAATACACACTGGGTGAACGACGAGACACGTTATTATGGGCCATCCATAAATTACGTCACACAAATTTTAGTGTTTTTTGACCCCTCCCCATCCTTGTCACATGTGGTCACACTTGTGAACACCCTCCTCCTTGTAGGACGACACATATTTTTCAATTTTGTATTTAGAAGTACATAATTAAATGAAAACAATAGTTTTTCCATTTTTTTTTTGTTAAAAATATTTTAATAAAATTAACATAAAGTCAAATAATTTAGACTTAATGGTGATTTGAAGACGTGACGTCGCAAAGCTTTTGATCCCCCTGGTCCTTTTGTAGTTACAAGGACCAGGGGGGATCATGCTGATGTGTGCTAATGTCACATTTCGTCCCACCCCCGTGTGACGTAATTTATGGATGGCCTCTTTACTCGCTCATGTCCGTGAATCACTTGTTACAAATAGCCCTTATAGTTTACGCGGATCGATGAAACATATTGAAAATAGTCAGACTGAGGACATTAATAGTAGATTGGATCATAAGGGAGCAAAATAATATTTTGACGGCGAGGGCGCTTTTTTGAATCCAGAGCGAAGTTAGGGATTCTAGAGTAGATCTTTAGTAGAATCCTGAACGTAGCGAGGGATTCAAAGTATTTTATTCTCCATTCAATAAAATTACCATAGGCTTTCATATATTTCTCCCGCGATTTTGCAGGTAATAGGTTATCCATCACATTTCTTGCGTCAGTTCTAATACTTTCAGGAGTTAATTCTATACCTCGCTGTCACTTGAAGAATTCATTTTTTAACACAAAACCATGAATTTCTAACAATCCGTGAAAATTGACGAAAATGCGGGCTGTAGTTCGCGCGTTTTTAATTTGTTTTTTTTTTTTCACCGGCGCGGCGGCGCGACTATGGGCTGTCGTACCAGCCAGTCTTTATTCAAACTATATTTGCGTTCGATTTCTTTGGCGCTGAACACTAAGATGTTCCAAATACAAAAAGTGCGCGGCAAAGATAATTGCGGCGCACATAAAAAGAGGATTAGAAACTCATTACTGCCTCATGTGTTACTGCCCGCTAAAAGTTTCTTAAAGAAAACAACACCTTGGGTGCACTTATGGTACTTTTTTTTTACTTATGTACCTATATGACGTACATACGTAAACTCACGCCTTCTATGGAGGTAGGCAGAAACTACAGAACGCTACGATCCTTACATTCCTCTTTTGCCTCGTTTACGTTCATATATCTGCACCCTAATTGCGCAACACACTATCAATCAGAATTTGAATAATTATGAAGCATTTTGCTAATCCATTGCTTCTTTGTTCAAAAAAACTGTCTTGCCAACAACGTAAATGACGCAATTAATATTTTTAAAATGTCAAAATGAAAGCTTTTTCGGAGGAGGAGTTTGGTGACATACACACGTACAGAAGAATTGGGAAAGGGAGAGATTGACATAGTTTTCATGGTTTTCAAGGTTTTCAGAACCCTTGAAAACTATGAAAACGATGTGCGCCAATAGTGAGGCCAAAATATTTGTTAACGCTTCTACTTCAAAAACCGCTAACCCTACACATGGTTCCATAACACTGAATCTTGTCTTCAGCCAACGATTGGTAACGTCCTCGCTGATCTAGTGGCCCGACACTCCCATCATACTTGTTATGACAGCTCAATGGTAATTGTTCGATCATCGTAAATTAATAGCTTCAGGGCTCCAAGGTCAAGGCTTTATTTTTTTTCAGAGAAATGATGATGGTTAGTTCCGATTCTAGTGGAAATGAGTGGGTTTTATGGGTTTTGTGGTTAATGAACTGAAATAGTTAATGTTCGTTGTTATTCGGATTCATAAGGGCTGTGAAAAGATGCTAAATTAAACCGAGAGTCACGTGTGAGGTACACTTGACTCGGTCATTGCGATAATTTTTTCGGACAAAATTCTTTAATGCGGTTTGCGGTAGGAGTAAACTAATAGATAACATCACGTAACGAAAAATCGTTATGGCTCCATGAAACGTTTATCATATAATAGAAAAACACACACAGAGAGAGAGAGAGACATTGTTTTCGAGGGTAATGAACTTAATAGTGAGATCAAATTGAAAATCCAAGATGGCTGCGATATTTTTAAAAAAATTCTTCGTGGTTGTCGTTTTTTATTTTTATGGTTTTCTTTCTTTTTTCTAGGGTGACTAACACAATTGTTTAAAAAAAAATGACTGGTGAACAATTGGCCTTTCGATAAACAATAAAGTTAATAAAATACATATTCGAAATAAATCAGTATATGCCTGAGTGCTGGTGATGGATCAGTTAAAACAGTGACTTTATTGTGTTTACATTCACACATCAGCTTATTTCTAAGAAAGGCAATAAATAAACTGAACGTATCTTTGTTTGAAGCCCTAAATAACTTAAAACAAATCGTGCGACTGTTTTATTGGCCATGCAGTGCGTTTCCTGTGTGGTTTTGTCCCTTTTTTCCTGAAACTCGACCGGCCCTAAAGGGATTAATTAAAGGCGAGTGCAATCTGAAATACATTAATGACTCACTACTCGTACTTAGTTGCTGAACTTGACAACGGGGATTCCTAAAATGTATTACGTCGTGACAAATTCAGTCAAAATACAACAGTTGTTTTAAAATAGATTTCTAGATGAAAGCATTTTTGAGATTCTTAGAAGATCGGATCGGATAACAAAAAGCTTTGTCCCATCCATTTTTAAACGAAATGAGCCAAAAAGAATGTTCATTTGTCCAGATTTTCTGCAAAGTTGACAGCTAGTTAAATTACGGTGTAGAACCTTCGGTGAGTGGATGTTTTGCACTCTGCAGCAGTTGTAAAAAAAAAAGCTTTTGTTAGGGTTCCGTACAGAAAGAAAAGAAAGAAAGAAAGAAAACATGTTTATTCTGCACAAACAAAACGCACCTTACAAAAAATGAAATGAACTAACAAAAGTAAAATGCACTTGAACAATGTGGACAAAAGCCTCGTATTCAGGTCGAAAATTTACATATAATATTATTGTCCGTTGACTGTTAGTCAGTCAAGGCTTGCTTGGGACCGACCATAAACAAATAGATTTGCGTTATGAGTATTACGACACAGGCTAATACATAATTAATAACAATCAAAACACCGTACAGGAAAGGCAATCAACGAGACCATATTACTAAGCCTTCGCTGTTCCGTCCGTCAGTCTCGTCCGTCAGCGGACTGTATATCTTGATCCGTAATATATGTACATAATGTGTATTTCTGTAGCCACAACAACAACAAGGTTAATAAAAATTAAAGTAGTCTCCATACAAGTAACGTGATTTTTGTCTTATGGTATAGAACCCTTCGTATGCGAGTCCGAAGTCGCACTTGGCCGGTTTTTCAAGCTACGAGTACGATATCTCACTGGTATGACATCTGTAAAGCTCTAACTACAAACTCAATACCGATATATTATAGTAACTAACTAAATATACGTCACTTTGTCAGTACTTAATATAAATAACACCAGTGTTCTTCATAAAACGTATGTATTTGTCAATAAGCGCGTTATTTTATATTAGTTCCGCGGTTCCCGAACTTGGCAGAATACTCCTGCTGGACGAAACTGCCAATTAAAATTGACATGATTTAGAATCGGAACAGGGAATACGTGGAGAGATTTCGTTATTCCAGATGTAGTTTTGCGTATTATTATAGCCTCTAATTGTTATAGTAAAGCTTCCTTAGTGGTTTTTGGCAAATACAGCCTTCAAGTCCACGTGTTTTTCACCCTAGTTATTCCTTTCGTGTCCCAAAAAAGGTCTTTTAAGAAGGAGGCCAGTGGTTTTTAAAACCAATCCTGCTTACCTACTTGTTTACTCAGAACTTACAGTTTTATCACCCAAAGAAAACTTTGCCAATTTCCTAGCAAAAGTCTGATAAAAAAAACTACTCACTAAATAATTCAGGCTTATTTTCAACTCAACACTGAAGGCGTGAACATAAAACTTGAGAATGATGACGAGGTTCCTCAATATGTCGCAGGTGATGTTGTAGACCATGAATGAGTCACTATAAATAATAATATGAAGTGTGAATCGTCTGTCCGGCGCGCACGCACACCGATCGCATTAATAATTTAAACTAATTTGCGTCACACGGTCCGCAGAAAATACATAATTTTTTGTTCATTTTATTTATTTTGGATACCGTTACATTTTTTGAGGGTGATAAAATACTAGGTTTAGCCAGTGGCTCCACCCGTGTGGAAGTGGGAACTTATCTCACGACAACGTAACGTACTACCGGGATAAAAAGTATATTAAGTGTTAATCCAGGTTATAAATTATCTGTGTACCAAATTTTACCAAATTCGTTCGTCCGTTTTTGCGTGATTGAATAAAAAACCACCAAACTTGTACATTTACAATATTTTTACGATAATGGTCGTTTCATTCCCAATGAATCGCAGATGGAATAAATGCGATTTATATCTACTTATAATATGACAATCCATTTCCAACTAGTTGGACCATTAAGATGTGACATCGACCAAACCGCACTGGGCCCGCGTGGTGGATTACGGCCCAAAACAATCCCTCTCACTGTGTCCCATCAGTGGTAACATTATAGGCTGATGATGATGATGAGGACCATTAAAAATATAAAGGCTGCGTTGATTCCACGTCTTGTTTCGAGGATATTCGATCACTGCTAATGCATCATATGTCATATGTGCATATGCATGCATGTCTATGTCTATAACGAAATAAACTTGAAAAATTACGCATCAAAATTTAAAAATAATTTCAGGAAATTTATACGTTATCACGCTTAGAAAGCCAGACCGGAATCTAGCCATCAAATCAGATCTAAGCGGTGAAGTAGACAGAAATCAGAATATTTTCTTTTAGCCGCCAATGCCAAGAATTTACCTCAATCTTTCTGGAAATGTTCCTGAGGTGATATCATTGCTGTCCTAACTAAAACTGACAGGTTGGAAGGTACCCGACGCTGGATGTGTGACGTCACTTGTCATGATACACGTCAGAACACGTCATCGTACGTGTCTGTAATAAGATATGAAATTGAGAGCGTTGATGATATTTTTTTCTTGGATTTTGCTGCCAAGATATTATTATGGCTTTTATGTCATTTCTTTGATCGAAACTAGATTGACTTTTTAATTTAAATATCATAATCTGAAATGAACTTGTAGATAATCACCTATCCTGTCCTTGGAGACGGAGGTCTTCTTTTGTTCTTAAATCTGACTAAAGAATGGGCAAACATATGTATACCCCTTTATTTATAAACGGTGCTTATAGTTAAGATAGGTTTTTTTGTTGTCTTTTACTCTTTTTTTTTTGGTTGGGAAGTCATCAAATAACTTCTCCCGCTCTGGGTGGAGCAGGAGGGCGTGTCAGACTTTTACTGACTAAAACTGATGAGCAATATGGCTTTACAAAAGGTCGTTCGACTACTGATGCGGGTGTTGCTCTGTTGAAACACATATTTAACGCATGGGAGAACTCGCAAAACGCTATTGGAGTTTTTTGTGATCTCTCAAAAGCCTTTGATTGCGTGCACCATGAGACGCTTTTGTGTAAACTTCGTTATTACGGTGTCCATAACGATGCTCTAAACGTAATAAATTCTTATTTGCAAAATAGGGTTCAATGTGTAGAAATTAATGGTAAAAAATCTTCCGGGCTGCCAGTTCAGTTAGGTGTGCCTCAAGGCTCAATACTCGGCCCATTCTTGTTTTTAGTATATATTAATGACTTACCGTTCTATTTAAAGGGTATTTGTGATGTTGTACTGTTTGCAGATGATACTTCTCTTATTTTTAAAGTAGATAGGAATAGACAAGACTTTGACGACGTAAACAGTGCACTCTCAATGGTTACGGATTGGTTTACGGCAAATAACCTTGTTCTCAATGCCAAAAAAACGAAATGTGTAAAGTTCGCCTTACCGAATGTTAGAAATCTAGGTCCCAATATCGTCTTAGATAAAGAGGTGCTTGAAACCGTAGACACGGCAGTATTTCTGGGCATAACAGTAGATGCCAAACTTCAGTGGGGATCACACATATCAACACTAGCAGGGAGGCTCAGTTCAGCCGCCTACGCCGTCAGAAAAGTAAGACAATACACTGACGTCGATACAGCTCGATTAGTATACTTTAGTTATTTTCACAGCGTTATGTCCTACGGTATTCTGCTGTGGGGCAAAGCCGCTGATATTCAAAATATTTTTGTCCTTCAAAAACGTGCTGTTCGTGCAATTTATCAGTTAGGTGGCAGATTTTCCTTGAGGGACTTTTTTAAAGATATTGGTATTCTCACAGTGGCATCACAATTCATATTAGCTAACATCTTATTTATTAGGCAACATATACACTTGTACACTAAAAACAGTGATATTCATACCGTTAACACTAGAAACAAGGACAAACTACGTGCTCCCTTTCACCGGCTTCATAAGGTTCATAACTCATTTGTTGGGCTTGGTATAACTTTTTATAACAAGCTTCCCACTTCTTTGCTAGATTTGCCTTTTGATGCGTTTAAAGTTCAAGTAAAATCCATCCTTTGTTTAAAGGCTTACTATTCCATTAACGACTATTTAAATGACAAGAATAGTTGGTCGCTGTGATTAACACAAGACAATGTTTATGTTCTTTCTCCAGAATTAGCGTACCTAGTGACAGGTTATATGGGTTCATATATTTATTTAGTTAAATACTTTTTTTTTTTAATTATTGACCAAGTGATTTTTTTATTATCTATCTAATAAGTCATTAGTTATTGACATATAGAGCCCTTTATACCAGGAAACTTCTATTTTTGGTAATATGCGTTATTGTTTATTACTTTGCCTATGTATGTATAGAATCAAGTCCATCCGACTAAACAGACAGCTGTGCTGCTGGGGAGTTTGTTGCGCCACTTCTTCTTCCCAGCTAAAGCACTAGGAAGTGTCGAAGGGTGGGCGTTTTTGGGGGACTGTCTTATGTATTTTGACGTTCGAAAAGTGCTGATTCTCAGCCTAATTTGAATAAATGACTTTTGATTTTGATTTTGAAACCCACCCGTGCTCCCTCAGTAGCCTGTATGCCAGGGGCTGTGGTATCTCTTTCGAACAACCCGCACCCCTGCCAGGCATCGGCCCTTGCGGGCCCTATCGGTTTGTGCTGACATCTCTTTGAGGCGCGCGTGGAACACAACACGCCGTCGACCTGGGCCTGGTCCTTACGGGACAGCGAGCTCAAAATCAAAATCAAAATATTTTCGTCCGCAAGCCTACGCCTATGGTGGCCGGGAATCAGCCTGGGATTCCTGACGCCCGGGAAGTTAAGATACGTTAAAGTTTCAAAAATGTATAGTTAAACATTCGCTAATCGTAACTTAACTTAAAACACCTTTTTCATAAATAAGAGCGAGAGAAGTTATTTGATGATTTCCAACCCAAAAAGAAAACATAACAATCGTCGTTTTATTTAGCAAATATTTATAGTAAACCAATTATAGGCACGTTAGCATTGTCAAGGAATCGAACCAGTCCGACAGACGAACCTAGTTACCCATTTCAAAGCCTAGTACCTAGGTTCCTATGGGGAAGTACAGGTAAGAAATTCCATGGACACTATTTTTAAATCACAATACTGTTAAAATCAGTCATAGTAGGTAGTTGGATTTAAAATCATTGAGGAGGTCGTGGCTAAATAATAATTGCCGAACGGGTCGATTGAAGGTTAAGCTAGGCTTGCCGCGGTCGGTTTGTGGATGAGTGATCCATAACATATCGATACTCCTCCGTGCTTCGGAAATCACGTTAAGCCGCCCGCCGGTCCCGGCTGGTTTTTGTACATCTTTGACAGTCGTTACGGGTAGTCAGAAGCACGAAAGTCAACGAGTCTTACCTTGGGCTCGTATTACTCAATTACTGGGTGGTGGAAGTCAGATAGGCCGTCGATCCATGTAAAATACTGGTATTAAAGAAGCCGACGCTAACATAGTTGGAAAAAGGGAAGGTCGGCTTTCGATAGTAACAAACATAGTTTTAACGACACGCATAAAAAACCACGTTCAGCACAGTTGCTCTAAACCAGAGAACATGACGTAACAAGTTATTCCCATAATAGCTAATTTAGACATTCCCATTCATACAACCTAATTATAGCTAATTAAAACTGTCACAGAATATGATCCGCCGTGACAAGTTCAAAGTGGCTTATTTATGGGTTGGTAAGATAAAAGGGGGAGGAAATCGGCGTCAGCACGCTACGAACACCAATTAGCTTGTGGATATTATTTGTTTAAATGTTTAAATTGACTTCTTGGCGCCATTTTGGAAGAAAATACATTAAAGATGTATGTGTGGAAAATTAAGAGGAAGCACTTGATGTACGAGAAGGTACTTTTCCCAAATATTGAGCAAACTTAAAAATTACTAATTGTCAAATTGTTTATTAGAAACACCAACTACATACCTACTATCTTCTTTTTTTTATAAATATGAAAATCAATGCTTGTTTGTTCGTGTTTTATGCGCTGCCATTCCGTTAAACCGATTGCGATAAACCTAATTCTAATTCTTTATCAATTTAATGCTTGCATTTCCGTGAAGGTTATGGGCATAGTACAAGTAAGCTATAGACAATTATTTATTCAAAGCGCCATCGCCAGGTAACAGCTAGTTAACAGTATATTTTATTGTACATTGGTCTTCGTTTGTGGAGGGGGCACCATCCAGTACCTTCATATCGAGAACCTCTGTGACCCGGAAAATAAGTTAAGCCTTTGGTGTCGGTTGTCATTCATAGATCTTTGTCCGTCATTACGAGTAGTTAGAAGCACAAAAGTCCCACAAAAAGTTATACCAACGGTTGTATCATGTTATCGGTAACACGATATATCTGGGTTGTAGAGGTCAGATAGGCAGTCGCTCCAGTTATAATATTGGTATTCACCTGCATCCGGTTAGACTGGAAGCCAACCCAACATAGTTGAGGGAACGCTAGGTAGATTGACTCCTCTCTCTGGTTTTGGAGTATTGGTAGTAAGAAATACTATTCCCAGTAATTTATTTATTTAGTTTCCTATTCTTTCCCCTTGAGTGCTATACATTAATTGTAAAATAAATCATCATCATCATCATTTCAGTCGAAAGACGTCCGCTGCTGGACATAAGCCTACCCCAAGTTCCTCCAGTTCGACCGGTTTCAGCGTCTTCCTGCGGCCTTCACAAGGTCATTGGTCTAGCTTGTGAGAGGCCTTCCGACTCTACGGAGGTCTTCCAGTAGGTACGCGGTCGCCACTCCAGAACCTTTCGGCCCCATCGGCCATCTGACATGTTCCAAATATTATTTTCGATATCACATCACCAAATGCTACCAAAAAAAAGAAGCAACATAGTTCCCTGTTGATGCGAATATGATAACCGTTGACACAAATACGAGTAACATTTTATGTCGTATACAAATGTACTAGTGTGTGGTGCGAGAAAAAATAGTTTCGGCCAACACACCTTTTCGTGCCAACAATTTCTGGCAGGCAATTGGCAGAATGATGCTAGTATCGACCACGGTATCTTTTGGACATTGCGCTTGTTAGCTTTGAGGAGTATTGCAGGGTTAAAACTAGGATTTGCAGTTGTTGTCTACAGCAAGATTTTGAAGCAAAATTTTATACTTTATAGTCTGTTTTTAAAGTATCTGATTGAAGTGTAAACTAACCCTCTTCAGGTTAAATTCTTAATAAAAATAATTCACTGTAGGGAATTAGTAACACATTAGAAGGTTTCAAATAATTATTATATATTGTTTGAGTAACATCATTAAGTAATTTTATTGATAAATCATCCATGAAAATTAAGGTTATACAATAAACTTCAACAATTGTCAAATGAAAAACGTATTTAAGGTGGTTTTAAATCAGAATGTAGGTTTTAATTATTCAAATAATCAAATCCAAGCACTCAATTTTTAAGTGGCAATACATAATGGCATCTTATAGTACGGTTTTTGATGCATTGGGTAACATTTTTATCAGAAATTTTTATCACATGGTCTGATGATAAATATGATGATCACTTCGCAGACGTAACGATTTAGATGCGCCCGCGCATGCGCCAAGATCTAAGGCGCCTGATGTGTCGCGGAAACTGCCAACTATTATTATTTAATCATCAATAATAGACAGAAAAAAATTGAACCGCCGAAAAACCGAAAATTAAAAAATAATAAACTAGCTTTGTCCAACCCCAATAAATAAGTTCGGAAGTCGGTGACTTTGGATATGTATTTGATTATATGTCACCGCCTTCCGAACTTATTTATTGGGGTTGGACAAAGCTAGTTTATTATTTTTTATTTTTCGGTTTTTCGGCGGTTCAATTTTTTTATTAAAAAGTTTTTTTAGAAGCCCGTCTCCAAGGGCTTTCCGAAATATCTCCGTGAATGTTCTTGCTGAACATTCACGGAGATATTTCGGAAAGCCCTTGTTTATAGTTTACGAGAAAACTTGTCTCAAAGTGAAACATTTTGTCAACAAAATTCACTCCAAATTTTCAGAGGGGATTTTCTTATGGGTGCAACAGGATGAAAGTACAACATGTATTTGCATCCTGTATTTCTCAAGGTTCATTGGCTACTTAAGGTTTTAATAGGATATTTCTAACTGTTACTGAGTTTGAGCCTTGCCAGACACCCATTTTCGTGGGCTTGGTTCGGAACCCATTGGTTTGTAGGCTTTGGCGTAGCGAGGAGCACGTAGCATGTAGCTCGTAGCACGAAGCTCGTAGCGTACGTCGCTACGAGCTTCGTGCTTCGTGCAAAGAATGAAAGAACGTCCACTGTCAAAGTGTATCATTATTTTTGAAACAACTTTCGCAGTTAGGTTAAAATCAAGTCAATATTGTTTTTTTATTACTAAAACTATTACAACAATAACTAAGTAAATAAATAATTTGATGGCATCATTGCACTCTTTCCACCTAACCGAAAAGGACGGTTTTCTTTGAAGTTCACAACACATATAGGGTGACTGGCAATTAGTGACCGACATATAAACACATGATTGTATTCATCATTATGAACAACTTTTACTATGGGACTTATACTATGGGACCAAACCCGAAATTGCGAAAATAAAAATCATCTATGTTCCTGATTTTTTTTTTTATCCATCTATTCCTGCATTTTGATGAGTAATGCGAACATAATGTAGGAAACAGCTGATTTTTTTTTCGCGATTTCAGGTTTGGTCCCATAATAAAAGTTGTTCATAATGATGAGTACAATCATGTGTTTAAATGTCGGTCACTAATTACCAGTCACCCTATATAATAAATTACTAATATTGAATGCAGAAACTCACACGCATTTTCACAATATATTCATTATGTATTGTAATATGATTGTAATGTACATTATAACAATGGACTAGACGTTGTATTCTTCATGAGCCATGTAGGTAAATTGTACAGTCAATTTGAATGACTGCTGTTTATTACTTTACTATGCACAGACAGATACGTGACACTGAAACTAGTATTTTTATTCTGGTAGTTAAATATTTGTAGACCATTCTTTATTTTATTAAGTACATGGTACTTCTTGACAAGACTACACTCTTCCCATACTTATTTTTAACACTGTAGTTTGAAAATATTGTAAACACCGAAATATATTTTCAAAAGAGTAACCGTGGAGTTTTTTGCCGGCTCTTCTGCATAAGAATCGACAAATTGGAACCGTGCACCTATGTAGCTTCTGACGTTTCATAAATGCCCATGCAGGTTTATGTGATTTTTTTTTTTAAATCATTTTGTATGAGTCACATAAACGATTATTGAAGTTCATTCTATAAAGACGTCATCATTTTAATTAAAATAAAAGCACCTAAAATCGTCGATAAGCAAGGCTTAAAAAAACTAATTTTCTAAATTTCGAAACAGCCTCACTAATTATTCTATCTAACGAATATCTTAGTCACGTCTAAATACTAGAGAAGATACAAAAATGTTACCGCTCGCCATATGGAAGAGTTCACTGACTAATAATGGTTTATCGTAATTTAAATATATACCAATGAGTTCGGGGCGTGGGTCGCACAGGCAGCGATAGACGGAGCGGGGGCGTTTAACCTACGTCATAAACGCTTTAGGGGAAAAAATAAGTGTCATTTATTTGGAATTTTAATAGCTTGTTGAGTGTTGATTTTCGATATGTCTGACTCATTTAATTATTTAGTTGTGAGTAGGTATTAATTGGTTCAGTTGTGTACTGTCACTGACTAGAATGTAAACAGACACATAAATTATATGATTATACTCTTATAATCATAACTCGTATAGTTAAAACTAACTATAGTGTTGTATTCTGTTTCTAAAAAGAAATCTATTTGTTGGTTTTAGTCCTTGGGTAATAATGAGATTAATTGTCACTATCAGGAATGTTTCTTTTTTAAATTACTTCTTCATAGATAGTGATAATTAAAATAATTTGAAGTGCAATAAGCCAAAAAAAATGCTTTGCTTTTCCGCTTGCTACGTAACCTAACTGTACGATGCGTCTGAGTCGAATTGGATTCATGACGTCGAAACGATAACTAAATATACATACTTATGTATATCCAATATAGTTCGCCGCGGAAGTTTATATATTTGCGAATACTCGTACGTTTTCTTTATTCCACGTTTTTATAAGATACTGCGTATATTTCTATATCAATTTGCAACATGATTAAGTGTGTAGCCTTGTCTTCCTATCTATGTTTTTTATTAGTAACTAGCTTTAGCCACCGGCTTCGCCCGCGTGGTTTTCGCAAAATTATCACAGGAACGTACTACCGGGATAAAATTAATCCTTTGTGTTAAATCCAGGTATATAACCAATCCGATTTAGCCATTCTTGCGTGATTGAGTAACAAACATCTAAACATTGAAACATCATACTTTCACTATCACTCTCATGTGCTATCACTTTGTTTTCGCTCTAAGAGCTTTCTTAGCGTAATGTGATAAGCAAAAATATTCTTTCAAATCTGACTGATAGTTTCAAAGATTAGCACGTTCAAACAAACAAACTAGATAGCTTTGTTGTAGATGTGAATACACAGGAGATAATAGTGTTCTTTTGACGTAAAGAAGAATGTTTTTTCTAGTTTTTATTTTATATTTTATTTTGGTAGGCGTTGTTTGAACTCGAGTGTTATAAAATGTATACTTTAAGATCTATTGGCTGCAATGAGGTGAAGCAAGAAACATAAAATACTTTTGTGGTTAGGTAAGAAAGTATTTGTGCAGAGTTACAATATTATTATTAGCTGGACCAGAATGGTTACGTTCAGCAAAGGACAGAAACAAGTGGAAATCCTTCGAGGAGGCCTTTGTCGAAAGACAAGTTGTTAAGAGGGAAGAGAAGCCGAATGATGAGAGTGTGTTTTAATTTAAGTTAATTTATAGTTTTCTTACCTTTATTAAATAGAGAGAGCAGCGGTGGCCAAGTGGCAACGGCCGCGACTTACGTGTTGTAGGTCGTGAGTTCGAACCCAGACGGGCACTTTACTTTGTGTAAATTATTTCATCACCACTGCTCAAAAACGGTGAAGGAAAACATCGTGAGGAAACCGGCATGTCCTAGAACCAAAAAGTTGAAGACATGTGACATCTACCAACCCGCACTGGGCCCGCGTGGTGGATTACGGCGCAATCCCTCTCACTGAGAGGAGGCCTGTGTCTCAGCAGTGGGAACATTATAGGCTGATGATGATTAAATAAGTCAAAATCAAGTAATAAGTCAAATAAGTTAAAATCTAACAGCAAAAAAGGCGTATTTTATTTATTTTACAATATTATTTAGGTGATGTTGTAAATAATTTTAATGAAAGGGTTAAAATTTATTATAACTTAAAAGAAATGGTTTCTGACGCAAAATTCTAATCGTGTGTATTTTAACAGACTGAGACTTCGTTTCAATTCTATCAATCGTTTCGGATTTTTTTGATCATAGTTTTATGTAATTTTATTGAGTCCCAAATTAAGTATCATCATAATTTTAAGCCGAAAGACGTCCACTACTAGACATAGGCCTCAAGAATCACCATAATGGCCGATTCTGTGCTTCTATTTAAATATTAAATAACTCACATAATTAACGCAATCGTATCATAATAATAACTAGGTACGAAAGTTATGTAGTACTCAATATTATCTATCACTGCCTTGTCAGGGAGACCTTGATGACGTCAGCAGACGTCACAGCTTGTCACAGCCGTGCATAACGTAACGTTGTTCATTACTGATTGACTGAGTGATTGATCACTGACTGACTGAGGTCACTGAGTATTGGGCGCTGAAAAATTTACGAAGAGGTATATCTACAATATCTCTAAATATTTTTGTATCTGATTTTCACAGTCGGGTATTTCAGTGGACGAAGTGTTTTCTTATTCTAATTTAATGAAATTAAGGTAAGCAAAAAGCTGGTAGTATTCTGTAAAGTTTAATAAAACTTTTATGCTAAATTATGTCGGTAAAAAAAAAATCATATTTAGTTACAAGTTAACAATACAAAATGTACATATCAATAATTAATCTCGTACATAATTAACAATTCTTGTGATTATTAGAATGTAGTTGGAGACCGAAAGGGGGTTGTGGCTAAATAACAGCCATAGGATTCGATCTGTTAGGTAACGCTACCCCCATGAGAAGAAGGCGTGATTGTATGTTTGTAGGCATTTGCTTAGAATAATGTGATATTTATTTGACGTCACTATCGCTTGGTCACAACTAAGCGATTTGGTTCCACAATACGGATTGTAAATTCTATGCTCACACAGTTTATATATATATAAGATTTTTCGGCAGATAGATGTCGTGTCATGAATTTGTATGTGGTGTTGGTAAACGCACTCACATTATATAAAAAATCCTAGAGTGAGGTCACGTTGTTTTATGGTTGGGAAATCATCAAATGACTTCTCCCGCTCTGGGTGGAGCCGGAGGGCGTGTCTGACTTTTACTGACTAAAACACACCCGTGTTTCGTCAGTTGCCCGTGTGCCAGGGGAGACTGTATCTCTTTCGAACAACCCGGTGCGGGTTGTTCGAAAGAGATACACCTTGCGGACCCCTTGGTCACTCTGCGATGGGTCAGCACAGTGGCCCCGCCGCCTACCACTTTTCGGCTTGTAACCCCCAGCCGCGATGCCTCCCATTCGTCGTCGCGGCCCGCCTCAGTTGCGGTGCACCTCACCGCAACCTACTTTTTTTGGCTGCTACGTCGGCGGCTTTGAGGCAAAAGCCCTGACGAGCGGCCCCACCTTGGGGTTCCTCTTCGCTTCACCGTGGCTGGGAGATCACGGCTACTGACCCCCCCCGCAACGACAATGCGGGAACCCACTTAGGGAGGGGGGAGTGAGGTCATGTTTAAATAACAAATGATTAACCGATTTGCGTCCTTAAGACGCTCCACCACTGACAAAGGCCAACAATTGGCTTGCATTTACTTACGTCACCTGACGTCATAGGTACCCACGTCACAAAACGGCCTCTGCATAGCATCATTAGCCCTGAATTAGTACAACTCGGCTAGTTAGCACTAACACCTGACTGGGAGACTAGCCAACCATTCCCTTTGTTTTGAATTGTAAGTAGTAAGGATGTTGGCGAATCGACATTCGCCAACATCCTTACTACTTACAATTCTACGATTCTACGAAACTACGACAATGACCAGACCATCCGACGATGGTCTGGTCATTGTCGTGGTTTCATAACGAGGGTTGAGAGTGGGTAGTGGCTGACTGTGTAAGGTTACTGAGACTATATGGCGCTGGTTAGGTTAAGAGAGGATCTTTGAATGTTTTGTTTGAAACTACTTTGAAGGGAGGTAAAAATTGAGACCTATCACACTTTTCGTGAGGTGGTAGGGAACATGGTAAAGCGGCTGCGCCTAGCCTTTTCGGGGTTGACTTCCAGTCAGGTTGCAGCTGAATACCAGTAATTTACATGGAGCAACAACCCCGTTACTGGGTCTCACGATACCCCTTGGTAAGACTTTCGGTCTCCTGACGAGTCGTAACGACTGTCAAAGATCCACGAATGACAGCCGGGATCAATGGCTTAACGTGTTTTCTGAGGCGAGAAGGGGTCTTGTTATGTAAGATGGTTACATACCATCCACTGACAAACCGCGGCAAGCCTAGCTTAACTTGATCGATTGACGGGTGTGGCTGATATTGCTTAGACACAGGCCCATCTATAATTAATAAAAAACTAAGAATTGACAAAAATAGCTAGCTTTGCTCTGCAAGTAATGAAAATCCAACTCTGTAGATATATCTTCCAGAGGATAGGTGACAGTAAGTATCTATTTGGGTATCATATCACCCGAATTCTGAGTAGCCAATGACGTCAATATACAAAAGATGATTAATAAATAATACAATTTTTGACATCGGATCGCGAATGTCTGCGCCTGATGACAACTCTATTATATTTTATAGCTTACCCACTGGTATATCTTGACACGTGTGAAAATGAAAAACTGATTTAAATGTACTGAATTTGACAGCTGTCTATGCAAGGTGGCGCCGCCGAGAAGGACCAAATTATGCTGGTTGATAGTAGAAGATTGCACAACTATTTAGCGAATGATACAGAGTGGGATGTTTTATCGTAGGGTTGAGCACCTGTTGATGGTGACACAAATAAAGTGCACGTGACTATTGTGGTGATGTGATAGATAATTTTGATAATCTGAGATGAGACTGTGAGATGAGAGAAGATTGATGGCAGTGAGGTCAGGAACAATTATATATTTTTCTCGGAAGCATATCAGTCCAATGTTATATTAAGTTTGTATACATAGGTAGCTTATTTAAGCATTTATAATTAAAGATAAACCATAATAGTCTAGTATTTCAAAATTCAGCAAACGCTAGCCAGTTTACTGACAACTAGGGCCCAAAATTTTGGACCTTCTGTACACTTAGATAAGGTATCAATATGATTTTAATGAATTAATTAATTTTCTGAAAAACGTATAACGAAGAAATGTAGTATCAAGCAACCCTATGCTACATTAAAAATATGAAAAACGATCTTTAAAAAACTGCACTTAACAATAATTTACTGCACTTTTATATCTAGTGTCAACGTCATTCAACGACGCGTGCGCAAGTTTTTAACATTCAACTCTTTTATTTTTCTTTAGTTTCTCATTTATTTTATTATTTATTTGTCCGTTCATCTATTAAATGATAGATAACGCTATTTAAAAGGTGCTAAGATGATTTTCTGTCATAACTTTCAACGAATATACCTCATAATATGTTTCTAGTAGCTACCTAATGTACCCATGTTATGTTCCACCCACTGTGTTGTTCATTCATTCTAAAGCTTCCATTGACAGAGTGATTGTATGAAAGAATATAATTTTGTTATTGGGTGGAGAAACGTGGATCGCCATCTCATCACCATCCTATATTTTAAAATTTTCGCGACACTAAGTTTACTGATTCTACTCTCTTATCTATGAGTGCCTAGTGGTATCGTAGTAAATATCTACCATACTTTCTTGATATATTGGTTATTAAAACTAAGTTCTCCAGACCATTTAAGTGAAGCTACCATTTTGTCATTGTCAACTGTTCGAAAATTTTCCCAAACGTCACTAAATTGTCATATTACAGTAGTTTTCCATAAATAGCAGGTGGAAACCTTCGGCCTCTGCGTATTAAATTCGAATCCTACATTGATTAGTAGGCAATATGGCCTTAAAGAAATATTATTAATTCGATTCAAATGTATCTCTGTTATATACGCTCGACACACAAAAACCTTGCATTTGTTTTGAACATGAAGGAAACGAATAACCCCTCCAATTCCCTAAAAATTTCTTGTCAAAGAAAAATTGAAACATATTAATCATTAGGGTCAGAACTTGAAACAGTTTCAGAGCAAGATGAATGCGTTTTTCATGGGAACAGTTAGCGCTTTTGCTTTTCTAACAGCCTGGTTGATGGACGCGGCTATTAATACATTACTACTAACTGCGAATCAGTCAGTGAGATGATTTTTTTCGTGTAGTGAGCGATTGTGCAATGTTTGGTCATCGTTAGTAGGCATTTGGAGGAAGGTTGATTGAGTAGGATGTGAAGCAGTTGTTTTGGGAAATTACAGGGTTATATTCCAGGTTCGTGGAAATTCTTGGTGTACTAAAATTTCTCAGATACTGGTTAGATCTATGAAGGACCATCATCATCATAATCAGCCTACAATATTCCCACTGCTGGGACACAGGCCTCCTCTCCGTGAGAGGAAGTGGGCCGTAATCTACCACGCGGGCCCAGTATGGGTTGGTAGATGTCACATGTCTTCGAATTTTTGGTTCTAGGTCATTCCGGTTTTCGGAGTGATGAAATTATTTACACAAATTAAAGTGCCTGTGTGGGTCGCAGCCGTTAGCACTGGGCCACCACTGCAGGTTGAATACCCGCTACCTAATCCAGAGGATAGGTTAATAAAATAAAAAACTTCCTAGATGTCACCTGCCAGGAGTCTGCAATTATTATCATCGTCATTTAGCGTCGTCGAAATAACGTTCACCGCTGAACATAGGTGAAGACCTACACAACGTGTGTACAAGTCAATCGTTGTAGCGATGCTAAGGGAAGCCCTAGCATCGCTACAACGATTGACTTGTGTCTTCTATAGCGGAATCCCGCGAGTTCACCAGGCAGGATTTTCACAAGAATTCGATAGGCTATCGTATCAAAAATGACAGATTTGTACGACCTGTGAGCCGACAACATTTTCGGCATTTCGATTTGTGAACAGCGTTTATATGACCCCTACGATAATAGGCATTGATTTTCGAATTGGCACGGAAGCATACCGAATAGTTGTGAATAGCAATGCTGGTCATCGGATCACCTTACTGTAGGCCCCACCTACTTCTGTCTTACCTCTAAATGATGGATATTCACTGCATCTATCTGATAATGTACGATTTGTCTTCATAATGCTGCAAAATAAGACTACAATTTTATGATAGCCACACTCGTGTTCCACAATGTTTAGTATCGTTTTATTCGGAGTAGAAAATGCTTGAATTTATAGACGCCTGCAGTTTGCAAGAAATACATTGGTTTTATTACGGTACTTCGCAGAATCGGTGTAAAACGTTTATTCAGTTTACGTGGACTTTTATTGTTCTATTAAGAGATATAAAGATACTCTCACCTAATATTTAAATTCTCTGAGAATCGATTGATTCATATACTCGGAGTATTTTTTTTAAAGTAGGTTATACCCTCAGAAGTCTGCTTTAAAGTTATCTGTAGCTTACGTTTTTTTAGTACACAATAAACCAAGAAAAGTTTCTAAGGAACGTAATGAAATACCCATAGGTACCAATTTGTTATGTCATATCGAAAACTTCACTTGATTATTATTTTATGTATTTTAGAAGTGTCTTTTTGTTTTTATTTATTTGGATAGTTATGGAATTCAGGCATTGAATTGACTAGGCACCTAGAGTAAATAGTGTGTTGTAAAATAATTGGATACAAGTATTTAAGCTTATTGATAAAATAAATGCAGGGGGATACGGAAAACAAAAGGGGAGGCCTTTGCAGAGCATAACAAAAAGAAATGTCTACATGATTATATCTTACCAATTAATAATTTTATTCAATTCACACTTTGCTCTCCTATTAATTTTAATTAAAATACAGAAAAGTGCTCTTACTAGATTTATAGGTATACGACACAGATATTTCAACACTTCTGTCAAATCGTTAACAGGGCGACACATACAAATATTGGCTACACTACTCCCATTCATTGTAGTAACCTATTTAGAAAAGAAAATATATCTACCGTCACTGTTTCCGCATTTATTTTCTGGGTACCCGTGAAACACTATTTTAGGTGTTTGAAAATATCTACTTTTTGGCTAAATATAAAGACCAAAGAGTGTTTAGGGAAGCCTTTGATCAGCATCAGACATTTCAGGCTTTTTTAAATAATGTTGATTAATTGTTTGTTTGAGTGCAGGAGTAGATCAAAAACAGAAAGAGTGACTACTGAACTCACTTTCCTAGCACAAACTAAGCACGTGGGCTACCAGCCTAATAAATAGGTATAAGATATAAAGAAATAGATCGAAATCTAATTTTCAGAAAAAAAGTACGTTTCTTTACCCCTCTAAAGATCAAAACAACGGCAGTTGTCAAAAAATCTGTCATTAGTTTCCGCATTCCGTTTCCGAACATAACGAAAATAAAGGGATTTTTGTGTTGGTTTCAGACGCCGGCGCAGTGACATGCCAGCTTCGGTCGTGCGCGCGCGCTCCTCGCACGCAACGCTACATACTAAACATTCCAGTTTTTCATGTGCGCCTTTACTAGTATATCTTGCATTCATGTTGATATTTACCAAAAAAAATTATGAGAGATTATTTCGTTATATCATAATCTGTACCTAAAGTTAAATTAAAAAAAAAACTCATCTAAGGACCGTTTAGTAAGATCATGACTAAAACGTATAGTCTTTCCACAGTCAAAGATCAATGTGAATGCAAAAAAAATGAAAAGTCCCCAAAAAGTGAAGTGAAAGTGCAAAGTGCATCAAAAGTGTAAGATGTAAAGTGCCAAGTGCTCGGATGAAGTGCATCGTGGTTCGCTTGAGGATCACTGGGAAAGCATGGTGTGAGCACCATGGGCATACAAGTGGAGAATTCTGTGAACTATAATAGTAACTCATGTAAGTTGAGTCACATAACATATTTATGTCATTTACGAACGGAACTTTGGTTTTTGAAACTGTCTGATGCATACAGCGAAAGCAAATCTTTGCTTCATCTACGCACATAATTATAGCATAGGTGACCCAGTGGCATCGGCTTCAACTTACGAGTTTGTAGGTCGTGAGTTCGAACCCAGGCAGGCATTTGACTGTGTATCATCACCACTGCTCTCAAAACGGTGAGGAAACATCACAATAGACATACTACATCAACCAACCCGCACTGGGTCCGCTTGTTGGATTACGGCCCACTCTCTCTCACAGAGAGGAGGCGTGTGTCCCACCAGTGAGAACATATCAGGCTGATTATGCCATCGTTATAAAGTGCACACTGACAAATTCATGATTATTTTTGCATTACGAATCAGAACAGTTACTTTAACTAAAGTTTATCTGTATGTTCTACTATGAAGAAATTCAAGTCAATATTCTAACCCATTATAGAAGAAAGTAATATTAGAGTGTTGTTCATTTTATTTCATTTCGCCAAAAAACGTAAACAAAAGCGCTTTATGGAATGCTACATCAAAGTACTATAAAACGCTGTCAACCATTGCACTGTAAAACATAGTTACGACATTCGTGGCTAGTAGCATTTTCGATTCGGCTTTTCTTAACTTTTGGCAATATGAAAAAAGTATGCATTACAAAGGAGGTTGAATGTTTCTTAGTAAGATATAAGACCTGGATGCCCTGCTAAGTAGGGAACTAGGGTCTGTACCCGACAGTAAGAAATCAGGCTTAAGCGAAAAATAAATTGAAGCAATGTACGTGATATTGAACACATAGGAAAGAGTTGTTGACGTTTAAAATTGGATAAGGTCATTAATAGCTTGAATTAATTGAATGAATAGATTAAATCTGTAATCAAATAAAATTTATTCGTAGTTTTGTAACTCAATAAGTGGTTTGGTCCTTCGAGACAGAATTCACATTGGGGATATGAAAATGCAACACACCATTTTTGAAAGCCAACGTAAATTGTGTTCAGTTGTACTAGCCATAAAGGACAATGTTATGACATACATAATGTAACTAGCTTCTGCCCGCGACTATATCCGCGTGTAAATTCTTATTTTTAACATAATATATAATCCTATGTCACTCGGAAATACTGTAGGTTCCCATTAGAGAAGGAATTTTCGTAACAGGATCTACAGTTTCGAAGTTTACCCTCTACATACAAACTCGCAAATTGTACCTCTATATAATATTTATTATTATTTTACATTTAATGAAAATATAAATATTGCTTAGGAGACGATAACAACAGGTGTTCTTTTCATAACTCTACAAAAATAAGTGCAACACTTTCAGTTTAATTTATTTCATACAGTACCACTTTTGTTTTACAATCATAGAATTTATTGTTTCCTCAAAGTAATGTTTCTTTCCAGGATCGTTATTTGTAAGTTTACATTATCGTCGTAAGCGCCTCTGTTAAGCATGGGTTCGACTCCCCGGCCCAGCAAAGGTCTTTTTCCACTAGGGATTTCCCAGAAGCATCCCAAAGTTTGAATTTGTTCCCTGTTGATACGCTTGCCCCATGTTTCATGGGACTTTAACATACCTAACTATCGAAATGGATGTACTAAGGTACACCTCTGACTAACCCTTCGTGGATTGCATGCGTAATGTTATGTTATGTTATGTTAAAAACTTACAAAAACTTTTAAAAAGGGCGTTTACGTTTACGTTGGTTGTGGATAATTTACAGTTCTAACAACAGTAGAAAAGATATCAACGTCTAGTGTAAAACAGGTCATAATTATTTAAGCTCCTTGGTAAGAAAGATAAAATAGTAAAAACAAAATCATGTCAATCGCATAAATCGTTTCAGTGTTCAACCCTAACAAAAGCGAAACATTTATTCAGCAAAATTTGTATGATTATGTCACACTATCTATATTATATTTACTTCGCCGTGACACATCTATTGAGTCTAGAGAAAATACATGAAAGAAAAAGTAACGACACAGCTTTAAAAATACAACAAAATGCTTTAAGCCTGGTTTCAACTTCAGGACATGTAAAAGAACTCGTAAATAACCATTTTTGCGAGAGAGTCTCGCGTTGCATACGTTTATTTGCACAGACCAATTTAGAACACACTAAATCTGCTATCGAAGCAAAGCAACAGGAAACATTCATCCTTGTCCTCTAAAAAGTCATGATTTCTATTCTCAGTGTCTTCAAATATTTTTATTTTATAATTTTAGTTTAAGTTCAATGTCAAATGTACGGCCTAGAAAGAACGAATGCGACGAACTCAGAAATACTGGCGATCATTTAAATTTTGTATTTGGAATGTCGGTTGTACTTCGGCGCCCGCGCACTATTTTCGCTATAACGCTAACAAACGTCAAAACAAAACAGTAATCTGTCGATATGATATGACAGGTACATTCATATGTGCAATTTTGGGAATAACCTACAATCCCACATTACTGATGACCTCAATTCGTGATGGATCAGACCTTGATGTCAAAACAGTGGAAATATTGTGAGTGATTCTGGACGTTAATTGAAGTTTAAAATTATGACAAATAATTAGAAATAACTATTTTGTTCTACATTTTGGAACTCTGTTTGCATGAGTCATCGTTTGTACAATGCGTAGAGATAACAGTAACCAGAATAAGGGTGATAAGATTGGAGACAAAGTATTGTTATAAATACAAAGGGATTAAGGAAGAGATGTAGCTGATACACACATGCACATACCAAGGGTCCATACTCATGCAAATAATTACATAAACAGTAAATATCAACAAAAACGAAAGTATTAAAAAACTAATGAAGCAAAGGATTATTCACAGAAAGTCGAAAGCAAAACAGCTGCCGTTCATGAAATAAATTTTAATAAAAAAACACAAACATGTGTAAAGAACATCGATCGACGCAGGCGCAGTCTCTTAAAAAAGTGACTAACTTGGACTGAAATAATACAAAATAATGAACAAGAAAAATGAAGATATTTATGATTAGTTAAGTGATGCAAGATTTACGGATCCGTTTATCATGATTTTGAAGTGTTTCCACCATTTATTCGTTTCGGTTCTCATTATTAACACGACCATCGATCGACCTTTGGGCCCTTGAGTAAATGCAAAAAAGGCAGAATAAGCTAAGGGCATTCACGCCTGCACAACTTTTGAGCCTGCTTACAGCTCAAATCCGTTTTTGCATGGAATATTGCAGTCACCTATGAGATGGAAATACCAGCTTGCTGCCCTTGACTCGATAGAACGCAGAGCAAAAAGGCTCATAGGCGACGAAACGTTGGTGGCTAAGCTTCACAGCCTAGCTCATCGGCGTAATGTTACGTACCTGTCGATCTTCTACAGACTGTACTTCGGAGAGTGTGCGCAGGAGCTCCACTAACTGATCCCACCGTCGCCCTTTTACTACCGGAATACCAGACGCACAGCAGGGTATCATCCGCACTTGGTTGAAGTCACGACCAGTCGTAATAAGCGCTTCTTCTATTTATTATGCGCACAGTCAAAGTGTGGAACTGTCTGCCTGCGTCTGTGTTCCCTTCCACATTTAACAAGTCCACCTTCAAAACAAGAGTGAACAGGCATTTTCAGGGCACGCTCGATTCATCATAGACCTAAATCGCTTTCCATCAGGCGTGATCGAGGTTTAGAGCAGGACCATTTAGTATTCAAAAATAAAATACAAAGAAGAATATTACGTAACTGTGATAAGAATATAGTGGCTGATTAGCATGTGGAACCATAGTTGCAGTATAATTCAAATTTTCGTCGTAGAATTTACTCAAATTTCCATTTATTGTTACTACAAATTATACTGAGGCTCAGCATTGTTTGCTTGTACAGCAGATGAAACATAAGCTAAATAAAAAACCATTATTCTGTAACACATTTGAAGAAAGATTTTCTAATTTGAAAATAGCTAAGTATATCAATCTAATCTATGTCAAGTATCATCTGCCTAGCCTTTTCCCAACGATGTCAGCTTCCAGTCTAACCGGATGCAGCTGAATACCAGTATTTTATCTGGAGCGACTGCATAAGTGACTTCCACAACCCTGTTACTCGGTAATAATGCGATACCCCTTGGTAAGACAGGTTGTCGCTCTCGTGCTTCTGCCGACCCGTAACGACCGTCAAAGATCTACGAATGACAGCTAGGACCAACATCTTAATCTGCTTTCCGAGACATTTCTTCTTGGTACGTGAAGATGCTCACCCCAGATCAACTGTGGCAAGCGTTTTAACTTAACCTAATTGATCGTTCGTGTGGCTGTTTTTATTTAACCACAAGCCCCTAATCCATGTCAACCGTGCACATCATAAGTCAAGCCTGTTACTGTCTTTAACTAAGTCGCAGCTTTTGACAACTACAATAACGGAGGAACGGTTCCCTTAATTATTTTGGAAGATGAAAATTCAGTACACCTTAGTGATATTATTGTACTTCGTGTCAAAGTAATCCATGATAAGCAGTAAGAGATGTAATGTACAAATCCAAAAGTTCATTAGACCTCGTCAGGTCGACTACCGCGAGACAAAATTCACTAAAAAATATGTCTTCCCGAAAAAATAATTGCGCCAGAATCATTTATCTTTTTCGTTTGCGAATATATCTCTCTCTTTCCAAATATACTTTTCTTTTTCTGATTCTTTCAGGAGTTTTATTTTAGTTGATTATACTTAATGTTCCGTATCCGAATCGGTAAAGTGGAATTTAATGTATTTTTGTACTGTCTGGGAGTTGAAGCCCTTTTGCTGGTATAGTTCATTTGAGGAGATTAAGGGCCCCGTACATACTTACGACAACAATACCATATCGCACGTGGTAATAGTGTCCCTGTAACTTTTTCAGTTGCTTTGTGGTTGCGGTGTTGCTAGTAGTTGCGATGTGGTTACGTTTTGGCTACCACAACGATGTGACCGGCGGCCGCTAGTGCGTGTTCTCAATGGTGGTTGCGTTGTGGCTGCACGTGGCCTTGATGTGGTCGGTTTTTTTTTTTTTGGGTGGGAAATCATCAAATAACTTCTCCCGCTCTGGGTGGAGCAGGAGGGCGTGTCAGACTTTTACTGACTAAAACCCACCCGTGTTCCTTCAGTAGCCCTTAAGCCAGGGGCTGTGGTGTCCAGCTACCCATTACTCGCCGTCCGCAAGCCCATGCCTACGGTGGCCGGAAATCGGCCTGGGATTCCCGACGCCCAGGGCGTCTCCGTATCCTGCGGCGGCTGGGGTCGCGAGGGCGCATATGCTGCCTCTCCCTCACGTGCGCCGCCTCCCTCTTCGCGAGCATCACTGCTTCGCTGAAGGAGGTGACGGCTCCCCATGCCCTCTCGCTCCGTACCATGGCCTGGACCAGGGCCGGACGCGAGAGATCGCCGCCGCCGATCGCCTCCACGAGGACACGGCGGTGCTCCGCCCAAGCAGGGCAGACCGGCACCGTGTGCTCCACCGTGTCCTCAGGGCGATCTTCGCAGTGGAAACACCCGGGCGTTTCCTCCAGCCCTATCCGAAACCGGAACCTCCCGAAACAACCGTGTCCGGTGAGGACCTGCGTCAGGCGGAAGGTGAGGACGCCATGCCGCCTCTCAAACCACTTCTCAAAGAGGGGACTTACCGCCGCAATCGTGGCGTGCCCAGCACTGGGTTGCGACAATCGCTCTCTCCATGTCACCATGAGATCCCGCCGGAGGTCTGTCCGCTGTGCCGCGATTTCCTGCGGCAGCGGACTTACGCCCCGGCGTTTGGCCTCCTCGCGCCACTCCCATATTTGCGCGAGGACCTTTGCCTCCAGATCCCATGGCGGTAATCCGGCAAGGAGGCCCGCCGCCTCGCCGGAGATCGTGCGATATCCCCGGATCATCCTGATCGCCATGACCCTATGGGACGCCCTCAGCTTGCGAGCTGGTTGGCGCCTCAATGTAGGCGCTAACACCGGCGCCCCGTATAGGGCCATGGACCGCACGATCCCCGCGTAGAGCCTCCGGCAGGAGGCGTTTGGCCCCCCTAGATTGGGCAAGAGCCGCTTCAACGCAGCCCCGGCCCGCTCCAGTCTGGGAGCCAAACGGCGGAAGTGCTCCGCGAAGTTCCACCGGCTGTCGAGGACGAGTCCCAAGTACTTCATCGTCGACTCGACGCCGATGTGAACCCCTCCCACCGTTATCTGGGAACCCGTCGGTGGCGCATTCCGAGGACCATGAAACCACATGGCCTCGGACTTGTGCAATGCCACCTCGAGTCCCAGTTGCCGGATCCTATCCACGATTGTCGCAACCCCGTGTGTCGCTAAGTCGGCCGCCGCCTGGTACGACCTCCCCTGCGCCAGGACCAGCGTGTCGTCAGCGTAGCAGACTACACTGACGCCGCTAGGGAGGTCGGCGCGCAGCACCCAGTCGTACCCGATGTCCCACAGATACGGCCCCAGGACCGATACGGCCCCAGGACCGTTGATGTGGTCGGTTGAGTTTGAGGGCGAAATGTGGTCCTTGTGAACGAACTATTCATTTTCGTACAAATAAGCTCCCGTCCACGTGTTGTCATCGTGTTGTGGATGTGGTTGTCATACGCGTGATCGTACTCTAAAATTTCAAACGTATGAAGAGTAATAAATCTTTCATACATACATGATGCGTGTAATTTATGTGATCACACATGTGCCGGGTATATCGCATTACGTTTGCGTAGTCCACTTGAAAGCAAAATTACATCTAAAAGGAAAAAAATATGTGTAACTTGTACATAAACTTAAATAAAAACTGCCAATCGGTCATCGTCACAATTATATGAGGTTGTGTCTAATGTAGTTTGTAATTAGGTGTCTTTAGACTCAAAGAAGAATTTCTTCTTCATTATCTTAATAAACCCACTCCGCGAAAATCCACAATTTACCATGAACATCAATTTCCAAACGACCAACTTCTGTTGGTTAATATTTCTATTCAAATTTATTTATCCGTTTCCACATCATTATGATGTGGTGTGACTTAATAGATTAAGTAATATTTCTATGCCAGTGTTGCCAGCATGTGGCATAATTCGAAGAGATACGCAAATATAGTAGCCTAGACCGAAGCTGAAACACGGCTTGATTTATAGACTTTTCTGAGTAAAACGGCTATCGTCATCATCAGTGGCCTATTTCGCGTTGATCGTATCAACAACTGTTTGTCTGTTTTCCTCAACAAATATAAATATATACTCTTCACTGTTTACGTCGTCAACTGTTTTTATTTTAAGAAATGGCTCCTCTGTGTCTCCTTAATTTTATTGAGTCCAAGGCACCTCTTAGTCTCCATCTATTTTTTGGTCAGTCCATTGACATTTGACAAAACATTTGTAAATTAATCTTGGAAATCTGAAAATTGAACTTCAGTGATATTTCTGTTTCTATAATCATCGTTATTACCGCTGGCCTAGTTTACATTGATGTTTAATAAACTAAGGCCTCAAAAGATTTTAGTTTTTAAGATTTAGTTTTTGACATTATTCCAATGTTTTTATTTCTAAATATAACTTGCTTCATTATCAGTGGCATATTTTATGTTGATTGCATCAACATCTCTGTTTTTCTCTATTGCTGTCTTATAATTTTGCTAATTTTAGTTTTCTAGAAATATTTACGTTCAGTTATTGTTTTTTTTTTTTGGATTCTGCGGCGATATACATAATGTATGATATTTAACCAATCATTTATCGATTTGACCTCAAAACATAATTGATAATCGCTTACGTATTTTTCTATTGTTTCTCATACTGACGCAAACCGTTCCTCGAAATTAACCCGGTATGTTGGCAGGTGACCATTGCCATTGTAGACCATCACAATGCAATATCAATTATGGAATCGCAAAAATTGGAACGCGTGATACAATGCACGGGAGCATGCCAAAACTTCATTACAAACCAATTGTTTTCGGTTCGTTAACTCACCTAACGATCGATATTACGTTTGCACGAATTTGTACCAAAATGTAGCTTTAGAGCTACAAAAGTATCGACAACTACGAGTACGTTATTTCTGCATTTCACTCTGTCATAATAACAACATTAATTTCGTCGGAACGTAGAGAACTTACTAAAATACATTTTATTGCGTAAGATATATTTCTGGTGTCTAATTCATATGAATAGTGCATATAAATACGTACATGCATGTTTTAATGTATTATCTCTTTCAAAATTGATTTAATTGTGCCGACATCTAGCGGTTAATGCCTGAACTCAAAGCACAACAAAATCCAGATTCAAACCTGAATATATTCGGGAGTAATTTGGCAACCTTTCAATTTTCCTTGTTTACACCATACCCGCTAGATGGCGCTAGTAGTCTTGGAGGAAAGGTTCCAAATTATTTTGTTTATGTTATGTCGTGGGTTTATTTTTAAATCGGAGCGTTTTATAAGTGGCCTAGGAAGTTATGTATACCGCGGCTGTGCAGAATGTGGCGCTGGCGGTGCAGTGTCGAGACGATTCCACGCTACGAACACTTTACGTAGAATTTTTATTGATTTCACTGAGGCAATAAAACGTTTTTCAGTTTGTTGTGACGCTTAACGGCGGGAAAGTTTTGAGTCCATTGTTGTTTTGGGATTCGATGTGCCGGTAGGCGTATCGTTTTTTAATAGAAAAGTCTTTTAGTTGGCAGCAGTAGTGCTGCAACAGGGAAAGAATTTAGAATTATAGGCCACTGATGCTGAAGAATTTGTTTTAGAGTGTAGGCTTAAAAATTCTTCAATGAATTGGGTAATAAATGTGATGTAGACTTTATAGCCAGACGGCCTGACGACCTGTAATAGCTTTAATCTTATTAGCATAACTTTGTCTGTAATACTACACTTATCAGAGTTTTCCTACATGATCTTTTGAACATGAGAACCTAGGTGTATGTTGTTTTTCTACTTTCAAACGCTTTTCATATCCTCTTCATGTCTCTAGATCTTTGAAGTGCTATCATTTACTATTAAGGAGCAATAAGAAACATTAACTAGGAGAAAATTTCTCTGAATAAGCATTTGAATCTCACGACCTTTCTGTTTCGAAGTCCTTCGTTTCCTATGGCCTGATTCATTTTTTGACCTAGTCTTCCCCTGCTTCGATTTTCGTTATATATTATTATAATCTCGTCTAGATGATCGATCTATCTACTATAACTTTTTCAGTTCTTGTAAATTCTAAAGGCACATTTACTACCTAACTTATCTTGGTCGTTAAAGACGACTCTAGTTAAGGGTAACAAAAAGATCCTCAGCATCTTTGGACTACTATTCAGAGCTAGCTGCAACCAGTAGATATACTCTTATCAATCTAATTACATAAGCAATTAAAAAAAAAACTTAAAAAGTTCGGTGACGCTGAATCGGGTATACTCGGCTCCAGTCGTAAGTTTTTAATTCTATCGTGGGGTCGTAAGCACCCACCTTCTTTTTCTTTGAAATGACTGGTTACCCAATAACTATAACATAATTGGAAGGTCATATTTTCAACAGTGCACGTTTACAGGCTAATTTGATAAAGTTTTCCCACGCTAAATTTATAGTATCATCAGTCCATGACCAATTTTTACGTCAACTGTCATACCAGCAGGTTTGAAATATACCTTTGAATGTGAAGTCGCACATTTGTGCAAATATACCAAACGATTTGATGACCACTCTCAAATTAATAATGATTATCGCGGTTACTGTCTCGTCACCTTAATTAGCAGCTATGAATATCTTGTTTGGCTCATATAAGAGACATTTGTGAATTACTGCTGAATCTAGAAATATGACCTTCACATACAAAAAATTTGCTTTTTCATTTTGAAATTCATAATTTCTTTGTCCTGCATTTTGTCTAGCTGTTACAGCTATGGATTGTCCATTATAGATCTTTGGTAATTTTTAATATTTTCTTGATTATTTTATTAGTTATTTTTCCACTTACAATAATTATTTACATTTCAATTGGACGTGTTTTGGCTAAACTATTGTACTAGATAGTTATTATTAAAACTTGGCATAAACACTTATCATATTTATTTCAAAAATATGTTCGTCATTTGATGAAGTATGCGAATCATTTACCTTGATGATTCAGTGGTCAGTATTTGTGGATTGACTACTTCAATACGTAAAATCAAAAATGAAAGCACTCACAAACTGTTATAAAAACAAGAACAGGTGGTTGAAGCTCACAGGTGTTAACAAATAAATAAAGAAATTACTGAAGCCGCAGCTTTTTTACGTTGATCTACTGATGGTCTGGACAGAGATTTTCTTATAAAAGATGAAAACGAAAAGAGGAAATTATTGTTTAGGAGATTTTAAACGAAAAATGGGACCAGCTGATTTCTACCACTTGACTTCGCAATTTGGAATTTATTGATCCTGGGACGACCACGAGTGCATCCATGAATGAAGCGCATCGGAAGTATGAGCCATGACCATCGTCAATCACGGCTGCTAGGGCATGTCACCACATAGGTCAAGGCGCGAGGGGCGGGCGGGGGCGCGGGGGGTGCGTGGGCGGGCGCGGTTTGTTTACGGGCGGGCGGCAGTCCCGTGCCGAGCCGCCGCCAGCGCCGGTCCGTCGTGCGCGAGCGCACCCTATCCAGTTCACGGCCGCTCTATAACCGGACGGCTATTTCGGCGCATAATATACCGCACCGTGCGGAGTAGTGTTCAGTTTCGCGCAGGCAGGTGCGCGGGCCGAGGTCGGACATGCCGCGCCGCAAGCCCGCCTGACCCCATGTGACCCGCGGCCATGGAGCGCCGCCGCCGCCTCGAGCCCGCGCCCGACTCCATGACGAAGGTGGCGCGCCGCCGCGACAAGCCGCGCGAGCGCTGGCTCCTCACGCGCAAGACATGGAAGTACATGTCCGATGCCGGCCGCCGGCTTGTTCCGGACGGCGCGCAGAACCGGCCCGAAGACGTCCCGCGCCTCGAGGCCTATTTTCAGGAAGTTTGCGCCAAGGAGCCGCGCTTCCTGCTGTGGCGCAAGAGCTCCTACCCGGGCGCGCTGCCCCGCCCGCGCCGCAAGAAGCGTCCGCGCGGCGGTTCGGTGCGCGCACGCTCACCCGTCGACGACGCGCCTGCGCCACCGGCGCGACCCACCGATCTCTACATCGGCCACACCTCCGGCGGCCGCTTCGACATCGCCAAACTCCGGCGTGATTTCTTCGCATCACCAAGCCCGGCCGCCTCTACCACAAAGTCCAACGCAGCGTCGTCGGCCCACACCGCGTCTCAGGCGCGTACGGCCGCTGCGTTTGGTGATGTGAGCCGGACCGTGCCCGAGGAAGACGAGAGTTGTCTAGTTGATTTATTGCGCACGTACCTGAAAGTAGAAGATGATTCCGGTCCGACGAGGCATTCGGACACGGAAGAGCTAGTTCGCTCGTTAAGGAAGTATCTTAAGCAGCAATCGGAGCGGGTCCCTGCCGACGCCGATTCTAATCCCTCTCGGGAAAGAACCCTGCTGGAGAACCTCAGCAGGTACTACGTACGATCCCCGAACAGGGATAATATAGTGCAGGACCTGTTAACTGATAGGAATTTATTGAAAAGACTGTATCATGATCTTCGGAAGACCAAGCCCTACAGAGGCGGTAGGAGTGGCGGTAGTGGTGGTAGCGGTGGTAGTGGCGCTGGAGGCTATGGACCTAGTGGATTCGTCAGTGCCCTTAGCTCTAACTCTAGAAGTGTTCCGCGGATTCGAACTGTTGGTGTTACGCGTTTTAAAGATGACGATGATCCTTATAGATCGCCACCGATGTCTCCACCGCCACTCATTGAGGTATTTCACGAGTCATTGGAGGATAAATATGTGGAGTGTGGAACGCAGACGCATGCTATTCCAGAGGAAGAGTTACTGGATCTGGAGCGTGCTTACCGGGAGAAGTTGGAGCTGCAGACGGCACCGACGAGTCCAACGGGGGGCCCACCCGACCGGCCCAAGCCGGCACGGCGGCGCTCCAGCGTGGACCACGACGACGTGTCGCAGTCCGTCAGCGACACCATCAAGCGGTACCTGAGGATGGCGCGCAAGAAGAGCGTGGACGCTGATAAAGCAGACCGTTTTAAACGCATCAATTACGATAAGAATTTGAGAAACATCAAACCTCGTATGCCGAGTGATGTAGACGATGACGGTCCTCACAAAGGCTGCCAGACAGAAGAAGGATGGATTTTGACGTATCGGGAGTTACGGTTCGCGTCGGTTGCGTCGACGCCGTCGTCACCGCCATCGCCGGCGTCCCCTACACAGTCGCATTCGTTCTTGTCGACGCTGCTTGGTAGAAGTGCTCCGACTGTGGCTCCTCCTGCAGGTGGCATGCAGAAGTCGCGGTCTTCGAGCAGCGTGGTGCAGAGTGTCAGCAAGAAGCTGTGGCGGACGAGGAGCCGAAGCTCATCGCGTGTCGCCGCCACATGGACGCCTCAGGTCAGTCGCATTATAGTCTCTGTTGTGTGAAGCATTGCAATCAGTGTTGTATGTAGCATTCTGGTCTATGTAGTGTTCACATTATAGCCTGTGTTGTATATCGCACTGGCTGTATGTTGTAGCATGTTATCTGTGTGTAGCATTCTAGTCCGTGCTGGGTGTAGCTTAAGTGTGTGTTTGTGTATCGGGGATGACGTCGTTTTATGTTCTGTTTACAAACATATAATATACAATGTCATACCTTAATCAGAAGAAATACCTTGTCTCATGTCCGTTTATGGTCTTAGAAATGCCTTAAAAGAGTACGCTGACTGTTTTTTCTCATATGATTCACGTGCTCTGAAGCAAAAGCAAGATTACAATTGATAGTAAATACTGCTTTGGTCTTCTCTGGTTATCGAATGCACAGGATTCTGATAAGATATTATGTTTAATTTACGTCCATTCCTTATAAGTGGATTGATTCTGTATGATAGTTACATCTGCAAAAGCTCTGATATAGTCCGTTTAGTCAAATTATTCCCTTGCATCCGGACCACAAATATTTTTCCGGTGTGTAAATGTTTGTGCACCTGTACTTTGTATAATGTTTGCATTGTACCGGGAATTTCTGACAAACATATTGCTGGGATTTTCTGTATATTTTAAATATTGTTTTGCAATTACTGCGTGTATTTTAGAATTGATTTCGTGCAGATTTTGCAATAAAAGATTTGTTTTCAATCCTTAAGAATGAATCCAATGTTACTAATTAGTGCACTCTAGTGACTAATTGAGCGTTATTGCGCCAAGAGTGTAAGAGTAGTGGTGGCTCAGTAAAACGGTCCCTACTTACGAGTTGTGGGTTGTAAATTTGGGCGAAGCAGGCACTTTACTTTGCGTAAATAATTTCATCAACAAAAATTCGAAGATATGTAACATCCACTAAGCCCGCGTGGTGGATTACGGCCCTCTTACAGAGAGAAGGCCTGTGTCCCTACAGTGGGAACATTATCTATAGGCTGATTATGTTTTTGTGTTCATATAACAACATAATTGCTAATCTTAATTATGAGACAGCTGACGTGATATAGGTGTTGAAAACAGAATCCTTATTTATTTTTATAATGTCTAATCTGACGTAGTTAGAGGTTGCTTGCTAACTTCGCGAATCAGAATTAAAAAAGGGCAAGTAACAACCGATCGTTAGATTATGCAGTTCCATTTAGGGATCCTTAACTGCAGCAATGAACTAAACCTTTCATTTAAATTATTTAATTCTTTCTCCCATCTCCATCCACGTAATATTTCCAGAGTTGTAAATCAAAACATTGCGTTCTCTGCAACTATGCAGGAATTAATTAATACTGGGCTACAGGTACAAACAAGTGTTGACTCTCACAATTTATTACTTCCGGCCTTCCTGCAGTATTTCCAAATTGTTATGGAATTCCTGGCGCCTATTAATTATTATCGGCGGTCTTTAAGACTATTCAAGCTTTTCAATATAGTGTCCTGGAATTTTCATTAAATCTTCACACACATATATACAATTTGAAGACCCTCGATATGTGTAGGGAAAAATGATACCTACTGATGATTTTCAAACACCTGTTTTTTTTAAGTATTCAATAAAGTCTTTTCTTGATGCCGCTGTTCACCTCCGTTTTTCCATTTCTTATTTAAATTACTAGTCCAACAAGCTTTGCTGTAAAAATGAAAACAAAAATGCCTGTGCCATAAAAAGTCCATATACTTTTACTGCAAAACAAACTATTTCCATTCTTCTTCTTTCTATCTTTCTTACCATTCCCATTCAATCCATACCAGCCTATCAACGAGTATCACATGATCCGCGAAGCCGCATACCACATTACTTGCCTACTACACTAATAATTTGTGGAGGATCATAAATTCCGTCTGTAATGCACTCTCCAGTCGCGTCGACGTTCCTTTTCAACGAGCCGCGTAGGCTTGAATTCTTCAAGTATGTATGCTTCTAGAGTATGATTGAATGTTTTTACTTTGTCATGAAGATCTGTTTGGAAATTTTCTTCTTTGATGAAACTAAACAAGTTCTCCCTACTGTTATTTTTATCTACTGCAATATCCTTTTGAGTGACAAAATTATTTCTCTGGCTCTTTTTGTATCTATTTTATTATCTTCAGACCTAATTGGCCTCTTGGTATTTTCGACAGCATCAGGCTTGTTGCCATCCGGATCTCATCCCTTGGTTTAGATCGTACATCATTTTATCGATTCGTGGCTCGTTCGATAACTTTGGCTTTAATTATGTTTTATTTGTTGTTAGTTTCCTTAAAAGATAAAGATAAGGATAAAGATAATTTTATTTGTCAAAAACATGTGTATACATGCAAATTAAGCATGCAGGATTCTTTTTATTCATTTTCGTTCAACAGCTTTCTGTAATATTTTAAATTGAAAGTGATCAGTCATGTTATCTATCTTATTCTACACATCTTTATTTTTGATGTTATTTGTATTTGCTCGTTATTTTCAGACATGCTTTCATTTAAATTCGCACGTTTATATTGGGGTTACAAACCGATGAGAGGTGCCGATGCACCTGTGTTGAAACGCTTGAAATTCAGATAACTCGTGTCATTCTAAATATACCCGAATAAATTTACACATACAGAAATAACCTTTTATATTTATCCCAATACATTTATACTGAAAACCTTTTGCTTCACTATTTATATACTTTAGCTGAGCGAATTGAATACAGGCTAAGTCATCGTAGATCTGATGCCAGGCAAGTTAAAAAACCCACCTGTCAGTTTTTATGCTTCTCTGGTACTGAATCATATGGTGCATTACTTTTTCTATTTATTTCTGAATTTTGTTAGTCATTTGAGTTATTTTTGTCATCAATCAGTCATATTTCTGTAGCACTTATTTCGTCTCCGTCGTTTGACGTTTAATCAAGCACAGCCTGCGGTTACTCATCTGTGTAAACTATTAGCAGTAAAATGATCATTACAGAACATTGACCTTCATCTAGTTCGTCTAACTGATGTGTGTAGTTGATTAAAATAAAATAAAATGATTTAGAAAAGACATGTGCAGACTTTGTGCGTCAGTATCAGCGTCAGTCAGCACTGTCCAGATGACAAAATAATGTAAAGGTTTCACTCTATGCTAGAAAATGATTCCCTGATATCTCCTACCACCAATATTGAAGGTGTTTTTATATTATTAAGTGTCGACACGCTAAGAAGGAAAGGAACATTCTTCTATCAGACACTTATGCATACAATTTTGATAAACAACACTCACGGTGGTTGCATCTATACTATTATTAAAGTTTGCGGTTGATTTCTTGAAATTTCAATGCCAGTAATTCTACTATTTTCATCTGCATAAAAACCAAATTCTAATTTCAGCTCTGCAGTTTAATTGCAAGCCAGACTTACTTCATCCATCAACACTACTCCTCTTAAATCTAGATGCACTGCAATCTTGATATACAGTCTGTCTTTCACACCCATCGCAACATTGAAATTACATAATATAACAAAAAATATATACACATGCCGCGTCCAAGTCCGCTGTTCATTTAAAACCGGACTATCAAAGAGTCTCGTAGGCGTATATGAGACACAACACATTTATTAGCGCTGCCTGAGTCACTATCAGCTTCTCTTTAATATCGAGCCAGTGACAGACGGACGGATAAAGTTGTCGTTTATCACTGTAATATTGGGTAGTGTGTAAAGAGGTAAATTGCTGTTGGTATTGTTTTTTGCCTGTCCTTGTGCCATGTCACTTGGGGTCGGTGCAAATGCTCTACCCTTTTCATTCATATTAACTTCATACAGACCATCCACCTTTTCTTAGGATTCATCTTTCTCATCATCTACAGTCGGTATAGCATGTTTGATATTTTATCCTTATCCATCGTCATCTCAGTATTCTCCCCATAGTATCCATAAGGACCATATGGTCCTGGGTTCGATTCCCAGGCTGGGCAGTGTCATTGGGGTTTTCCATTAGGGATTTCATGATAACAGCCCAGAGTCTGGATTTGTCTCCGGTTGATGGCAATGCGGCGGAGGATAGAATGTTGTGGCGTAGCCTGGGTGAGCCCTATGTCCAGCAGTGGACTGCGATAGGCTGAGTTGATTAAATGGTAATAGGCTCGCCCTCTATTACATGGGACTTAAACATCACTGGCAAAATGTGTGTGTATGCCTAAGTGCACCTCTGACTAACCCTTCGAGGAATAAAAGCGTAATGTTATGTGTGTTGTGTAATAGCCATATCATGATTCACACAATCCATCGTTTTCCACTTGCAAGTTGCTCTAAGTTTCCATTTAATATTTATTCTCTCTCTTTCTTCTTTCATTATTCAATTTGATGCTTTTCAATTCATTAACTCCATGTTTATGGATATCATTACGTTATTTTTGAATGGCTTTTGTTGTTTTGTATATCAATGTTGCATAAATACTATCTTTTACCCAATCTTCATGAATTTGTATTAGGTTTGGTCAGTCTTATTAATTTACTTTTGTTTTTAATTTTTCATGGTATTTAATTTCTTACGTCATAAAAGTAGGTAAAATATTTCACTAGAGCATAGCCATAATTATATTTCATTTTGAATGTGGAACCTCGTCATTTTCATAATTATTAATCTTGATTATGAGTTCTTAACTTTAATTTGTTAGATGTAAAACATATCCTACATATTATTTAATTTTATACGCTTGTTTTCTTGGGTTTGTATTTTTATGTTTCCTCCTAATTGTCACCTTGGTTTGCCAGTGTGATATTAAAACATAATTCTCTTTGACAAAACATTTCTCTGTATTGCCTTGAAAACGTGTGTTTTTCTGCTATTTATTCGCGTTTTCCTGTTGTTTTGCGATTGTATTGCTAATTTCGACAAGTGACCCACATTGGACTGTTTTTAACATCTGCTGCATTGAATATTCTATTTATTTGTATTGCGTATTCATTTTAATGACCTCTAACAAGTCTGTGAACAAAACTTCTATTCGTCAACTTCCTTCTGCAACATTGTAAGATTTCCTTCATGTTAAATATTTTAGCACATTGTGGTACAAACACTGAGTCATTCAAAATTGTATAGGTTTTTTTTTTTCATTTTCGTTTTCTGCCTTTTCTTTGTGCCTTGAGCTATCATCACAGTCTATGTATGCATTTCATATAGTTTTTACAATGTTTGTGTCTTTTCATAATGCTATCTTATTTTACCTTAGAAGATGAACTATAAATGCACATTCAAAAGTAGTATCCTATCCCTATACTACATATACGCAAGTCTATCCAAACTTATCATGGAATACCTATGCTTCTTGTCGTCAGACGTCAAAATAGTATTTACCTTATTAGTAAAAGAACAATGAGGTGTCATTGTTGTCTTTGCGTTGCAGCGATGTCGGATAAATTAAGTATTGGTGAATACTTAATTTATCCGACATCGCTGCAACGCAAAGACAAGGTTATAACTTAAAAAAACGGTCCAGTTTGCATGTTTTCATCAGTGTTTTGCAGCCCACAGCTAGTTTGGGTATAAACTGCCAAGTTAGACAGTAATCTCACCGCAGCCAGTCAGATAAAACCACTCAGATCTCGTAAACACTTCTTGATATAAAGGCGTGGGTATCTATAAAAACGTCATGTATACGGCCATAGGAACACCTGTTGTTAATTTACTGCGATATATTTGTGACATTAACGTGGTACTATTCATTGAGATAACACTTTACGGGTTCTTTACTCCTATTTGTTACTTTTATATCTATTTTGTCGTGTCTAGTGATAGTAGGAAGCTTGGTTTGACCTTGAGATTGTTTCGGCAAGACTTTGTATTTATTGGACTTCTTGAGAATGCTTTTCGTGATACTAACTGCTTTCTTCTTCTTTGGGTACCTCTCCAATTACTGAAGCTTGACCATCAACTCAGAATATTTCTCATAATCCATCGTACTAACTCCTGTGTTGTTTATTCCCACCCACCTAAAAATACCAGTGTATGGGCAACAGTGTCTTCTTCTTTGATGATTTCAACAAACAATTAGCAAACAGTTTGCCAAGCAATATGGCTGTGGCAGTTTTCCCTTTGAACATACATTGATAAGCCATTTTCAGTAGTGAACATTTATGGCATGTTATGAGTAGTGTTTGCATAAACCTAATTGGAATTTATCAAGCATCTTTAAATACGCGAGTTGAGTCAAATACTGCTCCTCCCTCTCTACCTTGGCTTCGCTTTATACACCTACATACTAGGTACTGCCTGCAATTTTATCGGTGAGAAATTTAATCTTCCCCCGACCCATCCCATCGCTCCAAATCGCCCCCTCGCGCTATTACTTGGTTTTCGCTTAGCGTTGTTCCTTATTATTTTTTTGTTTTTGCACGACTCCAAAGGGTTTTAGCGTGATGTTAAGTATTGAGCCTATGTATATGTGATGTTAAGCCTTAAGCCTATCTTAAGAATGTGGTTATCATTTACAAATATATTTTTACAAATCTGACAGGTAGGTCCAGAGTTCAGCGCGTTCAAACAAACAAACAAACTATTAGTATAAATACTTTACTGTACACCAAAATTGTTACAAAGCTCTTTTAAAATATTGCTAATACTATGGGAAAAATAGCGGTCTTATCGCTGATAGCGATTTAACGTCCAGACAAATTTTGAACGGACTTTCGAACTCATCTCTCTCTTTCCTGATCTTTCTTTTAGGTCGTTCATGGTCATAATCTCAATGTCTACCTATAATGCTAGATCGTATGCTTGTACGTTGTATGTTGCTTGTGTGTTAATAGCTCTTTCTTTCTGTGCTACTACGGATGCAGCAAGATAACCTGTGTGTGGTATGATGACGTCACGCGTTATGTGCAGGGCAGCTGTTGCTGGGCAGACGGCAGTGGGCGGTGTGTGCGCTTGACGGACACCTCCTTGCTGACCCTCAGCGAGGTGGAACGGAGAGCGCTGCAGCAGGCCGCGCTCGCCAGGCTGCAGCAGATCAACCTGGGAACTGCGATCAAGATACCGGAGGGTGAGTTTTATATTATATAAGTTAACCAGCCACCTGACACACGCGCATGGTTTTTACGACTTGACAAAATTTTGAAACTTCTTTATTACGTATATTTGTTAGTTTCATTTTAATGTACGTCTTCCGGTAAGCACAAGACCGGTCGAAGTGGAGGAGCCTGGGGGAGGCCTATGTCCAGCAGTGGACGTCTTTCGGCTGATAGGATGATGATGATTTTAATGTATTATACACATAAAACTTTCTGGATAAATTCTCTAGATGATGATGTAAACCACCTCAAAATCTGTTGCGCAGTTTACAAGAACAGCGCGGTCACACAGGCAGACACAAAACACTACTTTATAATATGTACAGATAAAGCTGTATAGATTCATATCTGTTTTAACACAACGGACTGCCTCTACTCAATTATACATTTACATAAAATATCTACAATTCAGGTTTTGAGAGTTACACTATGGGTAATTTATCGATTAATTGTATTATGCCAGCCTCGTTTTACTACGTTTTTTTTTTTTGTTAAATTACGGTTTTACCGGTGTCAGCTACAGGTATTAAAATATATTTTTCAGGGTTTAATTACGTAAAATTCACCTAACTATTCCTTATGTTTATAGAACTTTATCATTTTTATTATATACTAGCTGTCCCGACAGACGTTGTCCTATCCATCCAAAAGTCATTCATACAAAATCTATACCCTACCTACCCTACCTACGCTACCCTACCTACCCTACACTACCCTACACTATCCTACCCTACCCTACACTATCCTACCCTACCTACCTACTCCACCTACGCTGCCCTACCCTACCTACCCTACACTATCCTACCTACCCTACCCTACACTATACTACCCTACCTACCTACCCTACCTACGCTACCCTACCTCCTACACTACACTACCCTACTCTACACTATCCTACCTACCCTACCTACGCTACCCTACCTACCCTACACTACCCTACACTATCCTACCCTACCCTACACTATCCTACCCTACCTACCTACTCCACCTACGCTGCTCTACCCTACCTACCCTACACTATCCTACCTACCCTACCCTACACTATACTACCCTACCTACCTACCCTACCTACGCTACCCTACCTCCTACACTACCCTACCTACCCTACACTATCCTACCTACCCTACCCTACACTATACTACCCTACCTACCTACCCTACCTACGCTACCCTACCTCCTACACTACACTACCCTACTCTACACTATCCTACCTACCCTACCTACGCTACCCTACCTACCCTACACTACCCTACACTATCCTACCCTACCCTACACTATCCTACCCTACCTACCTACTCCACCTACGCTGCCTTACCCTACCTACCCTACACTATCCTACCTACCCTACCCTACACTATACTACCCTACCTACCTACCCTACCTACGCTACCCTACCTCCTACACTACACTACCCTACTCTACACTATCCTACCTACCCTACCTACGCTACCCTACCTAATACCGGGATAAAAAGTATCCTATGTCCTTCTCCTGGCTCTAAACTACCTCCCTGCCAATTTTCAGCTAAATCGGTTCAGCCGTTCTTGAGTTATAAGTGAAGTAACTAACACGACTTTCTTTTATATATATAGATAACACATCATAAAGAAACGTGATGAAACCATACCGAAGCCAACTGATACTAATTCTTACACGTCATATAAAATCTAATTTATAAATTGGGCGATCTTCAAAACATATCTGAAGTTCAAAGGGTGGTTGGAAAGTGATTTTTCAGTAAATCCTTTTGCACCTGTGTTTATGAGGTGACAAATGTATTTCTGAGGTGTTTAAGAGCTGAGTAATAGTGTCTAGTTGGCTGTTAAGAGGTTGATGTGTTTCTGAGTTAGGTGATGGGTACACTGACTAAAAAATTGCTGTAGTTTCAGGCGGATTTGTCAGCTCTTTATAAAATTCAGTAAAATACTTTGGGTGTCGTTATTTACTTTAATATCCAGATGCGAATATTATCAGTGATCTACAAAAACAATTGTGATCTGACTTCCGCTACTTCATGTCCTTAAATCAAACCAATTTTCAGACTCGCGGTTCATGAATACCTACAAGGATTGCCCGTATTTATATGGAAAATCGGGCCCATTATTTAAAGCGCCGTGCAAAGCGCAATATGCTTCCAAAACCTATAGAATTGTCACTCATTCACTATATGCGACAAGTGTAGTTTAACATCGCAAATACATTTGCGTGTTGTTAACCGAAAACCCTCACAGAGATATGAGTCCTGTATCCCAGCCGTGGGAAATTTAGTCTAACTAGATTTTGCCTACGGCTTTGCCCTTGCTAACGGGATAAAATTCTAACTCAAGTTATGTTTTATCCCTGTATCAAATTTTATCCTAATCCGTTAGAATAGAATAGAAAACATTTATTCAACACAGACACAACACAATAGCAACAAACACATAAAAAAGAGAACAATAAACATAACAATAAAATTGGTGTATCAGTTGTGCTGAGCGTGTCCATACCGAAAGGGTTACCATCTCAGCATTTGCTGGGCGTCAGACACCCAGCGCTGGTTTTCAGTTGGCACCCCGCAGCTACACACGGAAGTAGGTAAAAAAAAAAGTTAACTATTGCAACGGAAAATAGATACATACTTGAATATTAGTAATAATAAATACTACGTAAATAAATAATGCAAAAGATTTTTTGTGTGCTACTCAGTTCAGAGTCAATTTAAGTTAGGCGTTAAATGTAATATTGTCTAAATTGATTGACTTTCGCATTTATAATAATACTGGCTTCTGCGGCTTCGCCCGCTTTAACCAATTCACACGAAACCTTCAAAATAAACCTTGAGCAAATTATACACCTAAACCTTCCTCGTGAATCAATCTATCTATTAGTGAAAACCGCATGAAAATCCGTTCAGACGTTTTTGAGTTAATCGCGAACAGACAGACAGATAGACGCGGCGGGGGACTTTGTTTATTATGTTGTGATAGTGTAGATGATTAACTATGTAATAATCTGTGCTGCTAGTGCTACAGCTTAATAATTTCGCTTTCTTATCCGAAAGTGAATAATACAATATCTTGTATTCTCCTCCTAACAATCCGGGATATGAGTTAAGATTAACTGTTCGGCGAGTGTCGGGAGTGGCGAGCGTGGCGACCGTTGCGAAACTTGGTCGAATGCCAGTCGCTTTGTTTGTTGATCGCGCGGGTGTCTACACATATCGTGCAGATTATTATAAGTGTTATAGATTAGAGGATTAGTATTAGAAAGCAGGAAAGGGTTTGTAGCTACGTAGCTATCGTAAAGAACAGTCAGGTCTTCATGGGTATTTATATATTTTTTTTTTTTATATTCGGGACCATTACTTACTTTAATTGATTCACATACCCCTCAGTCAAAGTAGATTAAAAAACTTAGTTATCGGGCCAACTTTTTTTTTGGGTGGGAAGTCATCAAATAACTTCTCCCGCTCTGGGTGGAGCGGGAGGGCGTGTCAGACTTTCACTGACTAAAACCCACCCGTGTTCCTCAGTTGCCTGTATGCCAGGGCCACGAAATCTCTTTCGAACAACCCGCAACCCTGGATCGGGCCAACTTCAGACAGTAGTTTCCAGTTTCCCTACTTACGGAGTTAAAAACTCCGATGGCAGTGGTTAAATGTTAAATCAATGTATTTTAATAGACGAATAGAGATGACCCAAAACCCGAATAATGAAAGTTGAAAACGACAAGACAGCGAAATAAATACTTGATCTAGGTTTTCTCTCCATCTAAAACTTTATGTTTTCGGACCTTTTTTATTATTTGATTCTAGAATTTTATTGCGGACCAATCAGAGTTCACGATACTAATCTTTACACTCTAGTACCTATGTGCAAAATTTCTTGAGTCGACTTGAAAACATCTCTTTCTCTAAGAGGTGAATAGGAAATTACTCATAATAGTCTAGGTACTGATATGTCTAATATATTCCAAGATCATGTTAGATAGCAAAATAACATTACATTACATCACGTCTTGTTTCCACCAAAGGTTGGGTAGAAGTATGCCAGTACACCCACGGCATACCTACAGTACACCCACAGTACACCATGGCATACATGAGTGGTGTTATGTAGTTGGTACTTCACCTGGCTTCTCACAGGCCAGCTTGCAACGTGAAGCCACCCGGCGCGCTCTAGGTTACTAAGCTCGCTCGGGTTATGATGGTATTCGTGCTCAAAATATGTTTATGAGACTTCGTTCTTTCGATTCGAGAGCGTGTTCTTTATCTCGTCCTCGTTTAAGGCTTTCACATTGAATCTTTTACATTATTTATTTTTTGTATTCTTAAACATTTTTATAACTAATAGCTGACCTGACAGACGTTGTCCTGTCCGTCCAATAGTCATTCATGCAGAATCCCTACCCTACCTACCCTACCTACCCTACCTACCCTACCTACCCTACCTACCCTACCTACCCTACCTACCCTACCTACCCTACCTACCCTACCTACCCTACCTACCCTACCTACCCTACCTACCCTACCTACCCTACCTACCCTACCTACCCTACCTACCCTACCTACCCTACCTACGCTATAAACCTCACGGAGCCCGAGACCTTTTCAACGAATGCATAATCGTGGAAATCGGTTCGTGCGTTCTGGAGTTATAGCGTCAGGAAGGAAACCCCGACTTATTTTTATATAGTAGAAATATTCAAGTGTGTATCTATTTTATGTACCTACGTCCGTTTGTCACTGGGAGGTGCCAACAGAAAACCAGCGCTGGGTGTGTCACGCCCAGCAAATGCTGAGGTGGTAACCCTTTCGGTATGGGCACGCTCAGCACAATTATTATTACAATTTAATTGTTCTCTTCTTAAAAAAAAATTTGTTTGTCTATGTCGAAATTTTTTTTTCTATTAAGTATATTCTAATAAGTCGTCATAATCATCTGTCTAGCCTTTTCCCAACAACCACAGCTGAATACCAGTATTTCACATGGACTGATTGCTTATCTGACTGCGACAACCCAGTCAAAGGGTAATACGATACACCTTGGTAAGACAGGCTGTCTGAATTTTCGGGTTTCTGATGACCCGTAACCACTGTCAAAGATACGCAAATGTCGGCCGGATCAACAGCATAATGTGTTTTCAGAGGCACGGGTCTTGGTATCTAAAGATGGTCACCTATCTTCGTATCAACCGCGGCCAAAATGTAACTAGGCACGCACGGCTACACATCAAGCTATACATTTCCATTTTACGCTGAACTCGCACTGTACGAAAATCCTATACAATGCGAGATCAGCGTATACTGGAAATGTATAGCTTGATGTGTAGCCATGTGTACTCGGTTTGTTGTTTTGTTTCTCATCATAATTAAAGACCACGTATACCTAAACATATACCCTCATATTTATAAACTTTACTGGCAGTTAAGTAATGATTGGCGTCTGTTTAACCATAAATGTTTGATGGTTAAACATCTTTTTTACTTTAAGCAACGTGTATAAATAAGGGGGAATGTCATTAGCAATGAATAGGCCCTAATAGTCTAGGTCTTATTCAAAGTCAGCCTTCTATTACGTAAAGCTGAAAGAAATATATTAAACATTCATCTAATGACGTAAAAGGCAATGTTAGATTTCAATAATCCCTTTATTTCTTACAATAGCAATGTTCTAAAACAGCCCTTAAAATATAACAACTGCAGAAATATACATCACAGGCACACGAAAATCTATAGGTATTTTCAGTCCTACGTATAAGTATGACGAGCAGGCACCTGTAAATATTGAAGTGCCGCTACAGGTGACCCAGTCCCGGCTATTAATATCTGACACATACAAGACATGTGCTATTCTCAAAATGGCCGGCTAACAAATACATATGGCGAGCAAGAAAGGGACAGAAGGTTTAGTTGTGAATGTGATAGCAGAGAAAGTGGCGTCTACGCTTGCTACGAAGATCTACGAAAGCCTACGAGGGGCTACGAAGGTCTACGAAATAACTAGTGTTATCCTTGATTGTATGGATTGTTCCTGGGGATTAGTATTGTGATTAGTCGCTAATACAGACCAATGTTTCACCATTCATAGTAAGGCACACTCATGATTCATGTACTGTATCTGTGTCCCTACAATGAAACACTGTCAATCAAAATCTTAATAATTTTGAAGCTAATTCGTATGTTCGAAATATTTGTTCAACAACACTCATGACGTTATTTACGTGGTTGAGCACTAAATTGTAATTCAAAATAACATCCACTCCTACTGTTAGTGTGTAACACAATAACTCCTCTGATTGTACATCTGAACGCTTTGTCGCTAGTTTTGGCCAAATATATGTTAAACTTTGCAATTCTCGCAAAAAATACTGAATTCTAAAGTTTCGTTTTTGTAGGCTTCCGATGAAATCCTACTAATATTATAAATGTGAAAGTTTGTATGTTTGTATTTGGATGAAATTTGGCAAACGGATGGTTTACAACCTGGATTAATACATATGATACTTTTTATCCCGGTAATACGTTCCTGTGGGACCTCCATGAGGGCGAAGCCGCGGGTAATACCTAGTTAATAGTAAATCTTTATTGCTGATCACATGATCCATACAAAGACAGTTAAAAACAATAAATAATATAAACCAAAAACCCAAAGTAATTTTTAAAGTCTGCTATAATCTTTGATGACATATTAGATAAATAGATTTAATTTAAATTTTCGATTATATTTCAACAGGCCTTCTTCAAAGTGGTACTTCTTTATTTATCTGATTGTTACTAATACGTTGTAGTCGTATGCGCGGGCGCCGTTACGCAAACGTGACGTGCTCTGACGTCACGGCGGGACATTATACAGCGTGTTGATATACATGTGTACGTTTATATCGAAATTAAATTGTTTTATTTATGCGATCATGTTGTTTTTTTGAGAATGACAATCGAGAGTCGTGATAGTTGTAATGAAGTGTAAAGTATTTTAGTATTAAATATTCGAAGGGAGAAATGATATTTTAACTTGTTGTGACGGGGAACGCTTTTTCACAATTTGCTTGAATATTTTTGTTCTGATAATTTGGTGGTCGATAACGGACATACTAATTTCATGTTTGTTTTGTGGTTGAAAATAACTTTCTTATTGAAATTATGCTGCAAAGGCTACAAGCTGTCTCCATTTATCATTTTAACCATCTTCCTTACAGCATCATCTCATGAGCATACCTATATTTTGGACTCTTTTGTCCCTTCGTATAACCCGTTTAACCGGCAAGATAAGGATAGTCTTGTTATCAGGGACAAAAATATATGAAATTCTGAAGACATTCACATTTTGCCAGCTCATTTTGAGAGTAAGCTCCTGGGCGGGCCGATACATCCAGCACTCGTATACCTAGGTAAATTATAACAAGAGAACACTTCAATTTTCTTGTACACAGTTAGAGAAATTCGATTACACGTGACCCTGACTCGTCATCAACATTTGGCAGAACACCAAAGATGATAATTAAAATACTTTTCCTGATCATTAAGAAAGCCCTTTATTATACTTACCTCTAACTCAGTGATATCCACTTTGTCACCATCATCACCGGCAGCCTTGTTCAGCTCACTGCTGGCCTATAGGCCTCCTCCCTTCTGTGCCATGTGTCCCTGGTATTTGCGAGTCTCATCCTGGTCATATGCACCTATTGCAGTCTAATTGAATTTTGTGGTTTCATGTTTTCTTGGATAATTACGTTGTTGTCTTTATGGTGAATGCTGTATATCGTTCTTTTATTTTGTTACTGTTCTCTTTCATTTCTGTGAATGTACTATTGTTGGTGTACTAAAAAAATTACTTGTGTTCAGCAGTGTACTTGGCAGCTTTAGAAAATTACCTCTTACGAGATATCACATGGTCTTTGTTAGATTATTTTCGATTAGGAATGTAGGTGTAGGTGGGACTTAAATCACTGTCGCGAGTATTGTCATGGTACGAGTTAGGTGTGGCGTGGACTGTGACACTTTTTGTTACCCTTGACAACGAGCTGAAATTGCAAGTTGCCGGCACTAGATTCCAACTATGTTCTGCTGAGAGCGTCACATGAATCTGTCATAGTTACGATTGATGTTGAAAACCTATGTAAGCCTGAGTAAGGGCTTGTATGGCCCCCTTTACGAACACAGTCTATATCAAAATGAATTTCGTATTATGTACTAAGTAGGTAATGTCAGGGGCTACGCCCGAGTGCAGGTCAGTAATTAATCTACGGGAACGTACTACCGGGATAAAAAAAACATATTTTGTGTTAATCCAGGTTATATATGATCTGTGTGCCAGATTTCATCCAAATCTGTTCGGTAGTTTTTGAGTAAAATACTTCCAAACATTTAACATTCAAACATAAAAACTTTCACATGTATAATATTCTATATAAAATTATACATAGTGAGATTGAGAGTTTTCGTTGAAAACTTCAAACCTGTTTTAACCGGCAAATACTTTGTGCCATGTTGATGCATCTGCATCAACAGGGTATAACCTTACTCTAGGTCCAATTCATCTTCGTCTACGCTTGGTGATCGCTTTTGGTATTGTCCACTGATAGTTGCAGGTGCTTGCAGCCGATTCATGAAAGTCTCTGAGTGTGTGCAGTGCCTTATTTCTCACGTCTATTGTCATTTTTTACTTCACAATCGTCACTTATTTCTATTTAAACGTTGCTAATAAAAGTCTGTCTAATTGTTTCTCTCATGAAATGTGTGTAATTGTGACGGATGTTAGAAATAAATTATGACGAGTTTTTGAAAGGTGACGTAGGACTTGGTACCTAATCCAAAAATAATTGTAGATAGGTAGGTATTTATGGGATTTTATTGTCCGTGCGTGCACGAGGTAAATTATTACAAATAATTGTTGTTGCGAAATAATCTTGGCCGTCTGCTGTTTCGTATACAACTCGTATTTTGTGATTCTATTTTAATGTTTTATTTTTAGATTAATTACCTGGATGCTTTTTTGTCTCGGTGATGTTGTCTGTACTGCTGTTGTTCTGAATTAGAGTTGGGATACTTCTTTTGCTCAAATACTAAAACACCATCTAATGTGGAAAAAGCCTAATTTTTTATGGACTGCCTAACCTATTAAAAGGTTATTCATGACTTCATTAAAACCAGGTGACAACCTAAACAAGACATTTAAGGACGAAAGATATCGATCTATTTCCAATCCAACTTCCTCGTTCACTTTTATTAAATTCTCGACCAGCATTGATTTTCCAAAACCAAAATGAATTCCCCGAATCCTCCAGAACCATGAATACAGTTACAAACAACATAATCACAACACATCATTCAGTTAATACACATTTCATCTCCACCATTCAGCCACATACATCCGTTGACCGGCAGTACATACCCCCAATCAATCGTTCTTCAGTCGTCACTGGCGCAAACGCATCGGGCATTACGTACGCATACGTAGCTGCCAATCCGCGATCACTTACAACCAGGTTATGCTATATTTAGTTCAGGAATCTTGCGCACATTATCTGTACGTCTGTGTGTCACTGTAGGAATGCTCACGTGGAGTTAGTTATGTGGGTTGCAGCTTGCAGTTAAGTTGAGAATGTGAGTCAGTAAGTAAGTTTTGTTGGAGAAATAAGAATGTGGAGCAATGTGATATTTGTGTCGTAATGATGCAATAAAAGAGTCTTCAAGAGTGCAAATTTGTTGTGGGTAGTTCAAAGAGGCTTCTTTGTGCCTGAGTCTGGTGGAACACACAAAAACACAAAAAAAAAATAAGTTGCTGTGAAAATATTCGTCACATCCACGCAAAACGGCATAATCCTGGGACCCTATGTAAGGCAGAGCCGTTTTCAGCAACAGCCGGCATTGACGAGATGACGTCGACCGTTGAATTTTGCTACTGTCTGCATTTGAAATCTCAATTTCATCATCCTACTAATATTATAAATGTGGAGGTTTTTATGTTTAGACGTTTGAATGCTAAACATCCTTGGATGTTGGTTACTCAGTCACGCAAAAACTGCGGAACGGATTTGGGTGAAATGGCAAACAGATAGTTTGTACCGTGGATTAACATATGGGATACTTTTGTACTGGTAGTACTTTCCCGGGGGATAATTTTCGACCTAAACGCTGGCGAAACCGCTGGCAAAATCTAGTCTCAAATAAAATATAAAACAATTATGCCGTTTACGATCACAAAGAAAGAAAGAAAACGTATTTATTAGAAATCACCTCTCTACTCACTCATGCAGGAGCTTACAGAACCCAAATGCAATACCCTTCATATTTCTATTTTGACTATATTAACTATTAGCTGTTGTCAGCGACTTTGTCTGCAATCCAGGATGAATTGTAAGCCCATGTCCTTAATCATCAAATAACTTCTGGCTAACGTCAGACTTTTACTGGCTAAAACCCACACGTGTTTCTTCAGTTGCCTGTATGAGGGCTGCGTCCAGCGTCTATATAGTGTACCAAATTTCATCCAAATCTGTTTAGCCGTTTTAGTGTGAAAGCGTAACAAACCAACTAACTTTTGCATTTATAAACTGTTAGGATTTTCATCACAGTTTTTCCTTATTTCATTTAACATAAACAACCTGATACTAATACTTAAAAAACATCTATGAACTGAAAAAAAATATATCACGTAAATCTGTTAAGTGGTTTACGAGTTTTAAACGTACTTAACAAACACACAGAGAGTTGCTTCATCTATTGAGCGAGTATGTTAGTATGTCCTTGACTGCCCACAACACCACGTGTAGCTCAGAACCGTTACCATAGCAACGCGAATGTCTCTCAGCCCGCAAGAATGATAAGCAGTCAATAAATCTATTAATAATATCCCCAGATCAGATGCCGGCTAAAATAAATCATTCTTTTAATACAACCGACAGCTCCGAGTAAGCGCTGTGATCGTATTATTGTAGTGGATTCTGTAGACGTTCGACACATTGCACCGAATTTGAATCGATGAGGATAACTGTGTTTTGTTGATCAAGTTATAAGCTCGATTGGGTCTCGACTCTCGAGTCGCAGATGGATCGGGCTAGCTAAGCAGGCAGCGTTACTTGTTTGAATTGGCACTTCATACTCCAAACGATTTTCTATTATTTTCATCACTTTTTATCAAGATATTTCATGAGCAGTGGTGGCCTAGTGGATTCGGCTGCGACTTACAAGAGAGTCGTAGGTTCGACCCAGATAGGCGCTTTACTTTGTGTAAATTATTTCATGATCACTGCTCTCAAAATGGTGAAGGAAGACGAGGTAACTGGAATGTCGTACCTATAACCAAAAAATCGAAGGCATGTGACATCTACTAACCAGGACTGGGCTTGAATGGTGGATTACAGCCCACTCTCTCTCACAGAGAGGAGACCTGTGTCCCAGCAGTGGGAACATTATAGGCTTATTATGTATTTCGTGTGTTAACTGTGTGATAAATTTGAGTATGTAGCTCCAAGTAGTCTGGCCCAAAGATTTATTTCCTTCCCAAAGTGTATGAAAAAAAGCAATTCCATTATAGGTTAGGTAGGGTAGGGTAGGTGCTAATATTATAAATGCGAAAATAACTTTGTCTGTCTGTGTGCTACGCTTTTACGCCTGAACCGTTGAATCGATCTTCATGAAATTTGTGCAGAGATATAGCCTCGGATATGGAGAAGGACATCCACGCGGATGTCGGTTATCGCGTAAAAAGGTAGCCTACCTTTTTACGCTATAACCGATATCCACGCGGGCGAAGTCGTGGGCAAAAGCTAGTCTACTATATACGAAACACCTCTGACCGGCGTAGTTGAGTAACAAAATAACTACAGGAAAGGCTTTCATTTTGACACTTCAACAACATTCATTGCGTTATTTACGTTGCTGAGCAGACACATTTTTCGAACATATGAAACAATGGGTTTACCAATAACCTTCGAATTTATTCAGATTATAACTAACAGTGTTTTACACAACACGAGTTCAGAAGTTCCACTTACCAGTCATGTAAAATTTAGCAATACTCTGAAAATAAATTATAGATATAACATTTTAGAATACATTCAAACATTCTAAAATGTAGAAAACACGTAATCTTCAGATGTAAAGGTCCACAATTTACTTTCTATTTCCATGAAAACGTCTTTCCGGACAATTTAGTGTTAGTTATGTATATTTATTTACGTAAGAGTTATAAACTATTAGATTCAAAGGTTGCAAATGGGCCACGTCGTCGTCTGGGAATAATTTAAACAATAATTTTGAGATGGTGCGTAGAGTTAACTGATTGATCTATTTACATAAAAACCACACGCAGCGAGGAAAATTCTGGACCCTCGCCCTTTTTTCTCTTATTACCAGGCTTTACTTTCCAACCAGTAATTTTCACAGACCATAAAAGAAAAACAAGAATTTTCAAAATCGATCCGCAATTGCCGGAAACATCGTGGAACAAAATACAAACAGAGAAAAAAAACAGAGGAATTGAGTACCTCTTCCTTTTTAAATTCTATTATAAACAGGCCTGGGCTTAAACTTGTCATAACATCGTTGTGAGGAGCAAGAAATGTTTATTTTTCTAGATCTTATGTCTTTGGTATACTTGCGACCAATGCGACAAGAGAGCGCATTTTAGCCACACGTACTACTGTATTTTTTCCACTTAAACTTCGCAATTCTTAATGCCACTGATCTTAATTTCCAGACAGATTGAAATCTGGAGTAATAGGCATGTTTTATCGTGTCTTACGAAACCCTTTGACAGTGTTAATAGCTATATACCAGTCTCATTATGTCCTAGACATCACAAAACAGTCAAACTAAACTATTCACGAACAAATCACCCATTCACCCGTGATTAAATGAGAAGTTTGTAAATAACACTATTTTGTTCCTCTCCAAACTGACGGGACTATTTGACATCTGCCTTCAATCGGTCGCGAGTTATAACCCGGTGACAGACAGACAAACGATGTCTTTCGACACTTACGATAACTTTATTACGCAGGTAGATTATTTAGTGACAGTTCTGACAACTAAGAGACGTTCTCTCTCTTTTTCGCACACTGTTTTCGTATAGCGATGTCTTGATTTCGGTCACATGGTTCTTAGGTGTGCCCATCACTAAATAGTGGACCTGTAGTGTTGACACGTAAATCGAGTAACCTTCAAGGTCCACTTCAAAGGAGAATGTAAACAAAGATCTAAATACAATTATCGATATTAATTGCCGCGTCGGTTAGTGAGATAAAAATGCGGTATTTTGGAACCAGGAACGTGGCGTATCAGTTTCGTTCTGTCTGAAAATAACCCTTAAAATGTATCTTAGGTTCCAGTAGGTAAAGGCTGAAATTATATATTAAAAGGAGCTTGTGAAATTCTTTCAGGAATAACTGATTTTATTTTTTGATTGAAAAGGTATTCGCAGTAGGTACAGGAATACGAATGTGTTCAAGCATAAACCTATAATACATTTTTTAATAAAAACTTTGTTGTGACCACAGAACTAAAAATAGTGATGTGACAACAGAACATTAAACTATGTTCTATGGTTGTGACTAACTTTAGAAAAAGACCATAAATTAAAGTGGGCGTGATCCGCGTAAGCGACTGTTATGAATTATCAAGATCAAAGGTTTTTGCTCTTTATATTTACGTAATATTTTGGTATAATATAAATCAACAACTGCTATAATTTATAACAGACACAAATTGTGTGATTTGCACCTTCGAATGAAATTAATTAAAGTTTATCGTTTTTTTCTACTTTCAAATTAAATGCGCCGTACCAAAACCTACATTTTACCTCGTATTTAATGTGACACTGAAAAAAGAAACTGTATTACAAGCAAATCATTACCGATATACTAAAATTAATAATAAATGTAACTAATTATCGTTTCAAACTGCAAATTTTCACCACAACATTTATTTGTGGTCGCTTCAAAAGTAGCCGTGGTCGTACCTAATTAGTTTTGATGCCATTTTGTGGGCAGATGAACACTATTTTATGCACAATGTTGTAAATAATTTCCAGCACTATTAATTATTTCTTACGCGAGGCGGTTACAAAAATATCTTTGATTATATCAGTTTCATTAATTTTAGGTGTTACATCACTAGTTAGGTACCTGGGCGTGGTTTTGTTTTGATTTATGAGTAGGTCGGAGTGTTGTACTTTGAAAAACGCATTTATTTTGTAACTAAAGGAGGTGAATCGAAATTAGAACTGGATTAAAAATGTAGTACAAATGTTTTAATAATATCCTTGTTTTATTTATAGTCAGAATGCATCTTCATTCTAATTCATAACTTATCCAAGTTGAACGGCGACATGGTATAAAAATAAATCAAGCTAAGGTTCAAGTGGTATACGTATACCAATAGTTACACAATACGGAAAATGCCGTGAAGTGGGACCCGAGCTTCTAATAAACGGGTCAGTGATCAAAAGGGCATCCACTTTTAAATATCTGGATCACTTTCTTCCGACGACCTTAAGGACCATGTAGATATAGAGTGGCAGCGCAGAGCACTCGCCGTCCGGTGCAGCATGTTGGCCCGTAGATTTGCTCGGTGTACAAACCAAGTAAAATTACTATTTTTAAGGCATACTGCCAGAGTCTGCACACGACTAATTTATGGGTCAATTACACCAAAAGATCACTAGATGTCCTGCGCGTCCAGAAAAATAATGGTTTCACGCTGTTCAGGACGCTATTGCAGCACGTCGGAGATGTTTGCACAAAAAAAAACCGCTTCGCTACTGAGTCGAGTGAGAGGCAGTCGCAACCTCATCCTGAGAACAGTAGCGGAGAGTTTCGTTTCTCCAACTGTAAAGCAGTTTGTGCAGAGGGTGATTGGTACTAACACTAGATAATAAGCTGTTTTAATATTATGTTATGTTATTAACACACAATGGATTTTTTTTCCGAAATAATTATAAACATTATTATTAATTTAAATTGGTTCTACACACAGCATAAGCATAATTAGCCTAAAATGTTCCCACTGCTGGGATATAGGCCCCCTCTTGGTGAGATGGAGTGGGCCGTAAACCACCACGCGGGCCCAGTGCGGGTTGTTTGATGTTAAATGTAGATTTTTTGGTTTTAGGACATGTCGGTTATCTCTCGATGTTTTCTTTCACCGTTTTGAGAGCAGTGGTGATGAAATTATTAACATACAGAAAAGCGCCTGACTTTGTTCAAACTTAGATTTGTTCTGTAGTAGGTACTAATACCATAGTCTCGTAAAATAGTGTAGATATGTCACCGTAACATTATGAACATCGTCAGTTGATAATCTATCTAAGGAGATTACAAAGTATCGAAACATTGTGAACTACAGACGGATAGTACCATGCGCTATTACTAAATAGCCAAGTAACTGCCACTAGCTGGGAAGTAGTGCTTGGAAGTAGCGAGAGCGGTGTCGCGGCCGCTGCCGCGTCCCCGCTCACTTCGCTCGCTCGGCTCGCGCGCGGTTGGTCGCAGTTCTAACCTAACCTATTTATATTGTAAGCAGTATGGTGCAGTTCACAATTTATGGGCAGTTTATTATCTCTCGATAGATTATAAATTGATGTTGTTCACAAACATACGGTGACGGATACATTTTGACTTTAACCAAATTTTATGAGTTTGGCATGAATTTCACAAACGACATTAAAAAAAATCACATTTATGCGAAAAAAAGTAACATCTATGAACAAACACCTTATTCCACGTAATGCATTGGCTTTCCTTGACGTTTTAGAAAGCTTCTGCGAATTTTCATACATTCAGATAGTTCTGGGAAAACGCTGTAATGTTTTTTACATAATAATTTTACTAGACATTTTGATGTATACTAAATATGACTACGCATAATTTATAGACCAACTAAATGTTAAGTCAAATTACGTCTCATATTACTTTAAGTTCTTTTTTGTATGAAATGTAGAATTATTTATTTATATCTATTAGCTAATTACAAGTGATTAAGGTATCGGGGGTTCGAGGCCGGTTTAAGCAGGTACCCAGCAGGTAGCCGGTTGGGGCAGTCGGTTAGTGGATGGGTACTAAACCCTCCGTGTCTCGGAAAGCAAAGTCGCTGATCCCAGCTGTAATTTGTAGATCTTCGACAGTCCTCATTCTCACCAAGGGGTATCGTGTTACCCAGTAACTGGGTTGTGGAGGTCAGATACCAACCCCAACATGGTTGGGAGAAGGCTAGGCAGATTGACTGATTGACGTGATGGAGGTAAGACATAGTAGTCTAATATTTTTGAAGCAAATAATAATTGGGACAAAACTATAAACTTCCTGTTTTTACGATAAGGTATATCATTATTTAGTGGCAAAACAATTTGCATTTGTAACTAAAGTGTTTACGATGAGTTTGAAGAGTTTAGCTTTAAATATTATTACACAGGGTGTTTTAGTGTCGTCTTCACTTTTGTTGTCAAATAAATGTTTATTAAGAGTAAATAGTATACGCGGGCGCCGGCGACGGTTGTAGGGCTGCCAAGTGTTCTTAATTATTTACGTTAATTTTAGTGCTAAATTACACCTACTACTACTACCTACGAGTACTTCTACGTTTTGCAGTCTTATATAAAAATATTGGTGCGAGTTATTTATTTAGTCGTATATATGTACCAAGTGTATCTCAACCTTTTAATCAATATCGAATTTTATCGTTGTCAAGCATCCATTTAACTTAGTCTTTCGAAGTAATAGTAATAGTTTGCAAGACATGGTGCATCGAAATTCACCATTTCATTGTTTTCTCCGAAGTGCTAGATAGAGGTGTGTGATACACCCACATAATGCCATATAATTATGTATAAATAATTTCATACTGCCCAAGTTGTGAGGGGCAAGCGCATTGACATTAAATTGCAATTCAGTATTTTTATCTCACGAAGCGACTCGCACTTTACTTGTGATTACCAAGTGTGCCAACACGCTGTGAATGTGTGTGTAAGCGCGGGAGCTCTCGGTAATGTCCGAGACATTGGCGGAGTTTGAAGTGTGTGTTTCTGCGTGTGTGCTATGTGCTGACGCTACTCGTCTTCACGCACACATTCATAGTGTGTTTGTACACCTGGATGCCCCAAGCAAAGCACGAGGCTCTTCGTGAGATAAAATAACTATAAACATTACACACAAATATTATCATTCGTTCGAACGGTTCAACCCTAGGTGTCGTCTAGTGCGGGGCGCCGTCCGTTCCGGCTATTTACTTCCCTGCCCACCTTGTCGGGTTCACACGTTACGCTATGTTCACGAACGTCTTGTGGATAGGCAGACATGCGTTACTAATCTTAGGTATTTTAAGCTTTTTGCAATCTAGAAACTAGACTATGGATATTCTGTAACGAAAAAATGAGTTTAATTACGTAATTACAGATTGACCTAATTAATAAGGCTTTCAGTTTTAGCGATAATTTGAGTTTAGCTTATAGGCTAAACATACTGGATGATGTAACCAGGATTTTGTTAAAACATCGTTGACAGTCTATCCTTACTAATATTATAATCGTGAAAATTTGTATCTATGGATGTATGTGTGGATATTTGTTACTCTTTCACGCAAAAACGGCCGAACGGATTTCGATGAAATTTGGCATACAGATAGATTATAACCTAGATTTACACATAGGATACTTTTTATCCCGGTAGTATGTTCCCGGGGATAATATCCGACTTCCACGCGGGCGAAGCTGCGGGCGGAAGCTAGTAGTAATAATAAATTATGTAAAACGATCTACGAAAATAAGCCGAATGACAATGTATGGTCCCCCTTTTATTTTTAATAATTTTTGTTATATAGTCAATAGGAATAAACACTCTGGGTAAATTTAAATTGTCTACCTATTACATCTTATGACATATATGAGATACAGCCATCTGAAAGATACACGGATGAAAGGATGCACGCATGGACGGACTGACGGATAACGGAGCCCCATTGGCACCCTTTGGCTACAGAACCCCAAAAAACTATGAAGCACAGTCTATGAGTCCGGCATTTCAGTGTAACAATTTGACTATGACAGCGCTTTTGTACTGTACAGTATAGAGTGTATCCGTGTACAAAGTGTGTCTGTGTGTACAGTATCGTTCGTTCGTATTGCTTTCTCATACACAATATACATAACAATGTAAATGCAGAGAAACACTTCACCCAACAAAAACAATAACACAACATATTAGTACTATGTATTCACATACTGTTCGTATGTTTCCGAAGTAAAGTTCACCCATAGCGAACACACCACGTGCGCCTTCAGAACAGGTAATCACATGATGGCTCACTAATGCGTTTTTATAAATAGCCCAAAATATCCGCGGCATGCGCAACGGGGCAAACTGCATTGTCTCACACTCAGATCACACGCGACTCAAAAGTGAATCATTGAGTTGATATTCACACGGACGTAATAAAATCGTGACGGGTTTTTTTCCCACATTGGATTTCTACTCTCTGTGTTCAAGCATTAAGAATCACATGGCGCTAAGCAGCGCGAGTGAGTCTCAGTGCGTCGAAAAATCACAGTGCTCGATTTTCAAATCTCGGCGGTTAAAAATCTTGCGCGTGAAAAATCCCATCGCGATTTTACTTCGTCCGTGGGAAGGTGGCCTCAGACCTGCATCATTGTGCTGCGACAGAAATACTTGGGTATTATTAGCAGTAGGGTTATAGTTGGGGTAGTTAGTGGCAGCACTATTAACCTAGTTATATTTCTGTTTTGCAGTGAAACGGGAAAATCAAAGGTGTTCTTCGAATTGACTGTTGTTGTTTTTATCGAGTGTCCGTGAGTTGTTGTCATATCAGTTGTGAATTTCTCGTATTTCAGAAAACTAGCTTTACTAGTAACACACACACACACACATTACAATATTAGTAGGATGTTATGAAAAATATACAGGCTCGCAGGGATATCGACACGCGACCTATTGAACACCTTAAATTCAGTACATATTTCTGAACCTGCATTGCTTAAACTGCCATACATTTTGATGATCGCGAAGGCATTGCAATTTTCAATGAAACAGCAGTTTTTTTTTTTAATAACCGACGAAAGATTCCTGAGGTAGAGCGACTATAGTATCATGTGCTGAATTCACGGTCACTGTTTGCACGAACGATTCCCTGCTACCCTCTATAAATCATTTTTATGTGTAGAGAAATGATTGAACTGGCTGTGTACTAAATAAGTACTGATTTAAATTCAAATAATTAAAGATTAACCGTAGTTCGGTGCCGAATTTCAGAAACAAAACATTCTTATTAGGAGTCACTGATGGGCTCTAAACCGTCAGACACCAGCCACGATTGCTTTTGACAGATTTTCTCACAAAATCTGAACATTTTCTTTGTTTTTCCACGCAGCCTGTATCAGATGAGCGTGCTCGCTGGCCAGTTCTAGTGCGTATTATTTTAATGGAATTGATATTTGTGGCGTTGTTGGAATTCCTCTCATCCGTTGTTGTGTACACGTGTTAATTTTATGACTTCACTAAAAAGCGGCGCGGCTTTGTTTGTGTTGACATTTTCGATAGATTGAGACATTTTTCCTATTGTTTGTTTGTTTAATTCTTCTAAGCGAGCCAAAACAACTGAATTGTGTTCTTACGGAAGCTACAACTAGTGCAATATCAGAAGCAGCCATTAGGTGTTTATGCATACTTGCTATGCAGTTCCCTTAAACATCATACATCCATAATAATATAATAATATAGCCTTTTATTCAGATCCATATTACAATTACATGACAAAATATTTATAATGAAAACTTAAATTTAATGTAAACCTTAATCTAGTCTCTTATTTGAGTTTTACTTATTTTCTGTAGATCTGTTTGCCAATCGACAAAGGCCTCCTCCAACCTTTTCCACTCATGTCTTTCTTGAGCCACTCTGTTCCATGTGACGCCTGCCACTTGTCTTATGTCGTCATCCCATCTTTTTTGTGGTCTACCCCTTTTCCTTTTCCCTTCTCTAGGATACCATCGTGTCACAATTTTGCTCCACTTGTCTTTTCCTCTTATCATATGCCCTGCCCATGCCATTTAAGCCTTCTAATTTTGCACGTTATGTCTATAACCTTTGTTTTGCTTCTTATTACACGGTTTCTCAGTCGGTCTGTCTTTTTCACATTCATCATGCTTCTTTCCATTGTGTATTGGCATGTTGCAAGTTTGCTAGTCGTGTTTTGTGACAAGGTCCATGTTTGGTTGCCGTACATGAGAACTGGTAGTATGCAAGTATTAAATAGTTTTCTTTTTATATTCATATGGAGGTTTTTATCTTTCATCATCTCTTTCAAACCCCAGTACCTTCTCCACCCATTGGTTATTCTTCTTTCAACTTCTTTGCGCATCGGATTATCATATGTTATTAGCTGTCCCAGGTAAATATATTCGTCTGTATAATCAATTTGGTTGTTTCCTAAATTTATAGTAATTCTCTCTCCGTTTGTCATTACTCTTGTTTTTTCCGGGTTCAGTTTTAACCCTACCTTCTCGCTTTCTCTTGCCAGTTCGTTTATCATTTTTGTTATGTCTTCCGGGGATTTTGCAAATAACACAATATCGTCTGCGAATCTCAAGTGTGTTAACGAGACACCGTCTACATTGATACCGAGATTTTCCCAATTAAGACCTCTGAATATTGATTCTAGTACCGCCGAGAATAATTTTGGTGATAGAGGATCTCCTTGTCGTACGCCTTTGCCTACTCTTCATCATACATCCATATCAGTCCCATACATTTTTGACTTTTCCATCATCGTTGACGCTGAGAGGCTTACAAGGCCAAGTAATAACAGACGAAGATTCGCTCGATCAGGTTAAGCTACGCTTGCCGCGAATGGTCCGTGGATGGGTGACCATCTTTATACAACATTATTTTTAGTATTTGCGAAACCTGAATATAATTTGTTCAGAATAAATAAGTGAATCGATTCCAATAATTTTTACACCGTGTTATATTTTTTTCCAACAAAGTTTTGCAAGTGTGATGGAAAATGTTATCACCAGTTAATTACAATATAATCACCGTACGGTTAGATACCTATTGCCTAATTATTATTAATGAACACAATACGTCGGCGGGGCGCGTGGTGACCATGTTTGTTTGGACAACTAGGCAACTTATCAAGCTTTCAAATTTCAAAACTAAATCATAAAAAATTACAAAGTTATATGTATTTTTTTATGATTTAGTTTTGAAATTTTGTACATAGATTCTTTACATGAAAATACTAGACATGTGTTTCGGGTTTCGCATATACTAAAACTAGGGTCGTATACCAAGACCCCTCCATGCTGTCCTGGCTGACATTCATGGATCTTTGACAGTCTTAGATTTCGTATTACCCAGTTACTGGGTTATGGAGGTCGGATAAGCAGTCGCTCTATGTAAAATAATGGTATGCAGCATAGAAAAGCCCAGGCAGATGATGTTGTCGCTCATAGAATGTTTCTTTGTCTAGGTATTTTTGGAAGGGGCGACTAGAATCAATTCTCTTATTGACATTCATAAGTGACTTTTATGTGCGTTTTTGAAATAAATGCTTTGACTTGGACTTTGAAGGCTGTCTAAGGGTTTCCCTTAGTACTTTTCAGGTTTCGAAACCACAACCGCACAGAATACTCGTCTTTGAATCTAAAATACATCGTGCGATTTCCGCAAAAAAAAAAGCATTTTCCTTGCCATCAATAGGTTTGTTTTGTTTACACAAAACCCTATTTCAGACATACAAACACGTACTACAAATAGGTATAGGTGTCAATAGACTTGTTTTCAATATCTACTAGGTACTAGAACGTTAGGTATTGGCGTGGTGCGGGGGCTGTGACCTGCAGTTCTATCACAACAAGTGTCGGGTTCCCGAGTCGCACTAGTGTCGGGTAGGTGCACCACTCGAATTACATACTTGTTTGTTACAAAGTTCTGTTTGGATCTCTTGCTCGGAGTATTTTAGGATGAGCAATGAGCATGTATGTTTTGTGGTGAGTAAAAAATGTTGATGAGATAATTTATAAGTTAATCAGTGCGTGTAAAAATAGGTCAAATTCTGTCAACAATAATAAGGCTATATGAATGTGCAACTATATTTTCTTTATGAAATCTCTTCTTGCCGTCAGGATCTATGGCATATTGAACCTATAATTTTACAATGCAAGGACACAGGTATCCTCTCTGTGAGAGGGAGCGGGCCGTAATCCACCACGCCGGCCGGGTTGGTAGATGTCACGTCTTCGAATGTTTGTTTCTAGGGCATGTCGGTCACCTCACGATGTTTTTATCTAACGTTATGTGAGCAGTGGTGATGAAATTTTTTACTCAAAGTAAAGGGTTCGAATCCATGATCACTAAAGTCGTAGCCCATACCACTGGACCACCACTGAAAGAGATCATAATTGGGAAACTCCCTGGATATCATTTTCGTCTTTGACCAAACTCACTTTGATAAACGAGTTGGCAGACTTTCGAGCTTCTGACTGCCAGTAAATTGTTGTTAATAGTTGTCATACATGTACATGTACAAGTCTGGCTATCGAGGTAGCTATCATTATTTTGTCATTTTACTACATTATATTCCTACCGTCTACAATGTAATTGTCTGTATTTTGATTACCTACCTATACGTTTTCGTGCCACGAAAATCAAAGAAAACTTGCCAAACTGCACTGCACATAGACAGACAGAGACAGAAGCAGTCTAGACTTTATCACATCGTATTTAAAAATATTTGATCAATATTGACGTAAACGAATCAGCTGATTACTGCTATAATTATCATTCTATTGTTACAAAGTGGAGTCGATCGCCAAGTCTAAAATAATGGAGTACAATACCGCTGTCTAACAATTGGAACTATTGCAACTATCCATCATCTTAAATAATTGAGCTTACGACATGAGCTATTGTGGCCGGAATAAATCACGATATACCTACTGTGAAGAAATGATTCCATTACGGGATATTTAAGAATTACATTTTGACCGTGCATCCATCGGGATGCCAGTATACATGTTTTGATCCCGATCCCGACATCCAATCGGATAGAGACATATGTACATATACATATTTTGATGAATAAATGATGAAGTTAATTACAATACAATCACCGTACGGTTAGGTACCTACTGCCTAATTATTATCAATGAGCACAATACGTCGGCGGGGCGCGTGGTGACCATGTTTCTGTAGACAACTAGGTAACTTATCAAGCTTATAACTTCGTAATTTTTATGATTCAGTTTTGAAATTTTCTAAATAGATTCTTTACATAAAATACTAGACATGTGTTTCGGGTTTCGCATATACTAAAACTAGGGTTGTATACCAAGATAGTTTGTAGAGTATTCATGGATCTTTGACAGTCTTATCTAGGGTTTCGTATTACCCAGTAACTGGGTTATGGAGGTCGTAAAATAATTGTATGCAGCTGCACTCGGTTAGCCAACCCCATTATAGTTGAGAAAAGCCTAGAAAGTAGATGGTGTCGCTGATAGAATGTTTCTTTGTCTAGGTATTTTTGGAAGGGGCGACTAGAATCAATTCTCTTATTTACATTCGTAAGTGACTTTTATGTAATTATTTGAAAAAAAAAAATGCTTTGACATTGACTTTGAAGGCTGTCTAAGGGTGTCTCTTAGACCTTTTCAGGTTTCGAAACCACAACCGCACAGAATACTCGTCTTTGAATCTAAAATACATCGTTCATTTTACGCAAAAAAATAACATTTTCCTTGCCATCAATAGGTTTGTTTTGTTTACACAAAACCCTATTTCAGATATACAAACACGTACTACAAATAGGTATAGGTGTCAATAGACTTGTTTTCAATATCTACTAGGTACTAGAACGTTAGGTATTGGCGTGGTGCGGGGGCTGTGACCTGCAGTTCTATCACAACAAGTGTCGGGTTCCCGAGTCGCACTAGTGTCGGGTAGGTGCACCACTCGAATTACAAACTTGTTTGTTACAAAGTTCTGTTTGGATTTCTTGCTCGGTGTATTTTAGGATGAGCAATGAGCATGTATGTTTTGTGGTGAGTAAGAAATGTTGATGAGATAATTTATAAGTTAATCAGTGCGTGTAAAAATAGGTCAAATTCTGTCAACAATAATAAGGCTATATGAATGTGCAACTATATTTTCTTTATGAAATCTCTTCTTGCCGTCAGGATCTATGGCATATTGAACCTATAATGTTACAATGCAAGGACACAGGTATCCTCTCTGTGAGAGGGAGCGGGCCGTAATCCACCACGCCGGCCGGGTTGGTAGATGTCACGTCTTCGAATGTTTGTTTCTAGGGCATGTCGGTCACCTCACGATGTTTTTATCTAACGTTATGTGAGCAGTGGTGATGAAATTATTTACTCAAAGTAAAGGGTTTGGATCAATGATCTACTTCTAAAGAGCCCATACCACTGGACCACCACTGAAAGAGATCATTATTGGGAAACTCCCTGGATATCATTTTCGTCTTTGACCAAACTCACTTTGATAAACGAGTTGGCAGACTTTCGAGCTTCTGACTGCCAGTAAATTGTTGTTAATAGTTGTCATACATGTACATGTACAAGTCTGGCTATCGAGGTAGCTATCATTATTTTGTCATTTTACTACATTATATTCCTACCGTCTACAATGTAATTGTCTGTATTTTGATTACCTACCTATACGTTTTCGTGCCATGAAAATCAAAGAAAACTTGCCAAACTGCACTGCACATAGACAGACAGAGACAGAAGCAGTCTAGACTTTATCACATCGTATTTAAAAATATTTGATCAATATTGACGTAAACGAATCAGCTGATTACTGCTATAATTATCATTCTATTGTTACAAAGTGGAGACGATCGCCAAGTCTAAAATAATGGAGTACAATACCGCTGTCTAACAATTGGAACTATTGCAACTATCCATCATCTTAAATAATTGAGCTTACGACATGAGCTATTGTGGCCGGAATAATCACGATACCTACTGTGAAGAAATGATTCCATTACGGGATATTTAAAGAATTACATTTTGATCGTGCATCCATCGGGATGCCAGTATACATGTTTCGATCCCGATCCCGACATCCGATCGGATAGAGACATGTACATATACATATTTTGTTGAATAAATGATGAAATTATTTATGCATCAATATATGTTAATTATTCATCATCAATCAACCTAGTTATTCATTGGACAGGGTACTCGTATCAGTCTACTGAGTGCAACAATGCACCACAACCGCCTTTTAAATTATTAAAGAAATATATTTCCAATCTTATTTTGTCCCAGAAGTCTCATATTTATGTCTGTTCCTCAGAAAATGCAGTGGCAGCGACGAAGCCAAAGCGTCGCGCCTACCTCCTGAAGAGGAAGGCGCTCACCACCGGCTTCTTCGACCAGAGTCGCACCAAGGACGCCGACAAGGATAAGGGTGAGACCTAACACAATTTTAATGCAATTTAACGGTGTGTAATGACTCCCCTCGTGTCGTTACTGAGGTGAAGCAAAGATTATTGATACAAATTTGGTTTGCCATCAGCACTTTTTGAAAAACAAATAATAAATAGATAGTATAGAATAGTTCTTTTAATATACTATTTATCATCTATTTTTTAGTTCTGCTAACTACAAAAGCGTGATTTTGCAGTTTGCATTTTTTTTTTTACATTATGGAACAAAACGAAATTATTGAATTGTCATCGGTCCTCGATAAGTCTACAAAGTTTTAATGAAATCTGACCATTTGAAGTGGGTCAAAATCAAGTCCAATGGAGTCGGTTACAAACAAACATGCTTACAAACATACAGGTGGAGCTAATAATAAAAGCGTGTTGAAAAGACTGCCTAAGAACTTCCTACACCACTTTCTAATATTGTACTCCACTGGTAATATCGTTCCTAGTACTAAGCAAAGTTAACCTTGTTGACTAGCTAATTAAAATATTTACACGTAACAAAGAAAATAGCAATTTCAAATAATAAAACTGTGTGCTATTTTATTGTGTGTTTACCATCATAAAATACAAAAATATAAACGCAGGGTTTCAGAACAACCATTTTTTTTTTTACTTTTGACCCAGAGCCATTTTGACCTACATGAAGTTTTATTGTAGATATTTTATGCGAGAAAACGGATTGGAGCAAAAAATTGCAACAAACGATTTTTTTATTTTTATTGTCATTTTTATCAACGTTCTAAACATTATCTAAGAAAACATGTCATCTTAAAAACTCGTTTATTCCTCAAACTAAAATATTAAAGTATTTCTGGGCTAGTGACTATAAACTATTTTTATAAACAACTGTTTCCAAACATAGATCTACATGTTTAAACTAACTGCTACGCTGCTACGTAACCGAACTTTGGTGTAGCCAGTAATCGTAGACATTCCGTAGACGCCTACGCCGTAGCAGATGTCGTAGACAGGTGAATTACTAAACGTCATACTTTGAGGTCAATCTGTACAAGTACGAATTTTATCTTTAACTTGAAAATATAAAATAATTATTTTTAATTATAATACTTAATAATTAATGATTAGAAATTTTTAAAAGTTTTATGCTTGAGTTACTCATTCGTCAGTAAATATTTACTGGGAATTAAGAAATCAATCATTACCATTTCTATCTTAGTATTTAAATTGCATTTTTTTGTCTTTTGTTGCTTATAATTGTAGGCAAAGTATTAGACATTACCCATAGTAAAGAAAGGATAGCCGATTCCGTACCGGTAAACATGTGTAATGAAATATTAGAACTAGGAAATTATCTCACAAAATCGAATTTCTCCAATGAACCTTCCCGTCCGTCAGAACACAAACAGCTGTTACGAAATATCTTTAAATCCCGCTCGTAAATATCCGACGATACATTTCGTATTAAATTCTTTATAATCACGTGTTCGGGAAACAGAGATAAATCAGCCAGATGTGTTAATTGAGAAACAGTGTGAGGCTGTGAAGAGTGTTGTGAATATTAACGTAATTATGTCAAAGGCCGATTTTCACCAAAAATACTGAACGCGATCAGCACTGACAACTCTTTAACAGGGTTTAGACAACCCTGTTAAAGAGTTGTCAGTGTCAATATCGTCACATGATCGTAAAAATGGCCATATTATGATGCCCCCATTTCTTAATTTGACCATCTAACATCCTCTATGTCGTTCAATGCTCGGAGTTCGACGATTTGTACAGCGATGCCTGGCCATTTACTACGAACGGACCGAAAAACGCCGCAAGTAGCAAGATGTGGCCGCGATTTTAAACCTGAGTATGCAAGCATCGCAGACTGCTTTAAAAAAATCAGATACTGATCAAATGATAGTAAAGAATATGAAAAGATTAAGATTCCTTGTGTATAGCTCCATCTTGCTAGGCAGTTCTCTGAGATTGTTTTCATAGTTTACCCCTGAAAACATACAGGCAGACAGATGTTGTTTTAATTCCCATAATATTAGTGGTTCCGTGTGATGCCGGACGTAAAAGAGTAGCACCAACCCATTTCTTCCCGTGGGTGTTGTAGAAGGCGACTAAGGGACTTACTAGAGAATGGGCAGCAGCGTTCTCTATGCATTTTACCACCATACTGCGATCGCCAACCCGCCTGCCAAGCGTGGCGATTATGGCAAAGCTCTTGGGAGAGGTCTGTGTCCAGCAGTGGACGTCTTACGGCTGAAATGATGACTATTAGTAGCTACAGGGTAGTATTATATACAACCAGTCTATAGTTAGTAATTTTACTGCTGGTACGGTTTTTATCTTAAATTCTACGAACAATGAAATTCCGTATAAATTCCGTACCTGTGAAAACGATACGTATGGTTATTTAATTGAGATGTAAACCAGAATATCGTAAAAAGTGTTTGATCAGAATTTAAGACCCAGTCTTAAGATTTATAGCTTGTCAGTCAATAATTAAGTTGTTAGCGAGTCTTTTGTTGTGCAGTTTTATTGAGGTTCTATAATATATATTATGTGAGTTTGTGAGGTTATTCTTGTGTAAATAAATTCTTTTCTACAAGGTAAAATAATTTATGGTTAAATAAAAGTGCTTCAAACTAGGAATTTAAATTCCGATTCTGTTATAGATCTCACGTGCACAAATATCCAAACCGAGAACCTGAAAGTACTATTTGCAAGCCATACAAATCGCTTATACAGTCGTTTCATGTAAAATTCTGGTATTCAGCTGCATGCGGTTAGCCTGGAAGCTGATCCAAACATAGGAAAAGGCTAGGCTAGATCATGAGATGATACAAATATTTGTTCTGTCAGATCATTTTTTATTTTTTATTGTTATTCACAAAACTGGTGTACAATCACAATTACAATAAAAGAGTTACCATAAATACTTTTGATTGACATCTACTATATGTGAATCTAGCATGCATATTTTATAAACAACACTTACAAATAAAAATTAAACATACACAAAACTAAAAAAAATGTGAACTCATCCATAGAAAATGAAAAAGTTTTGTAAAGATAAGTTAAATGTAAAAAGATATAAGAGAAAATAATCATACAAATAAGACTAAGTTTAGTTCTAACTGAGGCTACAGAACCAGCAAAGACATCAATTTCTCCACGAATGGAGTTGGCAAGAGAAAGCATGCGGCAAATGGGTGAAAAATAACCTATATTAGTTCGACTATGAGGTAGGGCGAAAGTCCTTCGGTTAATTAAGCGGCTGCTGCTGCGTGGGATGCTGAATTTTACTTTTTCTGAAAGCTCAGGAGAATCTATTACACCATTTATTAATTTATACATCATCACGTAAGATTGAAACTAATTACTCAACCACCCCGCTTTAGGTTCTGTAAAATTACGTTATAACATCTCCTTAATAAGGGACCTACTGCAGAAAAAACGCCAATCCTCAGACGAGGAAGAAATAATATTCGTTCCTATAAGCTTAAATTATGTTTAACATTGAGTTCGATAAACACGAAAAAAAAACACGTTCCAAATTCTGTTTTTTTATCTTTTCTCGGGAAAGCCCATGTATTAGTCGCGGAATCGTAAAAGTCAAGAAGGCAATGAATGTATTAATCTACTGGGTACCATATAAATGATTTTTTCAACACACTTGCTCATAAAATGGCTCTAATTTCACTACAGTTAGGCACATAATGACACCTATTATCAAACTGTGACTTTTTCATTACTATTATTCACTAGTGAGTTATAGAATTGGTTGAGTTGCTTTGTTCTTAGTGAGTTACAGGTTGTTTTTTGTTTGAGTTGCTTTGTTCTTAAAAACGATGATGATGGATGATGCTGGATGATGATGGATGATGCTGGATGATGATGGATGATGCTGGATGATGATGGGTGATGATGATGGATGATGATGAATGATGATGATGGATGATGATGGGTGATGATGAGTGATGATGGATGATGATAGATGATGATGGATGATGATGGATGACGATGGATGATGATGGATGATGATGGATGATAATGGATGACGATGGATGATGATGATGGATGATGATGGATGATGCTGGATGATGATGGGTGACGATGGATGATGATGGATGACGATGGATGATGATGGATGATGATGGATGATGATGATAGATGATGATGATGGATGATGATGGATGATGATAGATGATGATGGATGATGATGATGGATGATGATGGATGACGATGGATGATGATGATTTAGTATTATTTTCTTCGCAAGTGTGTTGAAAAACGTCGTATGATACACGTGTGTATTGATGATTATCGTCCTCGGCTCTCTTAAGACCCTCGCCTAACGGCTCGGGTCTTAATGGCGCCTCAGCGATAATCACCAACGTTACACACTTGTACCATAATGTACTATAATATGCTAGAATTTATTTTATATAGTTTTTATGACTGGCGCTACTGGTTTATATTCTAGCTTCAAACAACCACCATCAAACGTATTGGTGGAGATTTGAGCACTGATATGCCGATTTGATTCTGTATTTTTATATTCTGGAAAAACTAGATCATGTGAATTAAATGGCTGAGACTTACTAATCTTTGGACCGAATCGGTCTTATTGCACAACAAGGATTTTCTTTGAGTCTTTTTTTTTTAAATAAGAACCGAACAGAAATCGAAAAACAGTTCTTAAAAAAAAGTGACAACTTAGTCCGGTGCTAAGTTGTCATTTTTGTATTATAAACTTTATCCAAATCGTAATTAAGTTGGGAATACAAAAGCTGGCTCAGAGCTTTACGCTAGTACAAAAGTTCGATCGCGTTTTTTAATATGACGAAATAGTTTCTCAACATTAGGCCGTTTGTCCACCTCCACGTCAACGGGGTTTCAACGAGAAAAGATGACGAAAATACATACAACAACTACGGTCACGTGTCCACGGTACCCCGTCACCAGAACGTCACGCTGGGTTCCAATAATCTCGGTCTCATTGATGTCCCGTTGACGGTGACGGTAGACTTAACGGTGTAGGTAAGGGCCAGTTTTTCGAACCTTAAACATTTTTTGATAACTGAAAACTGAAGGCCAATTCTCGTAACACAATCTAGTCGCAGTGTCATCTCGGCGACAAGCAAATGTCAAAAACTTGTCAAAAATGTATGGAAATTCGAGGTATTTTTGACAGATTGCGACTGAGATCAGACTGTGAACGTTCTTAAAAATTAGCAGAATTGCCCCTCTGGTCACATGTGACATTTGCAACTAAACCTAGTGCAGAAAGCTTGTACCAAATAGGTACAAAGTCCAAAAGCACTTGAGCACATTACAACACATATCGCATACCTCTCGTATCTCCGCCGGTTCACAGAAACGCCACATCTCCAAATATTTACAATTCAACTGTTCATTGTTTATCCAAAAAAGTTTATAGTGCGAACTATTCAGAAACGTTTGCTAGCAAAAGAAAGGTATTTCAATGTTCACTTGCGATTGTTAAAGACTAATCCAACGTGCTACGTGCCTGTTCACACGTTCTAACTGCCACGCAAAGATTTTTCTTATATCTCGGTAAACATAACTTTTTGCAAAAACTGATTTATTGTTTGTTTGGCATGAAGTTTCTTAACGCGGCTTGCGGTAGGAGTTGACTGGTAGAAATCGCCACGTAAGGATGCGACTTTCTCTCTCTCAGTATTTTTCTATTATATACGAGTGTGTGTGCGTGCGAGTGTCGCGTAAGGAACTTCGTTCTTGACGGGGGTCCCCCGACCGCACAAGTCTTTTTAGAGTTCCGTACCCGAAGGTTAACCAACGGGACCGTATTAATAAGCCTGCTGTCCGGACATCCGTCCTTTTGTCTGTCAGCGCGCTGTATCTCATGATCCGTGACAGGGAGACAGTTGAAATGTTCACAGAACATGTATTTTATTGCTACTATAACAAAAAATAATAAAAATATAAACTAAATTAAAAATTAAAGGGGTCTCCATACAAGAAACGTGTTTTTTTCGGCCTTTTTTTGTCTTATGGTACGTATGAGACTCCCACTTGCATTTGACCCTCATAAGTAATGTCAGGAATTTGGAAAATACCTTCATTTCGTCAGTTTTTTTTTTGTTTTATTTCAGTAGCAGTCCGATCGGATCGTGTAAAAGTGTTTCCAATGGCTAACTTACAGTCGCGTATATCTATGTTGGAGGGTTTGGTTTCCGCACTCAGTCCTTCAGGGGGACCACGTGTGCGTGGACCAGGGCGGCCGTTGATTATGTCTCCTGGTCTGTTAAGAACATCTTGGTGTCCCGAGGGTTTTTGTCTTAATCTGGGTGACGCTTGTGCATTCAAAGACCACATGCACAACGGTTTCCTCAACCGTCTGTTGTGCCGCTTGTGTGGATGTGTTTGTTTAGCGGGCTGTGTCCCGTGATGGTCCCCGTCAGCAGGCGAAGGCCTATTTTGTCTTCTCCTGTCTGTCGACTAGAATCAATTCTATTTTAATGTAAATGTTGACGTTCAAAAGTGCCTTTTAAGTGCCTAATTGAAATAAATGCTTTGACTTTGTCCAACAGTAATAAACAGACGCGTATTATGATACGTCATGCAATCATGCAATATAGATGGTGATGTTCATTATTTAAATAAGTTTGTAATAAAATCTAACGATTCTTATTCGAGTTAAACACGACATGTAAAACCCAGAAAAACCAATAAGAAATATTACACCCAATAAACTCACATGATTATACGATTACACAAATTAATACTAACGTGGCATGACTTGGCACAATAAAGCATATTTCTAGACTAGACTTATTGATATATTAGGCTAGCCGAATGGACCCTGTCCGGCCATTGTTTACCTAGATTGTCAGGAGACGCGCCAAGCGAATTCATCTTGTAAAAGTAAATCGCAAAGAGAAACTCGGATCCCGTGAAACGGATTCCGTAGTAGGTAGGTCTGTATGATTGAATGCACTATGCAATCTAACTTACAACTTAGCTGTAACCTCCCAATGTAAAAGTTATTAAATGTGCTAAACGAATTCTTGTCCAGAAAAGATTTGGTCGCAGACCGAGACGTCCATAGCAGAAAAGACTACTTAAATCGGCTTCAGAATAGAGAGAGAGGCACTCTTTTCGACATGTTTTTTTTTTAATACAGGTAACTTTGTTACCTGCATTAAAAAAAAACTTGTGCAATTTTTCAGGTAGGCAATGGATGCTTTTCCTGCAAGTTTTGTACGAGGGGAAAAAGATTGGTTAAGGGTTAGTCCTCATTTAGAAATTACGGAGTTTTTCTCCCTTCTTCTCCATACAAAACCAACCAAATCCAATATTTCTTTTTTCTTGAAAATGTTGACATTCTTATGTGACTTTAATGCTCAAATTGAAATAAACGATTTGAACTTAATGAGTCGCGACCGTTTTTAGTTATTTGGTCACATTTTCAATCCTTTCGAGGCGACTTATTTTAATGATGCTATAGGCAGGCTTACGGAACCCTAAACCCAGTAATTTAAATAGCATTTTAATGCAAAAAGTTCCTTAAGACATAGTTACTGCGGGGGCAGACAACTAGTGAAATATTCCGACAATCTGAACCCGTGCCAAGAGTGAGTCGAGACTAAATCACGCCGTTTACCCGCGTCGCTTTATTAACACTCCACTATCAAATCGCTATCGATCGCCATCTACTGAGTTATGACATCTTTTTGTAACGAACACGTGTGAAATGAAAGATTTAATTTGTTAACAAAATACCGTTTTTTTAAGTTCAATAGAAAAAAATATCTCAATTTAAAATAATTTCGCCATCTCCATTCTTTAAGTGTCAAACTCAAATCTTTTATTTTAAAACATGGCTTAAAATCATGTCTTTTCGGAAGGGATTTTTATTTATGAACAAAAACATATTGACACAAATTACAATAGAAAGGGTTGGTTAGAGGTACACCCACATTTCGCCCGTTATGTTTAAGTCTCATGTTATAGGGGCGAGCCCTTTCCATAAATTGGGCACAAATCCAGAGTCCAGGCTGATAATGAAAAATTCCAGAAAGAAAATCCCAATAACAGTTTGCCCGACCTGGGTATCGAACCTACGATCTCATGCTCAGAGTTGCGCTTCCGACCATTAGACCGACGACGCAGTTATTTCAAATAAACTATTTATAGACACTTTCACGGAGTTGGTCAGACATAAATACAAGGTAAATTTTTAACCAGTGCGCAAACTGTAACCGTAAATTCTTTGACAGAACGGTTGGCGCAGTGGTTAAGCGATTGACTGCTGCGCTGCGTGTTGCGGGTTCGACATTCGGTGTATAACACATAGGGTAGTTTTTAGCCCGATTATACGTTCCCGTAGGATATTCAGTCGGAAATTATCGGGAACATACTACCGGGTTAAAAAGTATCCTGTGTGTTAATCTAGGTTATAAACTATCTGTGTGCCAAATCCTGTCGAAATCCGTTCAGCCGTTTTTACGTGATTGAGTAACAAACATTGAAACATCAAAAAATCTAAACATACAAACTTGCACATTGATGATATTAGTAGGATGCCTCTGACCCAGCGCATCGTATCGCATCGCCCTCCCACTCTATTACTTCGTTTTCACTTAGTGTTATTTTCGATTTTTTTATTTTACTCAGCTTCTAAGGGCTGTAGCGGAATGTTAAGTAGCCTATAGCTTTTCTCAAAAATTGGCCTATTAAGTGCAACAATAAATTTTCAAATCTGACTGTAAGTTCCAGAGATTAGTGCGTTCTTCAAACAAACAAAAGATTTCAGCTTTATTATAAGTGTATAGATAAATTTACCTTACGTCAATGAGACATAAAACTACGTATTTGTCAACGTCTAATAATAATACGAAGGCATTAAACTCGGGGAATCCCAAAAAAACCAACGCAATGACAGAAAATAAAGAGGGGACAGAAGGCAATCGCATGTATGTACTTCTACTTTCATACCTACGCTCGGCGGTCGCGCTAGGGTTGTCAACTTTGGCGTACGCACAAAAAACTATCGTGGTAGTGGCACTCGTATTTAGCTCTTTACCATGATCAGAATTAATCTCAACTCTAATAGTTATGATCAGCGGCGGGCGGATACGCGGGTGGCCCGGCCGGCTCGCTAAGCAGTTCTATCTTAACTATTTATAATGAGGAAGATGAGTGTATTTTTTAGCTTATAAGTACTACAATAAATACCTTAAATAAATTGTAAAAATATTACAAGGCCACAAAGTCATTTTCGCTTACCCACAACTAACTAGATATTGTTACGTTAAAACGAACCATCGAAACACAAGAAAATACCTAGTTACTCACCTCTCTGGTCAACTCAACAACTGGTAGCTTAAAAAAAGACAATTCACAGTTTAATGTTGAATTTAAACTACCGTCCACTGAAGTTATAGTAACTTTTTTGTTGCTCCGTTTTTGCATTTCACAGACGCGTGTCTCAGGGGATGGCACTCGCGCTCGCACTGGTCCCAACCGGTCCGAGATTTCGTGTCCGTGAGCGGTGTCTATGTGTGCGTTGCTCGAGCGCACTTTGTATGTAGATTGCCTTCTGTACCCTCTGTATTTTGTGGCAATGATTTTTCTTTGAGTAGTCCTCATCCAAAATTGTAGGTACCCAGTCACACAAATTTTTTTTTAAATCTTCTGTTTTCCCGTTACAGCAAAACATAGAACACTAGTTTAAAACTTCTGCCAAAACACTTATTAAAGCACAAGAACACAACAACAAGCAGAAGTATTAGCTAAAGCAGCTACCTACAAATTAATTTACCAGTCAGCAATTATTCCTTATTGTTTTCAATGACATTTGAAAAAACAGACTATTATCCCTGCACTTTTCTATTTTCTCTAATTTACTTCGTATTTTATTCCGTCGTTTCGATTAATCACATTGTGACCTTCACCACGTTGAATGCATTATAAAGTACAATAAGACCTCGTAGAAGTCTTTCTTAACTCTAAATCTTGTGCCTCTGAGCCTTAGCAACAAAACTCAACCTACGTTCACGTTCATTAGAATTCGTGAACGTAGAAACAGCAGCATGTATACCTACCTACCTATGACGGAGCGAATTCCGCAAATACTGAGCGAATAGCTGTGGCATGATAAAAATAACGCGCGCTTTCTAATGTTTAAGGAAAATATCTAGTTGAATTATTATGGAACAATACTGTGATATATTTAGATTAATAACTGTTGACTAATACCGCACCATCATCTTCCTCACCTTCTCCCAACTATCTTGGGATCGGGTTCCAGTCTAATCAGATGCAGCTGAATAGTAGCATTTTACATGGAGCGACTTCCTTTTTGACCTCCATAATCCAGTTACTGGGTAACAAGATCCCCAGCAAAACTGACTGTCAGACTTTCTGGCTGCTGTAACCTGTAAAGACTGTCAAAGATTTAGAAATGTACAACCACCAGGACAAGCTTAGCGTGGTTTCCAAAGGACGTAGAATGCTCAGCATACAGGATAAGTTTTTACCCAGTGCGCAAACTGTAACCATGAATTCAGCATACCACTCTCAGAAGTTTTTCGTTGGTTATACAAAAATATAAATCAGCTGTTCCGTAGGTATTGCAGTTTTTTTTATGAAACAGCTAATTTCTTTTTTGTATAACGGACGAAAAATTTCAAAAAATTCATGGTTACAGTTTGCGCACTGGATAAAAACTTATCCTGTAAGGTGGATGGTCACCCATCCACAGGTCGACCTCGGCAAGCGTATCTTAACCTGATCGATCCACCCGCGCCGCTGATATAGCTCGCAATCATTATAAAAATTAACTCCTAGAATCTACGTGGATTGTTGCACGAAATGCAAAAACAAATAACCTGATACGAGAACTAATTCGCAGGGGTCACTACTATTATGTAAACAGTGTTATTACCGACTGTTTAATATTTACATTTACCGCTAAAACAAACGGTTACACCGGCATTTTCTGGGCCAGTTTCTTAACTTTGTCGGCTTCCATTTCAAGGTTGTTACAAACTTCACCTGTGTTTATAATTGTGTGTAAACTGTAACGTTACAGAGATAAAATGTTCAGTTGGTTACGTTTGATCGCATTTATTTTCCTTATGTGCTTTTTGCGAGTTGCGAGACTCGGTCTAAGTTCTATTGTTGTGCAGTTTTCAATGGGTCATTCAGTTAAAAAATCAAAATCAAAAGTAATTTATTCAAACTAGGCTAAGAGTCAGCACTTTTTGAACGTCAAAATTACATAAGACAGTCCCCCAAAAACGCCCGCCCTTCACCACCTCCTAGTGCTTTAGCTGGGAAGAAGAAGTGGCGCAACAAACTCCCCAGCAGCACAGCTGTCTGTTAAGTTGGAAGAACTTGATTCTATATACTAATAGGTACAGTAGTATTCAACAAAAAATGAAAATGTCATTAATAAAAATTTAGTCATTTTAATTAATTAAAATTAAATCAATAAAGTCCGTAGCATCGAGCTGAACTGAGAAGATTAGTCCAGTCCTACAAAAAATTATGACTGATCAATACACTTATGCAATAGTATACAGACTACAGAAAAGCACTTCGCAACAAAAAAGCTTGAAACACAAAAAGTGAAGTGACGCTATCTACAATGCTACATGCGAACAACGCAAGGTAGAAGATAGCACAAAAATCTCAATGTTCCGACATGCCGCTAATAGCTAGTTGTAAATAAAATGGTATAATGCTCTTCATTGCGTCACAATCGGAAACACAAAGTTTTCAGTTTAAGTGAAACGTATTACTTCATTAGTATGAAACCGTCTACATTCTATTTGACTATTATATTGATTTAATCCATAATATTCCTGAATTGATAAAATGCAAGCAATTGCAATTTTCTGTTCATAAATACATACTAATTTGTTATGACCTTGAAAGAAGCTACGTTGATAGCGCGGCCTTAGTGTATAGAGGTGTAACAATACCGTCTTGTGAGAGAGCGATGCGTCTGGACAATGTTTTTGCAACGTTCAGATACGCCCCAGTTTTTATACGCAGTTTGTGTAAACAATAAACGTTTCTAAAATATCTCAAAAGCATATTTATATTTTTGTCAAATAGGCAGTCCCTGGTTGAAGAGTGCCTCAAAATGAAGACAAAATTGGAAAAAATCTCACTTGTGCAAAAATTCAAAGGTCAAGTGCAAAAAATATATCACAGCATAAAAAAAAATACAAGTCAATTTGTTAGGAGAATGTTATACTGGCAAAAATCTTAAAAATAAATTATCACTGTAGCAGCCAAAAAATTTACCATATCCTATGTAGTTTAAATATCAATTTAACATGATAATCTTATTGCAATTGCTAATCGCAAACTAGAAACCCAAAGAATATCTTGCAAAACCAATCGATAGAAAGCACAAACAATAGAACGCCAATCGATTAGAAAAAATAACAAACTGACTCATCTATGATACAAAAATCGAACACGAAGAAAAAAAAAGAAATATGTATTTCAAAATATCGTAAGCGCCAACTCTACCGTAGTACAGATTTAAAAATAGAAGCAGACTCGCTTTTGAGAAGTGTCCGTCAACGCGCGCCTATATTGTTTGACTACCCACATACACACACATTTTTGATAGGCCCAACCGCGCTTTTATTGCGATTTTCTTGGGAACCTGTAAATAGTTTTGTTTAGTTAATTCGGCCTTGGATGATGGGAAAATTGGTTCAGATGTGTGAAAGTGTAGTAGTAGTGCTTAACGTATGTGGTCTTCATCATTTACAGTTGTAACCAGTTTATAGATTACAAACCTCTCATCACGATCCGCTTATGTCCCAAAACCTTTGCTTTAGCTGTAGCTTCTTTAACTCGTCATTACCTGTGTTATATTTTACACACTAAAACAGTAAGCACTATGTGCACTTCTTGACCCCGTTTTCCAAAAACTGGATTTCGAAGTGCCACCTAATTCGGCTAAGAATCATCGTGAGTCTCCAGCCTTCGTGTCATCCCTTAAACAGAAACTGTTCTCGCTATTTAACTTCTCTCTCTGTTATTGAACCTCCTGGATGATTATCAGGGACATTTCTGACAGGAATATTATTGGCAACTAGAATCAATTCTTTATTTAAAAAAAAAGACATTAAAACTTGCCTTTCATTGGCCTCATTGGAATTAATTAGGTAAATTAAATAGAAACACTTCGGCAATACCTCTTAGTATTTCAGGTGTAACCACTTCGAATCACGCGGTCTGTCGATCTGTTTGCCAACCTATCAAGCACATGAACTGTTTTCAACTATCAACCCACGTCTTTATCAATCATAACTGATGTATGTATATTTGTCTATAATTCAAGCAACATGGTAACGATCGCCTTAAAATATAACTTTGTATGTTTTTCATCAAAATACCAATTGTATGACTTATATGAGGATCATACACTTTGCTCCGTGTGTAAACACTCGCTTCCTCATGCCCACGGAAAATGACTAAGTTCTCTATTATTGTTTTGTTTTAAATAGAAAAAGTTAGTCATCACACAAATATGATGTGAAATGTAGTGGCTAACCTATTCTTTGGAGCATCCATCATCGGAGCAAAAAAGTTAAAAACGCTGATGAAAAACACTTCAGCGTGTATTGTCTAGGATTTTTGTGTTAGTTTGTGCTTTATAATTAGGCTAGTCTGACTGTTTCCAGCTGACCACTGTTTGTACAAATCTTTATGAATGTTACGAGCTGAGCAATGAATAGCAACAGCCTAGCATTGTTTTTTCCGCGTAGCCTTTTTTCTTAATAACGAACGTTGAAGTCGGTCTCTGCTCTAGTTAGCTAAATGTGAGTAATTCCTATCCCACTCCTAAATCTGATCCTCTGGTGGTACAGTCTGGTTCTTTAACTAGCGGAGGGTCCGTTTTGAAAATCAGACTGATATTTTAAGTGTTGAAGTTAATAATATTAGATCCAAAGTTTATTGCTTGAACTCCTGTAAACCGGAGCTCTCATATATCGGGTAGTTTGGCCATTATATTTTTTCTTTTTAATTACTCGTAAGCTACATTAGTAAATTCAAAGGTCCATAAAAGAATCAACCCGAAAATATGAAGATGATGATGATAACAAAAATGCACAGCTACCGCATTAGCAACACACCACCGCTGCGCATGCGGCGCTCGGAATAGACACGACCTTTGTCGCAGTTGTTACCCGCCCGTCTGCGACCGTTCTTAACTTTATGAAGCGTTTAGCATCATATTAATACCACGGTGCAAATAGACGCGCTAATATTAACATGGCATTTAGTTCCTAGCAGAGAATAGACCGTGGATATCCTGAAAGGTAGCTCAGGGATGGTTTCAAGAGGATAGGTGGCATTAATTCTCTGCTAACTGCTCTTACAAAAATTACTGATGTTACTGCATATGGCTTACCTAAATCCATTTAAGTTTCTTAACTTTTAAAAAAAAAAATAAACCGCCGAAAAACGGAAAAGTAAAAAATAATAAACTTGCTTTGTCCAACCCCAATAACTAAGTTCGGAAGGCGGTGACATATAATTAAATACGTATCCAAAGTCACCGACTTCCGAACTTAGTTATTGGGGTTGGACAAAGCAAGTTTATTATTTTTTACTTTTCGGTTTTTCGGCGGTTTAATATTTTTATTAAAAAGTTTTTATTTTAAAAAAATTTGTGGCTATAATCTACTAATTACTACATGCTTAATTTTTGTTTACTTTTTGTAATACACAACTCAGTATTAAAATCTGGGAGTAAACAATCAATCATCCCCTTTTTCTTACCCTTAGGGTTCAAATTTATATGGGACCAACTTCGGGGTATACCCTTTCCAATAAAAAACGAATTATCAAAATCGGACTGCTCTGGAAAAAGATATGCGTGGTCATACATAAAAAAAAAAAAAAAAATACGCGTCGAATTGAGTAACCTCCTCCGTTTTTTCGTCGGTTAAAAAGGATAAATGGTCTAAGAACGTTACAGAGCCCAAAACAATACAAAATAAAAAAGAAAAGGCGACATCGACAGCGTCGTAGATGGGAGGAAGACGGTCTAAGAACAGCGGGTACTAATTGGATGAGACAAGCGTAAAACCGTATACAGCTGAAAGCTCTAGGGGACGCCTATGCTAGAAAGCAAGACAAACTTCACTCCTTATATGTATTTATACCAAACACAGTCACCAGATAATAGTCTAGGAACCAGTTAGAGATTGTTTAATTTTGCCGCTTTTTTAAACGTCTGCTGATTTCAGGATGTCTCCACATTGCTCATGGTCTATTAACGGGCGTTTGTGAGCAGTTTCAGTAAATGAGTCGTGCTTCTAGTAAAAATATTTATTAGCACCATATTGTCAAAAAAAGACACGCCCCCTGACACGGGAACTGAACACGTCAACAAATACGGACGTGTGGTGGGTGGAGGACAATGCACTATCGTCTTCCCTTTCGGGGAAGCCAGTCTTAAGTTTCCCCGGAATACCCACGATACTGAAGTCTGTTTTCACTGCAGGAATTTACTCCTAAACCAAGAATGTGACTGCTTCTGCTTATTGATTTCCATATAGTTAATTCTTCTATTTTGTCCAGTATCCAATGTTGGCTGTTTATTAATACACTGCTTTTTGCCCGCGACTTCATCCACGTGGTAATTATTTTTTTGCATCGCCTGCCTGTGTATTTTTTTTAGCGTGGGAAATCATCAAAAAACTTCTCCCGCTCTGGGTGGAGCAGGGGGGCGTGTCAGACTTTTACTAACTAAAACCCACCCGTGTTCCTTCAGTTGCCTGTGTGCCAGAAGCCACGGTGTCTCTTTCGAACAACCCGCACCCCTGGCAGGCATCGGCCCTTGCGGACCCCATCAGTTGGTGCTGACATCTCTTGAGGCGCGCGTGGAACACAACTCACCTTCGACCCGGGCTTGGTCCTTACCCGAAAGCGAGCTAGCTACCCATTATTCGCCATCCGCCAGCCCGCGCCTACGGCCGTGTTATGACTTTGATTTCGCTAACCGTTCTTTCTGAATTTTTATGTTTTTTGCTCGGTTTTTAAGGATCCTAATCCGTGATGATAAGTAGCCTAGCCTTCCTCAAAAAATATGTTATCTAATGAAAAAGTAGATAGGTAAATAGTAAATGCTTAGTAAATGCCTATGCATTCCACGACATTCCTCGACCATTCCTTCACTGTCCAGGCCGCGCGTTTGTGGAATGCATTGCCTGTTGAAATTAAACGCGCTCAGTCTTTATATGTGTTTAAAAGACTTGTCAAGGATCATTACCTGTCGTTGTAATCCGGTTCTCATACCTTACTGTAATTTTCGATGTAAAGTCTTCATTTATTTTCGTTCCTTATATATTTATATGTATGTATCTATGTCTCTATTATATAGGATAGGATATGTAAATATCTGTGTATCTATTTTATTATATTGCATATTTATTATTTGTGCCAACAACATCCCCATTTTATATCCAGACCAATCGCTGTCCATGCCAGGGTTGCCTGGAAGAGATCGCGGAAAGCGATAAGGCTGCCCATTGTATATTTTGTAGTGTACCTTGTTTCTTTTTTGTAATGATTTTTTTTTGTGGTGTACAATAAAGTATATATAAATAAATAATAATAAATATAAGTAGTTCCACATATAGTTCCAACAAACTATATAAGATTCAGCTTTGTTATTAGTAGATATATATCTAATACCTTTAAACGAGCAATTCTTGTTTATATAGTATGTATTTATCTGAATCCCGGAAACGGCTCCAACGATTTTCATGAAATGTATTATGCAGGGGGTTTTGGGGGCGAAATCGATCTAGCTAGGTTTCATTTTTAGGAAACCTCAAAAAAAAAAAATACGGATTCAGGTTTATCAAACTTCTGCTTCATAGGAGTATATACTTCTCAACGGTCGAGGTTGTTTTCACCAAAATACATAACAAAATTATCTATACTGCGTTGTTGTATCCTAAACAAAAGAACTAACTCGGAGTAAAACCACTCTAATACCTATTATTAAGCGTATTTTAAAGTATTAATATTATTACAGCTCGTAATAAAGACAACATGACGATCGCACTTAATGAAGTCAAGATTGATATAGTTAATGAGGTAAAGTTTCTAGGGGTATACATTGATAAATATTTAAATTGGAAAAGGGAATTGCAAGCAATTGATTTATATATTTCCTCAGCATGTTATGCCTTACGCAGTCTTAGGGATGAAATTGATATGAAACACCTTAAAATGGTATACTATGCTCTAATAGAATCAAGGTTAAGATATAGTGTCCAGTTTTGGGGAAATAGTTTTAAATATAACTGCCAGAGAGCCTTTGTACTCCAAAAGAGAGCCATACGAACCATGGTCCGGATATCACAAATAGAGAGCTGTCGGCCACATTTTATAAATTTAAAAATTCTTACTGTACCAAGCCTCTATGTTTTAGTATTGTTGGTGAATTTTAAAAAAAACTTACATAATTATGAAACAGATGAAGAGAGACAGTTGAGGGAAAGTACGCGCAGGAAAGATTTTAAAAACAAAATAAAACCCCAACTTAATATTGTTGAACATAGTCCTCAATATCAAGCAGTTCGGATTTTTAACAGGTTACCATTGGACTTGAAAACCTTAATTTACAAGTGCTCGTTTAAGTCAAGACTAAAAGCGTTCCTATTGGAGAAATGTCTGTATTCGATAGACGATGACATATCTACGTTTTGAAAATTTGATATTAGTTAATGTGAGACTGGGGAATATTAGTATGTAATAGTTGTAATGATTTTGAATTTTTATTAGTATTGTTTTTTTCATATTATTTATAATGTTATTGAATTTATTGTATCATGCATGAATGTGTTAGTTTATAATTTTAATGAGTTTGTTTTTGTTTGTTTTTATTTATTTGATAGGTATGTTTTCAAACACAATATGAATTGTTCCTGAAATAAATAAATTTGAATTTGAATTTGAATTTGAATTACATTTTTCTTTCCTCTGATGTGTTTAATCGAAGTCTTTTTCTTTTGCCTCTCCAGAGTCTTCGGGTGGCAGTGTATTTGGAGTGCCTTTAGCGCAGTGTGTAGAGAGCGAGCGGGCGCTGCGACGGCAGCAGCATGGCGGTTCCCGCGCTTCTCTCGCCTCGCTAGGAGCCCTGGAGAAGGGCGATGATGTAAGTCTGATGATACATATTAAGTTGATGCTGGTTTTTTATGACGGCTTTCAAACGGCATTTTACAATTGACCTTCTGCAATTCAAAAATTAGCGAGCGTTTCTTAACAGACGACGCAGTTCATACAATATGCCGACGACATATCGACCAATGGTGAGGTCCATTTTTTATCACATTTAATTTTCCAGAATCAGGTAGGCAACAAGAAAATAAAATGAAATATAAATTATACTTAGTGTGAATGGAATGAGGTAGACTAGAAAAGAAAATGGATGGATTGTGTAAACAATAAGGAAGATAGAGAAGTTAACATACTGAGCCGACCTCAAGTCATGATGATGACCTGGAAAAGGAGGCAATGGTTGTTAGTAGCTCCAAAATATACATTTACGATCTTTAGTCTTGTTAACGATGCTGTTGTAGAAAAAGCCCAAAGAAAAAGATATCGAACTGGATGCTTATCAATTCAAATAAACAATTCTACAATTCGATACAATATAGTGGAACACACAGACATAGTAGATGATGATGATGAAGTTGAAGTGTTCGGGAAAGATATCGAACATCGCAACAGAATTAAAATTATGACTAGTTTGAAGATTCCCATCAATTTCGCCTGTCTATCGGCAACGCTAAATCCAGATGTAAGAATTTTACAGCTCCAATGAGTCATAACTACAAAGTTCGATAACCAAACACTACATCCAAAAATAGAACACAAAAACCAACAATGGAACTGTTCGATGAATTAAAAGAAGCATCAATCGATCAATGTATTAGGTCTTTACCTATGAAATTGCCGTTCTGCAGTACTGGCCATTTCAAATCAAAATAATTTTTGTTTGGCTTAGAATTCTAATTTCAAATTAATTTTATTTTAAAAACATGGATTTTTTTTTCTAAAAGTAGTCATTTCTTTATTGATTAGTGTTACATTTTCATCGCATTTCAATCTTTTTCGTCATCATGGATACGTTAAAAATTCGAGTAATTATGGAATATGAGTACCGTCGTGGCAGCAACGCGGCACAAGCGGCACGCAACATCAACGACGTTTACGGAGCTAACACTACAAACCAACGCACCACCTGTTATTGGTTTGCTCGCTTCCGTTCTGGAAATTTCGACCTGAAAAATGAACCTCGCGGTCGTCCGAAGACTTTGGTCGACAATGACGAATTAAAGGCGATTGTGGAAGCTGATGATACACAATCTACGGCTGAATTAGCAGCAACTTTCGACGTTAGCGTCAAAACAATATTGGTCCATTTGCGTCAAATTGGCAAGGTAAAAAAGCTTGACAAATGGGTGCCCCACGAACTCAATGATCGCCAGCGCGAAGTACGCGTCGAGACGTGCCTTGCACTGCTCAACAGACACACAAATGAAGGAATTTTGAACCGCATTGTTACCTGCGATGAAAAATGGATTCTGTTTGATAACCGTAAGCGCTCAGCAAGTTGGTTGGATCCTGGTTCAGCACCTAAACAATGCCCTAAACGAAAACTTACCCCTAGAAAAGTGATGGTCACTGTTTGGTGGTCTAGCGCCGGTGTAATTCATCACAGCTTCTTACCAAACGGGGTGAGCATTACTGCAGATGTGTACTGTGAAGAACTGAACACAATGATGGAGAAGCTGGCGCATCTCCAACCAGCATTGGTCAATCGCTCGTCTCCGCTGCTCCTGCACGACAACGCGCGACCTCATACTGCACAGCAGACGGTCTCCAAGTTGCAAGAACTGGGGTTGGAAGCTCTCCGTCATCCGCCCTACTCACCAGACCTTGCGCCTACAGACTACTACTTTTTCCAGAATTTGGATAACTTCTTGGCGGGAAAAAAATTTAATACCCGAGAGGCAGTACAAAATGCCTTTGAAGAATTTGTTGCCTCCCGTCCAGCTGATTTCTTTAAGAAGGGCATCAATAAACTGCCACTGCGATGGCAAAGATGCATTGATTGCATGGGTGATTACTTCGATTAATACAAATAAAAAATTCATGAAAAAAATTCGTTTAAATTTTTTCATACAAAACGGCAATTTCATAGGTAAAGACCTATTATAATACAATTGACATCTATTTTCTAATGCAACCCAGTCCCGTCTAGGTTCAACCACCCAATTCTCATTGATCCCTATGATCCCCACACAAATCCCCTTCCGAACTAGTAAGTATTAGAATAGGGAAGGGTCGGGAGGGTCGTGATAGACTGGTCATGTAAATGCTACTGTACGTCATTCGCCATTTGAGCGCTCAGAAATAGTTCTAGAGTGGTCGCCAAGACACGTAATGTGTGACGTGGCGGTGCACCTGGGACTACCAGCCATGCAACTCGGTTTCCTCACTCTTGAGGAGGAATAGGTGATTATTTGGATTCGTTTTTTTTATTCATTCAATTTGTAATGATGTAAGATTTGTCTGATTTGAAACACTGAGGTTTTTACTGAACATAATTATGACAGGAAAAAATGTGCACATCCAGATCCCAGGACTAGGAGGGAGGGGTGAGGTTATAGGAGTTGACGTTCTAAAGGTCTATTAAGGTCGTGGAATGGCTTGCTATAGTTTAATAGCTAGTTCGTTTTTCATAGGTTTCCGGACAATGCAATAAAACTGATGTGCCCATCAGTTTAACTACTGAACTCTTGCTATTAGAACTATGCCCAAATTAGGTAGGTACTGCTGATGGCAATTCCATGCACTTTTATTCTACCTAAGATGAGCAAAATCAAAGACTGAAATCGTGTCATGCTCTTTGAGGTTCATAAAGAATAGTCTTCCATCAGAGATTATCAGAACAATTCTTCCAAATTAATGCATCAAGGAAGATAAACTTTCTTTTTTCACGCATAATTAGCCTATAATTTTCTAACTGCCGGGATACAAGCCTCCTCTCTGTGCGAGGGCCGGAACTGTAATCCACAAAGTGGGCAAGGTGCGGGTTGGTGGACGTCAAGCCATTTTCGTCACGACATTTTCCTTCGCCATTTTGAGAGCAGTGGTGATAAACTTATTTACACAAAGTAAGGCGCCTGTCTGGGTAAGTCAAAGCAGTTACCGCTGGCCATCACTGTACTGCTCTCCTTTTTACACTTATATAGATAAATATGCATCTACGCAAATGCCAAAAGTAAAATCATATTTGTGTGAACTAGAACATTTTCCGCGCCGCATTTGCTGCATTAGCCACGTTTAGCAGAAAACTGGCATGAAACTATGTGGTAAATGGCCATTACTTTGTTCTAGCATTATATTTGTGACCGACGCTTATACGTTTTGTATTTGTACCACTTTTAGTTGCTTACGGTTATATTTGAAGTGAACTGTAACGTTTTTGTTGTAATGGAAATGTGACAATTTTTTTTCTCATTGCGAGTTTTATTCTGGTTTAACTATCTTAAGCATCATCATGTTCCCACTGCTGGGACACAGGCCTCTTCTCTGTGAGAAGGTGTGGGCCATCATTCATCACGAGGGCCCAGTGCGTGTTGGTAGATGTCACATGTCTTCGAATGTTTGGTTCTAAGACATGCCGGTTTCTTGAGAACAGTGGTGATCACTTGGGTTTAGCCAAGGCTCATTTCAATATTAGGGTTTTGTTGTACCAGCCCAGCAAGAAATGGCAAGATAGCCTAGATGCGAAAGGCGAGGGTTGGTTCGAGTTTTCATTTCAAAAAAGTTGCAAAGACTTACAGAGAAGGATCATCACCATTAATTGCGTCTTGGATTGACTTAGCGGTATCGGGGAGTGAGTGACCACACTTATCGATGCGGAATCGGCTTGAGCCGGTCAAGAATAGTTTATTTTTATTTTCATACAATAAGATCGGAAAAAAAGTCATTCGCCTCGTTTCGGTTCGGATGACCCAACTCGACACCGATCGGAAAATAATTTACATAGTGCTGGATTATCAATCACCCGAAGTGACCGAAGTGTGTTGATACGTAATCGGATCAAGCCAATTTCTCGTCGATAACCTTAGTGTAATCACTCCCTCATAAGGAATTCAGATTCTTAAAAGATTAAGTGAAGGGCGGGCGTTTTGGGGGATTGTCTTATGTAAATTTGGCATTCGCAAGGTGTTGATTCTCAGCCTAATTTGAATAAACGACTTTTGATTTGATTAAATAACGAATAGAAGAATTAATAGACATACGTATGCGATGACTAATAAAGCCGTGGTCACGTACGCCAATGCTAAAAGAAAATCTCAAAAACATCCAACAAATCGAAAGTAGATTCATTAGTGAAAGATAAATTGTTTATCACAGAACAATTCACATGGTTCTAAAACCAATAACCCAATAGTTGCAACAGCATAACACCTTTTACCTGAATCAACATAAACCTGTGATTCTTAAACACATGTAGGTAGGTACTCCAAATAGATGAAATAGAATGATATCACTATGTAAGTCATTGAAACTTGTCTTAATCATTGGTTTTATTTTTGGTTATTGGCATTAATCGTAGCCTATATTTCAAGCCAAAGGAATAAGGGACATATCGCGACACTACTTTTTACACTGCAACCAATTTAGATTGCAAAAAAGCTATAGCCAATTTAAATCTATAGTTACCCGATTTAAATTGTATGAAAGACAATATGGCTAGGAAAAACGTGAATACTAAGATAGAGATTATAAAACAAGATGATTAAATAGTTAACGTAACAGAGTTCACTGAAGACGTAAAGTTAACACTAACTACAAGCTGCTCTAGTAAACAAGTAATCCTTCAGAAATAGGGCCCAGACAGTTGCGCAGACGGCGATAACGTAGGCGTTGCTATGACAACGCAGATCACAGCTAACGAGTCAATAAATCCCTGTAATGACAGAGCATCGTCTTGTTTAAGATTTACGTCTGTATGATGGCCTGACGGGTAAACATACCGTCTAGGTTAACGTGGGTGCATTTGGAGATACTCGTTTCAAACTGAATGGTAGTTAGCAAGTGTCAGCTAGAGTTTACCGTACTGAAACTTAATAACATAATAAAATAACCGACTTCCATAAAAAAAAAAAAACACTAAAAAGTGAAAAATTACTTAAAATTTCGGAAGTCGGTGACTTTGGATGTGTATTTTAATTCTTTGTCATTATTTCGCCTTCCGAAATTAAAGTTATTCTTCACTTTGTAGTGTTTTTTTTTTTGGAAGACGGTTGTTTTTCTTTGAAAAAGTTTTTATTTTTCACTTTTTAGTAACAGTACTACCCCACACCAAATCGAAATTTCATCATCCTTGGGGTCAAAACAATGCATATTTATGCGATAGCAGCATTCGCGGTTGATTTGCTGTCATTTTTTTAAGAGTTCCATTGTCTGGCTCCGAAACGCATCATTAGATTCATATGAAAAATCGGGACCATTTCGGAATAAACCCCTATCGAACAAAAAATAATTTTGCAAATTAGTCTATAAAATATGACGGAGTTATGCCCAAACATATATAAAAAAAAAATGTTAACTTGTCGAATTGATAACCTCCTTTTTTTTAAGTCGGTTAAAAACAGTCTGCTCTGAGCGAAGGGCTACCATCCGTGCAGAAAAACTGTCTAAATCAAAGTATAAGTAAACATTGTTTTGATACAGTGACTACCCACATATGTGTATACGCAGGGAACAGGCTAAACCACAGAGCTACATGAATTTGCCATGTTTCACATCAATACAAGGAATTAAGAAGAAGACAAATAAGAACAGAAGTCGATTCCGTACAAGGATGATATATCCTGCAGAAAATCAGTCATACAGATCAGTTAATCATTACTACCAATCATAAACCATGCTATGACAGCTTCCCGTCCGAGTAAACATGTATAGCTGTTTCGGAATTCCTCAAGGCATCCGTTGTATGTGTGAGATGTGTCTTAATATCGTGGCATCGTGTTTGTGGTTGTAGCAGTTAGCAACATTGTTGTGAGGTAGTTTCGATTTATTGCACTTTGGGGTTTGGTTTATGTAATGGGTTAATGATAGCCGTTTTAACAGTTTAGGTGCCAGTTTCAATCTGGTTGCTAGGTCAGTAATGGACCGTTGTGATTACCAATCGTTGATTTTGGTTTTACTGGTCCTTTTTAAGTTCTCTGAAGACAGTTTTCCCATGTCTGTTGTACTATGTAGTTGTTTAAATCTCTATCCCTTTCCTGGGGCAGTTTTTGTCTAATAGTCTTAAGGAGGATAGCCGAAATGATTTCTTTTGCAGTTCTGCATTTGAACAAGTGTTTTTCGCATTTGTAAGTCAGTGTCAGTTCGTATGTTGAACTTGTTGTATGTTGAACATTTGAGTTTCGCGGACGTTTCCCCCTTCAACGTAAGAGCTCCAACTTATGTGTTTCATTCTTGTTTTCTTTTGTAGACATAGCAACGGTTCTCAGAGTTTTTAAGTCTTTGAGGAAGTGTGTCATTACATCGGGGCCTGCACCCCACTTTTTCCTTAGTTGTTTGCTTTCACCGTTACCATTTATTATGGATGCACAGCATATAGACATGTCTTAACTGAGTCACAACCAGTAAATATTTAGTACTCAATCAGATGCCAGTCATTACAACGAGTGTTTGGCATCAGAAGTATGTGCGATGCGTCGTTAGTTTATATTGATCGTGACAAACACCACGTCATATTATATTTATGTAGCGTTTATTTCAAGTCTTTGATGTTGAAGATTTATAACTCGTAAGGCGTTGTCTAATCGACCGTGCTTTTCGATAGTTCGCTAGATGTTAAGTCGTGGGATAATGTTCATTCGGCACGGTTTTAACATTAGGTACAGTATGTTTGATCCAGTATTCCTGTGTATATTTTTTAGTACATACAAAACTCGCCTCTTTGTATTAAGAGCGCTCCGAGGGATTTGTGTATAATTGCGTTCGTTTAATTTCTTGCTGCATCGTTATTACTAAACCTTTAGTAATACCATTCATATGAAAGATATTTAAGGATTCACTGTATAAATCGTACACATTAGAAACACGATTTCTCTTAGTTTCAACTATAGAAAAAATGCAAAGTAATCTCTAAAAAATAAAAGAAACCTTAGTGCGGCGTAAATACTTCACCGAAAGTCATCAGTTATTTAATAACAACAAAACTACATCTACATATTTTCTAAATATGTATTTTTTTTCATAAAATTCTGGAAATACCTAAATTACGACACGAAGCGCCCAATCTAAGGTAAGCTAAGTGTTCAAAGCTTCCTCTCTCCTACTGTGATGTTTCACCCGACAGGGTCAACAATGATCATAATTTTAAGTTATGGTAACTTAAAATTAAGTCTACTAACATTATGGAATGGAAATTAAGTATTGAGTATCCAGCCAGAACCGCCACGCTTTAATAGGCGCCAGAAGCCTGCCCTGCAGGTCATTAGACCGCTGACTCTGACTCTGTCGATGACATTATAGAGCCTCTGACATAAGAATGTCGAGATAGAAGGATTGAGTGTCAATCAACTCAATTGTTTTTCCGTGTCATATAGTGGTTGTAACACTGCACACTGGTAACATGGACTAACACGGTTGAGTTTGTGTGTTGGCTATGCAGTCCAGTGTTGTTTCAAGTCCCAGCATAAGATCAATCAAGAACCATTTATTTCAGATTAAAATCCATAATTACATACACACATTTAAAAACGAATTGACACCAAGAACAAAATAAAATATAAAACATCACATAAAATAAAAACAGTTAAGGACACAGTTACACACACTAGGACTGGGAGGAACTGACCACTGCTCACAGTGCAGTATGCAAACGTATCCAGTGGCGCAGCAGTGGTGATTCCCACCTGTCGGCGAACACGATTATCAAACTATTGCTACTGGTCCTAACACGACTCAACAGCGACGCACACTGCTTTCTTATGATCCTGATTATGCTGTAAAATATATTCCATACCCGTATGAACGTACTCTATAAATTCTAAATCTTTACTGGCATGAAAACAAAGAAAAGGCAGATAAATTAAATCACCATCGAAATCCAATAAAATTTTATTTTAAAATAGCTGACCCGACAGACGTTGTCCTGTCTCAACTATAAATATTGAATTTATTACGCATCAATTTCTTATTTTTTTCTTTCATAAGAACCTTCTGACAATAACAAACACAACAAAAAAAGAATTAGCAAAATTGGTCCAGCCGTTCACGTGTGATGCCGTGACCAAGGGAAATGTAGGGATTCATTTTTATATATAAGAAGATACATATAGATAGATTATTTTTACATATTTTACCTAATAACACAGAAATTTTGAACGACATTTTAGTAATATTTCAAATCAAATGTAAACAAAATGTAACACGCGTTAACATATATGTTATGATGATCATCAATGTCAACGGTTAATAATACGCAGAAATATTTTAATTTAGATTCGCAAAATCTCGCCAAAGCTCACCCAACATTGTTCAGCGTAACATTGAGTAATTTCTCCACGTAATCTATAAAAATAAAGTTTGCAGAACATGAAAAAGCTTCCTAGTTTATTTTAAGCCGTCTGAAAATAATTTGTAATTAAGAAGGAACCTTGTAGTACAGTGTCAATAGGTCGTTTGTGACGTCACGTGTCGTCATAGGTATCCGGTTACCTGGCCTCACATCACGATCATTAAGGCCGCGATAAAATTATCGTATGACGCGCCAACGCAGCGTGTATATATATACCCTGAACTAAAATAACTAAGTCTATAATAAATCCGATGAAATTGCTTACCTTGTGGGAACGGAGTGCTGACTTACAAAAGGAAGATAATGTGATTGGACGAATGATGGAGATTATTGCTCGGATTACCTATGTTTTAGAAAGATTGAGAGTGAACATTGCTAGAAATGCTGAACCAAGATAATTTGAGAACGGATGGTTAAGGACGCTACTGATAAGATTTTGCTATCAGTTGTTACTAGAAGTAGAGATTGATCACAGAAAATAACATAAACAGCATTACATGAACGGAAAAGTCAAGATTTATTTATTTTTTACAGGGTACCATTCGCAAGTATACTTCTAATTAAAATTATTTTAACTGTTTCAGAAGAAGACCACCAGATATTTTCGCATAATTTTATGTAACAGACATGAATTTCATTTGAAAAAAAAAAGCATCCAACAAATCTCCACCTTCGTAGTGGTTTAAAATGTGCAATTTTATAAGGGGAAATAGCTCAGTAGCTTTCATGGGTAGGGTTAAAAAGATTGCATATAAAATCATATTGAGTTCATATTCTAAATGTAAATGAGTAAGAGTTTCTATTGTATGAGAATTAATCCATCTTTTTCCACCATTCCAGAGTGAATCCTGTGATTCCGGAGAATGGGGCTGGGCAGGCCTAGAGGAGGCTGGTCTGGGAGGCCCCAAGGTCCCGGGGATCGTGTCCGCTTGCCTCTCACACCTGAGGAGGCAAGGCATGCATACCCTCGGACTGTTCAGGGTATCCGCCTCCAAAAAGAGAGTGAGACAGGTAAGCGAAATTAAGAAAGGAATCATAATGGACATTATCTTCAGTACTTAGGACACTCCATGTCTAAAGTAATAAAACTTATATAGTCAGAGAGTTGGACAAAGAAAAAGGTATGAGAAGAGAAAGGAAATTGAGAGATAAATATGAATAACAGAAGGATGAGAAATAGGACAAAGTAATATTTTAATTTAACATGGATATGAATCAAATAGAAACTAAAAATATTTTTGAAGTTTCCTACAATAAAGAACGTTACTCATAGTTAAGATATATCAAAATATGATGATACGGTAGTAGCTGCATCTTTAGGTAACTGCTCGACAATTATCTAAACATAGCCCAATCCTTTAATAGAGCCATCTCTTTGAGAGTGCAATCACGGTCTATTTCGAACGTCTCAATAATAGCATATGATGCGTCAGATGGCTAATCAGCTAAAGATCTTAATTAAGGAAACAGCACACCCTTGATTGGCAAGATAACGCCACATTCTGGCTTTGGTTTTAGATCTAAATGTGAATGCTATTTGATTCGGTAAGCTCACTGACTAAATCTCCTCTGATGACCATCTAAGGGTGCATAGGTGTCTGTCCTCAAATTTGAAGATAGATGATAAAACTGATTGGTATGATGATGATAATGATGGTTGATGTTTAAATGCTGAAAATAAAGTCAATAAAACTAATTCAACGTATGACATCAACCTAAGTGGGGGTAAAAGCGAGGAATATATTTAAGTGATTATTTCAATAAGACTACAAAATCTATCCTACCTGAGAAGTAATATTGAAATATTGTAACAAATTAACCGTAGAAATGGGTTTCATTTTGACAACAGCAACATTAATTGCGTTAATTATTTTATTGAACGGATTAATTTCACCAACACATGAGCCAATGCATTAGCAATATCCTTAGAAGTTATTCAGATTCCGATTGATAATGATTACCGCTGTTTGGGTGCTAATATAACGACATCCTGAAGCATAGACTAGTACAAACACTCACTAAAATATTAAACACTTTTCAGCCAATAATACACACGCCCAACTCACAAACAAGTCTATCTTCGTCCTCCAACAATGTACCAGCAATCAGCACGAAACATAATACTTAGCAGTACTCCACTCCGTAATAGATGTAGCAACTAGGCCACGGAGCCACTCGGCAATACCTTCGTTTAGGAAAACATCTAATTCCGTCGATCAGTGTTGTATTCTCACGAAGTATGTTGACATGGGAGTATAAACAAGGGACTCTAGGTGATTTAGAGGCGATCATTCTGTCAAAGCGCGAATACTTAGTTTGTGTGCTGGTTGCTGGAGGAATGTTGGACCTAATTTTATTGAAGTTATGTTTTTAATTATTTATTCTGTCAATAGAATGTCTGAATCACTTTCATAAGTTAAGTAAGCTAGATGGAGTCGACATTTCCTACCTGACTTTTACACCGGACATGAAATGGCGAAACAGACTCAGGGTCTCTTTTCATGATTGTTTATTTTAATTTTCATTAAAAAAGAGCTGTTGGCGTTACTATCGCGGACTGAAAATTTTGTGAAACCAAAATGGCGTGTCCAAAAACAACTACTGTAACATCTACTGTGTATTAATCTTTAAAAAAAAATTACTTGAGTTTTGTTACAATTAGGAAAGGGCTCATGTAGTTGCTGCAAAGCAAATAATTGTTTAGAATCAGGATGGATATCATACATCCCATTTACATGATTTTCTTGTAAACTTCCAGTTACGCGAGGATTGGGAGCGGAGTCAGGAGGCAGCGCTGGACTCAGCCGTGTGTCCGCACGACGTGGCCACGCTGCTGAAGGAGTTCCTCCGAGACCTGCCCGACCCTCTGCTATGCAGGGATCTGTACCCCGCATTTTTGCACACGCAAAGTAAGTTTCCATCTTAAAATTGATTTCTTGAAATCCGCTTCATAGATATAACGATCTAATCAAATAGCTAGATGTCAAGCAGATTATGCTTCGAAAAGAAAAAAAGAATGCTCAAAACTCGAAATGGCATCAATCTATGACAAGATGGTGAAGCAGCTAATAGTTGAATTAATGCATGACAACGAGCATCCATATTTCGATGTGTCAGGGACTTTTGTTAAGCTTTTTCTTCTTCTCAGCTGATACACTAGGAAGTCGTAAAAGCAGGGATCTGGATATTTTTGTTATTATATTCGGTTTTTAGATATTTGATAAGCAGTTAATTCTCTAATATAGGGTTGAGTACACATTCACCAAGCAAAACTGTATAATTTTCCAGAAATCCATAATCGTCGCTTCCAATGGGAAGCCCTGCGCCTGATCGTGCAGCTGCTACCAGCAGCACACCGCGATACGCTGAACGCGCTGCTGTCGTTCCTGGCGCAGCTGGCCGCGCACTCCGAGGATGACCATCATGAGGCCGGCAACAAGATGGATGCCGCCAACTTGGCGACCATCTTCGCGCCCAATATACTTCATAGGAATAAACCTAATGAGCCTGCTAGGTAGGTTTTTGAGAAAGGGACAGTAGTGGAAAAAACTATTTATTGGTTACTCTTTTTGAAGTATTTTAATGAGGGTAGACGTGTTTGCCACTCTCCCACAAAGACGAAGCAAACCAAAGTATGGCCCTAATTATTTTTTTCTCGTAAATAGAAATCCGATACAGCTATTGTTATGTGCGTTGAAGTTCTTTAATGTTTTGTATATCTTTGACGATATTACGTCAACATTTTTATTTTAGTTTACCTACAATCGTTTCTGAATACAAAACTTGGGGAACTTCTTGGGGAGAGCCAGTTTCTCACATGTCGGCGAAAAAACTTTGTTAGGAATCCGTGGCAAATATTCTGGCTACTAGGTGTTAATAGCGACACGTTAATTTAATTTAAATACTATTTCTCCTTATTTTCCAGCGTGGAACAGCTCTCAGAGCGCGCTGACGTCATCAACGTCGTTCGACAGCTGGTGGAGAAGCAAGGAGAGCTATGGACCTTACCCGCAGAGCTCCTGCACGAGGCCTACATACACCTGGCTCATACCGCGCCCGCACACCTTGACTCCTTGCTACTGAGGAGAGCTGAGTAAGTACTAATTTGGTGGTAGTTTTCAGCAGAAGTGTCGTAAAGCTTATGGTCTTGGACCGTGATGTTGCTGACCAACACCGATAAGAGGTTTCAGGTTAGTAAGCTTGAAGCTCATCAGGTTTTATGTTAGAAGTCAGAGTCCTGGCAGGGAGTGGTTAAGTGTATCAAGAGCCAATGAGATTTGGAGATCTACAAGACATTGCTTGTGACGGTAAGTACAACGCTGTTGTGTGTAAATAGAAACGGAAAATATATTAGCCTGCCCAATGTTGTGAAGCATGCGTACTAACAAAATGATGTCCTTAATTCTAATTGATCGATGTCTCCAAATGATTTACTTAATCATAATTAAGAATGTATCACAATATGACTTTTCTAAGTACAGACTAGGCCAATAATGAGGCCAAGGCCAAATCACAGCGAATCCAGCCAGTGACAAAGCTCACATTAGAGAATTGCGATGAAATTGAATTCGTTCCTGCTCGTCAGCCTCACTCAGTGACGACCCGATTTTTGTTTCCATTGGTAAATCAAAAAAATACCTCATTGTAAATAACCGGATCAAAAGACCACAGTTATCGTGGGATCCAAAAGACCATTTGTACAATACATTACGATTGAGAGTGTGTGTTTCCTCCCTCACCTCACCGTCCTTCCCCAGGTGTGCTGCTGAAGCGAACGCGGAGAACAATGAGAACAGTATGAGACAAGTGTGGTCCAGGGAACAGTTCTTACACGGAGCAGCCGCCACTGGTGGGCCCGGCAACATGCCTAGGTAAACATCTTCCAGGTTACACGAAGCAACAGGTCATTGCTTCACAATCGTGAAGCATCAGATCTTTGCCCTTTGTAGGCGAAGCTGCTACAAAATTTGATGATCAAAACTGGACTTCGAATCGCTTTGAAGGTTAGAAGTTGTGCGGACCCGATTCGATTGTGCATCTACTAGATTTGTTTTAAGAGTGTTTTTCGTTTGTTTTAATTTTAATTGTATGGCCACGAAGAAAGGTCCTCTGACGCCATCTACCCATAATCATCCACCACACCAGAGCAATCGTTGATGCTTACAATGATGTAACTTTTTGCTTTTATTCTGTAAGTCAGCGATCGTTTGCCAGCAAAATACGGCAGACGGTCGGTTTCCAGTCTTAAAGATGTAACAGAATATTAATATTTTACACGGAGCGAATGCCCATCTGACGTCCACAACCTAGTCACTGGGTAACACGATACCCCATGGCAAGGCTGGTTGTCAACCAAGCCAAGGCAGTGGAAAAAATATCTTTAGTGATCTGCGTGGGTCTTCTACTAATCTCCTGTTAATCCCCCTGCTTTTCTCTCGGCAGGCGCAGTGAGAAGAGTTACTCGCGCAGCAGACGGACGAGAGAGACGGCTGCCTCCGACACGTCGTCCGGATCCCTGTCGTCTGCCATGACCATTGTTACTAGGTTCGTAATATTACATACAGTATGTGTTTATTGATTTATGTATTGCATTTGGGAAAACATACAGTAGTATATTAAGCATAAACAGATTTTTTTTTAAATTAAACTTAACAAATACACTACCCACAACATTTTCCACAGATTACTATAAAAACAAGTTGTTAGCAAACGTTAACCGTAGCAGAGCTAACTTATTACTTTGTATAGACAGAATTGGTCCACACAACGCTCAAGACAGAGAGAAGTAGAAAGCAGAAAGGACAAGCCCTGTGCCTTTAAGTGGGACAAAATAGGCTAAAATTAAATTAATTAATAAGGATAGTCAATAATAGCAATAAATTATCAGCCAATAAATGATTTGAAATAGTTGCAACTTTCGTGTGTTAATATAACTGTAGCTGTTAAAATAGAACACTTAGACGAATTATGTGGAAAGGTCTGAGCTCAATTATAAATGATGCTCTCAGGTCTGAGCACATTAAGGTTTTAAAAACGGTTGTAGTTGGTTCCCCATTTCGTTGACGGGACACGTGAACGGTGACGCAAGATTGATTAGCACATTCTCCAGTGTTTTTTTCCAATTTAAGTCTTTATTAATGTGAGCGTTGTGTCTATCTGCACACAACAGAGGATTTCTCCCAACAATAGCATCTGCATTTGAAATAAAAATATTCTTTCCTTGTTTCCAGGGTACGGAGCAGTGAGGAGTGCGGCAGTAGTGGCGTGGTGTGCGGTGGTAGCACGCCGGCCGCGCGCACCGACAGCAACGACTCCAACGACTCCGCCAGCGACTACAATGAGGTACATACCCACTACATTTAAGGAAACACCAGTCGCGGGTTCGAACTCACTGGTGGGACTGGCTAAAAAGCACGCTGTCTCACCAGATATCGTGTGCGACAGAAATAGTATCAGCGAAGAGCAAATGTTTAATTTTTACATTTGTACATCGTCGAACAGTGGAGAAATAAACTCCCGAAGTTTATATGGAAAAGAAATCGATTCATAATCGACATTTTTCGTACAATGCTCGAAAAATGGCAACGCTTTCAGGGTTATGTTGGGGCTACCGCTTTTGCAGTGCGTCAGGGATGTTCATGGAGATAGGCGTCCTTGATTTTTACGCGCTTCTACGGACACATGGCGTCCTTTATGCGGCAAGCGCGCGGTAGCTCCAACAGCCTGGTTATCATTGTGAGCAACGAAAAGGATGACCACTGGATGACCACTCATCGAACGCCATTCAGTTTTATTAAATTATGTGACGTAACACTCATGTAGGTTATTTTTTGGAACATTACTGAATTTATTTAGTTTTTAGGTAATTGATTTCAATTTATTAAATGTATTTGTGAGTGTATGATTGTGAACACCGTTAGTTTAAAATCTATCTCGGGAGATTGTAAACTGTCGATAAATTGTAACCTACGGTGACAAATATGCACGATGTGTGTATAGACGATGATGATTGTAATTTTTAACGATGGACACTGTTGCAATAAGTACCTAGGTTATTATTGGCTGCAGCAGCTAGAATAGGTGTGCTTTTCTAAAAGAAGGAACCATTCATACTTGCGGTGTTGCTACTTTTGGTTACTTTTTCCATACTTCCACAGACGCTAGGCGGGTCAGACGACGACAACTGCGTCATAACGGCCTCCCTGCACATCCCTGCCGCCTTCAGCCGTGGCGGGGGCCGGCGGGGCCCGCGCTCGACCCCTCGGCGCCGTTCTACGTCGGGCTCCGAGTCCTCCAACAAGTCGTCCAACAAGTCATCCAACAAATCGTCCAACAAGCGCGATTCGGCGGTCGGCTCGTCTTCGCCGGCGTCAGCGTCGGCCACGTCGTCCCCGCCCGCGTCCCCGCCCCCCGCGGCCCCGGCCCCGGTGCCCACGCCCCTGCGCGTCACGCTGACGTCGGCGGCGGAGTTGAGGCGCCCCTCACCTGATCTTGACAGACTTATGGCGCTAAGCAGGTCAGTCCCATACTCGAATACCAACTTGCTTCAGATTGCAAAATCATAATATCCACATGTGACGTCACTTAATAAATCCGGTGATGCCTAGACAGTCATCATTGCTTCCAATCTATCTACTTCTAAGACATACTCAACTAACTACTATGAAGTAAATAGTGCCTAGTCGCATCAGGGAAGCTTTCTTGATGAATATTTTTAAAGTGTGAAGTTGAAGACTGGTTCGAGGTGGCGTGGGAAAAGAGTTCCTGGAAGAATGGGGGAGGCCTTTGCCCAGCAGTGGGACAGTACAGGCTAAACCAAAAAAAAAAGTGTGAGGTTCCATCAGTTTTCTACTACTACTTACTACCTACTATAATGTCCTTCGAAATATTTTAACTAACACAACCAATCTTCTCAGAGAACGCAACACTTCAGACGCTCGCGCAGTCATGCTGCGTCAGCACGACGAGACCACCGTGCGCACGCGTAGCTCGTCGCGCCAGGAGAGCAGCAGCTCCACCGGGGCGGGCCGCAAGGAGTCCGCCGCCTCCGTGACGTCGGCGGCGTCAGCCCCCGGCGCCGTGGGCCCGGCGTCGGGCACGCTGTACAAGCGAGGCGAGCTGATATCCAGCGCCAGGCCCTCCACGTGACAATATACTATGACTTTACATACATACACTAATATTTATCAGTTTGGCGAGTGTTTTATTGGATTTTGATTAAGTTTCCTCTTTTAGTTACCCTCCTGGGTTGTGGTGGTTGATTGTATGTTTGTATGAATGTCAATGGAAGAGAATAGGTCATGATATGGATCTTGACGTATCGTCAAAGTTGAATAAAGGATTACCTCAAAATGCTGTCACAAATCCATTTCCCAAGTGCGCTCATAAAATAGTTATGAGGGATATATTTTCTAGCTTATTGGGTTCAAAAAAGACTTTAAGAGGAATAATACGAAAGCTTTAGTTAACCCAAACTACTTAAAGTCGGTCATACTGAATATACTTGCGAACCGAAGACGCAAGTAATAACAAAACATTCAGAAGTAAGTCGTCCAAATGATTTATTCCATGATTGCTTTTGTTGTCCATAACATTGCCAATGGTGTTGAGTTCTATCTCCGATGCAGCTTGTCTCGCATGATAATGCCGCCCAGTTTGGACACGCCGTCTTGGTACTCCGTGCGTCCAAGAGGTGGGACCGCCGAAGTCGTTTCTGTCAAGATTAATATCATCATGTACCTAATTATCATTAAATTGAAAATAGGTACTACTCTTCGGGAAGTTAAAATGTTTTGAGTAATGCTAAATGAGGTAGTAAGCGAACCCTGGGAGTAAATATGCAACGTTAAATAGATTGCAGTCGATCGACGTTGACCAATCTATGTAGGTATATTGATATAGTCGAACGATGATAACGATTTGGATGCCATGCTCCACACTGGATCGATTGACACCTATATGTTATTTCAGCCATTTCGTGTAAATGTTAATTTAAATAAATTTAATTTAAAGTTAATCTCAAGGTTACACCCTGAGATTAATGACTGAAGTACCTATAAAGTGAGGAACTTCTTTAGGAATTACTAGATACCTAAGCAGATATTGCGTTCATGTCAATACTCGTTGAGGGTCTGACGTCTTTGATTTTGGACCTTTTGGTCATATTAATTGTAAACTTAAGTTTCTTTTGATTCAAAAATACCGTAGCAAATATTTGTCTTACCGCATTTCGCCCTCGGATCGCTCGCAGCGCTGGCACCCGCTTGCTTGGAGATGGTCTTGGGGGCGGACTTCTGTCCTGGCTTGGGTCCTACGCGGCAGGGATCACCAGGCAGACGCATCGGTTGTGCACACGGACCTGTGCCACTCTCGTCTGCTGCACGCTGAAGACCTTCGAATTGTGCGCCAGGACCTGGTGTAAAGCAGTAAAACGTCGTGTGGATATGAGAATCTGACTACCTCATTTGTCTGGTAGGGGTACACTACACAAATACGAAAAGCTTTATTTCGTCAGTCACAAATACGAATTTCAAAATAGGTACCGATTTTCATATTTCCGAATTGTTCAAAATTTCGATTATAACAACTCCGACTTATCATTACTCCTATTTTATTATTCCTAAATTTCAATATTCCTAACGTTTATTATTCCTATTCTCAAAATACCGAGATTCAATAGCATTTCGAATAACAAAAATTCCGAAATATTCATTATATAATATTCATTCGAAACATCAAAAATACAAATTCTGATTAATAAAATACCGATTAATACAATAGGGTATTTTCCAATTTATTGAAAAGTATTCTAAATTGAAGATTGGGACGAAATATGTAACAGAAAATAAAAGTAAATTGATTTATTGAGAAAATGGATTTCTCAATTAAAAACGATTTCAATCGAATTAACTTTTCGTTGTTTTGAATTTACCGCCAAAACGCTCGTTACGATGACTTTTTATCACGTGACGTCAACTTTGTGTAAACCAAAGTAGTTAGTAAGTAAACAAGTGAATGTCAAGTTAATAATAAACAAGATTTTAAATGTATAGAAAGTGGAATTACTGGCGTACGGTGCCGCTGTGCACAAATAAGTACTTCTAATACTGCGCCAAACTAAGTATTTGTACCGGTGCCGTTTACACAAAGCTGGAGTCACGATGTCACGCGATAAAAAGTCATCTTAAAGGGGCGTTTTGGCGGTAAATTCAAAACAACGAAAACGAAATTTGATTTCAATCGTTTTGAATTGAGAAAATGGATTTAATAAATTTATATTTATTTTTCTGTTAAATTTATCGTTCCAATTTTCAAATTAAAATAGTTTTTATTAAATTGGAAAATACGCTATTCCGAAATAAAAACGCCTTGTAAAACTGAATAGCAATACAAATAAACAAATAATTGCTCGTCAGAGAGAAGTTTAATATTATGTTTAGTATGAGGAGGTGGAACTTATAAAAGTAATGACAGATGCGTTTAGATAATTGCATAGACTGTTTACAGTTATTATGCAGCGTGCAAGCAGATATGCAGCATGCAAGCATGCATGCAACATGCAAGCAGGCAAGCAGCAAGCAAGCAGGCATGTAACATGCAGCAAGCATTGTTTCTGTCACGGCTCCGGCGCTGCGGGGTTTGGGCGGCCCCACGCGAGCTTATCGTCGCAGATGGTTTGAACGCGCGCCGCCGCAGCTGAGGCTGGCCGGCCGAGCCGGCCAGCAAGCCGAAGTTGCGGTGGTGAGCGTGCTCCTCAGCTCGCGGGCCGCCCCACCCATCCGCGCCTACCTGGGCTTAAATTACACTCTAGGGTAGGGCAGACAAGACTGCGTGAAGTCGGTTTTGCAGCGATTCCTTTCTGTCACTACATTTTGTAGCACAGACTAGACTTATATCCGCTTGAGCGGCCAAGCGAATTAAATTAAATACCGTAAAGCGCCCACGATGACGTCATCGCACCCATTTGCGTCGCGGGTGGTCCGCCTCTTATCGCAAACTCGAAAAAAACAAGGGTTCTTTGTTCGTGGAGTCGTTCGAACGTTTGTTGCTTTAGAATCCTGAGTAAACGGACGATTTAACTATTGTTACTTTCGTTTGAATGAATGGTCGTAAAAAATTAGATAATTCGTGGAAAATGAGCGTGGGAATGTTTACGTTAGAATGTTTACGCTATCGAAAAAAATGACAATAACAAAAAAAAACAAGCGATGACCTATGTTTTTTATGGTTTTAAATGCATGGTGTGTATATTCCTAGCATAACAAATGAATAAAACCACCTACCTTTAGTACAAAATGAATCATCCACAAGCGTCACAAAACAAAACAATAACAATTGCCTGACGTAAGTTTTACGACAGACCTCGCAAAACAAATAGATTAAAAATATTTTTGTTCGAGCGTTCCAGGTTTTTCTTAGCTTGAAACGTAGTATATTGAGCATGGAATCAGAATGTACAGTTACCATAGAGAAATATTTAGTCGATTTTTGTCACGAGTTAAAATAAATGAGTCACTCCGCAAAACTCCAAAAAATAGCGCGCGTGGGATAGATTTGATCCCGTGGCCGCTCAAGGGTATTTTGCGCGTGGGATTAAATATATCCCGTGGCCGCTTTTATTCGAAGTTTTGAAAATAGGAATGTCGTTTTTCGGACCGAGAACCCTACGAGCATTTGATTCTTCGAACGTATGAAAATCGGAAAATTAACAAATCAAATTTACGACTTTCCGTAAAATAGATTTCGTGATTTTTAATAATAGACATTATAATTCTTAGGCATTATGAAATTCGGACTTTTTAAAATCGGAACATCGAAATTCGGAATAAAATATTTCGGAGTATTTGGGTGTTCCCGTCTGGTAGATTCGACTCCTTCAGTCTCATTATAAAACTAAGTTAGGTCCTAACCAGCTTCAAGCCAGTTTTTGTATTCACAACTTAATATAGGTACTTTGTCGTAATAAAATTCTAAAAACAAAAAATGGGTCAATAGGTTAAATCTGACCAAGTCAGATAGTTAGTGATCTAGTGAGTGATAGTTAGTGAGTGGTTAGTGATCTGAAATAATACCGAAAAGGTCGGGCAGTGTTATTTGCTTTATTTGTCTAGGATTTTTCAGAAGAAGTTTGGATTTGGGCCTGGGCCTCAAGTCTGCTATTACAATAGTGTCAGAATGGTCTATCATTGATTTCATAGTTGTTGATTTTGACAAATTTGGTAATCTACTAATATAATGGCGTCGTTATGACTTTACAGTGGTCAGCCACTGACACTCCATTGAAAGAAATGGCATTTCTTGGTAATCTCGTATATATTGACAAATGAATGACTGATTTGCCGGTAATTTTTGACAGTTCCTAAAATAATATGTTTAAAAATAATATGTAAAAATATATACATAAAAATGAAATCTGGCATGAATAAATGTTCAAAATTAGTGGTATATTTTCGAAAATCATTTCTACTAACTGGTTTTATAATAATGGCAATACGACAATGCCATTATAACACAATTTTATTACGAGACCATTGACCGACCACTGATAGATCATTATGAATTTAGCAGATTACGAACTTTTAGCAAAATTACAACGGGATCGTGTTGGAATGACGAATTTATAAAAATAGCAGACTTACGCCCCTGGTTGATGGCAATACAATAAGCACGCCTCTTATTATTTTATTTATTTAACTTTGTGCACAACAAGGTGCAAAGGCGGATTTAATGACCTTATGAACACTCTAACAGTCAATCAAGGGTTTTATATGCCGTACATGGCGTGTGAAACTCAAACAAAATTCAATACAATACTGATGAACCGTATAAACAGGCCGTAAAAGAACATGACTGTCAACAAGCTTCCATAGTGAGCCATACAACCCTGACGACCGTGCCAAACATGGCGTATAAACCGTAATATGTGTGTCCAAAGGACCATAAATGGTAGGTACTATGAAAAATGTCAGGAGAAATGTACATACCTGCTTCGCAAAAATCGACCTGGTACGTCGTCTTGTTCCGGTCCCTGTCTATCCTCTGCTTCAGCTCCGGAGACGCTTCGTTCTGCAGGATGCTGTACAGCATCGGGTACTTCGATTGTAACTAAAGGTACAGAGGAGAACAAAATCTGAATAAATAATGAGCATGAGCATGAGTCAAGAACCGATTAAACCAGAGAAGCATGGCACAAAAGGGTAGGAGGCCTAGTACTCAGCAGTGGGTGGAATAAGGCTGCCGATGATGATAAATGATGATGATGGGTCAAGGAAAGTGTGAGTATTAAAGCAAATTGAGTGAATGAGATAGAGCGTGTCTCTGATGATGAATGATTTCTATCTACCAGTATATGGAAAAACAAGACGTTGGTACTACGCCGACCCCTAATAAATTGGTTCAGCGGTGGTAATTGGTGGCTTTTTCAAACTGAGTATGATTTTGGACGATACGAGCCATCTACTGTTTTGTATTTACATTAGTTTACTCATTGGTCCAGAGATCGTACATACCAACTACTAGAAACCAAAACAAAGTCTGACTTTATTGTAGAGTATCCAAAAACCTTGGAACACGCAATACAAGCGAATTTCCGATAATCTTATTTACCTTATCCAAGAACGCATTAGGCTGGTCGTAACGTGACGTGGGCGTTTCTGGTGCAGCTGCGACCCGCACCGGGTATAGTTTTGGATCCAACATCGGTCCCATGATCTACAAAAGTAAAATATAAACGAGAATATTTTAATCGGTGACACTAGCAGTCGGCGAATTCGCTTGCCAATCAATATTACGAAGCTTAAGTCAGTTAAATTATTGTTTTAGGAATTGTCAGTCTGTAACTAACCAACAAATAACGAAAAAAAAAAACAGCTTTTTTGTTATTTTAATAATCCCACTCACAGACAGGAGTCGAGTGGGAAAGTTATAGGCTCATTTTTTTATGTTCGAAGTAAGTAATGTCCCATAATTTTCTACATTTATTATTTCCATAAATTTAGGTATAGAATAGAAATACGAATACCAGACAAAACAGGGCGGCGGCGGCGGCGGTGGCGGAAGCGGCAAGCGCGGTCGGTAACAAAGGATTTTCAAATATCGAGCGGCAGCTAGTCTTCGTGCAAGTGCCGCTGCCTCGCCGAGGACGCCTGCGCCCGCGCCCCCGCCCCGCACGCGCTCTCCGCCAGTCAGTCGCGTGCATTGAGCGACGTTGCACGTACTGCCCAATTGCAGGGGACCCTAAGGCCATTTAAGGTCATTACTGACCTTTATCTAAACCTAAGGTCATTAACCTTGCAGTAAAGGTTACTTTAAGACTTTAGGGTCGAAGACCGAGTCGGAGTGCCCCGTAGTTTTCCCCCACTCTACTACTCCCACATCACATCGGGTACCGAATGCATGATTAAGCGTTGTTTTTGGAGAAAAAAATCTAAAGTTTTTTATTCAAAGTGCCGTTTCTCATCAGCTGACTGTGCGGAACGTACGCAGTGGCGGCATCAAAACACAAAAAGGTAAAAGAAAGAGTGTCGCCAAAAAGAAGGTCAATTTCCGTAATTAAAAACGTTCAAAATCTAGAACTTGTCAAGTACCTATAGGTATAGGTAAATTAGAGGCATTTCTAATAGATTGAGACTGATCTGACTGATAAAGGAAATACCCTCCAGACATCTTAATTCTATGCCACTTAAAAAGCAAGTTGAATGTCTACCTCATTCCGGCTCCATCCGCCTTCTTTCCCAAGCGACAGTTGTGGCATCTCCCCACCAGAGTACTGGGGACACCGGCAGTCGGGGGGCCGAGCGTGCTGCATGCATGCTTGGTAGAAGGCTAACTCCTGGCCTGAGAGTTTCGGCACACTACGAATGTGAGAACAGCCAAAAGTATGGTTATCAACCTAAGTGTATTTTGGTCCACGATAGATGGATAGCTTTTTCTTGAAGAACATTTAAAACGTTGAAGGTCAATTTCTGTAACCGATCGGTGTGCATCATTTATTCTTAATTAGCTGGGTCCATTACATTGCATTGCAATGGATGGGCATCGTTGACATTACTAGGCCGAACATCAGTGGAACTAAAATCATTATAAGCTGGCCTCTTATTCTTTTGAAACTCGGTATTACGCTCGACCAGCTCAAGGTCAAAGTTTGCGGCCTACTGTACCTTGTTAAAACTAACTACGGTTAATGTTTTGTGTTTTTGGTAAGCCAGGGGTGGCTAAACCTTTAAACTGCATCCGCACTTGGTTGATATTTTTGCAGTTGCACGACCAGCCGCACTCAACGGTTCTCCTGCATATTTATTATGCTCATAGTCAAAGTGTGGAACTCTCTGCTAGAGTTTGTCTTCCCTTCCACATTTAACCCGTCTGCCTTCATAACCATTATGAACAGGCATATTCTGGGCACGCTCCTTTCGTCATAGACCTCAAACCTCATCCTGTACTTTCCATCAAGCGTGATCGAGGTCAAGAGCAGCACAATAATTGCGTAACTCACGATTAATCATAATCTGTTACAATTTGACAGTTCAACAATATCCATTGCGTTATTTACGTTGCTGAGCAGACACATTTTTCGAACATATGAAGCAATGGTTTAACAAACTGTTTCAAAACGAAACAGATTATGATTAATCGTGAGTTACGCAATTAGGGTGCTGGTCCATTCGTAAAATGAAAAGGTGAATAGACATCTACAAGGAGGGTAGAACTGAAATCTCGTCATAGCTGGCAGCCCTGCTGCCCATCTACAAAGTGTCGATTATAAATTAAACGGAAACTAGACAAATATGTACCTATGCGACTTGGAGTGTAGCACTATTAAATGACGAGCTAAGATGATGTTAGACATTGTGCTCTAGGGAATATCATCTATCTACGAATTTCTGCCGTAACAATCTAAATAAAAAAAATAAAAAAATGCAAAAAATGTAATGTCAACGAAATACCCAAGTTTTTCGTATTCATTTTTTTTTTCGGAGAGATTTCTCCAACAGTTTTCCTCTTCTAACATATTTGGCAAATACATAGGGCCCCGTATTTTTGTAGTTAACAGCTGCGCAACGGGGCTTATTAATTAATTATCCGTAAAAGAAGACGCTTGTTCACAAAAATCGAAACGATATAGATTGTGACAGATAGCTATTAAATTCTTAGACACGCAACATTAGGGGAACCCTGAACCTGAAGGTGTGAATCACCAAAAACCAAGATCTTAAGATGTTTTGAGCCAACCTTTATTCCTACTTTTTTGCATACCTACAAAAGTTAGAAATACGCTTACTCGGCAAAACGCCCTCCTTCACCACCTGACCCGGGCCTTCCGGATGCAGCATTGGGGGACCCAGGCAGATTTGGCCATAGGTAATCCTTCCTATATGTAGTCAGGTAGTGATCCATAGCATCAAAATAGTCCGCGCTATCTCATGTCGTTTCCACCGTCAATTTTGTGATCAGGTCTAAAGGGCTTGCATATTTTTACTTATTTTTTCCACACTGGAATTTAGAATATATCAAATGACTTGTTGCCGAAACTGACAGGACTGACAGGAAGATGTTGACTAGATTTGTTTTTTTTTATATTTATGTTATTAGTAGAATCGTCCTAAAGGTTTTACTGGTTGTCATGTTTGTTTTTGACAGTAATCAAGGGTTTTGAGCAAGCTTATGCAATTAGGCAGGGTCAAAAGTTGACAACTGAGTTGGTGCGGTTGGTGGTATAATGAGAGAACAACGAAAATATATTTGAAAACTTATAGGAGCCCCGTAGTCAGGAGTCCAGTTTAAGAATCCGAAAAATCACCAAGTGATCTTCAGAGACGTCGATTTGGGTATGATGGAAGAAATTCTGGGCTTTTCCTAAAGCTGACAGCTTTGAAACTCAGAATTTGAACATTTTTAAAAGGGTAATCAGGGCGAATAAAAGTTATTATGTGCAATAGTGTTACATCTGTATAGTGAATTTATAAATATTTGCCGAATTGATGGAGCCCTTAGCGAATATAACGAAATTTCATTGATTCACAAAAGTACCCAAAAGTGGTTATCATTTTGCATTTATTTCTTAACCAACACACAACAACCGAGTAGCTCTGGTTTCTATTTTTTGGTCCTGAACCAGCTCAACCCGATAGTGAGGTTAAAATAAAATCCAAGATGGCGGCCGCAAATCATCATGGGTGTCGTTTTCATGGTTTTCGAGGGTGCTGAAGCCAATAGTGAAGTCAAACGAAACGGTGGCTGCGAAAATTCTCGATTTGTTTACCTTACGTGACGAAAACATAATAATATAAATAATCTAAATCTCCATATCGAATTACATTCGAAGTTGAAGAAAATCGTAAAGAACTTCCTTTCTGATGGAGGTCCCCCGAACCCACCCTTTTTTTCCGTTGGTTTTTTTCCTTTTTTTTTTTGGTTTCCATACAAGCCTCAAATCGCATTGTGCATTTAAAATTTATCTTGTGCCTTTGAGTTATTTTAATTTGCAATACGCAAGATAGCCAGTGTGTCAAGAAAGAACACAAACTCTCTCCAAATCCATTAATTTTACTTCAACAACAATCCAAGGGCTGGATCGAGGTGACCCTGGAAAAGGATGCCTGGAAGGATGTGGGGGAGGCCTTTGCTCAGCAGTGGGACAGTGTAGGCTAACTAAAAAAAAAAACAGTAATGGATTGTTTTTTTTAGTTAGCCTAAATAAAACAAAAGCGTCCGTCTCAACAAACAATTTTAATCGTAAACAAAACCAGTCAAATTCTATAAGTAAACATGTACGGATTCTTCCAGCGGCCGTATTTCGGCTCCTTGCGGGGTTTCCCGAATGGATTCTTGTCCAACACCACCTTAGCCAGCAAGCCGTGACACGCGCCGTATGTCGTGTCACCTGTATTGACACGCAGGATTCGACGGAGCTCCTCTGTAAAACGGGATAGTGTAATTTAGTACATTTTAATAATCTATTGCTACATGTGCTAAATATATCCATAATTTATAACTATAAGGCCAGAACCCGGTTACCCACTGCCTGAAATAGTGATCCTGGCCTGGGCGTGTTACCACCTAAAAGATGGCCTTCGTCACCCAGAAATATAAACATTGGCTACTCCCAAGATAGTCGGTGATGATCAAGATTCTTTAGGTATCAAAAAAAGTAATTCCTCCTAAAATAGCCATCGCTCTCTAGGCCTACGGCAAGAATTTTCTTTCGTAGTTTAAATAAAAAATACAAACTCGTCAAAGAATCATCGTATTTCGGCCTCATAGACATGGAGGAAGGGTGGTCCACGTATTTCTCTGGCTTGGGATGGCGATAGGAGCCCGTCTGCGTGGTGTCCGGTATGAGGATGTCGTCCGGCAGACGCAGGGTTTGCAGCGCACGCGCACGGCGGGTTAGGTTGACAGACATGAAGGGGAGGTCTGTGGAAAGGCAGATAGAATATAGTATGGTGGTTTTAGTGTAGTTTTTGTGTAGTGTTCACTAACTGTCCTCTCTGAAGCTCTTCATCGTTCCTCTCTTCTGAATCGAATCAATCTAATCTTACTACAGACTTACTGAACACTTACATAGGTTCATAAGTTACTTAAAGGGTTGCCAGCTTTTTTATATCAAATATAATAGTATTTTTGAAGCCATTGCCTGTACCTATAAATATAGTTAATGGCGAAGAATTTCAACGCAGATTGTCGAATTCATTGAACGTCAGCTTTGTGTAAACGGCACCGGTAAAAATACTTTGTGTGGCGCAGTTTTAGAAGTATTTGTGCACAGAGGCACCGCACACCAGTAATACCATTTTTTATCTATACTAATATTAAAATGAGGAAAGATTTGATTAAATTGTTTGTTTGTTTGCATTGAATAGGCGCCGAAACTACTGAACCGATTTGAAAAACTCTTTCACTGTTGCGAAGCTACACTTTTCCTGGGTGACATAGGCTATTTTATCCCCGTAATCCCACGGGAACGGGAAAAACGCGGATTAAACCGCGGAGCGCTGCTAGTTCATTATAAATCTTGTTAATTATAAACTCGACATTCACTTGATAACAAGTACTTTAGTTTACCCAAAGTTGACGTCACGTATGGTCACGTGATAAAAAGTCAGCGTAAAAAGCGTTTTAGCGGTCAATTCAAAACAACGAAAAGTAAATTTAGTTAAAACTTTTTAATTGAGTAAATTGATAAAATCAATTTATTTTTACTTTTCTGTTAAATATTTCGTCCCAATCTTCAAATTAAAATAGTTTTTAATAATATTGAAAAATACCCTATTGTAACTTTACCTCTGGAACAGTACTTAGTTAAATACTCGGTCCTCTTCAAATCCTTAATCTCGTTCTCAATTGGCGTGGGGTCGATGTCCTTCGACATGTATATCTTTGTCAGTTTTGGATAGTCTTCTGAAAACTATCAAAAATGTGTTAGGAAGTCAAGACTCAAGGTCATGATTTTTCACTGTTATATTTATTAGGGAAATGATACAACTACATGCGATCTTCTCATTCATAGATGTTTAAATTAGGAGAGGCGAACCAATCTTCGTCCGAGTGTTTTTTTTTTTTTTTTGTTTTAACATAAAACGTATCCTATGTAATTGTGGAGCAGTGGTGGCCCAGTGGTACCTGCCGCGACTTACGAGTTGTAAGGTCGTGTGTTCGACTTCGAACCCAGCCAGGCGCATTAGTTTGTGTAAATATTTTCATCACGTCCACGTGAAGGAAAACATCGTGAGAAAACCGGCATGTCCTAGAACCAAAAATTCAAAGACATGTGACATCTACCAACCCATATTGGGCCCGCGTGGTGGATTACGGCCCACTCCCTCTCACGGAGAGGACGCCTGTGTCCCAGCAGTGGGAACGTTATAGGTTGAGTATGTTTGCATGTAATTATATCGCCCGCCCGCGGTGTTAATTCGTTTACTCTTAGCGTTCTTTCTGACTTATTCTGTCTTTTTAATCGTCTTCTTAGGGTCGTGGACTCGTTTTTAATTTTTTTTGTGTGGGAAATCATCAAATAACTTCTCCCGCTCTGGGTGGAGCAGGAGGGCGTGTCAGTCTTTTACTGACTTAAACCCACCCGTGTTCCCTCAGTAGCCCGTATGCCAGGTATATGCTGTGGTATCTCTTTCGAACAAACCCGCACCCCTGGCAGGCATCGGCCCTTGCGGGCCCCATCATTTTGTGCTGACATCTCTTTGAGGCGCGCGTGGTCGAGGTCGTGGACACGTGGCGTCATGTTAAATAACCTAGGTTATAACCTTGCTCAAGGATTGGGCTACCAAATGAAAAAAAAAAAAAAAAACAGCAGGCAGTTCCAGAGATTACGCCCTACATACAAACCTACTAACAAACAAATGCCTCTTCATAATATTAGGTACCTACCTACAGATTACCAGTTGGGATAAAGAAACATTGAGAAAACTTATTTACCCTCTTGACAGCATCCTTGTAGTGTTCTTTGGTCAGTGGACAGAGCACGTCGGGGTACTTTGGCGTGTCATGTTTAGCCTTCAGCATGTCGCGGCTCAGACCTACTATCAGACAGTCATCGTCGATGCGCTTGCGACGGGCACTCTTGCTGCGAACAGTAGAAAATGCCGTGGATATCGTTGGTCCTTCATAAGTATTTGAGGGTTTTTAATACATTTATATAATTTTCCCACTGCTGGGACAGATAAAGTCATGAATCTTTATTTTTCTCGCGACAGTTTAAGGCACCCGTACAAGCGCGGACAATGAAGCGGCTACAAGGGTATCGACGTTCTTTATATCTCAAAATACGTTAACAGATGTAGGTACACACGGCTACACATCAAGCTATACATTTCCAGTATAAGCTGATCTCGCTTTGTATAGGATTTCCGTACAATGCGAGATCAGCGTAAACTGGAAATGTATAGCTTGATGTGTAGCCGTGTGTACGTTCCGTGTGAGTAAGAGATAGATATACAATCATAATATTAAAAGTTAATAGCAGCTTGTCTATCTCGAGGTCTCGGGTTCGGAACGCAGGCCGGGCTAATAAAAACACTGTCATGGAGAGGACATAAAGCCGTAGGCCTAAAAGGAACGTAAGTGCTAAGTGTGGTTACTACAAAGTGGAGATTATAATATATAATAGGTCTTTACCTATGAAATTGCCGTTTTGTATGAAAAAATTTAAACGAATTTTTTTCATGAATTTTTTATTTGTATTAATCGAAGTAATCACCCATGCAATCAATGCATCTTTGCCATCGCAGTGGCAGTTTATTGATGCCCTTCTTAAAGAAATCAGCTGAACGGGAGGCAACAAATTCTTCAAAGGCATTTTGTACTGCCTCTCGGGTATTAAATTTTTTTCCCGCCAAGAAGTTATCCAAATTCTGGAAAAAGTAGTAGTCTGTAGGCGCAAGGTCTGGTGAGTAGGGCGGATGACGGAGAGCTTCCAACCCCAGTTCTTGCAACTTGGAGACCGTCTGCTGTGCAGTATGAGGTCGCGCGTTGTCGTGCAGGAGCAGCGGAGACGAGCGATTGACCAATGCTGGTTGGAGATGCGCCAGCTTCTCCATCATTGTGTTCAGTTCTTCACAGTACACATCTGCAGTAATGCTCACCCCGTTTGGTAAGAAGCTGTGATGAATCACACCGGCGCTAGACCACCAAACAGTGACCATCACTTTTCTAGGGGTAAGTTTTCGTTTAGGGCATTGTTTAGGTGCTGAACCAGGATCCAACCAACTTGCTGAGCGCTTACGGTTATCAAACAGAATCCATTTTTCATCGCAGGTAACAATGCGGTTCAAAATTCCTTCATTTGTGTGTCTGTTGAGCAGTGCAAGGCACGTCTCGACGCGTACTTCGCGCTGGCGATCATTGAGTTCGTGGGGCACCCATTTGTCAAGCTTTTTTACCTTGCCAATTTGACGCAAATGGACCAATATTGTTTTGACGCTAACGTCGAAAGCTGCTGCTAATTCAGCCGTAGATTGTGTATCATCAGCTTCCACAATCGCCTTTAATTCGTCATTGTCGACCAAAGTCTTCGGACGACCGCGAGGTTCATTTTTCAGGTCGAAATTTCCAGAACGGAAGCGAGCAAACCAATAACAGGTGGTGCGTTGGTTTGTAGTGTTAGCTCCGTAAACGTCGTTGATGTTGCGTGCCGCTTGTGCCGCGTTGCTGCCACGACGGTACTCATATTCCATAATTACTCGAATTTTTAACGTATCCATGATGACGAAAAAGATTGAAATGCGATGAAAATGTAACACTAATCAATAAAGAAATGACTACTTTTAGAAAAAAAAATCCATGTTTTTAAAATAAAATTAATTTGAAATTAGAATTCTTAGCCAAACAAAAATTATTTTGATTTGAAATGGCCAGTACTGCAGAACGGCAATTTCATAGGTAAAGACCTAATATATGTGTATTTGGGTGCCATAGATTTTGGCGTACTCCACCACGTAACTCCACCAGAAAAAGGAAGGCCTTTGCCGAGACAAAATACCTCTATGTTCTATGTTATGGGGTTTGGTTTCCGCACTTAGTCCTTCAAGTGAACCATTGTGCGTGAGCCATGGCGGCCTTTTGGTTTTATTCCAGCCAGCCCACCTCCCTCCAGAAGTTGGCTATAACTCCTGGTTTGTTCAGAATATCCGTGTAGGTAACATTTGGGTGCCCCGAGGGTTTCTGTTCTAATCTGTGCTACGCCTGTGCATACGAAAAGCACATGCGCCACGGTTTCCTCAGCCTCCATGCAAGCCCTGCACAAGGGGCTGTCCGTTATGCCTATTGTGTAGAAGTGTTTGTTCAGCGGGCAGTGTCCTGTGATGGTTCCAGTCACCAGACGCAGATCTTTTCTGTCCAGGCGTAACAGACGTCTAGTCAGCCTGCCATCCAGGGATGGCATTGCTTCCCTAGACTGCCTGCAGCTTGGTGTCAGGGTCCACCAGCTCTCGGCTTGTTTGTGGGTGTGTTCCTGGAGCCACCTGCGTAGTTGGTTGAAGGGGATGGGCACAATGGGCTCGGGACCACAGACTGACACGCTGGATGCCCTTCTGGCCAGTTCGAAAAAATACCTATAAAAATTGTTAAATGTCCCAATAGGATAAATGGGCCATCTCATGTGCAGCAAATTCCCGCTGCATGCCTGGTGCTGGGACTTCATCAGAGGCCGGTTGGCCTCAAGGTCCTAAGCCGTCCGGCAGCCGGCATTCTGAGTCAACGAGGGAGTGGAAACGTAACACTCGTCGGGAAGAAGGCGTGAGTAGTTATATTATGTATTAAAAAAAAATAGCCACTTACGGTTTGGTCTTTCTGTCGTAATCTACCATATAAACCGACCGGTATTCTATTTCGCCATCGAAGACAGACATTGTGTAAATTATAGTTAAACAATACTTAAATAAATATAATTAATTTTGCTTTGTTTTTTTGTACACCTATTTACGCTTTTCATTTATGTTTATTTCTGACAGTTGTAACGAATTGACATTTTCGTTTACTTGGGTATTTTTTTTAAAATTTAAGTACTTATATTTACCACAGAGTTTACATGTTAACCTATAGCCTCCTTCCAGTCCTCTTTTACTAATCCACTAGGTTTTTACAATGGTGGGTAGGTACAATATTTAAATTAACTTTTTTACAGTCTGTTCAATTGATTTTGATTTCTATTGCGTTGGAAGCATGATAAATGACATTTGCAGTAAACAGTTGGTATTGTAACCAGTTTTTTTTCTATCAGTGCCACCCTTTTACCTACGGAATAGAAGTCAAAATCTGTTGAACGGATTGTAAGAAAGGTTTGTTTGAATGTATAATCTTATTTTAAATGGAGCACAGGTTTAAAGATGGAACCGTTTAGTGGTACCTACTGCGAAAATCTTCTTTTACGCATACCTATCTTCGCATGATAATTTATATTAGGTACAGCAATATTTCTCTCTAATGCTCTACTAACCGGATGCAGGTGAATACCAGAAGGCCAATTCTACTAATTAAAACGTTCGCAGTGTCATCTCGGCGACAATCGAATTTCAAAAATTTGACAAAAATGTATAGGATTTTTTGACAGATTGACACTGAGATCAGACTGTGAACGTTCTTAAAATTAGTAGAATTGCCCCTCAGAAATTCACATGGAGTTACTGCCTAGTCTATTCGCAGTTATTTTACCTCTGACAGCACGAACCCAATAGCAACCTTATTCCAACGGCAGTAAAGACCACTGTGATTTTAAGTGATGCAAACTCAGAGGTAAATTACCTGTGAATTTGACAGACTTCTCAATGACAGCAACCCAATAGCAACCTTATTCCAACGGCAGTAAGACCACTGTGATTTGGATTAATGCAAACTCAGAGGTAAAATAACTGTGAACGGACTGTACCTGACCTCCACACCTCCGCTAACTGGGTAACAAAATACCACTTGAAATTTAAAAAAAAAAAAAATTGGTTGTCAGACTCTCGGGTTTTTGACGACCCGCAACGACTATTAAAGATTTACGAATGACAGCCGGGACCAACGGCTTCACGTGCTTTTCGAGGCACGGAGGGGTCTTGGTTATTTAACTCCTTCAATGAAATCAATAAATAAAAACGTAGAATATTTAAATATAAATTTATAATCACTTTTATTACTATACATTAATCGTGTGCATAACAAAATAACTGGTATTCTATAATAATAATAATAAACATTCTTTATTTCTTAATTACATTCTTTAGACGCGTCGTTGTCAACACGACGCGACAGCAACTCTTGAGTACATACGGTGCGATTTTTAACCGCAACAGCGACTCGACGTTTATAAATATATATAGAATTTGGAACCTAAGGGATGCTACCACTTCATTTATGCTTTTATTACTACCGTGGATGCTACACATTTGTTTGGTCGGCACACAGGATTCGGCAGTACTTGTTGAACAACGAAGCCGACCCTATTCAATTACATACTACACATATTCGGCCCGTGTTGATAGGCATCTACCCTCGCTGAATATGTTTCAGTCGGCTGGGCACAATTCGAGCTAAACTGAGTGGCTGTTCCTGAACGTATCTAAATTTATATTTGATATGGCCGCCCAGCTTGCCAAATTATGGCAAGCACAACAAGTGTGTATCCATAATTATCGAGCACTTACTTGAAATCAGAATTATAAATATACATATACAGGCTTAGTTCTGGTTTATCCTAAACCTGAAGAAGACGTTATATAACGAAAAAAAAAACAGCCGCATAACAGATTTGTGTTTGCATAAATCGAAAAAATTTGAAACTTATTTTTTTTTTTATTAACTTCAGGTTTGTATTATCCAAGTTCTAAAAACAAGTTTTTAATAAAAATTCGTTGGCAACAATTCCAATAAAGTCGCGACCAGCACATGCTATTCTTGATTAAAAATCGCATCGTCCATATTCACCTACATCATCCGAAATATAAACTTAAAATTACTTCTTAGGGTGGTTCCGCACGAGCGTACGATCGCTACAATGATCGCAAGACGCTTACATGTCGCGTCTTCATACAAAAACATGTAAAAATGGCATCGATGTTTACATTTAAATCAAGATTAAGCTCTTATAATATGTAGCAAAATTCTATACACTAATATTGGCGTGTTAGAATTTATCTAGGTATTGTAAAATTAATAATACAGGATAAGTTTTTATCCAGTGCGCAAACTGTAACCATGAATTCAGCATATCATTCTAGATCCCCCAGCGCAGAAATATTTCTTGGGTTATACAAAAAAAATCAACTGTACCATACATTTTTTCTTTGTCTAAAATGATATGCTGAATTCATGGTTACAGTTTGCGCACTGGATAAAAACTTATCCTGTATATGTTAGTTGCATCCAAATTCAATCAAATGTCCAGACATATAAGATATAAAAGATCACACACTAGTGATGATATGGCTACGCAGAGAGAAAACACAATAAAATAATGACTTTTAGAACGTGCCATTTTTTGGCTGTCACTGTTACTTTGACAGGTCTATTCATTCGTTTCTTTCTTACTTTGCTTGTTACTACAAGATGACAATTAGTGTCTTGTGTATTTTTTTTACGTAATTTTTTTGTGCATAACATTAAATGAGAATGCCTGTTTTAAGGTAACCCATAGATATTCTAACACGCTATATTAATAAGGTTTCTATACATTACAATAAAACTAACTACATTCAGTCAGTCGTCTTGTTTTAGTTTCAAAATGATCGTTTTAATATCTACACGTGTTAGACTGCTTTGATTTAAAATTTCTTTATACCCGATTGTGGTGTAGTTCAAAAGGCAGATATTTTTATTTATGAAATGTATTATATGTATTATATCAAGTAAAATGGTAAATATAACAGATTATACAATTTATATTACGGAGAAAGTCCCTTCAAACTTACAAAATCAAAGCAGTCTATAATAATTCTATCAGACACATAATAAGCCTGCAATATTATAAAAATCTGCATTACAGATAATTTTAGGCCTAACTTGGTTATTTACACAACGTTAATAAATAGACGAAGAAAACCTGCGACGCAGCTTCGCAAGACTACTCGCAGGATTGTAGACCACCTTATTCAGAATGACAAATTAATGCGAGAGATACACTATCATATCATGATATCTATGGTCATAGATCTATGACAATGTAATTAATATACAGAATAAATTCTCAACCAGTGCGCAAACTGTTACCATGAATTCAGCATATCATTCTAGACCCGCTAGCGCAGAAATTTTTCTTCGGTTATTAAATAAAAATAAATCTGTTGTTCCATAAATTTTGACCGCATTATTGCACTTTTCTATGAAACAGCAGTTTTTTTTTATTTCTACGCTAGGGGTCTAGAATGATATGCTGAATTCATGGTTACAGTTTGCGCACTGGTTAAAATTTAATCTTGCAGATATGAATAATTTGTGTGCTTCGGCATATATATTTGCACACATAACCTAAAATTACGCCTGTTATGAAATGGTTAGGTAGAGGTATATTTTTTTGGGTAAATAATAATGATCCTTTTAGATATTAAATATATGATAGTGCATTATTTAAAACTTGATGGGTTCACATAGCATTTGTTTCTCTTTATGGCAAAGTATAGGGTATTTTCCAATTTATTACAAACTATTCTAATTTGAAGATTGGGACGAAATATGTAACAGAAAAATAAAAGTAAATTAATTAATATCCATTTTCTCAATTAAAAACGATTTAAACCAAATTTATTTATAGTTGTTTTGAATTTACCGCCAAAACGCTCCTTACGATGACTTTTTATCACGTGACATCAACTTTGTGTAAACTAAAGTAGTTAGTAAGTAAACAAGTGAGTATCGTGTTTATAATTAACACGATTTTTTATGGATAGAAAGTGAAATCACTGGTGTGCAGTGCCTCTGTGCACAAATACTTCTAAAACTGCGCCAAACTAAGTATTTGTACTGGTGCTGTTTACACAAAGCTGACGTCACGATGTCACGTGATAAAAAGTCACCGTAAGGAGCGTTTTGGCGGTAAATTCAAAACAACGAAAAATAAATTTGATTTCAATCGTTTTTAATGGAGAAAATGGATGTAAATTAATTTATTTTTAATTTTCTGTCAAATATACCATCCCAATCTTCAAATTAAAATAGTTTTTATCAAATTGGAAAATACCCTATTTGACTACCTACATTTCAATAAAGTATTTTTGGTTCTAATTTAGGATGTTAGTCAAAATTTTAGTTTACACACACAAATAAACTGAAAAATGACTGCAGTAACTCCGAGTAAAATTAATTTGTCGTTATTGTTTTATTTCTTAGAACAATATTAAATAATTATTGGTTTTTATATTATCTGTCAAATAACATCAGGGTCTTGGTTTAATATCATGAAACTAGTCTAGAATATAGTGAAAACTGTTAAGATAAAATAACTACACAATAAGATATTAATTGTGCTCTATTGACTAACAATGTTTCACTATTTCCATAAACGTTGAAAAATGACGGTACTTTTGACAGACGTCACTTTGATTCGAATTTGAAAGAAAGCAATATTGTGTTGTGTTACATGAGCTGTTTATTTGTAAAGTTGTGGTCTATTTAGTTTAAACGTCAGACTGCAGCATTTGCGTGACACGTATCCGTTGTTATTTTGTAAAATTAGTTGCGCGTTTGTCGCGCAACTGTTGCCCTCTGTCGCTCAAACTAATCCTTCAATGTCATCAACACTTTGCTTTAAAATAAATAATAACATGCAAGTTATTCTTCGAGCTAAATATCTTATTTCGTATAGTGAACATTTTCAACGTTTTAACAAACAGTGAAACATGAATAATGAAATTATCACACAGAATGAATACTGGTTACCATACAACTTAAGTCTACTGAATATTTTCAATAAATGATATGATAATGGTCCTATTTCGTGTTGGTGTCGCCATAAGGTTCAATCGGCGGTCATTGGCTTTATTTTTAGGTACCTGCTTTGTGTTAGAAAAAAGTAATAATACCTACATACAAATATTTAGATTTAGAATTGAATAATAAAATCGTTAAACAAATTAATAACATTTTTAGAATCGAATGTACAAGGTAACAGCGAAAATATATACACATTAAATTTATAATCTGCGAATTATTTACAATTTCGTTGATAATTTTGAATGAACAGATAATTTTGTAATAATAATAGATAAGAATTCCCACCAAAATTAAAGGTTGATTTTAGCTTACCCTGGCATATAAACGCTATGGCCATGGCACACAAAATGATAATGGAAAATATAAAAAAAAAACGTTAAATAGTTATACTTTTACATTAATTAGCACTTCTATATTTCAGTGACTTGCTGTAATAACTGCAAGTAACCTGCAAGTATTAGTTAAACCTTATTTATTTGTATATATAAAAAGACAGTTACTTGACTGCAATAAAAAATGGCGGGACTAGTCTTTTCTTGGGAGATTTTTACACAATACTGGGTATTTGTATTTTTATTTTTGTCAATTTTCATAGAAGATTTCTAGAAGAAAAAGCCAGGCGAATTAAGCGTATTCTTAATGTTTCTTTTTCGGAATTCGGACTTACACATGTGGCTTACGGAATGTAAATCAACGTTTTAAGCCTCTCTTTTTTTACATAATAAATTTGTGACTGGCACTATACAAACCAATTTAAAAAAAAGTTTAAAGACCACTTCAATAGTCCTTTCAATTCAATTTAAGGCCGACTAACCACACACCAAAACTAAATTCCGTTCAAAAAAGTCGCACGACTGTTGCGCAACTAAAGCTGATATCAGACACTTCAAGCTCGAGTGAATGTTAATTTTTGTTCATTCTACGTTCATAGGACACCGACAAAATAACAAAAGTTCACCTGCCCATTTCATTTCATTTTTAGTAGTTATTTTTCTTTAGTAGGCGAGTTAATGCCGAATTGCTATACCATTGAACACTTTTCACTTCTAATTAATTTCGTGTTCAGATGTTTTACTCAAGTGAAAGAGGCCGAATGAAAGACAAATACAGTAAGTATGCCAACATTCAAAATTAAATTACTAAGTTGCATAGATCTTGAGAAAACCCTCCGTTACTGAAAAGAAAGTGAGATAAAAAAGGTTTCGTTTTTCTTTGAATATGGAACCTAAAAAATGAACAAAAAAGAACGCGTCTGATATTTGCTTAACGCGCCACAAACGCGAGTTTGTTTAAAGTTTTTTTTATTCTCATTGTCCTAATTCAGCTATCTACATAAACTGGCAACTGTGTGTCCCGCCATGTGTTCGCGTCAGTAAGGCCGCTCGTCCTCGCAGTACGACGCGGTCCGCCGTTGCTATGGCACCCGGAAGGGCACCACCAGGTCCTCGTGGTGTTCGACTCGGAGCTCCGAAATGGCGGCAGCGGCCTTCTTTACTGCGTTCGTTATCTGTAATGCAGAGTTTTATTTTATTTTAGTGGTACCTACGTTTTCAAAACTAAAAACGTTTGCGAAATTTTATGACAATAGTATTGAGGATTTACATGATTTTGATTATAAATCTGTAAATTAATTAATTAATCAATAGCGAATCACTTTTTGATCAACATATGTCCTGCAGGCCTGTGTTACAGGCATGACGCTTTCTATTTCAACTCTACTGTAGAATAGTACCTAATCACTTGTCTACTTTTTTCTGTGAAAAACTGCCTATAAGGAAACGTTATTTTTAACCCAGTGCGTGCGTGCGTGCGTCCGTGCGTGCGTGCGTGTGTGTGCGCATGTGTGTGCGCGCGAGTGCGTACGAGTGTGTGTATCAGTCATCAAAATCGGATGTGATTTATGATTTCACGTCTCCTTGTTCATTTTTCAATCTGTTTTCCTGTTTCTTCCTCGTTTTCTCGTGGTCGCAAGCATGAGGTCCTGGGTTCGATTGCCGGGTCAGGTACAGAGTTATTAAGGTGGACGCGCCAGGTTTGCCCGCGCCCACTTTTTCATGAAATAGTCATTGAATGGAATACCATGACCTTAGGGTTTTATTGATGATTTATTTATTATATTATTACCAAGACTCCGCTGTCCGTCCGTCTGTCTCGTCTGCCCATCTGTCACCAGGCTGTACCTCATGAACTGTCTAACCTATCAAGGTAGACAGTTGAAATTTACAGACGATGTATTTCTGTAACCGCTATAACAACAAATACTAAAAAACAGAATGACAGACGCGTTACCGTCGCGAATCATATTCATAAATTAATTAATCAAGATACAACCTGGCACTAAACTACAAACTACAAAAAATGTAAGAAAAATTGAGTCTCGCGAGCTACTCTGGTGCTTCCCTTTTAAGGTGAATCTAGTTGACATTTTTTCCATACAAACTTCGGGAGTGTATTACTCCACTGTTCGACAATGTACATCAAAAATTAAACATGGTATGATTTTGTCTCATTATTAATATTGTCTGTACGGAAACAGAATACAAAAATAAAAAACGATTAAAAAGTTATGAGCCAAGAAAGAACCGTTTTTCTTGCTAATTTAGCCTAACTTTGGGCGTGTTTAAGTAATAAAAGAAGTGTAAAATCTCCAAAACCAAGTCGGTACCAACAAAGTTCAATTATCGAAAAGTTCATAAACTTTATTGGTCATTGATAATGCAGTGGTTTTTTCATAAAACCCGATCTTCCGAAGGACATTTCTTAATTTTTTACGCGCCTGTTTTACTATATGATCCTGCATCTCACTCAATAACGTTGTGCGTGTAGACTAGCTTCTAACTGCTCATCACTGATACTACTTCTGTCGGACACGATGCCTGGTGAGACGGCGTACTTTTAAGCCAAGCCCACCAGTGAGTTCGAGCCCGCGACTAGATTCCCCTTAAGGGAGATTTTATGATGGGACTGGGACTGTTTTTGAAGTAAATACCTCATTAGCCGCGTTGTGCGATTTTTAGGAGGAGCAAAACATATGCGTTCGTGTCACCGACATGCTAATGTGACCGCGATACTGTCATGCTAATGTCACGTTTTGTTATTTTCCAAAGTTTTAGGTTTTCACTTCTGTCGGTACTCCCCTTGACCGCCATTTCTTTTTTCCTTGTAGGACAGTTATTTCGCTAACGATCATCCGTTTAAGTACTACCCACTTAATGTAGATTAAGGGCTTCTTTTTAATATACATATGGCTTCGCTATCACACGAAATAGGTACGATTATATTCGATACTTTGAAGGTCATTTCGATGTCTGTTTTGTGTTTAGATTACTAAAACATATTTGTTTGTATTGACGTGTGGTGTGGTTGTAACAAGTGGCATTCAAAATCAAAATATTTTATTTCACATAAACCTGCATGGGCACTTATGAAACGTCAGAAGCTAGGTGCACGGTTTCAAATTGTTGTTTCCTATGGAGAAGAAGAAAGCAAGAAACTCCATGGTTACTCTTTTTTATAATAAATGGCTTTGACATTGTCTCCAAATTACAGAGATAAAATGTATGGGAGGACAGTGCAGGCCTGTCAATAAGTACCAGGTACTTAGACGAATACAGAATAGAAAATCGTCTACAAATCTACAGTTTGTAAGGCCTACAACGTTCTCTCATTCACAATATGAAAAATAATCTACATAAATAAAATGAACCTATCTAAACATAGTGACATGGTTTCCATGACAATCACTAAAAATAGTCGATATTAAAATTGATGTATAATGTCGAATTATGACGAGAATATGTCAGCATTTAAAAAATAAAAAGAATAATAAAGAACATTGTATTTGAGAGCAGTTAATAGACTTTCACATAGTTATGCTGTTAATGAGGTACCAGGGAAGCCACATGTGCAGAAGGAATTAATGCCAAACTTCCCTGTCTTCAACGTAGTCTTTTATCTTATAATATGCTTTTTTGATATGGACACGTTTGATGTGCATTTTAAACTTTCCATCGCTAAGTTCTGTAACTGACTTTGGCAACTTGTTATAGTAGCGGATACTGTTTATTAGTAATGACTTGCTAGTTTTAGTCAATCTAAATTTTGGAATCACAATTTCATCTTTACTACGTGTATTCAGATTATGGAAATCGCATCGTTTTTTGAAAAGGCCCAAGTTTTTGCGTACAGTCACGAGCAATAATATGTAAACACATCGCCAAGTTCAAAAGCGATTTTCTTTTAAATAGCGATTGCAGCCTTGACATAACTTAGATATTTCACTACAGTGTGGGTTCCAAAATATTATTTTCATAATAAAATAAGATTACAATTAGTAAAAGTGGAGAAAATCACTTTTAAAAGTTGGTAAGCGTATACATATTATTGCTCGTGACTGTACATACAAGATATTTTCAAGGATATAAAGAGAAGGCAGAGTTAATATATGAATTTCGCTAAATTTGTTTCTAAGAGACTCGCGAGGCCCCAATTTATAGATTGCGCGGATTGCCCTCTTTTGTAAGATGAAAATTGAATCTACGTCAGCTGCCGATCCCCACACCAGAACGCCATAAGACATAATACTGTGAAGATAAGCAAAGTAAACTAACCTAGCTGTGGCTACATCAGTCAACTGCCTTATTTTTACTGCGTAAGCAGCTGAGCTTAATCTACTTGAAAAAGCTCTAATGTGAGCACCCCATTGCAATTTTGAACCTAAAGTAATTTCCAAAAATACAGTTTTCGAAATAGCATCTAGTTTCTTGCCATCAAGTTTTAAATACGAGAACTTAAGACATTTAGTTTTGTTCACATGAGTAAAAGATTATTAGCAGCAAACCATTTCGAAAGAACAGCTAGACTGTCGTTGACATGTAAGACATCGTATCTTTTCTATCTATTCTAAAAATAAGAGAAGTGTCAACAGCAAATAAAATTATATCCGAGAAGTTAGCCATCAGGTAAGGAAGGTCATTAATATAAACTAGAAATAAAAAAGGGCCAAGAATTGAACCTTGAGGCACGCCCATCTTAACTAGGGACCCCGAGGACGTCGCCCCATTAACGTTTACTTTTTGCTGCCTGTTTGATAAATAGGAAAGTACAAGATCAGCAGCTTGTCCACGAATTCCGTAGTGGTGTAATTTACAGATCAGTGTATTGTGGTCAACGCAGTCAAACGCTTTTGACAGGTCACAGAAAATGCCAATCGCGTCCTGGGAATTCTCCCAGAATTCCAAAATGTGACTGATGAGTTTTACTCCTGCGTCAGTCGTCGACCTACCTTTCGTGAAACCAAACTGTCGACTATGTAAAATCCCATTCGAGTTAAAGTGTGACAACATCTGGTCCAGCATGATTTTTTCATAAATTTTGTTCAATGCTGGAAGCACAGATATAGGTCTATAATTAGAGGGATCACTCTTACTACCCGATTTGAAAATTGGTACTACTTTACTATGTTTCATTAAGTCGGGAAACGTACCGCTGTCTAAACATTGATTAAATATGCCTGTTAGGACAGGGGCAATTGTGTCAATGATATTTTCGAGACGGTGTTTTTTATGTTAAGACTTAAATGCTGTTTTAATTGTGCCAATAGAAATGGGTTTGAATTCAAAACTTGGAATGTCCTTACTGAAGTTTTCTTTAAGAAGAGATTCATCTAATACAAATGATGAGGGGAGAGATTTCGTAACTTCTATTGGGATGTTGGTAAATAAATTTTCTAGTCTCAGCAACTTGTAACTTTCTGAAATGGTTTCATTACAAATTTTTAGAGCTAACTCATTCTGCTCTCACTGTTTTGTGTTTCCAGTTTCTTTGTTAATTACCTGCCACACAGCTTTTATTATATTTTTAGAGATACTAATTTTGTTTCTTATTAATTTAGATTTAAGCGTGAGCGTAGACTCTTTTGAATATCTTAGAATAGTTTCTTACGTAATTATGAAGGGCCTGATCAGAAGTCAATGATTTTTCGTGATACAAATTATATAAGATATCTCTGCTTTTTCTAATGCCAGCAGTGGCCCATTCGCTAAATTTTGGTTTAGCTTTTTTTTACAGGACATACTTTATTGAATTCTTTGCATTCTGTAGAAAAAAAATGTGCCATAGTTTATATTTGGGTCTTGTGAATCGAAACTCGCTGTTGAGAGATTGCTAAGAACATTGAAATTAAAAGATATCAATTTTTTTTTCTTACAAATGTGTTACAAGAGGGTATTTTCCAATTTTTCAAAAACGATTCTAATTTGAAGTTTGGAACGAGATATTTAACAGAAAAATAAAAATAAATTTATTTCTATCCATTTTCTCAATTATAAACGATTTATACCAAATTTATTTTTCGTTGTTCTGAATTTACCGCCAAAACGTTTCTTACGATGACTTTTTATCACGTGACGTCAACTTTGTGTAAACTAAAGTAGTTAGTAAGTAAATAAGTGAATGTCGAGTTTATAATTAACAAGATTTTTAATGGATACAAAGTGATATTACTGGTGTGCGGTGCCTCTGTGCACAAATACTTCTAAAACGGCGCCAAACTAAGTATTTGTACCGGTGCCGTATAAACAAAGTTGACGTCACATGTCACGTGATAAAAAGGAGCGTTTTGGCGGTAAATTCAAAACAACGAAAAATAATTTAGATTTTTTTCGTTTTTAATTGAGAAAATGTGTATTAATACATTTATTTTTATTTTTCTGTTAAATTTATCGTCCCAATCTTCAAATTAAAATAGTTTTTTTTTTTAAGAAATCGGAAAATACCCTATTGTTATTGTATAAACGTGTATACAATCAAAATTATAATCTCTTTTTGGGGGTGGTCATCATTCTCCTACCCCAATTTATTCGGGGTCGGCTCAACATGAATTTTTCTTCCACACTTCTCATCTCATATCAGTAATCTCGGTAGTCACACCCAATCGGCGGATCGCTAGTAATGATTATAATACTGAATTCGCCCATTCACCTTGAGCAAGCGTGGTGATCAATACTCATGCCATTTCTATACGAGAAGAGGCACGAAAGTTACAGGCTGGTCAAATTGTCGTTGATCACTGTTCGTATTTTTGTAAAACATAGGCTTGAGCCTATGTTTTACCAAAAATCTAAAATCCACTCACAAAGTCCTTATCCTCGGCCGCCAACGCCGGCCTCGCCAGCAGCGCAGCCCGCTCGGAGTGCGGCAGGTCGGCCAGCAGGCGCGGCGGCGGCGCGCCCCCCGCGCCCAGCCCCGCCACGCGCGCGCTGTACACGCGCACGCGCTCCGAGTACGCGCCCGCCTCCAGTGCGTACGGACCGAGGGCGCCTACGTCGATCACATTGCTGAAAGGATGGATAAAAAAGGGCTTTATTAAAGAGAAATAATGGTGAAAATAGTATTGCTAAAAACTAAGACATTTTTACGCTGCACATCATCCTATGTTTGAGTTAGCTTCCAGTCAAACCAGACGCAGCCGAATGCAGTTTACAGCTTCTCTTTTATGCTGATGGTGTGTTTAAAAATCAGCCTGCGATTCTACCTTCCAAAGCTGGTGAATTATAATAAAATTGTCTCATCAGAGGACACTGCTAAGACCTAGAGGTATGAGGAACAGGGTGTCAAGTTCACTTAACCTCCATAAATAGAGAGGACCCTCCGACCAGGCGGGTCTTTTGACTCGGTAACTCTGATAGCGCGATGCAAGATTTTGCGTGACCTCAGTGTGATGTGTGGTTCGTATGTGGCGGTGTAGTTGCCGCTACAGATCTTCAGTTATCCAATTGAACTGTTGGTATATGGACAAAGGACTCTGTAAAGAACCACCAGGGTCAAATTATGGGATGAGGATAGACATTGCTGTCACTTCCTGTTAACTTGACTTTGTCGCCAATTTTGGTCATCACTTTCTTTCGAATAAGGCTACCAGAATAAACATTGCCTAGAAGATACTCACGTGGCAGTTTCGTGCAGTATCCTGTTGAGCGCGCTCTGCTCGTCAGGCTTGCGGGGCGGGGTGGACGCCGAGGCCGCAGGCGCCGGCGTCTCCTGCTGCTGCTCCGTGACTTCGAGGAGGTGTGTCCGCTCGTTCACTGTGTTCTCCTGGAAGGACAGATTTGAAAAAAAGTTAGTTCAAAAACTAAACCCGACTACTGATAACCAACTACTGAAAAATCACACAAAAAAGTATGATACAAGCCACTATCTTCTTTGCCCTAAAGCTTACGATCGCTTAACCGCTCAAATACTTTGCGTGGCGCACTTTTAGAAGTATTTGGACGCACACAGAGGCACGGCACACAAGTAATACCAATTTCTATCCATAAAAATCTTGTCAATTTTAAACTCGACATATTCACTTGCTTACAACTACTAGTTTACACAAAGCTGACGTCACGTGTGGTCACGTGATAAAAGTCATCGTAAGGAGCATTTTGGCGGTAAATTCTAAAAAAAGAAAATAAATTTGTTTTTAATTGAGAAAATGGATTTAAATCAATTAATTTTTATTTTTCTGTTACTGGTCTCAATCTTCAAATTAAAATAGTTTTTGAAAAGTTACAAAATTATCAAGAACTAAACGCTCTTGTCCCAGTTTCATGTTCATTTGGTCTAAACCCACCGTAATAATATGTTTATTTCTTTGATTCTAAAAGAGATACTTTTATATGCAAATTATTCGCGCATTCTAAAGTGAATGAATGCATAATAAGATTACGTGTTGTTTTTATTATTCAATCATAAGGTTTATCAGGTTAATGTTGCAATAAATTGATAATTTAATTGCAAGTTTATTAATAAACGTTTCATAAATTAATATTAAGTCATTGAATATATGGTGGTATATTTCTAAGTTGAATGAATAAATAAGTTTTTAAGTGGTAGGCACTGTTAAAAAACGTGAACTAAAAAACAGGTAGCAAATTGTTTTTATCAATGTTTTGTTATACCAACTGCAGTTGTAGTATTTTCTCTGATAAGCATGGTCCTATAGACTAGGTATTTATGTAAATGGTGCTTATTAATAAAGTTTTCATCCACCTGCAAATCCGAAAAGTTTTGGGCAAACAAAATTTGATCACCTTCGTGCCAGCAACACGAAGAGAAAGAATCAAAGACGAAGAAACAAAGTCTACATTCCGAGTTACTCGCTACCACCGCTCACAGAAATAATTTGCGTTCAATCTTAAGCGTTCCGATTTGGATATCACGATTTATGACGGATGACAGCTGTCATTATTGTCAATAATTCGGAACGCGGGTGAACGCGCTCACGCTAATTCGGAACGGGGTGTAAGCACGCTCAAATCGATTGCAGGGTCAATCGGAATGCAGCTCAAATATGCAGGTGGATACAAAAAATCATTTGTTTGTGTGGATGGATACTTTAGTACAACAGGCATTTTTAAAAGGCTGAGTGATTACATTGGTGACAAATAATATTAGGGTATGATGGAAAACATGGCTAAGTTTTACCTTATCTGACGTCGAGTAGTGAGTTTATATTTTTTTCACAGATAGGTTGTACTATTAGAAGGCTGCACACAAAATTTTAAGTTGCGAAAACCAACAGTTATCGAGATTTTTTTTATTGAAAATTGAAATATTTTGTAGTATTTGACAGAAAGTATATCGATTATCGCCGTTCCGTGTTACGTTCTGAAAAAACTTGCGACTATTTGTATTTTGTTTTAAATATGATAATAACCAAAATTAACTACTATTAATACTGTTTTTCAAACTAAATTAACAATATTTAAAGCAGTTTACAATTTTTTACTTTAATTTGGTTAAAATTAACGCAATGATGTTTTTACACATCAATCACTATAAAGAACGAAACGTAGCGACTCCATTTTGATTAAGTTGGCGCCGGCAGTCAAGTATTTTTTTATAGCAATCTGAAATCCCTTCCGAGGCAGATTAGGTTAGAAGGCTAAGGCGAGAGTGAAGCGAAGTGAAGGTTCATCAGGTAGGTAATAGGTTAGGTTTTTTTTTTTTTTTTTGGGTGGGAAATCATCAAATAACTTCTCCCGCTCTGGGTGGAGCAGGAGGGCGTGTCAGACTTTTACTAAAACCCACCCGTGTTCCTTCAGTAGCCCTTAAGCCAGGGGCTGTGGTGTCTCTTTCGAACAAACCCGCACCCCTGGCAGGCATCGACCCTTGCGGGTCCCATCACTATTTGTGCTGACATCTCTTTGAGGCGCGCGTGGAACACAACGCGCCGTCGACTTGGGCTTGGTCCTTACCGGACAGCGAGCTACCCATTACTCGCCGTCCGCAAGCCCATGCCTACGGTGGCCGGAAATCGGCCTGGGATTCCCGACGCCCAGGGCGTCTCCGTATCCTGCGGCGGCTGGGGTCGCGAGGGCGCATATGCTGCCTCTCCCTCACGTGCGCCGCCTCCCTCTTCGCGAGCATCACTGCTTCGCTGAAGGAGGTGACGGCTCCCCATGCCCTCTCGCTCCGTACCATGGCCTGGGCCAGGGCCGGACGCGAGAGATCGCCGCCGCCGATCGCCTCCACGAGGACACGGCGGTGCTCCGCCCAAGCAGGGCAGACCGCCACCGTGTGCTCCACCGTGTCCTCAGGGCGATCTTCGCAGTGGAAACACCCGGGCGTTTCCTCCCGCCCTATCCGAAACAGGAACCTCCCGAAACAACCGTGTCCGGTGAGGACCTGCGTCAGGCGGAAGGTGAGGACGCCATGCCGCCTCTCAAACCACTCCTCAAAGAGGGGACTTACCGCCGCAATCGTGGCGTGCCCAGCACTGGGTTGCGACAATCGCTCTCTCCATGTCACCATGAGATCCCGCCGGAGCTCTGTCCGCTGTGCCGCGATTTCCCGCGGCAGCGGACTTACGCCCCGGCGTTTGGCCTCCTCGCGCCACTCCCATATTTGCGCGAGGACCTTTGCCTCCAGATCCCATGGCGGTAATCCGGCAAGGAGGCCCGCCGCCTCGCCGGAGATCGTGCGATATCCTCGGATCATTCTGATCGCCATGACCCTATGGGACGCCCTCAACTTGCGAGCTGGTTGGCGCCTCAATGTAGGCGCCCACACCGGCGCCCCGTATAGGGCCATGGACCGCACGATCCCCGCGTAGAGCCTCCGGCAGGAGGCGTTTGGCCCCCCTAGATTGGGCAAGAGCCGCTTCAACGCAGCCCCGGCCCGCTCCAGTCTGGGAGCCAAACGGCGGAAATGCTCCGCGAAGTTCCACCGGCTGTCGAGGACGAGTCCCAGGTACTTCATCGTCGACTCGACGCCGATGTGAACCCCTCCCACCGTTATCTGGGAACCCGTCGGTGGCGCATTCCGAGGACCATGAAACCACATGGCCTCGGACTTGTGCAATGCCACCTCGAGTCCCAGTTGCCGGATCCTATCGACGATTGTCGCAACCCCTTGTGTAGCTAAGTCGGCCGCCGCCTAGTACGACCTCCCTTGCGCCAGGACCAGCGTGTCGTCAGCGTAGCAGATTACACTGACGCCGCCTGATATCGTCGTAACTAATAACAGTGATAACTATTCTTACATTTTTGTATATGAATAGTGTTATTGAGTTTTTCTATCTGGTATTTCGCACTTTTCACCGTAGCAGCCCGGACTCGGCGGACTCTGGATTTGTGCCCATATGATGGCAATAGGCTCGACCTTACTTAGGACTGTTTTCATTACTTCTAAATATAAATTGAAAAATATGTGATGTCACACGAGGGGGAGGGGGTTTCACAATTGTGACAAGGACGGGGGGGGGGGGCGTCAAAAAACCGGGGTGGTGGTGGTGGTAGGAGTGGCCCCTTTTGTCTATTCTTCCGTCGACAAAACCCGTTTTGGGCGTCGGTCGTCGGGCTACGCGTGCTGGTGAGGCAATGTATAGAATATACTTAGTCGGGTTTCAGACTACCCGCGACCATGTCAAAGCCTACTTCTGAGTAAACATCCCAATACAATATAATAGTGTAGTACAGTAGAAGACATAGAATCCACTCGCAGACGCCACACTCAATTACAGCAGGGTCGATATGAGTGACAAGAGACGAGTGTGGCAAATCCGACTCGGACCGATTAGGTTAGAAGGCTAAGGCGAGAGTGAAGCGAAGTGAAGGTTCATCAGGTGGGTAATAGGTTAGGTTAGGTTAGAACTGTGACCAACGCGCGCGCGAGCCGAGCGAGCGAAGCAAGCGGGGCCGCAGCAGAGAGACTTTAAAAATACCCAGTGGATTTAATAAAATAATAATTTTAATTTTAATTCAAAGTTCTATAACAAAACTACAACACTCAGCTGTTGCAATCATTAATTAATGTTTTTTTTTTATCTTGCAATAATAAGTCTGTATTGAGTTCATATCAACACAAAATCGGCAACACAAGTTGTCACAGATGTGTAACTCTAAACCAAGCGTATGTTGCAACCTTGCAACTGCAGTATCTATCATATTACTTTCAATATGATCTGCATTTAACTGCTTTTCGTCAGTTTATTCACATTTGTAAGATGTTTTTGTGACTCATTGACGTTATGAATTTATTTTGCATGCATTTTTTATTGCCTACGTGGTATGTCGATAAAAAGTATAGCCTCCTTCGCTAGGGTTATCTCCATACCAAATTTTATTGTGATGACATTTAAAAACTTTGCCTAATTGTATTCCCTTTGTTAACGGTTGTATTGTAAGTGTGTTACATTTAAACAATTTGCACAATTGCAATTGCACAATTAAATCTATTCAATTTCCCTAGAGTTCAAAAATATAATAAAAACCGGCCAAGTGCGAGTCGGTCTCGCGCACGTAGGGTTCCGTACCATTATCTATAAAAACGGCAAAATAATCACGTTTATTGTATGGGAGACCCCCTTAAATATTAATTTTATTTTAATTTAATTGTTCATTTTTAAAGTGAATAATATTACAAAATATTTTGTGAGTATTTCTCCCTGTTGCCGTTCTCAATATCGAGCAAAAACGAGCAAAAAAATCAAGTGTGTTGTATGTGAGCCCCCTTAAATATTTATTTTATTCTATTTTTTAGTATTTGTTGTTAAAGCAGCATGAGATATAGCCTGGTGACAGACGGACAGACAGACGGACGGACTGCGGAGTCGGGCCCGTTTTACCCTTCGGGTACGGAACCCTAAAAAGTATGCTTGTATTACAGACAATAAATGATAACCATCAATGTTACGCATTTTGGCGTACATTTTATTCGAATAGCAATTTCCTGTCTATTGAATGATTGAAAAGTTAAAGATACCGATTTGTTTACATATTTTCTACATTGTTTGCTTATTTATTTGCTAATGTGCAACTTACCAGCTAGGTGCCAGAGTTTCCTTGAGGGACTTTTTTAAAGGTATTGGTCACAGTGGCTTCACAATTCATTTTCGCTAACATCTATATATATAAAAGAAAGTCGTGTTAGTTACTTCACTTATAACTCAAGAACGGCTGAACCGATTTAGCTGAAAATTGGCAGGGAGGTAGTTTAGAGCCAGGAGAAGGACATAGGATACTTTTTATCCCGGTATTAGGTAGGGTAGCGTAGGTAGGATAGGTAGGATAGTGTAGTGTAGGGTAGGTAGGGTAGCGTAGGTAGGGTAGGTAGGTAGGTAGGGTAGGATAGTGTAGGGTAGGTAGGGTAGTGTAGGGTAGGGTAGTGTAGGGTAGGTAGGGTAGCGTAGGTAGGTAGGGTAGTGTAGGGTAGGATAGTGTAGGGTAGGGCAGTGTAGGGTAGGGTAGTGTAGGGTAGGTGTTGGAATATAACAAAATATATCCGTCCCACTTAAGTAGTTTGAGTGTTTCTCTCTAATACATATTTACATTGTTCATAACTTTACTAGAGTTAAGACGCTAGTGTTCCGTCTGGACTTAGCGAGAGCGCACACACACCTCTCCTGCTAAATAAATATAATAAATAAACAGTAGAAATTATAACTGTGTCTTTCATTGGTTCTCAAAACCCAACAGGTTATGGGCCCAGTGATTTGACTAAATAACATTTACAAATAACTTTTAGTGATTTTAATAAAATGGATAATCTTAAAATGAAAAGAAATATTAAACCGTTTGACGGGGACAGATATAGTGTGTGGAAACTTAGAATACGTAACCTTTTAAATGAACTTGAAGTGCTTAATATAATTGATAAAGAAACTCCTAAAGAACCGGATAGTGAATGGCAGAAAAGTCAGAGAATTGCTAAGAATACGATAATAGAGTATCTATCTGATTCATTGCTGGGACTTACAAGTGAAGAAAATACTGCGAAGGATATTTTCATGAAGCTGGACTCCATCTACGAAAGAAAAAGCATAGCGACTCAACTAGCTTTGCGGAAAAGGTTGTTGAATTTTAAGTTAGTGGGAGAAAACCCCTTGACAAAACACTTTCAAGAATTCGACGACTTGTTAATCGAATTAACCGCTGCAGGTGCAAAATTAGAAGAAGTAGATAAAGTAACACATCTATTTATGACTCTACCTAACAGCTATGATGGTGTCATTACAGCAATTGAAACATTGGCAGAGGACAACCTGACCTTAACCTTTGTCAAAACTAGACTTCTTGATCACGAAATAAAAGTAATCAGTGAAAGACGTGATACAAGCATGAAAGTTCTCCAAGCAGAAACTACAACATTAACGGCGGACACTACAATAAAACCTAAAACACAAGACCGGCAAAATTATAGAAGTTCAAACACGCGACGGAACTCGAATCGAAGACAGTTTTATAAAACCTCATACAAGCCGAAAAATGATGGACTGAAACATATAAAATGTCATTATTGCGGAAGTAATGGTCATAAACAAAAGAATTGTTACTATAACAAAAGGGCGAAACAACGTTCCGACAACATCAGAACAGTTCAAACTGTAAATATTACGGATACTGAAAATCCTAATATCTCGGGATTTGCTTTTATGGTCGGAGGCTGTGGGAACAAACGTGAAGATCAAAACGAGATAACATTTATCTTGGACTCAGGTGCCTCAGATCATTTAATTAATAGAGAAGATCTGGCACAAAACTTCATAGAACTGAGCAAGCCAATTAACATATCGGTTGCTAAAAATGGAACATTTATAAGAGCAACGAAAAAGGGCAATATTGCAGTAACAAGCCACTTGGGAATAAAGGGAATGCTACAGGATGTACTTTTCTGTTCCGAAATTCCTCATAACTTGCTATCGGTAAAGAAAATGCAACAAGCAGGAATGACCATTGTTTTTGGCAATGACGGTGGTGTACAAATATACAACGCGGGTAAGATGGTAACAAAGGGTAAGTCTTTGAACAATTTAATTGGTATTAATTTCATACTTGAAAAATGCGCTTTAAACGTTAGAAGCTCATCAAAAAGTGTCGTAAACAATAATAATTATGACGCATCAAAGACTTGGTCACATTGGCAAATCTAAGTTTGCGCAAATAAAAGGCAAGCAATTTTATTCTGATAATGAAAAAATAAATCATGTTACACCAAATGATAAATTATGTGAAGCTTGTATAAAAGGGAAACAAGCATGTTTGCCATTTAATAAATCAAAGTCTAAAATTATAAAACGACCTCTATTTAATGTGCATACTGATGTGTGTGGTCCCATCACTCCTCCAACACTTGACGACAAAAACTATTTTGTAATTTTTGTTGACGAATTCACACACTACTGTGCCACATACTTAGTAACTCATAAATCAGACGTTTTTGCTACGTTTCGAGATTATGTTGCAAAGTGTGAAGTTCATTTCAGTTCGAGAATTGTCAATTTGTATTGTGACAATGGTGGTGAATATTTGTCAAATGAAATGAAAGAGTACTGTGTGCAAAAAGGTATTAGTTACCACTTAACAGTGCCGCATACCCCTGCTTTAAATGGTATTGCTGAAAGAATGATAAGAACTATAACAGAACGAAGTCGAGCCATGGTATCTGGTGCTAAATTAGACAAAACGTTCTGGGGTGAAGCTGTGTTGACAGCTACATATTTGATAAATATCAGCCCAACAAAAGCACTGAAAACACCTAACACGCCATTTGAATTGTGGCATAATAAAAAACCACAACTTAAATATTTAAAGGTTTTCGGTTCAACTGTTTATTTTCTTAATAAAACTAGGAAAACCAAATTTGACGAAAAATCCTTAAAAGGGATATTAATTGGTTATGAACCGAATGGTTATAAGGTGTGGGATGTGGTAGACGAAAAGTTTGTGAAAGTCAGAAATGTGATAGTTGATGAGATTAATTTCTTGTTAAACAGACCATTGAAGTCTGACAGAGTTTTGCCTGAAAATTGTATTAATTCTGAAAACTTTGACAGACACAACGTAGAGAAAATGTGCAAACAAACTGACAAAATACCAGTATCATTAGGTCCACCACCTAATAAATCTGTAAGTGAAACAGATATGCATCAAAACAGTTCTTCATTTCAAAATAGGTTGACTTTATCTCGAAATGAACCGACTTCATATGGTCAAAGAAGAAGTGAGAGGATTAAAAACTTGCCCACCGTATCTTATAAAGAAAATGAAGGTGATATTTCTGTGAACTATTTGCTGTATGCTAAATCTTTATTATGCAATATACCTACATCTTATAAAGAAATCGCATCCAGCAGTGATAAAGTTTTATGGGAAAAAGCTATTAATGAGGAAATGAAATCGCTCACAGAAAATGAAACCTGGACACTTGTACCAAGACCCGAAAATAGAAATATCATCGATTGCAAGTGGGTGTTTACAATAAAAAATGATGAGTTTGGAAAACCACTCAGATATAAGGCTCGTTTAGTAGCTCGAGGTTTTAGCCAGGAATATTTGGTTGATTATAATGAAACATTTGCACCAGTTGCGAGAATCTCAAGTTTTAGATTCTTATTAGCTTTTGCAAATCAGTTTAATTTATTAGTCCACCACATGGACGTAAAGACAGCATTTTTAAATGGGAAATTAAATGAAGAGATATTTATGAAAACTCCTGAAGGAATCCCAAATGCAAATGATTTAGTGTGCAAATTAAACAAATCGTTGTATGGATTAAAACAGTCTGCACGATGTTGGTTCCAAATGTTTGAACAAGCTTTAATAGAGAAGGGTTTTCGATACTCATCAGCTGACCGTTGTATTTACATTCTAGATGCGGGTGATATTCTTCAAAACATTTATGTTGTACTTTATGTCGATGATCTTGTGATTTCGACGGCTAATATAAATACCATGAATAGTTTCCAAAAATATTTGATGAAAACGTTTAAAATGGTAGACTTAAAAGATATTCGTTGTTTCTTGGGAATCAGAGTCGAACGATATAATAACAAAATTACTTTAGACCAGAAAATGTACATAGAAACAGTTTTAGAAAAGTTCAACATGAGTGATTGTAAATCTGTCAAAACACCTTTGGAAACTAAAGTAGATTATACTGCATTGAATTCAAATGAAACAACAAAGGCCCCTTGTAGAAACCTTATCGGGTGCTTGATGTATATAATGGTATGCACTCGTCCTGATTTGAGCTTTAGTGTAAACATCTTAAGTAGATTTGCTAACAAAAACAACAGTACACTCTGGTTATATTTAAAAAGGGTTTTACGCTACTTGAAAGGGTCAATGGATCTCAAGTTAACTTACGTGCGGAGTGACAGTACAATTAATATATTAACTGGCTTTGTTGATTCTGATTGGGGAAGTGATGAAATAGAGCGCAAGAGTACAACAGGTTATTTATTTAAATTATTTGAACAATGCACAATATGCTGGAACACAAAGAGGCAACTCACAGTGGCGGCTTCATCTACTGAAGCAGAGTATATGGCTTTATTTGAAGCTGTTAGAGAGGCTCTGTGGTTGAAATCCTTAGTGACCAGTATTAAAATAGAACTACCCAATGCAATTCCTATTTATGAGGATAATAATGGGTGTATAAGCATTGCTAGGAATCCTACGAGTCACAAAAGATCAAAACATATAGACATCAAGTATCACTTTTCAAGAGAACAGGTGGAGAAAAATGTTATTAATATTATTTATGTTTCCACAGGTAATCAGTTAGCTGACATCCTAACGAAGTCATTACCGACAGTGCGTTTTTCAGACATGAAAACTAAACTAGGTATAATGTAAATATGTGAATAAGATCTAAGTACTTGTAATTAATAAGGAATTGAATTATAGATAAGAATGACTTGGTCTGGTTAGGTTTTCCTGGGTTTTCCCTAATCCTAAGCATCGAATGGTGGACCATATAAAAAAAATTGTACTCCCAGATAAGGAAGGTGTGTGATATTATTATTATTGTAAATATTATTTGATCATTTATTTAAAAAATTTGGATTTATTTTGAGGGGGCGTGTTGGAATATAACAAAATATATCCGTCCCACTTAAGTAGTTTGAGTGTTTCTCTCTAATACATATTTACATTGTTCATAACTTTACTAGAGTTAAGACGCTAGTGTTCCGTCTGGACTTAGCGAGAGCGCACACACACCTCTCCTGCTAAATAAATATAATAAATAAACAGTAGAAATTATAACTGTGTCTTTCATTGGTTCTCAAAACCCAACAGTAGGTAGGGTAGAGTAGGTAGGGTAGGTAGTGTATGGATTTTGTATGAATGACTTTTGGATGGACAGGACAACGTCTGTCGGGACAGCTAGTCTTATATATTAGGCAAAATATACACTTGTACACTAAAAACAGTGATATTCAAACCGTTAACACTAGAAATAACGACAAACTATGTGCTCCCTCCCTTTTACCGGCTTCATAAGGTTCAGAAGTCATTTGTTGGGCTTGGTATAACCTTTTCTAACAAGCTTCCTTCTTCTTTGCTAGATTTGCCTTTTGATGCGTTTAAAAATCAGGTAAAATCCATCCTTTGTTTAAAGGCTAACTATTTAAATGACAAAGAATAGTTGGTCGCTGTGATTAACTCAAGATAATGTTTATGTTCTTTCTCCAGAATTAGAGTACCTAGTGACCAGGTTATATGGGTTCGTATAATTATTTATTTAAATTTATTTAATTTTATTGACCAAGTATTTTTTATTTTCCACAATGTCATTAGTTACTGACATGATCTACTCTTAAGAATAATCTAGCATTGCATATGTAAGCTATCACATCCTTTATACCAGGAGGCTTTTATTTTGGTATTATGCTTTATTGTTGCCTACGTATGTATAGAATCAAGTCCATCCGAGTTTGTTGCGCCACTTCTTCTTCCCAGATACTAGGAAGCACTAGGAAGTGGTGAAGGGTTATGTATTTTGAAGTTCAAAAAATGCTGATTCTTGAATAAATGACTTTTGTTTTATTATAAGGTAGCATCACAGCTGACAGTAAGTTTAAGATGATTATTATTCTAAACTTTACGGCAATTACGCAGTAAACAGAAAATAAGAAATACGTAATTATTAATATTTAAAATGTGTGTGTGTGTATATGGTAGGCACTAGATAAACTCAAGACAATGTTTATGTACCACTAGATAAACTATGTCTTTTAATTGAATAATAAATGGAAAGGATTTTACTACTGTGTTTAACATATAAAAGGAAGACTGACGTTTTAAACTTTGAAAATGACTTCTTTAGAGCTTGCTGAGTTGGTGACAAGTCTTACAAGTTATTTAATCATGTAAGCGAAGGATAGTCTAGTAGTATTTTCAGTTGCAAGTTCCACATAGCCTCTATAAACAGGGTTCTTGGGAAAACACCAACAACCTCTTAAGAGGTAGTCGGTGTTTTCCCAATAACCCTGTATAATTATGTTAGTTAAATTAAATAGTTAATGTCGTAAAAGTTTCCAATAAGACAATATGAAGTGGGTGGATACCAGGGAACCATAAAACTGATGAGATTATTCAAGACAAATAGTAAATACTTCTGGGACATTTAGGCAATATACTTCCATTCCATCATTAGAATCGAAACTAGTCTACATACAGCTGTCCATTGAACCATAAGAAAGCATTTTTGAAATACAAAAATTGGTTACAAAAACAAGGTTAATTGTGTATTTAAGTAAACTTCTTTATAATATTATACAACTAAGAGGTTTCACTAGGTATTTCGGTCTTATTGGATTTTTTTAGACCTATTGGTTAAAAGCCTTAATATGTACTATCATAAACAAAGCAAGGTTCGTTGTAGGTATAATGATGATGCATAATCATGGACTACATAGACAAATACAAAAACATTAGGACAAAGACCTCCATGGACTTCCTACAACAATGAGGTAATTGTAAACTCTCGCTATCCAGAAGGTCTATATTATTAATAACTTAACCATGCTGTTTATGTATTTAATTAGATAAAATGTCAGTCAACTAGAAATTATACGATACAGATAACGATTGTATGTCAGTGTCAAAGTTAGGGAACAGGAAATGGAACAAACAGTTCCTTATCCACCCATATTTCGAGCTCCAAACATACTAAAAGCTTTAACAAAACTTCTACGTAACATACACACGCTATTTAACTAATCAACACGTAAAAATAGCGTAAAATTTACCTGTGGATCCGTGTCTTTGTGGCAAATACTATAGCAGCACCCCATGACGGCGGTTTTCAGCGAGTCGAAGCATGAATGCAACGACGTATCTTCGTCGTCGGACTGCATAAATGTTTGTATTTATTGTCTACCGATGCGGATAAAAATAGAAAATTCCGTATTTCGCAGGAGGCGAAACTCGGCAAGCAAAAATGACAGATGCTATGACATAGAAAACATGAAATGTCATTGTCAAAATTTCAAATGACATTTGGTTTCGTTCGGAAAATTAGACCTAACCACGGACCAACACTACGATAACACTACCATAATAAGGGTTTATAAGTTGGCCTTAGACCTAACTGATATTATGCAACAAAAAGTTATGTTAGTGGTCTGAGTTTTACTTACTTTGTCACTCACTATGGCTCTCTATGTAGAATACGTTCTATTGTTTTGCTCTAGACTTTTGTAGCACAATTTCGTCTGTATTTGTGCTGAATGCACCGCCAACCGCCAACTGCCAATGTCCGTATGTCCGTATTGTTGAGAGCATAATAATTGAACGCAGCCTTGTGATTCGCCTTGCTGTCAAACTTGTGGAACTTGTAAGCTTTCAAGTGTCAACTTGTCATTTGTCAAGTGGATGCAAAATAATAAAAATCACAAAAAGTCAAAAACACGTCGACTGAGAAGTTTACGTTAGATACAGTTATTTTTAATTAAAAATGTTAAGATATAGAGGTAAAAAGAAAGTCATTGACAGAGTGAAGGAGCTGGATGCCTTCCCCAAAGTACCGGAAGAGTACGTGGACAGCACACCGGTAGGCGGCACTTTTTCAGTTATCGCATTTTTTATAATTATGTGGCTGATATATAGCGAAGTTACTTATTATCTAGACAGTAATTTAGTGTTCAAATTTATGCCAGATATTGATATGGACGAAAAGCTCCGAATAAACATAGATATGACTGTTGCTATGCCCTGCTCTAATATTGGGGCTGATATTCTGGATTCCACTTCACAAAGCGTGTTCGGTTTTGGCGAGTTACAAGAGGAGGACACATGGTTCGAGCTGACTCAGGAACAACAAGACGCTTTTGATGCTGTAAAATACTTAAACTCTTACCTCAGAGAAGAGTACCATTCCGTTTGGCAATTGTTATGGAAAAAAGGCCATGGGTCGGTACGGGCTACGATTCCGGCGAGAAAAACAAAGCCAAACCGTCGACCGGACGCATGCAGACTACACGGTGTCCTAACACTTAACAAAGTTGCTGGAAATTTCCATGTAACAGCAGGAAAAAGTTTACATTTACCGAGAGGACACATACATTTAAACATGTTGTTTGATGACACACCCCAAAACTTCAGTCACAGAATACACCGCCTCAGCTTCGGTAGCCCAGCAAATGGAATAATATACCCACTGGAAGGTGATCTTAAAATCACGAATGAAGAAAACATGCTGTACCAATATTTTATAGAAGTTGTCCCAACTGACATAGATACCACATTTGAAACAATCAAAACTTTTCAATATGCTGTCAAAGAGCTTGAGAGACCAATCAGTCATACTAAAGGATCTCACGGAGTCCCTGGTGTCTTTGTTAAGTATGACATGGCTGCGTTAAAAGTCAAAGTATACCAAGAAAGGGAAAATGTACTTCAATTTATGTTGAGACTGTTTTCAATCATCGGTGGCATATACATTGTGGTTGGATTTATGAGTACTATAGTTTTAGCTATAAGAACAAACTTTTTTAAGAAAGTTGCACCTATTGCGGTTGCACAGAAACATGCTTATGATGCCAAGATTCGTCCGCAGACGAATCCGTTGTTAGTCACACCAGATTTAAGTGTTCCTGTAGAACTAGTTAGACCATGATAGCAAAATATAACATTAGTCATAAGTATTATTATTTACCTTATTCTGTATTGTACATAAAGATTTTTTATTAGTATTGTATGCCACTGAAATGTAATTTGAATCTTAATTAATATTTATTGTTCTTTCTACTTTTATTGACTTCAATATTTCCCTCCACTATTAAATAAAATTGGAGACAACTGATAAGTTAAGTAGACATGTTTTATACAATTTTTTATTTATATAGATTATTTCTTCTATGTAAAATGGGAATATCTGAGTAAGTATAATTATTATTTAAAATTATGTAACTAAGATCAGAATATTAATTATAAGTAATATTTTTATATTTTACATGTATTGTTTTGTCTTTGTATAAAATCATGTATTCTTTATATTGTTCAGTCTATGTGAATACATTATTTACAATATTGTTGTTGATGTGTTCCTTTTTTTCTTCCTAACTGTAGATTTTATAAGACTGAAGAATGACACTCCTACAAATAATAACTTTGTAAAAGTAGTCCTTGTGACGTCAAATTGACTCAGAAAACTTCCAACTAAGTCAATAAAATTCTTTGTAATAAACAAACTTTGCAAAAACATCTGGGTCGATAATGTTCAATAAAATAATGTTTTAAAGGCAGGTGTTTTACTTCCCCTTAAATTTGGCATGCGGGGCTAGGGGGGTTGGTAAACGGTTCTGAATGGTTATCTCTTTCGCCCTCGTACTATCGGTGTATTTTGCATCGCGGCGCACGCTCCGCTTCTCTCGACTCGTTTTGTTCTCCGTGGCGAGCCGGGCTAGTCGCCATTCGCGCGGCGGCATCGCCCCACGACGAACGTGTTACCACGTTCGATCAACGAAAATCGTCGAAAAGTTTCCCAACTTTTAAACGGGCCCATGATACAACACTTTTTTCTCCAGAATCAGCAGTGCGGTGAAATAAAAGTGGTCAATCTTGACAAGTGTTTGTGAAGTGCGTCTACAGTTTTTTTATACGATCACAATTTACCGTTTCAATTGTACTTTACTGTTTTGTTCGATAAAAAGCGCGTAAGCAAAGTTGCAATATTTGTCGAGAGGACCGTATATGGTATAGTTGAATCTTGGGGGCTGGCGTCGGTGAAAGTAGACCTTTGTTAAGTTCAAAAGGACACTGGCGTGCAACTGGCTCGAAACGACACGTTTCGCCTGCAGTTTGCGAGAAGGTGAGCGGCATGAATTACCTACTTAGTTACTCTTCAAACTACAGTTATATTTACAACGAGAGTTTTTTTTTTAACGTTGCATTCAAAATAGTATTTCTTTCACTTAGGAATTAGTTAGATAAGTGCCGTTATTTGACTTGATATCAGTTGGTTTACTTAGTCTACATGTTGCTAATGAGCGTACGTAGTTATTATTCTTATACATCACATGATGCAGCAGTGATTAAAAATTCTCACATTCTCAATTTGAGCAAACTTCGTAAACAACTCCTACAAGTTTTTTTCTATATTAAAAATAAAGCTAGCGTTGGGACGTCTCTCGTTATGCCTGTTCCTTTTTCCCATGTGGGTGTGAATCCCTGTGGTTGTAATTGCTTCTGTTTTAAAAAATCGATAGTTCATTAAGAATGGCAGCCAGCTGAACGACTTCGATGCCATTCATGCAGCGCAACTGTAGGTCAGTGCCCTATACCCTACCTGTTGACTCGACACTCCCCGTCGAGCCGGTTCTCCTACACCAACGGCTCACTGAAAAAAACGTCAGGTTTCAACTGACATTGAATAATAAATCGATGGTTTCAACTGGTTTCGATAGAAAAACATGTTAAGTAACAGATGACTTGACTCGTGTGAAAAAAACAGAAAAGAGGGAACACCTACAGGGCTGCTTTTAATTTAGGTTACTTACTCACAAACCAGACTCAATTAACTTTTTTACTTGCTCTCTGGACAAAAACCTCTGCGTTAATTTAAGTTATTCTTAAGAACTTATTCTTTTGTAAAATGAAAAGATAGCGAAACGTAAGAAGTGATCTAAATCGGTTCAACAATTTCGAAGGTTTTAATCTTGTGAACAAGGTTAGCAACTTTCTCCTGCCGATAGATAAGCAAACGAAATTGGCACCCTTTATTATCAAAGTCATTACTGGCAAAAGAAATTGGACAAACATCTCGAAGAAACTCGCGCTGTGGAACTTGGGAAAGATGGTCTCGGAACTCGGGTACTGATTTTTGAAAAAAATTGGGCAATTAGTAAACCAGGAAATTATTAGAGATATGATCTTTTTACCGCCAACAGAATACTAGCAACTTGTGATAGTACCTACCTATATTATGTAAATTTCTTTAGTGGTTTAGCAATAACAGTTATTTTTCACACTTGCATGACCAGTGCGTAATTAGTCCGAGGTTCCGAACACAATTACCACCAACTGAGTTTTAATACATTCTGATGGCCAGATGATATCGAGTGATACAATAAGACGGGTAATTGTTTTTTAATAGCATTTGTATTGATCTGAATAATAAGTATTCATAATCATTCATTCGGATTTTGCCATCGAAATTATAATTGGAAATAGCGTTGTTTCTCGTAACAACGTGGACATTCATGAATTTGTCATCGTTATTCAACCATTTATCTACATGTGTTATTTTAACTATGATACTTCCTAATATATTTCAAAATATGCCCCTAAAGAACGTTGACTATATTGAAGAGTGGTTAAAAATTTAGGGAGCACCAAAAAGTTCTTCAACAAATAGTTTTTTGTTCCCAGCCACCTGCGAGACACGCTAAGTGTTCGAGCGACGCTCTTTTTTTATCCCAACACATGAATTAGATGTATTACATTCCTTCCAAGCCGTTTCTAAACAAACGATAATGGTGCTAACGGGGCGCGACAAAATCAACCGGGCATTAAATAGAAATAAGATTACAGAACTAGACTTGCTTATAGGCTGCCATAAACCAAAGGCTAGAAATATACTTTCCAATGACATCGCAAGAACAGCTTTGGACGAAAAAATAACAGAGCACAACGTGCATAATTTATGGCTTTAAGTTGGGATATACCTAATCAAACTTCGGAAGAATACGTTTTGATCTGAAATCGAACATAAATCCTACGCCAGTTGTGCACGTCCAACCTCCGCCCAAAAATACCTAGGTTTGTTAGAATATATTTCAATGTGGCGAACCACTCATTTCAGTGTGAGCGACAATTCAATTTAAACTTTCTATTTGATATTTAGGGAACTCAGTTTTCGTAACGTGTGTCAAATACAAGTATGTACGTTGGATTTGAATCCTACAATTTGGCACGAAACTCTGACTAACTTTTCATATTATTATTCATACTCTATTTTAACCCGCTTTTTCATACCGCTCGCGCTCTGGTTGGTTATTGTATTATAATCAAACTTATTCGCTGGTTTATTTGAGACCAAGCAGATAACAGGTGTCTAATGGTCCATTGTATCTTTCCTGTGCTAATTTATCCACAGATCAAACTCTTTATCATTCCCTTTTTCAGCCCTGAAATAATCAAATCTGTCAAACAGATTGCCACTCCCACTAATCTAAATTGGTCATTTTATAATCATCGAACCAATTCTGTAGTATTAACTAAGTCCATTAAAATTCGACCAGTAAGTTAAGATACTCTTTCCTGAAGCTCATTATATTATTCAGCCTTCGTTTTACACCAAATATTTATCTGTTTCGGCCTTGGCCCATCTCGTAGGTTCATTTGTTTAGTTTACGACTCAGTGTTGTTCTAACAAAAAAGTTAAAACAAAAAGGTTAGAACTCTTTATAACACGTTCTATTTTGGAAAAGAAAAATAATATTGTCTATGCCCTCTAAATAATGGATTCAAGAATAATAGAAGTTACTGAAGTAGAGAGGGTTTATGATTTCGAGAACAGGATGGGCTGGGGTTTTTGTAATATGATAGTGTCTTTGATAGCGTAAGTACATGAGAATACTGTAGCACTTGCTAACTGGTGCGGAGAAAGTCAGTAACCCAGTCAACTCCTTTTAATACTATCGACATGTTGATGCTTTATTTTAATCGTATCATCACGTACGAGGCAACGTAACGTGTTATTTTGTATAGTTTGGACCGCCATTTATGAGAATGTACAAATACCTCTGCAAGACAAATTATCTTTGGAGTATTTTCGCTTACTGAGTGAGCAGAATTTCAACCAAGCATTGCGATGCCACTTGAAAGTTTTATTTTATTGTTACGTGTTGTCATGTATAAGTAACGGGTTGTTTGTCACTTTTGTATGGAAACCGGTTCGGACTTGGATATTTTTACAAGTAACTTACGGATTAACAGCTAAGCACGTGCTAAGCGCCTCAAGTTGATACAAAACTAACGGATTGACTATTGAATAGGTTTGGTAATTATAGTGAGTTTAGCAAACCTTTCACAAATTATATCTACTTCACAATAATTATGGGTTTTCTTGTGGAAGAGTGAACTTTAATTGTGGAGATACTTAAATACTTCAACTATAATATATTCTAGACAATTCTTCATTTCTGGCATGATCATCATTTTTCTGTGCTTTTCCCTATGTAGGTATCTGGGGTCGTCGCATTTATTTTTCATACATACTTCTCTGTTAATAGTCATGTCGGGTCTTTCTAGCCATATTATCTTTCACACAGTCCATCGATCATCACTATCATCAGTCAAACAGACCAATAGTTACTAATTACTTCTAAGTGTCGCAAAGATCAGAAGTTCATAAACACCTTATTTACTTACCTTTGGCTTAGACCTACTACGGAGAAAAAGTAATCTTGGCATCCAGCCGAGATAAGCACTGGATCTTCTTAGAAAGAACGAATATTTCTTTTGTTTACAATTTCATATGTGAGCATGAAACACGTAGGTACAAAAACGATATTAGGTACGATAAAGAATTACGACATTTCTTTAACATTTTATCGTTTTTGCTCTCAAAGTATCACGATTTAGGATCTGTTATTTTTTCAATTCTTCGCTTGATGCTCACTGCTCAATCAGTAGGTTTTTCGTAGCAAATTGAATGCTATGAAAAATATACTATTCGAGCCTTGTATTGCCTTGATATTGTCGACACTTCACTATGTTTTTAGTTCACAAATATGTACTTGACACCAGCATATTCCACCGCCAATAGAGCATCATTCGTGGTCGGTTTCGTTCAGGTCGTTCCACTATCCTCAACATGGTATTCCGCGACACTATATTTTTTTGTCCGGGCTTCGTAAAGTGGCCATTTTGGCCCACAGCTCATTGGGCATACCGCAGCCATAGCCCCTCCTACACACACTCACTCGTCTACATTCGACACTAAAGGAGGTCCCCACTCCACTTTACTTCATTTCACTTAATTTTTATTTTATTAATTGATCCAAAAATAACGAAAAATGTATATAATCAAACCAAATTTGAACTTGTAAATTTTAAATTTATGCGAAGGAAGAGCGCTGCTGTCTGAGATACAGATATTTATTTATCTAGTTCAGACACAGATGGCTTGCCGAACTTCTGTTTAGTACGTATATTTATCCTCATTTATGATGTTATTTTATATATTGTACTGTCTTACTTGAATTTGAAATAAATAAAAAATATTATTATCATTTATTTTCTTTTAAACTTATTTAGTATATTTTTAAATATTTTTACAAAAATCATTAAAAAAAAACATTTATAAATATAAATATAGTGGCCCATCGGCATCAAGAGCAGGGTCCATGATGCCGGTGGTCAGGGCTCCAGAGAAAGGAACCTCCTGACTATGCGTGCCGTGTCTAGGAGTACCTACTGCTTTCTGAATCAAGCCCTTGATCCAGCCGTGCAATGAGAGCCTCCTGAGATGTTGGTCGAGGCTCTTCGCTACTAGGCCATTTACTGTAATCATTATCGGTACAATGATTGCTGAGTCCACGTCCCACATGTCGACAACCTCGTGAGCTAAGTCAAGATACTTGATTTTCTTATCTTGCTCAGCAAAAATATTATTATTATAACCAGCCCAGCCCCACTTCTTCTTTGCGCATTTGAGCTACGTCAGTGATTATTAGTATTTTGGAGCGCAGTGTGGTGTGAATTTATAGCAATAACTTATTGCTTATTTTGCACATTTAGTTTTTTCGCCTACGTACGACGTACCCAGTGCACCAGCTATTTCCATGCACACTACAAGTGTTGGCAATACATTTACGTATTACAACAGATGTTGGTTCGGAACAATGGTCTTGATTCATAAACTGCGGAGCTCGGCACTACGTCACGAATGTGGCATTCCTGACTGTTCAAACAAAGATCCTTTTGCAAACCACTCAGTATTCACTATACCTACCTACTACCTAATTGTGTTGACCTGACTGTGTTTAGCAGACATTTATAGATTTTCTGTTATTGGAAGGTAGTATGGTGTTTTAACTTTAAGAAGAAAATCTCCCATCGGAATATGAGTTGCCTTAGCTTAACTGAAAGTCTTTAAATAGATTCTGGACCCAGGTTCGCCGAAGCAAGGAATCCTGCTCAAGTGGACATTCACAGACGATTCCACCCTGGCGTGTAAATGTAGTGCTGTTCCAAAAATAATGGGGCATCAAGTCTAGCGTATCCTTTTGTATGCTCGTTACAGGAACTGATTAATGCTACTGAAGGTGACAAACTTGTAGCCATATTCTAGGGCGACTTAATTTTGATGGCCATCGACACGCCAAGCAGATGTTAAGCCAATAGTCGTCCGCTAAAACTAGAAAAAAAGAAAGAAAATTGCTTCGAGTTTTCATAAAATCTGTATCGCAGTACTTATCTGTAAACAGTAAATCAAGATGTTATGTAGAGTAATTATGAGTGGTTTACTGTGGTATGTTACCTATAAAGCACAAGCCGTTAAAACGGTTACTGCATTTGAATTACTCAATAAAAAAATGTTTTGTGGAGAGACCGCAAAACATTATTTATGAATATGTTTATGATATTAAAAGTATAGCCTGGCCGATACCGCTGTACCGCGGCGCGACGGGGCAGCAGTGCAGGCCTCTGATTCGTCAGTGCAAGCCGCTCATTCGTCACCACTCACAACGTTCGTCCCCCGCCTCGCCGCGCATACCTAAGGCGCGGTACAGCGGTATCGGTCAGTCTATACCTTAATACCTACCTAAGAATTTTGTAGATACATAGATCACCCTATGTAAGAACTCATTAACGTGTATTACTAACGTATCGTTAAGTACATATACCTGTGTAGTAACTTATTATTTTTCTTTATAAGCCATTATAATTGTCTATTTAACATAAACAGCTTATGGCAAAGGAAAAACACCGTTTCAAAGTTTTCCTTTATGTCTAGTCTCCATTATGAATCAACTTTTATATAATAAACATTCACTACTTATATTGTCTTTTGTTATATGGGACTGCGCCCACGCTGATTATCTGGAAACAAAAGAAAATCATATAAATAGCTGTTTATAAATATCTCTCAAGTTTTCCTATTAATTATGCCAAGATGATTGAATAATATAGATTATACTGTTAGCTGTAAGTGAAGATCCACACAAAATATCCTATTTTTTAAGTCACCATGCAGTTAATTAAGTAGGTGTGTAAAAGCACTACCGAATACAATTTCATTTACGATCCAGTTCATTACAAAAAAGGGGTAATTGTGTCAGACAGTTCATTATCATTCATTGAGTTATTTACGTTGTTTTGCAGACACATTTTTGGAACATATGAAGGAATGAATTAGCAATATCTGTCAAAATGATTTAGATTTGGATTGATGTCGTGTAAAGCAATTAGGGTGCAGATCTTTTGTTACCGAGGCGAGGTCTTAATTAATTAAACAATAACATTCTAGATTTTTGAAATTGACTCATACCAAAAGTGACATTGACTAAAATTCTGCCCTAGGCAATCACCAAGCTTTGCAGCTGACATTTCTATCCACCTTCAGCACACCAAAACGTTCCTTAAATTGCATTCTACGTACATTTTAGAAAGTTAAAGTGAAATGACGTACAAATAAGTGATTATCGATTCAAAACATGTCGTGATGTTGCGTCGCGTTTGTAGTGCGTTATTTGACTTGATACCGATCTTCATAATTATGCTGGTGTTAGGATTGAATCATGCAGAACTATGTAGCTTGTGTTGTAGTAAATCGATTGATTTATTAGTGTTGTTTTGCGTGATTTACATATTGTATACGGATGGTATGTTAGTGTAAGACTGGCCTAGAATGCGATGCGGTTATATGTATAATATCTTCAATTATTGTATTTTATAAAAAAATCCTGAAACTAGTGTTCGCCCATATTAGTTTTCTGCACTCCTCCTCCTCCACCGCGTATTTTTCGTAAAAGAGGTACAAAGTTTTTGCTTCACGTACTATTATATTCGTAAATTAGATTGACGAACAAACCGCGAAGTAAAACGTTACAATATGGCGACAAATTCAAATCCATTCATACTTATACATATAAGTATATACAACGTGGTGAAGATAATATGACTTTAATTGAAAACACTGGCATTGCTGGTTCATAGAAACATTTATAAACTATCAAATAAATCCTAGCATCGAAATTAATCAAAACGATTTTTTCAAACAAACTAAATAGGATAAAACTGTACACAAAATAGAACACCATTTAGATCTATTGGTTCACTGACCTGCGGTAAGAATGGCAACACAGCGCGGTTTCATAAAGCGCACGTGCAGTTCGCGGCGGCAGGCGCGGCGACGACATCGCGTAGCGACCGGCGACGTAATGTTTTGGCGCCATTAATATCATCATTAATGCTCAATTTCATTACATCAAATCACAGATTATTAACGAAATAGTCAGGCACCCGCGAGATATTCACTAATCACAATAACTTTTCGATAACTTAGATAAGTAGTCAGTTTTTTTTTTATTTTTATTTTCTACATGTCCGCCGTGTTCTTGAATACACAATGTACACCGACGTATAATGTTATTTCTTACTCTTGATAATAGGTCACCAGTAGCAGCCATGTCTTTTAATTTATTAAAAGATATCATAATCCTATTTTTTAAATCATCAACGGTTTCAACTTCTGTTGAGTACACATCATTTTTTATGTGGCCCCACAAGAAAAAATCCAGTGGCGTGAGATCTGGTGACCTCGCTGGCCACCGCACTGGTCCATAACGGCCAATCCACTGCTGTCCGAACATTTGAGACAAACGCTCTCTTGCAGACACCACTGAATGAGCTGGTGCTCCGTCTAACTGGTACCAGAGTAATTATAACGAGGCATGGTGATTTATAATAAAAATAAACTTCAAACACAGTATGTTTTAAGCGTCTAACTTCGCAAAGTTCACTTTTCAATTTAACCAAGTACCTATTCTACGTTATGTGTCCTGTCACTATTAAAACAAAGCGTCAAATTTCGCACAATTCACTCACATAAGCGTCTTTAAAAAGATACGAAAACACTCGAGCGGCGGCTTCCGAAGAGCGCGGGCGCATCGGCAATTCCAAAGCGGTACAGAATGCGTCACAGACAGGAAGTACGTCCGGTGATACACTGACCGAGTGACCGTAACCTAGATAGACGATGACTACCCCTTCCGTATACCCGCGCGGCGCCCCGCGTTTGCCTTTGTACAAAAAATACGCCATGGAAAAAAACCCTGGAAGAAAGTGGAAGGGGTGTGTTTGCGCATATGTACATTCGCGCACGAAAGTACTAGGCCTATTATTTTATTTTTAAACTAGCCTTTCGCTTGCTACTTCGGTTATTGGTAGGAAGGAAATGTTGGTCATTCTGTAACTTCCTTTGCAACCTGTCTATGGTATTCTTCTGGTAGGCAATTATCTTTCAGTGACGTGGAAAATGTGGATGATTCTTTTTATAACACCCTTGCCAAAGCTGTCAATGTCTGTTATTGTTTTTTTTTTTATTCTTTTATTTTTCCGGGAGTTCGGAAGACAGTAAAAAGTTCCAAATCTTTTGAACTTTTTACAATTCCTCTCACTGTAGACTCGGAACATTTTTTTGCCAATACGGTCCGTTTCATACATTATTCTTAATTATGAACTAAATTATTATCAGCCTCTTCATAAAATAATACGTCATAATTCATTTTTCTCAATTTTCTATGTAAAACCATTTCGGAATTAAACACTTTTGTGTGCGATGGTATTTTGAGAACGAACCAATAGCGCACCGGCAAAAATGCGGCGGGTTTTTCCAGTACCTAGCGAGCTGGCAACGTGTGGGCTAATACCGTTGCGTCTGGGGGTCGTTTACCTGTCGCGTGCTCTCCTGTTAACTATACATCATGTAGAAAATGCTTAAAATGAAAAATAATGTCCTGTGGCTAAACTACTGGACAATATTTGATTGATTTTTTGTGTGCAGGTTGGGAATATAATGACTTATACGAAGTTTGATTTAAGGTCATATAGTCCTCTCCACGCTGTATAAGAAAAAAGTATAAGTAGGAAAAAAGAATATTCTTTTTTCCTTTCAAACTTCTTTGTCTATCCAAACACGTCGCAAATTCCTTTCTAAGGAATTTAACTTCACTCTCCTAAAATATGACCGTCGCGTTAACGGCAATACGTGCTTTCAAGCTCGATTTCTGTCGATCGCATCTTCGGAAATCGAGTAAATATGGCGAACATTGATACATCGGTTGTTGGAAATCGAGAAAAAATTTGTAGGGACACACGTAACATCTGTTCTTTTTTGTAGCCTTGAACACAACTTGTATGCCAAGACATCTGTAAGCATTTTCAAAATTTCTGAATTTTTGCGTTTTTTGTTTTTCATAAACACAAGCACGAGTAGGTATGGACCTTTCTAGAATATTAGCTTTAGCCGTGGTATGCCTAAATATCAGCCATTCAACAAGTTGGAATGCCCTGGGTGTACAAAAAGTGCTGACTCTCAGCCTAGTTTGAATAAATGACTTTTTTATTTTATTTTTTGTACCGGACGAACCCTTACTGAGCTTTTATTACTCTACAATAATTACAGTAACTTTCTGCGACCTGCCAGCATTTCTCGGCCTCCTGCAAGGCAACACCCAACTACAGCCAGTTCAATACATCAATTTCCTACGAACATGTTCAAGTTTACATTTAGCACATAATATTACTAATATCCGCAGTTAGTTTATGTTACGCCGTCTTCCTGTATAAACGTGTTGATTTCATGGTACTAATTAGCTTAGCGTAGCGTTGATTAATGTTTAATTAGAGACATCAAACTGAATTTGCAGATGTAGTTTTTATCACTTCTTTTGGGTGGCATTGCTCCTAAAGGTTTGTGGAAACATTGTTAAGAATAGACGCAAAAAAATCCGGAGTTCGGCAAGGTTGGGCTGGTGACTCTTGTACAGACGCCAGCAGGTCAACCTATCCCAAACTGTCAAATTTTCCCAATTGAACAAGAACCTTATTCCTTTGAAATAAAGTTGAAAAACTATCAAAGAAATTTGACAGATTGGGGTAGCTTGATGTGCTGGCCTCTGTACAATGACCATTGAATTCCTTTGACCCAGCTCCATAAAACAACTTAAAACAACAACAGCAGTACTTAAAATTACAAGCGTAAAATTCCTCAACTTGAGACCTAACCAAACCTAACATTTACATAAAACTCAGGTCTCAACTCAACCCTCTTTCCGCTTTACACCCTCCATTTCATTCCCCCTGTAGCCCGCAAACAATTTATACATACCCAATTGTTATTAACAGTTTTCAGAAAGTAGTTTTGAAATATAGCCCTTTGTTTATCGATATTACAAAAAAGGTCTGCATAAATCATGGAAAACTTTAGGATAAACTCCGAACTATTCGGAGCATTTTCATATCGCTATTTGGTTGGTAGAAAAAACTTTTTTCTAAGGAATATGTGGGTAGTACGCCTTTATACAAGTAATCAATCCCTGGATGAGAATTTTCAGTTTATTGGTTTTGTAGAAGGCGAAAACTGACTTTAATAAAAGAGAGCCATTATTTTGTCTCTATGTAGGTAAAATATAGGCCAACATTGGCAATCCAAATGCATTAGCTCTGGCATGGGTGATCATTGAGCAACTCAAGATATTTGTTTTAGATTTAGAAGACATTTTAAGGAATCTACTGAAATCATATTGCAAATATGTAGGTACGTAGATACTTACGCTTTCAAAGCCCGCTTATTATCGTCTTACCAACACCATTCGCCGTTTAGTGGTCCTCAGAAAGCGCATTACTAATGAATGAATTGTGATCACCAATTTGTCTCAAAACTTTTCTGGTGATCTCGCCTCCGGCATTGCTATTCTGTAAAAACCCGTATTCATAATGCACATCTCTTCGTACTGTTTATACAGAAAATTACCATTTTAAATGCGTTACTATGTTAATGAATACTTTATTAAACTAGTCTAATGTGTTAGTGGATAAAAAGTCAATTAGCTGGAAAAGTAACGTGTCTAGATTTATCGGTGTCGTTTATCTCATCTTGATTTTTTTTCTGAAACGTCTTCGCTGCGAAAGATTTATTTTATGTGCAACGGTATTTCGGATTTCTTGTGGTTTGTTAAAGCGAAGATAGGTCAGGTTTGCCAATTAATGGCATAGCCTGAGATGATTTGGCCACACGACTTGACCGATGTGAAAATTCTTCCTACTTTTTCTTATGGTTCCTGCAAGGTTTTTAGCCTTTGTCACCTCTTCTTGACACAATAGGTTTCAATAATCATTTTCAACTGGTTTGCCTGAAACAAATTACTTTGCCAAGCTTAAATAAACACTATTTATGACTGTAAAAAGAACTCTTACTACTCCTCAAGAAAAAGTCTAGAGAAACTCAGATACAGTAAAGCACACTAGGTGGAATCGCTTTTTGGTTTAGCATTTTAACAGCATTTAGAAAATACACTAAAAACTAACCATACTAAAATATACTATTATCGACTCTCAACTTGTCTATAGTTTTAAACGGTTTATTTAGTTTGTCCTGTTATTTGTTATTGTTATGTTACTTAAAAAAATATCCTGACTTGTGTATTATTTATTACACCTTCATTTTTGAATTCAATAATCGTATCGGTATCGCCGATATTTTTATAAGAGCATCGGTATCGGTATCGTATCGGCAAAAAGGCGTATCGAGGCATCCCTAGTTTCGACCACGAAGATCTTAGGTCAAAATGTTATTACGACTTGTGATTGTAACCTAATTAAAATGCAATAGCATTAATTTACACTAGTAACGGACGTCCAACAATAGTGTTTTCAAATAACAACACTCGACTAACATCTGCTGTTATGATTGAACCCTATTGTTTTAGTAATATTGACTCATATTTACATAGGCCGAGTGTTATGCAAAGTAATGGCGCCCGCGCAGAGGATGCAATTGTTAGGTTCTTTGTCAATGACGGGAAAGGAGTAGACCCTTGATTTATGTTTTATTGTTATTTCAATGAGTGGAAGTGAACTAGACATTGTCACTATATTAGTAAGAGTTAATGTAATTTGGGCATTTGCTGGTAACATTTATTGTCATTGTTGGAAAACCTGGCATTGACGCGTCATTTTCACCATCTCACATTCGCCCACTGGTATCTTTTCCGGTTTTAGGTCGCGGGTTTGAATCCTGGCAAGCGCTTTACTTTGTATAAATAATTTCATCATCACTGCTCTCAAACTGGTGAATGAAAACAACGAGAGGAAAATGGTATGTCACAGAAACAAAACTTCGAAGGCATGTGACATCGCCCAATCCGCACTTGGCCCGCGTGGTAGTTTACAGCCCGCTCCCTCTGAGGAGGCTTGTGTCCCAGCAGTGGGAACAAGCCTCCTGGGCCGATCATGTAATGCTATACGTTCGCAGGGCTGCTCATCTTCATCATCACATCAAAATTTCTGCGGTTACAGTTTGCGCACTGGTTAATAACTTATCCTGTATATATGTATAAGTGTATAATGTGATAAGACTATTTGGTAAGTAAACGATTTTTTATTATTATCTTACCCTAGTGTTAAAACAAACCACTTTCATACTCAAAACTTTCCATGGTAGGTAGAGCTAGAAAAAATTGAACACTGGTCCAGTTGTAATGCAAGCAAATAAAACAGTTTTTTTAGAATTGGTTTCCGTGGGAAATGGAAAAACGATTGTTTTAGTAGGTACGACTGCGAGCTCCAGATTCTGACAATGGGCTATTTAGGTCGATTGGTCGTCGAAACACAAGTAATATCTAAGAGTGTACTATTTCGAACACACAGGCTCAATACCAATAACTCTAATGATAGGTGGTTGGAAACCGAAGGAACACTTTCGTCAAAGAAAAGTTGGGTTGGCCATCAGTAAAATTAGTGACTTCCATATAGTTTGACGAATAAAAAGTGCAAATTCAACGGCATTAGTAGGCACTAATGCCGATGAATTTGCACTTTTAATTTTTTTGTGCCTACCTATGTGCAAAAAAATTAAAAGTGAAAGTGAGTGTGATGTACTTCTGAGCAACAGCCTCGATTATTTTTCCACCATCAGTCCCTGTTTTGTCCCAATCTTCAACGCACTGCTGAGCGCGAGTTGAAAGTCAAACAGTGTCTTTTGTCGACGCGCTGGGATGCATTTGCTGAAAATCCAGAGTACGATAAAATCCCTCCACGATATTTTGATGGCCATGCGAATGTGATCTAATCCAGTAGTGCTATTCACAACTTCTCTTGGAACCTCACTGAAATGAGCGCACAGGCACACAATTCGAAACTGAACTCATTTGTTTTTAAAGTATATCACCTCGGGTTCACAACGACACACCGTTCTAATTTCGAAGTGATCTTTAGAGAATGCTTAACGCTACATGTCCTCATAAAAAAAAACCGGCCTAGAAAAAACGCCGAAAAACGAGAACCAACCCCTTTAATTTTGACCTTAATTATATTTTTATTATTTGTTGTTATAGCGACAATAGAAATGCACATTGCACACTCTGTGAAAATTTGAACTGTCAACGGTTTACGGTTCATGAGATACAGCCCGGTGATAGTCTAGTCAGAGTCTTAGTAATAGGGTTCCGTTGTCACCCTTTGGATACGGAACCCTAGAACTTGTTCATTATCTTCTTTCGCCATCTTGCCATTAGTGGTTCTGTCAGCGCTTCGAGACTCAGTCTTTGAAAAAAATGGTGGTTGGAACCCACTTACAAGATGGCGGTAGGTGTAATATTCACATTCTCAATGTTGTAATAAAGTACGTATTGTTGTTGAAAACTTGTAATAGGTATACCTATTATGAAGTGACCCAGTTACCATGTTAATTAGATTTAATTAACTTTTCAACATGAAGGTCGCAATGTCTGGCATTTTGAAGAGTTACACAGATTTTTATATTATATTTTGTGAGGTTGTATCATGGAAAATTTAAAATTATGATTTTCATTAACTCTTGTAAAGTCGGTCAAGTTTATAAATAAAATACATAAGATATATATATTAAACCTAATGAATGAACTTTGAACAAAAGAAAATCTGTTTTGTAAGGCCATTTGAGACTGCGAGTCAGAAAATCCCATTCAATTAGTTGAACAAAAATACCAATAGAAAATACCTACCTAACTGGCAGATATTTAAAAAGACACACCTTTCAAATACTCTTTGTTTTTCACGAAAAACCTTAGCAAATTGCGACCCTTCTCAGAATCAATCCAGTTCCAAACATGGCCGTACATAGACTAGGCTCACAATTTATTTGCGGTCCTTCCAAAAAGCTTTTCGTGTATTCAGCTCAGTATTCACATTTACTTATCGATAAATAGAGCCTTCTCCTACGCCATTTTTGTTGATATGTGCACTACTTTAGTTGAAAAAGGTAGGTAAATAAGTGTTCAGTAGTGTTTGTTAAGTCCAATTTGGATATAGAGATAGTCGTCAAACGGAAAACGGTCTTAATGTTATAAGTACAAATATAATAACCAAGCTTTCGCCCGCGGGTCCGCCCGCGTGGATGTCAGTTACTTATCGCGTAAAAAAGTAGCCTATGTCCTTCTCCATATCCTAGGCTAAATCTCTGCTAAATTTCATGACGATCGGTTCAGGAGTTTAGACGTGAAAGCGTAACAGACAGACAGAGTTACTTTCGCAATTATAATATTAGTAGAAGATAACATCTAGAGGTGTAACTATGGTACATCGACATTTCGTTTGCGCCAGTTTTGATTCAGACCCTTCATGAAATAGGAGCGAGCCTATTGCCAAAATATGATAAGTAGGTAATTAAGGAATTTTTCATTTGGATGCACGAATGAAAGGCACTGACAATTCATCAACGACTTTCGGTTTTGATATCTTGCTTTTGAAATACTTGACGCCCTGCAAAATTTGGCTCGTACCTTTTTTTTTTGTTTATGGCATTTCGTAGTTGACCTTGGGCTGCCTTAAGAGAACTTAAAGCTTCCAGCCAGGGACACTCTTATCGGCATATGATCGTCGATTGATGATGAGGATCATATGCTGAATTCATGGTTGCAGTTTGCGCACTGGTTAAAATGTTATCCTGTGTAGTGCTTTTTGAATATCAAGGATTGAAATCTACTGCTAAACGCCAAATTTTTGCAGGGCGTGTTGCTCTGGTTTTTTTCCCTGTATACCTGCTTACTTGCAGTAGAATCCAACTCCGCAAAACTACCTACAGCCTTTATTTCCTCAGCATTCATAGACCAGACACCATTTTGTAAAGCAAGCACCGCGCACTAATAGCCAACAGCGCCATTACTTTAAACTAACATGAATGACTTGTGTGGGTAGTAAGATAACCACTGCACGCCATTGTTCAATCGATAGTTTAACCAAATTGTCGAAGCAATCGGTCGGTATTTTGTTAAAGGTAGTTGTACATTAATTATGGTGTACAAGCGTCGCCCGAGTAGAGGGCAACACGAAAACGCACCCACGAAAACGTACTACTGGGATAAAAAGTATTATCTGTGATGATCCAGTCTATAAACTATCTGTGGGCCAAATTTCATCTTAATCAGAATCATCCGTTTACGCGTGATTGAGTAACAAACATACAAATTCCAAACATGTGAACATCCATACGAGCTTTCACATTTGTAATATTAGGATAAGTGCGATTCAGTTGCGTTCTGGTTTGTCTTTGTAAATCTGTCAATGAATTTATTAGAGTAGGTTAGGAAAGATGATATAGCCGTCTGTAATTTGAAGGACTACCCTGTCCAGATTCATTGTTGTCCATGTTCCGTGTGGTGTCGGACGTAAAAGAATAGCACCATCCCATTTATTCCCGTGGGTGTCGTAGAAGGCGACTAAGACTAAGGAGCTTACCGGAGAATGGGCAGCAGCGTTCTCTATACATTTTACCACCATACTGCGATCGCCAACCCGCCTGCCAAGCGTGGCGATTATGGCAATCCCTTCCCCGTTAGGAGGCCTATGTCCAGCAGTGAACGGATTCAGCTGAAATGTCCAGATGTATTTTAATGTGTCCACTGAGAAGCCCGAACACCATGAAATTGTAGACACGACTACATATTATGCGACACATTTCCAGTTTTCGCTGACCTCGCACTGTTTAGGCTTTTCGTATAATATAAGTCAGCTTATACTGGAAATGCATAAACTTGAAATTTCGTCGTGCGTACACGTTGGTAGGTTTGAATCAACGGCAAAAATCTTATGAAGAAAACATCAGAGGCTGTAGATCCCACCACAAAAGACCACATAGAGCTCACATAGCTCGCTTTTGTGGTGGCCTAATCTTTGTGCAGGCGCAGATGTGTAACCATCCTAACCCGAAGCCGTGTCCGATTGTTTCATCAATTAGTTTGAACTACACTTCGTAACGACTACCGTTTACGGTAGTAATGGCCCACTGATAATCTTTTCTTTAACAGTGTTTTGTTGTCTTATTTGGTGGACATGTTTTTTCTTGGGGAATTGAATATGTTCCACAATGAGTGTATTACCTTCTGCATTTAGCAACATACCTACATGTGTTAAGTACATTTCCGCCAAATAGAACTTGTTTTTAAATTTGGAACTATTTTTGTGAACCATAATGTCAACGGTGAAGTAAAAAATGAACTAATGTCACTTTATTATTTTCCACAACTTGTATATTAAAAGATTTTATCTCTGCGGCATTTTGCTTTGTAAAACTGAGTCTGTGATAGTCTTAACACATCACTTACAGACGTCCTATACATATATCCAAAGGCATGAGGTACACAAAGAACTTACACGCAACTTAGGCTCTAGTTTTGCGCTCACGTCGTCAAATTATAAATTAGTGATACGGCTGTCTATTGCTCCGCCTCAAAAGCAAAATATATTGAATACTACCTTTTCCCAGCAGCTTCGCCCGCGTAGAGGTCGAAAATTTTCCCACGGGAACGTACTTCTTTTCGTCGTCACACTCTTGGCAGAGTGGTCGTGGTCGTCACATCAGGGGTGGTGGCAAGCTTCACAATCCGTCGCCATTCCTCCCGTACTTTGGCTTTGCTTGAGCATTCGTGGAGTGGACCATTGAGTGCAGTTTTGACTTGGTCGGTCCAAGGCATTGGAGACCTGCCACGTGCTCTTGTACCTTCAACCTTTCCCTGTACTATAAGTCGCACCACAGATGTGTCTTCTTGACGTGCGATATGTCCAAAGAAAGTTAGAATACGACATTGGACGATGGAAGAAAGACGCTGTTCGATACGAAGCTCTGTGAGGATTGAGACGTTAGTTCGGAACTGTGTCCAGGTTATGCCAAGCATTCTTCTCCAGTACCACATTTCTAGGGAGTCTATATTCTTTTTCTCGCTTACCCTTAAAGTCCATGTCTCAGCACCGTAAAGAAATATGGGAAACACTAATGCCCTGACAAGTCGCATTTTAGTGGCCTTTGTGATATTTCTGCTTCTCCAACATCGTCGGAACATACTACCGGGATGAAAGTATCCTATATGCTAATCCAGGTTATAAATTATCATGCCATATTTCATTTAAATCCGTTCAGTCGTTTTTGCGTGATTGAGCAACAAACATCTAAACATCCAAACATACATACTTTCACATTTGTAATATTAGTAGGATAGCCTTAGATTATTCTTAATCTGCCACATATCGTTTCAATATTCAGCGTGTGAGTCAGAGTGTCCTCAGACATGCACATATTCATACGGAGCACTTGAATATTTTGTGTGCACTATGCTAATGTGGGCACAGTTGAGTTTACTATGTTATTCTTAAGATTATGTGAGGACAAATGACGACGACTGTGTTCTTGAAAAACAGTATCACGTTTGAATTTGTAAATGATAAAGAATTCCAGTCTTACTTTCTTGTCTGTTTGATGTCTTTCTTACCGCGAATAAGCGATTTTTTTGTCCCTCTTATGTCATATCTTTCTGTTTTGGAGCCGTTAAGTAGGTAGACATTTTCTAGTTTAAATTTCATCGCCCATCCACTGCTGGTTGCATACACATTTCGAGAACCCAATCCGTCTTATTACAAAACGCGATCTAACTTTAGTCCTTGCCTAAAACTCTCAGTCAGTTTTTGCATTACCAACTTTTCTTTTATTTGGGTAAAGTTCTTAATACATAAATCACAATTTAACATTGGACTAAGTTGTCAGTTTTGTAAAAGGAGCTGTATTTCGACTTCAGTTAGGTTCTTATTTCAAAAACAGGCTCGATGGTGTAAACCATACCAAAAGAAAAACCTTGCTTTGTAATAAGGGGGAATATGTTGAGAAAATTTACAACTTAGTCCGGTGCTAAGTTTGTTAAAATTTACCGAAATCAAAACAAATTTGGAAATACAAAAACTGACTCAAAGCTTTAGGCTAGAACTAAATTTAGATCGCAATTTGTAATAAGACGGTTAGAATCTGTACTCAGACATACCTATTCAAAGGCAATAGTCAAAGGTTAATTAAACAACTTGAATAAACTGGTCTGCCTTGTCATCATCATGCGACAATTTATAAAATTTCGTTGATGTATTTTTGTTGTCTGACATACGAATCCCGCAACCACCAATTTATTTCTGAATATTTTTTGGAAAAGTATGTTTAGGTAATGTCATCCAAAGCTATATTAAACTCAGTTTTATAATCCTATAAAGATTGTCTATTAGCTATCACACCATCCTTTACAGTTCGTTAAACTCAATCAACGAACAAGTTATATTTCATTACATTCAACATTGTTTTTATATAACTGTTACAAGCAGACAGACGAATTGTTTCGCATTTGTTTTTATTTATTTATGAATTTCCGTGACGAGTGTTATTTAACTTGACTAACGCAATGCTTTTCGAGTGTAAGGCGGAAGATAGTCTGGATAAAACCAGAAACTTCTGTCTTTGTTAGCTTCAAATGCTTCATTATTGCTGCTTCTATTAATTATTCTCATATTTTTTCCATTCTTGTTTTTCTTTTCTTCATTTTCTTTTCTGTAAGTCTTACCCAATGTCTTGAGGTATTGAGTACCAAAATAAATGTGATCTATTTGGTATGTATTCGGACAATAAGACTCATAACTGTAATATGCGAGATATCTTATATTGATGATTTACTAATTATTTTCTCTAGTTCTTGATGGCAGCCAACCAAGATCAAGAACAACGACTTGTTGCTTGTTTACGGTCTGTGCAACCTTGACTGCTTAGCAACATGTGTAATGGCATTGTAGCTGGCATTTCTGTGACAAGCACGATATACTTAGATATAACTTAAATTGAGCTTTTACTGCTTTTCTTTGCCTGATGTAAATGTATTCGAAAGCTTATTCCAAATCAACTTGACGGTTCGAATATGATTAAAGTTAATTTATACAAAAATCGTCGCCAGCCTATTTAACAAAAGTCGTCTTCTGCAGGCAACCTCAACAGTAGGACGGCGGCTCCTTTGTATGCCTTCTACCTGGCTTTCATCCACAAGTGAACACTCATACTCTCAGCGATTGCTCCAGATACGCAATGAGTGGCAAGTAATATGAGACAATCTCTGAGAGATTTGGTATCTCGGCATAGCTAACGCGAAAAGAAGAACTCTTGGATGCATAAATATATCAAATATTTTACTAAAACTCTGAGCCAACTCAAGAACTTTAACGGAACTCATTAAAACGATGATAAAAGAAAGTGAAAAGTAATGTTAATTTTTTAGTCTAACTCCTAAATTAATGTAAGTTAGTGTTACTAATATTGAGTCAGCGCCATACAAACAATCAATGCTGCAGATCAATCAAGCTGTCATTAATTTACTTGGCGCCTTTTTATTTGTGAATTTTCAAAATCAGACTACATAATGACAAATTTTGCTTAATCACACATTAAAAAAATCGTGATAAAAAACCATTTTATAGTTTATTTCTATCATTTAATGCAACCTACAATATCAACATCGCTCGTAGCTGATGCAATAAGACAATATCTGTATGAAATCACAGATACTGTTGAAAATGAAAACAATGCTAAAAAAATATAAACACAAACCAAAAGAATCTACAAAATCAAAGCGAATAAAAAAGACACTTGTACTCTCAACTCTTTACTTCTGACCCGTAGATGTTTATGAAGTCAGCAGGAAGTTATACTCCACTGATAACAATATTGTACTCTTTTTACATTACAATTTCCCTTGCAAACATTTCGATATTGTTTGCCAATACGTGGAACTAGGCTCTCTGTTTGCCAATATTTCTTGAAATCTTTCGATCCTACAGCGCAAAAATTCGTGCCAAACCATAATGGCCGCTATAATATTCCACATTGTGTTTCTCATCCGGTTATCCGGGTCCGTGTGTTGATCCGATCCGCTCTGGTCAAGCCGCAAATCTTTCAGTAATGTCGGATAACAGTTATTTGAAGTTTTATCTTTTTCCGATGTTCTGTTTGATTTGTGAAATGTTGTTATGTGTCAGAAAAGTAATTGCCAAAATGGTGCAGGTTTTGTTTGGTCGTAGTCATGAACATTCTGCTGACTATACAATTCAGTAGTCACCTAAACTATTTTATTGATTTGTGAAAACACAACACACAACATCACGATAAATTCCAGATAGAATAACCCAATATCGCTTCTTTCATATGATTTTTAATATGGCTCTTTATTTATCTAGTTCCTTAAATCTTTGTTTGTTTTCCAAATATGATTCATTGGAACTTTTTCGAGTGTTTATTATATGTCTATTAAATTCTTACTAAATCATCACTATCATTTACTAAACCGATAGATCAATGTTAAATCAAGCTTCAAGATGTCACGTATATTATTGTTCCAAGGATCCGTGTATAAAGTAGGCCTACGTATCGGAAAAATATTAACTTATTAATATGCTTCCTTTGTGCGCATATCCGTTTGACGAATGTCACGAAAATCACGTAGGAGCAGTAACGGTACGTAGCAAACTAGGAAAGGAAGACATATTTCTGTAACGCTTTATCTGTTAAGCTAAATTCAGCTTATTTGCTAGATTATGACGAAGAGAAGTCATTATAATCCCAATCAATCCCGATTATGTGCAGTGCTTTTAGCGATAAGACCTGCCATTGTAACATTTCCACTGTAATTCACGTATATGTAAATAATAAAGAGTATTATATCTAGGATCTGTTCTTATTCTGTTCACAAAATTGAACAACAAACACTCAATGCAAACAAACTCCCAAGTTTACAGTATAATGCAAACAACGCGTTACTAGTAAACGTTACCAATACGTGTCGGTAACTAGAGCAAAAACGTCATGAATCTACTTCAGACCAACTACGTATAAAATCTAATAAAAATTCCTTATATCACATAAAACTGAGGCAATTTTCACCAAGCCTGATATATCTGCTGTCTGAGACTCAATAACTTGACTAGTAAATCGTGATGGTGTAGTAAGCGTGCCATCACGCTAACTAGTGTTACTACTAGTGAAGAAAGTCGTGCAGTTGTCACTTTGGGGAATAGTGAGGTAGTCTGTGATTTGTGGGTAGTTTTGTGGTTATTATGTCGTGGTTGGCGCAACGGTTTCGAACGCAATTTGAAAATTTTATGACATCTTACAAGTATTTGCGTGTGAGTGTACAAATTGTATGAATTAAAAACTAGGTAGCTGCAGATCTGATATAAAAATAACGTAATAATGCACCTTTATTTAAACAGGGCAAAAACTAGTAAGCAACTTTTCTCTCCCGGATTTTAAAAGATAGCGCTTAAAACACTTGTCTGTTACAATTTACAACGCAATGAGTTCTCCAAATGCACATAAAAGAAATGAGAAAAAATGTAAAACCACAAATTACTATAACATATCGCTTTTCGTATCAATTATCTGAAAATACTGTTGACATTCCCAATCAATTAACTAACGATAACACTCTACCAGTGACATAATATCGTCAATATAACTTACTACACTACCCATTAGAAATTAGCCGAGTTTCCCCACACTAACACGGTCATTGGTTCGGTCGCGGTCCACTAGCGCTACTGTTTTATATCGCATCATTGTAGGTGATAGCTGATTCAGATTAATTTGTCGTCACATTAGTAGGCCAAAATACCGAGAGAGAAACAGTAGGGCAATTGCAAACAACACGAGATAAATCTATACAAAGAACAAAAGTCATAAAAGATAGGCGCGTTAGTCCAAAGGCAAAGAAATCTGATGTCGATGTTATCACCGTCATTTGATACTAGTTTCAGGTTGCACCAACGAATTTCTGTCATAACTTCTGCAGAAACTGGGAATTTAGCTCACACTTTTGAAATTCCGGTATCAAATGGGCTTGAGAACCCGATTTAAGAAACGAATGAAAACATAATGTAGCATTGAAAACCCATATGCTTACGGTTGCATGCAGCTACGAGGATAGGTACAGTACTGCTATCTTCTTTCATGAATATCCTTTTCGCGTATCTTCTAAATCGTAAATTGTAAGAAAGTTCCTGCCTCCTTCTTTATCTTGAACCCGTCCACTTGATTTGTACTCGTACCATAATTCTGTTCCACGTGACACTCTGATGAATGCATGTTTTCACGCAGTGGATATTCTGCTGCCATCCATAGCAATGTCACACTACGTTGCAAGACTTGCTATAAACATCACGTGGCGAAGGAATTTGTTTCCTTTTCTAGATGGTAGATAAAAACATCTGAGCATCTGTTTCACTGTTTGCTGTTGTCATCTTGTCAGGTGTAACTAATGACTACTTTGAAGGAATTGTTCGTGGAATGTTGTGAATTAGCAGTTTTAGTTTTTAGCCAATCATCGATGTTTACTGTTGAATTTGTGTTTTTATTGAGATTTATGCCGTATCGGCATTCGACATTGTTTCTACACGCTTCAATGCTGATAAAGTTATGTTAATCTTAATTGAAGAAATCATTGCAAATTAAATTTAGTTTTCTTCTGTAAATAGTAGGTAGGTGTATCTATTTCGACACTTCTGCTTATTTAGCTGCTAAGAGTTTAGTGTTCTTGATGTTTGAGAAGGAGATGACCTACTTAGTACCGAGAAGAGAATATAAATAAAGTCTCATGCGCTTTAATTCCTCGTTGTTTATTTGTAGCAGCGTCACTTTCGTTTTCTGCTATGCTTAAAATAAATTGGGAAAGTTTAGGAATCCAGGCAAAACTCTCTCATATTTCTAACCTATCTTGTCAACATTATTTCTACATGTCATACACTCTTATCAGAGAAACCAAAAAAAAAAGTGATTTCACCAAAACCAAAACATCTTACTTTTGCCCTAGCAACAGCACATCAAAATGTATCAATCACACTTTCAAAAATAAAACAACGGCTCTTGAGTCCCGCCACAATCCCGGTATCGTATCCAAGGCTTTCCCGAGAAGTCCGTGCGTCATGCATGGCTTCTATTGGTTCTCAGAATACATCCCGTGATGTGAGTCATTCGGTTTTATGAACAAGTTATAGCCACGAGCAGTTCAAGGCTCAATGTGGTTCATTTGTAATGTGAAGTGGGATTTTGTAGTGCCATTGAAGACATTTCGAGTTCAATGGGGTTTAGATTTCTGCGCTGTTTTTCCTGGAATTTAAACAAGACATAGGTAGGGATATAAGATTTAAACAAAACGACATCAGTTTACCAGTGCCAAAGTTTATGAAAGCATTTGATTGAAAGTGAAAAGTGCGTAGCCAAATTCTAGACAGACGATATACCTAGATTGCTATCAACACGCTAAGGATGATCTCTCGCGTCCGGCCCTGGTCCAAGCCATGGTACGGAGCGAGACGCGCCAGAGCGGGAGAAGTTATTTGATGATTTCCCACCCAAAAAAAAAAAAAAAAAAAACGCTAAGGATAAGAAGTGACAAATATCCCAACGCTTAAGTTTGGCGATTGAGAGGTCTTGTAGTTTTGTTTAAACCCGACATAGCATGATGTGAATCCAAACCTACTTTGACGGCAACTATAATTGACTAAGGTACTCAAAGAAGATGATTTAAAGAAGTTGTTAACGAGCCTGTTTGAACGTTCTTGCATCAGGCAGAGAACTCTCTTAAAATAAACCCTTTTTTAAGCACGACAAACATGCTCACTGCCAAAATAGACAACACATTCAACCGTGATCTAGTTACCTTATATTCATCCCACATGAGCCATACTGCTGTTCCTGATGAACGTGTGGCTACAAGAGATAAGGGTCTAATATTGGCTTAAAATGTTAGCCCCTTATCGTGCGCCCTTGACATTGGTGTCGTAAAATATTTTAATAGTTTTAATGCACGCTTCACAGTTTGTGGGACAAAGAGACATTCTTTATGGTCGACATTTTTATATCTACATAAATCATGCTTTATTTAAGCATGTCTGTAATGCTAACAGAACGTTAAATCTGAGATTTTGGTCCATTTATCTACACCATACTTACGGGAGTTAATTCTACTTCCTGATACAAAGAAATTGATGAAACCTCTTGTACTGTAAAATAATTATATTTTCGGATATTGCGTTAGTTGCACAAGAACTAGCGAATGATCGAACTGCGATTTTTCAAAATGGCATAATTTGTAAGATCAATCAAGTCTTTGCACAACTCAATGACTTGATAAATCTTTGTTTAATTTGAGAGGCAATTTACCTACGCGTGAAAATGATTAACGGGTAATTATTTACCGTAAAACCACGAGATAAATCATACTGGAAGCAAATAATTATGAAGTTTGTTTGTTTCTATAACAGAGGTTCACACGAAAACTGCTAATACAGTAATATGATCATTACTAGATTGTTAAGATGGTCGAGATGTTCAAAAATTATTCAAATTTTTCTCATATGGTTAAAAGCTGTGAATATGATGGATGTAGATGATATCATCTTAATCACCCTATTTCTTATGTTCTTGGTTGGGACTAGGGCTTATTGCTAGAGAAATGCATAGAGAACGCTGCTGCCCATTCTCTAGTAAGCCCCTTAGTCGCCTTCTACGATACCCACGGGATGAAATGGGATGGTGCTATTATTTTACGTCCGGCACGATACGGAACTATTTAACATGTTAAGAATATTTTCAAAAACAACAAGGCCACAATGTATACAACGCTGAAAATATCAACAAGACCACTCCACGTCCGCGATAACCTCCGACATTTTACCGATAAAAGATATAAATAATACGACGCCATTTTCTAAATATTGCTAAATTCGTCAAGGCTCGTAAAAGGACACGGTGTTTTATTCATGGCATACAAATATAGGATCCCGAACCTGCTGTGAACTCTGAACTTTGTGTTTACGAGTCTTCAATAGATGTAGGGGGAAGATTAAAGAGGATTTTATTCGTCAAAAGTTTTCATTAAGGTGATGTGTTTCAATTAATTAGGTAATAATTCAAGTAGGTAAATGTATTTGAATAGAAAAAAACTTTTTTGATTGCCGATTTTTTCTATGGATATGTGGCTGAAGACGTATTTTTAACAGACTTTAAAATTGGGAGGTTGTCAATTCGTCGGAATCTTTCTTTTTTAAGTGAAAATTAAGACTTTTTATGCAAACATGGTTTTATTATTTTTGAGAAACAGATCTAATAACATTGACGGATTTCTGTTGAAAAATGCCTTAATATAATAAAATCTTATTTTGTTTGAAGTTAGGGATAAAAGCACACATCTAAGACAACATAATATCTTTAAATCGGAGATTATGTTTTCCAAGAAACATGGGAGCTCTTACGACTTACTTAATTTTCAAGTTATTTTTCCTATTTGGGACTGAAAATCAATTTTCAAAGATTAAGTGAGTACAGTGAGGATTTTTTTTTTTTTGTTAAGTGAATCGGCAGCTTACTCTTATTTACCGAGTTAGGTATATCCATTTCATACAACAGCTGTAAATGTATATCAGTTGTAGTTTGAATACACGGACGATTCAAGTTGGTAGTCAATTTGCTTGACTGAGTATATCATCAATGATGGGTATGTCTGACAGCTATGAAGATTCAATGCCTTTATATAAATATAGCAAGTAATTGGTATTTTAATTGACACTAGAGACTAAAAGGCCTCTGTTTCAGTGAGCAGAACTATATTTAGCTGAATGATTCATTTCAATTGGATTCTTGTGCCATAGAAGACTCAACTGATGGACTAGACTAGACTAATACGCCTAATTAGACAGAAATGAATAACAGAAGTTGCAACACAAGAATGAACTGTTAAATATTGAAATTCAAATCACCATGAAATTCGATCGGAGACCTATCTACATACACGGTGAAATTTAAATGGTTGTTTTCCCGCAGCGAAATGGTTTTGTCTTGGTAATACAATAGTTTTATAAACAAATAAAATATTAGAAACAAAAAATGGCAGATTAACCATTGTGAAAAACAAAACTCGAAAGCGACCACGAACCAATAGTTCCGATACCTACGTTCTGCGCAAGCCGGGCGCCGCCGCCGAGCGGCCGCGCGGCCGTTGACCCGCGTGCGTTTCAATCAGCTGATAGTATTCTTGATAATAAGCTGTACCCAACAAGCTATTCAAATTTTCCCTAAATACTTTTACGAGCTTAGGACCGTCATAAATACTTTTTAGCTGCAATTTACTGAACAAGAAATTAACATAAAAATTAATTAATAAAAACAAGTTTATCATAATTTTCGGACTTAGATACCTAAAAAAGTTTGAGGCGCCTTTCAAAATTTGAATCAATTATTTACAATAATTTTAATTAATTTGACTACCTACTTTTAAATGTTCACAATTTACAAAAGTACGAGTAGGTACTTACACTTCACGGTAACGGAGTAATTGTTCGTAGTGCAACTGCAAGCCACTACGTTGAATACACAATGGAGCACGTTTTAATTGATTGCCTTTCAATTTTAATAAGGTGTCTCTGTCACTTCTTACGATATTGAAATGAGGTGGCCATTAATTATCACACATTAGGTATCACTAAAACACTCTAGATGCGCACACTCGCGAAAAACATGTGGGTTATTTAACGCCCAAAAATGTTCGAGTCTAACTCGCGTAAAAGTTCCTTCATCTGTCCACAAAATGTTCGCATTTTGACTGTCGATTAACCACTGACAAAAAGTAATTCCTGCGTGTCGTTTTCATGGAGGGCATGAACTCTGCGATAATCATAAGGATGAAGTCCTTCAGAGTTGAATAGTTTCCAGACGTAGTATTGGCTTACGCCAAACCTAGCCGCAGCCTTACGTGTACTTCGCCGAGGATCCCGTTCGAAGTACTCGATGATCTATTCGTCGAGCTCTGGCGAAATAACGGCCGATCGACCTCTGCCATGTGCAACTGCTGATGTCCGGAACTGCTCATGATCGTCGAGTAGCCGCTGTGTCGATGCTACGATCGTCCGGGCCGATGGCCGAAGACGAAGCGACTCCAAGTGTGGCAGCTCCGCGTAAAGTCGACGGGCATCAAGGGTGTCATAATCAGCCCTAGCGTACAGATGCACCATAGCGACGTACTCCAAATTGCAATAATTGTAATGGCGATCCATTGCACTGATAACGCGTGTTTCACGTACGACATTCGCGGGAAAACTAAGTGCGCCGCCGCCGGCGCCGCGCGCCGTCCCGCTCAATGGGAAGCCGGCGCGCTGCTTGGTTTGTAATTAATGTTAGTTTGTAGTTTATGCCGTATCATTACACGCTAGAGCTTATTTTGATTTGAACATTTATAAATCGGTCTTTTCTTTGTCGGCGCCGCGGCTGTGTTTTGTGTTGTTGCGTGAAAACTAATTTATGACTTAGTATCACATGCGAGAGTTTATTTTGCTTTGAACATTTATAAATCGGTCTTTTCTTTGTCGGCGCCGCGGCTGTTTTGTGTTGTTGCGTGAAAACTAATTTATGACTTAGTATCACATGCGAGAGTTTATTTTGCTTTGAACATTTATGCACCATTGTTCCTTTGTCGGCGCGGCGGTGCGGCGGCGCGTGCGTTTCGAGTAATACCTACAAGTTACCTCCAGTGTTACTATTGATTCTCATGCTTTCGAGTTGATGAATATTTTTTTAATTATATCAAAACAAAAAACATTTTTTTTTTTTACTTTTACTCTATGGTTCGAAGGGACTCCTTATGGCAAGTTGTTCTGCCGCGGGAAAACAACCATTAAAATTTCAGCGTGTATACCTACTGTTTCGCGTTTTAGTTTGTAAACAAAAATGTGATTTTGGTTAAGCTACTTTAAGAGGCCTACGTACAATGAACTGTCCATACATACGTAATACCTAAATCATTTGCAACTTGAGCATATTTCCATCATATTATGATGATATTCGGATTCAGACAGTTTTTATCTAGGCTCGTAGGGGTTTTTTTTTTCCAAAATACTTACCTGAAATGAAGTTTAAGGGAATTGCATTTCGCACATTTTTACAGCGTAAATGACATGTTTTCTCACTGTTTTTTTGGTATTATAACCAACAATTTCCGTAATATTGTTGTGTCAGAAGCATAGCTCATATTATCAAGTTGTAAAATGTCGAAAAAAATATTAAAATACAATAAGTTTTCATTCATCATTTTTGGTATTACGGAACACATCCAAATTCATCATAAATGGTCAGTAGCTAGTAGCGCTATCGCGTCAAGCCATTGTCAATGTGTGTGTGATCGTACTGCTCACTGTAGGTATGTATCCTCGACAGGTACTAACACTAGCGCAACGATAGCAATTGTCAGACGAAATATTGTCTCCGCCCGAATCCTAGTTGCGAGCTTCGGTCGTAGGATTCTTAAGACTCATACATAAAATTCAGTTTGCGCCACAACTTCAACATTTTTATGACTTAAAAAAACTAGGTAGCCGTTTCGAAATCAACTTAAATGTACAGGTGATAGGTACTTATTCGTTAAAGATCGCAGGTCGCGAAAAAGACGAGCAGGTTTAGCAAGACGCTTTTTATTTCTACTCTACTATAGAATAGAAATCGCTTGTCTACATTTCTCAATGAAAAACTGTCAACTGTCTATGCGGAAACGTCATTTTTGTTTAATCTTTCGACGACAAAACGCTTGTTCAAACGGTTCTCGTGCTAAGACTGCTGGATGAGACTCGTAAATACCAGGAAAGCATAGCACAAAAGGAAGGAAGCCTATACTCAGTAGTGGATGGAAACTAGGCTACCAATGATTGTGATGATGATGGCTCGTTTAAAGGCTTCTTCAAACAGGCGCGAAGCGACACTTGTCTTTTAGAACAATTTCCATTAAGTTTTTATAAAAATAATTCTACGTGAGACGCGTTGAAAACATTTGAATAGACTTTACTTAGTTTTACCCGCAATCAATGAATAATTGGTTGCCACGAGACTAACATACATATAGATCTATTATTGTACTTACTTAATTAGAACTTAATAGGATTCCACCCATAATAACAAATAACTTAACTCAACAGCACAGTTCAAATTAAATTAATTGTTCTTGATATGAATATTTATAAGAAAACTAGCTGACCTGACAGACGTTGTCCTGTCCGTCCAATAGTCATTCATACAGAATCCCTACCCTACTTACCCTACCTACCCTACCTACCCTACCTACGCTATAAACCTCACGGAGCCCGATACCTTTCCAACGAATGCAAAACCGTGGAAATCGGTTCGTGCGTTCTGGAGTTATAGCGTCAGGAAGGAAAACCCGACTTATTTTTATATAGTAGATAATTGCATCCAATATAATTAGCTGATTTATGAGCCGTAGTTCCTTTCTAGTTAAGTGAAATATGTAATGATCTAGCCACACCCGCGGCTTCACTCGCTTGAAATAACAGCTTTTTCTCGATATAAAAAGCATCCTAATAAGTGTCCACCAATAGAAACATCTAAATCCGTTCAAAGAATATTTCTGCGATATTTAGTAACACAGATCGAAATTGGTGTCCCACAACAGTCCTATTTGCTTTATTGAATCATGTGTAAATAGATAGGTAACTATTTACAGTAGTTCTCGTCTCTAGTTGCTAGCTGCAACTACAAACGAGTTGGCGAGCAACGAGCAGCGACTGTGTAGTTCAGATAGTTTTGTCGCTGGGCTATGAACGAATGCGACGAGTTAAATTACTGCCCAGTCACTTGCTGATGTGTGTATGTGTTATGTTCCAAGCAAGAGTCTCTCAGCGAGTGTTCTGCCCGCCAAGTAAGAGTCTCTGATTATTTTCTCTGATAGTTCTTGTCGCTGCGACAAACTATCGGACAGAGAGTTCTCGCCAGCAGTGTGAACAGTCAGCGATGTATCGCTACATCTATTGTGTTTCTTGAGCGAGAAAAGAGTCTGTAGCTAGTCGCTTCATCGTCGGTGGGACAGGTGCCATTACATTGTACTTAAATTGATGCTCAGGGTTTCAAAAGGGCATAGTTTAAAACAGCTACATTTACCTACCTGCTCTTATAATTCTCCGAGAGATTTCGCTCCTCCAAAACGGTAGGCCAATATTCTGATTTGTATATCAATGCTTTTGATACTAATTTGTATGCAAAATACATTCAAGTTTCACTCCTTTGGAACTTGTATTTTTAAGGAGTGAAAGTGTTTGTTTTTATAAAATGTGAACTGAATTCACATCTGCACGGTGGACAATATGGAAAAGATTAAGTATTCATTCTTACGATGAAGTTTAATTAACATTTGAGACCTTCTGATTCTTAAATACTCGACGACGGTGCTCTTAAACTTTTTTCGTCCTTTTTGCGTCCTTTTTATACGTGTTAAATACTTCTGAACCTTGTCCATGGGTGGCTTTCCATTCGTTTCGATGCAATACACACTACTAATAATAACTTTTAAAAGCTGGCCTTTTATCCTGGAAACTTGGACTCTTTTCACAAGTAAAAAAGTTAAAATATGCTTTATTGCACTTGGGAATTTTCAGAATCGCGTGAACTATCCACATCCCCGAAAACGAAGGAGTTTTCACATACATAGTTGTAGTATGTTCTAAGGATAACAGTAGGGTAATTGCTTTGCTTTGCAGACTAGCTGTTGGAATGGGTTTCATTGTGACAAAATCAAAATCAAAAGTTTGTGAGTTTGTATATCTGGATCTACTGAACCGATTTTGAAAATTATTTTACCAATTTAAACCCACGTTATTTGTGATTGGCTATTTAATATCCCGTATGTGTCGCCGGGCGTAAAAGAATAGCACCATCCCATTTCTTCCAGTGGGTGTCGTAGAAGGCGACTAAGGGCAGCAGCGTTCTCTATGCATTTTACTACCATACTGCGATCGCCAACCCGCCTGCCACCGTGGCTATTATGGCAAAACCCCCCATCCTGGAGGAGGCCTATGTCCAGCAGTGGACGTCTTTCGGCTGAAATGATGATGATGATTTAATAACCCGAAAAATTTAAATAATTTTTCGTGGTAGTCGGATTTGCAAAGTCTGAGAAAAAACGGTCGAACGAAAGAAAATAGGGGATCCCACTCGTGCGAAGCCGGGACGGGGAGCTAGTTATTTATATTCTGATTGATAGTATGTAACACAATTAGGGTGCAGATATAGGCAGCATATTATAGCTACAATACATTATACCTTGCTTATTATATTATGCATTTACGGGTGTGTCACAATCACAATTTATCCGCTCTGATTGGTATGAAAATTCAGAGTAATTGCAATCCCGCCATATGTGTCGGATCACGAATGAAACTCATGTTTGTTCCCAATCAAAGCCGGGATAAAGTTTTACCGTGTGATTTTATATGTTACTGGCAGAGTATGTAGCCCGAGGATATGTTGAAGTTGGACCGAAAGTTTGTGCATTGGAAACGATGCTAATGAAATTACCATGGTATAGAATTATGGAGTGGCTCTCATGTTGATATGAGCTAAGGGTTATTGTATACCTAGATTCTTCCATAAATTACAGGTCTTTCGATAGAATTGAGTTTCTACTCTTCTTTTATTTTGTACTCTTTAAGTTTTGAGTTGAGCTGCATGATTACTGATAAATGCGTGCGCTGCCTGGATAGGTCCAGTAAATCTGTGTGGTTATATCCTCAAAAGATCATTTCAGATACCAATCACACACCACATAGTGTTGTCATGATCTGACCAAGATTATGTTTGCACTTTAAAAGTGACCTCCGAGTTTGTTTTGGCCTTTGTTCTCAGAGTAGTAAAATCGGAAACGCCTCATCTAGTTTTTAAAATGTAGTTGACGTGTAAAAGTGTTTGTGAAAACCTACTTACAGAAATAAAATTTATCATTTATCTTTTTCGTAGGAATCAACAGGGTTACAACTGTTGCTTCTTTTGCAAAAGATTGATCTTAGTTAATATGCAACACCTAATTTCAATTTGGTATCCATAGACCATATACCAAGCTGTCATTATTTCTTCGCAAGTTCTTTCAGAAGGCAGTAATCCTTGGTTTCACTCACAACACTCCATCGCTACGATAACACGCGTGGGCATATAATCAGCTGACATAAATTATGTTTACCTTTTATTCTCTAACCACAAACAAAGTGCCATCAACCAACCCACACGTATTTCAACACAACCTCCCAGTATATCCTGACACACAGCGGCGCAGACTACATTGAGCTATACTGCGTTCGCCAATAAGTAAACAGTAAACAGAACCATACAGGGTAAGTTTTTATCCAGTGCGCAAATTGTAACCATGAATTCAGCATATCATTCTAGAAATTTTTCGCCGTATGTATACACAAAAAAAAATCAGCTGTTCCATACATTTTGACCGCGTAGGTATTGCACTTTTCTATGAAACAGCTGAGTTTTATTTGTACAACCGGCGAAAAGGCGCTAGGGGTTCTAGAATGATATGCTGAATTCATGGTTACAATTTGCGCACTGGATAAAAACTTACCCTGTATATGTATCATAGAAAGAACACATTCAATTATTTTCATAATTTTCCTGCCCTCATCCCAACTTGTTTGGGGTCTGCGCAATATGTATTTTTCTTCCATATTTCGCTATTATCGTTGTCATCCGATGTGAGTATTAAAAACACCTTGTAACCACAAAAAAAAATACAATTATTCTGAAATCAACTTAACAATTGGAAATTAAAATTTCAATAGACTAGTTCTCAATTTTACCACAGTTCTAGTTACATTGGCTGCACACAACGACAGTAAATCCCTATTCAAACGAATCGAGTCGCATGCGTTTCGTAACTGACGAATTAAATCGCTGACACTCATAATTCGGTTACTCCGAATTCAGTTCTGACTACTATGGAAGGGAATTTCAACTTTATTGAAAGCATTAAAGGTGTGGTGTTGAGTGCAGTGGAAATAAGGTCAGATTTGCATTAAATTTTGACGACAATTGAGTTATGCTGGCTGGGTGTGAACTTTGATTGTTAATGGACTAATAAACTCAATTGAATTAAAGCGTCGAATTTAATAGAAAAAAGTCAAACAAATAGTGTTTTGTAGTCACTGAGTCGTTATTTGCTTATGGGTTTCACATGGTTACTTTAAATAGGTTTGCAATGATTCATTCCAATGAAAAACTAATACGTTTTGAATAAAGCTTGAGTCTGCCTTAGGCACCATATCAACGTGCGAGAGTATCTCAGCAAAATTATTGCTGTTAAATTCAATAGAAACTCTATGAATCAATAATCGATAAGACGATATCATCGCGACGCTAATTTGATGGCTATCGCTGCGATTTTCTCGCCCGTGGAGATTGCGCCCTAGTCTTCAAGAGTCATGAAATCAAAAAACTCCTGAGGTTTTATATTAACTTAAGATGCAGAAGAAATAGACTCAGATTGGTATAACTCTTGGATATCATGTCCCAGCATTTGTTTATCGTCAACAGAGGCGGTATAGCAATAACTAACCAACTGTAGTTACTAGAAACAGTCCTACTGTGGCATTTACCGATTTTGAAGCGCATACTTACCTTGGAATTTGCTTCATTCAGAAAGAGAAAAAAGCGTGACGATCAATGGGTAAACGCTATGCAACAACTACGATAAGAAATTATGTGATTCATAATATTAGAGACGAACTGGATCCATTGAAAGTAAAACTAATGTTTTAAAGGTTCTTGCTTGGTGGTACGAACCCAGAAGAGAGACGAGGCCAGATCATTTAATCCAGCCCCCAATTGCTAACAGACTTAATCACAATTTGAAAGATTTAGAAAGAAGTCATCCATTGCTTCTTGTTAGAATACTTTTGCTGACAACGAAAATAACGCAGGAAATATTCTTGAATTTTCAAATGAAAGACATTGTAAATGTGTGTTACGCAGTTAAGCCCCAAGTCTTCCTTTTTTTTTTTTTGATGACGGGGGGAAATCCTCATGGATGTCCTCCGCCCCGGGGAGGGCGGAGGGGTCTGTCAGACTCTTACTGACTAAAACCACCCCGGTGTTCCGTCTCTCACGTACACCGGGGATCACGGGAACTATTGAGTCTTCCGCGATCCCCGACTAGTGCCGGCCCGCCTATGCGGGCCACCTCGCGATAGGGGGGGAGTGAGTGTTAAACTCCCCCCCACATCTGTTTATGCGACACAGGTACTTCCCGAAGCAACCATGCCCCGAGAGCACCTGTGTCACCCGAAACGACAGGGAGCCGTGCCTCCTCCCGAGCCAGCGCTCGAGTACTGGCCGGATCGCCCCGAAAGCCCCAAGTCTTCCTAAGCCAAGTCTGCAATCCTACCTTCGAAACTCGCTCTGTTGAACAAGAAGAAGCCTTTGCCCTGCTTATTGCATGCTACTAGCAAAGTAATATAAAACTTTCTAAAGCCGTTTTTCCACATGTCCAAAAAGATTACTTGAATCTATCGCAACGCGTAGAGTGCGTCTTTAACAATAGTATTGTAACGCAACTGAACCACGGATGCAATAGTGTGGGCCCCTTTACGGTACGCCAGGTAGATGCCGAGATAATCAACAATAGATTGCAGCTATTTTATATACTATTTAGTCGACGTTGCTTAAGTTTCGAGCCTAACGATGCGAGATTTAAAACAGGGAGATCGTATACAGTTACTGATGAACTCGGGTTTTATAAAAAGGTTGTGTTAAGTGAGAGAATACAAGAGAAACTAAAAGCGACTCGGGCTATGTTTAGTCATCAAAAAAGGAAGTTCAAAGCTAAAACCTGACTACTGAAAAATCACGATCTAACGAGAAAAAAACATATTCGCCTCAAAGAGATGTCGGCATCAACTGGTGAAGTCCGCAAGGGACGATGCCTGCCAGGGGTGCGGGATACCGTGGCCCCTAGCACACAGGCAACTGAAGGAACACGGGTGGGTTTTAGCCAGTAAAAGTCTGACACACCCATCTGCTCCACCCAGAGCGAGAGAAGTTATATGATGATTTCCTACCATCAACAAAAAAAAAGAGAAAATATATTCATCTGACAGCTGGTCCAGGGCTGGTTCCATTTATTAAACAGACCGTGTCGAAGAAAAGGGAACAATACCATAATCACCATCACCAATTCCTGATTTTTTATGTATGAGTCATATGATTATACCCACCTAGTACCTACATACACGATAAGACCCCGATACTGCACACAGTGCTCTTCTGCATGTAAGGGGTGAGCTCACCTTCAAATGGCAGCGTCAAAAAGGCACTGACTATCGATACAATGTAAATACAGACACGACAAACGTAAATGATGACAGATATATGTCTGTTATTAACTTTGCGCATTTTGATGCTGATTCCGTAAGACTGTAGTAAAAAATATTTGAATTTACTTCTGTCTTCGGAACCCTAAGCTAGAAGTCTTCTAAATGGATCTGAAAAGCCGAGACTCTTAAATACATTTCTCGTGCATAATCCGGAATCCTTTGATTCCCCTTTGGAAATCCCTCTCGTAAAATAGCTAGGGGTCTACTGTGAAGTGACACATCCATAGGTACTGACAATCCGGACAATACTTCGAATTTATCACTTCGGAGTAGATAACCACGTGTAGCATGGCCACCATAGAAACGGGAGAATCGAAAGACATACTAAAAGATTGCAGAAATATTTCTGCGGTGCGGAGAAAATGTTGTGTCACTATATATTTCTATTGTAGAAGTGCGATCATGCTACGTGTGCTGTGGTGCTTAGTACGTCCCCCCTTTCTTTTTACAACGAACTCAGTTGCAATTTCAAATACAAATCCCAACCCATCCTACTTTTCAACCATGACATAACTCACTTACCATACGATACTCGATCGGTCAATTTCACGCGAGCAATTACCAATTCTGTAGACAATGCGTCGTAAAGAAGCGCTTGTGCAACCATCGCTATCTGTTGCAATTGCTAGATTATTGATAATGCTGTATGACGTCACGGCTGAAGAGTTCGCGTGGTGAGAGTTGGGGTTTTGTGGTTTGAGTTTGAACAAGAGCGTTATGACCAAGAGTGCTATTATTATTAAACGATAGGCTTAAAAGTTCCAAGAGTTTTAGAAGTTCCATTTTGGTAGAATATTGTACTGGATAAACGCCTACCCAAATATAGTTTTTTTGCGGTTTACCTGATCCCTAAGATAACTACTTATCATGTTCTGAAGTTGATAGTTTTAAGTTTAACAAGCTTTTGTTTATTATCAACTTCTTAATTGTCAGCTCTTTCTTTAAGATCGGCCTTATTCAGTAACTAATTGGAAAACTTTACTGAACACCAATTACAAGATTACTACAGTAAAATATTGAAAGGTTAATTAACTAAATCCTGACCGCGATGAAACATGGCTGGTATTGGCTTGAAATCCATCAACATAGCTAAGTCTAAAACCTGCCCAATCTCCTGATCTATTGACGTAAATCCTCAAACAAATTTATATTCAGTAGAAGTGTTACAACGTTGGCTATAACATATTATGTACGTTGAACAATTTGCAATAAATATCTGGTACGGTCCACTTAAGATCCGTTCCACTGAGGAGTGAGGATAGTGCAATGTTGTGGTGCAATGATCTCTCCCTAAAACAGGGCTGCCAAGGAAGGGAAAGGGAAATTCGTTGATCTTTGGCAGTCGTTACAGATCGTCAGAAACCCGATAGTCTGTCAACCAGTTTTACCAGAGGGTAGCGGTACCAGTAGTGGAGGTCAGATAGGAAGTCAGTATATGTAAAATACTTGTACATATTCAGTTGCATCCGGTTAGACAGGCAGCCGACCCAAAAAAGCCTAGGCAGATGATGATGATGTTTTTTTGTCCTGTTGGGGTTTTTATTACATAAGTGCTTGATGCAAAAACGTAGTGCAGTACAATCGTAACATTTGATAGTGACTAATTGATTTCTAAGACGAGATCAGCTGTCGTCTAAGAGTCAATTGCCTTAGTTAGACCGTTGCCATAGGACAATCTAGAGTCTAGACTAGACGAAATTAAACTGATTGCTAATTGAATTCATTATATTTATGAAATTGATTAACACTCTGTGATTACTTGAACTCACACACTGACTTATTACTTGTTAATTTTATAAAAAAATCGTACTGCACGATTTTTTTTTATTTTGTAATTGCACCATGTATCTTTCATGTAATTATTTTATCTGTCATTTCTTCACTTTTAATTATTTTTACCTGTTGTTTATTTTAATTAATGTATGTGTAATATTGTAGGTCCTTAAAACATTTCAAAATAGGTGGAGTTTCTTGCACATTCTTCTCCATATGAAACTTCATTTTGGAAGGGGCGACTAGAATCAATTCTATTTTAGTCAATGTTGACATTCAAAAGTGCCTTGTATGTGCCTATTTGAAATAAACTAACTTTACTACTTTAGAGTTGAGAATTTCCTTAGAGTCAAATTGCTTTCAGTTGAAGGCAATTTCACCCTTAAGAAAACGAAATTAAGAATTAAAAAACTTGAGTCAGATGTGTTCGAGAGTTACTTACATCCGTCAGTTTTTTATTAAAATTCTTTCCAAAGAGATTTTTTCACGATTTTCTTTATTTCAAATTGCCAACCCTATTCCTCTAGTGACGTGAACTCTAAGTTAAGGAGAGTGCATTCGCCCGGCAATGTACTCATTACGTCACAGTTGTTTGTTCTATACATGATTTTTACTATATGGTGGATTAAGCGAATGCACTTTATGCATATAAACGTTTATTTGTGCAACAAATTGAGTGGATAGTGCAATGGGATGATATAACTTGAGGACTGTTGTGTAAGCTTCAACCGAGTACCTGTTTGTTCTTTGAGTAAATGCATGAAAGTTATTGACTTAGTTCAAGTTCCTTAGAATCAAATTATAATAAAATGATCACTTGAAGATATACTTATATTAGAGAATTTAACTGAAATGTTTTAATGATGCCGAGGATTATGGCAAAAGTAATACTTACAGCTACACTCAGAGACGCCTAACGGTTACTTAAGAGGCTCCTTAGTAAAAATTAAAAATAGTTCACTCTCAGAGTCAGTTAAAGGTTCGTTAGTGGCCCTTAGTGACAATTAAAGTTAAGTACAGCAAGACCTTTGCTTAACTTGTTAATTATTGATTTTGACATTTAAGGTTGTGGTTATTTTTTTATTTTACCAGTGAATTAGCTTTTGCATTTATTTAAAAGCAATAATATCTGATTTAGCAGACTGTATTGAGTTTGTGGACTATGCCAAAAGATGTAGAGAAGTAGGATCAAAGCGGTATTTATGAGATTATTCTTATCCCATTACTAAATACCTACTCTACTCAAGAATTCCATGCACCAAATAGATTTAAATTTAGATATACATTGTTGATGTAGCACAAATGAATGAAAACTCCAACAGCAATGATTTTACAGTGTGACAAGCCTTGGTTGAAAGGTTTTTTACTTAAAATTGATACCTTTATAAATAAAAATGCACAAATTAATCGAATAATTATACTTTTATTTTATGTTTCACCAAAAAGCGTCAAATCAGGATGAAATCTAATTCTGTTTTTTGCTTTTGCTAACAATGTTTTGTTTCTCTCTTCCTTCAATAATGCAGTTTTATTTTCATAATCGCTAGGTTGTTGTTTATTTGAAATCTATAGAAACACATCTGGTGCGGTTAAGAATACCTACACAAACTGTTATTACAAACTGTCAAAAATGTTAAAGAACTAAAAGGGAAATGCAAATATTTTTATCAATAGGCTCCGACAAAGATCTTCGTTCATACTAATAACAAAACATTACGGAAATAATTAAACAATTAATTCTATTACAACGCTCGGCAATAAACAAATACCAAAACTTCCCGAGTTGCCGTTAGGTCCCTAACATCTGGCTACTTTCTAAAACGCTTACTATACAAATGGCACCTATTTGTTTCCGAAGATCTTAAATAACACGTGCCTAGAACTATCTTCTAGGCACGCTAAAACCATGGGTTTTGCACATTCAGATGAGATTTAAAATTCACAACACAAAACTTTCTCGCCCGGCGAATGAAACACAAACAAAAACATTAATTATTATTCCCTGTTTTGACATTGACAATTGGTTGCCATAGCAAAAAAGTCGCAATCGCTTTAACTTATATAGTGAAAATAATTGTTTTGCTTTGTATTTTAGTGAAAAAATACATTTAGTGAACTGATTATCATTTATATTACTACAAATAATAGTTTTCAACGTGTTTATATAAACTTTTTTGTGGTTTATTATCAACTGTTTTTAAATGTGGCTACACCAAGGCTTTATCGATATGATATCGATAAGACAATTTGGAGATGCTTCGCCCTACGGTTACTTAAACCTGTCGTTTGCTGAGAGAGCGATTGTCGCAACCCAGTGCTGGGCACGCCACGATTGCGGCGGTAAGTCCCCTCTTTGAGGAGTGGTTTGAGAGGCGGCATGGCGTCCTCACCTTCCGCCTGACGCAGGTCCTCACCGGACACGGTTGTTTCGGGAGGTTCCTGTTTCGGATAGGGCGGGAGGAAACGCCCGGGTGTTTCCACTGCGAAGATCGCCCTGAGGACACGGTGGAGCACACGGTGGCGGTCTGCCCTGCTTGGGCGGAGCACCGCCGTGTCCTCGTGGAGGCGATCGGCGGCGGCGATCTCTCGCGTCCGGCCCTGGTCCAGGCCATGGTACGGAGCGAGAGGGCATGGGGAGCCGTCACCTCCTTCAGCGAAGCAGTGATGCTCGCGAAGAGGGAGGCGGCGCACGTGAGGGAGAGGCAGCATATGCGCCCTCGCGACCCCAGCCGCCGCAGGATACGGAGACGCCCTGGGCGTCGGGAATCCCAGGCCGATTTCCGGCCACCGTAGGCGTGGGCTTGCGGACGGCGAGTAATGGGTAGCTCGCTGTCCGGTAAGGACCAAGCCCAAGTCGACGGCGCGTTGTGTTCCACGCGCGCCTCAAAGAGATGTCAGCACAAAAAGTGATGGGACCCGCAAGGGTCGATGCCTGCCAGGGGTGCGGGTTTGTTCGAAAGAGACACCACAGCCCCTGGCTTAAGGGCTACTGAAGGAACACGGGTGGGTTTTAGTCAGTAAAAGTCTGACACGCCCTCCTGCTCCACCCAGAGCGAAAGAAGTTATTTGATGATTTCCCACCCAAAAAAAAAAAAAAAAAAAAAAAAACCTGTCGTTTGCTAACAAACCCTTAAATTGTGTCTCTGGGATATACCGTTGATTAATGTATTTAAGGCTACTTAGTTAAGTAATCGTTAGGACTAATTTAATGTACCTTTCTGAGTGTGGCTGTTAGTAACACATTTAACTTGTACTAGTCAATTGTTGATGTTAGTACCGTGTTCTAGCTCTATACATAAAGATTATCCACTCTTTGGAACAAGCAAACAGTGGCCACATTTTTGTTATACTAGCTTTTGCCAGCGGCTTCGCCCGCTTCGGAACTTTTATCCCCAATTTAACTCCCTTGGGGGTTGAATTTCGAAAAATCCTTCCTTATTCCTTGTCTACATTATAAAGGGAACCTCTGTGCAAAATTTCAGCTTTCTAGGTCCAAGGGTTTGGGCTGGGCGTTGATTAGTCAGTCAGTCAGTCAGGACTTCTCTCTATATAGATATTCAGAATCTTCCACATTCTTTTATTTACCGTGTCAATGGCAAAATAACACACACTATTTATATTTTTTATTGGTTTATTCCTAAATTTAGCAACGCTCCCGCATTTAATGGTTGCAATGTTATTAGTCATACAGGAAAAGTTTTTAAATATTTAATAACTTACCTTGTATTTAAGCATTTTTTACTCCCATACATAACGATAAAGCGATACGTTTCAAAACTTCCGAAAATTTTAGGTTATAGTTACATTGCCACCAAAAGCAACAACACAAGTACCTTAAACGTCATCAAATCACATTAAAACATAGTGTTTACGGGTACGAAAATTACAAGAAATACAATATACATATGCGGCAAAAATACTGTGTATCGGAATCAGAACATAAAAACGTCGTATATACGCGCTAACGATCTGCTATAAAAGTGCTGATTGTGGTGACAGTACCAAGAGTAACGGGTTATCGTGCCATATTTATGGGAAATATATGTTTTACAAAGTATTTATGGTTGGTTTTATTATTTGTATTCTACTAGTCTTCTCCTCTGATGTGCTTGTTCATCATAGTTCTTCTGCCTTTATTCTGATTTGTTTGTAGATTTATTATTTATTTTCCTTACTTGTTTACCTGCGATCCATCATCAGGTACCTATATTTTTCATTAACTAACTTTCCCTTTAGTGCCATTTTAAGTGACAATACCGTTTTCATTAAAGGCTTTATTTTTATATGCGTACTTGGTATATACTAGCAGAAAAACCACTAGTCCCTGTTAACCAGATTTAATTTCTATTTTTACCAAAAGCAGACCATGAATCTCTCTGATTACTCTCTCACATTACGGCACAATTAATAACTAAAATTGCAGGGAAATAAAGCCACCTAATAATGTCTCCACGACAACAGTTCCGCGTTGTAACTGTAACTGGGCAGTCTGTTCCGTGACTTACGACGTTCTTATGTCACTCGCAACGATCATCAGTCACGGCATAAATTAGCTCGGATCATAAATCATTGATATCATTGACCACTGTCTTTTTAGAATGAAAGCAATTGGTGTTTGTTTTGTGTTTATTAATAGTGAGTAATGCATGGACATGTGTCATGTGTGGTTCTTCTAATACATATTAAAAATTACCGTCGATAATCGTGTCTGTTTATATGACTGCGTAGTTCTTTAAAACGACGCTACGGATTTTGGTGAGGCTTTTGCCAATATATGTTGATAATTTATTTCGGAAGGTTTAAGGTTTATTTGTAGTAAGTAAATTCATATTAAACTTACATGTTACAATTTTATTATATTTTTCCAGTTATAAGATCCGTACCAAGTAGGGTCGGGTCACTAGTAAATTATGTAACAGCATCAATAAGATAATAATCCACTCCATATTTTTCCCGTCATGCAAGGTTAAAAGTTACCCTAAAGAAGGTCACTCTAAAATTGGTCTTCCGTGGAAGGAATGGACTATTGTTAACTATCACATTCTCTAATACCTACATGACTTCCAGATCTCCAAACCTCATAATATAGAGTAATCGGAAAGATAATGAATGATTAGTAGTCACCATTGCGATATGTATTTCTATGTAATATTTCTGCCTCGTGTCAAATATTATATGTTACCAGTACAATCTTCAATCTGAAACTCGTTTAAAATGTCATAGGAAATACACGTCACTTTCCTATTTCCTCTAGACTTTAAAAGCACCAACTTTATCTTGTTCTCTGATATTATTATAGTTGACGGGTTTCTGAAACGCTTTTAAGACCATTTAAAAACAAGGGACTTGTAAGTTTTTAAAGGCTCAAAACGATTATTTACGAAGTTTTTTTTTTATAATGTAAAAAGAACTTAAGTTTTTGTAGTAAGTGCTTCTGTAAACAAAGTGCCGTTCGGCGGGTTACTTAATTTATACTTAGCGGAAAAATACTCGTTAAATTCTCGCATAGTTTTATACAGGTATCTACAATTTTTGTTGGCATAATATATGAAGAGGGGCCTTTCTGGTTCATCTATCGTCAACGCGAGCATGATTGAAAAGCTTGTTGTTTCATCCAACGCATTATAAGCAAAATGCAAGCGAGTGAGAACACGATCACATCGAACAAAAATTGGCGCGCGGAGATTTCACATGACTTTTCCAGGAAATACGTGTTTTTGAAAAAGCCTTACAAGATTTTGGATTACATGTTTGTCATTTTGAATCTATATTTTCCTTGCCTATATCGTTAAACATCTTATAAACAGGAAATCTCCAACTTTTAGCACTTCATTTGAATTGACATTAGGTGTTGTTCCAAGAAAACTCAGAGATATCTGTACCATTGTTAAATCTATATTTATTTATTTATTTCCTCTTTATTTAATCCTACTTTCTTTGAGCACGCTTTTCAAACTAATACAATTTTTTTACAAATAATAAGCTGATTTAACGTGACAACGTGGTACAGTCAGAAACAACAGTCGAATGACACGTTTACTTTAACATAATAATACTTCATAAACTCACGAGTACTCACGACTTCTTCTAATGGGGGAAGGCAGAAACTACGGAATGCTACCTGCTACCAACCTTACATACTCCTTTTGCCTCGTTTACTTTTATAGGTACACCTGGATTATGCACGCCGGTAGGGAGTACCTACTACATAATTTCAGCCGAAAAACGTCCACTGCTTTACATAGACCTGATCAAAAGGGGGCTTTTGCCATAATCGCCACGCTTGGCGGGCAGGTTGGCGATTGCAGTATGGTGGTAAAATGCATAGAGAACGCTGCTACCCATTCTCTAGTAAGTCCCTTAGTCGCCTTCTACCACACGCACTGGAAGAAATGGGCACCTACTACATAATACAAATCTGAAATATCTACATAAAGTGATACAAGTTGATATGATTCACTTTTTTCGGAATTTTACGTATTATGTAGTTAAAAGCTAAAACTCTTAATTTTTTTTGTATTAGGTCCGATTATATGTGAATGTTTTATGAGTAATTAAGTTTTAAAACCCATTGTGGTTGCTGACGGTACAAAAACTGACAAATGTAATGCGATGCGATGAAATGTCCTTCATTTATACGACTTATTACGTTTTTAACCTTGCTCTGTTGTGAAGGAAACGTGATAAACGTTGACTATTTTGGAATGACTAATATGTTGTGTCTATTTTTTGTTTGTAATGTTTTAGTTGATTGCTGTAATGTCTTTGAAGTTTATTTGAAAGACTAATAACGCTATACGACGTAAGTCTTTTAAATGGCGATATTTTGTAGAATTACAAACAGTGCTCCACTAAAGTCATTCAAATCCGCCTCTGTTTAGTCTTGCTTTGTTGTGATATAATTCATTTACTTTATCCGCTGCCATCTGCTTTTCTCCTTCGTCAACGTTCTTACGTTCGAGGGCTTAGACAAAATGATAGCCGGGATGACTATGATGGAAAAGTAAAAAATGTATTGAATTGATATACTTAAGCTAATGTCAAACATGTTGAAAGTCATTGTGTAGAAATACGAAACGCTTTGAAGACGAATGCTACTTGTCTAAGTCCTCTAATGGTATCTGCCCAGACTTACGAGTTGTACCTATGTCGCGAGTTTGAACCAAGGCATTCAAAACGGTGAGAGACAACATCGTGAGGAAACCGGCATGTCCTAGAGCTAAAAATACGAAGATATGTGACATCCACAACACGAACTAAGCCTCCTGGTGGATCACTGTTTCCCAGCAGTGGGAACATTATCGGCTGAATACGATGAATCTTATCAGCACCTGCATCTTTAAATAACTCATCATGTTCATCTTACACCTTATTATGTATGTCGCATCTAAGCTTCACACCTACATTATCTGACACATGCTCAATAAGGGTTCCGTACGTGTCTGTAGCATCAACGTCCGACACGTGTTCTATTGTATGCAAAGCACGTCACGGAATATAATGTTAGTGCTGTTGATGATTAGTTGTTAATAGTGTTAGAAGTAGGTTATTATGAGGAGTATTAAGGATTGGCAGATCTGGGTGAAAGAGTAGTAGTTGGGCTTACAATACAAGGCTTTGAGGTTGTAAAAAAGAAATGGATTCAGAATAAATAAATAGATAGAAAATTGTTCCTTTCGGTAGCGATGGACGAAGTGCGGATCTTAGCCATGCATTGCTTTGAGTAGAAGATCAATTTGGAGTAGACGCTGAGAGTGAAACTAATCTTCGTTAAAAAAAAAAATGGAAATTAAAAGCATTATCGAATCATAGCAGCTGAATCTAAAGTACACTCTTCATTTAAACATCCAATTAAGAATTGAAGCTGTAATAAGAATGGTTTTCTCTATGCATTTTACCACCATATTGCGATCGCCAACCCGCCTGCCAAGCGTGGCGATTATCGCAAAACCCCCCTTTTGAAGGAAGCCTATGTCCAGCAGTGGACGTCTTTCGGCTGAAATGATGATGATGATGAACTAGTACTGTACAAATTATAATATGATTGAACCACAGTTGACAAAATATACGTCAAAACGCCTAATACGGAATATGCATGATACTCTAATATCATCTGTAGTTACCTATACATCTACAAATTTCAATGAAATTATCCCAACGGAACGTACTACCGGGATGAAAGTATTTCGCACCGTAGCTGTTGATGAAAATATGTATATGCTAAACAGGAGAATCTGGCAAGTGCAGCCAGGGCACGTTAACATCACCAATTCCGGAGATGGAATTTTAGTTCGTTTCAGTCTTTAATTTAGTTTATCGGATGGGAGAACACTGAAGACGTAACTACTAATGCAGTCAAATTCATTAGGGGATGCTGCAGAATCTTTGTAGCGCAATCGCAGTCGGAAATACAATTCACTAAAGTGTCAATTCATTCGTTTCCGAATAGAAGCTAAGTCTTACGAAAGCCTCACCATAATCTATTTCAATGCAAATCTATCTTTTCTGGCTAAGACACCAAAACTTCTTGAAAATATTATTATAGCGTTTGGACTAGTTTATCTTCATATACTATACGATGTGTATGTATTAAAAAAATAAAAGTCATCCAATAACCATCTAGCGTCATCATGTCCGCTAACTACTGTCACGTCTGACATTTGTGGGCCACTATGACCAATTGATCCAAGGTTGCATTGATTGGTTGGACCTAGGGTCCAGACGCTGGGGAGACTCGATTTGAACCTTCTAGACAAATTAACTTCGATATTGTCTAGCGTCTAAATTGTGTCTGTTAATTAGACTGTCTTTCAGGGAAATGGTCGAGCCAGGCATTATCTCATCATTATTCAAGGGATCTGTTGTCAATTTGTCACTGTATAAACGATATCGAAATTGCTTTGCAACTTTCACAAAAACTCCCAGTAAATTGAAACTTTACTCAAGTTGAAACTATCTAACATTGATCTTAGAGCTTTAAATAGACTTTGAGGTTTTATGATGTACGACAAGCGATATAGAAATTGAAACTTAGAGTGTCGTTATCATTGAGTATTTATTTGAAACTCCCATCAATAGAATAATTAATTGATCTTTTTTAAATTGGCTACCTAAACTCCGCAGAGACTATGGATATTATCTTAACACGATAAAACATAAGGAAACAGTTTTTCTCAAGTCATACTTAAGGTAAACAACAAACAGCGGTCGTTAACGTCCAAAAAACGCTTTTTTTTCGAACGTGTGTAATTTTCATAAAACGACAAAGTGTATTCTTGGTCTAAGACCAAAAATTTTCAGTTACATAGTTTCAACTCGAAAGAAGTTTAGTTGCATTCACATATATTCACAAGGTATTCAGTAGGAGTACATTTAATCCTTCTAGCCATTACGTATTGCGCTATCAAGTAATTTGATTACATAACTAAAGTAATTGGCGTGCATTAATATGATTCTAATTGCAATATAACTAATGTTTGTTTTTTATTTTGTTTCCAGGTAAGAATCGTGCAGTTACTTCACATTATGCAAGGTAATCATGGAGTACTGGTATAAGTAATAAAAAAATAAAATGATAACACTGGTCGACTGCAGGTTAAGGCTTCGCTTGCCACGGTGGGTTCGTGCATGGGCACCATCCATTTTGTATATCCAGACCCCTCCGTGCCTTGGAAAGCACGTAAGCCATTGGTCCCGGCCGTCGTTCGTAGAACAGCTATGGCAGTCGTTACGGATGACTATCAACTTATTGACTCAAAAGTCCAAAACTCTGACAACCAGTCTTACCAAGGGGTATCGTGTTACCCCGTAACTGGATTGAGGAGGTCAAATAGGTAGTCGCTCCATGAATACTTGTATTCAGCCGCATCCGATTTGACTGGAAGTCGACAATCCAACATATTTCGGAAAAAGGCTAGACAGATTGTTTGAAGGAAGTATTTAAAGATGAAGCAATAGGTCCTATGGTATAACTTTTGACCGCAATAGATAAAATACTAAAAGAAATGCCAGAATTGGTGACCTAATTGGTGATCAAAGTTGGTTTTTAGGACCTGTGGCTAGATTAGGTGTATCCTCATATTGTGTCGTTTGACGAGAACCACACTGAGCTATTTATTTTACGTTATTAACTCAAAATTGACGATTTAATTTAATGCTACCATCAAAGTCATCACTCAACCGTTTGATTAAGTTCTTCGATGAAACTTAATAGAAGCTTTATAAGTTAACGAGATGCCTGTCATCTCTTCAATACTAAAATATAATAAGGATCAGTCTCCTTAACGAAGAGATGCTAAAATTAATTAATGCTCGTTATGAACCTTCTAAATTAACGTCAAGAATTCGTGAAAATTTTATCACTGACAATATTGCTGACTTTATGATTCTGGTCTATCTCTAACGAACGATATTCATTTATCAGGCGATATGAGTCTCTGACACAATTATTTTAGAAGTATTTTGTTATTTTCTTTTAGTGGTAGATGCGTCCTCATTGATAATGTTGTTCCACCCACTGCTACGTATACTGCTTCCTTTTTGTACTATGCTTCTCTAGTCGGTGTGAGTCTCATCTTACCAGCGGTCCTTTGGGATCTATCCACCTGGGTTTTGGCTTGCCAAAACTATGTCAACCGTCTCTAGATCACCATTCAGCTAGGGCTCTGCTCCTCCTGACATCACCACGTCGTTTAGGTACCCGCGGTCCTTTGTAGATTCCATCTAGTTGCTGGTCTGCCAACACTCCTTCAATTCAATTACGGCTCGGCCATCACCACATTTCATCAAATCTTCTCTCGGTCACTTAATCTTATGAATTTTAATACACCTCTTTAGACGCCTTATTCAGTTACCTATGGCTCTGCTAAACCTATCAACACCATGTTTTGACGAGACTTTTCTCATAATCCATCTAATGAATTTAAATCGCCTCTAGCGACGCTTTTAGTGGCATTAATTGACTTTTTATTACTCTACAACTTCATTAAAACGCTTCCTTCCTCCTGCAAAGTGTCTTCGCAAATACAAGAGTCATGCATGCCTAATTATACAAGTATTGAAACACGTAGTTAGCAATATTCGCAGTGTGAGGCAATGTCCGTGCATCATTAAGGTCAGGCGACCCATTAGAGATGGAAAGACACTAGTTTTTGCATGTTAACAAAAATGCAAGTAATAGCTTGTTCAGATGACGCGATTAGTGTGCGATTTTAGCTGCAAATTTTGTTAGTTGTCATAAAGTTGTTAAGGTATTAATCAGTATGCCAATAAATAGTAAATGAGACAATATATACAACTGAGTCTTTAAACTAGGTACTTGATTAAATAACTCTAATAAAAAATGCGTCGAAGTACTTGTCCACTTCGGTGTCATCCGGATATGTGCCCAGAAGACTGGCAGCATTGCCACGTCGAATGGTAATGCTAATTCTTTGGCCAAAGAATGAGTTACAGTTAGATGCTAAAAATGTATTTCTATGATACGTTGGGTTTTCGTTTATAAAGTAAAATTAGTGTACGGAAAAGCAAGTCAACAGTTTTTTACTCTCTATTTTGTAGAGTCTTTCACTATTAGACATCCCCATCGTTACTTTACCTATTCGGTCGTCCTGTTGACTCGGTTTATGAATATAAAGCGTTAGCAGAAAATGAGCAAATTTCCATTTTATCTTGCTTGAAAGTTTGTCTTTAAACTAGGTAACCGTGAAGCACTTATGCCTACGTTAATACGACTTGACAAAGCCGCATGGTTTGCCGCGCGCTAATTCATGCGATCGTTTCTTAATAATCACGCGACAACGCGTGACCGTCTGAACCAAGACTTATATGTATTTATTTTACAATCAAATATTAACGATTTCACAAATTTCTAAATTGATAGCCAATCATCTTTTATAGTTGTCATGCAGATTGCATAGACGATGCATTTTATGACTCGCGAAGTGAAAATGTTTATTGTATTTTTTGACATTTAAGTTTTAGTTATTTTGAAATTGTTGACTTGTTGTTCTTTCACGGTTTTATGTTGCAATTTGTGCTGACAATGACCTTAAATATCTTAATTATTATTTAACACATATAAAGGCTATTTACGCTTATTAACCCCCGACGCAAAACGACGGGGTGTTATAAGTTTGACGTGACTGTGTGTGTGTGCGTGCGTGCGTGCGTGTGCGTGTGCGTGTGCGTGCGTGTGCGTGTGCGTGCGTGTGCGTGTGCGTGCGTATGTGTGTGTGTGTGTGTGTGTGTCTGTCTGTCTGTCTGAGGCAACGTAGCTCCCGAACGGATGAACCGATTTTGATTTAGTTTTTTTTGTTTGAAAGGTGTATTAGTCGGGAGTGTTCTTAGACATGTTTCATCAAAATCGGTTCAGCCGTTTGAAGATTAGTGTGTGTGTGCGTGCGTGTGCGTGCGTGCGTGTGCGTGTGCGTGCGTGTGCGTGCGTGCGTGGGCGTGTGCGTGCGTGTGTGTGCGTGTGCGTGTGCGTACGTATGTGTGTGTGTGTGTGTGTGTGTGTGTGTGTGTGTGTGTCTGTCTGAGGCAACGTAGCTCCCGAACGGATGAACCGATTTTGATTTAGTTTTTTTTTGTTTGAAAGGTGTATTAGTCGGGAGTGTTCTTAGACATGTTTCATCAAAATCGGTTCAGCCGTTTGAAGATTATCAGCTCTTTTCTGGTTGAAAAAGGGATTTTTTTTGGACTGCTTAGTTACACAAATGCTTGGGGGAGGCCTATGTCCAGGACTGGAAATTTTTCGGCTGAAATGATGAAGATGATGATGAGTTACACAAAAATATTTCAAAATACCGCGTGGTGTAAATCCGGCCTTAACCACATAAACAAACCACCACATTTTCCTATCATTTAGCTGCACATTAAACAAAGTAATTAGCATTTAAAAGTAACATTTAGCGAATGCCAAGGCTATCGGAAATGTCTTCCGTAGCTTAAATGTTTATTTATTAAAGGAGGCGCCACATTTGGGTAGCTATCTAGTTCAAGATGAACAGTCGACCATGTCATTTGAACTACAACCATTATTTTTAGCCGTTGTAGAAATACGAGACGCTTTGAAAGCGATTGCTACAACTGATTTGCTCCAGCATTGGACAACTGCGTTCTTCGGCCACCGTTTTAGGTAATACCTTACAGAGATTAACATTGAGTAATAAAAAAAAAACCTGTTGGGGGCGGAGGGACCCGACAGAAACGAAGTTCCTTACGCCTTTTCTTCGACTCCAAATGTAACGCCGTTTAATCTACATTTATAATAGTTAAAGTTTATTTTGACCTCGTTATCGGCTTCAACACCCTCGAAAACCATGAAAACGACACCTATGATAAAAACTTTAAAAAAATTCGTAGCTGTGGCTAATAGAAGTGTCATTTTGTCCCCACTATCAGCTCCAGAACCCTCAAAAACCATAAAAGCTATCTCACTCTCTCTCTGACACGCTTTTTCGTTACGTAACGCTTTTTAGTTACTGCTGTTCTGCTGGGGAGTTTGTTGCCACTTCTTCTTCCTAGCTAAAGCACTAGGAACTGGTGAGGGGCGGGCGTTTTAGAGGGACCGTCTCTTGTAATTTTTGACTTTCAAAAAGAGCTGACTCTCAGCCTAGTTTGAATAAATGACTTTTGATTTTTATTTTGACAATTTCTACAACTTTACTCCTATCGCAACTTCGTTCCCACTAGAAAAGAAACGATATGACAGATTATGACTAAACTAAATCCCTAATCGTCATGTATCACGCCATTCCACAGAAAGCAGTATTCCATTATCTTGAACTTGATTTAACTATCACATCTCTCGTTTCAACACCAAATACTTATATGAGAATAGTTTATGACTCCTACTAACATTATCACGACTCTAAACTCAAACAAAAACTTGTTGATACTGTTAGTTTATTATAAACTTTCATTTAAAACTAACTTATTCATACATTCTCTTCTCTTGACTTCAAGTTATATTTCTCGAGGGATATAAAGTATAGACAACTTGTATTTTAACTTCTGTGCAAGTTATATTTTTCGCAGTTTTCGCACCCCTATAGTGTTTGTTACTTTGAAGAGAGCCCCTAGAGATTGCATCTTCAAGTTTGATGTTTACTGGTTTTAAATTCACACCTTCCATATTTTTGTAGACATTGTTGGAAGATTGTTTTGACGTGATCTGCTGGGGTTGTTTCGGTAAATCCTTCTTTGGGTCCTCAACACCTTCTAACGATCACACTTACTTTCATTTCTGCTTCTTTATTTAATGGCTTAGATTGCTTTTGTTTTCATATGTATAATGTATGAGTGTATAATCCATCAGACTGCAAAGCAAGAGTGAACGCCTCATGTTTTGGGTACGCTCACTCCATCGTAGACCTCATTTATCGCTTATCATCAGGCAAGATCGAGGTTAAGAATAGGCCAAAAATACGATTTAAAAGATAAATATTGTTGAGCCGCACGATTGATGTTTGGTTACCACTAGCGCCATCTCTTATCGAGTAGCGGAGTTAATCGTCAAGATCTTTCTATAAAGTTCGATGATGTTCTAGAACTTTCTGGAACTATCGACATGTGTTCGGTCAGGGCCGATAAGTACTCGAACATTCTAGATGCTTCTACGGTAGAAGGTTCTGGAACTATCCGAGGGCCCTATATAAGCGGGAACGGAGCGCGTCCCGGGGTAGTTCATTGGAAGCGATACATGCGAGAACATCTAAAGCGATCTTCAAGTGCGACTTAAGAGTGATCCGTAGTGCTATTGTGTTGTGTTATAGTGTGTTTAATTAAAGTGTTATTTTTGGTAATTCATATCGGCAGTTTTTAATTGTCACGAACCCCAAGCTCGTAACAATTGGTGTCAGAAGCAAGGATTAAAATTATGCCGATTTTACCTAAAGACGACACGGAGGGTATCCGTACCCGGAGTCAACGCCAGCAGGAGATGGACCAGAGACGATTTGGTGGAGCAATGCCACAGGCATCGGAGGGCCAGCTACCAACCACAGAGCGGGGCCCGTCCACAGCTGCTCCAGCATCACCAGCACCAGATTTTGCTGCTCTGATGATGATGTTGCAGGAGCAGGCCCGCCGACAGGAGGAACAGGCCCGCCGACAGGAGGAACAGGCTCGCCGACAGGAGGAACAGGCCCGCCGTTTGGAAGAACAGCTCAAACGGGATAAAGAGGAGCAGGCCCGCCGACAGGAGGAGCAGGCCCGCCGACAGGAGGAGCAGGCCCGCCGACAGGAGGAGCAGGCCCGTCAATTGGAAGAACAGCTCAAACGGGATAAGGAGGAGCAGGTGCACCGCCAGGAAGAGCAGATGCTCCTCATAAAGGACCTTCACGCAACCTTCGGGAAAGACATGAAGGAGGTGAAGGAGAAGGTTGCCCAGCATGACAACCGCTTGTCAGAAGCTGAAACTCAGATCAGCAAGTTTAGTGACGTCATTGCTGATGTGAAGCAAGAGTTGGGTAACCTCAAACTTGGGGATGGAATCGCAGCTCCCGTAGCTACAACACCTTCGCTACGTGGATTCAAAGTGCCGCCGTACGATGGGACTTCTTCCTGGTCGGCCTACAAAATTCAGTTTGCGGCTGTCATGAAGGCGAACGGGTGGAATAAAAGTCAGGCCATGACTGCCCTCACCCTAGGCCTGCGCGACCAGGCTTTAAATGTGCTGGAAGCTCTCGGTAAGGAAGTGACTTACGAGCAGCTCCTCGAGGCATTGGAGGCTAGATATGGCGACGCTCACCTGGAACACGTGTTTCGTGCGCAGCTCAAGGATCGTGTGCAACGCAGTAACGAAAACCTGCAGCAGTGGGCCCTTGAAGTGGAGAAGCTGGTTCGAAAAGCGTACCAGTCCGTACCTGCGCTTATTGATGGGAACCTGGTGCAGGCATTCATCGACGGCATCCGGGACCTTGAAGTTAGAGCTGCTGTGAGACTCGGTCACCACGGGACGCTTAAGGACGCCTTGGCCCATGCACTGGAGGTGGAAGCTGTGCGGCAGGATCATCGTTCCCATCGCGTCAGGGAGGTTGTAGCGGCTACGGTTCGCGATCGTAAAGGATACAGCCCTAGGTGCTACGGCTGTGGGGAAAGGGGCCACCTTCGATCCAGTTGCCCTAAGCGAACTGCAGAAAGGGAAGATGGCCGGTCTCCAGAGGGTAGCGCGGCTAACAGCTCTACCCAGCAGCAGCAGGGAAACGAGTAATAGCCAGGACTGCGGGGCGGGTGCTGGCTGATGTTCAAAGAGCCCCAAGGATTTCTATCACACAAACCCATGACGGGAACACCTTAATCATCAAGGGTGAGATCAACGGAATGCCCTGTAAGCTGACCATAGACACGGGAGCCTCTCGTACGGTCGTCAGTTCCAAAGTTATGAGTCGGCTCCTTGGGGACTCCGCATACAACCGGGAACGCATTAATTTGGTGACAGCCACCGGTCAGCGCATACCCGTCCGTGGAGAGAAGGAGATGGAGTTGAAGCTAGGCAACAGGACCTACCTGCATAAGGTCATCGTGGCTGATATAATGGACGATTGCATCCTGGGTCTTGACTTTATGAGGAGGAATTTTTGCGAGATTGACGTCAAGCAGGGAGTTATGAAATGTGGACGAGAGGAACTTTTTATGGAAGGAGCGTTACCAGGGAATGTGTACAGCCTTAAGGAAATTGTTCTTCCTCCGAAATCAGAAACGATTGTGCCGGTTAGTCTTCCTCGGAATTCTGGGCAAACTCATCGTTGTGTACTCGTGGAAAGGGTAGACAATGACCTTCCATGGAAAGTGGCACGAACTTTGGTCAGAGCCACCGACATCTCAGGGGTACGTGTGCTGAACCTTTGTGATCAGGAACAGACTTTTGAAAAAGGCACACTGATTGGTACTTGCGAGGAAGTGGATTGGCTGCGTCAATGCCAATATCTATCGACTGGGACCCCCAGCAAAGATGCACAAACGAGAGTGACCACACTTTTAGAAGAGTGTCGCAGCGCTCTGTCTCAAAATGAGATGGGCAAGGCGAAGAAGATGTTACTGAAGTACGCCGAAGTTTTCTCCCTAAACGATAGTGACATTGGGAAGACTGGCTTAGTTCAACACAAAATAAATACAGGAGAAGAGTTGCCTATCCGTCAGCGGCCAAGGAGATTGCCGGTAGCGCGTGAAAAGGAAGTAGAAACCATGATTGAGGGAATGGTGAAGGATGGTGTTATTGAACCTTCATCTAGTCCATGGTGTTCACCGGTAGTGCTGGTAAGGAAGAAGGACGGCAGCATGCGGTTTTGTGTTGACTATCGTCGTCTGAATGACGTTACGAAGAAGGACAGCTACCCTTTGCCAAGAATTGATGACACTTTGGACATGCTTACTGGAGTAAAGTGGTTTAGCACGCTGGACCTGAAAAGTGGCTACTGGCAAGTTGAAATTGACCCCAAGGACAAAGATAAAACAGCATTCTCGACAGGAAAGGGTCTGTGGCAATTTAAAGTTATGCCGTTTGGATTGTGCAACGCTCCGGCAACGTTTGAAAGGTTGATGGAACTTGTACTAACTAAGTTGATTGGCGATGCCTGTCTGGTCTACTTGGATGACATCATCATCGTAGGCCGTACGTTTGAAGAACATCTTCAAAACCTGGAACGCGTGCTCATGAAGATCCAGAGTGCCAACCTCAAGTTGAGTCCGAAGAAATGTTCACTATTCAAACGGCAAGTTAGCTTTTTGGGATATGTAGTGTCGGAAGAAGGTATCCGCACGGATCCAGAAAAAATCGCCGCTGTCAAGGATTGGCCAGTTCCAAAAGACAAGACGCAGGTCAGAGCGTTTTTGGGGTTGTGCTCTTATTATCGGCGATTTGTTAAGAACTTTGCAGATATAGCCAAACCCCTGCATAAGCTAACCGAAGAGAAGCGACATTTCAGCTGGGATGAAAGTTGCGATATCGCATTCCAGGAGTTAAAGGACCGACTATGCAAAACACCTATTTTGGGGTACCCTGATGCAGGCAAGGAATTTATAGTTGACACAGACGCGAGTGACATAGGACTTGGTGGTGTGTTGTCTCAACGGAATGGTGATCAAGAGGTTGTGATAGCGTACTTCAGCAAGTCGTTGTCAAAGCCGGAGAGGAACTATTGTGTCACGAGACGGGAATTGCTTGCTGTGGTAAAGTCATTGCAGCATTTTAGCAAATATCTTCTGGGGCGGAAATTCCATTTACGTACCGACCATGCTGCACTGAAATGGCTATTGCAGTTCAAAAATCCAGAAGGACAAGTTGCGAGATGGATTGAGCTACTACAGGAATACGACTTTGTGGTGGAACATCGCAGCGGGAAATCTCATGGCAACGCAGATGCATTGTCAAGAAGACCTTGTCCTGAAGACTGCAAGCACTGTACTAGGCAAGAGAGTAAGGAAGTGGTACCTGTGAGGATGCTCAGGACGGACCTCAGCAACGAGTGGAAGGAAAGCCTACAACGTGCACAGCAGGAAGATTCAGACATCAAGCCGATTCTGGAGTGGATAAAGGCCAGAGCTCCTAAGCCCAGGTGGAGCGACGTCTCAGCAATGAGTTCGATCACAAAGAGCTATTGGGCCCAATGGGACAGCTTGGTGATTCAAGATGGAGTCCTGTGCCGTAAATGGGAAAATGCTCGGGGAAACAGCTGTCACTTGCAAATGGTTGTCCCTAAATCTCAAGTACCGGATGTTCTGCAGCTGTACCATAATGGTTGTTCAGGAGGTCACCTGGGAGTAAAACGGACTCTACTGAAGATACGAGAACGGTTTTACTGGGTCCACTGTCGGGACGATGTCGAGGACTGGTGTCGCAAATGTACAAGTTGTGCAGCTGTAAAGGGACCTCAGACGCGTAGCAGAGGTGCATTGAAATTGTACAATGTTGGTGCACCATGGGAGAGGATAGCCCTTGACGTTGCGGGGCCGTTTCCGGAAAGTGAAAGTGGTAACAAGTATTTCATGGTTGTGATGGATTACTTCACTAAGTGGCCGGAAGTCTTCGCCATTCCAAATCAAGAAGCTTCGACAGTTGCAGATAAATTAGTTCATGAAGTCTTCTGTCGTTTTGGAGTACCTTTAGAGATTCACAGTGATCAAGGAAGGAATTTTGAGTCCCAAATATTCCAGGAAACTTGTCGAGTTATGGGTACTCATAAAACAAGAACAACTTCTTACCACCCACAATCGGATGGAATGGTGGAACGATTCAATCAGACATTAGAGAGGTACCTAGCAAAAGTTGTGGAAAATCGGCAACGAGATTGGGACAAGCACATACAACCGTTTTTGTTGTCATATCGAAGCGCTGTTCACGAAAGCACATCGGTGACACCAGCTTTTGCAAACTTTGGAAGGGAATTACGGCTACCTGCAGACCTGATCACCGGAATACCACCTGATGCCCCACGCAGTATAACTGATTATGCGAGTGACTTGCGGAACAAGATGAATGACATTTATGAGCACGTCAGACACTCAGGCCAGCAAATGTCTGAAAAGATGAAAACCCGTTATGACCGCAAAATGAACAATAAAGGGTTTGACGAAGGTTCACTAGTGTGGTTGCACAATCCCGTCCGCAGCAAAGGGAAATCTCCTAAGCTTCAAGCTAACTGGGACGGACCGTACCGGATTGTGACAAAGATCAATGACGTTACCTACCGGATACAGAAAGGTGCAAGAGGTACTCCTAAGATAGTCCACGTGGATCGACTGGCGCGTTATTATGGGGCCGATAATGCTCGGGACGAGCATTTCTTAGGTGGGGGCAGTGTTGAGCCGCACGATTGATGTTTGGTTACCACTAGCGCCATCTCTTATCGAGTAGCGGAGTTAATCGTCAAGATCTTTCTATAAAGTTCGATGATGTTCTAGAACTTTCTGGAACTATCGACATGTGTTCGGTCAGGGCCGATAAGTACTCGAACATTCTAGATGCTTCTACGGTAGAAGGTTCTGGAACTATCCGAGGGCCCTATATAAGCGGGAACGGAGCGCGTCCCGGGGTAGTTCATTGGAAGCGATACATGCGAGAACATCTAAAGCGATCTTCAAGTGCGACTTAAGAGTGATCCGTAGTGCTATTGTGTTGTGTTATAGTGTGTTTAATTAAAGTGTTATTTTTGGTAATTCATATCGGCAGTTTTTAATTGTCACGAACCCCAAGCTCGTAACAATATAATCGACCCACCCTGGCTATGTACACGTGCTAGTCAGTAATATGCCATGAGTGTGACCACAGAACAAATAACAATTTCTATGAGTATGACACAAAAACCTTTCATAGGATTTTTTCTACGTGATGTTAAAACCGTACCAAAATCAACCAAGTAGATTAGAAATTATTCTTATTACTAATTAGATATAAACCACTGGCAATAAAATCAATGTAACAAGTAGGTATTTAAATTTGTTTCAACATTGACATATAAAAAGAAAATAATCATAAGGCATCAAAAAATACGTCCGCATCGTTGTCAATGGGAAAACTGCCCAAAAAGCTGGCAGCATTGCCACAGTTTAAATACCTGTACATATTATAATTTAAAGTTCTAAATAAAGAGAGGAAACATTGATAATCTCAAAATATTTCCCAAACTATGGTGAAAACAAAAACCACAACTAACTAAATCCACCAAGTACCTACTTTAGAAGTATTATTACCCGAATACTCAGACAACCAACTGGGTTTTATAAATCACAGAATCACATACACAGTAAACACATTACTACAAGTACATCACATTGTTTACATTGTTGTAGTAAACAGATCTTGGATCTAGGCTAGCCGTGTTTACTGAGCTGATAAATGGGTCCAATTTAACGCCCCAGTAGGCACACATCGAGTGGGTTAATATGTTAGGTGCCAAAAGTCGGATTAGGTATCCACTTGGGAGTGGAAAAAGATAATCTTGTTAGTAGAACAGATACGAAAGGATTATAAGAATCAACACGTCATCACCTGTATCAGTTTTGCTAAGGGATACCGTGTCACCCGGTAACTGGGTTGGCTCAGATAGGCGGTTGCTCCTTGTTAAATACCGCCATTCAGATGATCGCAGTTAGACTGGAAGCGACTCCAACAAAGTTGGATAAATGCTAGGAAGAAGATGATTACCAGATCCTAAACATGGTGGAAGTAGAGTTAACTGTCGAAGAATAGAACCCAAAAAAGAGAAAGATGGGCTTCCAGGCTAACCGGATGCAGCTGAATACCAGTATTTTACATAAAGCGACTGCCAAACTGACCTCCACATCCTATATATTCAGATACGCGATACTCCTTAGTAAAACTGTTCCCGCTAATACCCTTTAAATCTATACATTTTTGAACAAATTGCAAAATAAATACTTGGTTTACTTCATATACTATATTAGGTTTAGGTATATTTATGTTCTAATTGCTATGTAAATCATTGTATTCAAAATCAATTTAATTAATGAACCACATCAGTCGGTATTAAAACAAGACCGTTCAAAGCAGATTGCTTATTGACTACCAATTAATTTTAATTGTTAAATGTCACACAGTTTTGGCATATTTGATACCAATTTTCAATATCAGTTTTCGAACTTTATGATTTCTGATTTTTCGTCTAACCCTATTTGTATAGGTATATTATACTGTATTTCCATCCGGTTCGTTTAGCTACCACCAGCCGATGCCAGATGGTAGTATAATCATATATTAGTCAACTAAATTGCAAGGTAGCCAAAGTACGAGTACGCTAGCTCAGTAACTCAAGAGGTGGTTTTTTTTTTTTTTTTTTGGGTGGGAAATCATCAAATAACTTCTCCCGCTCTGGGTGGAGCAGGAGGGCGTGTCAGACTTTTACTGACTAAAACCCACCCGTGTTCCTTCATTAGCCCGTATGCCAGGGGCTGTGGTATCTCTTTCAAACGAACCCGCACCCCTGACAGGCATCGGCCCTTGCGGGCCCCATCATTTTTGTGCTGACATCTCTTTGAGGCGCGCGTGGAACACAACGCGCCGTCGACTTGGGCTTGGTCCTTACCGGACAGCGAGCTACCCATTACTCGCCGTCCGCAAGCCCATGCCTACGGTGGCCGGAAATCGGCCTGGGATTCCCGACGCCCAGGGCGTCTCCGTATCCTGCGGCGGCTGGGGTCGCGAGGGCGCATATGCTGCCTCTCCCTCACGTGCGCCGCTTCCCTCTTCGCGAGCATCACTGCTTCGCTGAAGGAGGTGACGGCTCCCCATGCCCTCTCGCTCCGTACCATGGCCTGGACCAGGGCCGGACGCCAGAGATCACCGCCGCCGATCGCCTCCACGAGGACACGGCGGTGCTCCGCCCAAGCAGGGCAGACCGCCACCGTGTGCTCCACCGTGTCCTCAGGGCGATCTTCGCAGTGGAAACACCCGGGCGTTTCCTCCCGCCCTATCCGAAACAGGAAAATACGAGTACGCTAGCTCAGTAACTCAAGAGGTGGTATTAGTCTAATAGTTAGTGTGAAACTAACAAGCAAGTGGAAAACAAAAATGCAGTACACTTTGCGTTGATTAATAAAACTCATAATAAATTGCTCACGTGACAAAAATACCAAGCCAGAAATCGTGTGGGGTCGGGGAACACCCTTCAGGAATGAAGTTACTTTTTTCTTCAACTCCGAATGTGACGTCTTTTACTCTGACTTTACTCAAATTTTATTTTGACCTCGTTATCGGCTTTAGCACCCTAGAAAACCATGAAAACGATCTCTCACTCTCAGAGTCTCTATTATATAATAAGAAAAAGTCGCAGAGGGGATGCCTTTTCGTAACATGGCGATTGCTACAATGTTCTTTAAATGAAGATTTTTACAAGTACCTATGCTCCTACCGCAAGCTGCGTTAAAGAACTCAAGCAATATCGCCCTCACAATGACTCTCATAAAAAATAAACTAGCCTGAATCCTTCAGTAACAGAAACTCTCCTTACAGACAAGTCTGAAGTAACTTCAGAACGTTGCTTGTCTTATTTCAGTCTAACTGGACTTGTTGTTTTGTCTATCTATTTCCAGTTCAGTGCCTTGAACTGAAGAAGCTAAGTTTAGAACTTCAGAGTTTGATTCGTACAGTTATTAAAAAAAAAAAATGTTAGGTTACTTGTCACTGTTTTATTAGTTAACCGACCGAACGGTGGCCCTGGGTTCGATTCCTAAATTGGGCCTATGAAATGCATTGAAATGGTTATATTTGTAAGTCGATTTTAAGACAATTTTCACGTCTATACTTTGTTAGTCGATGTTTAATAAATTGTATTGATAACAGAACTACAGGTGTGTACCTCTGCCAGGGGTGCGGGTTTGTTCGAAAGAGATACCACAGCCCCTGGCATATGGGCTACTGAAGGAACACGGGTGGGATTTAGTCAGTAAAAGTCTGACTCGCCCTCCTGCTCTACCCAGAGCGGGAGAAGTTATTTGATGATTTCCCACCCAAAAAAAAGGAAAAAAAAAGAAAGGTGTGTACCAATTATCAGATCAATCTGCCAACAGAAAGGGGGTAAAATTTTACGTACTTTTGTCCTAAACAACAAACAGGGCAAGCTAAATAAAACCGTTTAAAAGCAAGATGGCGCCGGCATTTTCTAACTGACTGATCCCTGAGAAGAAATAATGTGTTTCGTTTTATTCTTTAAGCATTTCTCTGTAGTAGCCCGGAGTCTCGTTTTGACTCGGATGATGGTAGCGATGCGCGATTGCGAGAGGTGTTATTCGATTGTTCGAACATCTCGATGGTTCTCGATTGTTTCGACATGGACTCGAGTCCAACTCGGTCTGTTATTGCGACTGGCGCATGACGCGTTCATTCGAGTTGAGAGTTGTTCCTTGATGGTTTAGGGTTTCGCGAGTTGGTTGGTTGGCGCGATTGTTTAAAAATCCGTGGCATTTTGGTGAATTTAAAAACTAGTTAAAAATAAAACAGTGCATCGTAATCGTAAGTAAAGGAAAACGATCACAAATTACGCGCAGCTCTCTCGACGACTCGAGTCTGGCACGCTCTCGCCTCAAACCAACATGCGCCTCGACTCGATGCATGCAATCGACTGACCTCGGGGACCAATTAAAAAAAAACTTCTTACAAATATTAAACAATGATTTACTGGTAAAAAATATATTGTCGACATACTTCGATAATAATGTTACAGGAGGCACGTCTATAACCTTCCATATTCTAAGTTCACACCCAGCCTATGTTCCTTCTGCTGGGATCGGTCTTCTCCTTGTGAGAGGGAATAGGCCGTAATCCAACACGTGAGTGACAGTGCGGGTCGGTGGATACCAACCACATCTTAGAATTTTTGGTTCTAGGTCATGCCGGTTGCTAAGATATACCTGGCGAAAAGTGAGTGTGGTACCTAAATACTATCACCTTCGCCTACCTCTTCAGGGAAATATCATGTAGACTTACTATAAGTTAACGGTGAAGGATTCTTTGACTTCGTAATAAAATCTGTCTCGTTTTGATGAAAGTGATAGATAAGATTTAATGTTGTCAAGTTTGATAGATACGGGGTGACTTCCCCTTGTTCATGAAAAAGTAGTTTCCATAAACACTTCCAAAGTTCGATGTCATTGTCATGAATTTCACTATATTATGGCACTATTATATTTTAGTACTAGCTTATTAATATGTTCCCGCGGGAAATTAACCCGCGGGAACGTACTACCGGGATAAAAAATACCCCATGTGTTAATCTAGGTCATAATCTATCTGTGTGTCAAATTTCATCCAAATCCGTTCAGCCGTTTTTGCGTGAAAGAGTAACATACATCCATGCAAACTTTCGCGTTTATAACATTATAATAGAAGTAAGGATGGCATTGAAACTTGTGCTATTCAGCCCCGACTTCAGACTGTCTACATCCATTTCATGTTTCATTTCGTTGGTATAGTGGTTGTAAGCGCTACTGTTGAACCCAAAGTTCTGTTCGATTCCCAGGTCGGGCTAAGTGTTGTTGAGTTTTGTTAATAGTAATTTCTCAGTAGCAACCCAGAGGCTAGATATGTACCTGATTCATCATTTCAGCCGAAAGACGTCCACTGCTGGACATAGGCCTCCCCCAGGATGGGGGGTTTTGCCATAATCGCCACGCTTGGCAGGCGGGTTGGCGATCGCAGTATGGTGGTAAAATGCATAGAGAACGCTGCTGCCCATTCTCTAGTAAGTCCCTTAGTCGCCTTCTACGACACCCACTGGAAGAAATGGGATGGTGCTATTCTTTTACGCCCGGCGATACATACGGGGCACCTGATTACTGTCAATAAATAAGCCTGTCCCATTTTACAAGGGACTTAAAAATAATTGGGGAAATATTGATGTATACTATAGGTATACTTACAGAACAAATAAAATTCAAACGTCACTGTCAGAACGATTCACGGATCAGCACTGAAAGCAATTTCTACTGGTATTGTCTAACGCCACTACCACGCTGGACAAATGCAATTTGCTAAATCCAAAAGATACTTGTTCCAAAAAATATTGTTAGTGGCGATGATTTGTGTCTTAACCAACATCATATCAAAGCTTCATCTATAATCAAACTGTAATGTTCTCCTCTCTGTGAGAGCGAGTATTTTCTTCATCGGATTGTGAGTAGTGGTGATAAAATAATTTACATAAAGCAAAGCCAGGGGTTCGGGTTGTTCGAAAGAGATACCGTGGCCCCTGGCATACAGGCATCTGAAGGAACACGGGTGTTTTAGTCAGTAAAAGTCTGACACGCCCTCCCACTCCACTCAGAGCGGGAGAAGTTATTCGATGATTTCCCACCCAAAAACAGAAAAAAGCAAAGCGCTTACCTGGGTTCGAACTCACGACCTACAACTCGTAAGTCGCTGCCGTTACCCCTGGGTTACCACTAATCTCCACCACATAGTTCAAATCAAAACTAATGTTGTTCTTAAAGGAGTAACACCTGAAACCATGTGTCTTCTTAAACCTAATCTAATAGATACACTGACTCCCCTCAAGTCCCTTTAAACCCAGCGCAAGTAATAAAGACGACATTATAAAAACCTGCGAGACGAATCGGATACGACCCGATACGACTGAGAAATGTCGTAAATTGTTTAGAGCCAGGATTTATCTGTCTAACCCCCGGATCACTGCCATTGCCCTTGCGGTAGCCATCAATGTTTGTGGAGGGGAAGATTGTGGGGTAGGAAGTTTAAGGGTTAAAATAAAATAAACAAAAGACGGCCTGAATGCGTCAGCATGAGTTTTTCTTGAGGAAGATCTCTCTGATGATCAAATGGTCAATTGGTCATTACTACGTTGAAAAGCAGTAGGTACCTACGATAGTCAAATTATAGTAACTAGTAGTGGCCCAGTCGTCGAAATTCGACCACAATTTATTTAAAACTTAATGTATTTCTAATGCATTTTAAAATCTAAGAATATTAGCTTTCTGATGTCTTTCTCCGTATGAACTTTAACTGTGCCAAACTTAGTCCTCAGTCCTCGTAATGTTTACTAACCATCTTACTCGTATTGGTGACCTACAAATGAAGTGACTTCTAATTAGTTTTGGTATACACTTTATAGAAACTAGTCCTTTAGTTGTTCGAGAATCAGCATATTATAAAATGACACCTTACGGTGAAACACGGCTGCTGAAAAGTCAGACATTTCCATTATAATCACTAATCTCCTGGCCAGATTACTCATACAAATACAGCGATATTCTTCACCTACCTTCACCAATCGTCGCTAGCTACAGTCTTCTAATCCTGTCCCGAGATATCGTGGCGACACTATCCGAAGATTTAACTGTAGTCCGAGACAATCCCGATTTAGCTGAGGTCATTCACCCACGTCTGAAGTTCTGAAGGGATGACAGCTATTCGTTATAGATTTAGGAGTTTAGCACCGTCATCGTCAGTTTGTTTTTAAGATGATTAGTTATTGGGGATATTTATAGTGTTGGGTACTTTGTTGATAGACTGTCTTGCATTTTTGATGCGTCGTCTTTGGGCAGACAAATGTTTATTATTTGAACAGTTCATTCTAATATCAATGATGTAGAATACTACCGATGACTCTGAATGATCATCCGTCCGCTCGTATTCCAAATATGTCAAAAAATATAAAAACCACATTCAACATCACTGCCACATATGCAAAATTGCTGCTGCAACTTTCCCGGCTTCGTAAGTCCGAATAATAGCCAACCCATCAGACTAGGGTGGCTGTAGAGCCGGCATGCCGACCGCCGGTGCAAAGCTGCACTTAAGCCGTCAGCACAATGCCACACCGTCAGTCCACAGGCTCAAATCTTACGGCACAGGCTTCTGGATTCAAGCGCCACGTTAGCGTGAACAGCTTAATGTTATGGGTGTCTGACAATAACTCTATAGGAGATTTTATATTTAGATGAATTCTGTTTTGTATCCATTTGAAATTTTTATTTCATTAATATTAATTTTTTGGTCACGAATTATAGCGAAATTATGATAGTTGTTAAATAATTTGACACCAATACGAATACTTTTAACTTGATCTGTAGAGGATCCAAAATAGCTGAATGTCGATGATATCAGAATCGAGCTGGTGATGATACTGACTTGACATGAAGAGAAGATCAATGTTGTCTTCTCATACCCCCACAATATCAACTACGAAAAAGATAGAAAGATAGAATAATACTCTTTAATAATTATATGTACATCATAAAAATTACAGATTTAAATATATAATTTTTACAAAGGGTGACACAATAGGCGGTCTTATCATTAAAAGGGATATTTAACAGACAACCTTTAGATGGATTAAAGGGAGAAGGAGAGACAATACTGCAGGTAGTTAATAGAGAAACTATATGTAACGATAAGGAGAGAGGAACTGTTATCTTTTACAAAAGGACAACGATTGAGCACTCCTTATCGGCACAGGCAAGTCATTCCATAACCGTACTGCTTGAACTGTAAAAGACTTGTCATAAAATCTGGTGGAATGCATCTCTAGTCTTTATTTTTCTGAGGACCTCAGATATCCATTATGTGTGTCATGAAGCTACTTGCAAGGTTCTTATACAAACAATAAGCAAACGCACAATCGAACTGCCATCTTTTATTCACAAACACCATTTCAAGCCCAGTTTCGCACGATCCATCCATACTCACATGCAAATGAACCGCTTCAAATAAAACCTGTTTGCTAATTAATATGAGTAGTACCTGTCTTTCCAGTAGAAGTGTGAAGGCCAATAGATAAAGTATAGGAAATGGTTTGGTATGAATTTCCTTGCTTCCAAATCTATGCAAGCCTTGCTGATGGAGTATTCATAGGTGCTTTTGCACTTGTAGTGGTGAAACTAGAGGAGGTTGCAAGTTTGTAACTGATAGCGGAATTGGAAGTACCAATTCCGGTTTTAGTTGCACACTGTAAGTACAGTAAGTTTATAAAGGTTTCTATGCTTAATACGAACACGAGCTAATCTGCCAATCCTCCACGTACTAATATCTTTTTTTAAAGAAAATGTACCTTTATTTTATGCTGATACTCGAATTAAGTTCAGGGTAGGCAGAGACATCGACGCAAAAAATTAAACCATGAATTCAGTACATGATTCTAGACTCCCTAGCTTAGAAATTTATCGTATGTTATTAAAAAAAAACAAAGCTGGGAGTTCAGAATTTGAATCCATGGTAACAGGTTGCGAGTCGATTTCGATGTGCTTGCCATCCTGTACATTATTAAAGCATTTTAAAACTGCCCAACAAAACCCTTGCAACACTCTTATTTTTTTAGAAAGAAAGAAAAGAGCCAGTCCCTTACAATCTCGATAGTAGGAAAAAAGTGCACGACTTTGTAAATCTCACTTAGTATATTTCAAAATCGCTGCATCTTACGCCTTGTTCTACAATATAAGTAACCAACATTATGTATGAAATATCCATCGACTGGGCACACACAATATGAATACTGATGCCAGCATCGATTGATGTCTCCTGCCGCCATTTAATTGTACAATATTATCTCTAGAGAGTTAGGGCTTTTAATGTTAATTTTAAATATGATTACTGAGGGTATCTATGGCACGATTTTTTTATTTTTTTCATTGAAGTGTTTTGGTTTACATGTGGCTGATTGAAGTTTATGTTATAAAGAGATGAGTAGGTTATGAAGAGAATCGTATCACGACAGATTTTTATAACCCCCCGACGCAAAAACGACGGGGTTTTATAAGTTTTTAACCCCTGACGTAAAAACGACGGGGTATTATAAGTTTTTAACCCCTGACGCAAAAACGACGGGGTTTTATAAGTTTGACGTGTCTGTGGGGATGTGTGTGTGTTTGTCTCTGTCTGTCTGAGGCAACATAGCTCCCGAACGGATGAACCAATTTACATTTTTTTGTTTGAAAGGTGAATTAGTCGGGAGTGTTCTTAGATATGTTTCATTAAAATCGGTTTAGTCGTTTGAAGATTATCAGCCCTTTTCTGGTTGATGAAGGGATTTGGGCATCTTCCGCGGGTCTGATCAAGTCGAAATTTGGTATTCTATTACTCCAATGATATTAGACGAACAAAGTAACCTTGAACTGATGCAGGAGCAACATCTGGAATTTCCAGGATACCCAGAGCTCACTGAAAAGGTCTCCATGAATAGGTTATGGATACATGGTGATCAGGATGACGATTTAGGATAAATTAGTAACAAACTTCACTGTGGGAAACATACACAACGCTGCGCAGATTTAAGCGAGACTTTAAGTTTAAAAAGGAGGAAATAAAAGTAAAATTAAAAAAAACATCTGACACAAACAAAAACTGTAAAAAGTAAAAAAAAAATGGCCTTTTTAGTTGTGGGTAATATTTTGATCAAGGCACTGTCAAGTCGGAGGACGGTTAATGAAAACGCCAAACAGAAGAGGCCTAGCAGTTTATTTGATAAAATTTAAAATCCTTTCTTTATTTTATTTTTTATCAAATAAACATGTTTAGGAGACAGAGCTTAATAATAATAAATATTTTATTTCATATCAAAATCCATATGTTGTTAGTTAAAGTCTTAATCTAATGTTAGTAAAATTCTATTTACAAAATTGAAACGACTGACACCTACGTGAGCACCCGTATCCAGTGAGCCAGCATGGGGCTGTCCCACCGCTGGGTCACAGGCCTTCTCTCATTTTGTGAGGAAGTAGGCCGTAATCCACCGCGTGGACCCAGTGCGGGTTGATAGACGTCACATGTCTTCGAATTTTTGGTTCTAGGGCATGCCAATTTCTCCACGATGTTTTCCTTCACCGTTTTTAGAGCAATGGTGATGAAGATGAGACACAGTACCTGGGGCCTAAGTCTGCTATTTTTATAAATTCGTCATTCCAACACGATCCCATTGTCATTTTGCTAAAAGTTCGTAATCTGCTAAATTCATAATGATCGATCAGTGGTCGGTCAATGGTCTCGTAATAGAATTGTGTTATAATGGCATTGTCGTATTGCCATTATTATAAAACCCGTTACTAGAAATGATTTTCGAAAAAATACTACTAAATTGGAACATTTATTCATGCGAGATTTCATTTATATGTATATATTTTTACATATTATTTTTAAACATATTATTTTAGGAACTGTCAAAAATTACTGCCAAGTCAGTCATTCATTTGTCATTATGTACGAGATTACCAATAAATGCCATTTCTTTCAATGGAGTGTCAGTGGCTGACCATTGGAAAGTCATAATGACGCCATTATATTAGTAGATTACCAAACTTGTCAAAATCAACAATTATGAAATCAATGATAGACCGTTCTGACACTATTGTAATAGCAGACTTGAGGCCCTGATTGGCTTTTACCCCACGACCTACAATTCGTAAGAACTCGAAACCATTACTCTGGCTCAATGTATGCGTGAATGTGATAAATTGGTGATGATAAACTGTTCTTTCCTTGATCATAGAATTGAAATTCTTGCTGCAGCTAAGGCAGTTCATCATCATCATTTCAGCCGAAAGACTTCCACTGCTGGACATAGGCCTTCCCCAGGCTCCTCCACTTCGACCGGTCTTGTGCTTCCCACATCCAGCGGATTCCTGCGGCCTTCACAAGGTCATCGGTCTACCTTGTGGGAGGCCTTCCCACTCTACGTCTACCTACCGGTACGCGGTCGCCACTCCAGAACCTTTCGGCCCCATTGGCCATCTTTTCTGCGAGCAATGTGCCCTGCCCACTGTCACTTAAGTTTGGCAATTCTTCGGGGTATGTCGATTACCTTGGTTCTCCTGCGGATCTCTTCAATTTCTGATTCGATCGCGTAGGGAAACTCCGAGCATAGCCCCCTCCATTGCCCTTTGGGTGACTTTAAGCCTTCTGATAAGGCCAATTGTGAGCGACCACGTCTCTGTACCATAGGCTAAGGCAGGTTTTCAGACATGTTTATATTACTACTTGAAATGGCTTGTTACAAAACTTTCGATAAAATTTGATGACGTTACTTATCTGCCCACTAGACTAGAACATCATACTCGAAGGAGAAAAGAACGGAGGACAGGAAGGTTACGATAAAAATATGATTAGGACAAGGAACTTAAGACTATTCTTTGTACAAAAGTAATGCCCAAACCAACCCAGTTGAACAACATGTCAACGATCCTCCACATATAATGCTCTTTCATATAATAGAGCTACATGAATTAGTTCCATCGATTGTTAATGGTCATGGTCAATAAATTGGTCATTGTGCCCAAGTGGAGTAGGTCAGAGCACATCAGCGACCCGGATACGTGTCACCTGTGTTTAGGGTCGGCAATAGGCCTTCCTATGTTATGTTTAGTATCAACAGGCTTGGGAGTAGAATCTGTACATCATACTGTGGTTTTATTTGACCATAAGCATGTTTTAATTTTGAATGAAATTCCCCGTTTAGAGAGAAATGGTGATGATACCATTTACACAAAGTCATTTCATTTTCAAATCTCTTTATTTATTTACACAAAGTAAAGCGCCTGTCTGGGTACGAACCTACGACCTTACAATTCGGTAAGTCGAGGCCGTTACCACTAGGCCACTACTGCGCGCTGCTTCACTGCTTATCCATGATAATTTCAGACCAATAAGTCCAGGTTTACGATGTTCCTCATCATTGTGCAACTTCCAAACTAACTTTGGTTCTTGCTAGAATTTTAACCTAACATCCTGGTGCTCAAGAATCGTCTCCATAAATCTGGTAGTCACGAAATATTACCTAATTGAGAAAGGATACAAACAAGCCTGCTAACCCTACCTCAATGTCGCAACCGACGAGTGTTACCACATTTCGGTGACACACACTAACGATACTCCTTTGTCTGCACATTAATGTTGCCAGTTTTTAGGTTATTGAGTCACTGATGCACAACCGTTAATGACTGTGAGCTTTAGTTGCGAAAATACCGTATTGTTTTGTGATGATATTCGTTCGCTCGCTCGACAAAGTTAAGTGAAGACGGAACATCTGATATGCGATTGGCACATTTAGGGATATACCCTTTTACGAGATGAGCGAAGGGTCTTCAGTATTGCTAGTTTCCCTGGGTTTTCCGTATCTAGTTTCGATCGAAGATCAATGTAATTGAAAAAATAAACTGAAGGGCTATAATAGGTTACGTTAGCGATCTTCATAGGATTTTTTTTCACATAGCTAATTGCACCGTCTAACTTCTATAAACCGTAGAAGAATCAGTTTTTAATGTAAGTATAAGATTACTAATTCCATTATGTTGTTTGTTCATTATAATAATCTCAGTTTCATCGTAAATTTCATTACAGAACGCTACCAAGTCTAAAATCTAAAATAATAACGACATTTAAGTATCAAAACTCCTCAAATTATTCTCAGAAACCAACAAAATAATCTTTTGTTCTATAAATACTGCTAAGTAGGTACACAATTCGTCGAGATCTTTCATTTCAATGCTCGTTGTCCGCCTTCGTTTTCATTTCGTCTCATCTTTCCTTCATTCCGATGTTGATTACTTCGGTTTCAATGTAATCCTTTCCTTCTTTGTCGAAGTTAATGAATCTTCAGTTTATTTTTAGGTTTTCATAATTGGTTATATTTCGAATTTATACTACGATAGAATATTCCTCATTCAGCGGGATCTAGTTTAACATAAAGTGACCCCAAAATTCTAAGTTTGGCTTTATTTTGATCAATTTCTGACAAATGTTTATTTCAAACAAAACAAAATTAATTCAAATTCAAAATAACTTTATTTTCTTTCACAAACAAGGGTATAAAAGCTTAAAAACTAAGTGACAGTAGTTTGTGAGAGACTGGTGTCTGCACTAGGAATACCTGTATCGCAGATCAGCAGGGTCCCACCACACGGTATGTAAACATTAATAGTTATTTAGTAACTGTGAAGGAAAAGGGCATAACATAAACACCAGTAATTAAAAAAACGATGAAAAAAATAAATAACAATGATAGAAATCAATTCAAAATAGGTTAAGCCAATTAGCAGTTTCTGAGAATCAAAGCGAGACTTAAAAAGGAGCTTTTACCACATAATGATTTTGCCGAAACAATAGACGAAACGCTCAGTAAAACAACACCATTTCTAAACACTTAATTTCCATTCAAAATAAATAAATAGGTATATAAACACAAGCAACTAAAAATAACTTAACTGACGTCAAGAAAATTGAGTCAAACTCCTCAAGACGAAACTTCTATCCTTTTACTTCCTTTGCCTTTTTATTTTTTAATCAACATAATCTGTAACCTCACTCACAATCTCAATGATCCTAAACTCCACTGTCAACAATCTCACTGCCACTACATCTGTCTCATCTTCAAACTCAATTTTAATTGATGCCAACTCCATAAGCGTTTGACCCTTGACCTCCTCCCCTCTCCACTTCACCTCTCGTGACGTCAGTCAGAAATCTCAGTGAGTACCGTTAAATGAGATGCGAACTTCTTTTTTTATTTTATGACGATAAATGCTCAGGAGTTTTTTTCGATGGAGACTGGTTTTATTGCAACGTTTGAAATGGATGAGTTATAAATAAATATAGTAGATTTTTGTTATATTTACGAGTAGTGTCTTTGTATACCTAACTGTGTTTCCCAGCTCAGGTTTAGTTTTCTGTTTATTTATTTTTAAATTGAATCACTAACATGCCATTCTATTTCTACAATACTCGGGATTCCAGGAAGAATACAAGCATAAATATTGAATGTGCTCAATCGGATTTGGCCGTAAATAGGACTTCCACATTACAAAGTTTTTCAAAACTAATATTTCGTTTCGAAGTATACATTGTATTAGAATAGATTTGTAAAATGTGAAAGATAATTAATATTATAAATGCGAAAGTAACTCTGTCAGTCTGTCTTTTACGCTTTCACGCCTAAACCGCTGAACAATCTTCATGAAATTTGGCAGAGATATAGACTGGGATATGGAGAAGGACTTAAGCTACTTTTTGAGCGATAACCAACATCCACGTGGGCGGTTCCATACTTTAAAGCTAGTAAGTAATAATTACGTGCCCCAGAATTGCCTACTGCTGAGCAAGAGGTCCTGAGTTCGATTCCCAGGTCACGCAAACAGTTATTGAGATTTTCCATCTAAATCTCAGCCCCCTATTAAATGGGACTAACATAAATGACTCAAAGTGGACGTACCATATAAATAAGTGAACCTTTGCTTATCCTTTCGGGGAATACGGGCGTGATGATATGTTCAAGTAATGTACTTGCCCCAGTAAATTAGAGTTTACACTTGACATCTTCAAACTCCTAAACAATGAACCGAATGGCCCACTTCACAAGTTAAACAAAACAATTCCACTTAAAACAATATCACACTGCATAATCCAAACATTCAGATTCAGTCAACACTCGATAATTAAGTACACTTTCATAAAATGTTTACCTTCTGCGACATTACTAACTGTCTCACTCTAACTCGCCTAGTTCCCTATCTCCATCCTCCTCGCTCAGTGCGTCGCGTATCTACATTGCCTTGAACTCTCAACATTTTGTGATGCGAAGCGAGACGTAAAGATGCCTTCACGCGATGTTTTGCTTCATTGATTATATAGTTTTTTGATCCTTATCTTCAGCAGAAAAACTGTCTCAGAAAGCTTGACGGCCGAGATATTGTTATGATAACAAAAAACGTTATTATATCACTGGGAGGGACGGAATGTTTGGGTGAATTCAATTAGTGTCGTTTTTATAAGCAACTTGAAACATGGTTGATGTTACATCAATATTATATCTAGTATAGGGTTCAAGGTTAACCGTAATGATTTGGAAGTCAAACAATCTAGTCTGTGGTAAGTTGTCAAATGCTGTCGTGATGCAGTGGAAAAGGCCGCGACTTACAAGTTGTAGGTCGTAGGTTCAAAACCTGACAGGCGATTTCCTTTGGGTGAATTATTTCATCACCGTTGCTCTCAAAACAGTGAAGCTGAAGGCATCGTGAAGAAACCATCATATCCAGGAACCAAAAATTCGAAGACATGTTATATCCACCAAACCGCAGTAGGCCCGCGTGGTGGATTACGGACCCCTCCCTCTCACAGACAGGAGGCCTGTACTATGCTATGTCCCAGCAGTGGGAACATTATAGGCTGATTGATCATGTCATTTTTCTTTATGATTGTCTCCATGAATACACTATAGGATCAGCTGTTGTTATGACCATGTAAAGAATTCAAGAATCATTCTTCAGTTATTCTAAGAACAAACTAAGAATCTCTTTCATATCTTCCGCAATGAAAGAATTTCAATGCGATCCATTGTAAAACATATGATGTGCTGACTGATGCACATATGTATGCGTGACGTCATTAAAGGTTGCATTGCCAGTCGCTTACGTCAGCCTTTGGGGCTGTGTAGCTACGGCTATGTTCCTTTGTGAAACAGGCAGAGTTCTAAGTAAGAAGTCATGAATATGGAGGAAGGGACATATTTTGTTGAGAGGTAGCTATAGTTACGCAAACATTGATATGAGGGAAGAAAACAATATGGGTCCCGTCTGGTTGATAGAGAAACTAACGTCACAATTAGCATAGTTTTTGTTGTTGTAGAAATCTACCAAAAAAGAAAAACTCTATGTACAGTAGCCCTCACTAATGGTGCCCCAATCTCAAAAAGCAATAGATTGACACTTCGCTTTAACTTACGACCTTCTTATAATAAGCAATTTCTATAGGCTATATATACACACACACTCTCATACGTTTACGAATGAATGTATTTCCTAAATTCAACCGTTATAGCAAATGGCATGATAGCTGAGCGGTTACTGCACTTGATTACCGCGTTTGAGCGCAGCGAGTCGCGGTTTCGAATCACACTCGCTGTGTGAGATAGCCTTTTTATTGTTTTAAAAATCACTTTTAGAGTATAGTTTCTTGTTCTGTTCTTCTTATTCACTAAACTCGTAAAACTTTATCATTATACCCACAGAAACCTAAATAAATTTAAATGATTTACGACTCATTCACCGCGACTCATAGAACGGTGTTGGTTGATAATTGTGTGCTAGTGACGTGTGTTTCATCTATTAGCGTCCTTCTAATTCATTTTAAAATGTAAGCAAATTTAAATATAGAAATGAAAGCGAATATTATTGCGCTGCATAAAAGTGGACTTAATACCTATATCACAAATACCTATGTGATGAAACCGGACTGAGTGTGAGTATTATGATTTAAATATATATTAAACATTTATTTAATTAAAGTATAACTGCTGATCCTTGTAGTTATTTTTAAACGTTTTATAAATATCACAATGTCTAAATAGAATAAAAATATAAAATTTCAATGTAAATTTATTTCCTAGATTATAGAACGATGAAAATAACAATAAACTTAATATCTATGTGAAATTGCCCTTTTAAATAATTTTGTTTCTAAATAGTAGGTAATACATAAAGTGTGTATTTTGCTTAGTAGCCTAACAGTACCCCTTTTTTGTTTTAGTGAAATACTGTGAGTCGGTGGGTGAAAAGATATGAGGAAGGCGGTAGCCTTGCCCGTGGAAAGCAAAGTGGAAGACCCCAGCTCCTATAACAGGCACACGTTCAGCGAATATGAAACAAGTGGTTTCAAAACGACAAGACATTTTGCCGAATTATTCGACACATCTTTACGAACCGTGCGCCGTGCACTAAACGCAGAAGGTTCATGGCAAACAAGGCATCATGGAAAACCAGCTCGAGAATCAGCTTAAAAAACATAGTTAACGGAAAAAACATTAACATTAAGTTATAAATTACAAATATTTATTTATTTTAGTAATATTCAAATAATATTTTGTCTTATCCGTAATCTGGATTATTTTGAGGTTTAGTTTCAATCTTCTTTTCGGAATGAAAATGAACACTTAAGCTATAACCTCTTTAAGTCCTGTTAAATACGATTTGTTAACTTTGAGGTTTGAGTTAAAACGAACTCACTCGCAGTAGAATAAAAGTAGTACTACTGAGTCATTTAATTGTATTGTGACAACTTGTCTGCATTTGTTACTTTTACGTGGGTAGATTTTTGTAGAATATTGTGATTTATTTAGAGTACCGACACACAGTAGTAATCAGCACAATATTATTATATTACTAAGATACAATAGCCTGATTATCATAGTTCACCAACTAGCTTATTTACTTCAATAAATTGTTCTTTATGAGAAAATAAACTGTTTTAACAAGAAGTTATTATTAGTTATTTTTATACATTCTTCATGAAGTTATAACGAATAAACATTTTGTAATCATTTATTATTGTTAAACCTTTATTTAAATAACAATACGAGTAATAAAACAAATTTGTTACATTATTATTCTGGTATATTAATAAATCGAATAATAAAAGAACAGATGAAGATGATTGTTGAAAAGAAAAATTAAAGCTTCATCGCGAGATTTGAACCCAGACCTATGAGTTTCTTAATCCAAGACGATACGCTGCACGCTACCGGAACTCAAATTATAAAAGTAAATTTTAGCAATGGTATGAACCGACCAAGGTCATGTCTGTCGTCGCCGACGGTATGTATAAAATACAAAGAGTAACGCCAGTGTGTGAGTAGAGCGGTGAGTTTTGTGTTAATACATCACTTATACACACAGCTGTAGGTACGGCCTGGACCGCCACTTCATAGCAATATAGCCCTTAGTATGCGACTGCATTAGTGAATCTTGATAGTACATACTTAGTGTTTTTATGTCGGTTTGTTTTCTTTTTTTTTACTTTTTAGTTATGGTAAGTATGTACCCGACCCCGAATTGTATACTATTACTTGCTATGTAACCAACAGTGAGGAAGTATTCCATAATCGGGCGTCATCAAGATACACGAAGTGGATTAAACACGTATTATCGAAGCTAACGTAACTACCCAAGCAAAGAGAATGCAATTTTCATGGGACCACTATATACACCCTATTAAAAATATTTCGAAATGTATCCTCAATTGCCGGAGATATCGTGGAACAGACATAAAAAAAACAGACAAATTGAGAACTCCCTCCTTTTTGAATTCGGTTAAAAACTAGACCATGAGTTGATCTGAACCTCATAATGGAAGCTCAAAATCCTTATCCCACCTTTCTAATATAATTTTAATAACTTCTACCCCTCCTTTAATCTTAATACCAAATGTAATTAATTCTAATTAAATTAAAAACTCCCTTAAAAAATAACCCACATTTTTTCCAACACCCAAGTGTTCTAGATAGTACTCAGAATTCTTCGCGCAAAGGATGAAACTTGGCAAGGGGGGAACCTGAATCTAGGACTTGACGTTTTTTCCCCCAAGTTAAGTCCCATCAAGTAACAAGCGCAAAATGTAAAAAGGCTATGCCACCTGTAGGCAAGTACACTTAACCTGATTCTGTTACCTACCCTCCATCCACTCATTTAATCCCGCCAAGGGAGATTAAACTTTATTGGTAAAGGACTAAGGATAAAATTAGGTTGATAAAGCATGTGAGGCAGAGATCTTTTGAAATGCGTTTTAAGTTTGAAGTCATCCTTTGAGTTGAAATGAAATGCGACTTGGAATAGTGACGTAATTTTTCTCGTTTTGTGATGTTTCTGCCAGCTCATGGTACTTTGGTGATTATTTCCACGTGAAGAATTTGGTAATGGAGAGGAAAGGAAATGAATAAAAGGGCTTTTTAATCGTCCTTCAAAGGATTACGTTTAGAAGCATTCCTTACTTATAAAGTGAAGTCAAAAGTCGTTCTTTGAATCTTGCCCTGAGAATTAAGAGATGAAAAAATCTGGAACTGGAAACTATTTTCTGGCAAAATGGCCCTACCTTTTACTAAAGATGATGATAATTAAATCTACATTAAGAAAAGAAAAACGTTGCCCCACACTAGTCATTCCTCTTGTATTGTGGGTGCGTTTACAAATATTTAAGTTCACATAATAGAAACAGTCAGACCCGGAACAACTACTTGTAGGTCATAGAAATATTTATTCCGTGCGGGAATCAAACGCACGACACGCCGCGCAGCAGTCAATCGCTTAACCACTGCGCCAACTGTGCCTAATAAAGGTGAAGTGTTGGTTTGTTCGTTTGAACGCGCTAATCTCTGAAACTACTATTCGGATTTAGCAAAAAAAACATTTGCAATTGATAGCCCAATTCTTGAGAAAGGCTATACTGCTATAGGGGTAGTTATCATTACGCTAGGACCATTAAGAGCCGACCAAAACGAAAAAGAGCCAGAAAGAACGCTAAGCGAAAACGAGCATATAGCACGGTGTGGGTCGGGGGAGAAGTCGTGGGCAGAAATGAGTGGGAATCACGAAGAAAGCCGGACATAAATTATCAGTTGTTGATTTAATATTATACTGCTATGTTCCCTTATCATTTGCGAGGTTGAAAGGTCTATCTGAAGGTCCCACTTTTTTCCAGTGATAAAATAATATCACTTAGCTTCTCGTAGATACTAATTAATTACAATGATATTACTTAATTAAGTCACACATCGTAAATTAGAATGAATCAGTGCAATTAACTGGTCATTGAGGACGGCTGATAGACCACTGGCTGCTCCATCACATTCGCAGGGATGGTAAAATATCGCGACAGGATTTTATATCGCACTAGGTTTTCAACCGTCGGTAATGAACCGTCCTGCCTGGAACCGAAACGTGGACACTCACGGTACGGCTAGTCCATAAATTTAAGGTCGCTCAGCGAGCTATGGAACGAGTTATGCTCGTAGTATCTCTGAGGGATAGAATCTGGAATGAGGTGATCCGGCAGAGAACCAAAGTTGTAGACAGCTCACAGAATTAGCAAGCTGAAGTTGCAATGAGCCGCCCACATTAGCCGTAGAACCGATGACCGTTGAGGTAAACGTGTTCTTGAGTGGAGACCGCGAATCGGCAAACGTAAGGTAGGACGCCCTCAAGCTATGTGGTATGACGATCTTCGCCGGGTGGCTGGTAGCAGCTGGATGAGAATCGAGCTGAATGGCGTGCAATTGGAGAGGTCTATATCCACCAGCGGACTGCTGTAGGCTGATGATGATGATGAATGAGCTGAGCATTGAGAAATCAACAGAGTGCATCCCAACGCGTCGAAATAACACACTGTTTGATTGTCAACTCTTGGCGCTTAGCAGAGCGATTACGATGTTGTTGTGTGAGTTGTTACTGTCACGGTCAAGTGTCAGCCTGCATCACCCAAATGCTGGACAAATCCCTCTCCCATGGATCCAACTATTGCGATCCAGACTATTGTAAACTACTGGTCGTATGTTTTGTACAGCTCATAGCTTGGCTCCACGAAGTTACAATCTTGGGCCACAGCTCATTGGGCATACGGTAGACGTGGCCAGCCCATTCCCACTTTATTTTTTCGGCTTGAGGGGCAACGACAGTAGATTATCATTTGGGGCACAGAACTTTTCGACGATCGAGACAATAAAGCAGACACTGTCTTCTCGGTTTAGTGTTTGCAAGCGTTACTGTGCGAGAGATGAGGTTCTGGGTTCGACTACCAGGTCCGGCAAAGTGATGTTGGGTTTTCCTATCTGGAATGTCTCATTAGCAGCCCGGATTCTGGCTTTGTGCCCGGTTATGACATTAGGCTTGCCCCGTAACATGGAACTTAACCAGTTAGGCCTGGCGAAATATGGGTGTACTATACATAGGTACACCTCTGCGCCACCCTTTGGGTAAACAATACGTGATGTTATGTATGTATGTTTATTTATTACAGTAAAAAAATCCTGTTGATCCTCTATACACATAGTTGGCTATATTCCAAAACTCGCCGCAAGTCAAGCTCTCGTACATATGAGCGCATTTCTTGAACTAAGAAGTCCACTCCCGTTCTCCATCTCAAGGAATTGTCATTATAAAGCGAAATAACTCGAATAAATTGTGTGAGGGGCCGATGTTCTAAAGCACTCGTTACTGAATTGACGAGAAACTATTTTAATCGTTTATGATTGTAATCATGATTAATTTCTTTTAATTTAATTGGAACGACTTTATAACTAATTAAACAATTAATTTATGGAATTTGTGGTTGACAACTAACATGATTTATATGTTTCATGTTACTCAAGTGCTGTTTTCGCAATACATACTTTAACAAATTTCAGTGATTAATTTTGTTGTTATTGCGCTAAGTCTGAGCTCATAATTGTCAATTATAAGAGAGAACGAACCATCGCCCTAAATGTGTGTATGATACACTAGAAATGAGAATCCCTTTTGGAATTAATAGGAAGATTTGTCTGCTCTAGAGTAAAAATAACGCAATAGACGTTGTTGAATTGGCAAAATGAAATGCGTAACGGTATTTGGAAAGACACTACTGCAGGCCTAGACAAAATACATTTCTGTTAGCGTTCACGCAAAACGCTACGCCAAAATGTATGGGTGTAAGCGCGTGGGTTTCACAACTTACACGAGTAGTTTGTTTCGTTGTTAAAAGGAAAACAGCCAATTGAAACTTTAACGTTTAATCTATTAACCTTCAATGCAATTATAATTACGGTTTCTTATTTAGTTTTAAGTTGTTAGGTATCGAGAGTAGTTTATAGTTTAGGACGCGCGGTAGGGAGCGCTTGGACGCGTGTGTCTTCGTTGGCGGTCGCGGAGCAAGAGAGCGAGAGCGGGCGGATGCGCTAGTGATGTGACGCGCGGCGCAGGCGAATTTCTGGTCGCGTAGTGTTGGCGCGAACATACTCCGGGGCCGGTGAAGTCCAGCAGGGAAGTGTGGACGAGGAGACGTTGAGGACGAGAGCTTACGCCGTCTTCGAAGCTGGTGAAGTTGCGCCCTTGGCGCTGATGCAGAACTACAGGTGCAGCGAAGTGTGCCCATGATGCAAGAAGTGAGTGGCAGTGCGGCGCTCTATGCAGCAGTGCGGTGATGTGGACGCCGAGTGGGCGGTGTAATGATGGCGTGCACGTGAAGCTGTATTGAGATGTTTTCCTTTTTATTGAATACTGTCTCTATTTTCTTTAAGTGTTGTCTTCATTGATTGCTTAGAAATGTGTGATGAACATCTGAATCAGTCTAGTAAGGGGCAGAGGCGAGTGAGGGACCGCTTGATAGTGCCTCCGGTAGTCGAGATATCGGCGACGCGAGATATGCCGTCCTCTCCAGGATACAGTTTGGCAATGCGCCCCAGGCGCCAGCATAGCGGCGGCGTATTATCCTCCTGAATGAGGACTAGATCACCAGTGGTCAACTTAGCCTTGTTCTCACGCCATTTTGTTCTCGTTTGGAGCTCAGAGATGTACTCCCGTTGCCACCGTGTCCAAAATTGCTGTCGCATTTTTTCGATGGCCTCATATCTTGTGCGGCAGCGTGCGTTGTCATCGATGATTGGCGACGGCGGTGCGGTCAGCGGCCGGCCGATCAGGAAGTGTCCTGGGGAGAGAGGAAGGAAATCTGTAGGACAAGAAGAAAGTGGGGACAGGGGTCGACTATTCATTATAGCCTCAACCTGCGCAAATAACGTGGCCAACTCTTCGAAGGTCAGATTAGTGTTGCCCATTACACGTTTGATTATGTGCTTAGCCGATTTAATGCCGGCCTCCGACAGACCAGAAAAGTGAGGAGCGTAAGGTGGATGGAAATTGAAGTTGATTTGCATGTTTGCTGCAAGATCGCTGATTCCTTTCGCGTTTGATTTTAGAAATTGACCTACTTCCTTGGAAGCTGCCACAAAATTACGCCCGTTGTCTGAAAATATCTCTAAGGGTTTTCCTCTACGTGAAATGAAGCGTTTTAAACATGAAATAAATGCGTCTTTAGAGAGGTCGCTAACGGCCTCCAAGTGCACACACTTGAATCTAAAACAGATGAAGAGACACAAATAGCATTTGGATACGCGAGCCCCACGACCTTTCTTATTTAGTATGTGAAAGGGCCCTGCGAAATCCATACCGATAGACTGGAAGGGAGGAGCGGGAGTGACTCGCTCGGGAGGTAGATTACCCATCATAGGTGTAAGAGTTTGCCCTTTGTGGCGGCGGCACACGACGCAAGAGCGCACGGTGCTGCGGGAGAGCTGCCTGCCGTTGATCGGCCAGAAAGACTCTCGGACAGAGTACAGCAGTTGCTGTGGACCTGCGTGCAATAGGCGTTTGTGTTCCTGGCGAAAGATTAAAATGGTCAAATGATGTTTGGAGTCTAAAATTATAGGATGTTTTTTATCGTTGCTATAGCTGGAACGATCAAGCCTACCGCCTACTCTCAAAACACCTTCCTCATCGAGAAATGGGCTAAGAGCTGATATTTTACCCTTAAGTATAGATTCACCTTTTATTAGTTTAGTGTATTCTTCAGGGAATGATTGTTTTTGAGCCTCTTTGGCTAATAATGTTAATGAATGGTTCATCTCTTGAACTGATAGAGGACCTCGTCTAATATTTTTATCTTTCAGAAATTGAATGTACCTTAGTACAAATGCAAATATTCTCTTGATTCTGTTGAGAGCAGAGAAATCTTCAAATCGTATGACTGCTGACTTGCTTGCAGTTGTCACGAGTAGGACCTTCATCTCAGGTAAGTTGGTTTTACTTGGTTTGTCTTGTAATGGCCAATGATCTTTATCCATGCTGAGGAAGGGCGGGCCTGACCACCAGTCTTGTAGATTGCGCAGCTTCTCTGCAGGGACGCCGCGGGAGATGTAGTCAGCCGAGTTGGCAGCGGTGGGCACGTGACGCCATGAAGAAAGGTTTGTATTTTCGCAGATTTCTACGACCTTGTTAGCTACAAAACTTTTCAGCTTGCTGGGAGTGCTGTTGAGCCATGCGAGTACGACACTGGAGTCACACCAGTGTATGCACGTGGAGATAGGGTACCGCAGGGAGTCTAAAACAGTCTTCGTGAGATTGGCGGCTAGTAGCGCTCCAAGTAGCTCCAACTTTGGTATGGTAAGAGGCGGTTTAGTAGGTGCCACTCTGGATTTGGCGCAGAGTAAATGGACTGCTACTTTACCTTCGTTATCAGTTGATCGTAGGTATATGCATGCGCCATAAGCATGCATGGAAGCATCACAGAAGGAGTGTAATTGAATTTCTTGTGGATTTTCACATAGAACTCTTCTTGGTACTGCCATTTCATTAAGAGACGGAAGGCTAGAACTCATTTTCTGCCATTCCTTTCGTAGATCATCTGGGACTGGCTCATCCCAGTCCAAGCCTCGCAGCCACAGCTGTTGCATTAGCATCTTGGGCTGGACAGTAGACGGTGAAAGCAATCCGAGAGGATCAAAAATGCTGAAAGACGATGATAGTATTGCTCTTTTCGTAATCTTTTCTGTAGATTCGGGGCTTGGAGCTTCAATGGTGAATTGAAGAGAGTCGGATCGCGGGCTCCAGCCCAAGCCGAGGGCACTGGATGCGTCACTCAAGCTTAACTTGCTCTGCAGGTCGACGGTGGAGATGGGAAAGATGTCAGGTGCATTTGATCTGAATTTTCGAAGATTGAAGCAGCCGGATTTCAACATAGCGGTGACTGCATTCAATATGTGTAGTAGCTCTTCTTTAGTGTCAGCTCCAGTTAGTAGATCGTCGCAATAAAAATCCTTCTGAATTATTTCCTTGACCTTATCTTCGTCGCAGTCTTCTCCAAGTTGCCACAAGCATTTAGTGCTCAAGTAGCTTGCGCTGGCGAAGCCATAGGTCACAGTGTTGAGCCTAAGCGTTCTTATTGGTAGGTTTTCTTCTTCACGCCAAAGAATAAGCTGTAAGTCTCTGTCTTCTTCGTGGACATTGACTTGACGAAAGAATTTATCGATATCTCCAGCTAATACATACTTATATAGGCGAAATCGCAGCAGAATCGAAAACAAGGAGTCTTGTACCTTGGGGCCAATCATTTGGATGTCGTTTATGGAAACACCAGTAGATGTCGCGGCGGAGCCGTCGAACACGACGCGCAGCTTGGTGGATTCGCTCTGCTCGCGCAGCACAGCGTGGTGGCACAGGTAGTGGCGCCGGTGCGGCGACGGCGGTTGCTGCTCCAGCAAAGTACAGTGGCCCAGTGACAGGTATTCTGCTATAAATTCACAATAGGCTTGCTTTAGAATCGGATTTTTGCGGAATTTTCGCTCTAAAGAAAAAAATCTTTGTCTTGCTCTATTATAGGAGTCACCGAGAACATCAGTAGACTCTTTAAGTGGAAGCTTCACAGAGAAATGTCCATTTTCTTGGTGGGTAGTGTGTGTCTGAAAGTGCTGCTCACACATCTTCTCACTATCACTCAGGAGAGGTCTTTTTGGTAGCTCTTCTAGCTCCCAAAATCGAGCAAGTTGTTGATCAAGATTATTGTTTAAATGATCGTCATTTCTTGATAAATTGCACTGAATATTTCTAGTTACAGAGTTGGACGGTATAGATATAGCGCCTGAAATAAGCCAGCCCAACTGGGAACTTCTCAAAAATGGCAAATTTGCTCCAAGTGATTGCTGCTCTGTTCCTATAATTTGCCAGAATAAATCTGCACCAATCAGCATGTCTATTGGGCCTGAAGTGTTGAAGGAAGGATCGGCGAGTGGAGTTTTCGGCGGAATCTTGAAGTAGCTTAAATCAATGGTTGAACTTGGAATATTTGCTGTAAGCTCAGGTAGAACCGGGCATGCTAGTGTGGTATGGTAGTCTGTATGGCGAGAATGTATGCGGACAACGCTTCTTTCTGCGATTAATCCACAGTGTGTATTACCCATACCAGTTATCCTCGTAGTATTAGTCGGTATGACAGGCAAGCCCAACTTCTCTTGCAACTTCCTAGTTATAAAGGTGGCCGCACTGCCGGAATCAAGAAGGCAACGTACTTTCTGGCATTTGTTGCTACTTGGATTTGCCACATCAATAATAGCTGTAGATAGTAATACGTGATTGTTTTGTTGTACCTGAGATGAGAAGTTAACCGGAACTTCAATGGTTGATTCAGGAACGTCCGTGGCTTCAGCAATGGCAGGTTGCACAGAGACGCTGGTTACAGGCTGTGAATTTATGTGAAGCAATGAATTGTGCTTTCTGTTACATCTTCGACATGGGCCTTGAGGACAATCCTTGGCAACATGTCCTTTTTTAAGGCAATTAGGACATAACTTCAAGCGGTAAATTTCATCTTTCCGTTGTTCTGGCGTTTTTGCTAAAAATGTAGGACATTTGTAAATGCTGTGATTTGCACTGCAATAGTTGCAGACCCAAGTTGATTCTCCGTTAGGTTTGTTGTTGTTTGTATTGGCTTCTGTACATGCTAAGGAATTGCAGGCTCGCTCCTGCTTATTGCTAGAGTTGTGTTTCTTACAACTGGTAGTATTCTCTACAATGTTAGCTCGATTTTGTAAGAACTTTATTAATTCACTTAATTTTGGCATAGTGTCATCATCAGGGTTCCTATATTCGTCCCATGCTCGTTTGGTAGTGAAATCAAGTTTGTGGTACATAATTTGTACTATCAATGGATCCCATTCGTCTGTGGACTGACCTAAACTTGACAGGGCTCTGAGATTTTTGTTGACACTATAAACCAATGCTCTAAGAGAACTTTCAGAATCACGGTGAGTGGGTTGTAGTTCAAATAAAATTGAATCTATGTGTTGAGTGATCAGGTGTCTCGTGTTATTGTACCTCTGACACAGCAGGTCCCAAGCAACCATGTAGTTTTTGTCTGAGACCGCTAAGTTAGTTAAAATGTTGGCTGCTTCGCCGGCTAAGTAAGAAGTGAGATAATGGAATTTGTAAATAGGAAGTAATTGTGAGTTTTCATGAATTAGTGATTTAAAAGTATCTCGAAAGTCTAACCATTTAGAGTAAGTACCATCAAACTTTGCTATTTCTATTTTAGGTAATTTAAAATTCACACTGTTAGAATGCTCGCTTTGAAAATGATGATGGGATGGAAGTTGTTGAGATTCACTAGGACATTGCTGCAGAATTGTTTCTGTCTCAGCAATCAATTCTATAAACTTAGAGTCCGTAGCATCCCTCTCATCAATTTCAACAGATATAGTTTCTACGGAAAGCTCATCAATTTGATCTTGCAGCACAACAAAGTTTTTAAATAAATCTCCGATCATCTGTAGTTTTAATTTAAGCTCATTTACTTGTGATTCTTTGTATTCGTACATGGGTACTGTCTTGATTTGGTTTAAGTAATTTTCATATTTAGTTAGCCTACCACGGATACTGGCACGTTTAGCTTTTAAGGTTTTGATATCCATGGCGATAAATTAATCAATTAAACTACCTTGATAAAGACAGCACTGAATCACTAGTACAAAATGAATGGAAAGATCTTACGTTCCTCGTCGTCTGGCTATCGGTAGTTACCGGCACTCCTTCGGTGTCAGCGAAACGAAGCGACCACGCGCGGGCGCGGAGCTCGGGACGGGGCCTGGGGCACGTGGCACGCGTGCGGCGGAGGCGCCGTAGCAAAGCGCTCGATGAATACCCGAAGTGATGACGGGCTCTGGCCACAAGGATGGGCACGGGCACCTCTTGCGCTGGAATAGTCGGCCCAAGGCGGGGTATATAACGTGCAACACAAGCGAAGGATAGTGCAATTATAGAACGGGAGGGGTGTAAACAATCCACGCACAAAGCACAAAATAACTCATCAGTAAATCCCAAGAACCAAGTAAAATAGATAGGTAGCTATGTTGCACACGAGCACAAATGCTGGCTAGCACTTCCAACACGTGCGGGGATAGCGTGGGCAACACGATATTCACAAAATGGCGCACAAGTAAAATTTTCCAGTCACTGTTGTAGTTGCACAATTTAGTGCGGGGTATAGAAGATAGCCTACAACGAAAAAGAATAGGTGACTGGAATAAATTGAATCGCAAATTATAGCATAGAATTGTTAATAGGTAGGTACCTTATGTACCTATAGGTATTTTCCTAGCCACTTGTAGCTACCTATGCAATCGCACTATTGCACAGGGCTACAAAAATCAAGGGTATAGGTGACAGGAATAGACTTTAAATAGATACGCACAATGCACATGCATGAAAAAGGCTTTTTCTATTACTGATGTAGTTTTTCCGCAATTACGCAGGCTAGACTACAACAAAAGGGGTATAGGTAATAGGAAAATGGAAGAAAGGAAACTTAGCTGGGTTTTCACGGGCCGGCCACGCCCAAGCAGGCCGAACTCGCAAAGTAGGTAGATCTTGAACTCGTTTCTTCGAACTGATTCTCGACACGCACGCTGGTCGAGGCTCGTTGCTCGCAGACACGCCGAATGCAGACTGGTTGCGGGTGCACGAAGCTCAGGGAAGCACGAAGCGGTAGGTAGGTTTCGGATTCCGACGATTGCAGTTACTTTTAGACGGTCGCCATTATGTAAGCGCGTGGGTTTCACAACTTACACGAGTAGTTTGTTTCGTTGTTAAAAGGAAAACAGCCAATTGAAACTTTAACGTTTAATCTATTAACCTTCAATGCAATTATAATTACGGTTTCTTATTTAGTTTTAAGTTGTTAGGTATCGAGAGTAGTTTATAGTTTAGGACGCGCGGTAGGGAGCGCTTGGACGCGTGTGTCTTCGTTGGCGGTCGCGGAGCAAGAGAGCGAGAGCGGGCCAGTGTTGCCAACAGATAAGCTAGCTCTCCACCAGATTCAACGTCTAAAACCACCAGAAAACCACTAACAAAAATCGGCCCTACTCCAAAAATCACTAAAATTTCCACTAAACAAATTTTTGGTATTTACAGTAAGTAGTTTTAGTTTAATTAGTAAAAATGTTCTTTATTATTATGTAATAAAATATATAAAATCAGTAAATCAACATTCTTAGAATATTAGTAGTCATAAACAAATTAAGATGAGGAACATAAAAAATAAATCAATAACAACAACTATATCTCATACGAAAAAGTAATATTCTAAAATTCGTCTTCTTCAGATGAATTTTTGTCTGCACCATCGTCGGTTTCATTTTTATATGATTCTTTGGTACCGATTTGTTTTGTAACTGTCATTGGAATTTCGTAATCATTGCAGCATTTTCCTTCCAATCTTAAACCACAGCGTATTCTTAATATAGCAGTTAAAAGATTCAACTTCATTCTGTTCCTCTGCTTGGTTTTTATTATATTCATACTGCTAAATAGTCTCTCAACATCCGCATTAGAATGAGGCAGTATTAAGAGAGTAAACGCAAAAGTCGCTAATTCCTCAAATCTAGATTCCCCTTGAGCATCTTTGAAATGCAAAACTTCATTCCAAAATTTTTTGGTATCTTTGCTCTCATTCCATTTCAGCAAATGAATTTTTCGCCATTGATCATCAACTGTTGCTATAAATTCTGCACTTTTATTGAACTGAGCCATTATATCAATTAGATTTTCTTTGTTGTGATTAAGTGCTTGTTCTACACTTATTCGTGAAATCTTTTTCATCAATGTCAAATTTTCGGGTAACCTGTTTTTGATTTCTTCAATCAGATTTACTATAAATGTTATGCACCGATTCCGCATCATTTCTTGTTCGTGTCGTGGTAATCCTTTTTCTGTCATTTCAAGTATTTGTTTTTCAAATCGGAATCCCAGATAACATCTTTGATCCAGGAAATTACGAATATCTTGAGTAAAAATATCAACTTTATTTGTAGGTAACGTTACTGTGCTGACAAGCAAATCTATCAGGTTGGTCAATTCACCACACAATTTGGTATGGTCTGTATCTTTTGACTCGAACATTTTATTGACTCTGTTTATTTCAATCAAAATTGGATATAAAAATGAAATATATGCGTAATTCATCTCGTTCGCATACATAGAGTGCAATAACTGCCGTGTGACACCTTTCATGCACCTTAGCTATGGAAAAATGTGTTTTTAGCTCTAGCCATTGCGTGTATATTCTCGATACAGCAGACTCTATTGACAACCACCTCGTCTGGCATGCTTGAATTATTTTTAGCGGTTTCTGTCCATCGTTTATGGTTTTGTATAACTCCTTATAAAGAGATTGTCTGGAAGAGGAGCGACTAAACCAATCATATGTTTCTCTGATTAAAAATTCCAAATTTCTAGGTAAAAATTCCTTTGCAGCAGCTGAAACAGCCAGTTGCAAAGAATGGCACAAGCAACGCACCAAAATCAGGTGTGGTACCTCTTCTTTTAATTTGGTAAAGACTCCGTTATTCACTCCAACCATCACAGAAGCATTATCTGTACCAATGCCCATTAAATGTTCAAGTCGCAGATCGAATTGTTTAAGTGTCTTCTTTATAGCAGAGACAATACCTTCCGCGTTACACTCATGCAGTTCAGCAAGGTCTAGATAAGTAGACACAATTTTTTGGTGTAATTTACTGTAATAAATTATAATCAAACCCAAGTATTTATGTACAGCAATATCTGTAGATTCATCAATTAATAGGCTAAATGGTTGACCTTTAAAATCCTGTTTTAGAATCTCAGAGAAATGCAATGCTAACACATTTTTTATAATCGAAGTGCACTTAGTTCGGTGCAGCTGAACTTTTTCGATAGCTTTTTCATGACTGTGATTAATTACCTCTCCCAAGTGGTCCACTACACGTATACTAGTATGCATGGCTGTGAATAATGCAATTCTGGCTTCTTCCTTTTTTTTGTTTCCAATAGGCTCTGGTTTAAACGGAATCTTAGGTTGCATAGTTATAACCTGTAACAAATAACAATTTGCTTAGTCAAAGATGCTCAGACTCACCAATGAATTAACAATCAATATCGGCTTAGCCGTTTCCGAGAAAAATGGTAACAGACACACACACATACACACTCTAACACCTCTTACCCCAAGCGCATATACCATCTCCGTGGCCGTCGCTGATAAAAACAGAAATCAATAAAAAAACAGTCGTTTACCTTTTTATTTTGTAGATGCTTCTTTGACATCCCATGGGATTTCAAATCTCCGTAGTGATTTCTTAAAAAAATTCCACACAATTTACATTTCGCTACTTGACCACTTGTACTTTCAATAACTTGAAGCCAGTCTATTAAATGTGGGTCTTGAAGCCAAGAATCCCGAAACTTTTGCGTATATTGTGGTTTCGGCATAATTACGCATGAATAAATTCGCGAAAATAATACGACACACTGAACAGTACGAGACCGACTAGACCGACCGAGTTCATCTGTTCACTCAGTTGTTTTATAATAAATTGTAAACTAACTACGTTGTGTACACACGGCTACACATCAAGCTTGGATTTCCAGTATAAGCTGATCTCGCATCGTATAGGATTTCCGTACAGTGCGAGATCAGCGTAAACTGGAAATTATAGCTTGATGTGTAGCCGTGTGTACTATGTAGTACTGCTGAAAATATTATACGGGGAATCCCTGCGTATTGTGTATTGTGCGGGATGGATTGTTTGACGTCATCATGTTCACTGCACGTCATTCTGACGGATCAGTGTTGCCTCCACAGTAAAAGTAAATACTCCGGAAAATTAAATGGGGTAAAAATAATATATTTCGTAACGTTTCAGTGGCTTAGTGGTTGAGTGATAGCATTTTCAGTAATTGAAACTGAATTTTACTAAACCACTAGAAAAAACCACCAGCCACTAAAAGCAATATTTTGCCACTAAGAGGGGGGTCGAAACCACCAGTTTTAGTGGAAAATCCACTAAGTTGGTAACACTGGAGCGGGCGGATGCGCTAGTGATGTGACGCGCGGCGCAGGCGAATTTCTGGTCGCGTAGTGTTGGCGCGAACAATGGGAATGACATTATCTGCGGAAAGGTGCAGTACTACGCGTCGTGTCCTTTCCGCAAGTAATGTCATTCCCATACATTTTGGCGTAGCGTTTTGTGTGAACGCTAACAGAAATGTATTTTGTCTCTAAGCCCTGTATGAAAAAATACTATTTAGTCTTCGCCTAGAAAATTAGAGTTTATCTTTATGTGGCAGTTATATGATGATGATAATATTACTTTATGAATGTAGTCCATGTGGATAAAGTCACGGGCAAAAGCAGGTAAGTTCACATTAATGAAACTGTTCATTTCACATTTTGCGTGTAAACAAACACCCGCATGATAGCTGTCAGTTAAAAGATAACATTATTTACGACTGTAGTTATTCGAAAACGCAAAGTAGGAAAATGTTGATAAATGTCCCGATTTAAAATAAATTTTTCATATAGACCGAACACAAAGAATTGATGAGCAAATCACATGTTATTACAAAGTTATACTGTGGCATTTCTCAGTTTGAGAGTTGTGAGTGATTCGAAATAAAAAGACGCTTTTTCTGTATAACGAGTGATGCAAGAATACAACCCTAGAAGCGGAATAGTTACGACAGTTGCCGTCACAGTTTTGTGCGACAAATTCTTTGACGCGAAAAGATAATTAAAAACTTTGGAAGACTTATTTTAGACTCTACTTTTTGATGCATATTTTAAATGTTTCCTAGTTGTAATAGTATTTCGCGAAACTAAACTTACCCTCCTGTTAAAAAATAGGCGAGCAACCGACTTCAAAGAGAAGGAGGTTATCATTCTTACGAAATACAGTTAGGAAGAATAAATGATGCTATAAATTATTACAATGGGGAAGATTTTTTGTGACGTCACATTTCAAACGATGGCTAAAAGTGAAGTTGAAGAAGACGCCGATTATTATCGACATGCTCATGACTGTCTAGAATTCTTGTTATTTACTTCTTTCACTTTCAAGTCTCTCTCAACATAATAAGAAAAAGTGTGACGATACATAGACACCACAAAATACAAATAATTACCGATTTCTCGCTAATCATGTTACTGACGAGTCGGTAAAAAATATTTGATAAATCTTAATTGTCCACGCTAAGTTAACGTTTGAGTAAAATATGGCTTCTCTCGCTTCTAAGACATCAATTAATTAAAAGGCTTAATTAAATTAATGTTATAACATCACGCTTGTTTACCTCGAAGGCAAAGGCAGATATCTAACCCCCAACCATAATAACCTTCAAATGTAATAGAACATTTTTGTCCTAGAACCAAAAATTCGAAGACATGTTTCATTTACCACTGCACTGCGCCCGCGCAGTACATAACAGCCCACCCCCTATCGAAGAGAGGAGGCCAGTGTCCCAGCGGTGGGAACGTTATAGACTGATTTTGTATTGTGGGAATAAGCTCGACCACTATTTTATTTTTAAGTCCCGAAATGTAGGTGTACAATAGGTACACCTCTGCTTAAACCTGTAGAAATTACAAGCGTGATGTTTTGTTATGTGATACACCTGTTATAGTAATTACAATAACTTATGCTAGAACGTTTTATTGTAAATGGTAGATGACTAAATAATACAGGGTAATTTTTTTACCAGTGTGCAAACTGTAACCATGAATTCAGCATATCATTCTACAACCCCTAGCGTAGAAATTTTGCTTCGGTTGTAAAAAAATAATTAGCTGTTCCATACAGTTTGACCGCGTAGGTATTGCACTTTTCTATGAAACAGCAGATTTTTTTTTTTGTATAACCGAAGAAAAATCTCTACTCTATCGAGGGAGTCTAGAATGATATGCTGAATTCATGGTTACAGTTTGAGCACTGGTTAAAAATGTATCCTGTATTTACTTCGTTGTAAAAGGCTCGATGCAAGACTACATAAATCGTCCATCGACTTATTTACCGTCATAAATCTGGATTGCGTTTTAGAATTGCCTCTGCAGTATTATTTACGGCTGTATTTTCTGGAACTTCGCAGTAGTAACTCAGGGACTGGATGTGTGCCCGGCTGATGGCAATAGGCTCGCCCCCTATTACATGGGTCTTCTTAAACATAACTGGTGAAATGTGGGTGTACTTATAGGAAGGCCTCTGCCGAACGCTGCGGCGAAACAAGTCGTGATGCTGTGTATGTTTATGTGATGATAATAACAACCGGTTAAGCAACGCTTGCCGAGGTTGGTCCGTTGATGGGTGCACAGACATTACAAACTGAGATCCCTCCTAGCGACGCAGTTGGTCCCGTCTGTCATTCGTTGATCTTTGACTGTCGATTCAAGTAGTCAGAAGCCAGTCAGTCAGACAGCCAGTATTGTCAGGGGTATCGTGTTACCCAGTAACTGGGTTGTGGAGTTCCGATAAGCAGTCGCTCCATGTAAAATACTGATATTCAGCTGCATCCGGTAAGACAGGAAGCCGAACCAAAGATATTTAGGAAGAGGTTTGGCAGATGATGAAATGAGAAAAGGTAACCACATGAAGCGTATTGGTGACCCTTCGCCTCACATAATCCACCATACTCATCATCATCATCATCATCATCATCATCATTTCAGCCGAAATACTTCCACTGCTGGACATAAGCCTCCTCCAAATGGGGAGGGGATTGCCATAATCGCCACGCTTGGCAGGCGGGTTGGCGATCGCAGTATGGTGGTAAAAACCATAGAGAACGCTGCTGCCCATTCTCTGGTAAGCCCCTTAGTCGCCTTCTACGACACCCACGGGAAGAAATGAGATGGTGCTATTCTTTTACGTCTGGCACCACACGGAACATCGGATCCACCATGCGACTGGGATACTACTCCGCTTAGCATCATCAAAATATACTTCCTTATTACCATGTAAATGCACTAAAGCACATCATTTTCAAATGCCACCGAAGCGGACGCCTCTCCAAGAACGCAGACATAATACCATAAACTATTTTACATAAGAACACGCGCAATGCACGAAATGCTAAGTAAATACCAGCACCAGCACACAATAATACCTATAATATGTAGGAACGACAGTAATACTTGTCTGGTGTCTGGTTCCGGATAGCTAGTGTGAATTCCTCGGTTATTTTGTAAAATTAAGACTATATTCCACACCGGTGCGACCATTCTCGTTGCGACTCCGAACGCCACACGTGCGCTTTTATAATTTCTTTTTTGACAATATTATAGTGGACGTCAATGTCAATGAAATGTATGGAAATACATGCATTAACGTTACCGTGAACGAAAATAATAATATATTTCCATTCCATACTTTTTTTTTCCCCAGGTTGGGCAGTGTTATTCGGTTTTTATGCAGGGTACATTTTTAACCAGTGTGCAAACTGTAACCATGAATTCAGAATATCATTATATCCGATGAAAAACTTGTACGCTAGGGATAGCGTACAAGTTTTTCATCGGTTATATAAAAAAAAACAGATGTTTCATAGGAAATTGCAATACCTACGCGGTCAAAATGTGTGGAACAGCAGATTTTTGACCGCGTAAATTCTTATTTCAATCAATTCTTATCGGCAGGTTTCAATCCTTGATATTCAAAAAGTACTATACAGGATAACATTATAACCAGTTAAACGCAAAGTGTAACCATGAATTTAGCATATGATTCTAGACACCCTAGTGTAGAAAGATTTGAGTACTTTTTAGTTAAGAAGAATTTCTATGCTAGAGCTACGGTCTAGAATGATATGCTGAATTCATAGTTACAGTTTTCACACTGGTTAAAATTTCATCCTGTTTCTGGAATTTCTCAGTAGCAGCCCAGATTCTGGATTTGTGCCCGGTTGATGGCAATAGGCTCGCCCCCTATTACATGGGACTAAACATAACTCGCGAAATGTGGGTGAACTATAGATACTACCCAAGCCTTCGGGGATAATGCACGATAAAACGTTTCCGTGAACGGATATTTAACAGCGTCTTCATATATTTCCATATATTATTTTCTTGTGTTAGTTATCTCGATTCTGAGACGTACACGCACATTCGCGACATCATGTAAAATACAAACCTAAGGGTCAACCGATAGGTAAGTATTGCAACTCGATACCGCACTGGTCGCACGAAGAGTTGCGGCGGTGTGGGTGGCATTTACGGTTTAAAATCTGTGTATGTTTTTTATAAAACACGTCGTTATCAGTTTGGAAGTTGGAATTGGAATATAACCCAACAGTGTTGCTGTAAAAGTTTAAACTTCAATTTCAGTACTTGACACCAAAATTTTGATTTATTGAAATCGGTATTTTAATATTCTGGTACGTAAATTCGGGGACTTGTCTCAATGGTTACGAATTTATTTCGGGTTTGTTATAGTTTTGAATTCGAAAGAATTCTATTTTTAACCGACTTCAATTCGTTTGTTTGTTTTGTTCGCATGTAGAGATATGTTCTGCGATATCTATGGTATGCCTCATTGATGACTTTGTCATCAAATACAAGTGTCAAGCTTGACTGGTTTTATGCATTCTTCCTTACCATCCCTTCTTCCCTTACGATAGTAGTTCATAGTCTACATTGATAATAATATTAAGGTCTTCCTAAGACTAAAAAAAACTTCCTCTGTTTGAAGGTTTGAAGACGCAAAAACTTAATTTAAAACTATAATAAACACCGTAGATTCGTTTCAGTTACCCAGTCACGAAGTTCTAGGCATAGTAAGTGCATAAGACAGGTATCCTAACTAGTACGGCTATACATTACTAAGTGCTAAAATGTAAGTGTCAATGCACATAACGCGATGCACTTAGCGCGTCGCGATACTGCACGACTCGACTACTGTATGTGTGAAATAGGATGCGAACTTGTGGACTTGTCGTCGCTAATTGAAAAGTGAAATGAAAACCGGGAGATATGAAAGTCGGAAAGTTAGATCACTAAGGGCGAATTTCACCTGCAACACAACAAGCAACCGCGTTCAGTTTCATTGGCGAAATTCTTCCTAACACAGAAACTTGGTCCTAAAATTTCTAGGGATTTAGAAGCGCACAAATACTTTATTTTATACCTTATGGCCAAAGAAACTAAATTAATATGGAAGACTGAGATATCGTATGTTTTGGAACTTTGGAAAGTCCAGCACCATAATCGCGTAATTCTCTTTCAATCAAAATTTAAAACATTTTGAAGGAATTTGCTAATGATTTGCTTCCTATGTTTGAAAAATTCGTATGCTCCTCAGCGGAAATAACGCAATGGATGCTGTAGAACTGTCAAAAGGCCAAGCATTGTGATTGTAAGTGTCTTTCTTACGCAATTATCCCGCTTTAGAGTTGAAAATCTTTAAAAAATAAAACTTATCAGAACACTTTTTTTTTGTCTGCATGGTCAATCAACTCGGCCTATCACAGTTCACTGCTGGACATAAGCAGGCTGCGCCATAACACCCTGTCCTCCGCCTCCTGCATCCAGTCTGGCCCAGCCACTAACTAACGATGTGGTCAAAAGGTCAAAATTGTGACTGTGATGATACTTCTGTTTTTTTTTCTTGCATAAACTTGCTTGAAACCATCATCATCATTCATCAACACACGTCTGCCAAACTCTCACTCTTCAAGAATAAGAACAAAAACCCCAAAAGTAGCGAGTACAGCACCTTACTATTAAAACTTGAAACCGCGTCAGTGTGGCCTGTCATTAGCGCGGCTCAAACTGCGGCACTTACATTAACGCGCCGCGAAACTCGGCCATTAGCATGCACGGCGAAACTGCAGTTTTAGTACAACTCATGTTTATTTATGGTGATAGAGGAATATTTTGACTGTAGAATAGGAAGCGGTGAAGGGCCGGTCACATAAGAACTAGTGACAGTTGGAGTAGAAGCGTTCTTGAATGGACCCTTCGAATTAACAGACGTAATGTTTGGCTTGTTGGAGAGTTAAAATACTTAGCTTAGGGCATATTTTTCAGTAACATAGTTCAGTAAGATAACTTCTGAAGAATAAATCTGACAGTTTAACATAATATTTTCTATACAAAAGTTGTCAAACCGCAATATTTATTTCTCAGATAAAAATAATCTGACCTTTCAAAAATCCGCCCTTAATAAATACAGAAACTGAGTAATAATATATTAGCTTCTGATTACAAACCAGCACCCTAATTGCGTAACTCCCGATTCATCATAATCTGTATCGTTTTGAAACGGATTGTTAAACCATTGCTTCATATGTTCGAAAAATGTGTCTGTTCGACAACATAAATAACGCAATGAATATTGTTTAACTGTGAAGACGAAACCAATTATGATCAATCGTGAGTTACGCAATTAGGGTGCAGGATTATTACATAAAAGGTTTAATCCGCCAAGCCAGTTTTTTAATTAAGGACCCAATATGTATAGTTAAGCAGTTCTTTTTACAACACTGATAACTTAGTCCGGTGCTAAATTGTCATTAGTGTATTAAGAACTTTACCCAAATCGAAATTAAGTGAAGAACTGGCTCAGATAAGTAAAATTAGATCGCGTTTTGAAATAAGATGGTAGAGGCTTAATATGTATGGCAATACTATGTCGAGGTTTTGTTAAAAGGATCAACGAGAATAATAGTACCATATGCCTAAGCATTTCACACATTCTTCTTTACCTCTGATTACATTATTAACAAGCTGTTTCCTGCGACTTCGTCTGCGTTCCAGGATGAAAAGAAGCTTATGTCCTTTTCCAGGTCCCAGGCTACCTTTCCATCAAATTTCATAACGATCGGTTCAATGTTTTAGGCGTGAAAAGGTAACAGATTGACGACAGAGTTATTTTCTCACTAACCGACTTCCAAAAAAGGAGGAGGTTATATGTTCCACTGTATGTATTTTTTTAAATGTATTTTCCTCGATTTCTCCCCCATTTCTGGACCGATTAACAATTTTTTTTTTTATTTGTAAGAGTATACTCCTGAGGTGGTCCCATTGGCAGCAAATCAGGATCTGATGATGGAATCCCAGGAAAATCGAGGACAACCCTCAATTTTTTAGGTATTAACAATGTTTTTCATATATTTTCTAAAGCTATTGAGACATTTACGTATGGTCATCATCATCTCATGACGCTGAGCTGATGAAGGAAGGTACAACTCTTTAACAGTTAGGAGTTAGGTGGAGGTTCGGGCATAACTCCGCCATAAGACCGATTTGCAAAATTCTTTTTTTTTTCGAAAGGGGTTTATTTCGAAATGGTCCCATTTAAATTTTATATAGATCGGATGATGCGTTTCGGAGATAAACAAGGGAACTCTTCGAAAAATGATAGCTAATTAACCGAGATTGCTGCTAAAGTATGAATATGCATTGTTTTGACCCCAAGGATGATGAAATTTCGCATTGGTGTGTTTGGTACTATAACTAAAAAGTGAAAAAAAAAAAACACTTTAAAAAAAAACAACCGACTTCCAAAAAACACTAGAAAGCGAAAAATAACTTTGATTTCGGAAGGCGGTGACAAGAAATTAATAAAATACATATCCGAAGTCACCGACTTCCGAAATTAAAGTTATTTTTCGCTTTCTAGTGTTTTTTTGGAAGTCGGTTGTTTTTTTTTAGATAATATTATTATGGAAGTATGGAGTGTTCCACCAAATTCTGCTAACTCTAAGTCCAATATTGGTTATACAACATAGTATCTTAACAGAATGTCGTCTACGATGAAGCGGCTAACGTATAATATAAATAAAAACAGCTACCCAAGTGCCCATCTTACATAATCCCTTAATCGCCTTAAGATTTCCAGCTGAAGTAATAAGGCGGCCATTTTCCTTAATGTCTGTTCAATTAAAAATGTATTTTGTACTAATTATAGCGTATTTTTGTTTCAGGTAATTCGAGTTGAAAGCTTTAATGAAGATTAAGCAAGATACGAAGCCACACTAGCAGATATCAAATTTATGACTAAGCCAGTCTTCTCATGGTCTTTTTCTTCGGATCGGCATAAAGGTAAACTTGATCATATCACTTTGTCCAACAGACGTCAAGTTAAGAAGTGGGTAACTACGGGCTTCGTTTTGAAAAGCTTCTTGTTAACCTTTTTCTGCGGCCATGCATCTTATTTAGCTTTTTTTTGTTTTAAATTACCTAAAGGTATTACTGCTATCGGTAAAGGAAAAATATCGGGAGGAACCTGAACAAACAGTTAATAATCGAAATCGCCAACACGTTTTGAGCAAGCGTGGTGATCACTGCTTAACAGAAGGACAGAGGGTGAGATAGTTTTCATGGTTTTCGAGGGTCCTGAAGCCAATAGTGAGGTCAAAATTAAAATCTAAGATAATGCTGCGAATTTTTTTACTTTTTTGTTATGGTTGTCGTTTTCATGTTTTTCGAAGGTGATGAAGCCGATAGTAAGGTCAAAACGAAGTTTAATTATATTAAAAACAGACTAAACAACGTTACATTCAAAGTTGAAGTAAAAGCTTAAGGTTTCCCCGAACGCACGTTTTTGAACTTTGTCTCTAAAATCAGCAGTGCTGTCTGTGTGCTAAAATCAGCCATACTTTAGAGCACTTACGTGTGATATTTGTAACATTTACCAATTTCTAAAACCGCCTACCAATTTTTTTACCAAAAACATTTTTCGACTTTCATCGCAATTTTCGCATAAATACTAGCATCACAGCGCTGATTGTGCCCAAATAGATTCCCGCCAACGTTAATAAGATGTCGGAATAGATCAGCGAGGGACGGACGGCCTTCAATCATGATTGGTTGATTAAGCCTGTATTACCTACTTGTAGTTAGTTGGTGCGTTACACTTTCACGAAAATCTTGGTGTAAAAAAAATACAAGAGGTTCTTGATAGGTTGATTTTTGAAGCTTGCTCCTCACGGTTCTGGAAGTCTAGTCATTAATAGGAGTACTATGATCTTTTTCAAAGGTATCTGAAAGGAATGGATTAGGAAACGTAAGTACCTGTGGTCGGCAACTACCAGTGCCACTTACAAATTTAGTGCTAAGATTTGATTATTTGAATTTCGCTTCATCATCTGCCTAGCGTTTTCCCAACTACTTTGGGGTCGGCTTCAAGTCTAACCGGATGCAGCTGATTACCAGTATTTCACATGGAGCCTAGCCTATCTGACCTCCACAACCCGGTTACTGGGTAATACAATACCTCTTGGTAAGACAGGTCGTCAGATTTTCAGGCTTCTGACGATCCGTAACGACTGTCAAAGATCCACGAATGACAGCCGGGACCAACGGGTTAACGAGCTTTCTAAGGCATTTTCGGGTCTTGGTATGCACAGATGGTCACCCATCCACGGACCAACCGCGGCAAGCGCAGCTTAACTTGATTAATCGATCCTTGCGGCTGGTATCACTTAGCCACAAGGTCCTGGCCGTGTAAGGTGTATATTTGTACACATTACTATACATTTAATACTACAGAACATACAATGGGCGGCCTTATTGCTTTCTGCGGTCTCTTCAAGGCAACCCGAGTTTGACAAGGTTTCAACTGAAAATTCTGAATTCAGAAACCGAATGTCACTAAAATAGATTTAGTGATTAAAGTACGATCAGGCGTAGTGTTTTGAAAACATTATCACCTGGTTTTCGAGAGACACCGGTAGCCAATGTATTGCTGTCAAGCATAAAATATGTCGGTGTCTTATACAGATTAAAATGGCCCCGAGCAACGACAGGCTATCTGTGAATTGCATTGCAGACGGTACATTTTCCGATACTGGAAACGTTTCGTTGGCAGGTGTTGTGCTGGGTAGATGACGAAGCTTAAAATGTCAGTAAAAGCGAAATGCATGAAGCTGAAACGTTATCCAGTAAATTCCGTTATGTTTATTATTTACATGACAAACTTGCAGCTACACAAAAAAAGTTGCTAAATCCTTACTAATAATAGGTCTTTACCTATGAAATTGCCGTTTTGTATGAAAAAATTTAAACGAATTTTTTTCATGAATTTTTTATTTGTATTAATCGAAGTAATCACCCATGCAATCAATGCATCTTTGCCATCGCAGTGGCAGTTTATTGATGCCCTTCTTAAAGAAATCAGCTGGACGGGAGGCAACTAATTCTTCAAAGGCATTTTGTACTGCCTCTCGGGTATTAAATTTTTTTCCCGCCAAGAAGTTATCCAAATTCTGGAAAAAGTAGTAGTCTGTAGGCGCAAGGTCTGGTGAGTAGGGCGGATGACGGAGAGCTTCCAACCCCAGTTCTTGCAACTTGGAGACCGTCTGCTGTGCAGTATGAGGTCGCGCGTTGTCGTGCAGGAGCAGCGGAGACGAGCGATTGACCAATGCTGGTTGGAGATGCGCCAGCTTCTCCATCATTGTGTTCAGTTCTTCACAGTACACATCTGCAGTAATGCTCACCCCGTTTGGTAAGAAGCTGTGATGAATCACACCGGCGCTAGACCACCAAACAGTGACCATCACTTTTCTAGGGGTAAGTTTTCGTTTAGGGCATTGTTTAGGTGCTGAACCAGGATCCAACCAACTTGCTGAGCGCTTACGGTTATCAAACAGAATCTATTTTTCATCGCAGGTAACAATGCGGTTCAAAATTCCTTCATTTGTGTGTCTGTTGAGCAGTGCAAGGCACGTCTCGACGCGTACTTCGCGCTGGCGATCATTGAGTTCGTGGGGCACCCATTTGTCAAGCTTTTTTACCTTGCCAATTTGACGCAAATGGACCAATATTGTTTTGACGCTAACGTCGAAAGCTGCTGCTAATTCAGCCGTAGATTGTGTATCATCAGCTTCCACAATCGCCTTTAATTCGTCATTGTCGACCAAAGTCTTCGGACGACCGCGAGGTTCATTTTTCAGGTCGAAATTTCCAGAACGGAAGCGAGCAAACCAATAACAGGTGGTGCGTTGGTTTGTAGTGTTAGCTCCGTAAACGTCGTTGATGTTGCGTGCCGCTTGTGCCGCGTTGCTGCCACGACGGTACTCATATTCCATAATTACTCGAATTTTTAACGTATCCATGATGACGAAAAAGATTGAAATGCGATGAAAATGTAACACTAATCAATAAAGAAATGACTACTTTTAGAAAAAAAAATCCATGTTTTTAAAATAAAATTAATTTGAAATTAGAATTCTTAGCCAAACAAAAATTATTTTGATTTGAAATGGCCAGTACTGCAGAACGGCAATTTCATAGGTAAAGACCTAATATTATAAACGCGAAAGTTTGTATGTGTGGATGTTTGTTACTCCTTCACGCAAAAACTACTGAAAGGATTTGGATGAAATTTGGCACACAGATAGATTATAACCTAGATTAACAAATAGGATACTTTTTATCCCGGTAGTACGTTCCCGCGGGATAATTTCCGACGCGGGCGAAGCCGAGGGCGGAAGCTAGTATCTAGAAATAAGATCAACAAAAAAGAAAGCTAATGTAAACTAACAGTTTTGTTGGTTTAGATTAGCGTTAGGGCTCCCGCAGACAGGTGAGACGCGATAGTGCGATGCGATTCTGTTACAACAATTTCCATGAAAATGTTCATAGAAATTGATCTACCAAAGTCACGTCGCGTTGCGCTTGTCTGCGGGAGTCGTTCAGTACTCGTCATCATCTTCCTGCTCATCCGAATTTATTTGGAGTTGATGCAATTTGTCTTCTTCTATTCATTTCTATAGAATATGGCTACTAGTAATTGTTCCCATCCTCCTTTTTCGCCCTTCTCCTTAGTCGTCCACATTCATACTCAAACCTGTCCCTCATCCTTCTTCATAACACAGCTTTGCTCTCGTTCCTCATATTTAAACCTCTTCAGTAACATTTACCCGAAAAAAAAAAAAAAAAGAAAAGAAGATATCACAATAATAACATTCAAAATATCAACCACAGAACAGGGAAATACTTTTAAAAAGTTTTCCAGCCAGTGTTTAGCCCCTAAATTAATATTGGTCGTGAAACAGTATCCCCTTGATTTTTATCGTTAGCTCGGATGCAATTAAACCGAGATCAACTGGGTGTCAAGGCGGCTGACATGTGGGGCTAGGAAGACCGCGATTATCGGTAATATGTTGGCTATTAGGAACAATAATTAATTAATGAGAGTAGCGAAGTCAAAGTCGAATCATTTATTTCCAACTAGCTCTTGCTTCCAGTATCCTATGTTTTTATCCAGGTATGCCAATTTCATCCAAATCCGTTCAGCTGTTTTTACGTGATTAAGTAACAAACATCTAAATATCCGAACATCTAAACATACAAACTTTCTCATTTATAAAATTAGAAAGATATTGAACGTCAAAAAATTTTTCGCAAAATATGTAATAGATTTTTTTCTAGTTGCGAGACCTTGTTTGATTATTATATTGTGGCAGTTGAACTGCAAATAGCAAGGTTGCTGCTGATAGCTTTATTTAGTAGGTACATACGTTTTGCATAGCGGCTTTGCTCGCGTGGAGGTCGGAAAGTATCCCATTTTAACGTACTACCTGGAAAATTTGTGTTGTTATAAACTATCTATGTTCCAAATTTCATTCAGATCCGTTCATCCGTTTTTGTGTGATTGAGTAACAAACATTCGAACATCCAGACGTACAACTTCATTCCCTACTACTTTTATAGGATCGTATCTTATATAAACTTAGGCATTCATGGCGCCTATTTTTTATGTAATCTAGGCTCTGAACCCTGAAACCTAATTCTTCCAATGAATATTGTAGTAGGCAAACTAATGAAACAATCACAAACAGGTTGTATGTCACTCAATTACCTTTGACCGCGTATTTATTAGTCAGCATCCAATTTAAACTTAATTACACACAGCAAATTGGAATTTAGGCAACTGTGACTCTTAATTACAGATACATGTAGTATCAAAATGTACTGAAAATGTTCTGTATATTCTGTATCTTGCTGGCGTACATAGTATACACAACATTAAAATAATAAATTCTTTTATTTCAGGTACATGACACCCATTGCTAAATATTAATTAATAGAAATTTGATAGATAAAAATGTGACAATATTAGAAAAATAGTGTCACATTTTTGAAAGCATCCTGGTTCGCTCACAAATTAAACTCGGTCAGAATAAAATGCAAAATCATTTTACTATGAAATTCAGATAAATTTAAAATGTATCACTTGACACGGGACGCGGGCACGGAGAAGAGAACATCTCACCCATAGAAATTTCTTTCTTATATGTATGATCTCACCTCTAAACATCTTGTACATAGCATAATCAGCCTATAAAGATCCCACTGCTGGGACACAGGCCTCCTCTTTGTGAGAGGGTGTGGGCAGTAATCCACCTACGCGGGCCTAGTGTGGTTTGGTTGAAGTCACGTCTTCGAATTTTGGGCTCTAGATCATGCCGGTTTTTCTCACGATGTTTTCCTTTACCGTTTTGAGAGCAGTGGTGATGAAATAATTTACACAAAATAAACCACCTGTTTGGGGTCGAACTTACGACCTGCAACTCGTAAGTCACGGTTGTTACTAATAGGCTACCACTGCTCTAGTACATTCATCATTTATGTTCTAAAAATCCTACTTGCAACCTTAGGTAAGTACCTACTATTCATTTGCTAAACTTAGCTCGCACTTCTTAAATTAACACTTCTACATTTACCTGCTATTTTACATAAAATAACATCACGCATGTGATCCCCGCAGGGTTAGGCAACGGTGTATCTATAGTACACAATTAGTACACCAACATTTCGCCAATAATGTTTTGTAATGCCGCCTGCTGCCCGCTGGTTTTGTGGCCCCAAAATAAAAATGGAAGCGGCTTACGAAGTGACATGGACTAGCCGGCTTACAGCGGCTTTGCACTCCTGATAGAGAAGCCGTAATAGCCCGTGTAGCTTTCAACTTATTACTGTTATATTTCATAATGGGCAACTCGGAAAATCTATTTCAAAGTTAGGTACCTACCTTTCAGGAAATTAAATGTAATGGGATATGGTTGGTATTGTATTTCTGTTTTAATTTTACGGGTTTGTGGCTGGTAAATTAGTGGAATACGTCACTGACTGCTTAATTTATCGTAATTCTATTACATAAGTGTCCTTTTAGGTAAAGGAAAGTGGTTTTATGGCTTTCTAGAAATAATTATCAATCGTTCATGTTCATTTGTTTGAAAGAAATGTGTAAATTCTGAGTCAAATCAAAAGCCATTTATTCAAATAAGGTTGAGAATCAGCAGTTTTCGAACGTCAAAATTACCTACACTAGATAGAACCAAAACGCCCGCCCTTCACCACTTCCTACTGCTTTCGCTGGGAAGAAACAGTGACGCAACAAATTCTCCAGTAGCACAACATAGAATAAATAGTCATTAACAGCAAGTGGTACATTGTCAGGTTATCCTGACAGTTAGCTAGTTGCTGTACAAGCTCAGCTCATAAACGTTCACAATTGAACGAAGTCCTTAATAGTCCATAACCCAACCAATGGCTGATGAAAGGGAAAATTCATATCATCAATGAATTATCAGCGCCGCCGCCGAGATCGGCCCAAGAAGAGGTGGCGAGACCGATGATCCAGACGCGTGCTGCAAGGGTTGGATCGAGATGGCCCTGGAAAAGGATGCCTGGAAAGATTTGGAGGGAGGGTCTTTGCTCAGCAGTGGGACAGCTCAGGGTAATAAAAAAAATACTTAGCAGTCGGTTTAATGATCACAAAATCATCACACATTCAAAACAATTTTCTCGTCATCAACTTCATAAATCACCTTGCAACCTAATATTCTAAATTCAAACTTTTCGAACAATAAATTAACTCGCTATCAGCCAATCACGCACGAACGTGACATGCAGACGATCTGTCAAGGTTGGCAGGAAGCGCGCGCGCATGCTCGTGAATCATCTGATCGCTTTGTTGTAGTCATAGGTGTGGGGGATACGCTGATTGGTTTTTAGCATTTGTATTGTTAAGCATGTGGTCGCAGTAACTATTAACCTGCTTATGCTTTTGTAACTATATAATGTAGAATTTAAAGAGAGCTGGAAAACAACAGCACTGGTACATCCCTGAGCTCTACCAGATGTACGACGTGCCTAATGTTATTAAAACTGTTAAAATATGACGTCTTAGGTGAGCAAGACATGTCGCAATAATGGATGAGACCAGGGCACCCAAAAGTTTAATTGATAGTAAACGAGGTGGCCGGAGAAGTCAAGGCGGCCTAAGCTTAGATGGTTAGATGGCGTCGACCTAGATTTAAGAATTGATAGAGTACAAAATTCGAGAGAAAAGCCAAGAAATAGGTCTCGTTGGACAAATATACTAGACCAGGCCAAAGCCTACCCAAGAATGTACATCCTTAACTGATGACGATGATGATACATAATTTAAGGCATTTTTGCCGTGGGAAAGTATCGCGGTTTGGAGAGATTCAAGCCTCGAATGTTGGCCGAATTTTTCTTCTCACAAAGACAAAGAGAATATTTGGAATCGGAGCTGATTGCTAGCTTACCTACATTTGTCACTAAGGAGAAATTTATGTGGTAAAGAGATTTAAAGGTGCAAAATTTAAATTTCGTGTAAATAGTGACACGGGAAAACAAAGCTACATTGGCTCATTTGTTTAAAAAAAAACGTATATGAAAAAAAAAATTGTCAATTTTTGCTAAATAAAACGTATTTACTAGATTAACGAATATTTAAGTGACAAACTTATAAAGTCATAACTTATGTACTGTAACTTTAAATTTTATTTGACCTGTTAATTATTATTACAATTCTCATTAGTACCTGTTTATACTTTATGTTAATTATATTTTATTTCATATTAATTGATTATATTTTAGATTATTAATTTCATGTTATAATATAGTAGCTTTGCTAAATGTTTAATAACTAATAAATGCTTCCTCTCTAACTTACTTATTTTGCTGTGCCCCACAGGGTCCATTATGATCTAATTATAAGTTTACTACCTAAGAATACCTACATGTGGAATGCAATAAAGTATTGAGTATTCTTCAAATTGGTTCTTACTTATAGAAATAAGCATATTTTCATTACATTTCAAAAGATCATAGATACATAAGTACTTAATAGGGGGCGAGCCCAGACTCTCGGCTGCTATTAAGAATTTCGTAATGGAAAACTAAATTACAATTCCAAACAAACATAGTTACAATTATTTTGATTACATAACACTCTACACGTAATAATTTCGCTGTGCTTCTGAAGAAAGCGTGTCGGTCGGAAGCACTTCCCAGTAACCACAGTGTACAAATATTGCTATGTAGCATGATAAGCAATTGTTTTTACTCTGAGACAACTCACTTGGAACGAGATAAGCTTAACATTCGCGCTTCTGTGTATCTTCGTCGATGGAGAAAATAAAAGTACTATGTAACTTCTAGGATAGTGATGTTAGTTCAAAGATGTACCAAATGATTACTTAGGGTTTTTGGAACGAAGCTCTTTAACGCAGCTTGCAGTAGGAGTAAAATTGTAAAAGTGGTCGACATCGAAAAAGCGTTATGTATGAAATTATCAAATGACTTCTCCCGCTGGTTAGAGCAGGAGGACGTGTCAGACTTTTACTGACTGAAACCCACCCGTGTCCCCTCAGTTGCCCGTGTGCTAGGGGCGGCGGTAACTCTTTGAAACAACCGGCTCCCCTGGCAGGCATCGGCCCTTGTGGACCCCACCAGTGGTTGCTGACATCTCTGACGGCGCGCGTGGAACACAACGCGCCGTCTCTTCTACCACTTTTCGGCCGCAGGGGATAGGGAGAGCGGTCAACGCTATACTGACTCTCCTCTTCCCATGCGGCCCCACCGCGTCCGCCATCAAACGGTGGCGGCCCCGTCCAGGTCACGGAAGGGAAGAGCGCTGCTCAGAAGCACCGGCACTCCTCCTCTGCCGCAGTCTGTAACCCTCAGCCGCGATGCCTCCCATTCGACATCGCGGCCCACCTCAGTTGCAGTGCGGTACTTTTTGGCCGCTACGTCATTGGCTTGAAGGTAAAAGCCCTGACGAGCGGCCCACCTTTGGGTTCCTCTTGGCTTCACCGTGGGTGGCAGACCACGGTTACTGAGCCCCTCCGCAACGACAATGCGGGAACCCATGCGAGGGTTTATCTATATTAATAAAAAGAAAAGTCCTGACTGACTCACTCATCAACGCCAAGCCCAAACCCTTGGACCTATAAAGCTGAGATTTTGCACAGAGGTTCCCTTTATAATGTAGACAAGGAATAAGGAAGCATTTTTCGGAATTCAACCCATAAGGGTAATAGATATAAATCCCCAATAGGGGCTGAAGTTCCGCGCCGGCGAAGCCGCTGGCAAAAGCTAGTTATATATACATATAATAGAAAGTGTCAGAGAGAGGGTGGGATAGTTTTCATGGTTTTCGAGGTTGCGGAAGCCGATAGTAAGGTCAAAATGAAAATCTAAGATTGCGGCTGCGAAAATATTTTTTTTTTCTTAATGTGTGTCGGTTTTCATGGTTTCATGGAGCTGATGCCAATAGTTAGGTCAAGATAAAGTTGAGTATTTTAAAGATAGAGTAAACGACGGACGGATTAGAAGAAAAAGCGTTAAGAACTTCGTTCTTTGCGGGGTCTCTCAAGCCCACTTTTTTTTAGGTCGGAAATATAGAAAACTCATCTACACGAAAAATACAAGAACTTATACAACAAAAAAGAAACACGAATATAATAAAAGGAAATTGGGGGAAATATGTTTTACATCCACGCAAAATGGCCATCGCTCTTCAAGAGATGGATGTTCAACGACCGATGTGCTTCAGTGCTAGACCATTCCACGGTATCCAAAATCTTTGTTTTATGAATTTTTTTAATGTTATTTCCGTGAGTATTATAGCACAGGCGTTGTTAACGCATATTTTTATAGGTATATTTTATAGCGTATGTAAATTATTCCGATGTTTTCCTTCATCATTACCATCTTGTTGCAAATTTATTTATTTATTTACAATCTATACGTGATTAGACTCACTGGTTGATAATAACGAGCATCTGTTAATGGTACCTATTACTTAAAGTATTGTGGCGCTATCTACAACGCCACTATATGTATAATGAAAAGTTACATGAAGATAGACGAAACGCTTTTTACGTTACTTGATGATTTCTACAATTTTACTTCCACTGCAAGCAGCGTTAAATAAGTTAATTCCTAAAATGAATGAAAAAGGATTTAAACAATTTTCTCCAAATTTTCCGTTGCCGTATAAACGATCGAATATAATTAATTATCCCAATTTATCCCTAATGACGTAATAAAGTCCTTGTGCCGCTAATATAAACATAATCCAATGTTTGCCTCGCTAAACTGATCGCCGTAAATTCAATTACAGCGCCGAAATTTTGCGTATACTGGCAGAATAGGGTTTCGATAATACAACCCGGTAATTGCTAAATATGTAGATACTAAGTCTTCCTAAGTTTAAGGGAATTAGGAAGGTATGTAAATTGAGTAGAATGTGGAATTTGGTGGTAAAGATCATAAGATTTAATGTGGCGAATATCATAGCAGTTCTTATTATAGCAGCTATAATATAAACGAATATTCTTGGGGAAGACAGAAAGTCGCCTATTTCTAGGTAACAAAAAATATACGAATACGTATAATAATATCTTCATGTTAAGGTCAGTTGAAGTCAGAAAGAGTAGGAAAAGGCCAAAGAAACGATGGATGCGGACTGTGTAAAAGATGATAATGGTTGGAAAGAGTGTGACTATCGATATGACGACTGATGGAGAAGTATTGAAGCAAAAGGCATATTAACGCCGATCAGAAATAAATTGGGTAAGGGCAAGAGAATGATAAGGTCAGATTATATTCAGGATAGGAAGTTTCAAACTAGAACTATCACAAATAGATATAATACTACATTTTTATTTATTTTTTTCTCATCTTTTGACGCTTTTCATAGCATATTTAAGCTTTTCTCGGATAGGAGAGATTCTCTTCGAGAGACGATCAACTGTACAAAAGAAGTTAGTTCTCCGGAGTAATTTCTATAAACAACCAAATATGCCACAGCTTATGAACAAAATGAGCAATATATTCCGTGAGTGATTGCGTCTGGAACCACGTGTTTTTGTACCCAAGTTTAGTTTTGTGGTCAGTCTGCCGTATCGCGTGACCTAACTGAACCTAGATAGTTGTATGTTAGTGTGTTATATGTGTTGTACTGATGTTTCAATTTTGTATATTTGTATGGCTAATATTGACTAGCGAAGAAGTTTTGTCAATAAGGAAAAATATGTTGTATAGTAGTGAGTAACATGAACAGGGTTTTTGAAAATCTGGTAAGTTTTAGGAGTGCATTTAACAACTTTTCACACTTGCATTGGATCAAAATATACATACCGTTGCTGTTTTAAAACTTTGTGAAGATTTTCTAAGGTTTTGTGACTACAAAAATCTTTTCAGAAGGACTAACATTTAAGGTTGTTTGAGTAGTTAATTCTAGTAGACCGCGCAATTGAAATGGTCTTACTTTTTCATGAAATAGACATTCAATGGGATTACTTATATGAACAATACAACCCACATTGATTATGATTCTTTAGAGCTGTATTTGTTACAGTCACGAATCATATTTGTATTAACAGACAACCTGACACTTAGGTGCCTGCAAATTAATACCTACTTAATGCAACAAAAATATATTCGCTTGCTATCTTAGCGCATCCTCCTTATAAGCAGTATCATACCTACATTGAAGAAAAACAACTCAAAATCACAACATTAGTTTACGTCACGACGTAATAACATTGATGCAACGTGCACAGCCAGCGGTTGGCAGCATGCCAGCGACAGAAACCCGGTTATCCGCCGATGGTGACACATCATGTCGAAATGTTACCGGCTGTTCGGAATTAGATCCGTGTTTTCGAGGTACAGGAATTTTTCGGGGAAATTTTAATTGATTCTTCGTACAATTTGTAAAACTAGCCGAGGGCTCTGGGTTTTCTGGGTGTGACAAGTATTCGTTTTACGTGATGAAAAGTTATTCTGTCTGTTTTGGTATCCGTTGACCGAAACGGTTTTCTAGTGGGTGTGATTAATGGACAAACAAGCGTCTAAAAATACGCATTTGTGATAATATCAAGTAAAACGGGATTGGGTTCAAAGAATTGATAAAAGTAGAGATAGCGAATCTCCGTAGACACTAAAATCCAGTTCATACAGGAAAAGTTTTTAACCAGTGCGCAAACTTTAACCATGAATTCAGCATATAATTTTAGACCCCATAGCGCAGAAATTTTTCGCCTGTTGTACAAAAAAAAGTCAGCTGTTCCATACATTTTGTAAGTAAGTAAGTAAAAAAAATATTTGCATAGATTGCAGGTACAGCACCGACCGCGGCGCGGCGCGGTTTGACCGCGTAGGTATTGCCCTTTTCTATGAAACAGCATTTTTTTTTTTATAACCGGCGAAAAATTTCTGCGGTAGAGGGGGTCTAGAATGATATGCTGAATTCATGGTTTAGAGTTTGCGCACTGGATAAAAACTTATCCTGTATTTTTTTGGTGTCTACATCATATGAGTTAAGCGCTATTTAGTAATACCTGAACATTATTGTTTCACTTATGGATTAAGGTATCTTCTCATACAAAGAAGGCACGAACATTTATCACCACGCTTGCTAAAGGCTGGTTGGTGATTTCAGATGATAAGTACATTCAGTTTTGGTCTAGGTTTCCTCAGTATGCTTCATGAGGAAACCGAGATAAACTTAGAAAGTACATTGAAACAGCCACATTGGGATAAGCATGGGACCATCATCATCATCATCCTTTCCGAAAGACGTCCACTGCTGGACATAGGCCTCCCCCAAAAGGGGGGTTTGCCATAATCGCCACGCTTGCCAGGCCGGTTGGAGATCGCAGTATGGTAGTAAAATGCATAGAGAACGCTGCTGCCCATTATCTAGTAAGTTCCTTAGTCGCCTTCTACGACACCCACGGTACGCATAGCGGTAGCATGAGACCATCACGATTATGTCAGATAAGCTTTAACTGTATCCATATAGTTAAACCGGATGCAGCTGAATACCAGTATTTTACATGGAGCGACTGCCTATCTGACCTCCACAACCCAGTATCTGGGTAATACGAAACCCCTTGGTAAGACTGGTTGTCAGACTTTCGGGCTTCTGACGACCTGTAACTACTCAATGCTCAATATTCTCAATTAAATTGTCGTAAATGTCAATGTAAATGTAAATGAACCCTTTAATTTTCGTCGTCAACAACATTTACCATTGACACCCACGTTTGGCTTAAAACTCTGCCTTCCATTGCATTAACATTGCGTTTAAGAACCGATTACTAACAAATCTAATTGTAATATGAGAATACAGAATATTGTTCGCAATTTACGCTTAACGGAAGGCAAATATCAAGTTTCACCGATGCTGAGTTATATTCGGTTTAAGAGCTTTATGAATATTAATGTTTTGCTGAAAGGTAGGTAATTAAATGAAGCCATGAAATTGGGTGATGTTTTGAGAATGAGTTGATGACGTATAGAGATCATCACTGCTTATTTTGCCCCGCGGACATGGACTATTATACATATCAGACGCAATGATAAGATCTTGAGAAAATATTATAATCAGAACAGTCAACCTAACATCAATAAATTAACTTTGATCAATCTCCAGTCCATAACATAATTCTTAAGAGCCTAAATACATCCACAGCTGGCAGCCCAGACAGCTTAAGGGTACACTAGTCGCGGTCTCGAACTCACTGGTGGGCCTGGCTAAAAAGCACGCTGTCTCACCAGGCTTCGAGTCCGACAGAGGTTGTATCAGTGATGAGCAGTTAGACGATAGTCTATACGCACAACATTATTGAGTGAGCTGCAGGATCAGTTATAGTAAAACAGGCGCGTAACAAAATAAGAATAGTCCTTCGGAAGATTGGGTTTTCTGAAAAAACCACTACATAAATCAATGACCAATTAAGTTTTTTGAACTTTTAGATAATTGAACTTTGTCGGTACCGACTTGGTTTTCGAGATTTTACATTGCTTTTATTACTTAAACACGCCCAAAGTTAGTTTAAATTAGCAAGAAAAAGTAATCTTTGTTGGCTCATAACTTTTTAATGGCTTTTTATTTTAGTATTCTGTTTCCATAGAGACAAAAATAATAATGAGACAAAACCATATCACGTTTAATTTTTGATGTACATAGTCAAACAGTGGAGTAAAACCCTCCCGAAGTTTGTATGGAATAAATGTGGACAAGTGTCACCTTAACATTACTTTACCACAGTAAAAAACAAGTGGGTTAATAATAGCATAGTAAGCTGTTAGTCCCTACTGTCATTTGTAGATTTCTGACTGTCGTTACGGATAGTCAGAAACTCGCAAGTCTGATGACCAGTTTTACCAAAGGGTAACGTGGTACCCAGTTACTTAGTTGTGGAGGGCAGAGAGTGGTGTGAGACTGGTCATCTCCTAACTGCCATGGCTTATTTTGAATCTTATTTTTTTTACATTGTTCTCACATATAGAACCACCAAGAATAATGTTCCCAAGATTTTGTAATACCCATGGTTTAAAAGAGTGTCCTTGGAGTTTCTTGCCCGTTCTTCTCCACAGAGATCTACGTTTTGGAATGGGTACCTAGCTTCAACTTCGATTTTTTTTTGACAATTCAAAAGTGCCTGTTAAAAGGTTTAATTGAAATAAATGCTTTGAGTTTGAGTTTGCAGATAGACACTTGTTCCATGTAAAAGACTAGTGTTCAGCTTCATTCGGTTAGACTGGAAGCTGACCCAAACATAAGCTAGTGATGAGTCTCCAGGCACGGCATAACACGGTAAATATCAACCCAAATACGTCCACAGCTGACATACCAGACAGCTAAACATGACCTCACCTCAACTACAAACAAGTATTAATTGAAAATCAGCCAAATCCGTCCAAAGCACAGACACAATTTATCCACAGACCCTCAAAGCTAACGGCCAATAATCGTGCACACAAAGCTGTTCAGCAAACTTTACATAGACAACACGAAACTTAATAACGAATTCTAGGAATCAAACGACTTGTTCTGTGGGTGTAACAAGACAGGCTGGAACGGGCCGTATCGGGGTAAGACATGGAGTGGTTGGCAAATGAAGTGATAAGTGCGGATTCTAAGCTTGGCGCTAACTTTGGCCAGAGCCTACCGGGATAGAGTGGTGAAATGTTACATGAAATGAAACACACGTTTGTGTTACAATTGGGTTTGTTGGTTTAATTTATGTTGTTGTTTCTAAAAGTACTTGCACGACACTTAATACCAGTTGCATGACATTATACCTGGAGGACTTTGTTCGTAAAACACAGGCTTTTGGCCTAGTTTAGGAGGCATCTTTTCGCCCATTAATGTGGCTCTATTCTGCAATATTTATTTAATCCTTGTTTACTTATGTATGTTTTTTTAAATGTACAAATAAAAATTATCATTTATTCTCATTGCATAAATTAGAACGGTAAAATTGTGTTACATTTTATATACGTTTCAAGTGTCCGTATTGGGTTTGTTTTATTTTTCCATTAAGGTCGTTTTCTGCTTTATTTACTTACGCTATCTATAGTTTACAGTTTCAAAGAATATTTTTGACAGTTACTGAAGAACCGCTGCGGATTTTTTTTGTAGTGACTGCACAATAGTTTTCCTAGAGTGTTCGATTGTTCGAGTGTAAACACGCTTTCTAGCAAAACAACCCTCACTTTTACGAACAATCTGACGGCACAAAGTTAGCACTCCATGTAGTGCCTACTCTGTGTCCTCGTCATATCGGGAGCTCTGTCGCAACAACTCGCTTTGTGTCATGTCATGATAGTTCGCTTTAATGATGGGAAGCTGTTTACAGTACGTTTACAGTTAACTTTAGAAAAAGTAAACAACGCTGTGAAATGATGACTGACTTGAGATTGATTTATTGTGCTTTTAATTACTAGCACTTAGCTTGTTTATTGTTTGGTTTTTCCGTGCCAAAAGAGAGTTTTGATGAAGAAAATGAACTAAAATCTATCGTTCAAATGATTATAGTCTGTTCATGAAAGTATGTGTTGCTTGACACAAGCGAAATGTTTCTTTAACTTGACATTTTATTTGGCTTGACATAATTAGTCATAAACTCTTCAATTTGTTTAACATACAGGTGCATTAATACCTAATGGTGTTTCTCCAAACTAATATTTTAAATGCAAAAGTGGGTTTGTTTGTTTTTGTTGTACGTTATCACGCTAAATCGGCTGATAGGATTTGGATGAAATTATGCACATGAGTAGACCAGGGTACGTTTTATCCCGTTTGTTAATTTCCCATGGGATAATTTACGTCTTCCACGTGGGCGAAACCGCAAGCAAAAACTAGTAAAAAATAAAGAGTCCACTATATTATTACTACTTTTGATTATCGAAACTAATTTAACCGTGTGAGCGCTTACACGGCCTGCCAGGGGTGCGGGTTGTGCGAAAGTGATACCGTGGCCCCTGGTACACAGGTAACTGAGAACACGAGTGGGTTTTAGTTAGTAAATGTCTGACACGCCCGTCCTGCCGCTCCGCCTATAGCGGGAGAAGTTATTTGGTGACTTCCCACCCAAAATAAAAGAAAGCTCACACGGTTAAATTAGTCACCTACCTAAGAATTTGGATTTATCACGCAAACCATTATAATACTAAAGGTTATAGTTAGATATATCGGAGATATCGGATAAAATCGTATGCATATTTACCTGAAGTTATTTTTTAGATATGAAAGTATGGAAGTGGCTTCTTAAATTATATTTTTGTAAAAAATATCGCGGGATTCTAGGACCATCGGGAATTCATAAAGCTTTCTAGTCAGGCGTATAGTATGGAAGCGACTTGTAAATTATTAGGATTGTATTTAAAATTAACCCCGATGCAAGTAATATTTATGTATATGTAGAGTGTAAGTCTGTAAGACAAGGGGTGGTGTGAGTTAGTTTTTTTTTTTTTTACATTAAATTAAGATTCTGTTTGCGTTCTGTATTAGCCAGCACCTCAGCTTTAGTTAAATATGCATCCGAATATCCGATCTCTGGTTATAATAAGTTTTAAGCTTTAAGTCACTACAGGGAAAACAAGGTTTTTTTTTCTCAGTTTTTCGAAGTTTATGCATAGGTGTTGTTGCTACCCAACAAGTGCCCCTTAAAGCCCCCAAAAGGCCACGAAACAGCCACTTCTTAGGCGAGAGTTTTATCTTAAAGTGGCTCCTCATGATGCTCTTGACAATAGCGGATGAAGTGGGTTTCTTCTTTGCTGAAGACCACCCAGACTGAGGATCAATATTTTCACTCTTATTTTATATTATTTTTTGTAAGAACCTACTGTCTCATGGCTGAGCAAACGCCTCCCGTAATTCAAGGAACTCTTCCCGTTTATTTGTGTATGATATTATAAAGCATGATTTTTAATATTATTTGGGACTTGACACTTAACATAACTAACGAATAGTTGGCGAACTTACCTCTGCCTAACGCTTCAGAGATTACACGCGTGATGTTATGGTATTTTAAAGTGGTTCAAAAAGTTATTCAACTTAAATACTGCACTAGGCGGGTTTAGAACTCACGACGTTTCGTTCGTTAGTCCAACGCTTTTGGGCCACAGCTACTGCTTCATCAAAATACAGGCTAACCATCCTATCATAACATATACACATAACATAACGCCCTGTTTCCCCGTAGGGTTGTGCAGAAATGTACCTATAGTACACCAAGACACACACACACACACACTTACATTACTACACACATACACACTACACTACTTACTTACTTACATGTAATAGGGGGCGAGCCTATTGCCATCAACCGGGCTGCTACGGAGAAATTTCTGATCGAAAACCCAATAACATTTAGCCCGACCTAGGAATCGAAACCAAGACCTCATGCTCAACAGTAGCGCTTACGACCACTAGACCAATGAGGCACCTACACTTTCACGTCTTTGCTACTTATTTTGATCATTATGTTTAGCATACACGTTGTCAGGCATACAGAAAAGGACATAGGTAACTTTCATCCAAAAAAATCTAGATGAACGCGAGCGAAGCCGCGTTTAAAAACTACCTAATAATAAAAGGAAATATAAAACATTACATAAAATTCGTAAGACGTAGTAATTAAAGCCGCCTATTCACGGCACGTACAAACAATCGATAGAGCGACCTCCCCTGCGACAATCGTTGAACTTGCGAGTTGCGGCGGGCAAGTTCATTGAGTGAGTCATCATCCGCACTTGTAAGGCGTCGCTCGCATTCATAATACGACTGGACTATGTGCTTGTCTTGAATTTAGTTTAATTAGGTCTAGATATGGGTCGTTTTGATAATAGGATTTAATAAAATCTGTGAGTAGTTTAGTTTCGGGCAACACCTAAGGTCAGTTTTCTAGACACATGTTTTCAAAAGAAAATATATATTTTAAAACCTTATCAAAAAGTAACTTTTAACCTTTACAAATAAAATAATGCCCTAACGATAATACATATAATGATTTTTACAGTTCGCATTGTTTTCACTGTTAAAATTCCACGCAACTCTCACTAAAATAATTGATAAACACAGTAGAAAAGTAAACACGGTGAAACTTCGTGTAAACACAGATTAAAATGTGCAGATAAAAGCAAAAAAATATGTGCCACGCCATTATGTACGAGGAAGTTCGTTATCTGTTCATGTCAAGACAATTACTTGCGTACGACTGGTTTGTCCTCGAACGCACGGTGCATGGGAATCTTTATTGCATTTGAACTGTGTGCAATGTTAGAAGCATGGTGTACAGCTTTAGCTTACGCTTTATTATTAAACTAGGTTCTGGACGTGACTTCGTCCGCATGAAATTTATTGTTTTATTTATTTATATATTAACACTAGTTTTTCCCAGAACTATTGCCCGCGTGGAGGTCAAAATTATCCCACGGAATGTACTATCAGTATAAAAAGTAACCTATGTGTTATTCTAGGTTACAAACGATCTGTATGCCTAATTTCATCCAAATCCCTGCAGCCGTTTTTGCGAGATTGAGTAACAAGCATCCAAACATTATATAATTGGTAGGATTAGTATGAAGTAGGATAATATATATCCATTTTATTTATTTATTTTTTATTGTATCGCGATTAGTATTGCTTCGTTGAAGCTCATAGCATTCTTTCTGACTTTTTATTCTTTATACTCGGCGCCCTAGGGTCGCAGCGTGATGTTTAATAGCCTATAGGCCTACTCAAGAATAGTTTTTTTTTTCATTTTTGCTTCGCCATTCGTAAGTACTAGGTACTCGGGTAAAAAATGATAGGTCCTATCTCCTCCATTTTGTTTTTTTTTTTTAACGAAGGCTTTCAACATGATCTTTGTTGTACATCTGCATCGTGACATCACACGCCGTGATGTAAGCTGAGCATGTTCTCGTAACAACGATAAGTGAACGCAATTAGTGTAGTTTCTTGGAACAGAGCGGACAGTATGCGCAGGAGTCGGAGCTCGGAGGATGATTCATTCGTATCTATGGCTGGTATTTAAAGGTGCTGTGCTACTTGTTGTTATGAGTCTTTATCATTGTGTATACAGGAGACTTGACGAGGAGAACCCACTCGATAATTTCTTGGACAAAGTTTAGTATTTTAAAAGCATGGTTTGCAGTATCTGATTTTGTACCAATAATTGCATTTAATTTTAAGGAACAAAATTAAATAAATAATTCTTGATTCTTGCTAATCTAGCAGACATCCTGAGCCTGTAGATACTAACGCAGATATTTAAGGGCCTTATACAGGATAAGTTTTTACAGGATAAGTTTTTAAACTGTAACCATGAATTCAGCATATCATTCTAGACCCCCCAGCGCAGAAAGTTTTCGTCGTTTATACAACAAAAATAAGCTGCTCCCTACATTTTGACCGCGTAGGTATTGCACTTTTCTATGAAATATCTGATTTTCTTTTCGTGTAACCGACAAAAAATGTCTGCGCTGTGGGGTTTAGAATGGGATGCTGAATTCATGGTTAAAGTTTACGCACTAGATAAAAACTTATCCTGTATCACTTGTCCGCTACGCTTGCATAATTTACGTGACGTGAAAATATCGGTGAAATCCATTTCGTCACGCACTGTTTTTTTCAACTCTCGATTTTGGGGGTCAACTCTGTAAGTCGGTCTAAGAAGATACGGCGCCGTCCGAAAGTAGTTAAACCGTCAAAACAAGTGCCTTATTCAATTTTCCGGCCGAGCAAATACACATCGGGTGAACGACAACTGACAAACCGTGTTGTCATTCATTCATAGTTCGGGCCCCTTACCCCCTATTCGTAAATGAAACCGAGTACAAAATCCTCGTAACTTCGGCCGAAACTACGGATGTCGTCAGTAGCGAGTAGACCCCCTGAACCGACCGTTAAGAATCTAGCAGAATGTATCCCCCACGTTCAAAAAACATTCTGGTGGAATTTTTTACCCTCGGCGCGTATTATTTTGGCCCCAGTACAGTAGTATTGAACACGTTCAACCGGATCTTGATGTTGATTTAAAGAGCTGTTCCCATAACTTGCCTTCCTCTTCCAAAATAAAAAGACAAACATATCTAGTTAATACGCACCAGCTCCTTATCTCGTCCTACAATGCTGACCTTCGATCGCCACTAAATACATAAGCTATATAGTACAGTATGTACATAAGCTATGCACACATTGCACACGGCGATAAGAGAAGACAATGCTGTCAGATTCCTGGAACAAAGTAACTAAGTACCAAGGAATCGTGCGCAGAAATCACAGTGATTCATGATTGTATCTTTCACAGTTATTTTTTTGCTGAAATTTTTCGTGTGTTTACTAGGGATTAAGGTACCGTGCCTTATTGAACGGTTTAATTTAACTTGCCCTGTTTGTTTTTTGGGTCAAATTGAGTGCTTGAAATTGTACCCCCTTCCTGTTGGCAGATTTATCTGATATTTGGTACACACCTTTAGTTTTGATAACAATATAGTTTAATTTAATTTGCATCATTGTAAATCCAAGATGGCCGCCGCTACAAAATGGTGGATCACATAATTTTTCACAGACCCCTTCATATGGGTATCAAATGAAAGGTCTTGACTATTAAAATACTGAAACACTATGAAAAATTATGAGAAATATTAAGTAACGAAATAAAATCTTGAAAATAAAATAAAATCGTAAGGCGTAGCGTAACCTGAGTAAAATATGTAAATAGCATAATTATGAGCGGTTGACGGTTGATAGAAATTTCACGCGCCCCACGATAATTTGTTTTGTCTGATCAATGCCCTAGATTTATGAGGAAAGTGCTGTGATGACTGCTACCTAGGACCTACCGAATATTTTTTTAGCTTTTAATACATTTTCTACATCATTATTTTCATTAAAACCATTTTACACAGAAAAAAAAACTTTCGCTTATTTTTTCTTAAGCAAGACCCAGGTTTTGACCTGGGCGAGTACCAATGTAACTTTTTTTAACGATTATTTTAATCAAATCCTTCTCTGTATGAAGAAAGGCGTTTTCCCAGCAGTAGGAATTACAATTTAGGGTTTCTTATCTGTGCACAACATGTTGCATGAGAGATAGGCAGTGCGGTGGCGTACAAATAATGCACCTTGGTTTTTTATTGACGAAAAAACTGAGAAGGTTCTCAATTTCTCATGTCGACAAGTATATTTCTTTTTAGGGTTCCGTAGTCAAATGGCAAAAAACGGAACCCTTATGGATTCGTCATGTCTGTCTGTCTGTCCGTCCGTATGTCACAGCCACTTTTTTCCGAAACTATAAGAACTATGTAAGCTGTTGAAACTTGGTAAGCAGATGTATTCTGTGAACCGCATTAAGATTTTCATACAAAATATAAAAAAGCAATAAATTTTGGGGGTTCCCCATACTTAGAACGGAGACTCAAAAATAAAAAACATCAATCCCATACGTGTGGGGTATCTATGGATAGGTTTTCTTTCTAAACTGAATAGTTTGCGCGAGAGACACTTCCAAAGTGGCAAATGTGTGTACCCCGGGGGGGGGGGGGGTTCCCTGTAACTTCTTAAATAAGAGAATGATAAAACTAAAAAAAAATGTGATGTACATTACCATGTAAACTTCCACCGAAAATTGGTTTGAACGAGATCTAGTAAGTAGTTTTTTTCAATACGTCATAAATCGTAAACCGCAATTTACCTTTAGTTACATCACATAATAAAAATATTTTTAATAATTAATAAGTTAAGTAATATATAATAGGTTTGTACGGAACCCTCGGTGCGCGAATCCGACTCGCACTTGGCCGGTTTTTTTTTGTGTATGACCACGCATAAATTACTAAGTAGTCCGATTTTTACAACTATTTACCAAAAAATTGAAACGACGAATATGAAAAGCAGATAATAAACCTTTTAGTTTAACTAAGCTCCTAAAAATAAACAAACAAAGGCGTCAAGTAAATAATAGCAGCTTGATTGATCTGCAGCGTTGATTGTTTGTTTGGCGTCGACTCAAAATTAGACATTTACATAAATTTAGGACTTAAAGTTTCAATGTCAAAGGTATATTTTTGTTTACAGTTTCTTTTTTTACCTGACCCGATATGCTATCGATGTCTGAACCCTGACAATGATCGAATGCAATTTATACAGACCTCAGTTAGTCTTGGACAAATACAGACAGAAAACAAATACCTACTGTAACAACTACTATTTTCTGAAATAATAATTATGTTGCACGGAATGCTTTCCAGCGAAAACTATGAAAACATTTTCGAAATTAAATGCAAATATAAATGTATTTTTAACCGACGAAAAAACGGAGGAGGTTCTCAAGTCGACGCGTATATTTTTTTTTAATGTATGACCACGCATATCTTTTTCCAGAGTAGTAATTTCAACCTTAAGGGTAAGAAAACAGGGGATGACTGATTGTTTACTCACAGATTTTAATACCGAGTTGTGTATTACAAAAAGTATTCAAAAATTAAGCATGTAGTAATTAGTAGATTATAGCGACAAAAAAAAAAACTTAAAAAAAAAAATTAAACCGCCGAAAAACCGAAAAGTAAAAAATAATAAACCTGCTTTGTCCAACCCCAATAACTAAGTTCGGAAGGCGGTGACATATATAATTAAATACATATCCAAAGTCACCGACTTCCGAACTTAGTTATTGGGGTTGGACAAAGCAGGTTTATTATTTTTTACTTTTCGGTTTTTCGGCGGTTTAATTTTTTTATTAAAAAGTTTAAATGATAATTTACTTGCAGGCTAGTAGTATTCTAGTAGTCTGCTATCAGCTTTACTGACTAGCGTCGTCATTTTGCCAAGAAAAAAAAAAAAACTATTGCCTGCTACCTGCCACCTTCATATAATAAATACAGGATGGCGCCGACGCACAGTCTGTTTGAGGTTTTTAAGGGCTTCATTTCCATGGATTCACGATATGATTCTGAAACCCTTGCGTATTTTTTTTTGTCTGTTTAAAAAATATGCTGTTCCGCAAATTTTAACCACGGAAGTAAGTACTTATTTCATTTTATATGAAACCGGAGATTTTTTAAATAACCAACGTAAAGTCTTTACTCTAGAGAGTACAATGATACACTCATGTGCTGAATTCATGATTACAGTTTGCGCGTTGATGACCCTAGTATATCTGCCAGGGGTGCAGGTTTGTTCGAAAGAGATACCACAGCCCCTGGCATACGGGCTACTGAAGGAACACGGTTGGGTTTTAGTCAGTAAAAGTCTGACACGCCCTCCTGCTCCACCCAGTGCGGGAGAAGTTATTTGATGATTTCCCACCCTAAAAAAAAAAAGTAGCCCTATATGTATAGATCGTATGTCGTACAGCTCGATCTCACACGTCAAAACTAAGCAGTTCCAGCCTAGCCTAGTCTAGCCTTTGGGTTGCCCTAGTCTAAAATTCTAAAATGAAACGAAATCTTTTAAAGAAGAATGGCCTCCAAAATAAAATGCTCACCAACTTAAATTTTTCTTACAATTAGGTGCAAAACTAACAAAAAAAAACCGGTCAAGTGCGAGTTGGACTCGCGCACCGAGGGTTCCGTACAAACCTGTGGGTATATAAGTAAAAGTTCAAAATTGTCAAAAATATTTTTTTTTATATGACGAAACTAAAAATTTACGGTTTTCGTAATTTTTCCTATATCTGTACTATAAGACGTGACTTCGTACAAAATTTCAAGATTCTAAGTTCACGGCAAGTACCCTGTAGGTTTTGATTCCCGTGCGAGTTTCGAAAATTTTCGGAATTTTGCGGCCTAAATGGCTATATCTTTTGATTGCGTTGACTTAGAAGGTTGATTTTTCTACAGCTTCCAGGGACAGTAGAACTAAGTATCATATAGAAATTTCAGTTTGATACCTCCACGCGTTCCTGAGAAAAACGGTCTTGACAGACGGACGGACGGACGGACGGACGGACAACAAAGTGATCTTATAAGGGTTCCGTTTTTTCCTTTAGAGGTACGGAACCCTAAAAAGGCACAAAATCCGTATTAAACTTGACCTTAGCCATAACAGGCGTGTTATTTAAAATCAGAGAGCCTATCAAAGCGTACTGCGAATGTTCACTCAGCTGTGACATCTGCCTCTGCCAGCCGAGCGTGAGAGAAAGCGAGTATTCGACGCGGTGCCACAGAGTAGCTGGTTTCTGATCACTGTTGTAGGAGTACTGGCTGTTTAAAAGATGGTGCTCCTAGTATTTTGTTAGGATGTGTATTGCGAGAACTATATTTTGCAAAGTCGAATCCATAATGCTAATGTCTCTGTTGAAAATTCTTAGTAATGATAGGATGAACTGAGCATTCGAAATTGAAACGTGGTCGCTCACAATAAGGTTGAAAGTCATCCAAACGGCAATAGAAAAAAAAAATCTTTGGATCAAACCTTCTACAAAAGACTATGCCTGGTGTTTCCCTACGTAAAAGAAGAGATCCGTAGGAGAACCAAGGTAACCGCCATAGCCCGAAGAATTTCCGAACTCGCTCGCAGAAATTGATGGCCGATAGAGCCGACAGGTTCTGGAGTGGCGACCAGTCGACCACGTATTGGAAAACGTACCATTGGAAGGCCTCCCACAAGGTGGAACGATGACCCAGTGAAGGTTGCAGGAATCCGCCGGATGCGAGAAACACAGGCGGTGCTTGGCTCCCCGCCTATGTCCAGCAGTGGACGTCCTTTGGCTGACATGATGAGCATTCGATGCGGTGCCACAGAGTGGCTAGTTCGTGGTCACTGTTGTTGCTGTAATGGATGTTTGAGAGATGATAGTGGTACTTTGTTGGGAGGTGTGTTGCGAGAAACATATTTCAGCATGCCTCTGATAAGGATAGACCAAAGCGAGCATTCGACGGCCACAGAGTAGCTGGTGAGCTAGCTCTTTGGTTAGTGTACTGGGTGATTGAGAGATGGTGCTCCTGGTTGTTTGTTAGGATACGAATATCTGTTAATGATAGGCTGCTAAAGTGAGCATTCGACGTGATGCCACAGAGTACCACAGAGTAGATATAACATAAGGTATTCCTAGTCGGTATGTCCATTCACGCTTCAGCTTGCTAGGTAATGTGGGATTTCGTTTGGTAAGCGCTCGAGGCCTCCCAATGGGTAACCATGCGTCACATGTTTCAAGGATCGATTACCGGCTACAGCAGAAAACGAACAATGTACAAAGGCAAAAATATAGATAAAATAGAATAGACAATTAATTTGCAAATATAGGGACCTAATACATATAGGTGTCATGAATTTATGATACATTAATAGTTCAGCCATATTTGACCATTCGGCATGCAAACATTTACATTATCGTTCACGCCAGATCCTTAAATCCAGAGCAATGGTGCTATATTTTTTTTGTCTAATAAAAACCCAGTCACACTGTAATACGCCTTATTTATTAAAAATTTATGAAATTTTCTCGTAAACAGTACTATTGTCAAGTCTTTCCAACGTATCTAGTTGTTATTGTTACCCAACAACTAAGTATAGCTCCATAAGTTCCGAGTTGAGTTGCATGATCTTCACATAATCTGACCAAGATTGTCTGGACTTTAAAAGGGACTGACCTCTGAGAGTGTTTCGGCCTTTTTTCTCAGAGTAGTCAGTATCTTACTAGGCGACGAACACCCTCATTTCAAAAATATGATTGACGTGTAAAAATGTATGTGTACAAACAAACCAACTTACAGAAATGAAATCATTTATCAACTTTTGAAGCTGAAGCTATTTCCCAAATGACAACGTATCTTAACTAAACGATTAAGTTCAACCACCCGAAATCTCAAGACTTGATGATGATTAGACATCTAGTCGCAAATCTAGTTTCTCTAACAAAGTTAACTCTGGCTATTTGGTAAACTAGGTCAATAAAAGTCCCAGCCATCCTAAATTCATGGCAGCTGTATCTGACAATATTCACGGTAGGCGACGCGTGAATCTAAACGATATTATACGATACGTCGCAACAATGAACGTGTTTTACATAACCTTGTTTTCAGCGACATAATCCAGATTTTTGGGCCATTTCCTCGTGAAATTGGGAAATGCTACATTACCCGATTTCATTGCGATAGAATTTAAAAAGAAATTCCGATCCTTAGTTCAGATATGTGTTAACCAATCTGTTAAAATAAATCGAGTTTCTTGCCCGTTCTTCTCCATAGGTACCTACGCTTTGGAATGGGCAACTAGCTTCATCTTTCTAACTCACCGACCTTGACAATTCAAAAGTGCCTGTAATTGGTTTATTTGAAATAAATGCTTTGAGTTTGAGTTTGAATCCTGGCATAGGGGATACTGTGATCACTAAGGCGGTTCCCCCAGGGCGAGGCCTTCCCATTGCACTGCGGTTGGGTTGACCCCTGCGATTATCCCTAATGTGGATAACTCGGATGCGTTATTTTTGATAGTGGGGACTGCGTTCGCGCCGTCCCCCTCTTTACTGCCAGGGGTGCGGGTTTGTTCGAAAGAGACACCACAGCCCCTGGCATACGGGCTACTGAAGGAACACGGGTGGGTTTTGTCAGTCAGTAAAAGTCTGACACGCCCTCCTGCTCCACCCTGAGCGGGAGAAGTTATTTGATGATTTCCCACCCAAAAAAAAAAAAAGCCTACTGTTTATTTTCTTTTCATCATCACCCGCCTAACCTTTTTATATCTATGTTGCGATCAGCTTCAGTCTAACGGGATACAGCTTTGATTTTTAATGAAGCTAATGCTTATCTGACCTCTACAACCCTGGGCTTTGAGGAGTGTCTTGAGAGGCGGCACCGCGTCTTTACCTTCCGCCTGACGCAGGTCCTCACCGGACACGGTTGTTTTTGGAGGTTCCTGTGTCGGATAAGGCGGGAGGAAACGCCCGGGTGTTTCCATTGCGAAGATCGCCCTGAGGACACGGTGGAGCATTCGGTAGAGGTCTGCCCGGCTCTGGCGGAACACCGCCGTGTCCTTGTGGAGGCGATCGGCGCCTGCACAAGGACACGGCGCTGATCTCTAGCGTCCGGCCCTGGTCCAGGCCCTGGTACGGAGCGAAAGTGTATGGGTAGCCGTCACTTCCTTCTGCGAAGCAGTGATGCTCGCGAAGAGGGAGGCGGCGCACGTGATTGAGAGGCAGTATATTCACCCTCACTGCCCTAGCCTCCGCAGGAGACGCCCTGGGCGTCGCGAATCCCAGGTAGCTCGCTGTCCAGTAAGGACCAAGCCCGGGTCGACGGCGCGTTGTGTTCCACGCGCGCCTCATAGAGATGTAAGCACCAACAGAAGGGGCCCGCAAGGGCCGATGCCTGCCAGGGGTGCGGGTTGTTCGAAGGAGATACCGTGGCTCCTGGCACACAGGCAACTGAGGGAACACGGGTGGGTTTTAGTCACTAAAGTCTGACACGCCCTCCTGCTGTGGAGCAGAAGGGCGTGTCAGACTTTAGTGAGAGCGGGAGAAGTTATTTGATGATTTCCCACCCAAAAAAAAAATGAAAAAAAAAACCGCTTTAACTCGGTCGGTAATACGCTCCGTGCTAATACGATACCCCTTGGTAAGTGGTTGTCAGAATTACGAGATTCTGGCCACCAATTATTTTCATTTACGAGTATGTTCTCAATATTAAGCATGCAGTCCATTGGGGTCACTCCAACTGTTCTTTCTGGTTTAAAACTGTTGGGTTAGACTTACGAAAACAAAATATCAAAACAGTTTTCTAAAATCGTCTTGTTAATAATAAAGATGAGCACCTAGATGATTATCAAAAATCAATACACGAAAAATATCATCAATGCACACAACTCTACGATTCATAATTTGTTTCCAATAACTCGAATCACATAACAATTGGTAATGAGTAACAAACGTACCAATGAACTGAAATAGTACATCTCTAATACCACAAAAACCATAAATCGTAATAAGCTATTACGAAAATTACAATAGCTTACATGCGATAAAAACCTGCACATGATTTGTCGTTACCAACACTGCGTCACGGAGTTTAGACGATATAATTGTAGCGGAGTGATCAAGAAAATGTCGTGAGGAAAGTTTTGAGTATGAATGTCGATGGCTGTAAGGGGAATACCGAAGAAACGAAGGATGGACTGTGTGGACGATGATAATGGTAGAAATTGGGATAAGGACAATATAATGTTTAGTGATGACCAATAAAAAAAAGTGACAGATTGTGAATTACATTTTTAATGTTACGAGTTGTGTTGGATCAGACTACAGATATCTAAACCGGATCAAAAAGTTGTGGTGAATTTAAAGAAATTCTGTCTAAATTAACAACAAAACTGATGCTACTGTTTGTTTGTTTATAAGAGGTAATCTCTGTAAGTACTGATTTGATTTTTTTAAATCTCACTAATCGAAATTTACACTATTTGCGAGTGCCATAGAGTATATATGTTTTATGTTATAGTTAATTTGCACGCTTTAAGATATGCCTACTAGATACTACAGTGAAGTCTAGTAAATCTTTGCGGGAAAAGATGGCATCTCTTTCGGTTCTCTGCAATCTTCTTTATTATTTCTTAGTCGAAACAGTAATTGTTCTGGCTGATAGTCTTCCAGGTTGTGTTCTCCATAATCTTCTCTATTCTGTCTTATTTGAGACGTTCTGACTGATACTGATTGTATGTAGTCATGTTTGGCCCAACTTTGCAGATCCACCTATGATTTTTTCTACGCATCATTGATTGATCAACTTAGCGGGGACCAGCGCTATCTACCCTGCAATGTCACCCCTCAATCCGAAACAAAAAATTGCTGATATGCGATTCCTTTTTTTCCTAAGAACTCTCCCACAAGGAGTTCTGCCAATCAACAGTTCTATTAATAAGAACTTTATCATAATTTGTCACGCTAGTGTAATGTTGCCGGCGTCATTCGTCACGGCGAGCAGTCTTAGTAATGAGTTGCTAGTGTGATGACCGAGTGAAAACTGGCTTGTTTTAATAGGCAGTACGACGACTTCAGTGACCACGTGTAGGTAACAGTTTTGTTGCATGTTGCATAGTATGCTCGATAACAATGATCGTGGTGTATTGTTCCAATGACATAAGGGAACTGCACATCGATGATAGCTAGTGCACTTGTGAAACTTACAGAATTGCAGATGACCAAAAACCATTTTTACAAAAAAAAAAAAACAAAAGAACAACCGATTTCCAAAATAAAATACACCAGAAACTGAAAAATAACTTTAATTCTGGATGTCGGTGTCTTTTTATGTTTTATAGTTTCTTTGGCATCGACTTTAGAAATTTAAGTTATTTTCCAACTTATAGGTAGTGTTTTTTTGGAAGTCGGTTGTTTATTTTTGTAAAAAAGGTAATTTTTTCACTTTTTAATATGTTTGAAGAGAATATTGGTGTGGGCTTGGTACCCACATCAATATTCTAACCACTACATGCTATCTAAAGAACAGTGAAGGAACTTTATACACGATACTAACACAAAGTCGATTAAATACAAATTAAAGAAGCTTACTCAAAAACTAACCAAACAAAGTTAATTAAATTTGTATGGGACCACCGCGCAACTCTACCAAATGAAGGAAGAATTCAAAATCGGTGCACAATTCCTTCACCGACTTCCTAGAACGGCCGTTTTCTCGTTGTCAGCTAAAAAAATAAAACATTGCAATTGTTTTACTCAACGGTTATTATTTTTGTCGATGTCGACCAATAATAAAAGGAATCCATTGCTAGCCGACCAAACAAAAGTCATATATAGCCGCAATCTTCGCTCTTGGAAACCTATAAAAGGCTCAACAAATATAAAACTTGGCTTGCAGACTTTATTATGAAGCCCGCAAATATAAGTTCCTAGGAATTCGTACCTCGGCTTAGGAATTCCTATTACCGGACGTTTCAGGCGCCTCTCTGGGAATCTCTTTTTTATTCCCATTTTAATGACGCTCAATATCGTTTGTTTTATGTCTGGAAATGGCATTCAGGATATTGTAATTTCCTGAATTCATTTATTGATTTCCGTTTGGTGCATAAAATACGTTTTTTTAAGCGTGAGATATAACTTGATCTAAGAACTCTCAAGAAGTTTTTCGAATCACTGTCGTACATTAGCCAGTACAGCCACTTAGTCATAATACAACAGGTTTTTCTTAAGAATTTTAAACCAAACGGCTACTCTTAATGTATGTTGGTTAAGTCGGTTTACAACCGTGTAGTGTACCTGGTTGTTCGTCATTTGTTAAATGGCTACCACTTATGTCCGATTCCTATAATATACGGACTGTTGTAGGTTAAAATTAAGATAATTTTATCTTTCTTTACCAAAAATGAAGCAAGTGGAAGAAGCTATCACAGGTAAAATTTTCTTATGAAACTATATATGCTCAGTTTGAAAAATGCTACCATTGGGATACAAAATGATCCGTTTATAGGAACAGAGCATTAATCATTAGATGATTGTATTTTAAGCCAAATAATAAAAACGCAGTTAGAAATGACCCTACACTCAGAATTGATCTGCTAGAGATGATTGATGAGTAGCAACAGCGTATTAAAACACGCGAACTCATCTACAGCGGTCACAACAATCATATTTTAAGTCCAGTAGCACTTGCAATAAACAAGACAAACATCTAAACAATAAATATCAAACATAATTCCAATACTGATCTGACTCACCCTGCAGATGTTAATACAACTCCAGTTGAAATTGAAACAGACAAACAGACAGAGCCTTTATAAATAAACCTTGATCGCGGACTGGATAGTGTTCAAGATAACGAAGTAATGCAGGCAGATTCAGATGATGGACTAGGCTATAAACTAAATACTTTGGAATGCATTTGTGGTACAGTAGAATGCATGTCGATGGTATCACTTGGACTTTGGCGAACTTAGACGGTAGACTTGGGTCAACGAAGATACGGGCTCGTGCGAAAGGGAGTAGAGACAACTGTCAAATCGTATTATCATTCATTCATAGTTCAGGTTCCGAATTAATCTCATTAGTAAGTAAGTAAGTAAGTAAGTCTTTATTTGCCTTAAACATGGTATGGTATTAGTGGTCACCCAGTAGTCGAAATTCGACCAAAATTCATTTAAAACTTCTTTTGGATTCCTTCTCCGTATACATTTTAGCTAAATTACATATGAGGAGTATGTATCTTTTGTACGTCATTAATTTTCGTGAAAAGTGGTAGGTACAAAGTTTTTGCTTTACGTACATAGATTTCCGTAGGTGATATAGAGTAGGAAATGCTGGCAACTTCGGCTGAAACAACGGATTTCGGGCTTAGGGAGAAAACCTTTGAGCTGGCCTAGCATAGTCCATAGTTTCAACAAATTAAGAGGCCAGCTTACTGGTTTTTTTACCTATAATTTGCGGCCTACTGTACTCACATGGATGATGCATGCTTTCAAGTGCTTTGTGTTCAACACGATTTGTAGCTTGCTTGGATTAGTATTTTATGGCAATGATCAAGGGAGCTTTAGACCACTTCGAAATATGATCTGCTTTAAATGACGATGTGGTTAAAACTGAAAGCAGTCCATTAGGTTATAGATCTTCGGAGTTAATTTTACCTAGCAAATGTATATGAAATATACTTCTTTTTTTCTACTGAATGTTATTATTCTCTAGAGCACTCAGTGTCTAGTTTTAGAGGTCAAGCCTCTAAAATGTATGTCTCCTGAATGTAACTAGATTTCAATTTATAGAATAAAATAATACGAAAAGCCACTCAATCGTAATTCGTAAGACATATTGTCCTATATCGTTTCAAAACTTCAGAACTAAACTCGGCAAAGTCAAAGAACAGCGCAGCACAAAATCCCATCTAAGTTTTAGCTGCGTCATCCTTCAAAATTTCAGCACACCGCACTAATTCAATACCTAATACATTACTCGTTCAAACAGAGCTCATACTTGAGGAGTTAATGTAAAGTCAGCAATGTATAGAGCAAACACCGTTTCGTTCGATGGATGTTGAGCTCTGGGGGAAGTTAGTAAGGAGGGTTCTATCTATTTGTGGCATGCTTAGGAATGCGTGCAGTAGACTCTATACTTAGGAAAGGAAATACGATGTTTAGAAACATTGACAGTTTGCAACGAACTGGAGAAAGTAGAATTGTATGATTATAGGCTTATTTCCTGGCACCTGGCACCTGTTAGTGTTATTTGCAGAGTACGTGTATTTCTGTATCGGTACCTACTTCCCTTTAGAAACTGCGGTAACACATCTTTGTATAAACAATTCTCAAGAAATAGTTGCGTTCATTCCCAAAATTATTTTAATCGGTAAAGCCTATATTGGATACTGAAGTTCTGTGTGTTGCCGGACGTAAAGAATAGCACTAACCCATTTCTTTCCATGAGTGTCGTAGAAGGCGACTAAGGGACTTACTAGCTAGAGTATGGGCAGTAGCGTTTTCTATGCATTTTATCACCATATTGCGATCGCCAACCCGCCTACCAAGCGTGGCGATTATGGCAAACCACCTCCTTTTGGGGGAGGCCTATGTCCAGCAGTGGATGTCTTTCGGCTGAAATGATGATTTATTTATTATGTGGAATCTATAATAAGTACTATTGAGATAAACTTATTAGAACAATTGTGAGTGAACTGTTTCTAGTTATAACTTTAGTCTAACTTAGTCATACTAGAGCAGCTGCACACTTGTAATTAACATATTTACGACTTTTGATATTTTGCTTGGGTATAGGTAGTCTGTAGCGTAAACCTTTACTGACAATATCAATATTTAAGAATGTAGACCCATTCTTCTTAAAATAAATAAAAGTACCCCAAATGTAATTTTATTTGCGACCACACAAGAATTAAAGGAAACTATAAATTGTACTAAAGTTACACACTAAACTGAAGTAATAATACAAGTTAAAGACAATAAATTCGGGAGAATGTCAGAAGAAAGGAAATTGCAGACATTCGAGAAAACATAATAGACTAGACAGTGTCTAAACATAACATTCGGTCTTGGTACTCGATAAATTGTGGGAAAGGAAACTAACTGAACGTAACGATCATGAAATATTTAAGGAGCAAAGAGAACTATTTTGTTCAAGTAATTAATGAAGTTAACAGTGAAATCTTTATGAGGGCAGAGAAAGTACAAGGAGACGAAAGGAGACCAGCATTCAGTTAATGATTATCAAAGATATTTAATATCTTTAATATATTTAACAGAAGTATAAAATGTGAAATGAAATTAGCAGATTGTACTGTCAAATCCGATGAGGAAATTATAAATATGAAACTCTAGGAAAATCTAGAAATCCTAAAATCAGTATTCATATTTACAATAAACCAGCCATAAAATATGCCTCGAGCAGGAAGATCCGGAAATTAGATACATTTAGCCAGAAAGGTTAGTAAAGCTTCCGGAAAATCTATACGGAATACTAGGTTTAATCATTTTGTGTTAAATTGTATTCATGAAAGCCGGCTTGGAAATAAGGAATATTTAGCCAAGTGATGAATAAAGACAAGCTCTTTTACAAGAAGGGCAAGAAGGCTCTTTCACTAAATGATTTTGTGTTAACTAGATTGTGGAGGTTACATAGGCAAACGCTCCAATAAAATACAAGTATTCAGCTACATCTAGCAGTCTGGTTAGACTAGAAGCCGACTCCTAAATAGTTAAGAAAATGCTAGGTAGAGCAGTAGTGGGCTTGTGGGACCGCGACTTACGAGTAGTAGGTTAGGTTTAGGTTTTTGGGTTGTTTAGGTCGTAGGTTCGTTTTCCTTGTGTGTAAATTATTTCTTTACCACTGTTTTCAAAATGGTATAGGAAAACATCGTGAGGAAACTGGTTTGTCCTTGAACCATACAATTTGAAGACATGTGACACCACTGGGCTCGCGTGGTGGATTCTGGTCCACACCGAGAGGCTTGAGTCCCAGCAGTGGGAACATTATAGGCTGATTATGTTTATACTAGGTAGATGATTATAAAGTAATGATGCGCAAGCCGATATTGCACTTTCATAGAAGTAACTTTTATAGAAGTAACTTCTTCCGTATGGTGCCGGACGTAAAAGATAGCACAGCCCATTTCTTCCCGTGGGTGTCGTAAAAGGCGACTAAGGAGCTTACCAGAGAATGGGCAGCAACGTTCTCTATGCATTTTGTCACCATACTGCGATAGCCAATCCGCCTGCCAAGCGTGGCGATTATGGCAATCGATTCCCCGTTTAGAGGAGACCTATGTCCAGCAGTGGACGTCTTCGGCTCAAATGATGATGAATGATAAAGTAACTTATTCTCTGATAAAGTTCCGTTTTGTCTTATGTTCAAAACAGAGATTTTATTCTAGCTACATGATATATCTCCTAAAACTGATGTCTGAAGACCTGGCGGCCGCGGCGTATACGTATGTAATATATTCATATTCGGATGGCATCACAATAAGGAAATTGAATCGGCGGGGATCGTCGCCATTTCCTGAATATCTACCTGTGGGAGTGATTGGATACGTTCGCTCCTGCGAGGTAAGCAGACATCTAGCTTGTAGATCAAAGGGATTTTTAAAGGAGATTTATTTTTGATGTGATACCTGTGGAAGAGATTGTAAGGTAAAGGATTACATGAGACAGGATTTAAATAGTTCTTTTTTGTAGTCCTTTTCAGCCTTTGAGTTATTGATATGAGTTAACTTTTATTTTCGCGAGTACTTACGAAGATTACTTCTTTCAAGAAAGGAAGCAGACTTTACCCATTAAACTTCCCCCCCGAGTGGGTTCCCGCATTGTCGTTGCGGGGGGGCTTAGTAACCGTGGTCTCCCATCCACGGTGAAGCCAAGAGGAACCCAACGGTGGGGCCGCTCGTCAGGGGTTTTGCCTTCAAGCCATTGACGTAGCGGCCAAAAAGTAGGTTGCGGTGAGGTGCACCGCAACTGAGGTGGGCCGCGATGTCGAATGGGAGGCATCGCGGCTGAGGGTTACGGGCTGCGGTAGAGGAGGAGTGCCGGTGCTTCTGAGCAGCGCTCTTCCCTTCCGTGGCCTGGACGGGGCCGCCACCGTTTGATGGCGGACGCGGTGGGGCCGCAGGGGAAGAGGAGTGTCGGTATAGCGTTGGCCGCTCTCCCTATCCTCTGCGGCCGAAAAGTGGTAGACGGGACGGCGCGTTGTGTTCCACACGCGCGCCGTCAAAGATGTCAGCAACCACAGGTGGGGTCCGCAAGGGCCGATGCCTGCCAGGGGTGCGGGTTTGTTCGAAAGAGATACCACGGCCCCTGGAATACGGGCTACTGAGGGAACACGGGTGGGTTTTAGTCAGTAAAAGTCTGACACGCCCTCCTGCTCTACTCAGCAGGAGAAGTCATTTGATGATTTCCCACCCAAAAAAAAAAAAAAAAAAAAAACCCATTAAACTTTAATCATTTCTAATCCACGGATTTCGAATCATATTCATTTAATGATTAAAGAAATTTTATCTTAATTAAAATGTTCTAAATCCGTAGGTCAGAAATGATTTCGTTTGTACTAAATTATAGCAGGTCTGACCGATTAATATTATGGGTTCATTTTTGGTTCTAATGCAGCAATCAGCAATTAAAAAAACAATCAAAGAGTAAAATTATCACTAACAAATAATTCCAAGAAACAACAATTTCTCGACAGAAAGACTGATAAACATCACATAACTACAACACTTTCCGAACACGACTGCTTCGCAATTTTAAAATACATTGAATTATATCTTCGTCCTCATTTCTCTGGTACCGTACTGACTCGGAATTATATGCGGACAATTATTTGGTATCGTGATGGAATTCGAGCTGATTTGCATGGAATTGTGGATAATCATGGTCGTTGGGGAAACTTAAACTGATTGCTATGAAACTCATTATTATTGATTGTGATCATGTGTAATTTGATGACGATTTATCTGACTTTGTCTTGACTTTGATTGAAGTTAAACATCCTCTTTAATTGTAGCCAAGGTACAGGTATCGTAAAACTTAGAATAAGGCTCAGAAAGGCAGGTACCAATTGGCTTGAGAATTGATTCCTTCTATCGTGCGGTGATGAAAATACATCCTGCAAAGCTATTCACAACCATTCGATACGCTTCCGTACTAAATCGAACATCACAGTTGTCATAGAAGTATAAACGCTGTTCACAAATCCGACACCCGAAAATTTTGTCAGTTTAATTTTGTCAGTTTTATCAAATAGACGACCGCTTTTCTTCCGGCAGCTTTTTGCTATCAGGGGCAAGACAAACCAGCACCCTAATTGCGTAACTCACGATTCATCATAATCTGCTTTGTTTTGAAACAGACTGTTAAACTATTACTTCATATTATGTTCGAAAAATGTGTCTATTCAACAACGTAAATAACGCAATGTTGAACTGTCAAATTAAAACCAATTATGATTAATCGTGAGTTACGCAATTAGGGTGCAGGTTATCGAAATGTGTCATTTTCGATACGATAGTTCGTCGAATGGTTGTGAATGGCTATGCTGATCTCAAACCATTTTAACTCATGGCAATACATATTTTCAAATACATGATTGTATTTTCGAAATGAATTTGTTATCGCACTCTCAAAAGATAGTAATCTCAAAATCAATTAGTATTTTAATACCTTGTTCTAATTCTCAGGCAAGTTCCCAAAATTACAAAAACTCATAATAGTGATGTCGCAATCCATTGTGGGATATAATTGTAACGTCGTGACCTCAGAGCACTCGGAGGTACGCTCACTCACGAATTTGTAAGGTCACTTTCACAATGATGATGTGTCCGTAAAAATTGATGAAGAATTAGAGTATGTACCTCGGTTGATTAAGCACAAACATTCAACTTTGATTAAGAAATGGTATAGTGAACTTTAGCGTGGGATGTTTTGCCAGGACCACAATGTTCTGTGTTAGGAGGACACAAGTCCAGATAAATATACATAAACATAATATCACGCCTTTATTTCCTCGAAGGGTTATTCAGATGTGTACATATAGTAGGTATTTATACCAACATACGGCAACTTTTTTTTTGTTGTGCTAAAATCCTGATAATTTAGTACTTACTCCATATTTTTTGCTTCCACATGTGAAGTTAGGTGGTAGGTTTAGACATGAACATTGTGGAGTGAGAAAGAGGGGTTTTATTTGACTACTTAGTTATTATGCTTTATGAAAAAATAAACATGTAATTTAAAATTTGTCATTTAGATACGTATCTATTGATATTATGTGAATCCCCCTGTCATTATTTACAAGTGGACTGACGCAAATAAAATTTAAACAAAGCTATTACGGGCCACCACAGTCTTAACAGTGTTAGCATATTGAAACCATGGTTTACAAGCTTTACTATAAAAGTTCCTATTTCTCACATTCCAGAAAATAATGTTCTTAGAAGACAAGACAAATTTCCTTATTCGGAGCTCCCTTGTACCGCATTTATCAAAACCACGTGAACTTTTTCCTCCATCTCCCTACAAACACAGAAAAACGAAAAGAAACAATAATGGGATAATCCAACATTAATTCGCCACTTATAACGAGCCACATGTTGCATTACTAAACCATAACCATCTGGGATGGCGGCGGTTTTCCCATTTGTGGCGGTTCTGTAAATTATATCTCCTGGGAACGGATCCGAGTCCTATTTTAGCAAGGAAATCGTCATGCAGCCTCCTGAGATGTAGCGAAACGGATACTCGGATAGCGTTGGTATACCAAGTGTGTATGTGAAGGGACGGGACGAGACTTCTTGGTATATCAAGAAGTTTTTTGCCCGACTTACGAATCGGGTAAAATGAAGTTTGAGAACTTTAGTGTGTTATATCAAACGTAGATTAAAATTTGATCTTAAATGAGATACGGATGATGATTTTGATATTTAAATCTTGAGGGTCTATCAAGGCAGAGGGACAATCTGCAGGGTAATTGTCTAATACACATAAACTCGGGGGAGAAATAAAATGGCAGTCGATGGAATGCATTTTCATTTTTACAGTTCAGCTACGTTCAATGTATGATTAGGAAAATCTTTCGAAACCCTCGGATTGTAATTCAAAGTGAGTTACACAGTTATCGGTTTAGGTGGCAAAATTCACAATAATCGTTCTCTTCAATATCAATTAAACTCTACAAAGTTGACCTGACAAATCCATAAACCATAACATCACGCCATTTTCTCCGAAGGAGTGGGACGTATCCTTAAAAATCTTGTAAAATCACTACGCTTGAATATCAAATACCTAATGTGAGAATTTCTATTTTCATATGAGCCGAACGAAGGAGCGCATCGTATCCCGCTCCGAAATCCACACCGTTGCACATCCCTAGTGGTGGAACATGTTATTTTTATCGTGATCTCTCCAACAGAAATATTAAACCTGGACAGTTCTATTTTAAAACATGATAGATTTGCTGTCGTTGAGATTTTATGTTTTTATTTCATTTTAGAGACATTCATCAACTAGGTAGCGGATAATAAATAGATAGAATACTGTTTACATTACCTACACAATAACAAATTATGTGACTAGCTTTTGCCAGCGGCTTCGTCCGCGTGCAAAGTCGGAAATTATCCGACGGGAATGAAACCGAGATGTAAAGTATCCTATAATTGTTATTCCAGGTTATGAACTATCTGTGCGCCAAATTTCATCCAAACCCGTTCAGCCGTTTTGCGTGGTTGAGTGACAAACATCTAAATATCCGAACATCTAAACATACAAACTTTCATAAATTTATAATTCTTTTATGCGACAACTCTTGCGATAGACTGACTGATATCATAGATCGATCTGCGATGCTTCTGGTATTGCATGCAGTGACCATCAGTGATTGAGACCCAATTCCAAACATCTAAACCTACAAAGTTTCACATTTATAATATAAGTAGGATTGGGGAAAAGATGAACATAATATAAGTACGATATTATGTAGGATAGGGGATCAGATCTCCGTAGTCGGGTAAGAAAGATTAACTTCGTAGACTCTTTAGCGTCTCTATGAAATGAAACGTTTATTTACGTAAGTAGATCATAAAACACACTTTTACACGTCAATATTTTGTTGGTTCGAAACATAAAGTTATGATGGAATATGATTCAAACTAAACTCGTGCGTTTAACAACATCTTTATTGCCACAAATCTGTCACAGGCGATCGTGTTAAAGGCTAATCTCACCAAAACTTGACAAATACAAATGGCCGTTACTTTCTACCACTCATCATCAGCTAAACGCGACCAATTAAAAGTGAATTATCCCCACAAGCAACCGCCAACAGTAATCATCCGGAAACACCGCAAAACCTTGAACTTACAGCAAGACAAGTTTATGCCAACTTAACTACTTTACACCAGCACTTAATTCAAGCGATAATCTACCTTAGGTAATTACTATAAGAGTGATTACAACTGTATAGACAAGACAACTTTTATTATGGATCGACAAAGTAACAATAACGTTTCAATCTGGATAAAATATGACTTATTGTCTCAGCGATAAGAGTGATGGTAACTGCGTTTGTTTTGTGGTAAATAGTTCAATGGCTTGAGTAAAAAAGTAGTATGCCATACCGTGGGTTTCGTCACGCAAGTTATTGCAACTTGTATTGTTTTGATATGTTTATTTTTTATTATTTATTGTTAACGATATAGTTCCACTTCCAGTTCAGTTTTTAACCCCCGACGCAAAAACGACGGGGTGTTATAAGTTTGACGTGTCTGTGTGTGTGTGTGTGTGTGTGTGTGTGTGTGTGTGTCTGTCTGAGGCAACGTAGCTCCCGAACGGATGAACCGATTTTGATTTAGTTTTTTTTGTTTGAAAGGTGTATTAGTCGGGAGTGTTCTTAGACATGTTTCATCAAAATCGGTTCAGCCGTTTGAAGATTATCAGCTCTTTTCTGGTTGAAAAAGGGATTTTAGCCTCTGATCAACTCAAAATTTGGGATTCTATTACTTCAATGATATTAGACGAATAAAATAACCTTGAACTGATGCTGGAGCAACACCTGGAATTTCCAGGAAACCCAAGTTATTCACCAACAAACAGCAGAAGTATCGTGTTTGGCCTCATTGAAAAGGTCTCAATGAATAGATTATAGATAAATGGTGATTTAAGGGAGACATTAAGTTTAAAAAGCAAGAAATAAAAATTAAATTTAAAATTTAAAAAACCCCCGACCCAAACAAAAACTCAAAAAAGTAAAAAATAATATTTATAGGCCTTTTAATTTTAACGTAATATTTTGATCAGGGCATTGTCAAGTCGGGGGACGGTCAATGAAAACGCTAAACAGAGGCCTAGCCGTCCCCCGACTTGACAATGCCCTGATCAAAATATTACGTTAAAATTAAAAGGCCTATAAATATTATTTTTTACTTTTTTGAGTTTTTGTTTGGGTCGGGGGTTTTTTAAATTTTAAATTTAATTTTTTTGTGCGAGAATCTGTATGTTAGTTTAAGTTAGAAATTCTTGGAAAATAACTTACAGGTTTTTTCTTTGTTTTTGATTGAAGTTATCGTTTATTGTGGGAATTCTGGGATATTATTGACATTTTGGTTGTGACCTAACGACCCACCACGGATGTGACTCAAGTTAAAGAGGAAAATTTACAAGTCCGTGAAAAGACCTGTACCTATTGTATGGATCGGAATGCTGGGCAGTGAAAAAGACGGATGAAAAGAGAATGTATGCAGCGGGGATGAGAATGTTGAGATGGATGTGTGGTGTGACAAAATTTACACACTTGACTACTAGGAGAGAAGAAACTGGATGTAACCCTAATTTAAAAAAAATGCCCTAGTTTGTTCTCTATCAGTGAGTGGTTTTCACAATCGGTCTATAAATCAGCTTTTATAAATTAAAATCGTCCGAATTCAAAGAGGTGTATAGTAAAACAGCTCCAAATAGTATACTATCCACCTATAATTACTTAGTAAAAAAATGAAACCGACAGACCTGTTTTAGACCAAGTTTAAGGCAACGTTAGATAGTTATTAGTTCGTAGCACCAGATCGCAAAAAACAATTACACGAACGGCACCCTAATTGCGTAACTCACGATTGATCATAATTGGTTTCGTCTTCACAGTTAAACAATATTCATTGCGTTATTTATGTTGTCGAACAGACACATTTTTCGAACATATGAAGCAATGGTTTAACAATCCGTTTCAAAACGATACAGATTATGATGAATCGTGAGTTACGCAATTAGGGTGCTGAGGGTTATACGTATAAATTAAGCAAATTGATCTTGAAACGGAAACGTCTGGGTTTAAAGCCACTTCAGCATCTCAATTAACAATCTCCTTACCCACAAGGGGAGCAAGCGTAATGATACTTATTATTTCTGTTTGTTTCAAGCGGTCGCAAACTCAGGACAGTGGGGTACAGTCACCAGTTGAAGCAAGTGTCTTTGGGTTTTCTATCTGAGATTTCCCAGTATCAGCCCGGAGTCTGACGTAGACTTCTGGTTGAGGAGTAAGAGAGCAGCCCCCAGACTGAAAGTTCTTAAAATTACGGAAGTAGTGAAGAATTTTACTGTTCCCAATTTTATTCCCAGTGTTTAATTGTACTAACATAGTTTATAAGATTCATGTTACTGACCTTTTCTATGGACTGTAGTTGTCTGAGAATTATCTTTTTTTTTAATAAGCATTGTTATCCAAATTAGTCCATATTTTTCGTAGCTACTCGGTTGCCGTTCGGGCACACGAGTATCTAACTGCGGCAATTATAGACCATAAACATAACATAAAAAAACACAGAGGAATTATGAATTTCCTTCTTTTTGAAGTCGGTTGCAAACAAAGTATGAGTGTTTTAGGTTATATTAAAAATTCAAGCAGCAATTATTGCAGGATCCGATTATTTACGAGGTAAGGGTCGGTGGATTACTTGACTTTTAGAAGGACCACGGGTTTAGGGACCGTTTTATATTTTACTTTGTTTTGGAATACTTTATTCAGGTTGTAAGGGACAGACGCGCAAACTGTTGCTTACCATGAATTGAGTAAATACATAATTGCCACCAACGTAGAAACATTTCGTAGAGTATTAAAATAGAAATCTGCCGTTTTTATACCAGGTGGTGGCAGGGATCAACGCGCAACTTGGTACCAACAATTCAGTTCTTGATTCTGAACTTTCTGATTCTGAAAAATCCATACTTTTACCGCGTAAGTATTCTACTTTTCTAGGAAACAGCTGCTTTTTTATAACCGATGAAAAATTTCTACGCTAGGGGAGGAGACTAGAAAGAAGAGAAAAAAGCACATGATTTTTAATTTTTAATGTAGTTCACCGTGTATGTATTGCACTTTTGTAATTACGAAAATATAGATATTTTTTTGCACAAAAAGTTGCTCTATTCCAAGATCAGCTGTGGTGACGATTTTTATTTATTTTTCCATTTACATTTGATGATAATTATTACAAATAAATGCTGACAAATGACACAACGCGTATAGTATTTCCCAACAAACAACGTTAAAAAGTTACCTACACAAAGCTAATTACTACCTCTCCTTTACAGGTCTGTCGGGGCGACCGGTTACCATGGCAACAGTTACTGAAACAAACCCCTGAAACCAACGGGTGAGTTCACGACCTAACCTAGATGTGTAATATAAGGGTAGGGGTGAAGGTGAAAATCAAGCGGAAGTGGCGCTGGAGGCGTGAAGTTGAAAAGTTAGAAGTTGTAATCGGTTTGTGATGGATGATTGCTTGAAGCGCTTTACAGTTAACATTTAAATATCCAAAATAACTTAAAGAAATGTTTCATTTTATCATCATCAAAATCATTATTTCGGCCCGGAATCGCCCACTGTTGTCCCTTTCTTCTACCATTAATGTTTCATATACAGGAAAAGTTTTTATTCAGTGCGCAAACTTTAACCATGTATTTTTTTTTTTTTTTTGGGAATGAAATCATCAAATAACTTCTCCCGCTCTGGGTGGAGCAGGAGGGCGTGTCAGACTTCTACTGACTAAAACCCACCCATGTTCCTTCAGTAGCCCGTATGCCAGGGGCTGTGGTATCTCTTTCAAACAAACCCGCACCCCTGGCAGGCATCGGCCCTTGCGGGCCCCATCATTTTTGTGCTGACATCTCTTTGAGGCGCGCGTGGAACACAACGCGCCATCGACTTGGGCTTGGTTCTTACCGGACAGCGAGCTACCCATTACTCGCCGTCCGCAAGCTCATGCCTACGGTGGCCGGAAATCGGCCTGGCATTCCCGACGCCCAGGGCGTCTCCGTATCCTGCGGCGGCTAGGGTCGCGAGGGCGCATATGCTGCCTCTCCCTCACGTGCGCCGCCTCCCTCTTCGCGAGCATCACTGCTTCGCTGAAGGAGGTGACGGCTACCCATGCCCTCTCGCTCCGTACCATGGCCTGGACCAGGGCCGGACGCGAGAGATTGCCGCCGCCGACCGCCTCCACGAGGACACGGCGGAGCTCCGCCCAAGCAGGGCAGACCGCCACCGTGTGCTCCATCGTGTCCTCAGGGCGATCTTCGCAGTGGAAACACCCGGGCGTTTCCTCCCGCCATATCCGAAACAGGAACCTCCCGAAACAACCGTGTCCGGTGAGGACCTGCGTCAGGCGGAAGGCGAGGACGCCATGTCGCCTCTCAAACCACTCCTCAAAGAGGGGACTTACCGCCGCAATCGTGGCGTGCCCAGACCATCTATTCAGCATATCATTCTAGACCCCCAGCGCAGAAATTTTTCGTCAACTTTACAAATTCATGGTCACAATTTGCGCACTAGATAAAAACTTATCCTGTATGAAGGGAATAAGTTGTAGGTGACTAATAATCATTTTAGGTTTAATCAAAAAGTCAACTCAGTAAAAATTTGGAGTGTCCTCAATAGTCTTTCTTATCGGTTAAAGAAATAGGTACAGATGGATAGCGGGCAACGGACAGATTAATTACGCAAGAATTTATTTTATAGCTGCATCAGGACCTAAGAGGCGTAAGTACTTTTTCAGTGTCCTCAATAAAATAAAATAAAATATGTAAAAAAAAAACCCTGCCACTGTATTGTACGTTTGTAATGGCGTCCGTCAAAATTAAAAAGATGAAAAAATATTAAAAAGTATAAAGTTTCTCTTAGTTATTGTTTGATGTCTTAAGTATTGTTCACATGTATGAAACTCCTGAACTCTTGGTATCAAACATTAATCAGAAAAATAAAATGTATTAGAAATATCCTAGGTACTACGAGATTCTAAGTACCTACAAACGTAAAAAAAAAACAATCAGATACAAATCTTGAGCTGTAAATAATACAGACAAATAATAACAACGTATCTCAACCGACATTTAGAATCAGTGTGGGTTGTTTAATTATCTAATAGAATCAAAATAGATCCTACTTTATCTTCTACTCCCACACACCTGTCAAAGAAATTGCTAAACTGCATCTCAATGCACTTTACGATTATTACTCAAGCATCACAAGGACTTGAGAAATATCCTTACTCACATTGGTTACACACATTAGGCTTGGGTGCAGAGTTCTACCTACGGTGCTAGTACACCCACACATCTATACTTATGAAGCTTTTTTTGTTTGTTCATTTGAATGCGTTAATCTCTGAAACTAGTGGTCGGATTAGAAAAAATCTTATTGCAATTGATCGCCCATTTATTGACGAAGCAATAGCCTATTTAACATCACGCTTCAACCCTTGGGAGCCGACCAAACAGAAGGAAATTTCACGCGGACCTAGTGGCGTTCAGAATGGAAAATGGATTCGTTTAGGGCTCGCCCCTGGGCGTCATCATCACCATCAATCACCCTATCGCAGTCCACTGCTGGACATAGGCTTCTCCCAGACTGCGCCACAACACCTGGAGGCCTAGACAAAACACATTATCTTTAGCGTTCACGTAAACGTTCACGTAACCTTTCCGCAGGTAATGAATGACATTACCTGCGGAAAGGTTACGTGAACGTTACATTTTAGCGTAGCGTTTGGCGTGAACGCTAACAGAAATGTATTTTGTCTCTAGGCCCAGGTCCTCCACCTTCCGCTTCTAGTCTATCTCAGCCACCTTTTTAAGGTCGTTGGTCCCACTCTCCTGTGATTACATGGGCCGAAATTTGGGCATAGGCACTATACAGCTCTGTCAACTCTAACAGGAAAGAGTGGCGTGATACTAACTATAAAAGGTCCACACGAGCGTTAACCAAGCGTCATTTCATCTTTATCATCATTTTTTATTATTTCAGCCGAAAGACGCCCACTGCTGGACATAGGCTTCCCCAAAGCACCGCGACTTCGACTGTTTCAGTGCTTCTCTCATCTAGTGGATTCTTTCGGTCTTCACCAGGTCAGCGGTCCGTCTAGTAGGAGGCCTTCCAACGCTACGTCTTTCAATACGTGGTCGCCACTCTAGAATCTCTTGGCCCCAAGCGTCATTTCATGTCACACAGCTCAAAATGAGGCCATGAAATTACGTTCCATTCGATTTCATAAAATCGATATTTGTTTGATCGAAAGTGAATTCTCATCACATTTTGCTCGGAAATCACGTTGGATAACACTTATCTGCCTTCCCCTTAATGTATTCCTAAACAATTTTATTCGAAGATCATTAATTCAAGAGATTTCCAAGTAGAGCGAGAGGAACCGAATAATTTCATAGTCGATTTGAAATTCAAAATGATGACTGTCAATGTGAAAGATTAAGCAAATTGACAGATTTACGTTGAATTGTGAATTATTTGGTATTTTCCTTATGGAAGAATAATTTTTGTAATTATTTTTGTAAATATACAGGCCTATGAACATTAAACACGATATTTTTCATGTTCCCTGATGCACGTACCAACTCGGACATTAAAAAAAAATACGCATGTATGCTGCCAGGAGTGCGGGTTGTTTGAAAGAGGTATCGTGGCCCCTGGCACACAGGCAACTGAAGGAACACGGGTGGGTTTTAAGTCAGTAAAAGTGACACGCCCTGCTCCACCCAGCGCGGGAGAAGTTATATGATGATTTCCCACCCTACTAAAAAAAAACGCATGTATTCATGCTACAAACGCAACAAGCACTGGTTTCTTACCGACTTTAAAAACGGGGAGGTTCCTAATTATGGTTGTTCCGTATAAACATGAAAATATTCCAGCTCTATGGGTGGAAAATTAGGGGATGACTTCATATTATTGATTTTCTCAAAAACTTCTGATTCGATGTAGACGAAGTTTTCGGTAATTAAATGCATATTTTTTTCGGGGAATTTAAGTTTTGGTAACAACTAAAAAGTAAAAAATAAAACTTTAATAAAAATAAAAATAAACAACCGACTTTCAAAAACAGTGCAAAGTGATTTTTTTTTTGAATTTCGGTAATTGGTTTTTCCGCTTTGTTTGGGAAGTCGATATTTTTTGTAATAAAGATTTGATTCAAGGCAGTAAACGCCCCGTCGCCGTCGACAGACTACATAAATAAAAATCAAAACTTATAAACCATTGCTATCTCATTTGCGAAAAAACATCTGAAGAGGGAGGACCCATTTATATAATTCCTAAAATAGTCCCTCACTGAGGCCCTAACAGACTATTTTGCGAGAACCCTTTTAGTCATAATTAGAATGCGCTTCTCGTTACATAACTTCACGCCTGTGTTGCCCTAAGGGGAAATGCAGAGGTTTACAGTGCAGTTATGTTTAAGTTTTATGTAGCAGTGGGTGACACCTGGTTGAGACTCGCACTGACCAGGGTAATATGGCACAAAAGGAAGGTCTATCTCAGTCGTAGGAACAAGGCTGACAATTCGAAAAGGGAGCGACCGGGTCTGTTTTATTTAAGGCATTCACTCAAGGTGTTGATACTGGATTGTGGAGTTCAGGATAGGCAGCCGTTCAAAGTAAAATACTGGTATTCAACTGCATCCGGTTTGATTGGAACCCGATCCCAACGTAGTTGGGAAAAAGGTAGCCAGGTGATGATTCTCTCAAGGTCTTCCAATATAATTTTAAAGAAAATTCGCCAGCACCATATCCTCGACAGTTTCCAAACAATACTACATTAATTCAATACAATACAACCTCTATGTCTTTACTGCACCACATTCCAGATAAATACGATTGACCAACTCTTGACACTTGTGGCAATAGACCACAGATAATATTTGCACACACACACACACACACACACACGCCTGAAATGGGGCCGCGTCCTAGCAATGCCGTTCCTACAACTGAATAAATACAGTTTTCAATAGTATCTATTAAAATTTTCCACAGGTTCTTATAGAGGTATTTCAGAATAGGTACCTATTCTACAAAAAGTAAGTATGAAATACCTTACAGGAATTTGCCAATCACTGAACGTGGGCCAAAGCAGACTATCGCTATGAGATCCTGCGCAGGAATTTTGAATATTTTTTTTTTATGTCAACTGAAGTATTTGCTATATTTTGGTTTATACAATCTTCTAATATAAACTTGTATGTGCTCATTAGCAAATTGGGTCAAGACATCCATTAATACTTCTTAATTGTTATCAAGGAATCCGTAATAACATTGAAATCAATAGCATCAAATATCTGAAGATCAAATCTCATTTGTATCATTATCATTCAACCACTAATTGGACCACAATAAACCCATCACCATGGCAACAGCAATTCATTATAAGGAATTCTATTGAGCTTTAAATTCTGAGGTTTCCCTATGAAAACGAGTCTTCAACTAAAATAAATTACCACCTTAATAAACCATTTGACAAAAAGCAATTTCATTCCCCACTTATAAGGTTTTTAATGGGTCGCCACGAAGGGCCGATAAATTATTTGGTTTAGGAGTAAGAAAAACACAAGGACACCTGAACCCTTAAAGAAAATAATTTAACAGGCGTTTGAAGGCCAATCTGACATAAGATATTGATTTTAATTTGGAAACCTTTTAGAGGTTTCTTCGGTGCTTAGTTTAAGCCCCTAAATAGACATTTCGTCAATATTTTAAGAGGTTTAATGTTATCAGCGGACTCTCTTGAGAGTCTCGTCAAATCGCTGTTAATATAATAGAAGAAAAGTTTTGAATGTAAAGACAATTTCGCTGAAGTACTCTAAGAATTATGCAGGAGCAGGTAAAATTGGAAATCAATTATTCCAGGTGATTGAATAAAATTAAGAATTGCCAAACTTAAGTGGCAGTGGGCAGGGCACAGAACAGATGGCCGATGGGGCTGAAAGGGTCTGGATTGGCGACCACATACTGGAAAACGTAGCGTTGGAATGCCTCCCACAAGTTGGACCGATGAGGTCATCGGTCCACCTTGTGGGAGCGGATTCCTGCGGCCTTTACCAGGTGGTAAAGGCTGCACGAATTTGCTGGATGCGAAAAGCATAGAGCCGGTTATAGTGGCGGTGTTTGGGGCAGGCGTATATGCCAGCAATGGGCGTCTTTCGGCTGTAATGATAGTGATGAATAAAATGCGGATTCATTAACCATTCGGTAGAACATCTATATGAGAGTATACTTAAATCGATTGCTAGTTTATTTGGCCAACTAACTAAACAAAAAACACGATCCTTGCAACGAAACATAATTGTAAGTTTTGTTTTACCGTAAGCGAGACCTTCAAAAGTAGCAAAAATAGTGATATACCATTTTGAAAGCAAAAAAAAAATACTGATGATTGATGCAATAGAATCATCATCATCATTTTAGCCGAAAGACGTCCACTGCTGGACATAGGCCCACCCCAGGCTCCTCCACTTCGACCGGTCTTGTGCTTCGCACATCCAGCAGATACCCGCGGCCTTCACAAGGTCATCGGTCCACCTTGTGGGAGGCCTTCCCACTCTACGTCTTCCGGTACGCGGTCGCCATTCCAGAACCTTTCGGCCGCATCGGCCATCAATATGCCCTGCCCACTGCCATGCATTAGAATGATGTACCCAAATTAAAATTTGTTACAAAAACTGAATAACAAAAGAAACCATTTCAAATCTACATTTAAGACAGACAAAAGAAGTCCGATTTCAAGCCCTTTCTCCAATTTTCTTTTCTATACTAAAACCGACGCTCCCAAATTGACAATAAAGCATAATACACCGTATGTTAGTATGACCACAACAATAATGTCGTAATCAACCCAGTTCTCAGGGTATGAAGCAACGTAATAATTGTAGACCGCGAAACTTTCGGGTTAGGCCATGTAGTCAACGCGGTTTTTAATGTGGGTAGTTTGGAGTTTTATGGTTGAGTGTGTCGTAAATGGTTGCCTGGGGGTCTTGTCAAGGGGTTCTCTACACAAACCCTTGGCAAATCCTTTAGGTGGTAACAAGTTGTAAGCATCACCGAAAATAGCACGTTTTCAGGCCACTAAGCTGAAGCTGAGTTTTCACAGAATGTTTTTATTTTACTTTTGCGGGAGTAGACTGGGAGACTGAGGTCGGATTCCACGAACGAACAACACATCTATACGACGTCGGAGAGCTATACTGTCGTCTTTGTTCTAGAATATTTGACTCTGGCAGCTCTTGAATGTGGTTTAGATATGTGCTGATCGTTTCTGGTTTTATTGGTGAAATTTGCTTTAAGAAATCAAATCCGAAGTCATTTATTCAAACTAAGCTGATAGTGAGCACTTTTTGAACGTCAACATTACATAAGACAGTCCCCCCAAAACTTCCGCCCTTCACCACTTCCTAGTACGTTAGTAGCGCAACAAACTCCTTTGCTAACACAGCAATCTGTTCAGTTAGAAGAACTTGATTCTTAAAAAAAAATTGTCAGTAATTAAAATTACGAAACACTACGGGGTGTATTCATAAACGATAATTAAATAGTTACGAGATGTTTAAACGTCAAAAATGTATGGTTAATCAGTTGCTAATCATTACTTAACTTTAAGCAGCGTTTATAAATAAGGGGGTAAATAATTAAATAATTTGCCATTATGCCAGCTAGCACACGCCGGTATACCAACAAAAACATTGAAAACTATGGATAGGAGACTTGATAAATAACGAATCTCGTAAACGTAGAATCCTCAGAGACATTCTACTTTTGCAATTCATCAGAGAATTAAATAAAGTATTTTCGCAGTTGTGCGTTTCTTTTCCGCAAAAGACAACATTTCCTAAGATTGCGTCAAGTCTCGAATTCTTAATATTTGCGTGACCACCTAGGTGTCCTCACTTGGTGTCACCACAGATAAGTATAAATCCTATCTATAAAAGAGCAATACTTAGGAGATAAACAGGAGATTAACCCAGCTACTACGCCCCTGCCAGCGAGGTGGATAGCTGCTTTCACAAAAACAGCGCCAACGCATATCACTGTCATAAATCACCCGTTTTTTCTATCACATCATATGGTTAAGCCTGCCCTAATAAATGACCGCTTCAGGACATGTACCCTTGAACGTGGGGTATTTCAACTGAAGACACAGAGCGACACCGTGTCAAAGAAGGGTGTTTAGAGACAGCACTGACATACACTGTGTACATTGTTCGAGGTTGAATGAAAAGTTTGTTGGTAATAAATAGTATGGTAGATGGTTGTATTGAATTTACCCGCAAGCAATGTGAACAATACAATGTTGTATAATTGAATGATAGTAACTATGTATAATTTTAGATTTTGTATTAATTTGTTTGCCCCGGCAATATCCATCATGTTACACATCCCTGTGGGTATCGCAATTATTTTTAAAGACATTACTACCTGTGATAATTTTTAGTCCAGAGCGCTTATTCTGAAAATCGGCAACGTCGCAGTTAGCTGTCAAATAGTTCACTGTTTTGATTAAATAGCGCTGACTAGTGACCTAAAATATTGATTATGAAATGCAATAATTAATATCTTAAAACCAAATATTAAGTTTTAGATGTAAAAAAAAAGAACCCTTTTTACACCTAAAACGGTTACAACATCAAATTCAGTGTTACAATAGCAAATCATTATTCATATGTTAGGTAACTAGTTGGCGATATTTCATATTTCCATACAGTAATATTAACAAATTAATAAAAACAGGTAAATATTTGACAGCTATTTTAAATGATATTGACCCAATTTAATTGAAATGTAAAGTGATGGCCCGAAACACAGGTTTCTATAAACCTAGATCGGGTGAGTCGCAACCTAACTTTCTAATTCCGGAACATTATCACTTGCACTTGTAAAATATATATTTTAGAAATAGTTTATTTTTAGGCACTATATATGTATGGTAATTTACTACTGTTGGCTAAATGTACTGTTTTTGTATACGTTTTTATTAAATAAATAAATTGAAATTGAATTGAAATTTGCGACGTTGCCAACTTTCAGAATAAACGCTTTTAATCTGTTTCATCATCATCTGTCTACGCAAGCGTACCGGGCTGCTGGTGTGACATAGCCATTATTCTGTTTAGTAACCAATAAACAATCAGTGAAGATTTCTATTTTAGACGTTAATTTTTGCAGTAATTAAGAAGCCCAGTTAAAGCAGAGGAATAGTTGATAAGGTTTTGCTGGACAATGTTTTGTACAATAATTTATGTACTCCGGAGATTGGGATAGAGGGTCGCGGATTAAAACCCTAGTATACTACAGAGTCCAATGACCTTTTCCCTTTTTTCTTCAGCTTGTTTAGGATATTTTCCACAATTAATGCTAAAGGCAACTTCGATTAACAGGATGTAAAAAAATAGAATACTTACACGAGAAAAGCATTTTTCCAGTCGCTCGCAATGGGCTTAACTAAATGGATCGGATTTATTTTGTGATCACACAAAGACGACGATAACAATAAAAAAGTTCAACCCTGCCAAATACTGCTATCGGTCCTACTCATGTAATTAGAACCAAAGAGTATAATAATATAATGGGAGATTAGAACCTTTCTTACGAGACTAATACAAAAGCTCTTGCTGAAAAACTGTCGTTATAGGTACGTCGCAAGGCCTCGGCCTATATAGTACAAAAACAAAGAGAAATTAACACATTTGCATGACCTGCTGAAAAACTTAATACATAATTCTATTAACATTTTATTTTAATTTCTTAAGGCCAAGATATTAATAATTCCAACTTTCTGGACCAATTTCTACGGCACTCCACTAGAATACAAACGCATTCTCTCTCCAACATCCATCTCCCATTCTTAAAACTCATTAATCTCCAAGCAAATGACCTTTAACTAATTAAAATTTCCACACAAGGACATCCTTACACAGTGTCGTAATAGGAAAACACTGACCTCGTATCTCTTACTCTAATACGTCCTCTCTTTCGCATTCATGCACGTGGTATGCTTCCATCTCTGTTCACCACAGCATCCGTATCGATCGGGCTGACGACCTTGACCCTGGCGGAGGGACATACAATATCCCGTGTTCCCGACCTTGTACTATGAAAACTGAAGAGGGAGATAATGATTTTGTGAACGATAATGGTTGTCGCTAAATTGTCGTAGTACCGGATTGATTATAATATAGGAGAGATGATTGTTGTAATGCTATTAGGGATGTCTCCAGCATTGTGAGTTATGTTTAGAGTTACAACTCCATTGTGGGGTTAACGAAGGCTGGGAATACTAGAGAGTATTCACATCTCAGGCTCGAGTTAGTCGGTGCCGAGTGGCGAATTGTAACGATAACTATGAAAATTTTCACACGTACGGTCACAATATATACCCGGTTAACTGTTTCGTCAATACTTCTACATCTATTCCGGAGCACGTGTAATCCTACACGTGTTTCGGCTTTGACGTAGAAAATGCCCTCTGTTTTTTAGTAACGTTATTTTGGTTATAAAAGGCACTGTTTGTTTTATTAATCGAGGCGATAGCAAAGTATGTCCTGCGTACTAGCAATTAGCCTCACTGTTAATTTAGCTGACTGGCAAATCATTAATAAGACACAAGAGAATCAAGTATGAAGCCTGAAAAAAGACTTTCAGAGTTACCTATTATCAAAGCTTTTGAATTCCGAAATCAAGGATTTAAGGGGTCAGAGATTTTACATGAAATTTTACTCCAGGAAATACAAGGGTTTGCAAGGGTCCAGTACGCCTTTTATCAGAATATCGTCACGTTAATTGTATTAGTAGAATGTAAAAGGTAACGTTGAGAATGATAAGCCACGGAATATCGTCTAAGATAAGATGATCGGAACAGTATTTACATTTAGCCTACTAAGCTTTAGTTGCTTTCCGAGGTACAGAGGACCCTGGATGCTTACTCTCTAGTCCGTCGACGAAGATGGTCCGTCCGAAAGTTCAGAGTGAACCCAATACCGGATTAATTAACTTTTTTGGAAGGGCAAAAACACATCGCGAATGGAGACAGCTGTCAAATCGTGGTATTCTTAGGCTTATATCGGGCCCCAAAGGAATCGTATTTCCGTAGGCGATATGGCGTAGGAATCGCCCGTAACTTTGGCCGAAACTACGGATTTCTTGCTTAGTGATTATACCTCCAACCCACTTCCCGTAAGGGAACAAATACTCTTAAGCAACATTTGCAGGCAGACACGTAGCATGCACGACGCATACAAACTCTTTTTGCTTCTTCCACGTTCACTCAAACATTAGTAGGTAGATTTATGTATGTGCTCTTGGACTGCTATTTACCAGTCACGTGTGGACCTAGGAGCAGTGGTGGCCAAGTGGTAACAGCCGCGACTTACGAGTTGTAGGTCGTGAGTTCGAACCCAGACAGGCGCTTTACTTTGTGTAAATTATTTCATCACCACTGCTCTCAAAACGGTGAAGTAAAACATCGTGAGGAAACCGGCATGTCCTAGAACCAAAAATTCGAAGACATGTGACATCTACCAACCCGCACTGGGCCCGCGTGGTGGATTACGGCCCAATCCCTCTCACCGAGAGGAGGCCTGTGTCCCAGCAGTGGGAACATTATAAGGCTGATGATGATGATGATGATGATGTGTGGACCTATATTTTTAATGTAATTTCTATTGTACTTACGGACTGCCTCGTTGGTCTAATGGTCGCGAGTGCTATTGCTGAGCATCAGGTCCTGACTCTTGGGCTCGATTCCCAGATCGAAAAAAGTGTTATGTATTAGGTCTTCTATTTCGAATTTTCAGAGTCAGTTTTTAGCCTGTTTGATGGCAATAGGCTCGCTATATGACATGGGATTTAAACATAACTGGTGAAATGTGCAACCCATCGGGGAAACAAAGTGTGATGTTATGTTTTATTGTAAGTACATCTTGTGTATACAGCAATTCTCTCTACACACTAATTCAGGAATATTTGAAAGGGCTCACAGCGGAGTCAATACAAGATAGGGCAAACTAATCTTCAAACTGTATTAAGATACTTAGTATGCCAACCTATATTGTGTAAGATTATATAGGATTGAGGTCAAGAAACTTGGGATCCTTTACCTACTCATCCAGTTAATATGAATTAACAGTTAATTTTAATAGTGTTTGAAGGGATTTCAATGAAGTTACACAGTTGAAACAGAGTTGTATAAACTTTAATTGGCGGGCATTTTCGGGTTGACTTAATTAAATAGTGGTCAAACTTTCAAATACAAAGGCAACACATCGTTATATAGGAGTATCTTGCTCTCTGTGCCCCAAAACATGCAACCAACATGACCTCTGCGCTGTTTTGGGCCAACGAAATTGTGGGAAAGTTTGTTACCAGCACCCTAATTGCGTAACTCACGATTGATCATAATTGGTTTCGTCTTCACAGTTAAACAATATTCATTGCGTTATTTATGTTGTCGAACAGACACATTTTTCGAACATATGAAGCAATGGTTTAACAATCCGTTTCAAAACGATACAGATTATGATGAATCGTGAGTTACGCAATTAGGGTGCTGTTCTCTCTCCAGAATTGGACGTCCTTTGGAGATAATGATGACCATACTCTATACAAGAAATTAAACTGGGCTAACCTCTAAAAGACTACGGAGCCAGGTGAACATCTGCAAGTACAGCTTAGTCAGATGTTTTATTCCGATGAGTCACAATGTGATGATGCCCCCCCACCTCTTGCCTAGGTCTCTCTGCAACAATAACTGCACTGTAAAAGACCTTTGAGAGGCCAATGATAACGTTGTCGACGTGACTGATTTCGGGGTCTACTCCCTAAGCACGATATCCGTAGTTTCGACCGATTTAACAGTTGTCCCAACTCCCGAAATATATTTGTTGTCCGAAAGATTGAATTTAACAGCTGTTTAGAGAGAACAACTACTTGCGGACGAGTCCGTATTTTCGTTGACGAACTTATTAACTATATGAAACATGGGAATCATCGGTACGACGAAGAACAGGGCCGACGAAACGCCTTTGAGCAGCCCAGCTCTAGGTAGTTCCACGATAATAGCGCGATTTTTCACGCGTTCACAGCGTATGTTTGGCTTCTATACGAAGTAGTAATACATAGTACTATACGCAAGTCAATAAGATTTATTATAACGAGCATATTTATAGAATTAACGCCAGTTATGAGCACATGGCACATGTTAGACAATAATGTGAGCACATGGCTTGTTGATGCTTCACTAAAGTGAAGTAAAGAAATGGGCAAAGACAATTTACTCATTAATGTAGCTTAGTAGGAACAATTTGTGATAGTGTTTTGAGTGTAATCGTAAACACAGCAGACAAGAAGATCCAGGTTAAGTTTTCATCTCTTTCTTGTTTTACCTACTTACATGAAACAATAGATTTCGTCAAGTCAGTCCCAACGGTAGGATCAGGGTCAATACGTGAATAATCTTAGCGTGGGGGGCACTGAGATTTCACAGTCAGGGAAATGAATTGGTTTAGAAATCCGCACTAAATATTTTTTTCAAACCGTGTTACACAATTGATAAAATCACGCCTATAATCTTCAAAGGTTTACCAAGTACCAATAGTACACCCACATTTCGTCAAAATTACGGTTGAGATTTGAATATGACGGCAAATTAGGTTAGTTGTCAATTTGACTAGCTATGAATTTCTTAATTTGTTGATACAAGAGACATCTTGTGCATTTATGAGTTAAAAGACTTTAATAACTTGTTGGAGATACAAAAGGCGTTGAAAAAAACGGTGTTGCCGTTTGTTACTCAAAAAGTAGCTCTCAAAACGCAGCAAACGACTTCGCGGTAGACCCAGAATGTAGTGAGGTAGAGGTATGAATTAGCCTCATAGCAATCTGAAGGATTGACCGCCGAACCTGGGAAGGCCTTGCAGCGGGACGCCAAAAAGAATAAAACCAGAACCGAACCAAATTGCGTCAATCGAAGCCTTCAAATCATTGTGTACCTACATGTCTGGACATACACGCACCTGCGTACAGGACCTGGGCTATATTGTGTGTTCTGACTTCTAAGTAACGTTACTTCAGGGAGTGTTTGTCTACAGCGGACAATATTTCGCGCTCGATTTATTGCGTCGTAATGAAGGTTTATTGGACGTTTGCTCGAGATGGACGCACGGTACATTTCTATTTACGTTTCGTTCGCAATTCTCTTTATTGATCTAAATCGTGTGTTTAAGAGGATGTACCGTTTCTCTGTGCGTTGTAAACAGCATACGTGGATATAGTCGACTACGTAATTGCTTCTCCTTTAAGGTCTAAAATCACTTGTACGTCAGGAAACGTTAAAGCCTATTTATACTGTCTCACCACCATGTTTTCAATGAAAAACTGGGGAGTTCATGGCAAAAGTGGTGCAATTAGGTCGACTCTATCAACATCAAAAATTCGCGCTTGAGGGTCCATTTATTAAATAACTAGCCCAAGTTTGTTGCCAATATATTTGGATATACTAGCGAGGTAATTGGGTAACCAAAAGTAGGAATAGCTTCCATTTTGACAGTTGAATAACATTCATTGCGTTGTTAGCGTGGCTGAGCAGACACATTTTTCGAACATAGGAAGCAATTGATTAGAATGTCCTTCAAAATTCCGATTCTGATTTATAGTATTAGGCCGTTAGGGTTTTTTTTTTTTGACGGTGGGAAATGATCAAATGACTTCTCCCGCTCTGGGTGGAGCGGGAGGGCGTTTCAGATTTTTACTGACTAAAACCCACCCGAGTTCCCTCAGTAGCCTGTGTGCCAGGGGCCACGGTGTCTCTTTCGAACAACCCGCACCCCTGACAGGCATCGGCCCTTGCGGACCCCTTTCGTTGGTGCTGTCATCTCTATGAGGCGTGCGTATAACACAACGCGCCGTTGACCCGTGCTTGGTCCTTACCGGAAGCGAGCTACCCTTTACTCGCCGTCCGCAAGCCTGCGCCTATGGTAGCTGGGAATCAGCCTGGGGTTCCTGATGCCCAGGGCGTTTCCTGTGGAGGCTAGGGCCGTGAGGGCGCATATACTGCCTCTCCCTCACGTGCGCCGCCTCCCTCTTTCTCGAGCATCACTGCTTCGCAGGAGGCGATGGCTACCCATCCACTCTCGTTCCGTACCATAGCCTGGACCAGGGCCGGACGCGAGAGATCACCGCCGATCGCCTCCACAAGGACACGGCGGTGCTCCGCCCAAGCCGGGCAGACCTCGACGTTGTGAGACTTTCGGGCTTCTAACGACTCGTAACGACTGTCAAAGGTCCACGAATGACAGCCGGGACCAACAGCTTAATGTCCTTTCTGAGGCACGGAGGGTCTTGGTATGTAAAGATGGTCACCCATCCGCGGACCGTAGCTTAACTTGAGCGATCGCCCCGTGCGCCTGTTATTACTTAGCCGCAAGCAAGCACAAGTATCATCACATCAACGCTCCTCTCTTATTAAACGAAAACCGAATAAAAAATATAGACCGCTAATTCTGAATCTGGTTGACTGTACAAAAGTAACTTTATTGCCAACCTGCACTACATAAGGTCGATTTTTGCAGACAACCTTTGTAGGACCAACCTTACATGATCAGCCAGAAAAGTTCCCACTGCTGGGATTGACTCTCTTGTGAGGAAGTGATAAATAATTATGGTACTCGATATTAATTGATTGTATAAACAAATCACACACGCACATCATTCCACAAGGGGTTAACGTGTAATTATGGGTAAACCCTAAAGGGGTTTGTGTAACGATAAGCTCGAACATCATAATTATCTCGTGAACCTGTGTTCAACATTAGCGTAGCTATTGACTTGCTTGTAATAATAATGTTATATTTAGCTAAAATGTGGTGAATTAATGTAGAGCGTGTAAAGGTATCTAGTATCTTGTACAGGCAGTCAGTTCTATACAGTGTTAAAGTTTAAAAAGTTTACGCAGCAAAAATAATTATGTCTGTGTACTTTTTCATTATTGTTTCTTTTTTTACTTAAATAAATTTTGGACTCCTTGTTCCTCTGTTAGTCCAAGTTCGCACGGACGTAAAAATATCGCGGCGATATTTTTTCGCGTACTGGGTCTGAGTCTTGAAAACGTGTGTTTGTCGACGCGCTGGGTGGGATGCACTCTGTTGGGTTCTATATGCTCAATTCAACACCATTATCAGCTCATTATCTTCCCACTGCTGGGACACAGTCCTCCTCTCTTCGAGAGAGAGTGGGCCCAGTGCGGTTGGTTAGATGTCCCAAGTCTACGAGTTTTTGGTTCTAGAAGATACCGATTTCCTCACGATATTTTCCTTAACCGCTTAAAGACTAGAGCAGTGGTGATCCAGTGGTAACGGTCGCAACTTACGAGATGTAGGTCGTAGGTTCGAACTCAGACAGGCGCTTTACTTTGTGTAAATTATTTCATCACCACTGCTTTCAAAACGGCGAAGGAAAACATCGTGAAGAAACCGGCGTGTCCTAGAACCAAGAATTCGAAGACATGTGACATCTACCAACCCGCACTGGACCCGCGTGGTTGATCAAAGCCCGCTCCCTCTCACACAGGCCTGTGTCCCAGCAGTGGGAACATTATAGAATGATTATTTATGCTTAAAGACTAGTGTGGTGATGTAATTGTTTACTCAAAGTGAAGCGCCTGCCTGGGTTCGAACCCACAACCTAAAACTTTTCACGAATCGACACCGAAAGTTAAAAATTCCGTGCGCGATAAAATTCCACCGCGATATTTTAACGTTCCTGCGAGCGTGGTCTTACATTGCCACAATTCTCACAAAAAAAGACCCACAAAGATTGTCTTTTTTGTGGACAGTCCGTCGGTCACTCATTCAGTTCGCGAAGTTTCTTACCCCTTCATTTCTTAAGAAAACTTAATTTTCTTACATACAATCCCTTTCTACCAACAGTACCTGTATGAGTCTGATTGATATAAATGATTTGACGTTGATGTCCTTTAACTACCTTAGGAGAGTGCTTCGCGAGCTCCAAGGCTCTATTAGACCCGTATCTTCTGTAAATGAAGACTGACACATCAATTACTTCTTCTTTATCAGTTTTTCTTTGCAGCACTTAATTCGTAAAAGAAAATATTATTAAGGAAAAATCAAAGGCGTGACTATTGAACGTTAAGTCCTAGTTTTTTTATTCCTGACTCGGGCAAAGTCTCACTGGGTGCCCGGTTGATGGAAATAAGTTCGCCCCCTATTCCATGGGACTGTAACTTAACTGGCGAAAGTGTGTAGATAGCTACTGGCTGCCTCTTTGTCGTCTGTTTTACTTCGAATGCAAAAAAAAATTGTGTTTGAAAGTTGGACACCAAATTCCGTTTTCAAAATATGCAAGTCGAGATTCGAAAAAACACGAAAAATCTGCCGCAGAAATTCGTGTCCATACCTTATTCTATGATATTCTGATTTTGTAACTTGATATTATGTTTTTGATGTTAAAAAAAGTAAATTTTAAAAGTCAGGGTATCGCGTGTCAGATTTAATCGTTTTTAACGTTTTAATTAAACACTAGCGGTAATTTGTGGATCCGGGGTTCTAAATAACTTCCTATGTTAATTAAATCATCATAAATAAGCAAATTAGGGACGCCCCAAATTAACATGTTGATTAAGGGAGGCCTACGAGAACAGGATTAAAGTTTTTAATCCCTGAAAATTTTAATTTCCGCTTTCTACTCCCGTTGTTTTGTACGTAGAATGCTCTGCTACTTCTACTGCTTCATCATCATCATTAGCAGTCTAGTTCCACCCACTGCTGACTACAGGCCTCCGCTCTTTTGTGCCATACTTCCCTGGTCTATGCGAGTTTTAACCACATCTTACCCTTCCATCTCCGAAATGTTATCGACCGTCTTACGATACCAATTTTCCATCGGTGAATATGGGGCTGACAGTGACCTTTGAATTGGGAGCACTTATGGCCTAGTGGTATCAACCCCAACTTACGATTTGTAGGTCGTGAGTTCAAAACCAGGCAGCCACTTTGTGTATTTAATGTCATCACCACTGCGTTCAAAATGGCGAAGGAATAAATACATCGTGATGAAACCGGCATGACCTAGAACCAAATATTTCGAAGGCATGTCCACCAAACCACACTGAGCCCACGTGGTAGACTATAACCCACTCCCTCTTACAGTGAGGAGGCTTGTGTCCCAGCAGTGGGAGCATTAGACTGATTATGACCTTCCTAATTTGTCTTGTTTGTATGTTACAGGAGCGGGCTCGGATGTCGGGCGGCGGCGGCGGGGGCCTCATGTCGTGTGTGCGCGAGGGCTCGCTGGAGCCGCCATACCGACCGCCCATCACCGACACACACAACCATGGTGAGTACCAGGCTCGCATAATGTGGTGGAAGCTACTGCTAGGGCTTCCCTGGAACATCCCAATAGTTCAACAGTCGCAATCAACTGTAGCGAGCATAATCTAGGAGCACAATACCGAATTTACATTTAAAATCAGGTTATTCGTAATTTGAAAGAGGAATCGTTTTTTTTAAGAACCAGAACACATAGCATAAAAGCTAAGAACCCAAGTCCTTAGCAAATATACATTTTACTCTTAAGGATAATTTCCACCAATCGGCTCGTATTGTATCGGATCGGAACGGATTTTATAATTTTTCAACGTTAATAAATCGTGTACACAATGTTTAAAGTCTATATTACCAAGCCGCGCACAGCAGCTTGACCGCGGACGTCTTCCGCGACAGACGATCGTAGCCGAAAGCATGTTCCGTTCGCCTGTCGTCGTATCCGATCGGATCCTTTCGGCTGTCGTCGCGTCCGATCGGATTCTTTCGGCTGTCGTCGCGTGCGCTCAAAGCCGTGCCCGGGCGGCATCACTCATTCTCCAAAGTGCACGCACTGCAGACGTCACTCAATCATAGATTTAGGATAAAAAATATTATTATTTTCTTCTTCTAATGCCATACCCAATAATATAACTTCAAACATTTTCAAAAATTAGAACACGTAAACAAGGTAGGAATGAAACTATTTGACTAGACGCAGCAACGGATACGTTGGCGTACGTACGGAGCCGAAAACTGCTCGATGAGCTCTCGCCACTCCAAATTGTTTGATCTATTAATTGTTGAAGCTGACAAATCCGCGACAATTGACGTAGGGTGCTTCCCCTAAAATAACTCGCTAGTAACAATAGAATTCTGCACGCTGACCCCTGATTTTACGAACGATCTATAATCGTAAATCTATCAAATATAATTCGCGGCTTGGGGGTTCAACCGCGAAGGTTTTTGTTTGTGTCGTAAAAAGTGAGTGAGGAAATAATTACGGAGGGGGATGCGCGATCAGGTTTAAATACCATCTAGTTGTGGTATAAAATTTGATTACGGTTGTTCTTTTATTAGGCCATTGGTCTTCCCTAAAATTAGGAAATTTCCCTGATAATGTAAAGAGATAAAATGCTCCCCTAGATTGTGCTTGCGCAAGTCGGACTATTTGCAAAAGTTATATTTTTTATAATAATCGTATAATGGAGTTAATATCAACTGTTTTTACTCAAAATATCAAATTAAAAGTCATTTATTCACACTAGACCGAGAGACACTTTTTCAACCTCAAAATTAGATTACAGTTAGTAGTACATAAACAACTTAACCCCTAAGTGTAAGATTTTGTAACGTTACAAAATCTTAGCCATCCAATAGCAGAATTTTTTAAAAACTTTCATTAAATCACAAAAACCCAAAAAAAAAACACGAAACATACAAAATTAAACTCCTTTCCTGTCCTGTCCCCCTTTCGAATCGCAATACCAATCAATGTAATAAAGCGAAGAGAAATTAGAGATTTAAAAAAAAAAAAAACAAAACACACAATATGTCATGAAAAAAATTGGTTTGAAGAGCACTCTTAGATTTTGCCATCATCATCATCATCATTTCAGCCGAAAGACGTCCATTGCTGGATATAGGCCTCCCCCAGGCTCCTCCACTTCAACCGGTCTTGTGCTTCCCACATCCAGCGGATTCCCGCGGCCTTCACAAGGTCATCGGTCCACCTTGTGGGAGGCCTTCCCACTCTACGTCTTCCGGTACGCGGTCGCCACTCAAGAACCTTTCCACCATTTTTTTTTGATTTTGCCATAGATAGTTTATATAAACGTACCAAAATCCTTCTTTAGTGCTTTTGATATTTCACTATGAAATGACTCGCAGGATATATGGTGACAGCGAGCTGATTTGTCACTGTCAAGTGACCATTCACCTTCATAGCTTTAAAACTATTTTTAATAATAGTGCCAGTGATATTTGATATTTTCATTTTCCTAACACCAACTGTGCATATTTCAGGCGAAGGGCGCACAGGGCGCTTTCTGCGGGGCCTCCGGCGCATGTTCAAGCGTCGTGGCAGTGGCGCCCGCGCAGATGCTTCGCCCGACCCCAAGAGTAGTTCTACTTCCGAACTGCTGGATGCTGATCGACATGCTAGAAGAAAGTAAGATAATACTTTTATAAGTTAAAAAATCAACTCCCATTTCTTATTGCGGTCGGTAGAAATAACAGTACGAACGAAAATAAGAGTAAGAAATATTTAAATAATTTGGGATTATGGTGACCTGATGAAGACGGCCTTTGTTGTCACTATCGAGAGTGGCACGTACACGAAGTAACATTTTACTAACATAATAATTATCAACTTTAACTTGGATGTTAAGTTACTCAACAAGTAGCGCCGTCTATGATTTGGTTGCGGTACTTCTAAGTTACAAAGTTATGCTTGAGTTCAACGAACCGGCTGATTATATTTGACTTTCAAGTTGCAAAAATTAGTATGAAGTTTACAATAATGGTAGAGAGTGTAAGTAGATGCAGTATTGTCATTTTGTCATACATGTTTTTGTTTATAATTCGTAAACTTTCATGTTGCTTCAACTTATGGTACAGGTAATTAAATTGTACCTTGTAAGTAAATCAGTCTTAAATTGTATATGAGTCCTTGGCATTATAATTAATAGACCAACCCGTCTTATTTTCGTAAGGGAGGGCGCATACGGCAGCGGGCTGTCCGTGTCCCATGACTCTGTGTTCACGGGAGAGAGATCAGGCGACGAGTCGAGCGACGAGCGACCCACTCCTGCGCACGGATTGGGCCATGTCGCCACATCGCACCGGGTGAGTACTTCACTTTATATCCTGGAATACTGTTCAAAGCTGAACAGAGAAGAAGGGGGGAACCTAACACCGCCTTTACGCCTAGCATTAATGAGCGATGCCTAAGGCCTGAAACTGCGTTAAGCGGATGCCCGCACGGTTTCATACAAATGTGCCCCGTCGCGGTCCCAAGCGCGGGCGTCCGTCGCGGGGTAGGCTACTTTAAGTCGCGGTAGCACGTTACCGTGGGATAATTTCCGACATCCACGCGGATCCCGCGAAGCCGCGGGCAGCAGCTAGTCGTAAATAAAATGTCCCCGCGACTGACATCGTTACGATCCCACCTCGCGTGTCCACGCACATAGACCCGCGACGGTTGACCGTCGCGGGCGCCCGCATAACGCAGTTTCAGCCCTAAGAATACATCTTATTTCAATTTAATATATTTTCAACCAAGCGAATAAGATATTTTCTCATGGAAGTCTATTTTTACTGACTGCATCTTTGTCGTTACGGAAGACACTTGTGTAGGCAAAGTAACATGCACCAATAACATGCACATTGAATGAACACATTGCCAAACCTGTTTTGACAGTCAAGTTGCCAAAGCCTTCCCCATCATCAGTTCATCACGCTCTCAAACTGCACAATGTAGCCTCTGCTCAATATCTACGACTATCTTATATATATATGAAACCCTATAAAAAAGTTTGCGGTTGAGATTGTTTAATTAAAATAACTACTTAAATCTAAGTGGCATCTCGTGAATTCGAATGCTTTTCATAAACCGGAAGAGCCCGCAAAAAGAAAACATAGATTTTGTTTAAAAATAACATATGTTGCATGTCGTTACAAATAGGATTATGAATGAGGTGCGACGCTTAGCGCGGTTATTTAAGCCTATTTACTTTTAGACGTCACTCCAGCTACTTATAATATTGAGTGTTATAATGATTGCTGATATACTTACACTAAAGTACGACACATTTTAACTTTCTAAATTCTTCTCATTCTGGATAGCTTCTTCCCTGCTTATCTTACCTTCACAACACATGCAGTCAGTATGAGTTTTTTGGGTTTCTATCTACCGGGAACGTCTTTGAAAGATCTGCGTATGACAGCCTTCACGAATTGCTTAGCGTACTTTGAAAGGCACGAACGGGTCTCGGTATGCAACGGGTAACCATCCACGGACCTGTAGCGGCATCTACAATTCTATTTGCGAACTACGCGCCAGACTAACGTCTTGCAAAATCCTGCATAGCGCATGCAGAGTTTATCGCGTTTTAGCGAGTTTATAACTATCATGTATACAACGTCCCGACGCACACAGGAGTGTTCGACCTCAAACATCGGTTAAAAGACACAAAAAAATATTTTGACAATTGACACTCAATTTGCATTGTTTGCACACGTCACTAATCGAACTAGTATCAACCGGTTCCAAACACGGCTTGGAAGGGCGCCCGCTGTGGGTGCAGGTAGTCAAACCCTAGCCGATGTTGAATAAGCACGTCTTTGTTTTCGATACGCCGCACGTCAATCGACGAGCAGCGGCCCACTAGACACAACACCCGGTCGGAAGATCTTCCCTTTTCAATAGTGTGAGTGAATTTCACACCATTTTCCTCATGCCTCTAAAGACCGAACGCGGCCAGCGTAGCGTAACTTGCTCAATCGACCCGTACTGCTATGCCTGTTAGTTAGCTACGAGCCCCTTCCCTACATCATCATCATTATTTCAGCCGAAAGACGTTCAATGCTGGACATATGCTACCCCTAAGCTCCGCCACTTCGACCGGTTCTGTGCCTCCCGCATCCAGAGGACTCCTGCGGTCCTCACAAGGTCATCGGTCCATCTTGTGGGAGGCCTGCCAACTTTATGTCTTCCGCCACTCCAAAACATTTCGGCCCCATCGGCCATCAGTTCTGCGAGCAATGCACCCTGCCCACTGCTACTTAAGTTTGGCAATTCTTCCTTACAACAAGATAATTAGATTTACTTTGCCAGAAATAGAGACCAACCAACATTATCTCCTGGCTTGCCATCATTGTTTGTTAGACACATTTTTTTTTTGTTGACTTGGGTTATCGTCAAATAACTTGTCCCGCTCTTAGTGGAGCAGGAAGGGCGTGTCAGACTTTTACTGACTAAAACCCACCCGGGTTCCCTCAGTAGCCTGTGTGCCTGGTGCGGCCGGATCTCTTTCTAACAACCCGCCCTGGAGCTAGACACATTGGTCATCGCAGTTATTATTAGCAGACTAAGACCTGTATTGATGTCATCCCCTTTTCAATTTTCACTACACCCAAGGGATCAAAGAGGAATTACAGGGAATAACGTAGAATATTGTTTGCATATTTTTGGTTTCCTCTGTCAACAACAGCCGGCCTTGTAGTTCCCATAGATTATGAGATTGTGTGTTAATTAAAGACACATCAGTGTTTATGATACAGTACTGCTACACTATTGTTCTGCCCCGGAAGGAGCTGTATTCGTTTCCTCATTCTCTCACAATGTAACTCTCGAGATACTGAGTTTACTTTGCCGTTGGGTGTTTTGTTTTTTTGCGATTGCCCCCAATAACATGGGATTTTAAACTAAGTTACAGCATGGGTATATTAATACCTTCTGTCAACCAATTCGGGAAATACTGGCGTCATGCTGCTCGTTATTTAGATTATAGAGGTATGAAGAACAGGGTGTAAAGTTCCCTCATCCACCATTTTTTTTTTTTTTTTTTTTGGTGGGAAATCATCAAATAACTTCTCCCGCTCTGGGTGGAGCAGGAGGGCGTGTCAGACTTTTACTGACTAAAACCCACCCGTGTTCCTTCAGTAGCCCTTAAGCCAGGGGCTGTGGTGTCTCTTTCGAACAAACCCGCACCCCTGGCAGGCATCGACCCTTGCGGGTCCCATCACTGTTTGTGCTGACATCTCTTTGAGGCGCGCGTGGAACACAACGCGCCGTCGACTTGGGCTTGGTCCTTACCGGACAGCGAGCTACCCATTACTCGCCGTCCGCAAGCCCATGCCTACGGTGGCCGGAAATCGGCCTGGGTCATCCACCATGGAAAAGGGAGGATGTTCCGACCAGATGGGTAATGTACTACTGGTGTATAGATACATATGCTCGTCGCGCGGTAAACTCTGCTTGTACGATGCAGGATTTTTGTGACGTCAGTGTAATGCGTAGTTCGCATGTGACGATGCAGATGGCGCTATAAGATAATGTTGCACCTAAGGCCCGCCTGCAACATCAGTCTCACTATTTATTGTTTTATTTTATATTTTGCTATTGCTTATAGTGCCTTTTCTTTCTTTCAAACATATTCAAAACAGTGTCGAAGCGCGTACGGTGTTGCTTAGACGTGTTTTTTTTGCAGTAATTAGCTAATTACCTCGTTATCTATTGTGCGCTAAACGAGCGGCCGCTCGGCCGAACCGGTTATCGCTCGCGCGAATCTGTACCTTATGCGTAATGAGTACAGATGAGAACCATAATGAAGAATTAATAAGTACAATCATTATGGAGGACGAAGAAAATACACATTTAGAAGACACAACACAATTATTTGAGATTGAGGGTAATGACAATGAGACATCTAAAGATGGAATGCGACCTACGAAAAGAGGAAGAGAAGATGATGAATGGACCGAGGTAAGGAATAATAAAACCAGGATGAGACTTATACGAGGGATCACGGAATTACGTGTCACCTGCAAAGACAAATTTCCTAAACAATTTGCACTTGCTAAACTATTTAAAGAGCAAGGAATAATGAATATAACAAAAGTAAAACATATAAATCCGTACAAAGTTACTGTCGAACTTAACAACGCTGACAGTGCTGAGAAGTTAGTGAACTCCGAGCATTTTAAAGGATTAGGGTGGAGATTCCAGCGGCCATTTGAAGTTGGTTTATCATATGGAGTGATAAAAAATATTGACTTAGACATTTCTGAGGATGAGCTACTTTCATGTCTATCAAGTACATGCAAAGTCGTGAATGTGAGACGCCTACAGCGAAGAGACAGAGAAGCAGTCAGTTGGACCGAAAGCGAAACATGGAGAATAGGATTTGAAGGAGCGTTGTTGCCCTCATATGTACTTATTTATGAAATGAGAGTACTGGTAGAACCTTACGTTTTCCCTGTTACGCAATGTTCCAGGTGCTGGAGGTACGGTCACTCTGCTAAAATGTGTCCAACAACGAGAATTGTATGTCCGAAATGCGGAGGTAGACACGAGAACTGCGAAACAATTTCTTTTAAGTGTGTGAATTGCACAAGGAATCATATGGCATTGGACAAAACTTGCCCAGTGTACATTAAGGAAAGGAAAATACGTAGTATTATGAGTGAGCTTAATGTTTCATACCGAAAAGCCTTGGACATATATGTACCTCCTCCTGTACCCTCCTACGATGCAGACGACAATAGGCAAACACCTACACCTTCCTATGGGACAATCCCAACTACGCAAATACCTACCTCAAGTTTATCTATGTCACCCGTGTTACAGTCGAAAGCTACATTCGCACAAAAAACAGCACGCCCTGTACTAAGTAAAGAAACGGTGTCCACACAAAAATATACCACAAATGAACAACAAACCAAAAATGTTCCACAAATGGACAATACACAGAAGGAGAAAGAAGAAGAAACAATAAAGAAAAGTAAGAAGAAAAAACTTAAAAATAAAACGCCCCAATTTGAAGCCTCCCATCCCCAGGATTGTTTTATGGATTTTCAAGAGGAAACAGGCAAGGGAGACGCGACTGAGGACGAGGATGATGGTAAAAATGAGGATTTGGTAGACGATAGTTCAGTTGGATGGCTGATAGATAAACTTAAATATATTTTATTTGTGAGAAATGATACCTTCAAGGTCAAAATCATAACTATTATTCAAATTAGCGTGGAGTGGGCAATATCTTGTTTTTTTAAGAAGATCATACCTAAAGACTTTGCCTCTTTCTTTTCTAAGTATTTCCGTAATGAAGGCTGTTAAAATAAACATTTTGCAATGGAACTCACAAAGCTTGTTACCTAAAAAACTAGATTTAGAACAAATTCTGTTATTGGAAAAAGTTCATATTGCTACGTTATGCGAAACTTGGTTGGATTCTGATTGTTATTTAAGTGTAAAAGATTATAACGTATTTCGCTGTGACAGACCTGACTCATATGGGGGAGTCGCAATTCTAACTCACAAATCCAGCAAGGCTCAACAATGTCACACTATTATTTGAATTCGCGTATTGAGATTATACATGTCAAAATTATTAATTGTCCTGACATTCAAAACGTTATCTCAATTTATTGCCCACCGAACGTCCGTACAACACAAAATGATTGGGATTCGTTGTTTGCTATAGCTAACACTAAAACTGTAATTTTAGGAGACTATAATGGCCACCACTCTAGTTGGTCTACGAAAACAAACCAAAGAGGTACTCAAATTTTTGACTCTTTAATTGATCATAATTTCGTGACTTTGAATGATGGGAAACCGACTCGTGTAAAGCTAGTTAATGGGATTTTACAAAAGTCAGCCCCTGATTTATCTATAGTTTCTTCAGATTTATCATTAATGTTTGATTGGAACGTAACTAATGAGTCCTTAGGCAGTGACCACATGATAATAAAACTGAAGACGTTGGTTAACTGCGAGCCACGCATCGTAAAAAAACGTAATTTTAAAAAAGCCGACTGGATAAAGTATCGTAACCATATTCAAGAAGCACTAGCTGAGTATTCATTGCCTGGTAATCCCCAAGAAGCGTATAACTTCCTTTTAGATATCATCAACAAAGCCGCTGATGCAAGTATCCCTTATTTTAAATTTAACCAAAATCCCAGTGGTCAATTTAAACCGAAACCTTATTGGTCTCCAACTTTATCTAAAGCGGTGGCGGAAAGACGATTGGCTTTAACGTACTTTAGAAAAAACCCATCCCCAGATAATTTACAAAATTTACAAGACAAAACTCGAGAAGCGCAAAAACTAACTAGAAATGCTCGTAATGCGGGATTCCGAAAGTTTTGTTCTTCAGTGGACGAGGTCACTTCGGTCAGTGAAATGTGGCGACGCAAGCGCTGGTTGAAGGGACACCGTTCAGCTGGACTCCCTGTGGACGAGACATTGGCTGAACAAGTCCTATTTAATTTAGCTCCTGATTTTACATGCCCCCCATTACCTAGTTTTTGTTCTCAAAATCATATTTTAGAAGTTGCTATAACAAAGCAGGAGCTTGACAAATGTGTTAAATCTAAAGATACCGCACCGGGTTGCGATGATATTTCCTTTTCTATGATTAAAAATCTACCGGACCTTGCTAAAAATATTTTGATACAACTTTATAATTTATTTTTTTCTCTAAATTTCTGTGCAGTGGCGACAAGTCCGTATAGTACCAATTCCCAAGCCAGGTCGAGATTTGACTTCCGCTTCAGCAATAAGACCTATATCATTAATGTCCTGTTTATGTAAAATCTTTCATTCCATCATCAATAATAGAATCGAGTGGTATTTAGAAAGTAGGGGATATTTTGCTGACGAAACTGTAGGTTTCAGGAAAGGGCGCTCATGTTTGGATAACCTAAATTTACTAACCTCAAAAATACAAATTGGTTTCTCAAAAAAACTTATCACGATCGGATGTTTCCTGGATATTGATAACGCTTACAATAACGTTGACGTCACAACTCTTCTGTTAACCTTAGACCAACTTGGTGTGGGAGCACAGTACTGTAGATATCTATGGGAGTTTCTCAAAGAAAGATATTTGACTATTAATGGCATAGATAATACCGTCACTAGAATTGCCAGACGGGGCTTGGCACAAGGTGACCCCTTGTCGCCATTGCTATTTAATATTGCAACTATTCATATTTGTAAAGCAATACCTAGCACCGTATCTATCTCGCAGTATGCCGATGACTTCGTACTTTATATAACTTCTCATAACTCGGATCAAGCAGCTGCTGAGTTACAGAAAGCGGTAGATATTTTATGTAGTCAATTTGATACCCTAAATCTAAATATATCACCAAATAAGAGTAAAATTTGCGTTTTTAATAGAGGCTATAGAAGACTTTCAATTAACTTGTCAATTGGATGTAATAAACTGGAGGTTGTTGATACAGTTCGATATCTTGGTGTGTGGTTGGATCGTTCTCTCAGGTGGGGAAAGCATATCAATGAAGTTTGCCAAAAAGTTCTTAAATTTATTAAAATTATTAAAGTGTTAGCCGGTTCAAACTGGGGTGTGCACCCAAAATATTTAAGAAAACTTTATATATCTTTAATTAGAAGCCGTATTGACTATGGAAGCTTTTTCTATGACAACAGTGCAAAAACTCACTTGGAAAAAATAAATAAATTACAGAACCAAGTTATGAGAGTAGTGGGTGGTTTTATTAAAACTACACCCATTCACGTGATGGAAAGCGAGTTATGCCTACAACCGTTATATTTACGTCGTCGATTCTTGGCTAGCAAATTTTGGCTTAAAACGAAAGCCTTACAGGCAAATACTGGAGGTATGAACTTACTTTCCGAGCTATCTACATTGTGTAATAATTCTTCATATTGGCAAAACAAAAGAATCCCCTTGTTAATCTTGGTTCATGACTCACTACGCACTTCATTGCAGTACTAAACTAGATATGTTTTCCCAGAGTACATGGGTTAGTATGATAGATAGCAAAAACTTTATAAAACACGACGTCAGTTTTATGACCAGACCAAAAACTCAATACCATCCTGTTAGCTTAAGAAATTTATTTGTTGAATACATAACTTCCGAATACTCGACTTATTTTAAAATATTTACAGACGGATCTAAGGACGGTGACGGTATTGGGGCCGCCTTTTATGAATCGGAAGACAATTCAATGAAGTTTCGAATTAATGCCAGTGTGTGTATTATGGAAGCGGAACTGATCGCGATCGCAGAAGCTCTGTCGTATGTAGAATCAATCCACCAAAACAATATTGTCATTCTCACAGACTCCAGAAGTTCGCTCCAACACTTGGCTCGATGTACCTCGACATTTCGAGGAACACCGATAGCCTACACTATACTGAAACTTATTTTGAAGCTTCAATCTGATGGAAAACACATAGTTCTTCAATGGATACCATCACATATCGGAATTAGAGGCAACGATATTGTTGATTTACTAGCTAAGCAGGCCATAAGTGATGGATGTCCTGTTAATTTTTCTCCTTACTTCATTAACTTTATATCGAATGTCAAACAGGATTGCTATTCGCTTTGGAAGGAGTACTTCAATAAACGATCACAAGAGAAAGGAATCTGGTATAAAACGATCCGACCTCATCCCTTGAACTCACCGTGGATAGATAATCAGCTGTTAAGTAGATGTGATACTGTTATCGCGCTAAGACTTCGTTCCGGACACATTCCGTGTAATAAGTTCTTACATCTAATGGCGAAATCAGCGACGACTAATTGTGAATTTTGTGTTAGTTCCGTAGATGATGTTTATCACATATTAATCGAATGTGTCCGCAATGAGGAATTTAGAAATAAATTAGATTGTAGGATTAGAGAAATAGGTTACTGTAATAGTGTTCTAGCTGTGCCACTTTCTGATGCAGCTAGAGTACTTTACTAGCTATGCTAAGATTTTGTTAATTAGAAATAAATTAGTATGATTTTGTTAAGCCAACCAGGGCGGCATAATCGCATGTGCGACAAAGCCCTTTTCTATAGAATAAAAAAAAAAAAAAAAAACATATTCAAAATATAGCTCTGTTCCTGTCAATCACAGATGATCTAGGAAAGTTATGGTCTTGCTTGAAGGGTTTTTTTTTCTGGGAAAAAAAGTTTGGGTCAGATGTGAAAAAAATAGTGGCAATTTAATATTATTTTGCCATTTTAGTGATGTTGCTTAGACGTCGTCTTTCCCCCGCACGTATTGAACAAAAAACACAACACGCCATAGTTAGACGATTTCATTCTCTTTCGGATGACCACACGAAAACTATCATGTAAGAGTATTTTAGTTCTATCTATTCAAATAGAAAGTATATGAATAGTACCATGTCATTGTATAAACTCTTGCGCAACTTCCCGAAATGCCCGGTCATTGTGCGCTCTTTAATGATTTGCAGAAGTTTTGGTCAAAGTGCGTCTTTTGGCTTGTAGTAAATATTGAATGGTTCTTTGAGAGTATTTTTCTAAGTAGATAGTATTTTTCTATATACCGACTGTTCAGAAAAGGTGTGTTTCTGCTCGGGATGCTTCGTAGTTTACCTACCTTCTTGTATAGTGTGATCCGGATAATTATGCAATGTGCTAAGCTGAGAAAATAAAAATCCTCTAACCGGATTCCAGTATTTTACATGGAGCCACTGCCTTTCTGACCTCAGCAACCCAGTTACTGGGTAACGCAATACCCCTGGGTAAGGCTAGTTGTCATGTTTTCGGGAGTCAGACTACTCGTTACGACTGTCAAATATTCTACGAAAATACGATTCGTTGGCAATAAAAGATATTTTAGGCTTACGAACAATCTCGTATCCATACTTTATTGATAAATAAACCTTACTTACAAATCTATATGGGTTAAGGTGACACTTGTCCACATTTTTTCCATACAAACTTCGGGAGGGTTTTACTCCACTGTCTGACTATGTACATCAAAAATTAAACATGGTATGGTTTTGTCTCGTTATTATTATTGTCTGTACGGAAACACAATACTAAAATAAAAAGCTATTAAAAAGTTATGAGCCAACAAAGATTCGTTTTTCTTGCTAATTTAACCTAACTTTGAGCGTGTTTAAGTAACAAAAGGAGTGTAAAATCTCGAAAACCAAGACGGTACCGACAAAGTTCAATTAACAATAAGTTCAATAAACTTTATTGGTCATTGATTTATGCAGAGGTTTTTTCATAAAACACGATCTTCTGAAGGACTTTTCTTAATTTTTTCGCGATTTTTTTGCCAAATATGCTCCTGCATCTCACTCAATAACGTTGTGCGTGTAGACTAGAGTCTAACTGCTCACCACTGATACTATCTCTGTCGGGTACGAAGCCTGGTGAGATAGCGTGATTTTTGGCCAGGCCCACCAGTGAGTTCGAGCCCGCGCAAAGTGTGCCCTTAAGTGTAAGAGGTGACCTTGGATTTAGGAGCTGACTCAGTAAGAGATACAAACACTGACCTATATTTTACGTCAAGGTCACTCAAGGTGAATACTGAAGATTTTTGTTTAAAATAACAATGCTATGAAAAGTTTTGTTCTATCTTGGTATGCTCCAGACTGTATTTTGTACATGGCGGCCAATCTCAACGGAGACTAGCATTCGGCGCGGGAGATATTATAGTGCACGCGTGTCTGCGCAGACACAGGTGCATTCGCTCTTCTGTTATTCTCATAGTCAGATGGGATGGCAATCCGAAATGACCGTAGAGAGACCATGAGCAGGATCAACGGGTTTTTTTATCTTGGTCTGTAGGGTAGGTACCTACTCGCCTCTGGAAATATAAATAAATACGTTGCTTTTAAGTACTCAAAAGCGCTGTGTATTAATTAGAACTGTCGCAACTGTCAGTAAAATCAGAACTTAAAGACTCCTTTTTTTAATAGCCTACGCAGTCCCACTGCTGAAAGGCCTGCAAAGGCCTCCCCCAAATACAAATTCAAACCATTTATTTCAATTAAACCTTTTACAGGCACTTTTGAATTGTCAAAACAAATCGAAGTTGAAGCTAGGTGCCCATTCCAAAACGTAGATCTCTATGGAGAAGAACGGGCAAGAAACTCCAAGGACACTCTTTTAAATCATGGGTATTACAAAATCTTGGGAACATTATTCTTGGTGCTTCTATAAGTGAAAAAAATATACATATAAGATTCAAAATAAGCCATGGCAGTTAGGAGATGACCAGTCTCAACCGATGGCGCTCGTTCACAAATTTGACGCGTGGATCAGCACCATCCAGCTCAACCATTTTCTAGGGAACCGAATGATCCAACACACGCGCCACCATCAGTGAGACATTTAAGAGAGCATGACATGCTGTCAACTACCAAAAAAATCCTTCCAGGTATCTTTTTCTAAAGCCACATCGTATCCAATCCTTGCGGTACGCGTCTAGGTCGTCACGGCACCTCTTCCTGGGCCGACCCCGGCGGCGCCGTCCATCCTAAGGCACCCACCGTGTGAAGACTGTTGCCCACCGGTCATGTGACTCACCCAATCCCATTTCAGCCTGACAGCCTTGAAAATAAAACTCGTTTATTTCAGAAAAAACTTGTGCAGTTTTAACTCCTGCGGAATAACAGAAAAAAACATGTTTACGCTGTGAAATAATGCCACTGATATTATTTACTTTACATTTACAAACAGATTAATAATGTGTTGGCCATCTGTTACTACCCACAAACCTCTAGCATAATCAGCCTGTAATGTTCCCACTGCTGGGACACAGGCCTCCTCTCGGTGAGAGGTAGTGGACCATAATCCACCACCTGGGCCCAGTGCGGTTAGTAGATGTACATGGCTTAGGATTTTCGGTTCTAGGACATGCCAGTTTCCTCACGATCTGTTCGTGTGATGAAATAATTTGCCCTATCTGGGTTCGAACCTACGTCTTACAACTCGTGAGTCGCGTCGTTACCACTGGGCCACCACTGCTCTCTCACAAACCTTTACCTTATTACCAATTCCTAGAGAAACACAAACGCTAAATCTCAATAGCTCCTTCATTTCTTGTAATTACCGTAAAACAGGATGACCAGAACAAAAGCAAACAAGTCTCGTAATACTGAAACCTGGACACGCCCAGACGCGATTAATTAATACATTTATTAATACCACATAACAACATCACGTAGGAGCCGTGATAATTCAACCATAATAATAGCACGCAGCCTACGTAGCAGAAGTACCAATCCGTACAAGATCGCGTACTTACTTACGTTCTGGGCAAGTTAGACTGGAATTTGAAACTCTCGCCCACTGAAAACGAACTTGTAAAAGAACAGGTTACCTCGTGAGCCAAGCTTGATTTCAGCTTTCAATAAATTGAACGCACCCGGAAGATGTCTAGGTATTAAACTCACACTTTAGATCGGCTCTAGCCAACAAACCACAGGTAGAAATTGGTGTCTAATAAGGAACATAACAGTAGTGTCGATCTACGGCTAATCACGTGGCTATAGAGCCTTTTTTTAAGGGTGGAAAATCATCAAATAACTTCTGCCGCTCTGGGCGGAACGGGTGGGTGTGTCAGACTTTTACAGAATAAAACCCCGTGTTCCTTCAGTTGCCTGTGTGCCAGGGGCCACGGTATCTCTTTCGAACAATCCGCACCCTTGCCAGGCATCGGCCCTAGCGGACCCCACCAGTTTGTGCTGACATCTCTTGGCTACACAGCCTCGCGAGAAAAGCAAAAAGGCAAGACCGTGTATGGGTCATCATGTGAAAAAAAAATGTAGCTCTAGTTTTGGCGACGATTCTGTTCCAATTTTATTTTTCTTCCGACTTCCCGGAGCGGAGGCATCTAATTGGACCTATGCCAAGCCACAATGCGTAAAACCATGTACACTGAACTATCATCTGTGACTTCTTCAAGATAGTCCGTTAAAAGAATCCTCATCAATCGCTTTCCTTCAGGCGTGATCGAGGTCAAGAGCAAGCCCATTCAGCATTTTTTTTTTTATCGATCTCGTTCCAATCTCGAACATTTGTCGTACCTTCAACATAAATCGGTATCGGCTGGTTTTCTCAGTTTCATAAATCACATCTTAGCAACAAAACAAACCTTCTGCAGCTATCCTACCCAACATCTACCATGTAGTAACGCGAAATCCTATACAAGATCGAGTTCCGTTGCTCAGTTATGCTCTCTCGAACACAGTCACAGTTGTGTTCCGCGCGTGTGTTGCGGTCCTAATTCAAGTTATAGTTTTTTTTTTCTTCCATCGAATGGGATGAATCACCCAGTCTGAACCGAACGCGCGACTACGCCCGGCGTACTACAGAGTTTCGATATTTAAAATTAAAAAAATACAATGTGTGTAGTGTTTAGTGTCCAAAAAATTTACGCGTGATTGGTTTGTGTGAAATGTGTGTTCAAAAGTTTTTCCTGTTGTTAATTTTCTGGTGTTAAGTTAGTTTTAAGTTGAAATATTCTGCCGGTATAGTGCAAGTTTAGATCTAGGTAGGCGATACAAGTTATAACTTAGTTCGTTGAATCTCTTTAATGATCATTTGATGGTCATACTTTTATAACATGACATTGACCTGTGCTTTATTAAGCTCTAGCCTTGGTGAATCGCTTCGATAGGTCGCCAAGAATATTCTTAACCGTTAAGTTGAATATCTAACTTAAAACAGACTGCCTTATAATCATGTTTAATTAAATAAAACTGTAGTTGCCATAACCGTAAACAGTTTTACAAATAAAAAACATAAATAATGACGTCACCCTAGCCTCGCCACCCTTGACAGCTATAAGTTTAAAATAGGAACACTAATTTCAAGCTAATTAGCTAGTTTAATGTTTTACGTCTGCCTTTCAAATATGGAAACTGGGTTCGGTTTGACTCTGACTCATACGGCTACTGATCGATAAACTTTTATGCCTGTGTTTTTAGAATTCGTTTTGTTTTTCGAATTTTTGTATTACGTCATTCTTTTGTTTTTGTTCGAAGTTCGTGTTAAGTCTAATATTTACTTGAGATATACTAAGTAAACACTCAATTAAATGTAAGTGAAGGTATGTTGTCCAAGCTAAAAACTTAAAGTAAAACATTAATTAAAATATAGAATTTCAGACGAGAGGTAATTACTAGTTTTTTGTAAAACGTGAAAGCGCAGGCTGCAAATAATTTAAGTAAGAAGACTGAAAGAAACTCCAATTAATATTAATGTTAACATAATGAAACATTAGGTTTACCATCTGCAACTACACAAAAAGTAGTCTATTAAATACAAACTATAGACTTTCCTTATAAAGAAACGACTAATCAAAAATATAATTTATACAATTAATAATAGCTATCAAAAACTGGACTAGTCATGTAAAATATATTAATAGTGTATTTCGTATATTTTCAGAATACTGCACATAATTATGACACGCGATGTACTCACAAAAACCATAGCCAACGTCTCCGTGTTAGGTTACTGTAAAAACATTAAACAAAAAAGTTAAATCGACAGCCTTGCTGTTGGTAATGCTATTATTTTTAACGATTACGTTACTATTTGAAGAAAATAAAGTAAAATATCCTACTCATCATTAAGGTATGTGGTATGTGGATGAAGATAAAAAGAGGGAAACTAAAGAATGGTTTCTGAGAAAGATTTTTATGGATAGAAAGAGAAGAGAGAGCACGAAGATAACGGTTGATATAGATCTATGAAAGAAAAATTGGTAGGTAATTACTGACGAGACACTTAGTAAATTTGGGCAAGTGCAAGAGAACAGTTATTCGAAATATTAATATTAAAAACTAAAGCCCGACTACAGAAAAATCACGCTCTAAAAAGTATGAAAGAAGAGAATATTGTCATCTGAAAAGCCGAGGTCACGTTTTTTTTTTTAATTCATGACTTTGCGTCCTCTAGAGGGCGCCATATTTAATTCAAAAATGTGACATCACATAGCCTGTAACCAGTGGACAATCAAGACGCTTCCAACGCCACCACATTTGTTAAATTATGATAAGCAATTTAGAAGCCTTATGGCAATAGATGAACATACTTACAAACAGACGTACCTACATCAAATCCCCACATACCGGTCTAAATCACAACCCTCTGCTTTGCTTTGCCATAGTCAAGTAAAAAGGGAGCTTCAACTCGTTCGATTTTATGTTGCAGTCGGTCATTCAGCCATCTTGAATTGGGTTTGTAATGTCTATGGAGAGTGTAGTGGTCATGCGGAAACTAATTTTCAGTCGTGTAGATGATATGGGGTCAAATATGGACTCTTTAACCTATTTCTAATGACCTTCCATAAATTGTGTGTAGCTTTACAAAACAAACGGTTTACCTTGACTTGTATTCAACATCGTTTTGCATAGCTATTACTTTTCTGACCGTCTGTAGTCACAAGGGGGTGATTACATTTTTGTCGTGACGATAGTAAATGCTATGTAGGTTTTTAAAGCCTGATGAAGACTAATTTAGTAAATATACTGCCAAATCTTCAAATAACTGTTCATCAACTGCCTTATCTGCCTGCCTTTTTCTAACCATGTTTTTTTTTTTTTGGGTGGGCAATCATCAAATGACTTCTCCTGCTGAGTAGAGCAGTCGGGCGTGTCAGACTTTTACTGACTAAAACCCACCCGTGTTCCCTCAGTAGCCCGTATACCAGGGGCTGTGGTATCTCTTTCGAACAAACCCGCACCCCTGGCAGGCATCGGCCCTTGCGGACCCCACCTGTGGTTGCTGACATCTTTGACGTCGCGCGTGTGGAACACAACGCGCCTTCCCGTCTACCACTTTTCGGCCGCAGGGGATAGGGAGAGCGGCTGACGCTATACCGACACTCCTCTTCCCCTGCGGCCCAACCGCGTCCGCCATCAAACGGTGGCGGCCCCGTCTAGGCCACGGAAGGGAAGAGCGCTGCTCAGAAGCACCGGCACTCCTTCCTCTACCGCAGCCCGTAACCCTCAGCCGCGATGCCTCCCATTCGACATCGCGGCCCACCTCAGTTGCGGTGCACCTCACCGCAACCTACTTTTTGGCCGCTACGTCGTCGGCTTTGAGGCAAAAGCCCTGACGAGCGGCCCCACCTTTGGGTACCTCTTGGCTTCACCGTGGCCGGAATCCACGGTTACTGAGCCCCCCCGCAACGACAATGCGGGAACCCACTCGGGGGGGTTTCTAACCATGTTGGGGTTGGCTTCCAGTCTAACCGTATTCAGCTGAATACCAGAATTTTTCAAGAAGCGACAGTTTATTTGACGTCCAAAACCCAGTTAATGGGTAATACGATAGCCCTCGGTGAGACGGCAAGTCAGACTTTCGGGATTCTGACGACTCGTAACGATTGTCAAAGATCCAAGAATGACATCTTTGGTTACATGCTGTGATAAGAAAAACCTAACTAACAACATGCAATCGAATCACTGGACTGAGATATGAGCACAAATTGCGTGGAAATATATCGTACCTTTAAAAAAAAATATCTCTAAATTTCTATTTAACGAACGAAAAACATTTCCTACGGTAAGGGTCAAGACTCATGTGCTGAATTCATAGTTAAAGTTTGAGCGTCTCGATGTCCCTGCCAACTTGTATAACGATAACCTTGAATAGTAGATAGAACCAAGATAGACCTTATTAACATAGCACAGAAACCAAAACTCGGGCAGAACACATCCAAACAAAACTTGGCAAGAGTAAGCTTATAAATGTAGACATTTCTAAAGGTGCTCTTACACGGGCAATTTTTGAGCGATTATTGCTCGGCAATACTAATGGATCAATTTAGTGGAGCAATCTGGAGCAACAACAATAAATTGCGAATATGTTTCGGGAATATTTCTCTGATTGCTCCATATATTTCATCAGTTTGGAAATTTTTAGTCAATTCTCTTTCCATTCGTGGGTACGTATAACTACGTCTCGTTTTTCCGAGAGGAACCGGCCGGCGGCGGGGGCGGCGGACGGGGGTCCGTATTGTCTAGTTTTTTAAGTTGCTCCATATTGCATGATATGGAGCAACATCTCTGCTAACAAGTTGCTACATGTTGCCATTGCCCTAAATTGCTGGATGTAGTCGTGACGTCATAGTTGACGAGAATTGCCCAGGATGGAGCAATTTTAGTTGCTCGTGTAAGCGCACCTTTAGTCGATGTAGTTGACTCATTTATGTCATAGTAGCTGTGTGGTGTAGGTGGGCCGTGGGTAGACGTGATAAAGTTGTATGTTCTGTTTGTAATATATATAGCTTTAGATTCACACCAATATTTTAAATGCACAATTGGTCGTGGCTTAATGACAGGTTCTTGCGGGTATGAAATTCAGGTTAATCTACGCTTGCTAGGTCCGTGGATGGGTGACCATCTTTACATGCCGAGATCCCTCCGTGCCTCGGAAAGCACGTTAAGCCGTTGGTCCCGGCTGTCTTTCGTGGATCATTGACAGTCGTTACGGGTTGTCAGAAGCCCGAAAGTCTGACAACCAGTCTTACCAAGGGGTATTGTATTACTTTTTTACTACATTGTGGAGGTCAGATAGGCAGTCGGTCCAAGTAAAAATACTGGTATGCAGCTGCATCTGGTAAGACTGGCAGCCGACTCCAATATATGAAATTGGGAAAAGGCTAGGCAGATGAATTGAGCATATGTTTCTGACTCAAGTCATGTGACCTTAATAAGCTAATATTGAAGGGAATCCTGGTATTATCTACTTCGGAATCCTTGACACGTAGACAGCAACCCAATGACCAATGCGTTTATCCTCACCTTTTGAAAAAGATGACTGCCCAGAAGTAAGCGATGGCTGAAAATAAGGTTTTAATTAACATAGAGTGAGCAGTGTCCAGTGTTATCGCCCGACTTACCCAGAAAACCGGCATGTCCTAGAACAAAAACAAATCGAAGACATGTGAGATCTGTCAATCCGCACTAGGTTCGGATGGTGGATTATGGCCCAGCCCCTGTCACAGAGATGAGGCCTATGTCCCTGCAGTGGGAACGTTGTAGGCTGATAATGCTAACATATAGTTCATAAAACCATCTTCTATTATTGTCAACGATATCATGGCTTTTACGTCGCCCCTTAGAAAATTATAGAACTGTAAACTGCAGAGGTGATATGGTTGTTATACAATAACAAAACTGAAGCCTTATGTTTAGCATCATAACATAATAATCATTTTAATGTTAATATGAGCAGCTGATTCAGTTAATTATTTGTCTTGAAACAGGTTTCTTATCTTTCCTCTTGTTAAAAATAGCCTTTAAGATTTTTGGCGCCATATGCGTCAGAAATTTCGAAAATTCTGTCTAACCAGAGATGAATGTGTGGAGTTAGATCTCCTTCGTCGAAATCGAAGACGTCCGCTGTTTATTAATTTTGCTTTTTTATAACACACTAGCACTTCGTCGAAATGTTGGCCCTCGACTCGCCGCGCCGTATCCCATTCCCCACTCGCGCTATTACTTCGTTTCGCTAAGCGTTCTTCCCGACTTTTATTTTATTTTCTAAGGGTCGTAGCTTTTTTTTTTTTTTTTTTTTTTTTTGGGTGGGAAATCATCAAACAACTTCTCCCGCTCTGGGTGGAGCAGGAGGGCGTGTCAGACTTTTACTGACTAAAACCCACCCGTGTTCCTTCAGTAGCCCTTAAGCCAGGGGCTGTGGTGTCTCTTTCGAACAAACCCGCACCCCTGGCAGGCATCGACCCTTGCGGGTCCCATCACTGTTTGTGCTGACATCTCTTTGAGGCGCGCGTGGAACACAACGCGCCGTCGACTTGGGCTTGGTCCTTACCGGACAGCGAGCTACCCATTACTCGCCGTCCGCAAGCCCATGCCTACGGTGGCCGGAAATCGGCCTGGGATTCCCGACGCCCAGGGCGTCTCCGTATCCTGCGGCGGCTGGGGTCGCGAGGGCGCATATGCTGCCTCTCCCTCACGTGCGCCGCCTCCCTCTTCGCGAGCATCACTGCTTCGCTGAAGGAGGTGACTGCTCGCCATGCCCTCTCGCTCCGTACCATGGCCTGTACCAGGGCCGGACGCGAGAGATCGTCGCCGCCGATCGCCTCCACGAGGACACGGCGGTGCTCCGCCCAAGCTGGGCAGACCGCCACTGTGTGCTCCACCGTGTCCTCAGGGCGATCTTCGCAGTGGAAACACCCGGGCGTTTCCTCCCGCCCTATCCGAAACAGGAACCTCCCGAAACAACCGTGTCCGGTGAGGACCTGCGTCAGGCGGAAGGTGAGGACGCCATGCCGCCTCTCGAACCACTCCTCAAAGAGGGGACTTACCGCCGCAATCGTGGCGTGCCCAGCACTGGGTTGCGACAATCGCTCTCTCCATGTCGCCATGAGATCCCGCCGGAGCTCTGTCCGCTGTGCCGCGATTTCCTGCGGCAGCGGAGTTACGCCCCGGCGTTTGGCCTCCTCGCGCCACTCCCATATTTGCGCGAGGACCTTTGCCTCCAGATCCCATGGCGGTAATCCGGCAAGGAGGCCCGCCGCCTCGCCGGAGATCGTGCGATATCCTCGGATCATCCTGATCGCCATGACCCTATGGGACGCCCTCAGCTTGCGAGCTGGTTGGCGCCTCAATGTAGGCGCCCACACCGGCGCCCCGTATAGGGCCATGGACCGCACGATCCCCGCGTAGAGCCTCCGGCAGGAGGCGTTTGGCCCCCCTAGATTGGGCAAGAGCCGCTTCAACGCAGCCCCGGCCCGCTCCAGTCTGGGAGCCAAACGGCGGAAATGCTCCGCGAAGTTCCACCGGCTGTCGAGGACGAGTCCCAGGTACTTCATGGTCGACTCGACGCCGATGTGAACCCCTCCCACCGTAATCTGGGAACCCGTCGGTGGCGCATACCGAGGACCATGAAACCACATGGCCTCGGACTTGTGCAATGCCACCTCGAGTCCCAGTTGCCGGATCCTATCGACGATTGTCGCAACCCCTTGTGTCGCTAAGTCGGCCGCCGCCTGGTACGACCTCCCTTGCGCCAGGACCAGCGTGTCGTCAGCGTAGCAAACTACACTGACGCCGCCAGGGAGGTCGGCGCGCAGCACCCAGTCGTACCCGATGTCCCACAGATGCGGCCCCAGGACCGATCCCTGTGGGACACCGCACGACATCTCTCGCCGGTTCCACTCTCCGAGGTGACCGGGGTAGATGACGGCCCTGTCCGTCAAATAGGCCTCGACCACACGACAGAGGTAGGTTGGCATCCGGTGATACCGGAGTGCCTCCCTTATGCAACTCCAGGGCAGGGTGTTGAAGGCATTGGCGATGTCTAATGACACCGCCAAGACGACCCCACCCCGGGCCACAGCATCCCCCGTCGTGAGGGCTCGCACGCGCATGATGGCATCCACCGTGGAGCGCCCCTTGCGGAAACCAAACTGGCTCTCCGCCAAATCCGGCCCCACCCGCACCAGCCGCCCGACGAGGCGGTCTGCAATTACTCTCTCAAAGAGCTTGCCCACCTCGTCGAGCAGCACAATGGGCCGGTAAGCGGACGGAGAGTCCGCTGGGCGCCCCGGCTTCTTAATGAGGACCAGTTTCCCCGTCTTCCAGCGAAGTGGGAACTGGCCCTCCTCCAAGCATGCGCTTAGGAGCCCTCTTAGTCGAGGCCCGAGAGCCTGCAAGGCCAGGACCCAGGCTTTGCCGGGCAAGCCGTCGGGTCCTGGGGCGGTATTCTTGGCACTCAGCCTACGTACCGCCACTCTCAGGTCTACCTCGGTCACCTCTGGAGAGTCGTCGTCGTCGTCGGTGTGGTCCGCATCGGGCACCGCAGGAGGCGGAGCCATAGGCGGGGGAGCGTGCTCCCCTCGCGAGGGGAACAGAGCGCTCACCACGTCCTGCACGAGCTGAGGCCGGAGACTCTGCGTCAGCGGGGGAGCCCACGGGCGGATTTTGTCCCGCACCGTTTTGTAGGGGCGTCCCCACGGGTCTCTGTTCAGAGTCTCCAGCGACTCCTCGCGGGCCACTATTCTGGCCCGCAGGATCTCGTCTCGGAGGGCGGTCTTCGCCACTCTGTACCCCTCGTACAGCTCCGCCTCAATGGCTTCCGTATCCGGAGGGCGGATACGGAGCCTGCGGTGCCTGGAGTAAAGGTGCCGCGCAGCAACACACGCCTCGCGTAGAGTTGTTAACTGCGGCGACCACCAGTACACCTGGCGTGAAGCACGACCTGGCTGGACCCGGGGCATTGCCACGTCGCATACCTCGGACATGGTCTCCCGGAACCACTCGGCCTCGTCGTTTATGTCGGCAGGCCTGTCCGGTGATGACACCCAGGCCTGCACGATCGAGGCTTCCAGGAGAAGCTCCCGGTCCAGCTGCTTCAACGCCCACCGCGGACCACACGGGGCCTGTCGGACCGGCGCGCTCGAGGTCTGGGCGGAGACGTCAAACCGGATGTACCGGTGGTCGGAATACGTCTCCACCCCCTCCATGACGCGCCAGTCGATGACACGCGGCGACAGAGCGGGGCTGGCGAACGAAATGTCCACCACCGACTCACCCCGCATCCGCAAACACGTGGCGACAGAACCCCGGTTTAGGACGACCAGGTCTGCTTCCAGAGCCCAGTCCTCCACCATCCTGCCCCGCACGTTCGTCAACCGGGAACCCCAAGCCAAGTTCTTGGCATTGAAGTCCCCGAGGACGAGCACGGGGAGGGAACGAAACCCGACGACGACGTCTCTCAACTCCGCAAGGGAGTTGTGGAACTCGGCGAGAGTTCGGCTCGGGGAGAAGTACACCCCTACCACGACTATCTCCCCGAACCGTGCTGCAACGCAACCCCGTCCCCTCTTGACACTCTCGAGGGTCGGGGTACCGGCGGCGGCCGACGAAATGAGGGTCACTGAGCCGCTCAGGTCCTCCACCCAGTCATCCCTGGGCGGGACAAAGTACGGCTCAGCGACCACGGCGATGTTAATCGACCACTGCGCCATGCTCTGGATCAACAGATCCTGAGCGGCGGCGCAGTGGTTGATATTCGCCTGGAGGAGGCGTAATGGGGCCGTTACTGACACTCCATATCCGCCCCCTCCGGGGCCTCCTCGGCAGGCCTTGCCGTGACGGCGGCGACAACGACGGCGGTGTTGGAGGCGGCAGCAGCGGCGACGACAGTGGCGGCGGTTGCGGCGGTGACGGCGGTGGCGGAGGGTTTGGCCCTGCCTCGGCCCCTGGCTTCGGTGGATGGAGCGCAGGCCTTGCTCCCTGCCCGGTGTTCGGCCGGCTTGCCAGCTGCCGCACATGAATAGCAGTGCGGCGTGGCATTGCAAGAGCCGGCCTTGTGACCGGGCTGACCGCAGCGGAAGCAGTGCCCACTGCGGTCCACCTCCGAGGTGCATTGCACTCCCACGTGGTGGCCCACGTGGCAGCGGAAGCACCTCAGGGGTCTGGGTTCCAGCAGTTTGACCTGCGCGGACACCCAGCCTACCAGGAGCCTTCGGCCCTCCCCGGTGATCAATTTGGCCGCCGACACGGGGCAGCTCACCGTTACGGTTTGCATGCCCGCGTCGTCAGAACGAATGGTGCCTGCACGCACCTGCTCAGCAGGGCACCCCCCAGTCCTGACAACGGCGGCCACCACCTCGGCCTCCGTCACGGTGTCATCCGGGCCCAAGATGCGCATTTCAGCGCACCTGGTGGGTCTGGACACCCGGACCTCTTCCGCACATAGGGACGCCCTAAGCCTTTCGGCCAGGGCGTCTGCGGTCGGGCCACTGGCCGCGCCGGGGATCTCCAGCATGCGGGCTCCGGTCGCAGTGACCCTCATCCGCATGCCATTGGTGACCGCCAGCTCCGCGAGGTTCACCGCCGCCCTTGCTTTCGAAAGCACGTCGCGGTAGGACACGCCCTTCTTTTCCGCTTCCGGCTGTAGTGTTATCACTACAGCTGCGGACTTCGGGGCGCGTAGCCTAGCCGCGGCGGTGCGCTTCTTGCGCCGCTGCCGCCTCTCCCTCCTTTTGGCTGCCCTAGCAGCCTTCCCAGCCTTCTTTTTCTCCCCGGCCACTTGCCATTCGGCGTCGGCCGGAGGAGATTGAGGAGGTGGGGCCGTACGTCCTGGCACCAGAGCTGGGGCCGTCGCCGCCTGCGCAGCCACCCCGCCCTTCTTGGGCTTGGGCGGCACCGGTTTCGCCGGGGGCCTACCCGACTGCGGTGCCGACTTGGCCGTGGCAGTCGTGGCGGTGGCATACGTGGCCTGCTTCTGCTGGCCCAGGGCCGGCCGACTCGTCGCCAGCGGGGGCCGCAGGACTATTGCCTCCAGGGCGGAGAACCGGGTCTGAAAGGCGGCCAGCTACTGCCGCACCAGAGTCAACACCCGGTCCTCCTCAGGCACGGGTCCACGCTGCCCATGCCCCGCCCCCTTCTGAGGCACCACCCTTGGGCCATCTCCTCGGAGCACGGCCAGGTCCGCTCGGACCTCCTCATTCTCCTTACGGAGATTGGCGGCTGCCAAGCGGGCGACCTCCGCCCGCATTTCGGACATTTTGTCCGGCGGAGGTCCGGTGTGCAGGTCCTCCGCTGCCGCCATGATGGAGGCTATGGCTGCGGCAATGGCCTTTTCTTTAGAGGCCTGAAGCCTCTTCAAGGCCACCCCCTTTACCGCAGCAGCCACAACCTCCCCGAGCCTGGCCGTTCGCTCCGAGTAGGAGCCGCCGGCGTTGTCCGGCTCACTGCCAGACGACTCCGACTCCGAGAGGACCCTGCTGCCCGTCCCCCAGAGAGCCGCCCCTCCGCGGCATGTGCCTCGGATGACTGGGCCCCCTCGGCATTCGGCTCGGCGGGATCCTTCGTGGTTAGGCCTCTGCCTAACCCGACCCCACCGCTCCGACAAACCTTCCCGAGTTTCGAGGTCGGGGCCATTCCTCCATCCGAGGACGAACCCCGGCCGTTCTTCGGTTTGGGGCGCTTCTTGAGGAACTCTGTCCTCCTCGAAGCGCCCACCGCCGCATGCTTCGGGCCCTTCACAGAGCCCTTCGCGCTCGATGCGGAGTCGGACTCCGACCCCACATCACTCCCTTCCTCTACGTTTTTTGTTTGTTTAAAGTTTTCCATTTGATTCCCACGAGTATGTAATCATTTTATTTACTCAAAAATAGTGGTCCGCACTAGAGACTAATTAAGCTACCCATTAGTCAAGCTTACAACCTCCCTCACGGTGCGCCGCCGCTTGGAGGTTTGGGGTAATTTTTTATAGAGGATTTCTTCCTCGCGGCCCGGGCGGTTAAGCCAAGGCCCTCGACCCCCGTCAAAAGTCAGAGACATGACCGTGACAATCTTCGGGGCTACGAGAATAACGGTGGCAGAAGGAGAGCACTCCTTCTTGCCTGCCCGGTGGCAGGGTGAGTGCACACCGAGCCCGCTCTTACTCCGCCGCTGTGCGTCTCTGCATGAGCGCAGAGATACACGCGTTGGAGCGTCCCGCCGACAAGATATTAGCATACGGGCAACGACACCCATTAGGCACACAGTACCCAATGGGGGATATTGTCCGCATCTCAGGGTGCACCGTCCCGGAGACTGGCCTTTCCCCCAGACGTATCCAAGGGAAACTCCAGCCCACGGGCACACGGGGAGGTTTCCTGTCCAAGCACCCCAAATGTCCAAGCACCCCAAGGGTCGTAGCTTGATTTTATATAGCTTATAACATTCCTCAAGAATTGGACTATCAAATACAAAAATATTTTTTCTAATCAAACTGGTAGTTTCAGAGATTACCCCCTACTAATAAAAAAAATAAAAAACAAACAAATACCTCTTCATAATATTATAGTAAAGATCAGTAAAAATATAATGTTAAGAGACTTTTAAATATAAAGAAAGGTCCAGGGTGTGGGAAGTATTTCCCGGCAAGCTTTATAATATTATAGACATTGATAGAAGTGGGTGTGTTACTGTTGAGATGTTTTTCTCTGCTGCCACAATGAAATTTTCTTCTCAGCTTGATGCCAATTTGTGGTAAGCACGTCTATTACAACCTTAGTCAATTATTACCTACGTACTCTTTCACGTTTAGGTAAATCTTATTTGCTTTGTTAACTCCTATTATCCAAAGGTTATCTTTGAAAGATCGATTTTAGCGATAAAGCCGCCCATTGTGTTACACTGTAAAATTTCTACATACCAGAACATCACACCTCGTTTCTCCGCAGGCTTGGGTAGAGGTGTACCTATAGTACACCCATATTTCGCCAGTTAAGTTTGTCTCGTGTAATAGGGGGTGTGCCTATTGGCATCAACAGGCACAAATCTATACTACGGCAGCTACTGAGAAATTCCAGATAGAAACACTCTGCGCCACCTGGGAATCAAACCCAGGACAACATGCTCAGCATTATCGGGTTGCGATCATTAGACCAGCCTGCCATTGTTTATCTGTAATTCATTTAGCTTGCATAATAAAGAGTATTCTAACATAAAGAAAATTCAGAGAATTTCGTGGATCCAACAATTCTGACTATAGACGTAGGAATTATTGTTAAAAAAACGTATAACAAGAAACGTTAATAGATTCAAGAAACAGGTTATATAATAACGTGTAGGTATATTAAACTAGATAAAAAGCATTAGGGACTTAAGTGTTACGTATATAAGCGTCTAGACATTTATATTATTCAAATAAGAAACATTTAAAGATCATCACGTCTAGGGAATATAGGTATGCCTACTGATATTTTGCACAGATTATTATTGGTAAAGCGTATGCGCATGGCATACTTACATAAAGTCACACCGTCTTCACATGGTGATAAGCAGAAACTGCAGAAGTCCACTTGCTTCGGCCCTTACTTACTCATGTACTTCTAAATCCAATCAAATGATGTTGAAATAGTTGAAAAGTAAAAACCAATATAGTGTAAAAGCCTTCTTCGACGATGATTGTGTGGATAACCAAACTAGGTACTAACTGATTGTATGTAAGTATCGTGGTTTGTTTTGTCCTTGGGTATCTATATCAATAAGGAGTGTTCTCTAGGCATTGGCTGTATTAGAAAAACTCGAATTCTAGGTTCTATTTTATTATTTTGGTCACGCCAAGTGGTAACGGCCGCGACTTACGAGTTTGTAGGTCGTGAGTTCGAACCCAGCCAGGCGCTTTTTATTATTATTAATCAATTTAATTCAGAACTCATTGCATTACTCATTGCTTTACTTTGTGTAAATTATTTCATTACCACTGCTCCCAAAACGGTGAAGGAAAACATCGCGAGGAAACCGGCATGTCCTAGAACAAAAATTCGGAAGACATGTGACATCTACTAAACCGCACTGGGCCCGCGTGGTGGATTACGGCCTAATCCCTCTCACACAGAGGAGGCCTGTGTCCCAGCAGTGGGAACATTATAGGCTGATGATGATGATGATCACGCTGCTGATATAACCTACCTACCAACCTATGAGGTATCCCATCAACCTATCTATAACCTTTATACCGAAGTCAACTTCGCATTTAAATAACCTGTGTTTAATTACTTTAGTTCCCCTAAATTGCAACCCATTGCTGAAAAATACACGTAGTCGCATTTAATTTGCTACTCTTTAAACCAGAGCCACGTAATAATTAATTAAACTCTTCCACAATTTAATCGCAATCTCTTCAGAGCTTACAATCAATGTCAAAGAGGTATTTTTGACTGATTGAAATGTGAACCATATGTAAACAGTAGTCCGTAGTTTATGCTGAAGTTACGGGCGTTTCCTACTCCATATCATCATCATCACCATCATTATTTCAGCCGAAAGACGTCCACTGCTGGACTTAGGCCTGCCCTAAACTCCTCCACTTCGACCGGTTCTGCGCTTCTCGAATCCAGCGGATTAATGCGGCCTTCACAAGGTCGTTGGTCCATCTTGTCTTGCCTTCCAACGCTACGTCTTCCGGTACTCCGTATCACTTCAGACATAATATAAGTTCGGTTCCTGAATGGGCCTGAACGAATAAAATATGACAGCACAATTTGACAGTTGTACGAGTACCTACCACCAAAGTGTCAAATTAAACGGACGGGCAAAGCATGCCCGTCACCATAGCGGGTGCTTCAAAATTTACGCGATAGTTTTCAGACGGGATCATGAAAATGAAATAGTTACCCAAATAAAACTTTTGTAATATGCCGAAGAACTTTGTTCGCCTTTGTTTATGTACAACACATATTGGTTTACTGTTGTGCATAGTAAAATTGTGGTAACTTTGGACCACTGTGGTAAACAAATTCTAGAAAGACGTAAATTGAAATATGTAAAAGAGATTTCTAAGTCAATTGTTTTTTTTTTTTCGATTACACCATCGTAAAAACCTTTGAACGTCAAAACTTACAAGACAAAAGAAGCATTGAATCTAGTAAATCAAATAATTTTAGAGAAAATCACATATGACAGGTAGATAGACGGGTAAACTGACAGACGCCTAGGTCTACTTTCCTCTGCAAGACCACACGTAAGACACATCAGCTCATCAAGTTGTCGACTAGATAAAAACTCACGAATACCAGTAGTCTTCATCCTAACTAGACGTGGACGTTACAACCGCCGTCCGCCACGCATTGCTAATCCTCTCCAAATAATTAATTTATACTTACCACTAATTTAACGACGGTTAAGCACGTTAGGTTCAGGACACATTGTTGGTCGGTAATGGGCTTATATTCTCGATACCCTGAATGATCAGTGGACATAATATTAGGATGCCGATTTGTTTTTTCATTACAATACAATACTACAGCAGGGGTTTTGGACTAAAGGGTTTTTAAAATAAGAAATGGAAAAAGTATTTAAACTGTGTTTTTCATTGTGTGCAAGGCAAATAAATCCGATTCTGCCTTACCGCTCAGAACCTCCTCATACAAATAACTTTTCAGCCAATCTCCACGTTACAGACAAACAATTTACAGAATGATAATCACCTGATACAATATCTAATTGTTTCGTCAAAAAAACAAATTACATTACAGAAAAATACCACCATTTCACGGTAATTCGCCACTGTGCACGCAGCGCAAGCGACGATACATTAATTTCAATGCTCAGTACCGTTTCGCTTGATGCTTCTACTTTCCAAAATTCTCTTCACAGAGTAACAGAGTAAACTATACGTCTTACAATTTACTTCCAGTGGTTTTGATTCTGTCTGTCGTGTAACACTGTGCAACATTTTAACTCTTTTTTAATTAAAAAAATTGCTCTCAAAAATTTTCGCGCGGATTTTCAAATTTGGAATGTTGTTCTCATTCTTGAGTTACGGAAAGTGAATTTGAATTGGTAATTTTGTTTGTTGAGTTACTTTTTAATTACTTAGTGTTTGGTCCCGGTAAATGTGCTTATTAAATTCTAAGCATAGGTAAAAGGTCTTGAGGGTCAAAGGGCTTTTTAGGCCTCTTCACAACTAAAAAGGTACGAAATGACTGCTCAAAGCTGGAGCCTACTTTACAATTTAAAATGTATTCAAACTTGAGTGCGAGTAGCATCAACAATTTTATTATGTTAAGTCATAGAGAATGTAATGATGAAGCAATTATGTTTTTTGCTCACTCTGCTGTGATACTACGTGTATACGTATTCTTTTCAAACAAAATTTTCACTATGTTGTTCACAAGCATAATTCTTTATTTTCCCATAACATCATAATTATCATGTTTATAAATTCCGTAATGATGGAATAAGAAATAACAAAAAAAAAAAAAAGTTGATTTAATTAAAGTCACTCAAACAAAAGTTGAATGTGCATCATATTTTTCAAATTTGGAATTTCGGATATTTGAAGTGGTGACGTAACAAAATGGCGCGTATTTCGGAGGCAATTCGAACTATTTGGAACATGGCCTGGCTGTTGGCAACTAAAGTCTTTTTGGTGAATATTATTTTTTATTTATTTTTCTATAAAATATAAGTTGCATTCGCAGTATAGTTTCTGTTATATTTTATAAATGGCAAATATGCTGCCTTGATATTTACGTGAAATATGCAGATTCTGTTTGAATCTTTGTAGCTAAGGAGATGCCGTCCGGATTTAATTTTGCATATTTTCTACTAAGTACCTACATAGCTCCGTCGTAATCATTATACCTACTTAGGTCCTACTGGCTACAGTGGCTACTGAGTATGACCTACTCCAATGACGCAGAGTTTGGTCAATGTACCCAGGCAAACTTCATTGGTTCAACTGCAACTTTGGTGACGCACAATACAAACTTCAGCCAATCTCGTCTATTACACATAGGTACATAATTTATTTCATTTCTTTCTTTCCCATCTGATTACGTAACACTACGTCCCACTTGCTTGAACCACACATCGTTAAATGCAACGCTAAAAGTATTTAAAATATAATTATGTCTCTGAGCTGTCATCTTCAAACGACAGACAAAAAGTGAACGATGTTTTGAACTCGTTTAGCGCTAAAATGCATTTAGTGTTTTGTGGTGCAAGTGAGCCGTACTACTTTTTATGAAAAATTTAATTGCGTTGAACTTGTTTTTTTTAAAGGTGGGTCTACCTATTGTATGTAATATACTGCAAAGCTATTTTTAAACCTTATTTTAAAACCATGTTTTCCCTGTTAGGTTTCTGTTTTACCCTATACCTACCTGAAAGATAATAAGCATTGGAAACAATATTAACTATAATTACTGATGTCATCACTATTTTCCTGTACATGTTTATATTAGAAGCACATACTTATTTATATACCAGTCTGTTTAATGTTATATTTTATGAACTGGTTAAAATACTAGAAAATTGTTTTATGTAACGAATAACTTCGTGATACAAGTTGTTATGTAAATTCTTTGGTCAGCCAGTATTATAAGTCAGCATGAAATGGTTGTCCTATTGTAAGGCGAAATCTTCTTCACATGCAGTGAAAGAACGAGTATGGATCTAGTTCTGCCACGAGGATGACTCGAACCTACGATCAATGGCCTATCGATACATTGCTCTTACCACTAAGCTACCTGGAAGCAAGATCAAATAAAATCGCGTTTATTTGCTTAAAATGTTGTGGGTACAATAGAAGTTATATTAAATTTCAGAGCAAAGACACATTCCACCATGTAATCATGGAAAGCAAATATTGTAAGGAACAGTAATAGAAGAATGAATAAAAAATAGGTATTCATTATACTACGTTTTTAGCGTTAAGAAGTATATGAACGAAAACTGATCTGATCACAAGACACTATCAACATATTACCTGTATTATTTATCTACCTATGAAATCAATAGCTATACCTAATCGCTATCAATTTTTACTGCGAATATTTTAATTCACATTATTGGCATTAATAAAACAATGCGTTCTGATGCGCTTTATTGCACTCTAATCTTATTTAAAATATAATTCTGTGTTTGTCAACTTCAAACGATATAAAATAATGACACGATGCTTTAAATACGTTTAGCGCTAAATTCGTTTAATGAGTTTAGTGCAAGCGGGCCTTAAAGTTGGACTTGCACATATCAATATTTGGGTTACCACAAGCCATAAATACAGGGTGGCAGGAAGCAGGAACATCAACGCGCACCCTGTTACCATGGGTCCTGTATATGATCTAAACCGTAGACATTTTTCGAAGTTATAAAAAAAACTGTTTCGTATCTTTTGACCGGGTAAGTTGCACTTTTCTATAAAATTTCCGATTTGTTTTTTATTGATAACTGACGTATATTTCACCTCTAGGGGGTCTAGAACTATGTCCATGAATTCATGGTTCCACTCCGTATATCCACCATGATCATATAATATCGAATAACCCAGTTCACCTCGTACGAATACCTTGAAGAACTCAAGATAGATGTAAAGGTAATCTTAATATTCTTACCTTTTTCCCCGTCGATTAATTTAATGGCGCACGGTCCAGAGCTTTTGTAATAAGAGGCTATGGATAATAACCTGTACTACGATCACCCACGCATCACTAAAATATTTAAATAAAATGGCCTTTATGGCACTTTTTCTTTTCATAGACATCTTGGTGTTTTTTTTTTTTTTTCGTTTTGAAGAAATAAATTTTGCTTTTTCGTTCAAAACTGGTTACATTTCTGTATAAATCGCGGTTATAAAATAGAACAGAAAACTTTTGTTTCGGACAGGAGTCCATAGGATTAGTTATGAGTATGAAAATACAACCTAATTCATATTAGTCTTATGAAAATTCTGTATTTACGAGCAGAAATTTCCTCAAAATTGGTTACGGATTGCGTTTTCATATTTTGAATTGTTGGTATAATATGTATAATAAATGCAGTATGGTATGTCCTCCATTCCATTTTCCTTGGTTGTCCATACTAAAACATATATCTACACTATAAATTTCAATTAGAATCGTTTAGAAGGATATTGCTTATCGATTGCTTAGTAATGTTTGAAAAATTTGTCTGCTCAACAACCAATAACGCAATGGGTGTTGTAGAACTGTCGAAATGAAAGCTATTGCTACTGATTTTGTGTTATGCAATTACCCCCTCTGGAAAACTACTATAGTTCGACTTTTAATTGTATTCAGCAACTTGACTTTCAAAATCTGGTACCCCACCAGATTTTGACCAAAAAAAGATAGTGAGGTGGTGTAAGAATGAACGAAATCGAATGAACTTGAATTTATGTATTTACAATTTTACACGCATTTTTTATTTATTTTAAATTTATTAACTGGTTTTAAAAACATAAAATGTAGAATTTGTTATATATTTTGTTTTCCAGTAGTTAGGTAATTTATTTAGTTCCTTTATATTAGAAATAAAAAAGGAACCTACTTTTATTAATAAATTAGTAATTATTCTTATAATCCACATACAAATGATATTTCTAAGTTTTATAACGAATGATAAAAATGGTTTAATTTAAAATGAAACCAATTTTATCATTGGCTCTTTACGCAAAATCGTTCACTACCTCAACACTATCTAGTTTTTGTATGGTTACATTATTTTTCTTTGAACTGTCAAGTTACTGAATACAATAATTAAAATTCGAACTATAAGGGGAGTCCCCTTAGGGGACGGTTTATAGAAAAATATGGAACAAACCAAGCTGTCCCCGACCCCAAATAAATTCAAATAAGGGCGAAAATGATGATGAACTGATGACGTACCAGGAGAGCAGATGTTCATACTTACATAATACAGAGTAAGTTACACACGGCTACACATCAAGCTATATATTTCCAGTATAAGCTGATCTCGCATTGTATAGGATTTAAGTACAGTGCGAGTTCAGCGTAAACTGGAAATGTATAGCTTAATGTGTAGCCGTGCGTACCATAACCATGTAAAAATCGACCAAAAATAAACCATTGTTTGAGCGATTCTCCCTTCATACAATTAAAATAAGGAAATCGCTTACAAATATTTTGTTTCATTACCAAAATAATAATAATAATCTGTCACATAATTATTTCTGTTATTGAAATCGTGAAGATATTCAGCTGTTTACCTTCCGACAAATTAAGCCGACTGTAAGTAATTAATACGATCAAGAACCTGTACTGCGTTCGCGAATTATTTTCCAAACTTGTATACAAATGTGTTTTTGGAAAAAAAAAACTTCAATACCCGAACATAAAGTTCAACTTCAAACATTATCGTGTATTTTTCAATAGTCCTTGTCATTCTGATAACGACTTCATTTAAACCTACATTAAGTTGATATTCGTTCAAGTGGAAATAACGTCAATTGGAAACAAAGATTTGAATGGACTATATCTAGAACATTATTAATTTTGTGTAGTCGCTCTTGTCATTCCGAGCGATTGTTGAAGATCTGTCTTTTCTTAATTGGATGAGGAAGATGACTTCATTAAGAGCTTTTGTGTTATTTTTTATAATAGGTAGACATAAAATAATAGAATACATTTCTACAACTTCTACGCTTTTTAATTATTTAACTAACTTATAATAATAATTATTTATTTATTTAATCAAATAATAATAATGTTAACATTAAGTTAATAGTAATTAACATAAATGGGTACACTTGACTTATGCTAGTTAACAAACAGGTAGGTGTTGCAACCAGCACCCTTACTAAGTTATATAATAACTTGTATTAAGGGCAGTGGTATATACAGCCCATACATATTTTAGTGACAAAAAAATATTGCAGCCTTAACTAACTTATAAATAGAACAATCATGACAAAATTTTTGATTTCACTCGAAAAGCTGCCACGCTTACATGGAATTGGGCTGGTCACATCTGCCGTATGTCAGACAATCAATGGGTCAAACTTCCGACCCAGTGGGTCCCGCTTAATGGCAAACGACATCGCGGCAGGCCCAAACGGAGATGGCGGGATAAGTTGGACTCCTTTAATAAAGATTTGTCCTTGGCAGCTGTGGACGGAGAGAGGTGGAACGAGAATAGCGAAGCCTTCACCTAGGACTGGGACATTCATGGCTAATAAATAAGTTTTTTTTTTTTAAGCTGAAAAGTTTGTTTGTTTGGCTGAACGCGCTAATCTCAAGAACTACTGGTTTGAATTAGAAAATTATTTTAGAGTTGGATAGCCTATTTATCGAGGAATGATATAGGCTAATTAGAACATCACGCTTGGGCCCTTAAGAGCCAAGCAAAAAGAAAAAAAAAGTCAGGAATACGAAGTACTCGCACGGCCAGGCGATTCGATACAACGGGGTGGGTCGGGGGAGCAAGACATTTCATACAGACGAAGTTGCGAGTAGAAGCTAGTCAACAATAATAGCGTTCTGCATTTGCACCTTCACCATACAGAAAAAAGTTTTTATCCAGTGCGCAAATTGTAACCATTCAGCATATCATTTTAGACCCCCTAGTGCAGAAATTTTTCGCTGGATACACAAAAAAAAACTGCTGTTCCATACATTTTGACCGCGTAGGTACCTATTGCACTTTTCTATGAAACAGCTGATTTTTTTTTGTACAACCGGCGAAAATTTTCTGCGCTAGGGGTTCTAAAATGATATGCTGAATTCTTGGTTACAATTTGCGCACTGGATAAAAACTTACCCTGTATAAACTAAAACTGTGGCAAACTTCATACTTCTCTGTTCGCGTAATTTTCGTTAAAAGGGGTACAAAGTTTTTGCTTCACGTATCGATTATGCCATTATTAAGACATCTCATCTAAGTAATCGCTAATCCGTTTGCAAATTATGGTGATTAAGGCATATGCCTTGACAGACATCTCTGTCAAAATTATTTGATGTAGATAAGCGACCTAATAAACGGTTTTATCCTCTTCTAATCTAGATCTTGCAATTATCTAGATATAGTTAAAAAAAAAGACACAACTTACGCAATATACTTAGTTTAACGAGCTTCTTTGTAATATATTCACTCGGCAACTCTCTAAAACTGAAGAAATAATTACAGTCTCTATTAGAAGCATGATAAACGGTTTTAGTGAACACTGTTATTAATTCTTTATTTCAGTGAAGACACTCTGCAATATTAATATAAAACTAGCTAAGGCAACCATAATATTATGATATTTAAGTCGATATTTTGAAAAAAAAAAAACTTTTCTTTAAAAACAATTTTGTCTCATCATCTGCCTAGCCTTTGCATAACTGTATATAGTCAGCTTCCAATCTGACCGAATGCAGCTAGCTACCAGTATTACACATGGAAGGACTGCTATCTGACCTCCACACCCAGTCCCTGGCTAACACGAGCCAAGTTGGAGCTGTTGTAACATAGCTATGCACAAGCCCAAAATAATAAATACTACCAGTCTATTATAGTCCCACTACAGGGCAACTTCTTCAAGGCTTCTTCTCTTACAAAGACGGACGGCATTCAAGATGGGTTGGCAGTTTCCTCCCGAAAACGTTTTTCTGATAACTTTAAATTGAATACAGTAATACCCCGAACTTACGCGATAGGTGGGACCGAGCGCTATCCGTGTAATTCGAATTCGAAGTGGAATTCGGGGTACAATTTTGCTTATAAAGACATGCAAAGTGTGTTTAATTGGGACCAGAGACTAAATAAAACAATAATTTTGGGGAGAAATGTGTAATTAAATTTTAGATATTACGAAAAATTATAGGTATTATTATAAATTGTATAAACACAATCCGAAGTTATTTTGATGTAGAAGGTTTCATATAATCTAACAAAGTTGTCTGATTAGTCAATGTTTTTTTCTCCTCCCGTAAAAAATCTTCGTAGCATGCTAGTATTTATTTTATTCCTTGTTTTGTAGCAGAAATGCGTTCTTCATTGGAGTCTATGCTTTCCAAAATTAACAACAAACGCCTCTTGACTGCGCGGCGCTCATACAAAAGACGAATAGAGGAGAAAATTTAAAAATCGTGTAACTCCGAATTCGCGTATATATCGAGGTAACGTAAGTCGATGAAATAGAAACAACCGTTCATTACAATGCATTTAATACATTTTAAATTAATGCTACCTACGTGCGTACCTACCTTATTAGTTGTATTCAAATAAAGACTGAACCAGTTCTCCTTCAAGCGTTGCATACAAGGAGGAAATAGTTGAAATGTCGAAGTAGCACAATGTCCTTCATACATAACTGAACTGTGCTGAGCTGCCTCGGAGCTAAGATACTATTGTGTTATTGTTCTATCATCGCGAAAGTGAAATTCCACTCGCTCTTGTGATGTTACGGCGTAAGGGAGAAGATTCAAGCGGGTTGGATTTTTAAATGCACTCCGCGAGCACGTAAATCTAGTGTGGGAGTCGACCTAACTGGGGTAGAAATTCTGCACGGTAGATGGTATTAGCTCATCATCTTCACCCACAGCTGGGCATAGTCCCGTCTTTTCTTGTGCAAATCCCCACGTTCCTGTGTCAGCCTCATCCAGGTTTTGCCCGCGATTGCAACAATGTTGTCCGCCCATCTCGCCGCCCGACGACTGACATCTCGGAAAGTCTTATGTCAAGCTGTGGGCTACCCACTACAGCGCAGTCGAATAAAATGGCGTTCCCTTTTGTTTTTGTAAAAAGTTTGTACACTTTTTTACGAAAGTGACGTCGACGGAATAGCATGAAAATTGGCACGGTTAAAGTTTATATGGACAAGAAGTGCACAGAGCTAATATTTTCATATAATAATGCATTAGAAAAAAATTACTTAAAAAAAAAATGGTCGAATTTCGGCCACTCTAGGCGACTATTAGATTGACAAGTGCTAAGTTCTTAACTTCTTACTCGCTTGTGTCTTGCCGCTTGGGCCACAAGACAAGAGGATACGACCTGTGAACTGGCGCGAATTATTTAATATTTTTATGTTTATCTCACATTTAACGTTACCTCGCGGGTTTTGTAAGACGTGTTTTCAAACGATTGTTAACATTTTATTGGCATGTTTTGTTTTATTAATAACAGCTGTACGATTGTTATGAATATTACAGAAACCTATTACTTTGTCTACATCTCATTTTATTGAAATCTTCACTCGTAATTGCATTGGCATGAATTTTGACACATCTACTCAGTTGACAGCTCAATATTGAGTTGACATAAAAATGAAAGCGACTGCTGTGTATTCTCTTTGCGTCATAGTTACATAATAATAATTATGCATTTGACCTTAAAATTTAGGGTTCCATAACGTGATATTTGTTTGTGAAATGGTTATTTATACTTATAACAAAGATTTAGTAGTATAAAGTATGTGGATATTATCATATTTGTATGGACTCCTAGTAGTGATGACGTATTTATTGAAACTCGCGCTGGTGGGTGGGAAACGAGTTAGGTACTTAAATCTTCCTTTAGCAAAATGTATTTTTAAGACTACGAAGCTTGCCGGCTTGTTTTAATCTTCTAAACCAGTATTTTATACTAATTTAAGTTGTCTAAATAAAGTCCTTTTAGGTGAAAATGTGAAATCAAAAAATTTAAAAATTTAAAACACTTTATTATGATTTACCATTTGTGTTTCCCTATTTGAGATTTTGTTATGTAGGCATGAGCTTATATAATATATGTAATTAGGCAACATTTATGAAAATCGTATCCCCTATAAAACCCTTCAATCTAGAAAAATCAATCCATCTAGCCTTTTCCCTAACTGGGCCCTAATTCACTATGACCACTTAACGATTCCTTATTTCGAAACCACGTCAATTCCTTAAATCATCAATGAACGAAACCGCGCGAAATGTTGGGGTCGGCTTCCACTAACCAAATTTAACATAGAGCGAGAGCCTATCTGACCTCCCTCCACAACCCTCCCGACATTAATGGATACTACGATACCTGGGCCCTAATTCACTGTGACCCCTTAATGATTCCTTTCTTCGAAACCACGTCAAATTCTTAGATCACACACGACATCTGCTAACAAATATCGACAAATTGTCTTGGAACATACGGAGTATGACATTTCAATTCATTACCGTTACATTGGTTTCTACAAAATACGATATTGACGTAGTTTGTACTTAGTAAGATTCCGCGGGGAATCATTATAACGATACAGAATTGCTTGCTAATAAATAATAAAATAACTTAAAGTTCAACAAACCCTATACTTAAAGAAAAGTCACTGTTTAACTGACTGCTCTAGTTTAACACAAGGTTTTCCTGCGGTTGCGGTGGCCATTGTCCATCACCACCCGATACTCAGCTATTATTCTACGTTAGCGAGAAATATGTGTCATTACCGTATCACCGTCCCGTTATGGGCTCGGCAGAGATTCAAGTACAAGATGTAAAACAAGTAGTGTGTTAAAGGCCAATTCAAGTCATATACGAATGTTAACAAATAGAGCAATTTTAATAACGAAGGCATAATACACTTACAATGCCAATGTAACAATAATTTTGACAATGAGGGTTTTCTGAAATAACGTTCACTAGTTGGCAGCACTGAGACGTCAGGTCCGGGCACCTGTCAAAAGTGTCAAAGCGCCTACGGACTGAATGATGAACGAAAGAATGAAACGAATGACATCAAATATTATAAGTTAATTGTCGAACTGGAAGACCTCTTGTCAAAGTGGCGCCAACTGGTAGCTTGAATATTCATGAAAACCCTCATTCAACAACATTCATTGCATGTTTTACGATGTGGAGCTGAAGAATAGTTCAAAAATGGGAAGCAATGGATTAGCAATTTCTTACAAAATTCGGTGGATTGTGATGTGATGTGAGTTACAACTATTGTGTCAATCTCAGTAGGTAAGTCAGTTGTTATATGTTAGTTGTTCTCGTTGGTTTGAATAAACTCTAAATTTGGGACTAAAATCAGCTGCAAACATAGTGCCGATTCTACAAGTTTCCAAATATATAAGTTACAGACATACGCCCAGGGCCATGGGTCGAACCCTTTGAAAGTTTCACAAGAAGTTCTTTTATGAAAACTGATCCTCTAAAAGTTAAAGTAGACTACCTCTTTCTATGAAACCTGAAATTTAATTTTATCCACCAATAGGTACTGTCTTACCCAGTTACTGGGTTGTGGAGGTCAGATAAGCAATTGCTCCATGTCAAATACTGGTATTTAGCTCTATCCTGTTAGACTGGAAGGCGAGAAGTGAGGGTCAAAATTTTAATAGTGGCGGTAAGTCCCCTCTTTGAGGTGTGGCTTGAAAGGCGGCACCGCGTCCTCACCTTCCGCTTGACCCAGGTCCTCACCGGACACGGGTGTTTCGGGAGGTTCCTGTTTCGGATGAGGCGGGAGAAAACCCCCGGGTGTTTCCACTGCGCAGATCGCCCTGAGGACACGGTGGAGCATACGGTGGAAGTCTGCCCGGCTTGGGCGGAGCACCGCCGTATCCTTGTGGAGGCGATCGGCGGCGGCGATCTCTTTTGGCCGGCCCTGCTCCAGGCCATGGTACGGAGCGAGAGTGCATGGGTAGCCGTCACCTCCTTCTGCGAAGCAGTGATGCTCGCGGTGCACGTGAGGGAGAGGCAGCATAAGCGCCCTCACGGCCCTAACCTCTGCAGGAGACGCCCTGGGCGTCGGGAATCCCAGGCTGATTCCCGGCCACCGTAGGCGTGGGCTTGTATTAGACGGCGAGTAATGGGTAGCTCGCTGTCCGGTAAGGACCAAGCCCGGTTCGACGGCGCGTTGTGTTCCACGCGCGCCTCAAAGAGATGTCAGCACCAACTGGTGGGGTCCGCAAGGGCCACAAGTTATTTGATGACTTCCCATCCTCAAAACGAAAAGATGGCGTTTACAAAATTTATCAAAGTTTTCATCATTGGGGACATTTTGTTGGTTTTCGGGGGTGCTGAAGCGAATAGTGAGGTTAAAAAAAATTTGCAGTATTTTAAAGATTACGACATTACATTCGGATTTTAAAATAAAAAGTTTAAGGAAGTTCGCTCCTGTGGGGGGTCTACCGGTCCCCACACATTTTGTTTTTCTATGAAAAAGTACTCCTTTGAGAAGAATACAGCTCACACAAGTATCATTTGCACATTTAATTCAAATGTTCCAAACAATGAGACAGTTTGTTAATAACCTATCCATTGTTACAACAGTTACAAAATATCATACTCCGTTATTATATGAACATGATTTATGCAATCTCTTGCATGTCCTGGTGGCCTGGTATTTGTTGATCCGTTTAGTATTCTGTAGAGAGACTTCTAGATTTTTTCTAAATTTGGCACGTGTGTCATGTCATAAGCTTATTTCATGTCAGATTATGTCATGTGACTCGTTGACATAGTGGTCGCGCCACTGCTGAGCAAGAGGTTCGATTCCCGGGTCGGGCAGTGTTAATAGGTTTGCTGTCTGGAATTTCTCAGTCTGGAGTCCGAATTTGTACCCAGTTGCTGGCTGTTTTGTTATACAAAATTAATTTTGATTTAGATTACCTATAATTTACTAGCTTTTGCCCGCGGCTTCGCCCCCGTGGAAGTCGGAAATTATCCCGCGGGAACGTAGTAATCGGCAGGATAAAAAGTATCCTATGTGTAAATCTAGGTTATAATCTATGTGTGCAAATTTTACCCCTGTAGGGGTAGATTTTCGAAAAACCCTGATACACGTTATTCTTTATATTTTGCTTTTAGGTATAAATACTGAGTTTCGAGTTAATCAGACAATGCGTTAAAATTCTTCGATACAAACTTTGACACCCCTCAATCGCCCTTTAGAGGGTAGTTTAGAAAAACAATAAATAACCTACTTTATAATTTACTTAGATAAGTATTTGTGCCAAGTTTCAAGTTTATTAACTCAAGGAATAAGATTTTTCATCCAAACAAAATCCCCCCTTTTCACCCCCTTAAAGGTCGGATTTCCAAAAACCCCTTCTTAGTGCTCCCTTACATTATAAAAGGGAGCCGTGTGCAAAATTTCACGTTCCTAGTCCAAGTAGTTTCGGCTGTGCGTTGATTGATCAGTCAGTCATTTTCTCCTTTTATATTTAAAGATATTATATTATAGAGGCTATATTATAATAACAGTTATACTATATTGAGGAAATATTACCAACTAGCTTTTGCAGCGGCTTTGCCCGCGTAGTGGTCGAGAAATATGCCACGGGAATGTACTATTGGGATAAAAAGTATCTTATGTGGTATTCCAGGTTACAAACGAAATGTGTGCCAAAGTTCATCCAAATCCGTTGAGCCGTTTTTGCGTGATTGAGTAACAAACATTCAAACTTTCACATTTATAATATTTAAGTATCATCATACATGAGATTGCAGTTATTAACTATATATATATTAGGTATTTAATAAAAGTAAAAACAATAAATGAATCATTGACTTATCGCGGAAATCGTTTTAGAATCAGAACCACGTATAGAGCTGATTCATTACCGCTGTGAACCTATGATTGCCTAGTACAGCGATTGGAACGTAGAGTTTACTAAAACAATGGATGAAGTTATAATTTTGAGTAAGAATTTCTCGCTATGCTTATTTTGCTATAAGAATATTTTTTTAATCCATGTAGGTACTTTTATCGTAACCTGCAAAATACATAACCAAGGTTTTTACCTTTGCCATAGTCAGTTTCAGAATACTCATAATTATTTCTGCGAAATACCTACATGAACAAAATCTAAAAATACAATTATTTGCCTTGCACTTTACCACAGACCTGCCTAAGGAAAAATCAAATGTAAATTATCCTCTCTTCCGTTCTGCTATTACCAAAAAAAAAACTTCCCACGTAGAAAAAAGCTTTAAAAAACATTATCTGTAAGTTCTAAACTATATTTACTTTTCTAACCGGTTGGTAATATACCAAAAGCTTGAAGACGACTAATGGTTCACGGTAAACATAAAATTAATTCAACTTCCCGTTGTTATCTGTCAGTATTGTACGACTTTACCACTAAATATGACATGACTAATGCCTGTTATGGTTATAAATTTATTTTACAATTAGTCGGACACAAGACTTTGATGCGAATATACGTATTTAACAAGAAAATTGGTGAATATAATTTAAATACCAGAAAAGTTAACAACATCAAAAACTTTGTGAAGAGTGAAAAGAGTTTGAATTTCAAACGAGTGTCACTTTTATAAAAAGTTTTCTTTTCACAGATAATAAAAGATAGGTACTTTTTAAGATCAAGGGAAAATGTATAGTGCCAATGTGGAATAACAATTAAGTGAAATTAAATAAGTGTAGTGCAATGATAAGTTAGTGAAAAAGTGCTAAAGTTACCAGTGGGTATGAGTCAAGGATGGAAAAAGAAATTCAGTTGGATCACAGACGGAAAATTCGCGCGAATATGGGTTTGTTCATAGATTATTTATTTTATTAAATGCTTTTCATGTCATGTCAGATGACAAATGGGCTAACGGAACCACCGATTGGGTCAGCAGGCCGAGACGAAGATGGCAGGACTAGCTTGACTCCTAACGAAAGGACTAGCCACCAGAGGCAAAATAAGGAATTGCTTGGATTTCCAAGCAATTCCTTAATTTGCTTCTTTTTTTTTCCTTTTACCTTGCAGTGGGGCAATACAGAGTAGTTAGATTAGATTCGAAATTATCCAAAGAGAATGTACTACCTTTACTTTCGCATTTGTAATTACAGTAAGGAAGAATGTTTTTATAATGTATGTGAGTACCTATGTATTTTGCAGCAGTTTACCCTACCTACTTGAAACGAGTCATGAAAATAATAATTATTATTGTGTTTCTAGTTTTCCTGATCAAACATGAGATTCAATTTTTTTTTGTTATATTCGCTCGACAAAAATTATTGACGAATTAAAAACAATCATAAGTGTCAAAGTTTTATTTACCAATGAAAGACTACTGCTTGGACACGGTCCATAAATAAACTAATAAGGAAAGCATTTTAACAACCGATTTGGAAACGTGACACTGAAAAGAAATGTAAATGTAAAAGAATATAGTTGCCAACTGTATTGAAAATATTTTCCACTCAGGGAAGAGGCTGTGGCCGATAGCTACGCTTACTTCCCAGACTGCAAATCCGAATGTTGTAGAGTGTGTTTAGGTATGTTTTGTTTCTTTGTTTGTCCTGTCCTGTTATGACATGATCAAAGAAAAAAAAAAAAGACATCTTGCAATTACGAGTAGCACACGTGTAGTCTGTGATACGGCGGACGTAAACTCCTTTTGATCCCGGCGATGGGAGTGAAATACCAGCTTAACACGTATTGACCCCCTATCTGAAGAACTGGCAGCCCTGTCATGGCATTATAGGCTTTGCTTTTAAACTGACGGGTTCCACAATAAATAAATAGTTCTCGTTACATATACCAAAAACCCAAGATGCAGTCTCATTCACAACAAAAGTAACGCTAAAAACTGTCCCCAATTATACGTCAGTGGCTTTAATTATGATAATACACCTTTTTTTTGCAAATTCAACCTGACACGCATGACATAAAGTGGTTTTTACAAAGCAATGTCCAAAAAGTGTGACTGAAAGTTTTTTTTTAAATCTTTATTTAATTAGTGGCTTTTATAACCGCAATGCGTATGACAGTCCCATCTTACCCTAAATACAATGCTTCTCATTACATTTGTGCCATGAATCTGAACAGACTCTTCGCATCATCACCATTTTGGTTGGCACAGAATTTTATGAAATGTGCCCATAACAAGTCAGTTCAACCTCAAGGTCCCAAGACTGAAAGATGACAGACGATACTATTTAACACTGATTGTGTATCTTGGATTTTTGTTTATCAATGAAGCCAGCACCCTAATTACGTAACGCATGATCAATCATAATCTGTTTCATTTTGACAGGTCAACAATATTCATTGCATTCTTTACGTTGTTGAGCAGACACATTGTTCGAACATCGTGAAGCCATGGATTAGCAATAATCTTCAAAGGGATTAAGATTTTGATTGAAATTGTGTTACGGAATGAAAGTGCTGGGATCACAGTCCAACGGGATAGTCTTCAGGGGTGCGGGTTGTTCGAAAGAGAGACTGTGGCCCCTGGCACACAGGCAACTGAAGGAACACGGGTGGGTTTTAGTCAGTAAAAGTCTGACACGCCCTCTTGCTCCACCCAGAGCGAGAGAAGTTATTTGGTGATTTCCTACACTAAAAAGAACGGGATGGCCTGGCCATTTTTGTCTTGACCTTAATTAATATAAACGTTTACTTTGCTATTTTAACCACCCTTGTTACATATCCGTTTTGTCTCAAAACAAAGGCCTCTCTTATGATTTAACACAATATTGTACCACATAACAAGTATCTGTAACAAATTGATAATATGCAAAGGAAGCTGCGTTATCTATATTGCTGTCCGCTCCTAATTATCGTGTTTAATGGGTCAAAAACATGGCGGAATTTCGCACTGTGACGTGCATTCATAATTTATGACTTGCACGTTAATCTTCTTCTAAGAGTGTCTATGGCAATCTAAAGGACTCGGCGCAGAATTCGGCTACATGTTTGGCGCCATCATTAGCGTCCATCTGTCCCTGTATTGTGCAGCTCACAGGACACGCAGGACATGATATGATGTGTCCCATTGTTTGTGGAACAGCACCAATATATCCAATATACAATATGTCTAATCTGTCAGTTTGAGTACCTACTTTATGCGGCCTACCCAAATGTCCTTTTGGTATTGTTCTTCGAATCGTTGAGAATCTTATGTTGAGTTGAGTTGCACGATTACTGGCAAATACGTGCACTGACTGGACGGGTCCACTCAATCTGGTGGTTCTTTCCTCAACCTTCCTTACATGTTACGTAATTACCTCGCAGGTCGCATCTATTTATTGGAAACAGCAACTGCATAACACCGACAAAAACAAATTGACATTTGGCAACTTTATACCAAATTTTCCGCTCATCTTTTTCCTATTAGGTAGACAGAACTAAATTAAATTGTAATAATTTTAATTATCCTGTATACAATGATCAAATCCGTCTAGCTGTGAATTTAAATTAATACATAACATCGTTGTTTTCCTCGAAGAGATAAGCAGGGGTTGGTTCTATAATACAATGTATTAATATAGGCGTGGTGGCCCGTTTCTTATCTGGTCCGCATCTTACGCCCAGAGGTGCGAGTTCAAACCCAGCAAGTACCGATGTGACTTATTCAAAGTTATACGTACTTTCTAGGTCTTAACTTAGACTGACGGTGAAGGTGCACTTCGTGAGGAAACCCTGGACTTCAATCTGAAATCACCAGCCCGCACTGAGCCAGCGTGGTGATCACTCTCATTCCTTCTCCGCATGAAAAGTGGCCTTAGCCCGATACCCGGGACGTTACAGGCAATAAACACCCCCTTTTGTTCCGTGTGGTGCCGGACGTAAAAGAATAGAACCATCCCACTTCTTCCAGTGGGTGTCGTAGAAGGCGACTAAGGGACTTACTAGAACGGGCAGCAGCGTTCTCTATGCATTTTACCACCGTACTGCGATCGCCAACCCGCCCGCCAAGCGTGGCGATTATGGCAAGACCCCTTTTTGGGGGAGGCTTATGTCCAGCAGTGGACGTCTTTCGGCTGAAATGATGATGATGATGATGAATAAATAAAACAATGGTTACCTAATTGCTGCCATTTACCTGTCATAAATCCAAAGCCCGGGCTGCTACAGAACCAAAACACTTTGCCGAACTCAGAGGTCGAGCCCAGGACGCCAAACTTAAAAGTCGCGGTTTCGATATTTGTTGTTTTTTGTTCTTGTTTGAGTAATTTTTCAAGGGTGGAGTCGAACTTCTGGCGACTAAAATCCCCAACCCAAAAAAAACCTCAAAAAATATTATTAAAAGAAAAAACAATGTTTCCATCTTTTTAATTACCTAAAATTCACTTTTTAGGCTGTCGGGTTTTTTTTTTTTAGTTTTTTTTTTTTTGTTTTTTTTTTTTGTTTTTTTTTTATTATTTTAGCATTTTTCATTCCAAATTACATGTAAACATACAAATTGCATTAATGTTTGCAAGCTATTTATGAAACCCATTATTTTGATACACCATTCAATAGGTTTTGAGAAAAAAAAATTTTTTCGAAAACAATGTGGGGCCAAAAATCAGGCATTTTTTTTTTTCAATTTTGGTATACCCAGTGTCACTCTCACAATTAAGACGAATCTAACGGCACCTCTCAAGCTGAAATCGATCAAGCCGTTTAGGCTACAGAGCGTGCCAAAGAAATATACATACACACTCGAAAAACATAACCCTCTTCTGGCGCAGTCGGGTAAAAAGTAAAATAATAACATTTATTGGCCTTTTAAGTTGTAATAAGGTAATAAAGGATTGTCACGTTTTTTTTTTTTTTTTTTTTTTTTTTGGGTGGGAAATCATCACTTCTCCCGCTCTGGGTGGAGCAGGAGGGCGTGTCAGACTTTTACTGACTAAAACCCACCCGTGTTCCTTCAGTAGCCCTTAAGCCAGGGGCTGTGGTGTCTCTTTCGAACAAACCCGCACCCCTGGCAGGCATCGGCCCTTGCGGGCCCCATCATTTTTTGTGCTGACATCTCTTTGAGGCGCGCGTGGAACACAACGCGCCGTCGACTTGGGCTTGGTCCTTACCGGACAGCGAGCTACCCATTACTCGCCGTCCGCAAGCCCATGCCTACGGTGGCCGGAAATCGGCCTGGGATTCCCGACGCCCAGGGCGTCTCCGTATCCTGCGGCGGCTGGGGTCGCGAGGGCGCATATGCTGCCTCTCCCTCACGTGCGCCGCCTCCCTCTTCGCGAGCATCACTGCTTCGCTGAAGGAGGTGACGGCTCCCCATGCCCTCTCGCTCCGTACCATGGCCTGGACCAGGGCCGGACGCGAGAGATCGCCGCCGCCGATCGCCTCCACGAGGACACGGCGGTGCTCCGCCCAAGCAGGGCAGACCGCCACCGTGTGCTCCACCGTGTCCTCAGGGCGATCTTCGCAGTGGAAACACCCGGGCGTTTCCTCCCGCCCTATCCGAAACAGGAACCTCCCGAAACAACCGTGTCCGGTGAGGACCTGCGTCAGGCGGAAGGTGAGGACGCCATGCCGCCTCTCAAACCACTCCTCAAAGAGGGGACTTACCGCCGCAATCGTGGCGTGCCCAGCACTGGGTTGCGACAATCGCTCTCTCCATGTCACCATGAGATCCCGCCGGAGCTCTGTCCGCTGTGCCGCGATTTCCCGCGGCTGCGGACTTACGCCCCGGCGTTTGGCCTCCTCGCGCCACTCCCATATTTGCGCGAGGACCTTTGCCTCCAGATCCCATGGCGGTAATCCGGCAAGGAGGCCCGCCGCCTCGCCGGAGATCGTGCGATATCCTCGGAAAGGATTGTCACGTTGGGGGACGGCTAGTGAAAATGTTATGAATAGTAGGTACAGTTACATTTATTATTGCTGGGCCTCGTCTGTTCGGTGTTTTCACTGACCGTCTCCCGACGTGACGATGCTTTAATCAAAATATTACTGAAAAGGCCAATACATTTTATTATTTTACTTTTTAGAGGTTTTTGTTTGGATGGGGGGATTTTTTGCTTTTCAAACTAAATAATTATACGTAGGTAGTAATATTAAACACGCTGCAATCTATACATATGTCTCGCTTAAATCTGTGCAGCTTTACGTATGATTCCCACAGTCTGTGACACTTGTCCTCATTCTTCATTGCTATTTTATCATTAGACCCTGATGATGGGACTCTCTTTTCCGCACTTAGAGCCATTTCCCATTCGGTCCGTTGTGCGTGCATCAGACCCTGATCACCATTTATCTATAACCAATTTATTGATACCTTTTCAATGAGCCCAAACACGATACTTCTGCTGTTGGTGAGGTAGTCGGGTATCCTAGAAATTCCAGGTGATGCTGCAGCATTAGTTCAAGGTTACTTTATTCGTCTAATATCATTAAAGTAATAGAATACCAAATTTCGACTCGATCAGAACCGTTGAAGATGCTCAAATCACTTCATCAAGCAGAAAAGGCCTTTTTTTTGGGTGGGAAATCATAAAATAACTTCTCCCGCTCTGGGTGGAGCAGAAGGGCGTGTCAGACTTTTACTGACTAAAACCCATCCGTGTTACCTCAGTAGCCTGTATGCCAGAGGCGGTGGTATCTCTTTCGAACGAATCCGCACCCCTGGCAGGCATCGGCCCTTGCGGGCCCCGTCATTTTGTGCTGACATCTCTTTGAGGCGCGAGTGGAACACAACGCGCCGTCGACCTGGACTTGGTCCTTACCGGACAGCGAGCTACTCATTACTCGCCGTCCGCAAGCCCACGCCTACGGTGGCCGGAAATCAGCCTGGGATTCCCGACACCCAGGGCGTCTCCTGCGGAACCAGAAAAGGGCTATAATCTTCAATCGCTTGAACCAATTTTCTTGACTCATAGCTTAGAACACTCACGATTAAGTCACCTTTCAGACAAAAAATTAATAAATACTGATCAAAACGCATCCACCCACGACACATCTGCTACTATTTTTTTAAAAGCGTGCTCGTTGCTGGACATCCTGGCTGCAGCATCTGACCAAGAATTCCATAGTCTTGCATACATTGGTGTTTCATATTTTAGGTCACACGTATGTTTGAAAGTAAAGTAAATACACATTATGCGTCTAAGAACCTACCACACCTAAGAAAACAGCTGATGACTTTGAAACGGCTGGACCGATTTTGATGAAACATGTCTGAGAACCACTACTAGAAACCCTATTTTAAATTCCTCCGCTCCGAAATTGGTTCACTCATTTGAGAGCTACGGTTCCACAGACGGTCAAACTTATTTACTTGCGTCGGGGTTAAAAATAGTTTCTTCCGTTACCATGGGTCCGAGGCCCGGTAGAAACACCATTCACCGCACTCCTGACTGTTAAAGCGAACCTTAGAAGGCTTAGACCAATGTGACAGTATTAAAATTAATATTTCTTTTTTTCTCGATAGGCGGAGCTAGTGGCGGCAGTGAGACGGCGGGGGCGAGGTGATGGCAGCGACGACGACGAAGACCTGGGTCTACCGCAGAGCCCACCGGCATCACCACCTACTGACAAGGTTGATAAGGTAAGATGCTGAATTTCTTAGTACTTTTAATTTTGAGATCAGCGCCATCTATTGATTTCAGTGTGAACTTCTACGAACGTTAAGTTGGTGGAATTCGTAGCTAAGTAGTACTAAGCGATATTCTTGACTCAAGTGTCTATGACAAGCTGAAGGAGATTCGAATTCAAGTCTTATTCCATTTTACTTCTAAGTAGGCTTTAAAAATATACTTGATGACTTTGTGAATAGCGACATCTAATTTTGTTAATGAGTACTACAACTCGTTTAAATTTGTTATAATTTAAGAACTGAAATATAGAGGTCGCTACTTAACCCAGTTAGCAATAGCTTAATTGTCTCTAACATGAAAATGCTTTAGATAAAATTAAAATAATTAAATATTGCGGAAATAATAAAACTTAATTACTGGGAGATAAACTACTTCGAATAAAAAAAAACTTTGTCGTCAGAGTAGCGTTACATACATATTAGTGAATCGTTTCTACAAACTTAAATCTACTGAGCCTTTTCGGGGTCCGATTACAATCTAACCAGATGCAACTGAATATCAGTACCTATTTCATATGAAGCGACTGTCTATATCTAACCCCCACAACCCAGTTACTGGGTAACATGATTTCGATGGTTGTCAGACTTATAGGCTTCGCAATACTCGTAACAACTGTCAAAGACCTACGAAGGAAAGCCGGGACCATTCCGAGGCACGGCGGGGTCTCCCGGGTGACCGTCTATTACACCTTACTGCGGTCGGCTCGTGGATACGAACCGACTGCGGCAAGCGTATGTAACTTATCCTTCGATTGACCGTTACGGCTGTTAGGTACTAGATATCATTTACCCACGAACCCCATTATTAAAACTAAGGCTTCTAATTCTATCCCACCGATTTCTTATTCCAAATAATAAGGCATGAGCATAATCAGGCTAAAATGTTCCCACTGCTGGGATACAAGTCCTCTCGGTGAAAAGGAGTTGGCTGTTATCCAACACGGGGACCCAGTGCGGATTGGGGGATCTGATATGTCTTCGAGTTTTTTGAAGACATGTGCCCGTTTCCTCACGATGTTTTCCTGCACCATCTATTATAGTTAGGTATAGGAAATATTTGTGACGAATCTGCGAAGGTCGCTGCTATTATAAAACCAAAGTATACCTAATAGGATTACGATCGAAGCATTTGCATAATCATCTTTTACGTAAACTAAGCGATTATTGAATAAAAATAAATGAATTAAAGATAGCAAAGTATTAAATTAGCTAAGCTGTGGAATATTATTAGGTATTTGTTTGTATCATCATTTTATTTATGTGTGAAGTGTAAAAAGTTGGGATAATTTTATGAATTAATTAATATCTCGGATATTGAGCCACTGTTCCCTGCGATTACTGAAAATCAGCACGACACGCAAAAAATGGACACATCTTTTTAAATGTTTTGATTGATATTTTGCTCAAAAATTAAGATTTAAAAAATTAAACATGTTAGGTCTTTGACTTTTGTTGCTGACCGTACTCACCTACTTACGGTAATTTTTGTGTTGATAAGCCTGTCAAGAGTTTTATTTCTGAGCTTACAGACCCATAGTATTGTACAGAGGCCAGCACATCAAGCTACCCCAATCTGTCAAATTTATTTGAAATTTTTTCAACTTTATAACAAAGGAATAAGGTTTATGTTCAATTGGGAAAATTTGACAGTTTGGGATAGCTTGACCTGCTGGATTATTGTGTACCTAGGTACCTATACCTACACAGATTCTACATAAGATTATGTCAACCAAAATCAAAATATTGTATTTGACATAAACCAGCATGAGCACTTATGAAACGTCACAAGCTAGGTGCACAGTTCCAATTTGTCGCTTACTATAGAGAAGAGCCGGCAAGAAACTCCACGGTTACTCTTTTAAAAATAATTGGCTTTTACAATGTTTTTAAAATTACAGTGACAATAGGTATGGGCGCCATCCTGTTATACCTACCTCTTTTGAAGCGTCTCTTCAGATTCAGATAGTGACGTCAAAGCCATACTTATCGATAGGTACCTCTGTGATCTACTTTAGTTAGGTACTTTATTATCGGAAACTACTCGATATTAGATCGTTTAATCTTCTAATACCAATTATTGTTTTACAGCGAGATATCAGACTCAACGAATGTCCAAATTATAAAACTATATTGGCACACTGTCTACCTACCTACCTGTGTTTATAAAGATAATAGAACATATTGATATCCTACCTACTTTTGAATAAATTATACAACTTACCAGCTTTTACCCGCGGCTCCGCCCGTGTTGATGTCGGTTATCGCGTAAAAATGTAGCCTATGTCCTTCTCCATATCCCAGACTATATCTCTGGCAAATTTCATGACCATCGGTTCAGCGGTTTAGGCGTGTAAGCGGAATAGACAGACAGACAGATATACTTTCGCATTTATAATATTAATAGGGATTAAGTAGGGATATGAACAAATGTCGCTGTGAAATATCCATCTCTGAGTACTAAGTATCTATACATCTATCTATAAATCAGCACAAATTTAAATAAAAGTTTGTTATGTCAAAATAACAGATTTTTACTTTATGCACATAAAAGTAAACGATACCTACTTACGTATTTTTTTTTTTTAATTCGTTCTTTTTGTTCCGGCTAATCTGCGAAACGTCAGGACTGATTTTGACAGGACTTTCAGGTAACTGATGTTATATGGAGTAACATGAGCTACTTTTTCTAGTTTTTACTTTTTTGGGAACATGGTAGCACGTGCCCGTGGGATAGTTTCCGAAATCCACGCGAGTTCACTAGTTCACCATAAAAAAGTTATCACGATGATAATTTTTCATCTAGATTCTATTCTTCTTTGGCACGCCAGTATCTGCAATCCCTTCCTAAAACCCCACCACATCTACACTAAGAATTCTGCTCACCCTTTAAAGGAGTCAGCATGAACGAAGCTAATAACACATTTAACCCATAAATCGTGCACGTTATAATGTAATAAATCAGCTTAGTTGATTGAGCGTTGCAGAATGGACGCAGGCGCAGCGGTGAAAGTGGTGTCGAGGTCGGTTTTGTGTTGGTTACATGAGCCTCTTATTGGTGTAATGTTAGGAATTGAGTCCCTCAGGAGATTGTTAGCAGATTACCCTTGTCCCACAAAATTGGTATCTACTGTATGCAGGCCCACCAATTTAACCAAGGACGGTGGAATAGAGAATGACTTATTTGTCTTTTTTGCAAAACTGGTGCCATTTGCCCCCGAGGACCTACACTCCTGACTACTAAAAAAATATACTGTTGACTCCATCAATGAATTAACTCAACCTATCGCAGTTCACTGCTGGACATAAGCTAAATCCGTTCAGCCTTAATTTCGCATTTATATCTATTATTAAGTTCGGATTTCGAAAAAATACGAAACTAAAAGTTTTAAGATTTTCTACCCTTTTCTTATAAGAACCATTTTCATAACTGATGCTGAGACGAAACTAGGAATGACTGAAACTCTGAAATAAGTAGAATCAGTTGGAGCGTACAGTGTCAGTCAGTTGTCATTTGTCATTGATTACCAGCTGTAATGCGTACTGTCAAACGCCCGCATGGCTTGAAAAAGAGAAAAGCAGTTTTCATTCATGTACTTTACAGGTAGAAAGTGCTTTCCGTAATGCTGGTATTGCTGAATTTACAACAGAAGCAAGATAAGAGAAATGGTGCCTTAATGGAAGGGTACCTATTTAATATTTTGTATTCTATTAAGAAAACAGTTGAATCAACCCAAGAAGCTCGAGCTGGCGACGCCGTGAAAAAATCCTATAAATAAATACCACCCGTCTCTCCACTAGTTCAATGCTAAGTCAAGGATGCATATCCGGTAGGCTCGCAATCCTTTCCTATCCTACGAGCACGTCTACCTGACCATTACCGCGCCCCCCGGTCTATTTCTTGATATGCAATGGCCTCTGTAACACCATGAAGCGTGAGGCTCCAGGGGCTAGTGCAAAACTTGGGGTTCATTCGATTAATCGAGTCTGGTCAAGCCACGCTGGGATCGGTGCATTTCATTCATTCATTAACTGTAAGTCCATTATTGGCCATTAAAATTGTCAGTTTGTGACAGAGTAGTAAAGATGATGCCCATAAGAGTAGTCGTGGCTCACAGACCAATGGTGACCCAGGTAACGGCAACATACGGATTGTAAGTCTGAGGTTCGAACAGGTGCTTTACTTTGTGTAAATTTTTTCGTCACCACTGCTCTCAAAACGGTGAAGAAAAACGTTAGGAAATCGGCATGTTCTAGAACCAAAAATTCGACGACATGTAAAATCGACCAACCCGCTTTTCTTTTCTTTTGGCAATGACATCTCGCAGTTCAACCTATGAGGTTGTCGTCTGCTTAACCAGACTTGCCTGTGATTATCTTAATAAATTAAGATTACCAGCCAGGACTTTAAAAAAAATTAAAACCATGAGCGACTGCTCGCTAAGGGCACCTCCTGTGGAGTGTGGACCTCAGCTTAAGGCATCGTTGGTAGAGAGCAGTAAGGGACAAACTGAATCGGATTGAATTACCAACCCGCACTAAGGTCGCGTGGTATATAGACGCCACCACCCCTTCCAACAGAGAGAAGGCCTGTGTCCCAGCAGTGGGAACGTTATAGGCTAATTATGATTCAAATATCATAAGCATCATATCCAATAACTGAGTTATAGAGGTCAGAAAGGCAGTCGCTCCATGGCAAATCCTGGTATTCAGATGCATTGGAAGTGGTCTTCAAGGGAAACGCTAGGCAGATGACGACGATTTATGAAATATAATTATTAAACATAGTAGTTGACCCTTACACACTTTGTAGACATAGCGAAAGGCGAAAACAGACACAAACTTTTATAAAAAACATAGTGAAGTTCTAGACCTAGACATCTAGCTGCGTATCTTGTGACATACTGCTAGTTTTATAGTCCCCCATTGTGTGAGTACCGTTGCAACGGTAACCACGCACCATCGTCTATGGTTCATTTGTTTTTAAATAACGTATGTGACATTTGAATGGTAGTGCTTGCACTTTTGACATTGTTTGTTTTGACTTTTGACATTATTTGTTTTGAAAACTGTAAAGCTCGATTTTAATTATAAGTTTGCTGTGTCCGTTTTCTAATAACTATCTGGAACCGTGGCCCTGCCCACGTATAATTTATATTTTAATATTCGGAGGACAAGTTTTCTGTTTAAAATTTCATGAAAATCGGTTCAGACGTTAAGTAATCGTAAAACAGACAAACGGATTTTCCCATTCGTTGTGGTGTTTTTAATTTTTAATTGCGTTTAAAGGAAATGCAATAGAGGTCTATCATAATATCTTAATATGGCTTTTTTTATCTTCCTGTTTTCTTAGAATTTTGCTTCTAGAATTTCTACCTAATTAACTAAAAGAAAACTAGCCTACAATTTACTACCTAATAGGATAGAAATAAATAATCAATAGTACTTTGACATGTGACGCAAGCAAGAACCCTGACCTTCACGGTCGCATTAAATATTCAGTTTTGTATGGCTTTCACAGTGCCATGGGGTTAGACGACTTTCTTTGTGACTCTCTTGGGGATTCTGTATGGGTAGTGAAGATTGCGCAAGGTAAATGGAAGGTTTTGTGTCAATCGAGAAATTGGGCACTGCAAAAATTACCTATGAAAATCATAGAAATTTTCTCGTGAAAATTGAAATTTGTTTTTGAAATAGTCAAATAACTAAGTCGGATTATTAGGATTTACGGAGCTAAACGTACTCGTTCTACTATTTCAACTAACCCTTTGGAAGAACTAAAGGAACTATGGTTAGGTTAAATAAGGCTCTTGTAAGAAAACTACGAAAAATCAGCGAAATAATCATTTTAGTGTATCAACCTAATTTGTCAGGTCATCATCAGCCTTATAATGTTCCCACTGCTGGGACACAGGCCTCCTCTCGGTGAGAGGGATTGGGCCGTAATCCACCACGCGGGCCCAGTGCGGGTTGGTAGATGTCACATGTCTTCGAATTTTTGGTTCTAGGACATGCCGGTTTCCTCACGATGTTTTCCTTCACCGTTTTGAGAGCAGTGGTGATGAAATAATTTACACAAAGTAAAGCGCCTGTCTGGGTTCGAACACACGACCTACAACTCGTAAGTCGCGGCCGTTACCACTTGGCCACCACTGCTCCTAATTTGTCAGGTAATTACATAAAAACAACACAACACCAAACTTTGATGGCAACCAAATTAATCAGCAAAACTCCACGGGTCAGTTACCCTTCAATAGTTCGTCATGTACCATCATCTCTTCACCCTGTAAGGCACAGCCTACACCTACACGCTCCTACAGTATCACCATGTATGTACTGCCAGTGTTCCAATACAAAGCTCTTCTAATCTGTACGTCACACCAACACTACCATTTAAGGCTTCCCCTATCTACTAACAAACTCGCCAGTCTCAACGCGAACTTACACAGCGTTGCGCGCGCGTTAAAAAAAAAACAAAATCAATTATTGTTTGTGATTTTTTGACGTTTAATTTTCCGCGGGAGATTTTTCTTTTTAATTTTGGATTTTGACATTAATGTTGTGTGGAGTACTTTTTTAAATAGTGACGTTAGCCAAATAGTTTTATTTTAGTTAAGGTGGTTTTATAATGAAGTTTATTCAAATATATCGATAAAAGTTTTAAGTGATTTTGTTGTAATCTTGCGTTTATGTAAATTAACAATATTGGTGAGATCATTTCAGTGTTAAATTCTACTTATATCTTCAAGTGGAAGTTGCAAAATTATCTTTGGTGAGATTTGGGGCTCATAAAAAACAGTACCTACCTATTTCATCGTAAATAATAGGTCTTTACCTATGAAATTGCCGTTTTGTATGAAAAAATTTAATTTTTTTCATGAATTTTTTATTTGTATTAATCGAAGTAATCACCCATGCAATCAATGCATCTTTGCCATCGCAGTGGCAGTTTATTGATGCCCTTCTTAAAGAAATCAGCTGGACGGGAGGCAACAAATTCTTCAAAGGCATTTTGTACTGCCTCTCGGGTATTAAATTTTTTTCCCGCCAAGAAGTTATCCAAATTCTGGAAAAAGTAGTAGTCTGTAGGCGCAAGGTCTGGTGAGTAGGGCGGATGACGGAGAGCTTCCAACCCCAGTTCTTGCAACTTGGAGACCGTCTGCTGTGCAGTATGAGGTCGCGCGTTGTCGTGCAGGAGCAGCGGAGACGAGCGATTGACCAATGCTGGTTGGAGATGCGCCAGCTTCTCCATCATTGTGTTCAGTTCTTCACAGTACACATCTGCAGTAATGCTCACCCCGTTTGGTAAGAAGCTGTGATGAATCACACCGGCGCTAGACCACCAAACAGTGACCATCACTTTTCTAGGGGTAAGTTTTCGTTTAGGGCATTGTTTAGGTGCTGAACCAGGATCCAACCAACTTGCTGAGCGCTTACGGTTATCAAACAGAATCCATTTTTCATCGCAGGTAACAATGCGGTTCAAAATTCCTTCATTTGTGTGTCTGTTGAGCAGTGCAAGGCACGTCTCGACGCGTACTTCGCGCTGGCGATCATTGAGTTCGTGGGGCACCCATTTGTCAAGCTTTTTTACCTTGCCAATTTGACGCAAATGGACCAATATTGTTTTGACGCTAACGTCGAAAGCTGCTGCTAATTCAGCCGTAGATTGTGTATCATCAGCTTCCACAATCGCCTTTAATTCGTCATTGTCGACCAAAGTCTTCGGACGACCGCGAGGTTCATTTTTCAGGCCGAAATTTCCAGAACGGAAGCGAGCAAACCAATAACAGGTGGTGCGTTGGTTTGTAGTGTTAGCTCCGTAAACGTCGTTGATGTTGCGTGCCGCTTGTGCCGCGTTGCTGCCACGACGGTACTCATATTCCATAATTACTCGATTTTTTAACGTATCCATGATGACGAAAAAGATTGAAATGCGATGAAAATGTAACACTAATCAATAAAGAAATGACTACTTTTAGAAAAAAAAATCCATGTTTTTAAAATAAAATTAATTTGAAATTAGAATTCTTAGCCAAACAAAAATTATTTTGATTTGAAATAATATTAAATAACTACCGACTGATGGATATTAGATAGCTAATGTTTATTAACTATAGTTTAAATATCAGTCCACGTAACCAAGTTAAATATAACACTCTACGCAATAGAAATTCACACACTTAGCTTAGAACATAAGCGAAACTCACACATTACAAAAGAAACCGCTAAATTGGAAAAAGATACGCAGAAAGGATGACAATCGAAAGTTAAAAGATTAAGTACGACATTTTACGTTAATTATTCAAACTAGCTTTATTAATATCCTTTTACTTGAAATTAATTTACCGTAAAACGTTTCGTTGGTGTAAAAATTATAATGCTGACGAAAGGCAAAGGAAATTGTGACTTATGAACAAAAATAAAGGTAATGTTTGTGAGGTTGCAGGGGGTAAATCTCTGGATCTACTGAACTAATTTTGAAAATTCTATTACCAATAGAAAGCCACTTTATTTAGGCTATATATTAACCCAAACAATTAAAAGACTTTCTCGTGGTAGTCAGATTTGCAAAGTAAGTCGGAGAAAAAACGGTCGAACGAAAAAAAAATTGGGATCCCACCCGTGCGAAACCGGGACGGACAGCTAATAATATAAATATAGTTTTAATATCGTCTCAAAAAGAAATATAATGACTGACATTATTCATAGCCATTAGCAAAGTTTTAAATTCTACTCTCCCTGAAAAAGAAAACTAGCCTTGTAAGAAACATGTCACATAAAAAGATAAACATGGAACGCTTGGAATAGAAATGCGTCGCACAAAAAAAAAAACATGACAATTGAAAAGATTTACACCAGCGTTTACTGTAAAGCAAGACACTGACGCTCAATTATGTTATCAAATTACTTATGAAACATATTTCATATTACAACTCAATGAAAATTACATTTGCTTTCTTCACATAACGATAAATTTTCTCTACTTATGCGTTAAATAAAAAAAAAACTTATTACTGCAATAATTAGATTGTATCTTTTACGAGATTTGAACGATAAGTTAAGTATTATTACTTACGTTTTCATTAGTGATGTACCGACTAGTCGCCGATTAGTCGGGAAAGCCGACTAGTCGGCCATATTTGTCGTCGGCGATTATTCGGCGACTGAAGGCACAATAAGTGTATGCGATAAAGTGAGAAAATGCACTTTGATAAAACACTACTTAAACGTTTAACTATCGGATTAAAAAAGATTAAAACCTGCGTCATTTACCAGGGATAAGAGAATCTTCTTCTTCTTTGTGTCGATGATTCCATTTTTGAATTTTTATGTAAACTTTGACCAGAATTGAGCCACGTCGACAGCGTTAGCATAAATTGTCCTCGTATCTGTTTTTGATGATGCATGTGTTGCAAAGAGAGCACAGCCAGTCTGTTCTGTAAAAAATATCACCGTCATAACATAGGTGAAGAAAACTATCATTCCACCTGGCGAGTGAGTTGTCACCACAATTTCACGGTGAGATTTGACAGAAAATACTAGCATGACAAATGATGCTTCTCTTTGATATAATTCCTCACAAAGTCTATCCATCTTTTCTTACATATTTCTCTCCCTCTCCCTCTACATTTATATTAAACACTTAACACTTGTGTTTGGTTGTTTGGTCTTCAATCACGCAAAAACAGCTGAACCGATTTGGACATAATTTCGCACACAGGTAGACCATGATATGGGTAAAGATATACGCTGCTGTTCATCCTGGATTACAGAAGAAGTCGCGGGCAACAGCTAGTCGTAGACATGAAACGCTAGTCACGGCTAACGTCCCAACAAAAAACAGAAAAATACAATGTCACAATGGAAAGCGAGTTACCATTGCGTTTCCTTACACAGTGCAAAGTGATTTACAGTTAAAATCGATCGTTATTAATTATTCTTTGACATAATTCGTCTGTAACTGTTATATAACCGGCAGTTTTTACTCCTTAACCAGTGACAGTAAAATTTACACGCATGAAGTCATTATGTATGCTAATCGTGTCGTACAATGATACGTTATAGTTTTTCAAGCTGTTTTCTCTAGCCATAGTAAGGCACAATTATAGCATCCACAGGACAGCATGTGGCAAACTGTTGGGCAGTAGTGACCCCACGAATCCTATTTCCGTCTTCCGGAGGTCTTTTTCTTCATCTATGACTTGCTTTTATTGGCCGGCTGGAGTGAACACTGACGAGGGCCAGAGTTCCCACCTCATTCTTACCTTTATTGGCTTGAGTGGAGATTTGCAAGAGTAAATGTGTTCGAAGTAAGGGAATTTTCCAGTAAGAAGAGGTAGGGATCGAGTACTTCCGGGATTGTCCTGATAGCTGTGCCATACCACTCCACTCCTCATAAGCAACTCAGGACATGAAATCAAAAGTCATTTATTCAAACTAGGCTGGTGTCAGCACTTTTTGAACGTCAAAAATTACAAAAGACAGTCCCCCAAAAACGCCCACCCTTCGACACTTCCTAGTGCTTTAGCTGGGAAGAAGAAGTGGCGCAACAAACTCCCCAGCAGCACAGCTGTCTGTTATGTTAGAAGAACTTGATTTTATACAATAGTAGGTTACGGAATATCAAAATTGAAATTAGTTCTAGATAAGTTCATGTTGTCTCATAGTCCTAAAAGTAAATGTTTGGACTTTAAAATGAGCTCATGACATCTGGGGGTATAAAAAGGCCGCTTTGGCAGAATCATAAACATAAGCAAAATAAATCCTTTTCTAATCTATTCTATCTACGTACACAGTACACAATTCATCAGTTTGACAGTTTTGTATAGAGATTCGTAAAGTGGTCCACAGATTATGAATTGCTTCATGGAAGTTAAACGTCAAATGGCAGAATTATATAGGGAATTCAAAAAATGAATCGCTTTTACAGGAATTACTTATCGTCGCGTTTTTAGGCTCCCAGGGTTGCTTGCGGCATTTCTTCTCAAGGATCAGTCAGTTAAGAAATGCCAGTGCGGTCTAGTTTTAAAATACGGACTTGTCTTAAAGATCTACTTACAAATAAACATTTCAATACCGCAAAGTATAATAAATCTTCTTTTTCTGTGCAATACGTCGTCAATTACTCCACCGTGAACGAGCCTTCTAAAACAACCTGTCCTGTTCCTATTGCCTCACGTACATTACAGGTACAAACGGCAGTCATACTATTTCACAATCCCAGCACTGTTAATATTCCACATCCCGGATAAGTCAACATGTTCCATGTCTTTCCACAGAGAAAGTTGAACTTTGCTATAAATAAACTAACACGTATTTTGTTACACAAGTTGTTTTATAAAATAACTTTGTAAAGTAAAGTACTTACTCCCTTTTGGTTGTGGGTATCGCGAAACGGTACTAGGAGGACATACATCGTTAAGAGTTGATAAAGGTTGCTGAGGTATCCCTTAAGCATATGGTACTGCGATGACCAATTTATAGATAGACTAGCTTCTTCATTTGCGTGAAATTTCTTGTTCCCCCAACTCACCGCATCGTCCATTCGCGTTGTTGCATCATTTTCGTCTTTCTGCCTTTTTCTTTTTGCGCATAGGGTTTTCTTAAAGAAAGTTGGTTAAAGGCACATTCTTCAAAATTGGGATATCAAATGCAAAAAGTAGGTATTTTCCAAATTCGACTGATAGTTTTAGAGATTAGCGCGTTCAAACATACAAAAAACTCTTCAGCTAATTATTAGTATACCTATATAGATTATCAGCCCTGGTTTAGCTATTAAAGTAATCTACAATGTAGCTATTATATGATAAGAGTCTTGTGTCCAGGGATAGAAAATGTTTATCGTAATGCCCTAGGTACTAATTAGTAATATCAAAGAAGACCATATAATATTAGTTTTCTTTAAAAAAAAACATGTTTGATATCACATTATTTTTATTCTCTAACATCAGCAAATCGAACCGTTTCAAACATATCGCGTTTACTCAACCGTCGATAATATCGGTGTGTTATGCGATATCAGCATTCACTGCTAGATACAGGAGTACATATTCAACAGAGCACAAGCTTCTTATAATGGAATCGCGCTGCGTTAACATCCCATTACACTATGACTTTTTGACATATGTGTGTCTAAAATCATCATCTGCCTAACTTTTTCCCCACTTTGTTGGGGTCGGCTTGTAGTCTAACCGGATCCAGCTGAATACCGTATGACCTCCAGAACCCAGTTACTGGATAATACGCATAATTGTCAGACTTTCGGATTTCTAACGACTGTCAAACATCCACAAATAACATGCACTTGTCTATAATTTAAACTAATATTATAAAGAGATTTGATTTTGTGGAAGTATGTTTGTTTGTTACGGTTCCACGCCAAAAAGCTGTCGGGATTTGGATAAAATTTGGCGCATGGGTAGACCATGATATAGATTAAGACATGGTATACTTTTTATCCCGATATTCCCACGAGATTGAGACTATTAATATAATAAATGGAAAATATTTGATTCTATAAATGTTGTTTGCGCGCTAAACTGGGTGAACGAATTTGGATGAAATTTGGCACATTGATAGACCATATCTGAAACATACAGGAAAACTTTTTATCCAGTGCGCAAATTGTAACCATGAATTCAGCATATCATTCTAGACCCCCAAGCGCAGAACTTTTACGTCGGATATACAAAAAAAAAAATCAGCTGTTCTATACATTTTGACCGTGTAGGTATTGCACTTTTCTATGAAACAGCTGATTTTTTTTGTATAACCGGCGAAACATTTCTGCGCTAGGGGGTCTAGAATGATATGCTGAATTCATTGTTACAGTCGCCAGCAGGTCAAGCTATCCCAAACTGTCAAATTTTCCCAATTGAACATAACCTTATTCCTTTGTAATAAAGTTGAAAAACTATCAAAGAAATTTGACAGATTGGGGTAGCTTGACGTGCTGGCCTCTGTACATCCATAGTAGTCAACATCGTATCCATCGTTGTGCTATAGAATACACCTAGCTCTCTGGCCCATACTTACTCATTGACAGCTGCTAAACTTGACAGTTTGCCCATGAGTAACGGTGTACAAGTGTACTTGCAACAAAAACGTGGGACTACACGATATGCATTGAACTATCACAATGCTCACTTGGAATAGTGAAACATGGCTGTACGTAAGTACATGAGTAACTGTGAGTACGAGTATGTATTGTATTTATTTCTTGTCAGCTCAGATGTACAGGTAGTTGTATTTTATGAGTTGGCTGTTAAATTCTTCCCATGTAGGGAGTAAAAGCCTGTTTTCAAATCATGATTGTAGGTATGTTGGAGTTTTTCAGGTGTTTTAGTAATTTCAGCCTCTTCAATCATTTGTTTTTCCCAAACAATTTATAGCAATGATACCAATGTGCCCCTAATTTTGGACTGCACACCTCAAGTCTTTACTTTCCGAGTGCAATCCAAAATTATTTATAACTAGCTACATTATATTAATATTTTTTTATCAATATAAAAACATATTAATATAATGTAGCTTTTTCCGGTAAAATTGTTGATACATTTACCCCTAGCAGATTTATTTTATGAAATTGAAATATTCTTAGAATATTTTCACTCATATTCTTTGACTCGAGTTGAAAACCTATCTCTAACTATCTGCAATAAAATCTCTGAGCAATCAGACGAAAACTGTTCGAAAAATCGAAAGCAAATAGGAAAAACTGCGAAAATGCAATTTATGTTATTGAAAATAAACGTTTTCTGCAGACTATATTAAGCCGCTTTGCGAAACCTACGAATAGTGAAGGGACATATAATTTTTTCTTCTTTAAACACGAGTCACTTTATTATTAAATATAAAAGAAATCTGTCAAATGACCCTGACCCCGCCTTTATTTACAAAAGCGAATAAAATTTCGAAACGAATGAGACTAATTGCAGCTATTGTCTTAAACGATTAAGTTAAAGTGTTGCTAGCATTAATTCGAATATAGCATGCTTAATTTGAATAGAGGTTCCGTAGAAAATATTGTCGTTTTCAATGATACCTCGATTTTATTGTTGTTGATTTCAATGATTTCATACATTTCTTAAAAGATCCCGACCTACCAACTATCTCTTCTATTCCCATTAAATACTTACTCTCCAATCACAGATGCTATCAGTATTTTCATACTTTTCTTTGTATTTTTTTTGTTTTTAGATATCAACACTGTTTCGCTAGACCGTAGAGCTCAGAAAAGCCTCTGTTTCTATTGTATTGTTAATTCTATTAAAAATTGATCACAAAATTCACTTCGACAGCTCTTTATGAATAATCTCTTATAAGCATGGCTAAGGAACCCGAGCCAAAAGCAGGTAAAAAAAACGAGCGAGTCTCACAGTAGTTGCAAATGATGTGGAACATCCGACATCTCACCTTGGTAATAAGCAACATTGTACCAATGGTTGGCCAAATCAAATAGCGTGCGCTTCCTTGAAACCCCGCCCCCGGGCCTGTTCTGTCCCTGTTCACTGAATCACTCCCACAGGTTGCATGAAAAAAAGATGTTACACATCAAAAACTGTTATAACCGAACCCTAATAAAGGCAATGTTACACAAGTGGGCCTTGCGTTCAGCCAATGCCAGCACATTCACGCGGTAGGCAGCGTTACTAATCGGCCGGTTCCTTCTGTGGCGTGTCGATAATACCGCGTTATGTGTCTATTGGCTGATTGGCTGAAAAACTGCTGTTACGTCGTGTGAAATAAGGATTATGTTCTGTTTTGTTTTTTTTTGGAGCAGAGATTGCCTTTTTTATATTTGTAACTAGCTTTTGCCCACGGCCCTGCCCGTGAGGATGTCGGTTATCGCGTAAAAAAGTAGCGTATGTCCTTCTTCATATCCCAGGCTAAATCTCTGTCTAATTTCATGACGATCGGTTTAGCGATTTAGGCGTCAAAGCGTAATAGACAGACAGAGTTACTTTCGCATAGGGATTCGTAGGGATTAGTAGGGATTAGGTACTATAAGTACATCTCTGTCTAACACTTCGTGGAACAAGCCTGTATTCCGTGATGCTTTTTGTATAGATTCACTGTTTCATTCATTTTGAAGTAATTTCTTGAAGATTCCCGAAGTACCCCCACCAATATGCCGAGAATAATTTCAATAACTTGTTGAAATAGTAAGTAGGTACGACGAACTACATACTTTTGGTAGTTCTGTCCAGTTACACAGTCAGGTTTTTCCCCATCCATCACAGATTCCTCAAAGCAAACGGATGTTCCCCGTTTGTCATAAAATTTACTCAGAACACAAAAATATACCCTTGTATGTTTTTACATCGGTAGTATTGTATTATTACTACGAAATATCACAGTCATTGACCCACTTGTATTGTTTCGTGACGCGAAGATCCGTAATATACCGACTCCTACGCATCCTGCCGATAAACTATTAAAATGTGTGAAATTCCTTAAAAATATTATGTTATGTTATGATTATGACGGTTTGTTGTTTGTTATGGGTAACTGGGATTTCCATTTTAAATAATTGACATATCCGGAGTTTTAGAAATCAATTGTATCCGCCATCTTGTATTTTTCGCCATCTTTAAATGATTCATGTTTGTCTTGCAATTGTTTACTATATGTAGGTTTTTTTTTTTCTTGTATTTTTTATCCGAAACAATATAATCAAATTACATACCTAATTAGATTCGGAATCTGGTCTAGAATCGATTTATTGAGGTACGTACATCTAGATTTGTTCTTGATGAGTTTCGTGATTATTTTGAAAAATTAAACAACTTCTTTTACCTATTTGCTCTATTTAGAAAGCATACATGTGTATTGTGTTATACAGGAAAAGTGTTTATTCAGTGCGCAAACTTTAACCATGAATTCAGCATATCATTCCAAAACCCCCAGCTCAGAAATTCATGATAACAGATATGCTGAATTCATGGTAACAGTTTGCGCACTGGTTAAAAACTTATCCTGTATATTTGCATATTCTTACTTCGTTATAAAATACTTTTCGCATTAATTCGCGTGATAACATTAGGAAAATCGAAATACCTTTTCACAGTAATATTTCCTGACGTTTAGAGTACTTTTCAACGTACATTCACGGTTGAGAGAACCCACAAAACAAACTTACACAATGCGCGATTATAACACGTAAAAGTACTAGTTTAAAATGTATAACATTAACGTCAAAATCGATTACGAAACAGAATCGTTTATGAAAATTTTCGCATCGCCGAAAATTGTGTGGTAATATTGGAAAGCGCATCACTATAATGTCGGAAGTACATCCGGCGAATGCGAAACGTCGAGCGTTCGAAAATCCAATCCGTTCGCAATTTGAAACTGTTTCAATATTCATGGGCGAGTAAATGAAAATGGTGTTTACGTTGTAAATAGGTTCGCTTTGCGATTTAGATTTACTTTAAAAATATTGAATAGAAAAATGATTTTATAAGCAAGCTTAGCTTGAAGTGTTTGTGAGGTAGGTGTGGGCTAATATTAGCATAAAGGTTTCTTCAAGCAGGCGCGACGCGACACTCGTAGAACAATTTCTATGAAAACTTCATGCAAAATGGTTCTATACAAGTGTGCTGTGCGCTGACGCGTCGCGCCTGTCTGAAGAAGCCTTCACTGTAACTAATTGTTTTATGCATTATCTAATCGGTCAAAACCTACTCTACTAATCGTGTTATTACGAAAGTATGTCTGTTTGGCACGTTTAACGGCTAATCATCGAATTGATTTCGATAGAAAAATTGGCAGCAAGCAAGATAGCTTCTCCTTGTGTAAACTGTTCAAAAGTAAGTTAGCCACGAATGATTGTGCTGTTTTCAGAGAAAATTACGGAGCTACCTATCACATTAAGGGCTGATTTTACCAAAGTCAGATATCTTTTATCCGTAAAGTAAAATTTACGTCTGACAATTCTACTATGGAAGATCAGTCAAAAATTCAAAATTTATTCTCAGGATAAGACTTATTCTAAGTATAAAAGTTTGGTGAAATTCGCCCTTAGTAGATTTAAAATAAAATAGACAATGACCGTTATAAAGGTACGAGGAACAGGGTGTAAAGTTCGCTCGTCCTCTATTGAAAAGGGAGAATCCTCCGACCAGACGGGTGTTGTGTCTGGTGGTCAACTGCCCGACGATTGATGTCGAAACGTTGTTTACAGGAAAAAAAAATTAACCAGTGCGTAAAAAAAATCAGCTGTTTCATAAAAAAACCTACGCGGTCAAAATGTATGGAACAGCAGATATTTTTTTTTTTGTATAACTGACGATTTTTTTGTACGCTAGGTCTAAAACGATATGCTGAATTCATGGTTACAGTTTGCGCACTGGTTAAAAATTTACCCTGTATAATTAAACTAGTTGCGGTAAACTCTGCTTGCGCGTTGCTGGATTTTGCGTGACGTCAGTGTCTGTGATGCGTAAGTAGTTCGCATGTGGCGGTGTAGATAAATGCTTATTTTTAAAGAAAATCGACAAGCCGTGTCAGTTTTTAACGGCATTTCGCTTCAGTGAAGCTTGCCAGTTCCAGTTGCAAAATAAATGTTTTTGTCCGAAAGGGAAAATCAGTTTCACATTATTATTTTTTGTTTTTGACCGTCGATAATCAATTAATGCGACAGTTCTGATTGCTTATGTATTTGGCAATGAATCAATCAAGTACCTAATTGCGGAAAACCTTTGTTTATTATCATGAACATTTAATTCACACTGATGAACATTGGTGCTTGTGGCTAAATGATACACACACGGGTCGATGGATTTGGTAAAGCTACACCTGTCGCGGTTGGTCCGTGGATGGGTGCTCATCTTTAAATAGCAAGACCCCTCCATACGTCGGAAAGCAGTTGGTACCGGTTGTCATTTGCAAATCTTTGTCAGTCGTTACGGGGCGTCAGAAACCCGAAGGACTGACCATGGGGTATCGTATAACCCTGTAACTGAGTGGTGGAGGTCAGATAGTCAGTCGCTCATTTAAAACACTGGTATTCAGCTCCATCCGGTTAGACTGGAATCCGACCCCAACATAATGGGTAATAGCCTAGGCAGATGATTTTATTTTATTTCAAACAATGACATGTCTATCTAGAGCCCTCACTTTATACGTTTCTGCTACATCAAGGGTCCTATATAAAATGGGCTTACATCATCAAACTACCTTTGACCTGTGCATTACTACAGTTCATTCGTTTCCATGGGTCAAAGTATATTGGTTGTACTTCACTGACTCTTGTGAACGCTTTCTATGCGCTTTCCATGGCTCAATTGTTTTCACAGTTTAGTTATAATATAACGAAGAGACGTATTTTGCTAAGTATCAGTTAAAAGTCAATATGCTTGTTATTTCTACCGGTTTATCTCGAGGAGAAAAGCAGTAATTGGTTGTAAATAAGTTAGTTACAGTTAACTACTAGTAGGTAAGAGGTTTCACGTTTGGTTTAATATCAGTCTCTACAAAGTTAACTTGTAATGTACATAATTTACAAAATCATTGTCTTACGACTCTGCGAAGACATTCAGATTAATAAAGACATGGAATTAGTCTATGCTTCTTGAACTCATCATCGACACTCTCTTGCCCTTCATCATCATCATCATAATCAGCCTTTAACGTTCCCACTGCTGGGACACAGGCCTCCTCTCTGTGAGAGGGAGTGGGCTATAATCCACCACGCGGGCCCAGTGCGGGTCGGTAGATGTCACATGTCTTCGAGTTTTTGGTTCTCGGACATGCCGGTTTCCTCACGATGTTTTCCGTCACCGTTTTGAGTGCAGTGGTGCAGAAATTATTTACCTGTCTGGTTTCGAACCTACGTTACCACTAGGCCACCACTGCGCCCTTATCTTAATTTATTTGGGATCGATGCAACATACCTTTTCTTCCATACTTTTTTATTGGTCATCATATCAGTAGACACTGGATTAAGATCAGGTGAAACATCACTATCAGCTATTGCTCGTAGAACAGATAGCCGATGGGTTCGAAAGGTTCTGGAGTCGCGACCGCGTATCAGAAGACGTAGCGTTGGAAGGCCTAACAAGGTGGACCGATGAACTGGTGAAGGTCGCAAGAAATCGCTGGATGCGAGAAGTACAGAACCGGTTGAAGTGGGGGTGCTTGGGCAAAGCCTATGTTCAGCTGTAGACGATGATCAGCCTTTACAAAGGGAACGCTCTTTCTCATACAGAAGAGGAATTATCATTGATTGCCGTTGCATCTAGCCAATTTCAAACCTTAAAGTCTAAGGTTTCCAAGAGTTGTAACCATTTTTAATACTTAGTATTACTCAGTAGATAGTCTTAAGTGCCTTTCCAGTAGGTTCTATTGTAGTTGTAATCTAAATATAGGTAGGTGGTTACCCGTAGTAATTTCAAGCACTTGATTGTAAGTGCATACGTGCACTTAGATTTGATAGTGAACCTATTTTTTTCAGGATTTCCCTATTCAAGTAAACACTTCAAGAAAACGTGTTCTTTAAAACGTGTTGTGGTTTTGTCTTTGTTTGCGTGTAGGTATTTTGTATTTCATCAGTTTTTATCCAGGATAAAATTAGCCTATGTCTCCAGGGGCCTAAGTCTACTAATTTATAAACGTTACAATGGTCTCTCAATGGTGTGTTTTTGACAGTTTTTGTATGGCAAATCTGTCAAAAACTTACCATTGAGAGACCATTGTGACGTTTATAAATTAGTAGACTTAGGCCCCAGGCCCCAGGTTCGGTATCTGTCATGTCAATCGGTACAGTGTTTTGCGCGGGAAAAGGTAACAAGCAGATCATCATCATCATCATCATTTCAGCCGAAAGACGTCCACTGCTGGACATAGGTCTCCCCCAAAGGGGGGTTTTGCTATAATCGCCACGCTTGGCAGACGGGTTGGGGATCGCAGTATGGTGGTAAAATGAATAGAGAACGCTGCTGCCCATTCTCTAGTAAGTCCCTTATTCGCCTTTTACGACACCCACGGGAAGAAATGGGATGGTGCTATTCTTTTACGTCCGGCACCACACGGAACATCCGGCATAACAAGCAAATACAATTACAATACTTTCGCATTAGTTTGGATTAAAGCACTAATTCGCTCTCACTTTCGTTTTGGCCCATTGAAAAGCTTTGAAATTCTAGGTAAAAGATTTCTTTAAAAACAATTTATTAGTTTTCACATACCTACCGTTGTTTTCCAGTCTATTATTAATTTATAACGCAGCGTATTTTTGTTTCAAAAGCCAGGATTCCCATAGAGCGGATGTACCAATTTTTTATCTAAATTACTTTTGTATGCAAATGCACACATGAGTGATTACTGATTATTTTGTACTTGCAGCTGATAAGGTACCAAATCTGTTATCTTTACATATCAATATCGTGTGCAGCTGTTATCAGCAAGTGCTATAAAACCATTATTGTTATAATTTGCGTGCTATCAATCAATAATAGTGCTAATGAAACAATCTAGGTTTTATTTGATAAACTTGGAGTACTTTTTATTGTTCTGACGTCAAATGAAAACACAAAAAACTGTGTACAGTTGAAAGCGACTACTGAAATCACGCTCCAAAAACTATGAAACAAGAAAATATTCTCATGTGAAAGCCGTGGTCATATGACACACACCTAAACAATACGTTCTAACACAAGTAAACGACTCCTAAGCTTTCGGGCAAAGTGGCATAGGTTTTTTTTTTTTGAGGGTTAGAAATCATCAAATAACTTCTCCCGCTCTGGGTGGAGCAGGAGGGCGTGTCAGAGTTTTACAGACTAAAACACACAGGGGTTCCCTCAGTAGCCTGTGTACCAGGGGCCACGGCACCTCTTTCGAACAACCCGCACCTCTGGCAGGCATCGGCCCTTGCGGACCCCACCAGTTGGTGCTGACATCTCTTTAAAGCACGCCTGGAAGACAACGCGCCGTCGTCGACCCGAGCTTGGTCCTTACCGGACACCGAGCTACCCATTACTAGCCATCCGCAAGCCCTCGCCTACGGTGGCCGGGAATCAGCCTGGGCCCCTGCGGAGGCTATGGCCGTGAGGGCGCATATACTGCTCTCCCTCACGTGCGCCGCCTCCCTCTTCGCGAGCATCACTGCTTCGGAGAAAAGTGGTATACGATCACGCCTCTCATACAAGAATGTTTTCTTGTATCATGTTAGAGCGTGATTTTTCAGTAGTAAGGTTTTAGTTTTCAACTTACTTTTTTAAAATACAGTCCTAGTTAAAGGAAGAATAGCTTATTTATGCAGGGTAAGTTTTTATCCAGTGCGCAAATTGTAACCATGAATTCAGCATATCATTCTAGAACCCCTAGCGCAGATATTTTTCGCCGGTTATAGAAAAAAAAATCATCTGTTTCATAGAAAAGTACAATACCTACGCGGTCAAAACGTATGGGACTGCTGATTTTTTTTGTATAACCGGCGAAAAATATCTGCGCTAGGGGTTCTAGAATGATATGCTGAATTCATGGTTAAAATTTGCGCACTGGATAAAAGCTTTTCCTGTATTAAAATACGTGGAGCAAAAAGTTTGTGCCCCTTTTAACGAAAATCACACGAACGGAGGAGTATGAAATTTGGCACTGTTGAAGTTTTTATGGAAAAATAGTGCAGAAAGTTTACATTTAGGTAATTAAGCATTAGCGTCCTAGCTCCGGCGGGATCTCATGGTGACATGGAGAGAGCGATTGTCGCAACCCAGCACTGGGCACGCCACGATTGCGGCGGTAAGTCCCCTCTTTGAGGAGTGGTTTGAGAGGCGGCATGGCGTCCTCACCTTCCGCCTGACGCAGGTCCTCACCGGACACGGTTATTTCGGGAGGTTCCTGTTTCGGATAGGGCGGGAGGAAACGCCCGGGTGTTTCCACTGCGAAGATCGCCCTGAGGACACGGTGGAGCACACGGTGGCGGTCTGCCCAGCTTGGGTGGAGCACCGCCGTGTCCTCGTGGAGGCGATCGGCGGCGGCGATCTCTCGCGTCCGGCCCTGGTCCAGGCCATGGTACGGAGCGAGAGGGCATGGGGAGCCGTCACCTCCCTCAGCGAAGCAGTGATGCTCGCGAAGAGGGAGGCGGCGCACGTGAGGGAGAGGCAGCATATGCGCCCTCGCGACCCTAGCCGCCGCAGGATACGGAGACGCCCTGGGCGTCGGGAATCCCAGGCCGATTTCCGGCCACCGTAGGCATGAGCTTGCGGACGGCGAGTAATGGGTAGCTCGCTGTCCGGTAAGGACCAAGCCCAAGTCGACGGCGCGTTGTGTTCCACGCGCGCCTCAAAGAGATGTCAGCACAAAAATGATGGGGCCCTCAAGGGCCAATGCCTGTCAGGGGTGCGGGTTCGTTTGAAAGAGATACCACAGCCCCTGGCATACGGGCTAATGAAGGAACACGGGTGGGTTTTAGTCAGTAAAAGTCTGACACGCCCTCCTGCTCCACTCAGAGCGGGAGAAGTTATTTGACGATTGCCCACCCAAAAAAAAAAAAAAAAAAAAAAGCATTAGCGTCCTTATTCATAAAAAGTTATCGAACATCTAAACAGTTGCTTAAGTCTGGTTTCGTATTGAAAACCAGACTTTAAACAACTGTTTAGATGTTCGATAACTTTTAAGACGTAGAAGTACTGTACCTACTTCTACGGTCTTATTTTTAGATGAATTATGGTCGAATTTCGACCACTGGGCAAACACAAGTCTACATGAAAGCATGGAAGATAATCAGTAGCGTATTGTACAACTCACAGACGACTCCACTCCACTCGTAACAATATCCTGCGGATTCGGTTAAATTCGGTTTCCTTATATTTCAGTGAACCCATAGAATGGTAATAGGCAGTGTTTCCAAAAACTACCTATAATAAGCCAGATTTAATGACACAAACATTGTATGCAAACTCAACATGGCTGAACACTCAACTACATAATTACGAGAACCGTAGACAGATGACATCCGGCTCGATGAGATAGCTCACCCCTCTTCCGCTTCCCATTGGGCACCGGCACAGCGGCACACAGCAACCGGCAGAGCGGCACAATTAGTTGTTGTGACATTAATATAGGTAACAATGAGAGTGGGCCCATTTGTGTGGTGCGACGTGTAATAATAAAATGTTGTGATTTGTGGAAATGATATACATATACCATAGAGTAAAAAAATATATATTTTTATATTCAGTCTACTAGTTTGGTATAGGAAATGCGAACGTAACGTGTACTTTTTTGTAGTCCTTTAATCTCGTAATTTCGGCATGTCGCGGCCTCCATATCACATGCCCATACCATCACCACCGATTTCCACACAACTTTTCAGTTAACGGTGCAACTTCTTTTAATATACAGGTTGAAATTGAAAACATGCGACAAACCGAAATGGGAGAATGTATTCATCATTATGAACAACTTTTACTATGGGACCAAACCTGAAATCGCGTTCCTTACATTTATGTTCGCATAACTCGTCAAAATCACACACACACACACACAGTCGCACAGTCGTTACGGGTCGTCAGAAGCCCGAAAGTCTGACAACCAGTCTTACCAAGGGGTATCGTATCACCCAGTAACTGGGTTGTGGAGGTCAGATAGGCAGTCGCTCCATGTAAAATACTGGTATTCAGCTGCATCCGGTTAGACTGGAAGCCGACCCCAACATAGTTGGGAAAAGGCTAGGCAGATGATGATGAACTCGTCAAAATGTAGGGAACAGCTGTTTTTTTTTTCGAGATTGCATCTTTGGTCTCTTACTAAAGTTGTTCATAATCATGAGTACAGTCTCCCATTTCAGACATTTATTTTTGCTCATTATTTTATTGAATTGATTAAAAATTGTGTGCACATTATGTTGGTTTGAAGTGTAAACAAATTAACCTCTAAAATATGGTTACAATGACGCACGGCGGAACCTTTTTCACAGCGACTACCTACTTATTACAAAAGTAATTAATATCATACCTAATTTAATTACGAATAATTCCATTATAACTAATTAGTACAATAGTACCTACCTAATGTTGTTACAGTAAATTAGCGAATCCGTTTATTTTCGTGTACACGTGACAATATTAAGGTCGATACAATTATCTTTAATTGTTTTGCTATTTCACGATATCTAGATAATTAATTAGGTATATTGTAAATAGTGGACTATCTGTCTGCGATCACGTTCGTCGATATTGTAATGCATGACTTTTAAGTTTGTGAAGTGGTTTGAAATTTCGACTAATTGAGTTTTGAAATATGAAAAAAGGCTATTGAAATAATATGGCCACTGTCTGGATTAGTGACTTATCCTAATAGTCCAGATCATGGCAATAGGCTCGCTCTCTTCATGGGACTTAAACATACCTGGCGATATGTGCGTAATATACGTACATTTTTGCACAACCTTTTAGGGAAACAAGGCGTGATGTTATGTTATTGCCGTTGTGTTGATTAGATTATTTCGTCAAGAGTCTATACTTTTATCAGTATTATAATAATGAAAACTACTTTTTTATTCAGTAGCTTTGTCAGTCAAGGATAAAGATCGAATTTTGTAATAACACGTCTAAAGGCTCCTGCGAACAGGTGCGACGCCATTCACGTAGAACAATTTCTATGAAATGTTCATGTAAATTGTTCTACAAGTGTTGCGCCGCGCCTGTTTGAAGAAGCCTTAAATCTTGTGTACTTGGGTAGTAATGATCCATTTACTGTCGAGCAAAAATATCACAAAATCTCTCATCTGATCAGCTTATTCAACGATTCACACGAATCGGGCGAATGAATTATAAATATTATATTATCTACATAAATAAAAAGAAAAGTCCTGACTGACTGATTGACTGACTCATCAACGCCCAGCCCAAACCCTTAGACCTAGAAAGCTGACACTTTCCACAGCGGTTTCTAAGGGAGTTAAATAGGGGATGAAAGTTCCGCGCGGGCGAAACCGCTGGCAAAAGCTAGTTATCTATATGTGACTTGCGCGAATTTTATTTACAAATGTGGATGAATCGACAACTCTAGAAATACGTATTACGGAATTGGCACATTTTGAACTTTATCATCATCATCATCATATCAGCCGAAAGACGTCCACTGCTGGACATAAGCCTCCCCCAAGACGTATTTGCCATAATCGCCACGCTTGGCAGGCGGGTTGGCGATCGCAGTATGGTGGTAAAATGCATAGAGAACGCTGCTGCCCGTTCTCTAGTAAGTCCCTTAGTCGCCTTCTATGACACCCACGGGAAGATGTGGGATGGTGCTATTCTTTTACGCCCGGCAACACACGGAACTTATAAGATAGAGTTATTAAAAAGGGCACTGCAAGCCTACACACAATAAAGTGCATAAAAACGGATAATAAAGCAATCTGATAGTATTAGTGCACTTATCTAGGAAACAATTCATTGTACACCTACTATGATATTTTGGTCATCCAACACTTTGACCATTTAAGCCGATAAATTCAAAGAATTTGCACACAATGAGTTTGCAAGGTTATCCATAAGTCTAAGGAACTCGTTCATTATCCAAAAATTATAATATTCATATCAACTGGCGTTTATCAGTAACATTGGCATTGGTAATCCGTATTACGTGTGATACTGAGTTATCATCTGCGTGCATGCAGTTTAACGCGATAAGATGTTAAATTGAACTATAGTTCTGCAAGAAAGTATTCCTTAGGGCGACTTTTTCTTTACCTACATTCTTCTCATCATCATCTGCCTAGCCTTTTTCAAACTATGCTGTGGTTGGCTTCTAGTCAACCCAGATGCAGCAGACCAGTATTTTATATGAAGCGACTATATATCTGACCTCAACCCAGTTGATCATACGATAAGACTGGCCAGACAGACTTGGGTAAGACTGGTTGTCAGACTTTCGGGCTTATGACGACCCGTTACGACTGTCAAAGATCAACGAATGACAGCCGGGACCACCGGGGACGGATGGTCTCGGTATGTAAAGATAGTCCCCATCCACGGACCAACCGCTTAGCTTAACCTGATTGATCGACTCGTTTGGCTGGTATAACTTAGCCACAAACTTAGCTACAAGCCATACAACTTATGTACATACATCCTTCTCTTAAATATCATAAAAGAAGTTTACTTGCACATTCAAGTAAAGAACTTGGTTTACCTCTAACGTGAATGTATATCTAACAATACCTACTGAAGGGTTTGGCAGACCCAGCCATATTATGTCCCCAGTCTTGGAGATGAAGAGTCATTTTTGTTTAACATGATGATAAAGTCCAGGCAGTTCATGAGTTATTTCTAATGAAAAAGCCAATAGCGCTTTGGGATCGAACCAAAGCAGTCAGCAGTCATTTGTTACCACTAGACCAACGCCTAATTTCTCCAAGATTCATCTCTCAATCTAGACACTAAATAATTCAGTTTTTAAACTGTTGGCCTACCTATTATACTTATAAATGACTCAATCATATAATCATCCCTTTTTATTACAATAGTATCCACTATCTTCAACATTTTGTGAAGTCACAACTAACCGATATAGTCACGTTCAAAAGTCAATTTATCATAAGCGAAATTAACACAAAATATATCAACAATATGACTGTAGGTATCAGTAAAGATAACACAGAATGACAATAAGCGTCATAATCATAACACATCGATTGTCTTTGATAAGATTATGTATTATGAATATCTGATAACTGATAACAGTGATATCTAACTATTGCAGTAAGTACTTTCTAGAAATAAAGAGTATTAGATAACTGCAGATGGATGGAGGCTGTTTCAGCAGAGGTAATGTGCTCATAGATCTTCCATCAATTTATTTTTATTCAAACAAAAGTGTTTTTTGATAAAATAAACATTAAATCTTGATTGCCAAATTGTGTACTTACAGCGACCTAAACCAAATAAACGGAATTTTCTTCTTTTGTTTCTTCGTCTTTTTCTACTAGCATAAAAAGTTACTAAAATCTAGAAAGGTATATTATAATCATAATAAATAAAATTACGAATGAAAAATCGAATAGAATACAAAATACGCCGTTTTATCATTTCTTAATCATCATTTGAAAATAGACCATGAGCCCGAAATCGTACAAAAACAATAATTTTCCAACTAATCAAATGCATAATTTTCAGTGTGTAATTTTCATTGTAAAAACTGTTATTCATGTGTAATTAAGTGTAAATTATGAATAAGAAGTGTAACAAACAAATACAGACGTACAAAGTGATGTAAGTGAGTCGATAAGTTCGGTATCGAGTGATAGTATCGATAAGATTGGTGATATCGATAGTGAAGATGATGCTATACATCACTAAGGCTGAGGAAGTGTCGGTGAAGAGACCGCCGAGGAGAAGGACTATTAGTGCCAACATTAAGGTTATTTTTAACTGTTATTTCAATGTGTTTCTGTGTTAATCCAATGAACAGAATATTTTATTAGTAAGTGAGGAACGATAGGCTGGAACTGAGCAACTTACTTAGATTCCACAGAGCTGCCGTCGGCAGCGTCTGCTACGGCTACATTGTCGCGATAAAGCGAATCACACCTCGCGCGCTCTCTATTGTACAGCGAGACGTCGAGTGGTATGCTCCAGAGAGCCGCAAAGTGCAGTTCGCGTTATCACGACAGTATATAGCCGAAGCATAAAGACGGTAGTACTTATTAAATTCGTGGAGCCGCGCCAGACAATGCCGTCAGTTTTTTACGTCATTTATGACGAACCAGAGTAAACGGTGACACGCTTGGTTTGTATTGAAAGTTATGAAAATGTCGCATGTGGCACAGTCCGTCTCGCAGAGAGGAGGCCTGTTCTAAGAGGTCGTGTCCTAGCTCTGGGAATGTAATAGAGGTGGTATATATGGATTCTAAATGACTTTAAATGGTATACTGATTTTGGAGACAATCCAATGTTTCGCTTACATAATTCAGTCAATTGTAAGTGATGATCACGCTTAGAGCATTATAGTGAGATAGTCTGAGTACGTAAATGATTAAAGTGATGTGATCTGTCGATGATAAGTGCAGATGACTTCATGATTTATCGACAATTGTGATGACGCATTACTAAAAACGAAAAAGCTGCACTGCGTACAGGGTGGCATCAACGTGCATTTTGTTACCATAAATTGATTCAGATTGATTTTGAAAACCGCACCATCGCACCCATTAATCTTCCAATAAACCTTATAAAAATAAATGTTTTATACCTAGAACTGCAATAGTTCATATTGCGTATGTGCCGGTAGAACAGACGGCTTGAACAGCTTAACATGCTAATGCAGTGTGCATCCGGCTTGTGATTTATTTCAATAAGATTATCTGTACTGATAGCTTGATTTCTACTGTAACAACATGGTACAAAAATGGTCGTTATTTGGAACAATACTGTGATTATGTTATATTGTCCAAACTAATTTCGCACCTTTAAAGTAAAACCGTTACTAAACAAAATTATAAAATTTTACAGGAGAGCCAATATTAGAAAAAAGTCACCATTTTTGTCAATAAAATCTGAGTGCAGGGTTCTTTAAGAATTTTGTTTAGTAACGGTTTTACTTTAAAGGTGCGATTTGTACTGTATGTTTGTACTGTATGTACTTACTCAAGTTTTTGCAAATAAATTATCTTTTGCGTCAGTGTGTATTAGTAGATTCGCATAGTTATTTTCTATTTGTGGTTCGCAAGAAATTATTTATTTGTGGGTGAGTCGACAACTCCAGAATAAAGTAATAACAGTAGTTCGATGTTTTCCTATAATCTAGTAAGAAAAAATATATTCATAAGTATACTTACACGAATTGATTTTTTTTGCATTATAATGCACAAAAATGTCATGTGTCGATTGCCATTTAAATACGTGCATCTAGTTGTCGACTCGCCCACAAATAAATTTACGTCGTTCGAATCGGCTACAGAATAAAACAATTTTCAAAAGTGTTTATTCGCCCGATTTGGTGAGTAAATTGGTGCGACTAATAGTAATAAGCCGTTAAGTGGTGTAGGAAGTGTTACTGGACCTTTGTTTTAGGATGGGAAAATTTATTGAGCCTGAGCCCTGTAGTTGTTTTTGAGTTCACTCGATTTAGAATGAGATCCTGGATTTTTGTTGATCAAAAGTTATCATTCATTACTTTCAAAGGTAGTTGGGAATCTGGGAAGAAGTGGACTCCAGTTATAAATTACGATAAATGAAAAGAAGTTTAGTAGGTATCAAAATAAAAAATAAATCAATTGTATTTCGAAAACCGTGTGACCTTGAATAGAATGAATATTATTGCCAATGCCAGATACATAAACGCCGAACGAAAGTATTATTTCTCCTGATATGTTATCGTATTTAAATATTTATCAGACGGTTCCTGATATTGATTTAATCGAGGAAGGACATGACAGTTTACAACGGCCTATCAAAATGGTGTTTGCCAACACCCAGTAGAACAGTTATCACCGATTCACAACTGATGCTAGAAATAGATTAAAACGTATGTTTTTATTGCGAGCTGCGTAACTTTAAAGCCAATTTTTCAAGTGTCTTGCTTACTTTGCTAGCATCTGCCAATGAATGAAATTTACATTTTTATTCAAGACTCAATGACTCCTCTACATGGAATTTAGTTAATACAGATCTTTGTGAAGGAGCTGCTCCGGAAAGTACTACACCATTTGTATTTTTGTCCAAGAAATATTTGTATCAGCCGTGTCTGTGATGGCAAAGTATCTCCAATAAATGCCTCTGGTATATACTGCAAAAACCATGAAATGTTCCCATGGTCTATTTACTACCACTCTTTTACCATAGTCCAACATGATTTTTCTCATACTAACAGCATCTTCATCTTCTTTACAGCGGCACCATGCAGGCATATCGCAGTCCTCCTGCAGCGATGGCTCCCTCCTCAGCGTCGGCTCCTCCGAGATTGATGACGACAGCAGCAGCGGTCACCACCACTCGCATGACCACTCCAGGAGTGACCAGTTCGACTTCTACAGTGAGTATAACTGCTGTTTTAGGCACACACATCTTGCACCACAATTCTGTCTCTGAAACGATATTTTGAATGCTTTTGGGGATTTTCGTATTTAGTGACTTGTAGTGCAATGCCTTAATGGGCCTTCAGTACTCTTTGAAAAGAAAATACACTGATAACAGAACCAACGTACGTGGCAATAGCACCGTACTCTTTCTTTAAATGTGTCTCAACCATGATAACTTTAACTTACGTCATATTTGTCACTATAATACTACGACACATATCGTCAAAGCTGTGACCATATACCTGGTAGTCAAATCACTGAACTAGTCACTCTAATTATTAATTATCTCAACCTACCACGTCCAACCAACTACCTTGTCTAATTAAAAAGTTTTGTGTGGGGATATCGTGATTTATCCTTGTTTTATCTGCAGTCATCAAGCTACCTTAGTTAGCATGCTCCTTTACTGTGGGCATTATACCTAAAAGACGAAGAAGGTTTGTTAATGGGGGGCGCTATGGTAGACCGCGAAATTCAAATTTGCTAACATTTTTTTCAATCTCCTGGCCTCAAATGTCATGATTACATGAAATAGTAATCAAGAGTCATATTTAGATCCACATACAACCTGATACTGACCTTTTGCCTTAAACGGAAAACAATTATTTAGATAATATGAAAGTTCCGGTACTTACCACAAAACTAAAAATAAAATAATTCTAAAAATTCCAGACACGTCCGAGCCGCCCTCCGGCGTGGCGCCACTGTCGCACTCGGCCGCTAAGCACAAGATGGCCGTGCGACCCCGCCGCACGCACGGCGCGCCTCGCCGCAAGAAAAACAACCCAGTTAGTATTGAACGTTAAAGTAGGTGTCACTGTCCTGTCGCTTTGCTTTCTTCGTTGTGTTGTTGCTGTTTGTTTTACTTGTAGGTAGGTGGCGCTTACTAACATTTTGTGTTCTTCTTCGTTGAGTCATCTGAAACGTAAATAACATTACAACACATTGAAATTTAGAAACATTATTACTTGAAAATCCTGTGCCTACCAATGGGACATAATATAGGAAAAAAATACTAGAGCTGACGCAGTCAAAACCTAAACTTTTCTTAAAACTCAGTCTGCGTAGTGTATTTTAATAAATGTATGTCGATAATATTACGAGGTTGCACATAGGGCAGGTGTCTTTCTAATCTCTGTGTAGTCAGGACACAAGTCAATCAACTCAGCCAATCGCAGGCCACTGCGAAACCTAGGCTCTCCCAGGCTGCGCCACAACACTCTATCCTCCTCCTTCCACATCCATTCTGTCCCAGGACACAAATCACTGATACTTAATTAGGTTTCCAAAAGTTTTTTGTCTCCTCTACTTTCTTCCATTGCTAACTTCTCTTGATTACTTTTATTTCATTCTATTTTCCAACCAATATTTTGGCAAAGGTTTTTGATATCTTTGCTGTTCTGACAGAAGCTTGCAGCTAATGTGGGAACTTTGGTTTTCTACCACGATGTCATCTAATCACTCACTAAATCCATGTGTTAAAATATCAATATTAATTCAGTAAATATTATAATTCCAGATTGCCGCATCAGCCTTGCCGATAACGCCCGAACTGAACGAAGAAATGATACGAAGCACTACTCCTGAAGTCAGCCACAAACATTCAGAAGTCGTTACTGGTAAGCATTCAATTATAAACCTTATTAGATCTGGATAAAGTCTTCTAATCTTTGGTTACAATGTCTTTAGTTCAATATTTCTCATTTCAGAATCATTCTCTTCATCGACCACTACGAAGCATCATATGATCGTTAAAGAACATCATCAGCATGTGAACAGGGAACTTACAAGAGTTCTGGAGACTCCTAGCGATACTAAGCTCAAATCCTCGTCCTTACCTCCTGGGTTGGCACTTGGTCATCTTGTGGGGCAGTCTCCTGCAAAGCTCAGCATAGCTGAGTCCAATACCCCACGATCCTCGATTAAAAGAAGCCAATCTAGCTCCCAAGGGCAGGCCCTTAGAGAGAGCTCATCGAGAACACATGAGGAGACCATCCAAACCTACCATTCAGAAGAGAGGATGACGAAGTATCGCTTGGATAAGAAAGCCGATGAATCTTGCCTCGAGAAGAAATCTAAGTCAGAAAAGAAGTCAGAGAACGAAGCGATAAAGTCTTCTAAGAAAGAGGAATCGTTCTTCAGTAGACTTTTACTGAGAAAGAGCGGGAAGAAGTCTAAAAAGGATCAGACGGATGGTGATGGTCAACAAGAGATTAAAAAGTCTAAAACTGAAAAATCTGCTGCGCAGTATAAACCTGTTGATACAGAGAGGAATTTTCATGAAGGACAAGGGTACAAGCCGGTACCCGCTGAAAGAACCCATAAATCCGCCGGGCAGAAAGTATTTGCCAACCAAATGCACAAACGGTTGGACAACAAAGGCGCTTACGTCCAAGACAGCGCGTACAAAGATGTGTACAGCGCTGCCAAAGTTCCCGGCGTAGAATACAATATAACTGATCTCAAAATCGCTGAAGAAACCGATAAAATGTTGAACCAAGAAATTAAAAACCGCTACAGCAGACGCGAAGAATTCTGTGAAAAAATTGAGAGGACGAAACGGACTTCTTCCAAAGAGGCAATCGAAGATAAGAGGGAATCCTTTAACCTGCACCTTGATAAAGCTAAGAGACCAGCGTCAGTCCAACGACTGGTTGATCCATTTTCCTCGAAAGCATTTATTAGTAATGAGCTGTTGAACAGAGCACAGGAAGAGTCTCCAGCGATCTCAGATGACGAGCCGCCAATCAGAGCGATGCGCATCAAAAATGTTCCCAACGATTATAATATGTTCACAAGTGGTAGCATGCCGAAGAACATACCTTACTTCAACCCGAGCATGCTGGCGTCCACGTCACCCCCCAAAACGATTAGGCATCAGAGTTCCGACAACATCAAACACCGGTCGTCTGAGCACGTTTCCGATTTTACTGAGAAATTGATCGAATGTAAACGTGAATCAGCACGCTATGCTTCCAAAACTGAGGAGTCTTACGTCACCTCTGCGATGAGGTCTCTGGGAGACGAGTATGTGGAGACTCGCAGCAGCATCGGCAAGTCGCACAGTTTCCGATACGCGTCAGAGACGACGTCAATCAGCTCCCAAGAGAACCAGATGCCTAGTCTGCCGGCCATTGTCGGCATTTCGGAACCGTTACTAGAAAGCTGGGAAGTCAACTACAGGAGGAACCTGAGCGAACGAAACGACTTCTCCAAAAGAATTTCAGCTAGAAACTACGGTATAATGCACGGCAGTGCCGAAGCTAACTACGATAGCTTGCCGAGTACCGATAGCAGTTACTTGGATAGCCTCAAAACTGATGCTAACGAAGATAGGAAACTCTTCACTAATAGCATTCATATTACGATGGATAATAAACGCGACAGCGATATCTCTCAAATAGAGGCTAAGATTGATGATATTATTAGTTCGCCTAAGCCCATTATTGCCCCAATACTCAAATCTAGTTCTTTAGATAGCATTAAGAGTAGCCCAGAGAAGCCGATGGAAGATAGACGGAAAACTATATCTGTCGAGAGCGCTTTAAGTGCCAAACATAATATGCAAAGAGAATTGAAACCAGAAACTGAAAGTTTTATATCAGTTACCCATATAAATAAAGAACAAACCCCAGTCAAAACGGTGGAAGCGCCTAAAATTAACAAAAGTGATGAGAAATTACAGAAATCTGGATCTAAACCTGGAATCCCGGAGTTTCTTAACATTCAGTTGAACAAAGTTGACGCGAAACCGACTACAAACATTGTTTTGACAGCTAACGTCACGCCAAAGAAACTTGATAGTCCGCAAACAGAGAAGGAGCAAGATGTAGAGTGTTTCCAAATCACTGAAACTAAGACACAGAATATACCTGTGAGGAGGGAATCTATCAAGAGCAACAAATTTGTTGAAAATATTATTGAGAACAATCATGATGACAAGAACTCGCCACTTAGTGGTAGGAAGTCTGTCATACCTGTTATACCACAAAGCCCTTCCACACCGAAAGCATTCTTCAAAAGAAAAGCAATGAGCGTCGAACTTCAAGATAGACCAGAAAAACCACGAACAAACTCGATGAGTACTGACGGTAGCACGGAAAGAATTTATGATAACATATCCATTGATCAGAAATCCCATTCGAGCTTCGGAAGCAAGAGTTCAATTCAGAGCACGGACAGCAATGACATCAAAACACCTGACAGACACGACGAGACTGTCGTTTATCGCAAGAAACCTGGCATACTCTCTAAAGAACTTCGAGGTGACAGAAAAAACGATGACGAGCCAGAACTGATGAAAGTATTCGCGCGAAGATCTTTAAAACTGAAAGATTCTGAAGCCGACAGCATTGCCCAAGAAATAGCCGCGATCAATAACAATAAAGAAAAAGAAGAAGTTGACATACCGCCTACAAGAAGCAAGATACTAAAAAACGAATTTAACGCTTCTATAAAATCTCGAGACAGTGACAAAGAAAATGAAGACGTGATAAAGGAAGAAGAGAAGAGATTGGTTGACATTGCTGCCCGTGTGAGTCAGTTTGGAGCTCCACATTATCAGAGAAGCGTTAGCATTAACAGTGTCATCGTTAACAATGTATCTTCTAACCCGAAAAGAGAAAGCGCTCCCGTTTACAGAAGTGAAGTGAACAAGTATAAGAAAGAAGTATCAGACTCAACTCCCGAAAAGAGACTTAGAAATAGGACGTTCCCTGACCCATCAAATGACAGAGAGGACATAAAAAACATAGCAAAAAGCGAAGCGATGGCTTATAAAGCCGACACTTTGACGAAAAGGCCGTGGCAGAAGAATGATGATAAGTTCAGATTGTCGGTCGATAAAGATAGGAAAGAAAGTGCTGTGATAGACAAGGATGGAGATTTGGAGAATGATGAAGGTGGGAAAGAGAGAGAGCCTTCGGGGGAAGCCGATGCGTCTCCCCAGTTTAGAGGGATTCTGCAGATGAGGGCCGAGTGGGAGAGGCGAGCGAAACAGGGCATGACCAAATAATACTGGTGCTAGGTACAAGGTAAAACTATTTTATACTCACCCTATTGAAACTGCTCCTATTCTTTAAAACTCGGTCTGGCACACGGAGGGTTCCGTATCACAAGGCAAAAAAAACTCTGAAAAAAACAACTGTCATATGGAGACCCCTTCATTTTCCAACTTATTTAATTTTATTACTAGCTAATAGAGCAGCATTAGAAATACACACAGAAAATTTCAATTGTCTACTTATATCGGTTCATGAGATACAGCTCGCTGACGGATGGAAGGACAGCTAAGGCTTAATAATAGGGAAACGTTGGAACCTTAAAAAAAAAAAAACCCATACTCGTAGGTTGTACAGAGGCCAGCACATCAAGCTACCCCAATCTGTCAAATTTCTTTGGTCAATTTTCAACTTTATAACATAAACATAAGGTTCATGTTCAATTGGGAAAAATTATACATTTTCGGGTAGCTTAAAATGCTGGCGTCTGTACATTCTGGCTAAAATGCATAATATATGGGGTCGACTTCAATAAGTGACGTCATAATATCAGCCCGTGTATTACTTACTGTTAAAATGAATGAATGGCTATGTTAACCTGCAATAGTGCAAAAGTTTTGCAATAACAGTTACCAGTAAAGAGATATAAAAATGCAGGTTGAAATTGAAAACATGCGACAAACCAAAATGGGAGATTGTACTCATCATTATAAACAACTTTTACTATGGGACCAAACCTGAAATCGCAACAAAAAAAAAACAGCTATTCCCTACATTTGTGTTCGTATAAATGTTATTCTTACTTTTACAATGTTTGTAAATATGTGGGCACCATGTTTCAAAAAATTATGTATTTAAATTTCTATCTGTTAAATCATAACATTTATTCTCTTAATAGTGCCTTTTAAGAGCCTATATGAAATAAACGCTTTGCCTTTGACTTTGCATATCTCGTCAAAATGTAGGGAACAACTGTTTTTTTTTTCGCGATTGAATCTTTGGTCCCTTAGTAAAGTTGTTTATAATGATGAGTACAATCTCCCATTTCGGTTTGTCGCATGTTTTCAATTTCAACCTGTATAGTGACATCAGCAAACACTGCTAAAAAAACATAGAATTTCTTACCTTTCTTGAGTCTGCAACTCGAGTAATAGTTTCTTCTTCAAGTTGCGGGATAATTGCGTAACACGTTAACAGTGGGTTTATATAACTTTCATTGTGACGTTCAACAACATTCATTGCGCTATTTACGTTATTCACCAGGCAATTCGATCATATCAAGCAATGTATCACCAATATCCTTCAAAAGGTTAAATAAAAAATTAAAAAACCCCCGACCCAATCAAAAACCACTAAAAAGTAAACAAATAAAATGTATTCGCCTTTTAAGTTTATAAAGAAGTTGTAAGTAATATTTTGATCAAAGCATTGTCACTGCGGGGAACGGCTAATGTAAATGTTATCCGTTTGTTTGGCGTTTCCATTGAACGTTTTCTTCTTAATGAGTCCAAACACGATACTTCTCTGTTTGTTGATGACAAAGTTGGGTATCCTGGAAATTCCAGGTGATGATGCTGCAGCATCAGTTCTAGGTTGCTTTGTTCGTTTATCTATCAAGCCCCGCTAATGAGACACATCTATTGTACCGTACCCTATAAGGTGCACTCGGGGCTTGACCGGTTTTTATCATTGAAGTATTAATATACCAAAGTTCGACTCGATCAGACTCGTGGAAGAATCTCAAATCCCTTAATCAATCAGAAGAGAGTTCACCCGTTTAAGCGCTACAGTGACACAGACAGACACACACACATAGGGGTCAAACTTATAACTCCCATTTTGCGTCGGGGGTTGGTGAAAATGGTTCTGATTGATACTGTGTTACGTAATTAAGGTGCTGAAAGGTTATTGTATGTTGTTTCTAAAGTTATTTTTATATTTCAGGACGTTGGGGAGTTTGCTGTAAGAAATCGCGTTACACATAGTATATAATATTATAAATAAATAGATTTAACTAGTTTAGAACATTCTAATCGGCAAATATCGAATGTTAATGAGATGTATTAATTTAATAGTTTATCCGATGTTAAGCCAATGTATTTTTGAGCGTTATTACAATAATAATATAGTAAATAGTTTCTATTTTACTAAACAAACACTATTAATGTATTAAACCGGTCACTATTCGTGTATTGATGACGGAATACAAATTTTATTCTATAGTTTTGATTTGGTTTTATTTATTTACTACTTCACGGATTTCTACAAGTATGTCCATAGTCAGAAACAACAAAACTCTTCACCTACATTTTCCTTCGCTCAGACGCATTTTTCGCTAACTTTTTCCTTTGCTTGGCATGGATTTTAAAAGGGATCTTGTTTACCAACCTTGAAAATTGGCTTGATTGATCAAAATTGGTACCCTAAGGACTATTTCCCGAACGAAACATATCGGCCCGCAAAATTCAATTTTTCTAATTTAAATTTTCTTACGTTTTTTTGCAATTTGCACATCAGTGCCAGATTCTATGTCGATTTAAATATGATTTGCGACCATAAAAATGTGGCTTTAAATAATTGTAATCATTAATTGATATAGAACCTTCTAACTTAGAGGGAACTTAAAGGGTTGTTGTGTTGATGATTAAAATTATGTAAATACGTACGAGTTACGGTCGTATTTTAATCAACATAACTACCTTGCATTGATCTGCAAAATTGCAAAAAAACGTATGAAAATTTCAATTTCACGGGCAGTCATGACGCTTTGGATTGCTGTCATTGGTTGAATGATTTATGAACAGCCAATCCCAATAGATTACGTGCGCTTGACCGTTTTCCACATTAATTTTGCGATACATTTCGTTAAGAAACTCGTCCTCAGAATTTTGACATTCCAAGAACCTCTACAATAGACTAGAATATTTATTTATTTGAGCAACCAAGACTCAACAAGATTGTTAATAAAACTTACGACTATGTTAGTAAACACACATACACAAAACAATACAAGAAACAAGTACAGTTGCCAGCAGGTCAAGGTATCCCAAACTGTCAAATTTTCCCAATTGAACATAAACCTTATTCCTTTGCAATAAAGTTGAAAAACTATCAAAGAAATTTGACAGATTGGGGTAGCTTGATGTGCTGGCCTCTGTACAATGCATTTTTTTTTTATTACTAAATGGGCCTGCTCTTGACCTCGATCACGCCTGATGGAAAGCGATTGATGAAGTCTATGATGCATCGAGCGTGCCCAGAAAATGCCTGTTCGCTCTTGTTTTGAAGGTGGACGGGTTAAATGTGGAAGGGAACACAGACACAGGCAGAGAGTTCCACACTTTGGTTGTGCGCATAATAAAGGTGGAGGAGTAGCGTTGAGTACGACTTGTCGGGATATTAACCAAGTGCGGTACCCTGCAGTGCGTCTGGTAGTCCGTTAGTAAAAGGGCGATGGTGGGATCAGGTCGTGGAGCTTCTGCGTACAGTCTCCAAAGTACAGTCTGTAGAAGACCGATAGGCAAGCAACATTACGCCGATGAGCCAAGCTGTGAAGCTTAGCTACCAACGTGTGGTCACCTATGAGCCTTTTTGCTATGCGTTCCACCGAATCAAGGGCAACAAGCTGGTATTTTGCTGAGCCATCTCATAAGTGGCTACATTACTCCATACAAGAATGCACTTGAGCTTTATACAGGCTCAAAAGCTGTCCAGATGTGAAGTATCGCCTCACCTTATTTAGGATGCCCAGCTTCTTTGCTGCAGTCTGAGCTTCTGACTCGATCGTTGAGCCGAAGTTGAGATTGGTCGTCAACTCCATGCCCAAAAGCGATAGGCGATTGGTAACTGGTACAGATGACCTCGGAAACTTGGGGATAATCGGAACTGGCTTCTTTTGGCAGTAAAAAGTCACGCCTGTGTTTTTGAGCATTGAGTTTGACCTGATTGTCGTCCCCCACTGGGAAACAAAATTTAAGGTCAAATTGTATTGCTCCACCATGGCATCTCTACGAGCAGTTGTTTCATCTCTGCTGACTCTTGCACTGGACAGGTATCTATCTGACTAACTGTGCTGTCATCTGCATACCCGATTGCACCAAGCTGTAGCAGGTCGTTGATATGCAACAGAAATAGAGTCGCAGAAAGAATAGACCCCTGAGGAACACCGGCATTAATAGCTTTACGACCTAATGAGCCGCCATCTATGATCACTATGATAGATCGATCACTCGGGAAGTCAGAAATCACATTTCTTGCGCGGCATGAGCCAGCGTTCCATCAGATTTCAGCATGGGAGGCACCGAAGAACGGCAAAAGTTCGTCTTGACTGATTTAGCTAGGGATCAGAACTCCTTGCTACCCGAAGGGTAGGATGCCAACTTGGCCCCAGTTCGTCCAACATGGTCGAATCGCGCCCTCCGTAACACCCGTATGCAATCCTTGGCGCAGAATTGTACGCTCTTTTGATTGCGCGAGCACCCTGACTTTCGCCCCTGTCGCTGCGGGCCGAAGCCCAGGCCCGATATGCCTGCTCTTTGCGCAAATCGGCTTGCGCACAAGACGCATTATACCAGGGCTGAGCCTCACAGCTAAATGGAACGTCTGAGAATGGGATTAATATTCCATTCCCTGACGTATCACATCCGTAGAAATTGCGTCAGCACAGTCTGAAGGGTTTTCGCGATAATTCATGTTAAAGACGAGATTACCTACACGTTAAAAGGTACCTATATCATAACTTTGTTTTCCTAGAAACTCAACATAGTTATTCTAACACGAGGATCGATCCCACGACCCTGAGCACAGATGTTGCTTGCAAATTTAACTGCTGTGACATCTAGGTCATCTTCACAAGTCTATAAATGCTTGTGGCATGTATATATTCGGATTATTCGGAGGGTGAAAAGCTATAGTGTCTCTCTACGTATAAAAGTAAGATTTTTCACCCTCCGAATATATACAAACTTGTGGTCGCCCGGTGGTCGAAATTCGACCACGTTTTTTTTATAAATTTAATGTATTTCCAATAATACATTATTATATAAAAAAATATAGTCTTCCTTTCTATAGTCCTTCTCCATAAAAACTTTAACAGTGCCAAATTTCATGCTCCTCCGTCCACGTAATTTTCGTAAAGTTTTTGCTTCACATCATAATGACGAGTAGTTTCGAAGTTATGAGGGAAAGAAAGAACATACCTACATACATACTGGTCAAAATCATACCCTACTTTTTGCCGTAGTCATTAAGAAATAGGGAAGTATTATATATAAAACTAAACATGAACTGTATCAATTCTTGTGCCAACGATTGCTAATGCCCTGTTATATTAAAAAATCTACCGTTCTCATACATTTTTTATGTTAATTGACGCTTTAATTAAACATCATGATCATTGAAAAGTAAAAACAACAACATAACATCACACATGTATTCCTTAAAGCGTTAGGCAGAGGTGTACTTTATGTAGTACAGACTGGCACATCAAGCTACCCCAATCTGTCAAATTTCTTTGATAGTTTTTCAACTTTATCTCTTATGCTTATGGTTCATATTCAATAGGGAAGATTTGACAGTTTTTTTTTTTTTTTTTTTTTGGGTGGGAAATCATCAAATAACTTCTCCCGCTCTGGGTGGAGCAGGAGGGCGTGTCAGACTTTTACTGACTAAAACCCACCCTTGTTCCTTCAGTAGCCCTTAAGCCAGGGGCTGTGGTGTCTCTTTCGAACAAACCCGCACCCCTGGCAGGCATCGACCCTTGCGGGTCCCATCATTTTTTGTGCTGACATCTCTTTGAGGCGCGCGTGGAACACAACGCGCCGTCGACTTGGGCTTGGTCCTTACCGGACAGCGAGCTACCCATTACTCGCCGTCCGCAAGCCCATGCCTACGGTGGCCGGAAATCGGCCTGGGATTCCCGACGCCCAGGGCGTCTCCGTATCCTGCGGCGGCTGGGGTCGCGAGGGCGCATATGCTGCCTCTCCCTCACGTGCGCCGCCTCCCTCTTCGCGAGCATCACTGCTTCGCTGAAGGAGGTGACGGCTCCCCATGCCCTCTCGCTCCGTACCATGGCCTGGACCAGGGCCGGACGCGAGAGATCGCCGCCGCCGATCGCCTCCACGAGGACACGGCGGTGCTCCGCCCAAGCCGGGCAGACCGCCACCGTGTGCTCCACCGTGTCCTCAGGGCGATCTTCGCAATGGAAACACCCGGGCGTTTCCTCCCGCCCTATCCGAAACAGGAACCTCCCGAAACAACCGTGTCCGGTGAGGACCTGCGTCAGGCGGAAGGTGAGGACGCCATGCCGCCTCTCAAGCCACTCCTCAAAGAGGGGACTTACCGCCGCAATCAGGGCGTGCCCAAGATTTGACAGTTTGGGGTGGCGTCTGTATGTACACACGACTATACATTTCTAGTTTACGCTGATATCGCACTGTACGAAAATTCTATACAATGCGAAATTAGCTTATACTGGAAATGTATAGCTTGATGTCTAGCCGTGTGTACCTACACTCACATTTCGACACTTACGTTAAACCATGTAATAGGTGGCGAGCCAATTGCTACTACTGAGATATTCCAGATGAAAACCCAATGACACTTTGCCCGGCCCGGGCATCGAACCAAGGACTTCATGCTTAACAGTAGAGCTTGCGGACAACGAGGCCTTAAAAAAAACGTCGCATAAAATATAAGTAATTCAATATCTCGTGGTGTACGTTCTATACCTACCTCGTATTTTACGTATTTCATCTGTACGGATTATGGCTCCTAACCAAATATAGAGGGAAAAGATAAAAAGTCCTACTCACACAGACTGCAGAACTAAGCTTGATAATTAAAAAAACCTCGGTGTCTTTTATGGGATGATATTACATGGCTTTTGTCCAAAAAAAGGACAAAGAGATTTAAAAATCTTCACGAATGTTCCAGATGATAAACAATAGTACAAACAGATACAAGTATGCTATCAAATTTTTGATAATAATTAGCCATACAACGAAAGTGTTATCAAATGTCTGTGAAAATTGGCGCGCTAGTTATTTTCGCGCGCTGTGCTAGCGATGCGCGCGCAGGGATAAATAAAGGCACTGTCGAAACCGCTAAACAGCCTTTATAAAACCTCTTTGCGGAGATTAAAAAAATAAATGTAAAAGACTAGTGTTGTAATGTAAAGTAAAAAAAACTTTGTAATAAAAATTTAAACCGCCGGAAAACCGAAAAGTAAAAATAATAAACTTGCTTTGTCCAACCTCAATAATTAAGTTCGGAAGGCGGTGACATTTAATTAAATACATTATCCAAAGTCACCGACTTCGGAACTTAGTTATTGGGGTTGGACAAAGCAAGTTTATTATTTTTTACTTTTCGGTTTTTCGGCGGTTTAATTTTTTATTAAAAAGTTTTTATTTTATAATTTTTTGTGGCTTTAATCTACTAATTACTACATACTTAATTTTTGATTACTTTTTGTAACATACAACTCAGTATTAAAATCTGTTAGTGAACAATCAATCATCCCCTGGTTTCTTACCCTTAGGGTTGGATTTTTTTTTCGAAATTTATATGTGACCAGAATTATCAAAATCGGACTACTCTGGAAAAAGTTATGCGTGGTCAAACATAAAAAAAAAAAAATACGCGTCGTATTGAGTAACCTCCTCCGTTTTTTCGTCGGTAAAAAAACACACACAATAAGCTGAATTATGAACCTAAAAACGTTGTCATAAGACTCACTTTACAAACAACTCTGTTCAAAAGAATATGATGATGTGTAAAGCTAAGAGAAAAAGGCAACTGCAGAACAAAACAAAAAAAAAATGGAAAAAGTAGCAGGTCGGCAGCCAGTCTAATCGGAAACAGCTGCATACCAATATGTACTTAACATTGAGTGACTGCCTATCTGCCCTCCACAACCCAGTTACTGGGTAACACGATTGGATGTTAGACTTTCGGGCTTCTGACGACCCGTAAAGACTCACAAAGATCCAAGAATGACAACCGAGACCAACGGCTTAATGTGCGTTCTGAGGCACGGAATATGAACGGTTTCATTATTTAAAGATGGTCAGCCATGCACAAAACGACCGCGGCAAGCGTAATTCAACCTGATTGATCGACCCGTGTAGCTGTAATTACTTAGCCACGAGTTCCTCCACTATGATGACAACATACTGGAATAAGCCATCCTTCTGTCAAGCGTGTAGGTACAGACGTCAGCACGTCAAGCTACCCCAAACTGTCAAATTTTCCCAATTGAACATGAACCTTATTCTCATGTCTTAAAGTTGAAAATCTATCACAGATGCGCTGGCGTCTGTACTGTAATTTGAACTGTACTAGCGTAATACGGAGTTTTCGTATTATTTAAATCCCTTGATTTTATTTTGCTATTTTATTTAGTACGTTTAGGAATAGCAAAATTAAATCTAGCTAAAACTTGGGTAGTGTAGTTACTAATAATGATACGGCTACATTGTCGCGACAACGTGAACTACACTTCGCGCGCTCGTTCTCGCTGTACAGAAGTGAGTGCGCGAATCGTAGTGTACGTAGTTCGCGTTTTCGCAACAATGTAGTCGTAGCATAAGTAACTACACTCGTGCGCTTTTAATTGGCAAAGTTCTATCACGTTTTACCATCATTGACTCCTCTACTACGTACCTAGTAGAGGAGTCAAGGTCTAATCAATCAAGAATTGACAGTAGTCAATTCTTGATTGATTAGCACATTTCAGCATTTGAGCTACCCTGTAGGAGTCACAAGCTGGCACATTTAATTGTTATAAGTATCCGGTTAAAAAGATGCCATAGCTCTCATTGAAAACATCGGATGATTTAGACCAAAACAAAATTTCACTTTTCAATATCCAGAAATGTTATCCAAGTTTTATCTTTGGTCAAAACATGCTCCCTTAAAATGCGTGTACTTCGGAACGCAATAGAAGCAAGGGGATGGGGTGAATACCACGCATGCGCAGTAGGACACCCCACTAACTAACCCCAATACGACAAAGCGCATCCTCCATTTTTATTCCATTTATTTCATATTTCGAAAACGAAAAATTCATTCGTGAACGCGTGCAATGAACGATACATACATTTTTATGAAGTGCGAAGTTCTAAAGTGATTCTACGTTTGAATTTTGAATCCAAAGACAATTCGAACAAGCGTGTGCTTACGTAATATTTTTTTTTCTTTAATCAAGATTGTGTAAGTGTTCTGAAGGCAAAGGTAAGTGTTTTTACTTCATTTATTTTTCATATATCGAATAAAAAGTAAATGAGATTGGTCATTTTCGTCTAGAATGCTAATTGGAATAGATTTGTCGGATATAATCGAGTGAGATATTGTTAAGATGACCTTTTCGTTGTAAGGTGAGCATTCGCGTCTTCAAGTGAGCAATGCAATTTGTTTTCCAGAAATCCGATTACATAAAAGGCCTGCCACAGCACCATAAAGTCTCTAAACCTCCAAATAAATAAGACTATTATTATTTATACGACTGTTATCCAATAGTAAATGGTGGTATACTTATATACCTACCTTTTTATACATAATGTAGGGCAATAAGACGTGCTACGGGAAACGTATTAGAATACGGAACGAGCTTCAGAAGATTGAGTGCAAGACATTATGGTACAATACCAATTTGTATGAACACTCTTATAGGCAGGAAAGCATTAGGGCTAATATAGGATAATAGCTTTCAATATGAAAAAGTGTTAAGTACTAAGTTTTTACTGCGCGGTAGATTTTTTGTGTCATTTTGTGATTATGTCAGCATGTTAATATCTGGATTATGTGACGAATGATATGACACTGAATCATAGCGTGACGTTTGAAAGGGTAGAACAGAAGAAGAACGTGTTGTGCCGACCCTAAATAACACGAGACTAGGGCACGAAGATGATTCCAGCATATAATAATCTGTTCCTGAGCATAAGCCTTCTACATGAACGCTTAGAGATTGTCTCATAATCATTAAACCCGTCAAAATAATTAGTAACTGTCGTAAGTATGTTGTCATAAATAGGTAGACAGAATGACGCAGCTGCCTATACTTTTTTCGTGATTCCTTGATTGCCCTGAGAGTATCCTACGTGTGAAGATAAGTGGCCAATTTTCTTCCCACGTGATGTCGTAAGCAGAATAAGCAATGTTCCAACTTCCACGACGTTACCCACATGTCACCGATTCATGTCTTTCAGTGAATACCTACCTACTCTGTATGTTGTTGTTGGATGCCCATGGTGTTCTTGGCTTTTTCAGGTGCTTTTTTCAACAGTCATAAGAAGGGTTGAAAAAGGTAACTAGGGAATCATGTCAGAATATGAACTACATTGTGGTAACAACCAAATAGGTGCTACGATCGCTAATTCCTATGGCATCTTTCGTTAAGATCTCGCTTTTATGAGGAGGCGACGAGTCCGTGTCTGACTAATATAACGTGACCATTTATTCTTTGACTCAAAACGGGACATTGGTTTATTCAGGTTAATTAACAGGCAGTCAATAAAAAAAAACACTTTAGTTCTGTACCTACGATACTTTTCGCATCTGACATCTGAGGGAGTACCTAGGTATTTATTTGCTTGTTAAACGAATATTTTGCTTATATGAACATTGAACGGACACTTGTGTTTCGGCATCTTAACTTATGATTCCAAAACAAAAGAAGTTTAATAATTTAACAGGTACCTACACGAACAGCAAACAACAACAAAAAAATATCGAGAAGTGGGCGAACGAAAAACCTGTCAAACAGTAGGGTATTTCTAATTTATTAAAAACTATTTAAAATCAAACATATTTTTCGTTGTTTTGAATTTACCGCCAAAACGCTCCAGATGAGTTTTTATCACTTGGCGGGTGGTTCGAAAGAGATACCGCCGTCCCTGGCACACAGGCTACTGAAGGCACACGGGTGGGTTGTAGTCAGTAAAAGTCTGACACGCCTTCTTGCTCCACCCAGAGCTGGAGAAGATATTTGACGATTTCCCACCCAAAAAAAAAACACATGTGACGTCAACTTTGTGTAAACTAATAAAACAAAGGAATGTCGAATTTATAATTATGGTATTTATTACTGGTGTGCGGTGCCTCTGTGCACAAATACTTCTAAAACTGCGCCACACATTGATAAATTATTTTTACCAGTGCCGTTTACACAAATCTGAAATCTGACGTCGCGTCTCGTCACGTGATTAAAAAAGTCATCGGAAGGAGCGTTTTGGCAGTAAATTCAAAACAATGAACATAATCGTTTATAATAGGGTATTTTCCAATTTTTCAAAAACTATTCTAATTTGAAGATTGGAGCGAGATATTTTACAGAAAAATAAAATAAAATTGATTTCTATCCATTTTCTCAGTTAAAAACGATTTAAACCAAATTTATTTTTCGATGTTTTGAATTTACCGCCAAAACGCTTCTTACGATGACTTTTTATCACGTGACGTCAACTTTGTGTAAACTAAAGTAGTTAGGAAGTAAATAAGTGAATGTCGAGTTTATAATTAACAAGATTTTTAATGGATATAAAGTTATATTACTGGTGTGCGGTGCCTCTGTGCACAAATACTTCTAAAACGGCGCCAAACTAATTATTTGTACCGGTGCCATTTATACAAAGTTGACGTCACATGTCACGTGATAAAAAGTCATCGTTAGGAGCGTTTTGGCGGTAAATTCAAAACAACGAAAAATAAATTAGATTTTAATCGTTTTTAATTGAGAAAATGTGTATTAATAAATTTATTTTTATTTTTCTTAAAATATATCGTCCCAATCTTCAAATTAAAACAGTTTTTATGAAATCGGAAAATACCCTATTGAGAAAATGGATATAAATCAATTTATTTGTATTTTTCTGTTAAATATCTTGTCCCAATCTTCAAGAGGTTAATTTAATTAAAAAAACAAATTGATAAACTTCTATTTAAAAATGACTTCTAATTGAGAAAATGGATATCAATCAATTCATTTTTCTGTTAAATATTTCGTCCCAATCTTCAAATTAAAATACTTTTAATAAATTGGAAAATACCCTATTAGTCAACAAAGCGCGAGCGATGACGTCTTGGCCACTCTCGGCTATCGTCGTGTAGACCGACGACGCGGTCTCGCTCTTGTACAGTCGCCAGCAGGTCAAGCTATCCTAAACTGTCAAATTTTCCCAATTGAACATAAACCTTATTCCTTTGCAATAAAGTTGAAAAACTATCAAAGAAATTTTACAGATTGGGGTAGCTTGATGTGCTGGCCTCTGTACACCACTCGCGTCCGGGCGGCGCGGGCGGCGCGGCGGCACGCGGCGGAGCGGCTGCCGTCCGGTCGGCTCGACTACTCAAATTTTCGCGCGGTTTCAGAAAACGGGACATTTTTGCGTCCCAGAGTTCATTTCGGGGACACCGGGACTCGTTATTATAAAAAGGGACAGTCCCGTTCAAAACGGGACGACTGGTCACGTTAGACTAATACCTATTCAGTATTAGAATACTTTTAATATGATTACGTATATGGGCCAATATTGCTCACACTTGGTAACCCGCGTCAAATAAACATTGTTCTCTGATGATCTGAAAAAAAAAAAAACAAAATCAAGGTACTTAAAGAAAGAAGGAAGAAAAATACGTTTATTTGCGGTAAACGTGATGCAAAGAACATAAAAAAAACAAGTTGGATGAAAATAAGCGTCACATGCACGCAAAACGGCCATCGCTCAGCATAATGCTGTGACCCTATGCGAAACAGAGCCACAGATAACCTCTCATTTGCGAAACCTAAGCTAGCAGTTCAAACCGGAACACAACAACGCTGCTTGCAGCAGATATAAGAAAGGTGGTAGACAGAACTTCCCCGGACAAAATCAACAAAGAACTGGATTTTACATATATCCTACTCATCTACTCATCATCTGCCTAGCCTTTTCCGAATTATGTTGGGGGTCGGCTTCCAGTCTAACCGGATGCAGCTGAGTACCAGTATTTTAGCGACTGCCTATCTTACCTCCACAACTCAGTTACTGGATAATACAATATCCCTTGGTATGACTGGTTGTCAGACTTTCGGGCTTCTGACGACGCGTAACGACTGTCAAAGATCTACGAATGACAGCCGAGACCAACGGCTTAACGTGCTTTCTGAGGCACGGAGGGGCCTTGGTATATAAAGATGGTCACCCATCCACGGACCAACCGCGGCAAGCGAAGCTAACATGATCGATCGAACCGTGCGGCCGTTAATAACTTACCCACAAGCCCCTCAAAGAGCTGTATCCTACTAAGATCAATAAAACCACAATGGTGAAATAGAAGGTCTAAGAAGAAAAGTAATATCGTGATAAAAGATCAAACAAACCTAGCTAAAAGATAAACAAGGCGTATGTCGGGACAAATAAAAGAAATAAACAAACGGCCCTGAGCTTATGTTGATTCATTTCTGATCCCTTCAAAGGTGATAGGACAAAAAATACACGTGTATTTAGGTAGGCACCTAGTTATTATGACAAAGAAACGTTATTTACGGCGGAAAAGTGTTAACAAGAAAACGACTTGATGCAGCATTGGGGCTGGTGCCCGTACAAAAACGACCATTATCCTTTGAAGGAAAATCTTAAGAGACCATTATCTTGCAATAAAATTGCAGTTGGAATTTATTCGATTTATTGTGAATGGAAGAAATCTTTTGATACCGAGTGCGTACTTAACTTTTTCTGGCACCAAGCAAAATAACTATTGAAGTGTAGGTACCTACACTGTGTCGTTGCAATTAAAGGCTGAGAGTGATAACTATCCAAGAGATATGGCGAATAAAATAACAAAGTCGTGACACATCAATAATACGTAAGGTAAATAGAACTAACCTACAGAATTTTCCGAGTCTGAGAATTTATAAACCCAAGCTTACACAGACTTAAAAATATCGCGCATTAGATTTTAAGTCTCGGTGTTGAACTAAGCGTTGAAAATTTAATAGAGTGTATCCTATCGCGTCGTAAAATACACTCTTCGATTTCGCGGCGCCAAGCAGTGCTCTGAAATTCCCACTGCAATTAAATTACGTTCGTGGGAGCGTAGGCTAATTTGAAAATAATTAGCTGACTCTCCCATCAATTGCATAATCACAAGACTAGGTTTACATCTTATCAATACCGAAATACTGTGGAATATTATACATTGAACGTATGAGTTCGTTACAATAAAATGACATGAGGACTTCAATTAAAAACGATCACGAATCAATATTGCTGGTAGTTCTAGATAATGGCAGTTGAATTATAGTTAGGTACCGTCCGATCGACATAATTATAATGACATGGTCACATAGCTAATGGACATGAGGGTAAATTCGAAACTAAAAGCTTCAGAATACAATGAAAGTTCATAAAATTAATGTAAAAAGATAATTTAATAAAATCACTATAGCTGGCTTTTTTCATAAGTAAACAATTTCATTTCGGTACCGTGTGGTGCCGGACGTACAGAATAGCACCATCCCATCTCTTCCCGCGGGTGTCGTAAAAGGCGAATAAGGGACTTACTAGAGAATGGGCAGCAGCGGTCTCTATGCATTTTACCACCATACTGCGATCGCCAACCCGCCTGCCAAGCGTGGCGATTATGGCAAGCCCCCCAAATTGGGGGAGGCCTATGTCCAGCAGTGGACGTCTTCCGGCTGAAATGATGAATGATGAAACATTTTCATTCGCTGGATAGAAAAAGCCGAAGCAGTTCGTGACTACACGCTAAGCCGGTGGTCGAAATTGTCATTCGTAGATCTTTGACATTCGTTAGTCAGAAATCCAAAAGTGTGACAACTAGTCAAAGATGTGGAGATCAATTAGTTGCTCGTAATTAATATACCTAATTAAGCTGCATCCGGTTAGACTGGAAGCCGACCCTAACATCGTTGGGAAAAGGGTAAACGGATAGGATAAAAAAGGCGAATGGTTGAGTAGATTAAACTAAGGATATTGAAATACAAACGCAATACAACAAGGAGTGAATAAGATGTATTTTATTGCTCTATCTAATATATGTATAACATTTGATCTTATATATTATCATCATCTGCCTAGCCTTTTCCCAACTATGTATTTTTTTTTTTTTTGGGTGGGAAATCATCAAATAACTTCTCTCGCTCTGGGTGGAGCAGGAGGGCGTGTCAGACTTTTACTGACTAAAACCCACCCGTGTCCCTTCAGTAGCCCTTAAGCCAGGGGCTGTGGTGTCTCTTTCGAACAAACCCGCACCCCTGGCAGGCATCGACCCTTGCGGGTCCCATCACTTTTTGTGTTGACATCTCTTTGAGGCGCGCGTGGAACACAACGCGCCGTCGACTTGGGCTTGGTCCTTACCGGACAGCGAGCTACCCATTACTCGCCGTCCGCAAGCCCATGCCTACGGTGGCCGGAAATCGGCCTGGGATTCCCGACGCCCAGGGCGTCTCCGTATCCTGCGGCGGCTGGGGTCGCGAGGGCGCATATGCGCCCTCGCGACCATACCAAGGTCATACCAAGGGATCCGACTTGGGCTTGGTCCTTACCGGACAGCGAGCTACCCATTACTCGCCGTCCGCAAGCCCATGACTACGGTGGCCGGAAATCGGCCTGGGATTCCCGACGCCCAGGGCGTCTCCGTATCCTGCGGCGGCTGGGGTCGCGAGGGCGCATATGCTGCCTCTCCCTCACGTGCGCCGCCTCCCTCTTCGCGAGCATTACTGCTTCGCTGAAGGAGGTGACGGCTCCCCATGCCCTCTCGCTCCGTACCATGGCTTGGACCAGGGCCAGACGCGAGAGATCGCCGCCGCCGATCGCCTCCACGAGGACACGGCGGTGCTCCACCCAAGCTGGGCAGACCGCCACCGTGTGCTCCACCGTGTCCTCAGGGCGATCTTCGCAGTGGAAACACCCGGGCGTTTCCTCCCGCCCTATCCGAAACAGGAACCTCCCGAAACAACCGTGTCCGGTGAGGACCTGCGTCAGGCGGAAGGTGAGGACGCCATGCCGCCTCTCAAACCACTCCTCAAAGAGGGGACTTACCGCCGCAATCGTGGCGTGCCCATTCCCAACTATGTTGGGGTCGGCTTCTAGTCTAACCTGCTGAATACTAGTATTTTACATGGAGCGACTGCCTATCTGACCTCCACAACTTAGATCTTTTAAATCAATGAATAAAATATGTTTATTTGTTTACTTGTGGTTAACAAGTGCACAAACATGCTGTGGATGTGTGTGTAAGCACAGGAGCTCTCGGTACCGAGTCAATGGCGAAGTCGGAAGTGTGTCTGTGTGTGTTATGTGCTAACGCTACTAGTCTTTACGCACACATTCACAGCGTGTTTGTACACTTCGTTACGACAAGTAAAGCGCGCGTCGCTGCCCAAGATAAAAATACTGTATGTCGACGTACACACGGACGTATTAAAATCGCGGCATTTTTTTTTTCGCGTACTGGATTTTTTACCCTCGATGTTGAACCGACCATTGAGAATTTTCCAATTTTGTGACATGTTCATCATCATCATTGCAGCCGAAAGACATCCACTACTGGACATAAGCCTCTCCCAAAAGGGGGGTTTTGCCATAATCGCCACGCTTGGCAGGCGGGTTGGCGATCGCAGTATGGTGGTAAAATGCATAGAGAACGCTGCTGCCCATTCTCTAGTAAGCCCCTTAGTCGCCTTTTACGACATCCACGGGAAGAAATGGGATGGTGCTTTTCTTTACGTCCGGCACCACACGGCACGTGTGACTTGTTATTTTATTCCAATTCTGTGACTTTATTTTAAATTTTTACTCTCCTAATGAAATTTTATTCTTTTCTGTGACAGTGTTGTGAAATTTTATTTTGCATTATGGGTTTTGCAATAAAATAAATGAATTTGTCACAGCGCGACGCAAAAAAGTGTTCGATTTTCTAATCTCAGCGTGATTTTATTACGGCCCCGGGCTAACAGGCGCTGCCTATTTCTTTAGGCGACAGTTAACATTTTTCATTCGATGGTCAGTCTGTAGGGAACCAATCAAAACGTCCGTTTCTAATTCTTCTTTAAAAAAAATGGCGTTATGAAGTCTGTCGGCCTGTCCCTACCACATTTATTTGTTTTTCTGTTTGGAATGCGTCGCTTGCTACCAGGGCGGCAGGGGGAGAAGAGGGTTCCTTAATTACTTTTATGTGGTTAGATCGGGGGGAAGTGGGTTATGTATGGGGTTAATGGCGATGGACTCGTAATCTATTTACTGCTGTAGTATGCATTATGGTGATCGGGAAATTGTGACCCTAGTTCGAGAGCATACATAATGTTAAGTACATTGAATTCCGCAGCAGATAATAAAAAAGAGGCAGTAATAGGCAAAAACAAAGATAATCATTTTGATATGAAAGTTCACCGGAGGATAATAGTTTAGGAATAGTGTAAGTACAGTTCGAAGCAAAATACAACATTCTAAACGTGTCCCTGAAATGGGATCGGAATGTGGGAACCAATCGAAACAAGTAAGGCATGTAGGTAATAGGGTATTTTCCAATTTAATAAAAACTATTTTAATTTGAAGATTGGGACGATATATTTAACAGAAAATGAAAAATAAATTTATTTAAATCCAATTTCTAAATTAAAAACGATTACAATCAAATTTCGTTTTCGTTGTTTTGAATTTACCGCCAAAACGTGATAAAAAGTCATCGTAATGAGTTACGATGACTTTTTATCACGTGACATGTGACGTCAACTTTGTGTAAACCCCAATACGTCAACGAGAACGCAATCCTCAATCGATAGCTTCATCACCAGAAGTAAATAACGTCACAATTAGAAAAATAACTAACACCATAATGAATGAGACCACAAGCTCTGTAGACCTTAGTTTGCTGGGCGATACAATTTACACACAGGACGAACCAAAAACATTTCAATCTAATGCACAAACTGAACTAACACTGCAAAACTTAAGTGAAATGGTGATGCAACGCCTACAAGAAAACAACAAATCAATTATAACAGAATTACAAAATACAATCCAGATTGAAATAAACAAAGCCATTTCAAAATTAAAAGAAGACGTTGAACGTGAAACGAATGCCTTATTGAGGCAAAATGAACAAAGAATAATAGACATTCAAGAAACAAACACTGCTATAGAAAACCTAAGAATAGAAAACGAGAAACTAAAAACTGAAATAGAAAACCTAAAAACAAAAACAATCACTTTTATGGACCAGTCTGGCCAAAATTATTGCACAGAAATTCATTCCAAAAAGATTGTTTTGTATGGTCTTGACGAATACTACAAGGAACCAGTCAACAACCTACACATGAGACTGATTGATTTATTTCGCGAGATTATGAATGTCAACCTAATGGGCTACATAGAAGACACTCACAGAATAGGCAGATACAGCACACACAATCGCCCACTAGTGATTGAGCTATTAAGCAAAAGAATGGCTACGTATGTCAAAGAAAACCGACACCTCTTCGAAGGCACCGGATTAAATTTATCTGAATTTCTGGACGATAATGCGCGAAAGGAAAGAAAAATAATGGGTGAAGAAATGCTGAAAGCAAGACGTAAAGGGTTACATGCAATAATTCGTAACAATCAATTAATCATAGAAGGAAAACTCATGACTATAGAAAATGGGACAACCAACAACCGATTTAGCATAAAAAGAAAAGATAACAGAGAAGATCAAGTAAACTCCAACAATATTAACCACTCCTTTCAAAGCTACAATAATACAGAAAACCAAAAAAAGCCATTTCGAAAACAAAGACCAACAATTTAAAATACTATTTCAAAATATCCAAAGCCTTTATAATAAACAGCACATACTTGAAGCCTTCATAGAACAAACACCAAAGTACAAAGCGATATGCTTATCAGAATCGTGGCTATCACAAGAAAAAATGGATACAATACAATTTAGCGGCTACAAATTTGCATCTTCCTACTGCCGGAAAACTAGAACAGGCGGTGGAGTTTGTATCCTTTTACAAGAACACGTTGAATGCGTGGAAAGAAATGATATCACAGAATTTTCAATTGAATATATTATAGAGGTATGTGCAACAGAGTTAGTAACAGAAAAGCTATTATTGATAACTATTTATTGGAATAAAAGAGAGGAAGATATATTTTATAAGCAATTAAAACAAATCCTAACGTATATAAATAAAAAATATTTTAAACTAAACATAATTATTGGAGGAGACTTCAATATAAATATTCTAGAAAATAATTTGAAAACCAACCAATTTTTAGATTTCATGCTAGAATATAAGTTCAATCAACAAATTAAATCGCCAACACGTATTACTCAAACCTCATCAACATGCCTAGACTTAATCTTTACAAATTTCAATAGCGAATTGCATACAACGGTAGAGGAGTTAGGTTTCTCAGATCATAGTGGTACTATCATACACATGACTTTGCCTCAACAAACTAAACAAACTATTTGGTATGTCGAAAAAAGGTTATACAATGACAAAAATACCCAACTATTTAAATCAAAATTAAATGAATTAAACTGGAGCGAAATAATAATATCAAATAAAACCATAAACGAAAACTATGCAGCATTTAATAACACGTTAGCTAGAATATTAAACCAATGTATTCCTAAAACGAAAATAAAGTTAAAAACGAACTATAAAAAATATTGGCTAACCCCAGGCATCAAACTTTCATGTAAAAATAAAAGGCTTGAAAAGATACTGACACTCAAAACAAATAATCCACTAATCAAGCAGAACTATAAAAAGTATGAAAAAACACTAAAAAGGACCGTTATAACAGCAAAGAAATTACAATATATAAATAAAATAAAAACATCAAATAACAAAGTCAAAACTATGTGGAATATTATTAATGAACGAACAAATAAGACAATAAAAAGGGATAAAAATAACATTAAATTGCAAATAAATAATACAAAAATCACTGAACCTAAAAAAATAGCCAGCTTTTTTAATAACTTCTTTGCGTCCATAGGCGAGGGTAGCAACAAAGCACCTGGCAATGAGCCAACAGGTATTCCAGTGCTCAACCCCACTGAAAATACAATGTTTCTCAGCCCAGTAGACCCCGGCGAAATAAACACACTACTAAAAAACCTAAAAAGTAAAAAAAGTCACGGAATTGACGAGCTACCACCAATGTTAATACGACAATGTGCAAACGAACTTACGTTACCATTCTACATGCTAATAAATCAATCTTTCGAAGACGCTGCTTTCCCGGATTACCTAAAGAAAGCACTAATAAAACCAATTCACAAAAAACACTCGAAAACGGATCCAAGCAATTACCGCCCAATAGCTCTTTTACCAACCGCCTCTAAAATTTTTGAGAAAGCAATGTGCAATCGTGTATATTCGTTCTGCGAAAAATACAAAATATTTAATGAATGCCAAAACGGCTTTCGCAGGAACCGATCCACTATTCTGGCAATTTATAAATACATACAGGAAGCTTTAAATATAATAAATGACAAAAAATACGCGGTAGGTATACTATTAGATATGACCAAAGCTTACGATAAAGTGCAATACGACATTCTACTAAATAAACTACATGACATAGGGATCCGCGGAAAAACTCACGAATGGTTTAAATCATATTTATCAAATAGGGAACACCAGGTTGAAATAGAATTTTATAATGAAAATACCAAAGAAATACAAAATATTCGATCAGACAGTATAACAATTAATGCTTCTATTCCCCAAGGGAGTGTAATTGGGGGCCTCCTATTCCTTATCTACATAAACGACCTCCCAAAAACTATAGAAGGGCCATGCGTCTTGTTTGCTGACGATATTTCGATTCTCACTTCATGCCGTAACAATGTTGGCTTGAGCGAGGACCTAACCACTACACTAAATAAAACAATAACCTGGATGAATAACCATAACCTAGAAATAAATTTTGCCAAAACTAAAATAATGTCTTTCCACCCCCGTCAGAAAACTCCATTGGATATAAACTTCACCTACAATGGCATTACAATAGAAGTCGTAAAAGAATTTAATTTACTTGGCCTGTCCATAGACACCAACATCAACTGGAAATCTCACATTAAAAAGATTAGATCTAAATTATCCAAATTTGCATACGCCCTTCGTGAAGTCAAAAAGACTACTAATCTTAAAACTGCACTTGTCACCTATTATGCCTACGCATTTGCGTGGCTCAGTTACGGCGTGATACTGTGGGGAAACAGCACAGATGCACCCACACTCTTCACAATGCAAAAAAGATTAATAAGAATCCTAGTAAACATAGAAGACACCGACAGCTGTAAACCTCACTTTCAAGAGCATAAAATACTAACCCTGCCCTGCCTATACATTCTAGAGTTATGCAAATTTGTTCGAAAGTATCAACACTTTTACACTACAAGAGAAAATATACAGACAAGATACACATTACGCCATAAAAAAAGATTAAACCTACCAAGCTCTAAGTTAAAAATGCACTCAACAAGTACCCTAGTGATGTCAATGAAAGTATTTAATAAATTGCCAGAAATCATTAAAAACGAAAGAAAATTTAACACATTTGTAAATAAATTGAAACAATTTCTTTTATGTAAATGCTATTATAGTATAAACGAATTTCTAATTGACCAATTTTAAATTATATGATTCTTATTATTTTCGTCTAGTAGGTAGGTACTTTATTGTTTTTTAATTATTGTTGTTTCATTAAATTTCATTTCATTAAATTTCATTTCATTAAATTTCATTTCATTAAATTACATTTACAGAATTTAATTAATTTTATATACGAATAAACTATTCTATACAAACTAATTATGTAGTTAACATTGCTGTGCCCGATAATGTGCCATAATGACCATGTCTCTGTATATGTGTTAAAGTAAAAGTTTGCAATTTATGTTATCATTTTTATATTAATTTAAATACCTGGATTTTTATTTTTATTTATGTAGTAGCTTTGATTTTGTTCTAAATAGGTAATCTTAATTTTATTGTTTTTGCTGTGCCCTAACAGGGTCCATATTTCTGTACCTAGCTTTAAGCCCTTTGTAACATCTCTAATACAATATGGAATGCAATAAATGAATATGAATATGAATATGAATATAAACGGCACCGGTACAAATGCTTAGTTTGGCGCCGCCGTTTTAGAAGTATTTGTGCACAGAGGCACAGCACACCAGTAATATCACCTTATATCCATTAAAAATCTTGTTAATTATAAACTCGACATTCACTTATTTACTTACTAACAACAGTTCGTTTACACAAAGTTGACGTCTCGTGATAAAAAGTCATTGTAAGGAGCGTTTTGGCGGTAAATTCAAAACAACGAAAAAGAATTTTGTTTTAAATCGTTATTAATTGAGAAAATGGATATAAATCAATTTACTTTTATTTTTCTGTTACATATTTCGTCCCGATCCTCAATTTAGAATAGTTTTGAATAAATTGGAAAATACCCTATTAATGTGCACGAAGATTGTGAACTGTCAAATGTAACTCAATTCCCAGACTTATACCTAACGAACTTAATAATGTCCTCGACATAACATCACCGTGAAGTTCGAGACAATTTGAACGAAAACCTCCCAAAACTAAACTTATAAAACAACGAACTTGCACCTATTAATACAACTATAAAACTTAAATTAATAACTGCGTCCACACTGAACGAAAACTTTTCCTTCAAACTCGCCCATAAATTAGCAACGAGTGTCTTAGCGAGGCCAGTTTCCCTCCAATTTGCATAAGGAGGGTCCATCAATAATCATTTTTGTCTTTATTCAAATTTATAGGAGTTCGTCGAAGAATTTCGTTAAAAGTTCAGGTGAAAGGACTTGCGAGAGGTGACTCGTAAGTCGCAATATCGATCAGCGATGGATTTCCATTTCATTTAAGGGAATGTTCAAGGGTTTGGCTTGAGTTGTCTTCGTTTCAAGGGCAGGTAAGATGTGCCACTGAAACCTATCTATGCCATTCATATTTGCCGATTTCGTCCTAAAGTATAATGTCAATATGACTTGTAGTTAGCAACGAAATGTTGATTACCTATGCGTAATCATCAATCATGGACCAGGACTTACTTATTTATGTACAAACCAAACACAAAAACGTAGACGTCACCTACAGCCAAGGTCAAATCGGAATGGGATGGACACGTTTGCCTCTTGTCGGATACATTATGGGCTAGGACCACTACAGCATGGGTCCCTGAAAACGTCCAAAGGCATCGCAAAAGACCCAGGCGTAGATGGCGGACTTGACGCTTATATAAGGGATTGCATGGTCCATACCTATTGGCTCAAGATCGATTTCAGTGGGAAAATGAAAGGGAGGCCTTTGCCAAATAAAAAAAAACCATAAAGATGGAGAACACAAAGGTGTTTCATAACTAACAATAAATCACCACCTGATCACTGAAATAGAATGGCTTCTTATTTCTTTTACCGATTGCTGATCCCACCATTCCCACCTAAATCTAAATATAGCTTTGTAACCACAAAAGCGGTACTTGAGAACACCGATGGGATCAACTTGAAGGAACACAATACCGGGGTAGTTCGACCGCATAGTTTGTCTGAGTGACGTGTGCGGTTAAAGGTAACCGCGGCCGCCACCCTTGCTTTATGGGGGCAAGATTACCGGCAAAATTAGGTCGTCGTAACTCCCGATAACATAAATAACGGTGAATTTGTGTAGTAATAAATAGTTGGCTGTGAGAATAGTAAGTTGTGTGTTCTACATTTGGTGGAAATTTTGAAGAAACTTTTGTAGGGGAAAGGCATAGAATCATTTCCTCATTGAAGCTCAAACAATACTTACAAAACGGTTATAAATAAGTTCCAACCTAGATAAAGTATCAGGGTTTTAGTTGTTACCATCAGAATTCTGAAGCTGGATCTACTTATATACGTTGTAATGGTTTCTTTTTCCTTGCTTACCTTTCCATTAATAATATTGTGCTGTAAAAAACTACTATTATTTTCAGCAATGCTTGACTAATTCTTTGCCGGCATCATTATGAGAACTGCGACATAGATTCAATAACTTTACGAACTTTTCAGGAAGTAAATTATTCCCAATGGGATTGTTTCGATAAGCAAGGACGACACTAATCCGATAAATTCCAAATAATTGAAGTGACCTTTTTAACCTCACCCAAGAACCAACCACTACACAACTTCTTTAACATTTATTTCATTTCATTTTATTGAATTTTCTTCCGTAAACCTAATAAGTATTAACACAATATAAAACATATTAAGATTGTCTACGTCAGGACGTCGAAACACAAAAAGGGAAGAAAATTTTCCCTCCGTTACAGCACAAGGAAAACGTGACGAGTTGTACGTGCGTGTATCGTTATGTAAGTCAGAAATCGACTGCTTCAACGTCAATTTTATTTATTCTTAATACTGAAATACATGTAATGTGTAATTTTATTTATATTTTATTGGTAATACTTGGAAAACCAAAGCGAGGTCTATTCTTTTTATTGAGATTAGTTTACGTGGCGACATCGCTCCCAGTAAAGTTCGCGCGACGTCCTTTCATTTGCTTACACTAACTATACAGCCAGCAATGGGCCTCATTAGAAAGCTGAAAGAGTCACACAAAGGGCAATGGAGAGGGCTATGCTTGGAGTTTTATGGAGAATCATAAATAAAGAGATCCGTAGCAAAAACAAAGATAACCGACATAGTTCGACGAATTGCCAAACTTGAGTGGCAGTGGGCAGAGCACGTTGTTCGCAGAACAGATGGCCGATGAGGCCGAAATGTTCTGGAGTAGCGACCACGTACCGGAAGATGTAGCGTTGGAAGGCCTTCTGCAAGGTGGATCTATGACCTGGTGAGAGCTGCAGGAATCCGCTGGATGCGAGAAGTTCAGAACCGATCGAACTGGCGGTGCTTGGGGATCCACTATTTCTATCAGTGGACGTCTTTTGGATGAACGGATCATGAACTAGGTTATACAGCATGTTTCAGTAGGGTGTGTGGTCATATTTAAGGGTGTGTGGTACAGAAAATCAAACTGAACAATTTCTTCCATGCGATCAACATCGTGATCGCCAAAAAAAATAGCAACTGTCCCATGCAAAACTCAATTCATACTCGATCCAGACGTCCCATACATTTACGGCTGACTATTTTTTACATGCTGTATTATCGTTATTTTACTGAGCTTATGGAATATTGTAATACAATAAAACCAACACGAGCATACCACTACTCAGATAGTTTCATCCACCAATAATTGAATCTACCTACTCAGTTAAGCGAAAATTTTCGTGTATTTTTTTCAAAAGTCAGAAATTCTTAAGCATATATAGGATTAAAAAAAAAAAAAAACATTAAACCTACATGGGATCTTATGAAATGTCAGAAGCTCGCGGCACGGTTCCAATGGAGAAGAGCCGGCAAGAAACTCCACGGTTGTTCTTTAAAAATAATTGGCTTTAACAATGTTTTCAAATTACAGTGTTAATAGGTATGGGAGGACAGTTTGGGTCTATCAACAAATGCCAGGTACCTACTTAACAAAATAGGAAAATGGCCAACAAACGGAAACATCTTTAAGTCTACAAGGCCTACAACATTCTCAGTTCATAATCAATACATTGTTCCCATGTTGTGTAAGCAACAATAAGTTTTTGTTTAAGGAACATCTCGTATGTACCCGTATCTTTTCCAGTTTCGAGTTGGCGAGTCCTACACACTTTGTTTTTCTTTCCTTTACAATGTGGAAATAAGAACTTAATAATCCAGAAATCCGGGATTACTTAATAATTCACGCGTTTGGGGCACAAAGGGTTTGTTGAAGTTTTGTTTGTTTAGTAGCGTTAGCAAACAGGTACGTTTGAGTTACGTAAAAGATTGTTTGGCAACTTTAAACAATGGCTATATAAATGGCTATATTTTTAGGAACCAGAAGTGGATTTTATTTAAAAAAAAGAATAACGGCTACGAACTATTTTAATACAATCGAAAAATATTAATTATTAGAACACAAAAATAGATAACAAGAAACTAATGCCACTTTTATAAAATACGGTACAGCTGACACGTGTGAACGCTCCGACGATTGACGAGTAAAAAGGATCTGTCATCTGTTTGACACTCCTTTTATAGGCATGACGCTAGTCGCTGCTGTTCATTCCCGTTCATTCCCAACAATATTATTATTATGGAACAGTGGTGGCCAAGTGGTAACGGTCGCGACTTACGAGTAGTAAGGTCGTGAGTTTGAACCCAGACAGGCGCTTTACTTTGTGTAAACTATTTCATCACCACTGCTCTCAAAACGGTGAAGGAAAACATCGTGAGGAAACCGGGAATGTCCTAGAACCAAAAATTCGAAGACAGGTGACATCTACCAACCCGCACTGGGCCCGCGTGGTGGAATACGGCCCACTCCCTCTCACTGAGAGGAGGCCTGTGTCCCAGCAGTGGGAACATTATAGGCTGATGATGATTATTATAATTATATACGTATACAACTTCCAAGGGGAATCGTGTTACCCAGTAACTGGATTGTGCATTCACTCCATGTAAAATACTGGTTCAGCTACATCCGGTTGGATTGAAAATCCACCACAACATAGTTGGGAAATAGGCTGGGCAGATGATACAGCTTCCACTACATATTAAAACAAAAGACTGTGATGATGATTACCAAATCCATCCAATTACAAGGTCTGGTGTAGATAACAAGACAATAATTGTGAATAGAAGATTCAATAGCTGGTTACTGGTTGAATATTTAAGAAATTAAGCGTAATGATGATTTTAGTCCTCTGCAGACGGCGAGTAATGGGTAGCTCGCTGTCCGGTAAGGACCAAGCCCAGGTCGACGGCGCGTTGTGCTCCACGCGCGCCTCAAAGAGATGTCAGCACCAACTGGTTGTTCGGAAGAGATAACGTGGCCCCTGGCACACCGGCAACTGAAGGAACACGGGTGGGTTTTAGTCAGTAAATTCTGACACGCCCTCTGTTCCACCCAATGCGGGAGAAGTTATTTGATGATTTCCAAGCCTCAAAAAAATGTCCTATAATATATAATAATATCTAATAATTTATTTATTTAATAGAAACGTATACAAAAAGAGTACATTTAGCCTACAGTAATACATTTCCCATACAATTATAGTGCCTAAAAATAAACTTTTTCTAAAATATTTTTATTACAAGACCAAGTGACAATGTTTCGGAATTCGAAATTTAGGTAGCGACCCGCCCGATCTAGGTTCATTTAAACCTGTGTTTCGGGCCATCACTTTACATTTTAATTAAATTAGGACATTAACATTTAAAATTAAATTGATATAAAAATAATCTATTAACCACTATGAGAAAAAGCATATTGGTAACATTAATAACTACAACTAAGCAATGTAAATACTACCGAAGTAAATACTTACGAGGGAATAATTCATTATCGTCATGACATAATTTCTAGAAGTTTTTCTGTGTCTGTGTAATTGAGTAACGCTAAGTATTCTGATAACATAGTACTACATTTTTTATAGCTTAAACTATAGATGTTCATTAATCTGTTAAGTCTATTATACAGAAAAGGACCTAAAAACACATAAAATCGATTAGCAAACGCATGTCTAGTTTGAGGCTTTATGCAAACTAAATCCTTCCTTCTCTTGTCGGAAGGTACTGGGTCAAAAGGAAGTGCAGTGTGCTGGTGAAGTACTATGCTTAGAATGAATAATTGCCGAACTGTTAGTACATTACATGCAGTGTAGAGCTGGTGCGTAGGAAATCTAAAAGGGCGAAAGGTAGCAACTTTTAGAATTGCTCTTTGAGCACGCTCTAGAGGGAGTAAAATTGTTTTTGCTGCACCTCCCCAGGAAGTTATGCAGTAGCTAAGAATGGACTATGACTCTTATGACTTAAATAAAGTCTGGTAGGTTAAATTAACATTGATAAAATTGCTAAAACATTTACGTAAACACAGTAATACTCAATTAAAATAATACTCGAATTAAATCTAAATAAAAATTAATCTATGAGCGAAAAAGTTTTCAAAAATTTCCAGTCCCTTTTAAAAGCTGAAACGTTACTTCATGTAGAATTTGTATAAAGTCCTATCTAGAAATATGGCAAGAAAATCGTTGACGCAAAACTTTTCCGTTCTAACTACTTTAAGGTTTCACCACAGGTTGTGAATAACACCAAGTTTTGAAGAAAACACAATAAAACTTCAACGGGTTCTCTACAAAATAAAAAATATAAAGGAAAAAGAAAAACTAGGAGTTTTTAGGGTTCCATACCTCTAAAGGAAAAAACGGAACCCTTATAAGATCACTTTGTTGTCCGTCCGTCCGTCCGTCCGTCCGTCCGTCCGTCCGTCTGTCAAGACCGTTTTTCTCAGGAACGCGTGGAGGTATCAAACTGAAATTTCTATATGATACTTAGTTCTACTGTCCCTGGAAGCTGTAGAAAAATCAACCTTCTAAGTCAACGCAATCAAAAGATACAGCCATTTAGGCCGCAAAATTCCGCAAATTTTCGAAACTCGCACGGGAATCAAAACCTGCAGGGTACTTCCCGTGAACTTAGAATCTTGAAATTTTGTACGAAGTCACGTCTTATAGTACAGATATAGGAAAAATTACGAAAACCGAAAAATTTTAGTTTCGTCATATAAAAGAAAAATAGTTTTTGACAATTTTGAACTTTTACTTATATACCCACAGGTTTGTACGGAACCCTCGGTGCGCGAGTCCAACTAGCACTTGACCGGTTTTTTTGAATAAAACTTTAACTTTCAATGAGTAAACGAAGGGAGTTTAAAGAAGTGAAATGTTTTTTTAAATGTCAACGAAATAGCAAATGGCCTTACATCATACTAATATTTTTTAAAGGCAGATCATTAGTGGGGTACTTCTGAAAATATTCTTATGGAAAAATATGTTCAGGATCGCTATCTAAACACGACAATACCTGCCAGGGGTGCGGGTTTGTTCGAAAGAGACACCACTGCCCCTGGCTTAAGGGCTACTGAAGGAACACGGGTGGGTTTTAGTCAGTAAAAGTCTGACACGCCCTCCTGCTCCACCCAGAGCGGGAGAAGTTATTTGATGATTTCCCACCCAAAAAAAAAAAAAAAAAAAAACACGACAATGCAACAAAAAAAAATACGATGTTATGTGGGACCATCATCAACCAGAGTTAGTGTAGTCATTTGAAATGTTAGTTTAAAAAATGCGTTAGTTTATTTAGTTATTAATGCGCATCACGCCTGCACAGTTTCGCTAGCTAATTAATTTTGACCCGTTCAAGTATTTTTATTAAATAATATTAATAAATATTTTCGTAGCTTAGTCTTCTTTTTTTAAAGCCATAAGCGCCCGTTCACCTGCCCTGATCCAAAGAATGCCACCAAAGCCGCAATAAACGTGGCGACCTGCTGGGCTCAAACTACATATATAAAAAAGGTGTACGAGTACCATCAACACGAAAAGAAAAAGCTTAGTCAAAAAGTACTTAACAGAACTTGAACAAAATAGGACCGGAATAAACCCCTTTCCAATAAAGAAAATAATACCTCCACGAGCCCCATCGGTCGACCTGGTAAAGGATTATCGCCGCCTTTTTTTAAGTCGGTAAAAAATTATAAACAGATTCGTGTAGAACGTAAAAACAAGAATGTACCAATATTGGGGGGACATTGATTTATTCACCCTCCCTCGGAAGGGTGGCCAGCTAATAGGATTAGCAAGGATTCCCTGTTATTACGACACGGAAGAGTCGGAAATTAAAAATACGTCGGGCAGCTTGAGCGACATATTATTTGCACCGGCTTTGAAACAATATTCAATACCTATTTTTTACTAAACATATCTTATAACGTGGTCCTACCTAATTTGTACGGTACATCTATGTAGCTTATCTATACTTAAAGAGCATTAAGGTAATATGTTACTACGTCAGTACATATTACCCGAATGTTAAAGAGTAATATTTTTTTTTGCAAGTTTGTGTGTAGGAGGTAATCTCTGGAACGACTGCTATAGATAGCCTAATTCTTGGTGAAGGTTACATACTGTGCAACATCACGTGTAACAAATCAAACTTAAACCTAAGGGAAACAAAGATTATAAGCAGATTTTTACATTTTTAATTTAAATTAATAAAAAAATACAAATAGTTTTATAAAAAATTACCGATCTCACTAGAGTCCCTAAGTATCAGGTCACAAACTGGGAGGAGGATATATCGTGAGGAGGGTTCTTAGGTCACACACACTGGGAGGAGGATATGTCGTGAGGAGGATCCGGTATGAGCGCCTTGTTGTCCTCTGGAGCTCGGTTCTAGAACATTTCAGTAAGACGAGTAGTAGAAACAGGAGGGACTCGATAAAACTCCGAAGCCCAATAGTAGAGTCGCAGTAGCAGTATTAGTAGAGGCTTTTCAGAAAAATAAATAGTTCTTCCATATATCAAATTACGTCGTTGTCCCTCTTCGTAGTCCCCTCTCGTAGTCGTCCCGCTTTCTGCGCTTCGTCCTCTATTTATACTAGAGTTTCAGCCGTTCCAGAACATTTTTAATTTTTAAAATTATATCCTCCAGTGGCCAGACACATGTAACCAGCCAGCACATATTATACAACCATGTGTGTGTAAAGAATTTAAAGATATAATTTAAAATTAAGAAGTAAACAATCATAGTTAATAAAATACAATATTTCAGCTAATAATATTGATAAAAATAATTTATAATAATTAAACCAAAAAGTAATTCTTCATAGACTAGTGAGAAACTCTATGGGAAAAAAGAAAAGTAACTGACAGTTTGACAAATCTTGACATACATGTCACAACAAAGATCAAATTTTATTTTATTACAGACTAGCTGACCCGACAGACGTTGTCCTGTTCGTCCAAAAGTCATTCATACAAAATCACTACCCTACCTACGCTACCCTACACTACCCTACCCTACACTACCCTAACCTACCTACCTACCCTACCTACCTACCCTACCTACCCTACCTACCCTACCTATCCTACCTACCCTACCTACCCTACCTATCCTACCTACCCTACCTACCCTACCTACCCTACCTACCCTACCTACTCTACCTACCCTACCTACCCTACCTACCCTACCTACCCTACCTACCCTACCTACCCTACCTACCCTACCTACCCTACCCTACCTACCCTACCTACCCTACCTACCCTACCTACCCTACCTACCCTACCTACCCTACCTACCCTACCTACCCTACCTACCCTACCTACCCTACCTACCCTACCTACCCTACCTACCCTACCTACCCTACCTACCCTACCTACCCTACCTACCCTACCTACCCTACCTACCCTACCTACCCTACCTACCCTACCTACCCTACCTACCCTACCTACCCTACCTACCCTACAAAAAAATACAAATAGTTTTATAAAAAATTACCGATCTCACTAGAGTCCCTAAGTATCAGGTCACAAACTGGGAGGAGGATATATCGTGAGGAGGGTTCTTAGGTCACACACACTGGGAGGAGGATATGTCGTGAGGAGGATCCGGTATGAGCGCCTTGTTGTCCTCTGGAGCTCGGTTCTAGAACATTTCAGTAAGACGAGTAGTAGAAACAGGAGGGACTCGATAAAACTCCGAAGCCCAATAGTAGAGTCGCAGTAGCAGTATTAGTAGAGGCTTTTCAGAAAAATAAATAGTTCTTCCATATATCAAATTACGTCGTTGTCCCTCTTCGTAGTCCCCTCTCGTAGTCGTCCCGCTTTCTGCGCTTCGTCCTCTATTTATACTAGAGTTTCAGCCGTTCCAGAACATTTTTAATTTTTAAAATTATATCCTCCAGTGGCCAGACACATGTAACCAGCCAGCACATATTATACAACCATGTGTGTGTAAAGAATTTAAAGATATAATTTAAAATTAAGAAGTAAACAATCATAGTTAATAAAATACAATATTTCAGCTAATAATATTGATAAAAATAATTTATAATAATTAAACCAAAAAGTAATTCTTCATAGACTAGTGAGAAACTCTATGGGAAAAAAGAAAAGTAACTGACAGTTTGACAAATCTTGACATACATGTCACAACAAAGATCAAATTTTATTTTATTACAGACTAGCTGACCCGACAGACGTTGTCCTGTTCGTCCAAAAGTCATTCATACAAAATCACTACCCTACCTACGCTACCCTACACTACCCTACCCTACACTACCCTAACCTACCTACCTACCCTACCTACCTACCCTACCTACCCTACCTACCCTACCTATCCTACCTACCCTACCTACCCTACCTATCCTACCTACCCTACCTACCCTACCTACCCTACCTATCCTACCTATCCTACCTACCCTACCTACCCTACCTATCCTACCTACCCTACCTACCCTACCTACCCTACCTACCCTACCTACTCTACCTACCCTACCTACCCTACCTACCCTACCTACCCTACCTACCCTACCTACCCTACCTACCCTACCCTACCTACCCTACCTACCCTACCCTACCTACCCTACCTACCCTACCTACCCTACCTACCCTACCTACCCTACCTACCCTACCTACCCTACCTACCCTACCTACCCTACCTACCCTACCTACCCTACCTACCCTACCTACCCTACCTACCCTACCTACCCTACCTACCCTACCTACCCTACCTACCCTACCTACCCTACCTACCCTACCTACCCTACCTACCCTACCTACCCTACCTACCCTACCTACCCTACCTACCCTACCTACCCTACCTACCCTACCTACCCTACCTACCCTACCTACCCTACCTACCCTACCTACCCTACCTACCCTACCTACCCTACCTACCCTACCCTATCTACCCTATTATCCTATCCGTGAAAATTTTCGTTTTTCGACAGCCAACTTCCACTTTGATACTTTTTTTATTTCTGAAACAACTGAACGGGATAAAAAGTATCCTATGTCCTTCTCCTGGCTCTAAACTACCTCCCTGCCAATTTTCAGCTAAATCGGTTCAGCCGTTCTTGAGTTATAAGTGAAGTAACTAACACGACTTTCTTTTATATATATAGATATTAAAGAAATAGTTATTGTAACACGCAAATACTATATTTCCTTCCAGAAAATGAGTATGAAGGTACATAGAGAATGCTTAAATTTCAAGGTTAATGTTAACAAAATGTAAGTATAAAGAATAATCATAACACACGCTATACGAGCTTAGGACGTGAGCAAAAAGAAAACAAATCAGAAAGATCGCTAAGCGAAAACGAGACTGTGGCTAGAAACGGTAGAAGCTATGGCAAATAACTAGAGAAATCTTCAGGACTATTTCGTATTATTGTTTGAAGATCCAAGTTAGTTATTTTAATGTGCAAGAAAACGTTTGCATTTTCTTCTTAAAGCAAAAGACAAGAGGTTCATGAAAATGGCCTTTCCTTTTTTTACCAAGTTGATCACCTTATCAGTTGGGTTCCGGGTTGACAATTCCTGGGTTTTTCCATTATGTAAGTCGTAGCAATCTAGGTTTTAAATTTCCACCAGGGAACAGTGTTTGGTTAGCATCCATGACTTAAATAACGTACAGTCTACATATACAATGACATGCACGCTAGATTGAGTGCATGACTTTATAACTATCTGGCGGTTTTGAGTATTTTGTATATGGTCTACACAAATGTCCTCCAGATCTCAGAGAGAGAGACCTCAGAGATCAGATCACAAGCGTCTTGTGACGGGTCGTTGAGCTCTCTTATATAGGGTGGAGCTACACGATGACTGATGCTTGCATGCTTCTGTTGGGACAGGAGAAAAGAGCCATTGCAGCTTAGAGCCGACAAAGCTGCAATTGCTCTTTTTCCAAAAGACAGACATGGCCCTGCATTGTTAGACTCATATAAAATTCAAATAATATAATGTTTGGTCGTTAAAAGAGACCATAAGGCCAAATTCTCGTATTTAAAAACGTTCGCAGTGTCATCTCAGCGACAATCGAATTTCAAAAATGTGTCAGAAATGTATGGAAACTCGAGGAATTTTTGACAGATTGACACTGAGATCAGACTGAACGTTCTTAAAATTAGCAGAATTGCCCCTCATGACGTCTGAGTTTGTTTCGGCATTTCTTCTGAGGGATTATTCAGCTAGGAAATGCCGGCGCTATCTAGTTTTTAAGCCTCGACTAACAAAATATTGACGTGTAACATTTATTTTCTTTAGACTACTAACTGCTTAACTGGCGAAATGTGCGTGTGTGATACATTTCTGTCAACCCCTTCATTCCAATACAGGCGTGATGTTAAGTGATTAATAGACTTTACGAAACTAACTCCTAAATAAACTACACAACTCAGAATTCGCATCACAGAACCCTGCTATCTCCAAATCAATTCCCAGATTGTATCAAAAACGTCTTGTTTTTCAAGATGTCTGCTTTTCTTTGTGACTTAGATTTACAATACAAGCTTCAAGCACTCTAATTAGAGCGGCGTTCTCTTGCTCTTTGTTTGAGACAATGAGTGTGAGACTCTTGGTTTTCTAGGTCAACCTAGGATAAGTTTAGACACTGGGTACAGAGCTGTATAGTGGGGTTGGGAGATTGTGGAAGAAGTGTTAGTATTGTAGTTAGTTTATGTCATATAGTTGGGTGTTGTACAAATTAAGCGGTTATTATAAACCAGATTTTGCCAGCGGCTTCGCCCTCATGCAGGTCGGAAATTATCCCACGGGAACGCTTACCTGTTTAAAAACTGTTCCAGGTTATAATCTATCTGTGTGCCAAATTTCATCCAAATCCGTTCAAGCGTTATTGCATGTTTTTTTTTCTGGGTGGGAATCATCAAATGACTTCTCCCGCTCTGGGTAGAGAGCAGGAGGGCGTGTCAGACTGACTAAAACCCACCCGTGTTCCCTCAGTTGTCTGTGTGCCAGGGGCGACGGTTTCTCTTTCGAACAACCCGCACCCCTGGCAGGCATCGGCCCTTGCGGACCCCTCGGTCACCTTGCGACAGGTCAGCACAGTGGCCCCGCCGCCTACCACTTTTCGGCCGAAGGGGATAGGGAGAGCGGTCAACGCTATACCGACACTCCTCTTCCCCTGCGGCCCCACCGCGTCCGCCATCAAACGGTGGCGGCGCCGTCCAGGCCACGCTCAGAAGCGCCGGCACTCCTCGCTCTGCCACAGCCCGTAACTCTTAGCCGCGATGCCTCACATTCGACATCGCGGTCCACCTCAGTTGCGGTGCACCTCACCGCAACCTACTTTTTGGCCGCTACGTCATCGGCTTGAAGGCAAAAGCCCTGACGAGGGGCCCCACCTTTGGGTTCCTCTTCACTTCACCATGGCTGGGAGACCACGGTTACTGAGCCCCCCCCCCCCCCGCGACGACAATGCGGGAACCCACTCGGGGGGTTATTGCATGATTAAGTAACAAACATACAAACTTTCACATTTATAAAATTTGTAAGATAGGATCTAGAAGGATCTGATATTTATTCGATTTGTAGACCTTCTTTAAAATTTCAATAGAAATATCATACAGAGATCATAATGTTATAGCCGTTGGTCCCGGCTGTTATTCGTGGACCTTTGACAGTCGTTACGGGTCGTCAGAAGCCCGAAAGTCTCACAACCAGTCTTACCAACGGGTATCGCATTACCCTGTACCTAACTGGGTTGGGTGACGTGTCCGTGTCGTGCTGGACGTAAAAGAATAGCACCATCTCATTTCTTCCCGTGAGTGTCGTAGAAGGCGACTAAGGGACTTATTACAGAATGGGCAGCAGCGTTCTCTATGCATTTTTCCACCATACTGCGATCGCCAACTCGCCTGCCAAGCAGTGGTCGTCTTTCGGCTGAAATGATGATGATGATGGTTTTTTTTTTGGGTGAGAAATCATCAAATAACTTCTCCCGCTCTGGGTGGAGCAGGAGGGCGTGTCAGACTTTTACTGACTAAAACCCACCCGTGTTCCCTCAGTAGCCCGTATGCCAGGGGCTGCGGTATCTCTTCTGAACAAACCCGCACCACTGGTAGGCATCGGCCCTTGCGGGCCTCATCACATTGTGCTAACATATCTTTGAGGCGCGCGTGGAACACAACGCGCCGTTGACTTGGGCTTGGTCCTTACCGGACAGCGAGCTACCCATTACTCGCCGTCCGCAAGCCCACACCTACGGTGGCCAGAAATCAGCCTGGGATTCCCGACGCCCAGGGCGTCTCCTGCGGCGGTTAGGGCCGTGAGGGCGCATATGCTGCCTCTCCCTCACGTGCGCCGCCACCCTCTTCGCGAGCGTTACTGCTTCGTTGAAGGAGGTGACGGCTACCCAGTGATGATGATGGGTTGGGTGAGTATTCAGCTGTTTCCGGTTAGACTGGAAGCCGACCCCAAAATAGTTGGTAAAAGAAGGGATGATGACAGAGATCATAGGTTACTGGACTCATTCAGTGATCTGAGTGATTGCGAGTTCAAAAATGTTTTCTAGGATCTGTCTCGTCGGTCGACAATCGTGGCTGTTGAGCTTGAAGTTCTGTGTTCTATTCATGGGTCGGGCAAACGTTATGAAGTTCATCCACTAGAAAATGACTAATTTCAGTCTGGACTCTGGCCGATTGTCCCCTTAATAGCAATAGGCTCCTCCACGATTTAAGACATGGAAATATATAATACATAACTGGAGAGGTATTTGCTTTCTCCAGGGTATATGATCCAGTTGTAATGTTGTGTTCGGTCGGCTTCCAGTCTAACCGGATGCAGCTGAATACCAGTATTTTACATGGAGCGACTGCCTATCTGACCTCCACAACCCAGTTACTGGGTAAAAAGATACCCCTTGGTAAGACTGGTTGTTAGACTTTCGGGCTTCTGACGACCCGTAATGACTGTCAAAGATCCACAAATGACAGCCGGGACCAACAGCTTAACGTGCTTTCCGAGACACGGAGGGGTCTTGGTATGTAAATATGGTCACCCATCCACGGACCAACCGCGGTAAGCGTAGCTTAACCTGATCGATCGACCCGTGCAGCTAATATTATTTAGCCACAAGCCCCTTATGTAGTATGTAGAACAATGTTTGTATCAAAAAACTAAAACGCAGAACCGGTCGCAGTGGCGGTGTTTTGGGGAAGCTTGTAGGTATCTAGCAGTGGATGTCTTTCCGCTGAAATGATGATCGGAAAGACGTTTTCAAATTTAAGGGCGCGGTACAGACCATCAAATCGAACCCGTTTCTAAATGGGCCAAAAATCGTAATCATAATTACCTTTATGATACTGCTGTGGATGTAGAAGATAGAAGAAAAAGCGTATTTACTAACAACAAGTATGTTTAACAACAAATAAAATCAAACAGCAATATTTTCCTTTACCGCGGCAACCAGAGAGCACCCTTCCAAAACAACAAAAATGGCCGCCGCGACTGAAACAATACTTTGATTGATGACACTGTCGTATTGATACTGACGCTGTCCTATTGATTTGTTTTAATTTTGGATTGTTGTTGGTAAATGGACTGGTTTTGTTTGAATTTTAGTATTTGTTTTGAGTTTGAAAGATATTCCTTCTGTTCAGTAGGAACTGTGCAGCCGCTAGCACTCACGGGAGAATACATTACCAGCTAAACTTTTTGTAATGTGTACGTACATATGTAATCATTGGCCTTGCCTTTTCCCAAGTATGTTGGGGTCAGCTTCCAGTCAAACCGGATGCAGCTGAATACCAGTATTTTATTAGAAGCGTCTGCCTGACCCTTGGTAAGACTGGTTGTCAGACTTTCGACTTTTTACAAAAGGATTATCCTGACAACATGCAGATCTATCTATTTAGTTGCATTGAAAACGTCGTAATATACCTCTACAAAGCCCTGTGAGAATACAGCCGTGATGTTACGAGTTTCGGTCAAAACGATATTTAACAACAACTTTTGCACTCATTTTTCCATTTGGGTGGCCCTATAACATGGACAGGTCAATCATAATTAGCCATGGACGTGTACAAGCCATGATTATAGCGACAGACAAGCATTAAATGGGTTTTTAAGAGATTTTAGTAGTAAAAGTCCCGTTAAATTCTGTTTATATCCAATATTTTCGCAAAGGGAGGAAACATAAAGTTTAAAATATGTTGTTTTGCTTCCCTTCGCTCAAGATACAACGCTGAAAATACTTTTCGTAGTACATTATTTTGTTCAAGTTGGTGCGAACAGCTCGTTTGTATGTAAACTTTATCGAGGATTTGAATGAAAGGGATGTGCAGAAACGTTCCTTGTAAATTGATAACTCCTGGGAATACGAAAGGGCTGAAAAACTATCATAGCTCAAAAATGCCCTGGGTGAGATATTAACTCGCTCAAAAATGAATAATCAGCCAATAATAGCTTGACTTACCTAAGGCATCAGTAATTTGGCTTCTGAGTTCAATCCTCTATCACTTCGAGAATTATAAGAATAGCTCATAACCTGATAATATCAGTCAGTAGGATGACAGCGGGGAGTCTGACCAGTGGGTTAACGGCGTAACACCTGACCTTCAGTAGAAATGTTTTTTTTTTGACAGTCAAGAACATTGATTGAGTTAGTTACATTGTGGAGCAAACTTTTTCTAACATATTCAGATTGATGGTGTGTTATGCGTAACACACTTTCAACGGGTCTCCGGACATTACACAAAACGTTAGAATGTGCAAAAAAAAAAAAACGAATGTTCCATACATTTTGACTGTGTGATTATTGTCTACGTTGTCGATCTCGAATTATGTGCTGGATTATTGGACATAGTTTGCATGCAATAATGTTTCACCTTGTTTTAGCTTTTTTCTTTAACCTGTCTTTCCTTCGACAGGTACAGCCACAAGGGATGCTCCACGTGGCGCGCTAGGGAATGCTTAGCGGCGCGATCTTGAGCGCAGCGCCCGTGTCTCTGCGCGGGCTCGCCCCGGGCCTGCCAGCGGCGCGGCCCGCGCTTCTCGCCGCCCTCGTCATGCACGCGTTGCACGACCGCCAGGACGAGGCCAGCTTCATAGGTACGTGGCTCCTTAGTCCTTTCAAACTAGCGCTTTTCCGCAGTTCTTAAAAAGTTCCTTCTCTTGTATTGCGACGAGCTGATTTAACGAATCGGATAGTCTAAAAGCTAGCTGTGCAAGGTGCGCTGGACGTATATTCAAGGACCGCCAAGCTTCAGGGTGTGTTATAGGTCCTGAATACGGGGTTTTAAACAAACCAGTTTATCCTGACGACTGGATTAAAACCTAAGGTAGGTAAGCACCCCTTTAACTAAATAAAAACCACGGCTAGAGACGAATGAGATCTATATCTCTTTTGTTTTCACCGACTTCTTTGTTTTATCTGCAATTGCATTGAGATCCATCATTCAGTTAGAACTCAATTGAATCTAAGCCTTCAGTTCACAAAAATAAAGCACTCTATTGAGTGGCACTGATTGTGCTTCTAAAAGCTTTCACAGGTAAGTGATAGATACACATTACATACTTGAATGGTACTGGAGGGTACTTTCAAGGGGCACGTTATAATTTGATACCTATCATTTGCTATATTAACAGAATGGAGAAAACAGGTGGCCCAGTGGTAGGTATCGGGTCCAACTTACGAGTTGTAAGTCGTGAGTTCGAACCCAGGCAGGCACTTTGTGTATTTTTCATCACCACTGCTCTGAAAACGGTGAAGGCAAACATCGTGAGGAAATGGCATGTGACATCTACCAACCCGCACTGAGCCCGCGTGGTGGATTAGGGTCCACTTCCTCTCATATAGAGTAGGCCTGTGTCCCAGCAGTGGGAACATTAAAGCCTGATTGTCAGACTTAAGGTGCATGCGCCCGGGTAGTCTGCGAAATTCAAATTTTCCTACGTTTTTTGCTAATTGCAGGTCAGGTTGTGGAATTAGTTGTTTTAATGAAAGAGTCATTCCATGATTAAAAACCGAAGTAAGAGGACGGTATTGATGATTCTAATGATTATAATATTCTGAAAATACATACGTGTGACGATCGTGAATCATATTTGTCCAATATACGAGTACTGCACACTGACCTGCAAATTGCTAAAATCGTAAGAAAATTACAATTTCGCGGGCTCCCGTGGCGCTTCTCACTACAGTAAATATTTAATTTGTCGGGTAACAAGACACTTTGAGGTGTCTAATCAAAGTATTTTAAACTTGATATAGTACAAAAAATCGTCATAAGATGAAGAAGTTTTTGTACGATTTCAAGTCCCAAATTCTATCATCACCATGTAATGAGTGTTTCAATCAGGCTTTGTTAAAATCAAAGTTTAGTCCCTAAATGAGGTATTCCAGATAATAGAATCTTATCTAATGTTACCTTTTCGTTCCGCTTGGCAGCATTGGCATTTGCTTTGCTCCGGTTTCAAGGGCATGAGAGCCGGTGAAATTTCAGTAACGTGAGACTACACTTGTGTCTTGAGAAATTCATCGACAATCCACGAGATACTCAATAAAAGATAGGGCATTGAAACACATAAACATTCCTTTCCAATTACATTTCTCCGAAAATAAATTCCAAAAACAACCCCCATTGAATATTTTTGTCACCTCATTATCAAACTACACGATAACCATTCCCACCATGTTTCGGGGTCATTTTAGTACCAAATCCTCATTAAAACAAATGTCAAACTACCCTCGTTCACTAACAACCATGCGTGGACTGTGACCTGATGTTATCAGCCGATTTTCGCGAAGGTTTGGCTTATCCTTAGCATCTAGTGTCAATGACACACCACCCTTCATTATGGTGACAAGAAAATATAAATATTTTTGTGTTCTGTGAAGGGGAAGACGTTAATTCAATGGGTGTATTCCTATTTGACCCTTCTGATGGGGCCAACTTCAAAAAATCAAAATGGTTGTTCAAAAACATACACCGCATCTAAAAAGTACTGAGGGCGTCAATGCATTTGGCGATCTCTTTGAATCTCTCTTATTTTAAACAAGGCTTTCAATAGAGCAGGCGCCACGTTTGAAACAAAAAAGCGATTTGGAAAAATAAGCATTGAAGCGTTTTTACCTTATAATACGAATAATTCAAGAAGCTTAGGATTGTAACAGGGAATGGACTTACTAGCCAATAGCAAGAGTGTTCAATGTAGTAAAAAGCTCATTTTGCTTACAATACCTATTAGTTGTCTCTAGAGGCATTTATTGGAATTAAACTCATCCATCTGTAACCTCATATCAAACAATATAACTTAAAAGTGCTCTACCCAAAAAGGCAAAGACTTGTCTTATTCCATTATCCTCCGTCGTTAATTTCCGCCATTCCTCGGTGATAGTCGTGTCAACAGTCGGGTCAATCCCGCCACTTTAATGACGTCAGTGTTTTGACGGCTCCAGTCGCGACACAGTAATGGCAAAAAAGGACTTTCATCCTAAAGGTTACCTGTTGTTAAGCATTCACAGACTCGGTTTTATTATCAGGTATATTTCTTTGAGGCGGCCATGTCGGGTTTAGAAGAATTTAAAATATATTGTCTTTACTGACAAGATCTTGAAATAACTTCACATGTAATGTCTCCGAAGTAATAGAAATAAGTGTATTACTACCGTAATTCGTTTACATTCTTTAATTTGACTAGATATATATTTGATTTCTAGAATAAGCAATCCTTTTAGGGCCTTCAGACGACTTGCTTGATTGTAACATTAATGGAAGTTACGTTCTATCGATGCCAAGATTTCGTGTGGCTAACCAATTTACATAAACACTGGAATTAGAAAGCATGTAATCTTTAACTTACATTAATTCGGTACATACAGCTAATTAAATAACATCTGTAGGTACTGCGTAACAAAAACATAACAAAGCAAGCTAATAAACAGATCGATTGGGTTACAGTATTACTCATTGGTACCTCGAATGCCAAATCTATGAAAATTTATATAAACTGGCTAAATACCAATAACTGGTAGCCCTGTTCGTATTTCACCCGAAATAGTCCGCTGGAGTCACGCGAAGCAGCCCTATCGGCAGACATCTTGGCGCCAGCCCGCACCCGCGGCCCGCCCTCCCCCCGCTATCGTCTGACGCAGCCTTGGTGCATTGTAGATTCATAGATTCTGAACGCCTACATTTTATGTAGTCCTGGTAATTTAAAATTTTTACTTAGTCACTCTTCGCTGCGTACGGTCTTTTGTTTTTCCATTTATACGTCACCACCGGTGTCATATAAACCGGTAAAATTACCTTCATTTTACCTAGAAATAATTGAACTTTTACATGATTTTCGTTTAATGGTTCCATTTCATATTTAGGTATATGCTTTGTGCAATCTGTGTAAGGATATCTAAGTGGCAACTGTTTAGTTCCCCTTCATAGTTTGAAGTCTTTCTATCATCGTACCACTCCCACATGGTTCTATCCTATGTTATTAACTAGTGCAGCTTTGTTATTCATGCGGCCTTGGTGCATTGATTCATAGTTCATAGACGCCTACGCCTACACAATATGAACTCCTGGTAATTTGTCACTGCGCGTATCGTTCTTTTACGTCATCAAAAAGGTCAAATTACTATGAAACTTTTTTTATTTATACAGATTTCAAGGTTTACTTAATTTCGTTTTAGTCCCTTGCGGAGCTGTCTACATTTCTTTTTGTAATTTCAAGACTGTCTGCGTAAAATCTTCTGTCTCTGTCTGTTCGTACGTCACAGGTAGGTCAACAAAGGTCACGCAATATTTGTAATGAAAAAAGCTTTTCTGTATTTGGTTTAGGTTTAGCCCATTTTTCTGGCTCACGTTAGGTCTCTTGTGAATTCTGTCTACATTGTAACACTGGGAAAATGTGACGGTTTCGATAATACACTCGCTAATTTTGGTACCTATCTAGTTGTCTAAATTAGCTGTATCTGATTTTCTTCAGCCACCTCGTTACCCAGAATAGTTTCAGTAACATAATACGTTTTGATTGAAGTTACAGATTTACGATAACTTACCACTTATACTTTTATCTATCATATAACACTCCCAGACTCATTCCTAGATTCTGGAAACTCATTAAATTTTATCCGTTTTCAAAACAGGTCTTAACCGACATCTAAAATAAACTATTGAAATATGTATCACCCAAAGATTTTATATTTTTTTAAGGCTACAATTTTTCTGTCAAGTCACCTCATTGTTAGCAAGAAGTCGTCCACTCTCATCAAGGTTTTACTTCAGTTGTAGTAAAGACCACCTTAGTATGTGGAGCACCGCGTTATTTTGGCGGCCACGTTGCACAATCAAACATAGGTATTGTTATTATGGGTCACGATTCCATGCCATTGTTGTTAATTCATAGACATGTTTCTTTCTGTTATTGTTGAATGGATTTTTAAGTATACTGTTACGTGGTTATTAGCACCAATTTAACTCGCAATACTATTAGGCGTGAGTATTTTCACAATATTTCTGTTTCTAGTCCTATTGAAATGTAACTGGCAAAATGTGGGAGTACCTACAGATATGTACGACCTGTGCCTGACCCTCAGGAAAAACAGTAGTTTTATGAATTTAGCTTCTGCCCGTGGCCTGGATGTCGAAAATTATCTCACAGGAACAAAAACAAAAAATCAAAATTTAAAGTCATTTATTCAAACTAGGCTGGTTGCAGCACTTTTTGAACGTCAAAATTACATATGAGAGAAAATAATTTCTCTTAAGATAGCTAGCACACGCCAATATACCAAAAAATCATTAAAAAATTTACGCAAGCAGAAATTAATAATAAAAACAAAAACATAAACAGAACTTAAATTAAAACCTAAATTGAACATGCTACCCAGACAAATATTAGCTTATGTACTTCTCCAGGATGCCATATATCCTCCTTGCCAAATTCTTTTTCAAATCTGTCCAGTGATTTACGCGCAAAAAACATACAGGCACACTTTCGATTTTAAAATATTAGTGTGGTTTTTGAGCAGACAATCACGTACTAGAAAAGATCTGGTTCTAAAGAAAAATCTAGAAACTAGATAATCAGGCCGATGTTTTGCTCAAACTTTATGAAGTAATTTTAATTCGCAGCAGGCACAAAATAATTACGATTAAGATCTGAGGGTTTTATTAGCTAGCTTTAGGTGAAGGCATACAGAAACAAGACACGAACGAAGCAACATGATTCATCCGAGTCCATTGTACCCGGATCCATGTATACTTGAAGTGACAGGGTTTAGTACTGCAGTAACCTATACTTGCAGTCAACGCAAAACTTACAGTGCGAGAGGTAATGCATAAAATGTTATGGCTGTTGACGCCGTATACTTACGATACTTACTATTGTAATTAATGGTAACACGCTTACTTTTCTGATTTGTTTATGTAATATGATCTTTTCACAACAGTTGTGTCCTCGGCCAGAAATTGCCCGAGCTTTGGTTTCTAAAACTAAAAAAAAAAATGAAGATTTTGTCCGTTTTTTTTTTCTGGGTGGAGCAGGAGGGCGTGTCAAACTTTTGCTGACTAAAACCCACCCGTGTTCCTTCAGTAGCCCGTATGCCAGAGGCTGTGGTATCTCTTTCGAACAAACCCGCACCCTTGGCAGGCATCGGCCCTTGCGGGCCCCATCATTTGTTGTGCTGACATCTCTTTGAGGCGCGCGTGGAACACAACGCGCCGTCGACTTGGGCTTGGTCCATACCGGACAGCGAACTACCCATTACTCGCCGTCCGCAAGCTCATGCCTACGGTGGCCGGAAATCGACCTGGGATTCCCGACGCCCAGGGCGTCTCCGTATCGTGCGGCGGCTAGGGTCGCGAGGGCGCATATGCTGCCTCTCCCTTACGTGCGTCGCCTCCCTCTTCGCGAGCATCACTGCTTCACTGAAGGAGGTGACGGCTACCCATGCACTCTTGCTCCGTACCATGGCCTGGACCAGGTCCGGACGCGAGAGATCGCCGCCGCCGATCGCCTCCACGAGGACACGGCGGTGCTCCGCCCAAGCCGGGCAGACCGCCACCGTGTGTTCCAACATGTCCTCAGGGCGATCTTCGCAGTGGAAACACCCGGGCGTTTCTTCCCGCCCTATCCGAAACAGCCGTGACCTCCCGAAACAACCGTGCCCGGTGAGGACCTGCGTCAAGCGGAAGGTGAGGACGCCATGCCGCCTCTCAAACCACTCCTCAAAGAGGGGACTTACCGCCGCAATCGTGGCGTGCCCAAAGATTTTGTATGTTCAGGTTTATATTCTTCTGCCAGGGGTGCGGGTTATTCGAAAGAGATACCAAAGCCACTGGCACACAGGCTTCTGAGGGAACACGGGTGGGTTATAGTCAGTAAAAGTCTGACGTCTGACAGAGCGGAAGACGTTATTTGATGTTAACCCACCAAAAAAAAAAGTTTATATTCTTGTATTTAGTATGAAATGTGAATTTAGTTTAAGCTTGAATATTATACTGTTTTTTCTGTTCCTTTTCGGTAGCTGTGTTTTGCTGTTCACACAGTTTTTTTTTTTCAATCTGTTTTTAGAAGTTAAGACTTTTAATTGGCTGCCAGTCTCACATACCTACTATCTGTTTGTTTTAGCTGGAAGTCATCCACAGTTAATAAATGAATAATTTCTCCAGGAATGGAAACATAAATACTGTATCGTTCCTAGCAATTCTACTATCTCTAATAATATAAATTTGGAAAGCAGTGCTGGCCCAGGCAGTGGGAACGGCCGCGACCTACGAGTTGTAGGTCGTAGATCCGAACCCATACAGGCGCTTTACTTTTGTAATTATTGTTTCATTACCACTGCTCGGTGAAGGAAAACATCCTGAGGAAACTGGTATGACCTGGAACGAAAAATTAGAAGACATAATTATGACATCTACCAACCCGCACCGGGCCCGCGTGGTGGATTACGGACTACTCCTTCTTACAGAGTTGAGGCCTCTGTTCCAGCGCTGGGAGCATTATAGGCTGACTATGCCAATATATGTGAATGCAGTGTACTTCAGCAATTTCATTGGTATATTTAGGAAAAACTCTTTTACATTGAGGTTAATCATTGGGTCAAACCATTGTACTCTCATCATCGTCATCGAACCTATATTGGGCCCACATTTGTTTTGCTTCCTTGTCATATCTAATCGCTGTCATTTGAGTAGTTACTCCATTCACCCTAATTCTAGGGAACATACAGTCCATGTTTTGTTTTTAGATATTTCAGTTAACGAGGGATTCCTTTTCATCTCTATCGGCTGATTCTCAATATATATTCTCTTTCCTAGCTTGTCATCTTTCACAAAATCCATCTTTCATCTTTCTTAGTCTTCTTTAAATCCAGCCACATTATTTTTAACAAATTTCTTGCTTCCATTCTACACAATTCTCTTCCAGCAACCCCTGCTCCTGATCGGTTTACCCATCGGCAATAAATTACTTACTTCCTTACAAACTTCTGTCTCCTATTTAAGCCCTTTTTTTCTTTTTTTTTTTTGGTTGGGAAATCATCAAATAACTTCTCCCGCTCTGGGTGGAGCAGGAGGGCGTGTCAGACTTTTACTAACTAAAACACACCCGTGTTCCTTCAGTAGCCCGTATGCCAGGGGCTGTGATGTCTCTTTCGAACAAACCCGCACCCCTGGCAGGCATCGGCCCTTGCGGGCCCCATCATTTTTTGTGCTGACATCTCTTTGAGGCGCGCGTGGAACACAACGCGCCGTCGACTTGGGCTTGGTCCTTACCGGACAGCGAGCTACCCATTACTCGCCGTCCGCAAGCCCATGCCTACGGTGGCCGGAAATCGGCCTGGGATTCCCGACGCCCAGGGCGTCCCCGTATCCTGCGGTGGCTAGGGTCGCGAGGGCGCATATGCTGCCTCTCCCTCACGTGCGCCGCCTCCCTCTTCGCGAGCATTACTGCTTCGCTGAAGGAGGTGACGGCTCCCCATACCCTCTCGCTCCGTACCATGGCCTGGACCAGCGCCGGACGCGAGAGATCGCCGCCGCCGATCGCCTCCACGAGGACACGGCGTTGCTCCGCCCAAGCAGGGCAGACCGCCACCGTGTGCTCCACCGTGTCCTCAGGGCGATCTCCGCAGTGGAAACACCCGGGCGTTTCCTCCCGCCCTATCCGAAACAAGAACCTCCCGAAACAACCGTGTCCGGTGAGGACCTGCGTCAGGCGGAAGGTGAGGACGCCATGCCGCCTCTCGAACCACTCCTCAAAGAGAGGACTTATCGCCGCAATCGTGGCGTGCCCATATTTAACCCCTTTATAGGATGAATTTTCAATAGTTCTTCCTTAGTGCTCATTTTGTTATATTCTGCACTCTTTGCATAATTTTACGCTTCTAGACCCAACGAGCGTTTAAGCTGTGCTTTGTCTATCAAAGAATTTATTTTGTGTCTTCCTTATCTGACATTCTATTCTTAATTTCATTCCCTATATTTTTCTTTATTCTACTTCTATCTTTACCTGGATCTTCCTGGTTCTTATACAGTTCTACTTTTATTCTTTAGCTACTCATCTTTCTAGCATCTCCCTTTTCCAAAAATCTTGGGTTAGATTTCCAGTTTAACTGAATGCAGCACCAGTTGTTTACCAATGTACGTCAGAACCGCGGGTGTACTTTTCAGATCTGCCTAAAGGAGATGGAAAACGGTGGGCCCAAATGTAATAAGTTGAGACATGATCTAAAAAATTAGTCATATTTTTTTATCCTAGAATATGAAAAATCACCTCAATTCTGGAAGCGGAGAAATATGAGAAAGATTGTTTTCGTGAGATTATCGATTGAATAATCGATTACACAGTTACGAAAATAAAATCTTTGCACTAAATAATTAACTCAAAGTAATTAAATGCACTATATATACTTATATGCAATATAGTGCAAATAATTACCGTCATATTAATAAATAAAATATCAATTATTTACTGAAAAACCAATATTAATGATTACCGATTTCAAATCGATTAAAATCAGTCTTCTATTTATAGTCTGTCACTGGCAAGATAACTGACTGACATGGACACTAGACAGTTGCCGACTGCTCATAATTGCTCACTCGTGTCGCGTTCCGAAATTCAACAAAAGTGATAATATCGCGAACCCGACCAAATTGAATAGTCAAAAAATTTAAGAGCTGTCAGATCATTAGTACTGATTTTATTTTGGTTGGCTTCGCGATATTATCACTATTTGTCTAATACGGAATGCGCCCTCGTTTTGTGTTTTCCGATGCGTTTTGAGAGCTTTCCCGATTATCCTTCATTTTTCACAACCACTGCTTTGGATTTTACGGATTCCGACCTACCTTGTTCGACACTTGCTTTCACACTGGACACCGGAGATCACTCACACGTTTGACTAGGAATTGTTATTTTGGATTTTGCCGCCGGCTTGTGGATTGGATATTGTTCAAACTATGGATCGCTGTGTGAATTGTGGGATAGCAACTGGTCACTGCAATACACTGAGCTGACGACCCTTACACGATGAAACAATTCTGTCAGTTATAGATTGTAACATAACCTTAGTTTTACTTAATCTCTTAAATCGCTGTTCTCAGATTGACAACATCCACAGAATTTTCAGTGAAAGGTTGATAATATTTATGCTATTAATTGCCACCATTTTCATCTTCTTACATCTAGGCCCAAGATTGTATGTAATCGTTTCAGTCTCCTTTATTGCAATTATTTGGTACCTTCTGTGTACCTTTACGTACCTCTCTTGAAAATCTGTGTACCTACACCCGTAAAATGATACTTCAAAAATTAGGTACACCCGCCATCCTGATGTCATAACCGCGGGTGTACTGCTAACCAATATTTGTAGCTATGTACACTCTATAAGTAGATTTGGTACCTCTTGTGTACCTGCAGAAACAAGTATTAAATAAACAACCACTACCTATATATTGGTTAGCAGTACACCCGCGGTTCTGACATCAGGATGGCGGTTGTACCTAATTTTTAAAGTATCATTGTACGGGTGTAGGTACACAGAATTTCAAGAGAGGTACGTAAAGGTACACAGAACGTACCAAATAACTGCAATAAATTTAGGTAGATCTGAAAAGTACACCCGTGGTTCTGACGTACATGTTTACCAGTATTCTTTCGCCACTATATTTATTGTACACAAGTGTCGTGAAATTTCCTTAAACTTTACATAAGGAGAGCAAGTGTAACCAGTGACCATAATGTAGGGCAGTTCGTTTTGACGGTCAGTTTGCGCAATGGCCACTGGTCACGACTTCTTATTGTTGTTAAGTACCTACTTGTAACTTGCTCGATCATTTCCTTTTAACTAATGTTGATGTCATTGGCATATTGTTGATCGACTGTTTCTTTTTTTTTTTTTGGCTGTTATGTAAGTCTGAGTATGTCTGGTATTGTTTTTTTATTATTTCAGTTTGATTTTAGCATTGATTCATTTTGTCCTATTTGCTTTAAATAGATTGATTAGATTGATTGAGTGCCTAATTACGTTAAGAGTACTCTACAATTTTGCACTTAACAAAATGCGTATACAAATGTACACAATACAGAAATTTATACACTTCCTATAAAAACGATCCCTAAATAACAATCGTCTTACCTCATTTAACATACACTCAAACACTCCATTTTTACCTGAAGCGGGTGAAAGGTTAATGAAATTCCCATAACGAAAAAAAACACCATGTAAATTCACCCTGAATCCCCATTTTTCGTTATTCACACCTGATTAATAAGTAATGTATGGGTTTACAGGCGCCACCGTGGTGCCACCCCCTTACACCCCCCTCCCACCGGCGAGTTTTCAGTACTATGACTCACTACTACGGATTTTCCAACCACCCCACTTAACATAAAACGTCATAACTCCTAGAAAAACGGCTACGCCATTCCCAACCTAATAGCCTTCGAGATAAAACCTTGGTTTTTCTCATTTTCTTCGTGAATTTTAAGGGTGAATTTTCAGTGACCCGTTGCGTTCAGTTCATTCATAGTGTGTGCGTGAGTGGTCGTTATTTTAGTTCGAGATAAGGTTATTAGTGTTAATTAGAGTTATGAGACTGTGATGTGTCGGTTTTTATTATTTTCGGGGTTGTTCAGTTACGTCTTGAAGATTAAACCTGTGAAAATTGTGAGAAGTAAGTGGGATACCTACATGATTTTTCTTGATTTATTTACGAAATGGCAGAGGTTTATTTCATAGGATAGAAGGAAATATATTTTTATTTACCTGATTTTTTTTACACATTTCCTGTTTTTTTTTTTTTTACTACATAATGTAAGTTCCTGAGCATCAGATATAAATAAAAACGCGTATTCATTGCATTTAATGCAATTTCCTTGATTTTTTTTCTGGTATGATTTTTACTTGTCTTTTAAATCTCTTTATTATAATGTCTTCTATCTTCATACAGTTTTTGTTGTAATATAGTATTAATCAATATGCTTCATTTAAATACTGTTATCATTATCAGAATTAGTGTTGTGCTTAGCATCATCAGGGTTTTTTCTTTTTTCTTTATAATCGGGATCGTTTCTTGTCAAAGAAATCTAAACCTTATGTTACTTACAGTTAAATACCTAATGTCCAATTCACACAAATGCCGTAGTTAGTCACTCTCCACCCATTCCACCCATTGATGAATAATACAATTCTGATGAATGTGATTGTGCTAAAGTTTTGATGTTTTGCTAGTAAACTTAGCAGCAATTACCCGAATGTAAAGTAGGGTTATGCTTTATTTTAATTTCATTTTTTTATTATTATTTATTTTTTAGTAAAATATTAGGTGAAGGGCACTTACAAAAACAACTTTAATCCTTTCCAACTTATTCCATTTCCCTGGAAACTTTTCCAATTTCTCTTTCCATAATAATCTAATTCAAATTATTACGAACATTTTATAACAAAAAGTAGCCAAATCATTTTTTTTTTTAAAATAGGCACAGACGAATTGAGAAGTTCCTCCTTTTTGAAGGAGCAAGTTGGTTAGAAAGAAAATAGATTTCCTCAACTCATACTTAGAGTAATAACACTGCCGTTGACCCCCCAAAGAAACATGAAATCATTTTTATTTTATCGTGTTTCGATATCGGTATCCAAAAAGTCTGCAGGGTTTTGCTAGCTAATTTAATTTGACCCTATATTGATAGATGGCATAAAATTTGTCTTCGCGTTAGTCAAATGGCGTTCCGTGTGGTGCCGGACGTAAATAATTTCACCATCCCATTTCTTCCCGTGGGTGTCATAAAAGGAGACTAAGGGACTTACTAGAGAATGGGCAGCAACGTTCTCTATACATTTTACCACCATACTGCGATAGCCAGCCCGCCTGCCAAGCGTGGCGATTATGGCAAACCCTTCCTTGGGGAGGCCTATGTCCAACAGTGGACGTCTTTCGGCTGAGATGATGATGATGAGATTCCATGTTCCTAAATAAAAAGGGATAACGAATTAGGATTTTTTAATGGTATATGCTTCTTTCTTATATCTATGGGTATATGATAGCGTCGCCCTGTCTGAAAAATAACAAAACTGCAATATAAACCCTCTTCAGAGCTAAGTAGGTGTTTAATTCAATGAAACCTGTTTTCTCCTTCTGTCCATAGAAACAAAGGTAACTTGATAACATAAATATGTAAGTAAGTAAATAACGTAATTCTTTATGATATGATGTGTTTGACGTTGCTGTCAATACCAGGCTCGTCCATTGATTTTCCATTAAGTCTGATACACATGCGTCATACGATCGTAATGGCTGTCTGCTTTTCGGTTCAAATATACTGCGTAAAAGTAATGGTAATGTTTATCATTAAACGTATTTTGATCGATTGATTGTATTACATACCAGAAATATCCTGTAGCTAACATAACATTACGCCTGTTATTCCCCGAAAGGTTAGGCAGAGGTGTACCTACCTCACATTTCAACAGTTAAGTCCCATGTAATAGGAGCGAGCCTACTGCCATCAACCGGACACAAATCTCGACTCTAGCACCCTGATTGCGTAACTCAAGATTAATCATAATCTGTTTCAATTTGACTGTTCAACAGTATTCATTGCGTTATTTACGTTGTTGAGCAGACACATTTTTCGAACATATGAAGCAATCATTTAACAATCGGTTTCAAAACGAAACAGGGGTCAGCGGGTTGCTATTGAGCATATCCAGATGGAAAAACTCAATAATACTTACACACACAGCTATATAAACTACTTCTTCGTTCTTCTATTAAATGCTTTAAAAATAACACGGAATTACTATCATTGCTTTTTTTGGACTCTGAATGAAAGTTACTCATCCTTTCGGAATTAAATCTTCATTGTAGACAGCCAATAAATAGCATAATCAGCCTATAACATTCCCACAGTTGGGGTATAAGCCTGCTGTCAATCCGAGGGAGTGGGCTGTAATCTACCGTACGGGCTCAGTGCGGGTTGGTACAGTCGCCAGCAGGTCAAGCTATCCCAAACTGTCAAATTTTTCTAATTGAACATAAACCTTATTCCTTTGGAATAAAGTTGAAAACCTATCACAGAAAGACAGATTGGGGTAGCTTGATGTGCTGGCCTCTGTACATGCTTTTTCGATTTTTTAGTTCTACGGCTTGCCGGTTTGCTCACGAAGATTTCTTTCACAGTTTTGAAAAGCCAATTTTCCACAATTTGCAAAGTCTGATCCGTCAAGAAGGAAGTCATTCAGTCAGTCTGACAAATAGTGATCATATGGGTTATGTTCTTCAGAAAAGTCAAGTGCGTAGTACTCGCAACCGGCGTGCGAGTATGACAATGTATGAAATTAAACAAGGCAAAAGGAGTATGTAAGAAACTAAGGATCGTACCAGGTGGTGTTCTATAGTTTCTGCGTACCTCCACGGAAAGAAGGTGTGAGTTTATGCATAAATGTATGAACTGTCAAATGCCCAGTACTCTAGCTTCCAACAAGTGACAATCAGCGGCGAGGTGTCAATTTTTCTAAGAGAAAAGCCGAGCCGACGACTCAATAACTAGCTTTTGCCAGCGGCTTCGCCCGCATGGAGGTCGGTATATTATACATTTGACCTATCTCTTGAATCACTGTGTCTATTTATGAAAACTGCATTCAAATCCGTTGCGTAATTTAAACACGAAAAGCTACTTTGTTTTATGTCATGCGAGGAAGAATACTTAGGTACTATCATTTCTAAACGAATATAGAAATGCCGATACGAATCCCCGAAGAGAAGCAGGTAGGAATCGTGTTATATGGTGCTTTCGCCACTGGTGACAATTTAAGTATCTACGTCCCATAGTCCTAGGCAGTATACATGCAGTGTTAGTATTCGCTCCACTACCAACTTAGTCGACTGTCCTATTTTTGGAAAGATTTTGTATGACAAATCTGTCAAAAACTCAAAACGGAGTGGCTATTCTGTCGTTTGTAAATACGTAAACTTGGCCCCAAGTTCTTCCTTAACCTTATTTCTAGACATAGTATACCTAGTGATAAGTAGACTATATTTTAGGACACTTTTACACGTTAATATTTTGTTGGTGATTTTGAATAGACGTCGTCGCCATCGCGACGTTGTCGCCACCTTTGTTTAGACTGATCCCTGATTTAAAAAAATGCTGGAACAAAACCTTGAGGTCATGGACTATTTTGAAGCGCAAATATTATATTATTAGGATTTTATGTGAGACTACCAAAGCAGGGCCATGTTTAGCAGGTCTTTTTTTTTAAGAAAGAGCCATTGCAGCTTTGAGCTGACCTCAGTTTTGCCATCAAATTGGGAGAGAAAACTCTCCACAAATCCCTACAAAATTAGACTAGGCAAAGGTAGAACAAAATCACGCATGGTACATAGTTTGACGCAACATTGTTGTGATTGAGCAATCGTAACGCTCTGCCGGCCATCGGCGTCGAATGCAACTGTTCCAAATACATGTGCAGTCAGTTGCATAGGTCAGTGCAGGGTTCAGGCCATAGAGTTAAAGAAGATTGGGAATATGACGGAATAGGGTTGTCCCTAACCTGCGTTGACTATAACGCCAATAAATTGTCTCTCATACACTGCTACAAGGAACATTAGGCGTTCTAATGACGTTGCATGCAGGGGGCGCTGTTGGTAAAAAATTGTGATTTTTTTTTTGTGAAATGTATTAAAAAATCAAAATGGCGGCGTTTGTTCCGATTTTGGCCACTTGCCAAAAGATTACTTACATATTGAAAAAGGTTGAGGATTCCTAGTAATATTTTATAGTTCAAAGTGATGGCCATTTTCATTACTTACATCGAAAGAGTTTTGTAATCTTCTGATTTTTTGAAGTATCTTCCTAGCTGTCTTTATCTGCTTCTATGCTTGTTCGGGGTCTATGTAAAACTCCTTTCAGGGTTAGTACACCAATACGACAAAATTTAGTTTCTATCTCATGCAGTAGTTAGATCGTACGTGACTATGCATTCGTTATGAAGACCGCTCCGTAGTCTTTAATCTTTCCATTTAAGTCCTACAGTAAATGCATTTCCTTTTCTAAACAAAGAAAATAAACCGCAATTAGAACAGTAGGTATTGTATTTGTTTTTCTAATAATTAGTTACTGAACTTCTATGTCATTCTTGAAGGTTCTTTGGGCTGAAAAGGTCAAAGGTTCACAGAAAATAATCAAAACCGTATAAGTAAATGGTGCCAACGACGCTAGAATTATACCTACTCACAGTCTCACACTGAACAGTGTTCTCATACAATTTCCACTTGTAAAAATAAATACCCCTTTTCTTTAAAATTTTCATGTAAAACAATAAATCCTTTCAGCAATAAAAATCCAATATTTTCCTTCAATAGCATGTTTCTGTTCAATAAAACTGGATCGTGTGTACACGGTCTAAACAGTAGGGCGGCCACCCCCCTCCGTTCAGTCTGTAACCGGCCGTATACGAGGCAGAACGCGCGCTGTACCTTCGCCCGTGAAAAAATAAAGTGAATAGTGAAGTGCGTTGAAAAAAAAAAACACTACCTAGTGACATTTGGATTTTAAAGGTTATTGGCGGGTTTTTTTCTTTTTAGAATTTTAAGTAAAATTAATGAGGTTTTTTAAAATTAATTGCCATTTAATTTGTAATGTGTAATAGCGTGTGGGCTGAGGATTTATTAGGATAGGAGCTGGAAGGAAATTTGTTTTTCGTGCAGTTAATTTTACTCGAAAGTTTAATAACGTTTTATTAATGAGATGCAAATACGTATTTTTTATTTAACGGTTTTAATTTGACAGCGGTGTATCTCGATTTACGGTTATTGTTTTAAAATACGATTATTTATAGAACAGCCTTTGGCTACCTCTTTTTTGTTTTCCAGTATCTTTGTTACCTTATTTTAAAGTAAATAATTACTATTTGTATTCGTACTAACATTTTAATTGATGCGTGATAGATGAGTTGAGTATCCTTGAAGTACCTATAGTTTTTGTTTAGTTCATTGTTTAGCATAATTAGAGGATCGGCAGTTATTATATTCGTCTTATTATGCTATCAATGCCAAACTGTTGAGACACCGGGCGTTTTATTCTAATTAGTTTTTTCTAGCCTAGGGTTTGTAACTTGACTTTTAAATTTGTCTCCTTTTGTCTAGCTAAATATTTTCGCCGCATTTATTTACATTGTTGTCATCAACATTTAATTATGTAAATCAAGTGTGACAAAACGGACCTTGACAAACAAACTAAAATATTAATCGATGTAATTAAAAATGAAATGGTGTTCGTTAGTAAGCGCGTCACTTCAGAACTTCTGGACTGATTCGGCAAATGTTATGTTTTAAAATAACTGAAAGTGCATTTGAGACAACTCTTGGTCTACCTACCTTTTTTTTTAAACCTGTTTTTACCAAACGTTAAAATTTAAATGCTGGCCGTATCAATCGATTTACCATAAAAGTGTTTTTAAGAAAACGATAAAAAAATAAGCTTCACTTTTTAACAAATTCAAGGCAAGGCAGTTTTGTTTTTATTTTATTTGATGCAAGTAGCACACAGTAGCCGTTTAATGACAGCCAATACAAAAAATCTATATTAAAATAGAAACCTAATTTATCTATTCTAGATTTTTAAATTGGAAATCTTGTAGGTACTAAAGCGGCGATATCCCATGAAATATCCGTTTATATAGAAAATCAAGTTTACGTTAATTTTAATGTGAATTTGACAAAGAAAGTGTTATTCGATTCGTCACGATCACACGCTATTATGGCTTTAAGTTTTATTTCTTTATTGATAGCTTTATGACTATAACTTGTAACTTACGTTTATTAAAATAATAATAATTTAAGATACTGACTCTAAAAAATAATAGATTTCTGTTATAAACCGGTGCCATTAGTTACATTTACAAACCACTACAGTATTTTTTTCTTTATATATGCGGCATAATATGCTTTGGCTCAATGTTTCTTCAGACAGGCGCGATACGACTTTGATAGAATAATTTCTATGAAGGTTGCATAGGAATCGTTCTATGAGAGACGCGTCGCGCCTGTCTGAAGAAGCAAATGAAACGTCAGAAGCTAGGTGCATGGTTCCAAATTGTTGTTTCCTATGGAGAAGAGCCGGCAAGAAACTCCACGGTTAATCTTTAAAATAATTGGCTTTAACAATATTTTCAAATTACAGAGATAAAATGTATGGGAGGACAATGCAGGCCTGTCAGTAAGTACCAGGTACTTAGACGAATACAGAATAGAAAATCGTCTAGTCTGTAAGGCCTACAACATTCTCTCATTCACAATATGTAGAATAATCTACATAAATAAGCCTTTGAGTACCTCATTAATTTATAATGTAGGTACGCTATATTCACACATTATAACACTATTCACCAATAGGGTATTTTCAAATTTATTGAAACTATTATAATTTGAAGATTGGGACGAAATATGTAACAGAAAAATCAAAGTAAATTGATTTAAATCCATTTTCTCAATTAAAAACGATTTAAACCAAATTTATTTTTCGTTGTTTTGAATTTAGGTACCGCCAAAACGCTCCTTACAATGACTTTTTATCACGTGACGTCAACTTTGTGTAAACAAAAGTAGTTTGTAAGTAAATAAGTGAATGTCGAGAGTATAATTAACAAGATTTTTAATGGATACAAAATGATATTACTGGTGGGCGGTGCCTCTGTGCACAAATACTTCTAAAACGGCGCCAAACTAAGTATTTGTACCGGTGCCGTTTACACAAAGTTGACATCACATGTCACGTGCTATAAAGTCATCGTAGGGAGCGTTTTGGCGGTAAATTCAAAACAACGGAAAATAAATTAGGTTTTAATCGTTTTTAATTGAGAAAATGTGTATTCATAAATTTATTTTTATTTTTCTGTTAATTAAATCATACCAATCTTCAAATTAAAATACTTTTTATCAAATCGGAAAATACCCTATTTCATAATCAAGCTCTTGGTCTTATCCCAATTTATTTGGCGCTGGGGCAACATGTCTTCCACTATTTAAAAAGGGAAGTCCGCAAAATTCAAATATACTTACGTTTTTTGCCATATGCAGTTTAATGTCAGTTGTTGATTAAAATCTAATTCGGAACAGTAACACGTATGTGTTTACATAATAATCCCTTCTAAGTTCAATTAATCCCATTTAATGACGAAAAAAAAAAAACAGACAAGAATATTTGATTATAAGAGGTTGACCATTTTACAAATACTATTATGCAATCTCTTGCAGACGGAGGCACCTTAGCTGAACAATAAAGACCTTTATTGCCTGCGACTGCTTTGGATTGCTAATGGTATTAAGTTTAAGAGTCATATAATCTTGTTCCCATCTTTTTAAAGTTCACTTTTCACGCAGACGGGTTTTTATTTTTTAAATTTTGTTTTTTCAAAAAACCTCTATCAACACAGATAAAAATAAAATGTATCTATGAACTACGTTGGTAGTCATGTTCATGGTCACGGCTGGACAATCACTGGCCACTATTTCGTGTATATCAGACACAAATTAGGTTTAACAGTAACTTTTGTTTGTATCACAGTGAGAACAGATAAAAATTGGAATTGTTACGTAATGCTTAAGTACTACATGTGTAACGACAATTGTTAGTCACTTAGACTGGACTAGGACAGGCAAATACCTAGCTACGTTTGAAAATATTCCCTAGAAATGAAAACATCTACATTTATGTGCTCCCGGTAGAAAAGCGTCATAAACAGCACCCTAATTACGTAACTCACGATTGATCATAATTGGTTTCGTCTTCACAGTTAAACAATATTCATTGCGTTATTTATGTTGTCGAACGGACACATTTTTCGAACATATGAAGCAATGGTTTAACAATCCGTTTCAAAACGATACAGATTATGATGAATCGTGAGTTACGCAATTAGGGTGCAGGGCAGAACAATTTATGTTGCTACGTCGTCCAAATCAATCTTCTATAGATAGTTACTATGTATAAAATCCGACTACTGAAAATTCACGCTCTAAAAAGTATGATACAAGAAAATATTGTCATCTGCAAGCCGTGTTCGTGTGCCACTTTGCCCTAAAACTTATGATCGCATTGTTAAAATGTATTGTTTTTTATTTTTCTATTTATTGTCACGTCACATAGCCAGTAACCAGCTGACTATCAAGACGCTTCCACCGAAACCTCCTTTGTCGAATTATGATAAGAGGTTTAAAATATTTGAGGGAACAGATGAATATACATAAATACCCACAAACATACCGGTCCAAAATCAAGACCCTCCTTTTTGCTTCGCCGTAGTCTGCTAACAAAACAGTTAAGTATTCAATTTACTAAAGATTATGACGTTATTGAGAAGTTTATATTCCATAACGTCCCTAGATTGAGTGAAACGGGAGATTAAAGGAAAATGATGTCACAACAACACAACACTTGTATAATAAACTACTGCAATAACATCCATTGATTATAATTATATTTCTTTCCTTACATGTATCCTACCAACTATCTTTTAGGGACGTTGGGTTTTAACTCATTAGAGGTGAGAAGAGGTTTTGATCAGCTCACGGTAGCCTGTAAGGCATTACGGGGACGTATTGACTGCCCAGAGCTCCATGGCCTTTTCTGCCGATTATTTGTGCCCGATAAATACATCGGACACCGTGAGAGCCGCCGGCACAATCTGTTTGCGCAGCTGCCATGTAAAACTGTAGCTAGAGCCGAATCCCCAGTCTGTCGTACCCTAAAAATGCTAAATGCCCTTCTGACTGCCCACCCTGAATGTGATGTATTTGCGGATGAATGGAATAGAATTATGCATATATGTTTGGTGTTCTGTGAGGGAAAGTATGCGAGGGAGTCCACTGTTCCATGTTAGTTTTTAGAAGCTTAACATAATATTTGCTACGTTATAATATTGTTTCTATGTTAATTAATGTAATTGGTGTTACCGTTTTAATTAACTATAAATAAATAAATAAATAAATAAATAATTAACCCGTGAATAACCTATTATAATTCATGAATTAACATTTCGTAACAACACTACCATATTTATACGAACAATGACACTGTTTATAAAATATGTCGACCACGTCGCGGGTTCTGTAGTAAATCTGTTCAATTAATTAGGGTAATCCCGGGTTAAACTGAGATTAAGAGGGGCTCGTTGTTAAACCCGCTGTTAGGCTTAGCGGCGATCAGTTTTCATTTAGTTTTTGACAGATTGTATGCTTCAGTGTATTTTATTGTCGGTTCCAAATTCGGAGAACTTTTCAGTTTAAGTATTTAAATTCAGTTTTTGAATGAAGTAAGCATTTGTTTTGTAACAGAATTACTTACTGCTATCAAATTACGAATGGGCTACGGTCGTTTTTATGAACTTAAAACATTTTTAAAAGCAAAGAAAGGACTTTTCATCGCAATCTGTTTAGTCTTTCTCCAACTTTGTTGGGGTTGGCTTCAAATCCAACTGGATGCAGCTGAAAACTAGTATTTCAAATGGATCAACTACCCTATCGGACCTCCACAACCAAGTTAATACGACCCGTGGTAAGACTTGTTGTCAGAAGAAAGCGCTTCTATTTCATTTAAATTATCCAACCAACAATAATGTTTTCTCTTTACATTTTCACAGCATTACGTTAACAACACACTTTTCTTCGTTGCAAAACTTCCAAAAGTTTCTAGACATATTATTCAAAGGATTTTTTTCCCATCCTTTTTATTTGTTAACCCCCGACGCAAAAACGACGGGGTGTTATAAGTTTGACGTGTCTGTGTGTGTGTGTGTGTTCGTGTGTGTGTGTATATGTGTGTGTGTGTGTGTGTGTGTGTGTGTGTGTCTGTCTGAGGCAACGTAGCTCCCGAACGGATGAACCGATTTTGATTTTGTTTTTTTTTTTGTTTGAAAGGTGAATTAGTCGGGAGTGTTCTTAGACATGTTTCATCAAAATCGGTTCAGCCGTTTGATGATTATCAGCTCTTTTTTGGTTGATGAAGGGATTTGAGCATCTTCCACGGGTCTGATCAACTTGAAATTTGGTATTCTATTACTAGACGAACAAAGTAACCTGGAACTGATGCTGGAGCAACACCTGGTAATTACAGGATATCCAAGTTACTCACCAACAAACAGCAGAAGTATCGTGTTTGGGCTCATTGAAAAGGTCTCAATGAATAGATTATAGATAAATGGTGATCAGGACGAGTGATGAGGATAAATTAGTAACGAACTTCATTGTGGGAAAAATACGCAATGTTGCGCAGATTTAAACGAGACATTAAGTTTAAAAGCAGGAAAAAAAATTTAAATTACAAATTTAAAACCCCCCGACCCAAACAAAAACTCTAAAAAGTTTTTTTTTTATATATATAATTTTTTTCCTATTTCTTCTTACGATTTGATACTTACCTACTTACTATATCTATACGAATTATAAAAATAGATTTACCTATATTCTATATACCTTTACACTTCATGTCATGGTAAATGGATTAGCTAGTCAATTAGCTTCTGCCCGTAACTTCGTTCGCGTGAAATTTCTTGTTTTAACATAAAATATACTTACCCTTGACAGTCAACAACTCTCTAGCTTCCCATTACTGAAAGAATTTTAGGAATCAAAACCTATCTAATTAAATTACTTACGAACAAGTAAACCCTTACCAGCAAATTATGATTAACTAGCTATTTCCCGCGGCTCCGCCCGCGTGGGTGTCGTTTACCGCGTAAAAAGTAGGCAATTTCCTTCTCTATCATCATCATCATTTCAGCCGAAAGACGTCCACTGCTGGACATAGGCCTCCCCCAAGCTCCGCCAATTCGACCGGATCTGTGCATCCCGCATCCAGCGGACTCCTGCGGCCCTCCTCCTCTACACCTCGGTCAAATGTCATGACGTGACATAACAGACAGACAGAGTTACTTTCGCATTTATAATATTAGTAGTGTAGTTTTCTAATAACATCATCATCATCTGCCTAGCCTTTTCCCAACTATGTGGGGTCGGCTTCCAGTCTAACCAGATGCAGCTGAATACCAATGTTTTACATGGAGCGACTGCCTATCTGACCTCCACAACCCATTTACTGGGTAATACGATACCCCTTGGTAAGACTGGTTGTCAGACTTTCGGGCTTCTGACGACCCGTAACGACTGTCAAAGATACACAAATGACAGCCGGGACCAACGGCTTAACGTGCTTTCCGAGGCACGGAGGGGTCTTGGTAAGTAAAGATGGTCACCCATCCACGGACCAACCGCGGCAAGCGTAGCTTAACCTGGCCGATTGACCCATGCAGCTATTGTTATTTAGCCACAAGTTTTCTAACAACATAAGCCACCGAAAGAAACACTGACCCAAACAAAACAATTGAAATTCAAAACAACCTTACTTAACCTACTTCGAAGAGGGAAGTAAATGATTGATCACACGTTGGCAGTCTCGAAGCCATTTGGTAGGTCAATGATTGATCGAGTACAACCGACCTGGATTCGGAGACCGTTGCCCTCACTAAATGGTACCATTATAGATCGGATGGTGCACGCAATGTGTAGCTTTGTTTGGGTAAGGGGGTAGGTAGGAATGGTGCTTCATGTGTGGTTATAATAGCCTATGAAATTGTCCTACAGCGTAGCAAACGTGTCTCATAAAAAGAAATGGACTTATATAAGTAAGTTTGTACAAATACTTTGACACGTCAATTATATTTTTTAAACTAGATGAGGTCGCGTCGACGATTTCTATTTGGCTCTCTGAGAAGAAAGGTCGAAATAAAGGCGGAGGTCAAAAAAAAAACTCTTTTAAAGTCCAGACATAATGTTGGTCAGATCATGTGAAGACCATGCAGATTGTTGTCTTAATGCTGGCCTTAAAGTTTGTGAAGAAGGGTAGAAAAAAATAAAGACTAAAAGATGATAAAGAACTATTTATTATACGGGACTTAAACAAACTGGCAAAATGTGAGTGGACAGGTCTGCCTGATTTTCCGGGGATCTTTGATTAAAATCTTGTAGTATCTATGGGTGTTATATCTCCATTCCATTCATCATAATGAATAAATCATTAGAAAAGGTCATTTACACATCTTTGTATAAATTATTATAAGCAGTCTTTTGCAAATTCGATTAACAAATCAATGGACACACCCAAATCTAAAGATGATCAAACCAGTTGAATGAAACTGGTGTAAAGGTCATGGGAGGAAATAATCCAAAAACAATAGGTTAATGCTATTAATCTTGTTTTATGCCTGAGAGAACTTTTCTGATTTCAAAACTATTTGGTCACGAACTGATGATCATTCATGATACGAACCCATTCATTCATTAGGGATAGTCCTGAGGAATACATTTTTCTAATCTGACGCGGTTCTATACTCTGCAGCCAGTTTAAAATGCTCACCTATAAGCGCAGGTATTACTCAACATTATTTGAGCATTTATTGCCTTTATCGGATTCCATCCTCATTCAAGCCGGAATTATATCAATACTTACCTATGATTCTTTAAAAAAATTGAGGGAAACCAATTCTATATTTTGTTTACGTTACTGTGGTACCGGCTGTCATTCGTCTTTGACAGTTGTTACAGATAGTCCGAAATGCAAAATTCTGATAATCAGTTTTACTAGGTAAGTGATAACGTATCACCCAGTAGCTGAGTTTTGGAGGTCGGATAGGCTCCGTCGAGAGTCGCTCCTTGTAAAATACTGGTATTCAGCTGTAGCAGCCGGTTAGACTGGAAGCCGACCCCAACATTGTCTAGCGAAGGCAGAAGAATTGATTCGTTTTCGTACTCTCTCTTGAACCTTGTTTAAACTGTGCTGTGTCGCCCTCGGAACACACCTGTTAAGTATAGAAATCAAAACACAAAATAGAAATGGAAGCTTCCAAGTCCCAAAAAGGCAATCTAGAAAACCAGATTTCTTTTGTCCGACACCATTTTCTTCCGCTTAACTATAGTTCACGATATACTACGTCTCAGACTGGGCTATAAACTGTACTAAATAGGGCAAGCGGGTCGACGACCTCGGAACACATGAGTCAGCATATTACACACATATGTATAGTAAGTGTGTACTGTATCAATTTGGCTCTGAAAGGGATGGAATTCATAAAACAAATATGAGAATTGTTGTGCGCGATGTAGATGTTAAAGGTTTTTTTTGGAAAGACATTGTTTTGTTGGGAGGTTAGTTCTGCCTGAGTTTTATAGTTTTATGAATGGCTTTGGAAGTCAGTGGTAGCTTTGAATTATGTTTGGTCTAAATCAAGAAAATTATGCTGCAAGCAAGCAATGTTTATTGATAAGAAGCAATTTAATATTTATTTATATACGTAATAGGTATGTCTTTGAGCAGAAGTTCGTTTTAGGTACAATAGGTACCAATTTCAGCCGCCAGATTAAAAGCACTTCTGGATTCTGGTCTAAAGTGTGAGGGTTTTATTTTTCATTTTTGTTACCATTTTGTTTGTGCAAAGTCTTAAAAACAGAAATATGCAAAACAAAATCCATATGGCTGTAGAATTTCAGACATAAACAGGTGGTGTGTGGTGGGTTGTAGGTCGTGAGTTTGAACCCATGCAGGCAAAATGGTGAAAGAAAACATACTGAGGAAACCGGTATGTCCTAGACTCAAAAATTGTCAAAGACATGTGATACCAATCCGCACTGGGCCTGCTCGGTGGATTATGGTCCATTCCCTCTCACAGAAAGGAGGCCTCCGTCCCAGCAGTGGGAACATTATAGGCTGATTACGAGACACTAAAGCTTTGGCTCTAGGTAAGCAATTTGCGATGTCTCTGGTACCTATTTCAGATGTCTGTGGATGACAGGTACCACTGACTATCAAGATCGCGTTTGTATCACAATTTATTGTCGCCCAATAAAAAAAATCCAAGAGATACTTACAGTACCCGGCGATAAATATTGCACATCGACCTTTGGAAAGGGACAATCGGCTAATTTATATGAGATAATTATCGATGACTTGATGACACTATTCGACATTTTTTGTTAGTGAAAAGGATATTTTATGTCTGCCTCAGTAAAGTTTCTCTGGCAGTTAAGATTTTAGTAAGTAGATTAAAATGTGAATTTTGATTCTGAGAGTTATACAGGATAAGATTTTTATCCAGTGCGCAAATTGTAACCATGAATTCAGCATATCATTCTAGACCCCTACCGCAGAAATTTTTCGCAGGTGATAAAAAAAAATAACTGCTGTTTCATAGAAAAGTGCAATACCTACGCGGTCAAAATGTATGGAACAGCTGATTTTTTTTTATATAACCGGCGAAAAAATTCTGCGCTAGGGTATGGGGTCTAGAATGATATGTTGAATTCATGGTTAAAGTTTGCGCTCTGGTTAAAAAATTCCCTGTATAAGAGGAGAAGTCAAATTCAAAATTCAAATGCAATTATTTTTTTGTCCCTTTTTATATCTTCTTAATCTGCCTAGCCTATTCCCAAGGGGTCGGCTTCCAGTCTAATCGGATGCTGCTGAGTACCAGTTTTTTACATGGAGCGACTGCCTATCTGACTTACACAACCCAGTTACTGGGTAATACGTTGGCCCTTGTTAAGACTAGTTGGACCCAGCTGTCATTCGCGGATCATTGACACAGTCGTTTACAGGACCGAGGCGAGTTGTGAGCCCTTGCCCAACGGCTAAGCGTGCTTTACGGGGCACGGAGGGTTCTTGATATGTAAGGATGGTCACCCATCCACAAACCAACAGCGGCAAACATACCTTAACCTGATCAATCGGCTGTAATGACTTTGCCACAAGCTCCTCGAGTAAAGACTATTCTAGAAATTAAAATTCCTGACGTACCTATGGGTTTCTTATCTCTATTCTATTATCATCAGTAATAAACATTCTCTGCACAAATTTTTCGAGAGACATTTTTTTGTTGTAAAGTTGGTTCATCAATTCTGTATCAAGATTCCTATCGCCTCTACTTGTTTTTATTAATGCAAATTAATGGTAATTTATTAAGTTATTCACTATTTTTGTTAGCAAACACATTGACATTATTAATAGCACATTTTTACTTTTAATATCTTCTTTACAAATACTAATATATAATACACATACAATCTAGATATTGATGAGAAGGAATATCAGAGTATTATGATATTATCACAACAATTATGATACAAATAGATTTTTTATAAATACATACGAATAATAAAAAATAAATGCTAAAGCGGGACTGACTGTATGAGAGACCTAGATTAAAAGTAGAATAAAATTGCAAGATTCAAAATCTAAAGTTGGCATTTTAACCTCTCTGCTCGACAAGATTTTGACATATGACACATCAGCTGACTCGGCGGGATGTTGCAAATTACGCCATGAATTTCAGGATTTAACATCAACTTTCAGCATTCGGTTTTATTAAGAAAAATATGTTACCACGCCTATTATATACAATAAGTTTGTGACAAATATCTTTAATTATATATTGAGGCCGGTCAATCTGCGTCAGTCTACTGCAAAAGTTGTATAAAATAGGTATTACTACACCTCTCCAAACCGTAGGCATCATAAATTCGCTGACAATATGTACATTAACAGCCTCCTCTCTTGCTGAAAATATGCAAAAGGACAAAATAAATATACAATAATTCGCTCTGCATTCTTACTTTCACCATTATTCATACCTAAACTACATAAAAACACGATCAAATATTGTCAAAAAATACAAAAAATTGTGTTGCAACAAGGCACTGCTTAGTGCTGACCGGCCACCAATTTTTTTATTTCGATTCAAAAGTTGTATTCAGTCTAATCGATACTCGCAATTAAATCGGTTTGAAAAAAAATGTTGAAAATGAATAAAAACTGGTATGATTTTAATTCATTGTTTTTTTTTTATTAATTATTTTATAGACACGTGCAGTGAGGATAGAGGTGTAATTTTTTAGGGTTCGGTACGTCCGAATGAAAAACGGTATGCCCGTGTGTTACAGTACGGCCAATTTGTTTCTAATCTGCTGGACCGATTAAGTTGAAAGGTAGGACACATATAAAATTCTGTGACCCAAACACAGACGTGTAACGTATATAAATGAATTTTGAATGAGGGGTTTACTTTTGGGGAAAAAAAGAGAAAATTTAAAAAAAGTTTTGCAAGATGTAGGTACAGTGTGACATACATATCTTTAATACATGTTTGATCACTTTGTTGGTTTCTCAAATTAATATGTATGTATTTGATAATTTAATTTTATAGACAAATAATTTTAAATAACATCTAATCGGATATAAGCACCCCCCCCCCCCTTATCTCCGAAACTACTGTGCCTAATGGTCTATTTTCATCATTTTTTTTTAAGTATTTCGGTTAAAAAACTTAAAGGTTACTTTTTATTAACGGTATTTATGTTTTCTGGGGTAGGTGCTGAAACCGAAAATCAAAATCCAAGATGGAGGCTATTACAATTGGACCATTTTTTGGCATGGTTTTCGGGGGATAGTGCTGCCATCAAATAAGATGGACAATCTGGATTTTAAGATGGCGGCTATTCCAAATTATAATATCTTAAATCAATACTCGTAGGAAGTTTTTTTTTTTTGGGTAGGAAATCATCAAATAACTTCTCCCGCTCTGGGTGGAGCAGGAGGGCGTGTCAGACTTTTACTGACTAAAACCCACCCGTGTTCCTTCAGTAGCCCGTATGCCAGGGGCTGTGGTGTCTCTTTCGAACAAACCCGCACCCCTGGCAGGCATCGACCCTTGCGGGTCCCATCACTTTTTGTGCTGACATCTCTTTGAGGCGCGCGTGGAACACAACGCGCCGTCGACTTGGGCTTGGTCCTTACCGGACAGCGAGCTACCCATTACTCGCCGTCCGCAAGCCCATGCCTACGGTGGCCGGAAATCGGCCTGGGATTCCCGACGCCCAGGGCGTCTCCGTATCCTACGGCGGCTAGGGTCGCGAGGGCGTATATGCTGCCTCTCCCTCACGTGCGCCGCCTCCCTCTTCGCGAGCATCACTGCTTCGCTGAAGGAGGTGACGGCTCCCCATGCCCTCTCGCTCCGTACCATGGCCTGGACCAGGGCCGGACGCGAGAGATCGCCGCCGCCGATCGCCTCCACGAGGACACGGCGGTGCTCCGCCCAAGCAGAGCAGACCGCCACCGTGTGCTCCACCGTGTCCTCAGGGCGATCTTCGCAGTGGAAACACCCGGGCGTTTCCTCCCGCCCTATCCGAAACAGGAACCTCCCGAAACAACCGTGTCCGGTGAGGACCTGCGTCAGGCGGAAGGTGAGGACGCCATGCCGCTTCTCAAACCACTCCTCAAAGAGGGGACTTACCGCCGCAATCGTGGCGTGCCCAGCACTGGGTTGCGACAATCGCTCTCTCCATGTCACCATGAGATCCCGCCGGAGCTCTGTCCGCTGTGCCGCGATTTCCTGCGGCAGCGGACTTACGTCCCGGCGTTTGGCCTCCTCGCGCCACTCCCAAATTTGCGCGAGGACCTTTGCCTCCAGATCCAATGGCGGTAATCCGGCAAGGAGGCCCGCCGCCTCGCCGGAGATCGTGCGATATCCCCGGATCATCCTGATCGCCATGACCCTATGGGACGCCCTCAACCGGCGAGCTGGTTGGCGCCTCAATGTAGGCGCCCACACCGGCGCCCCGTATAGGGCCATGGACCGCACGATCCCCGCGTAGAGCCTCCGGCAGGAGGCGTTTGGCCCCCCTAGATTGGGCAAGAGCCGCTTCAACGCAGCCCCGGCCCGCTCCAGTCTGGGAGCTAAACGGCGGAAATGCTCCGCGAAGTTCCACCGGCTATCGAGGACGAGTCCCAAGTACTTCATCGTCGACTCGACGCCGATGTGAACCCCTCCCACCGTTATCTGGGAACCCGTCGGTGGCGCGTTCCGAGGACCATGAAACCACATGGCCTCGGACTTGTGCAAGGCCACCTTGATACTCGTAGGAAGTTCATGTCGATTGTTAACTCTATACCCAAAATCTCTAAAACACGGAACCCTTAATTTTGTCATGACCCGCCCGTGTCCATGTGCCATACAGCCATTTCTCTCGGAAACTATTTAAGTACAGACGCCAGCACATCAAGCTACCCCAATCTGTCAAATTTCTATTATAGATTTTCAACTTTAAAACATAAGCTTAAGGTTTATGTTCAATTGAGGAAATTTGACATTTGGGGTAGCTCGATGTGATGGCGTCTGTACATTATATCGATGATTTTAAAGAAGTTGTACCTATTCTCTACACCGCAGAACAATCGTGTAGTGAAATTATGATAAACTAATTAGGTGTGGCATTCCCCATACATAAAACCGGGAAGAAAAAAAGTCTTTGCACATAAGCGTGTGGGGTTTTAGGTGATTAACGTTTTCTAAGTGACTTTGATTGTTAAGCCAATTGTAATTGAGATATGGGAATTTAATAATTAATTCTATGACTACGAAAACCGAAGTTCATGCTACGGTTGTCAGTTGTAACCGACTACAAAAGCGTAGAATGAACTTTGTTTTTAACCGACTTCAAAAAGAAGGAGGTTATTCAGTTTGAAAATGAATTTATTATCATTCGCAAACAAAATATTGCTAAACCTACCTAAAATGTATACTGGGCATTCTGTAGCAAACTTTCAAAAAGTATCAAAAACGAAATTCACAAAAATTAAATAAAAAAATTTGAACAGCGAGCGGATTCCGAATTTGAATTCATATCGAGAAACAATTCAGCGCGAATTGAGGTAGGTACCTATGGTCATAGGTCCCTGATACTCCTGACTGTTGACTTGGTTTCAATATAATATTCGATAAATATCAAAATTATATTAGAAACGTATAAAACATTATTATAAACAATGTTAATTGCATTTAATGTTTAAAACCAATTTTATAGCAATTTCCAATTAAGTATCGATTTCTGACATTCGACATACGAATGAATCGAGTCGCTCGAAATAAAAAAAAATCGTTTGGCACAATCGCTTTCGGACATCTTTACAATTAAAAAAACAAAAATGGTCGGCGATTTTGTACACAAATTGAGTAGTGGTAATGAATATTACGTGATTTTGGACTTGTGTTTAAATATTACGTTAAGATCTGGACATTTTCATATTTTTCATAATATTTCAAATATTATTTGTCACATTTAAATACGCAACTACATCTGTGTGTGCTTTATTTGTGAAAAGTAAAATGTAAACACGCACGATTGGCGCGAAACTTCGACTTTGGAAATCAAAAAACTTCATTACCACCACTCATGTAACTTGAACAATGGATAAATTTGTCAAGTAATTAAATGATGTATGCTGCCATTGCCCCGCGATGGAGTTTGGATGTTTGAAATCTCCAGTTTTTATGTTTTTAGCCTCGAACACCACCGTCCCCAAAATGGCGATTATCGCATTTACAGACTTACATTTTAAAAAGGTGAATTAATAAAGTTGCGCACTAAATATGAAAGATTTAGGAGGGTTAACTTATGAGTTTTTTATCCAACTCCCTTATTTAACGCAGATTTATAAGATTTGATGGGTAGTAATATATATATTCACATGATCAATTTAGGCTGTCGTGCGTCGTGATTCCTGGGTCCTTTGGGACCCGCTACCGAGCCGACGGAGGTTCGTGTGTTCGGGTCCCTTCGGGGGCGCTTCCGAACTATACGGTTAAATGAAAATTAATAAACTATATTGAATTAATAAGTTAGCTATTCCGAAAACTCTCACAGTCCATTACGTAGTTAGTTCAAAAATAGTTGGATATTTTTATAGGCAGTCGTAAAAATAGTCGTTTAACACACCGAACGAATTTACTAGAAACTTTTAAATCTGGAATTCTAGACTAACAACCTGCCAGTGAGTTAGCCGTTAAATTAAAAACGATGAAACTGTACTCAAACTGCTTTTAACGGATGGAAAATCTAGATCTAAGTTGCGTTGAGAATAACCTAAAAATATATAGACATACCCATCGCAATTTTTATTTTTTTGGCCATCCAAACTTGTAACTTTGCTTTCGTAAAACGTGCAACATTTTTCATTGAACTTCAGGTTAGAAAGAAATGTAAATTTATTTATTTATGCAGTCCAACGACTTATTCACTAATACATGTTTGTGGTACTTTTTTAAACTTAAAATGTAGGGTGAATTTGTGACTTACAGGTGTGCACAGCACTTAAATATTTCAAGTTTTTGTAATATTACAGATATTGCATATAGACTAAAAAAAACAAAACTAAGATGACAACAAAAATAAGAAAAGAAATAACTTAATCTAATTTGTTGCTCTAAAGAGTAATACTGTCAATGAAAAGTAAGTAATAATAAATGAAGGTGAAGATATATTAACTGTGGCCACTGTATGTCAGTAACAATTGTTCGCAAAATTGCGGTAGCTTGTTGGCGAAGATGTCGACGCTATTGGAACTTGTATGGAGCTCATTGTAGGTGTTCATCAACCTGTTCATTGGTGCCGTAAATAGTATACCTACCTGGATTTTATAAAACTGCATAGTACAAGTTACTAGGACTTAAATGACTTACATACTAATTCATCATTATCATCTGCGTAGGTTGGGAGAACCAACCATATTGGGGTCAGCTTCCAGTCTAACCGGATGCAGCTGAATACCAGTATTTCACGTGTAGCGACTGCCTATCTGACCTCCACAACCCAGTTACTGGGTAATACGATACCCCTTTGTAAGTCTGGTTGTCAGACTTTCGGGACAGGTACTCAAGACCCGTAGGACCACGTGCTCCCCGAGTTACGGAAATTGGTACGGGGTCACCCATCCACTAACCAACCAAAGCAGGAGTAGCTTAACCTGAGCGATCGACGCGTGGGGCTGTTATTACTAAATAAAATCATAAAGTTTTTTTTTTTAATTTTTATTTGTAAAGACTATTGAGTATCCTAAATCCGTTTATTTAATGCCTTGTGAAGTCATCATTCGGCTGTTTTGCAGTTAGGTACGATGCAACGATTATAAAAATACATCTACAACAATTTACTTTCGCTTTTAAAATTATTGAGTAAATCTTTTTAATATTTAATGATAAAGATCTTTTATTTGTCGGTTTTTCGCAACAGTCTACTTTTGACGTTAAAACTTGTTGCAGATTAAATGTCACCATTTAATGAAATGATGGCACGTGACCTCTGCAATATTAAAATTATAATTATTAAGCAGATGCAAAATCACTTTGGGTCAAGGAGACTTCATCAGACTTTGGCTAACACGAATACAGTTGTCGAAAAGAATATGTATAACGGTGTCCGATAGCCTTTACTGGAAGTGGCTTGAGCTTGAATATCCTTAGGAAAGTGCCGGAATAAAGTAGTGCATGGCTACGACAGCAATTCACTTGACATCATCTGTCATCAGAAGACAGCCGCTACGCAACCATTGACATACGAAGCTTTGCTAGAGTAACTGTCACCAGCCAGTGTTACTCTTATCCTACCTCATTGGTGGTTCCTGGCATTACAAAACTAGACGGCGCCAGTTTCTGCGTCGTCATCTAATTTAGTTATCTCATCTCATTAGGTGACAACACTAGACGAACGAGGCATCATTTTAAATAAGTCTAGCTCTAAATGCATTTAATTAATTGTGGTGAACGCGGCCCTTAGAAGCTAAAGCTGCAGGGTGCGATTGGCATAAAAACATTGGTTGCCCATAAAAGTAAATGGAGTTGATTACAGGTTCAGGTTGGCATTTACATATCTAGTTGTCAAACATAATCTGATCATCATCTGCCTCAACTATTACACCTTTGCTAGAGGTCACCAGCCAGTGTCACTCTTAATCGACCTCTTTGGTGGTTCCATCGTAGTTACTTCATAAAAACGAAGTCGGTGCCACTTGCGGCGTCGCAATCTAATTTATTTATCTTAAGACATTTTGCGTTCCTAATTAGATCAGCCCGATAGAGATTGGCATCCCTCGAGGCCACTGATTGAATTATCTTCTACTAGATTAAAATGATTGAATGAGACTTATTAAAAAGCAGTTTATATTAAGCTGTTAATGTTGTTAACTGAAAATAAGGAGCTTACTGACTATATTTCTGAATGAATTTTTGTCCAAATGTAGTAGAGTTATTTTCGAAAAAAATACAATATGGGATGAAAAAGTTATTTTTTATTTTCAAAATTGCTTCTTGATTCACTAGAAAGAAGCCAATTATTGCCCGAGAGTTGCCCCAATAAAATGGTGATCGATTAATTTTGTTTTTAAAGACAAGTGTCAGACTGGAAAAAAAATTAAATTGAGTTATGAACCTGCCAGTAACTTAATAAGGAAGTAATCAAACCAGATGCGAAGTATAATTGAATTTCGGTAAAGATGAGACATCAAATTGATGAGCATAACTTAATTGAATACTCTCATCAATAAAAATAACAACTAGATTGAATTGAAACTGAATGATTGAATTGAAACATTAATAAAAATAATTATTTTATTAGTATTCTTTTGTATGCTTGTATTAGATTACCATCTGAGAGAGGTCAAGAATAATTTGCATATAGAAGGAATTAATAATAAGTATTTATTTTATTTATTAGCAAGGTCATTTAATATAAGTTGTTTCATTAAATAATCTATTCCATCATGACATCAGAAACGTGTGTGGTCTTCAGCTTCAATCTAATTACCTAATTTTGTACATAGCAACAGCTAATATATCGTATTTTTTTACGAAATAAGGAAACGTTTTATTATGTCCATTTAAGTACCTAATGCCTATTAAATAAATTTAGAGCTTACCGGTATTATTCTTACTCTTAGAAACTGAAAAAGTCAAGTAAATCTAAAAAGACTATCTTGCTTTCTTGCATAGGTATGTATTCAGATTTTGAAGGAAACTGAAGAAGGCTTTATCCGCTGTACCGTGACAAAAGCCTCTTAGCCAGGCTTTCAGTGCTCCTATGTGCTAAGCAGCACTTAGCGTGCTTTGGCATAGAATTCAAGCCCCGCCATTAAGTTGAAAAAAATTATTCGATTTCAAAAAGTTGAACTTCGAATTTGTATGCTCTTATTTTAAAGATACTCGTAAGTATGTGGTGCTTAGCATACGGCTATGTAGTTACCTCATATATGATTGAACGCTATCTAATTAATTAATAAAACAGATCTTATCAGTTATGTTATGCAATAATGGGTGGGTAATTACAGTAGGTACACAGATGTTTTTTTTTTAATAATAATCCCAGGAGGGCTTTTATGAAAGAAAAAACCGTGTTCTACCGTCACAGGCATGCAAATAATATTTAACTTTGACAAAGATTTTTAACACTTTTATGAAATCGATACTTTTATCGAAAAAAAAATTTTAACAAAAAAATTAAAGGTAGATTATAGCCACAAAAAATTATTAAAAAAAAACTTTTTAATAAAAACATTAAACCGCCGCAAAACCGAAAAGTAAAAAATAATAAACCTGCTTTGTCTAACCCCAATAACTAAGTTCGGAAGTCCTCCATGCAGGCCCTGCACAGCGGACTGTCTGTTACTCCTATGACAAAGAGATGTTTATTAAATGACCCATGGCCAGTTACGGCTGCGGTAACTGTACGCAGCTGTGGTTTTGTTAAACGGAGAACCTGTTTCGTGAGGCGGACATCGAACGCAGGAATCGCTTCCTTAGCCTGCCTGCACTCACTTAGGTTCATCCATATTTTGTGATGATGATCCCTGGTTCGTTTCCTTACCAGAGTGCGTAGATACCCGAAGGGAAGTGGCGCAATGGGTTCTGGTCCCACTGGTGTCATGCTCGACCCCCTCCTGGCAAGTTCATCGGCTGCATCGTTGCCTAACGAACCGCTGTGTCCTTTGATCCACTGAATGGTAATATTGTTGAGGCTACCTACCTCGTTGAGGCGCTGGTGGCACTCGTATATCAGCCCAGAGTCAACCGTGTGACTGTTCAGCGCTTGTAGAACAGTCATGCTGTCTGAGAGTATGCGAATCGAGTGATCCTTAACTTCCCTGGCCATGATAGCAGACGCGGCAAGGGATATGCCCATGCATTCGGCCTGGAACACTGTGTTATGGACCCCCAGTGGTGTGGCTATGTGGATGTTGAGGTCCTCCGAGAAGACTCCAGCCCCTGTGCCACTACCTGTTTTTGATCCGTCCGTGAAGATACGCAGTTCTGTGGGGCGCAAGCCTTCGCATCGTCGATCCTCATGCAGTTGGATTCTGTATTTTTTATCGAAGATAAATTGTTTTGGCACCCGGTCATTTATTGCCTTCGTAATGGGGAACTCACTGTTGAGTTCCTTAAGCAGCCCGGTGTGTTGTGTGTCTTTCTTACTCCATAGATTTGTAGCCTTTAGACGCACCGCCGCCATCGTTGCTTCCTGCTGTATGAACAGGTGGAGCGGCGGCAGCCCCAGCATGGCAAATCAGTTGGTATTAAATACCCGATACATTCTCTACCTCAGAAGTGAAGTACAGTAACTCCAGTTTTACGAATTTGACATTTACTTTGTATCAACAATCAAATTACGAAAAATCTATTATAATCAAAAATAACATCACGCCTTCCAACTGAGGTTGCAGTGGGTTCCATCGCATATTGGGTTGCGGGGCAACGAAGAGGCTGACACGTTGGCAAAATTAGCGGCTAGAAATGGAAAAGAAATAAATATTATATTAGATTATTCAGAATTTTTACCACAATTTAAAAATGTATGTTATGATTATTGGAGAGAATATTTTAATAAACGATCATTGGAGAAAGGTATATGGTATAAAACCATACAGTGTGAACCTCTTCGCGTGCCCTGGTTCATGAATAGTGATAGTAGTAGACAACTGATTGTTACTGCTCTTAGACTCAGATCTGGACACATTCCATGCAAGAAATTTGCCTTCATGATGAAGAAAATCGCTTCGCCCAATTGTGAGGAATGTGGAGTTGTCGAGGATCTACAACATTTATTGATGGAATGTGCCCAATCTGAGGCCAGTAGAAATATTTTAGTGAGGTCCCTGAATTTGAACAGAATTGATGTAGGCATGTTCCATACAATTCTATCCGAACCAAATGGCGACGATGCGAAGGGTTTGTTTAAATTCATGGCCCACGTCTTGTGAGAGTACAATTACTGTTTAGGATACGATGGGACTGACATACGCTATGCGTAAAAGCCCCTAAAAACAAATAAAGAAAAAAAAAAAAAAAAAAAAACATCACGCCTTGTTTTCCCGAAGGGTTGTGCGGAGCTGTACGTACTTATAAGTACAAATCTCGACAGTGATGTTTAAGTGCCATGTAATAAGGGGCGAACCTATAACCATCAACCAGGCACCGAATCCGGGGTGCTACTGAGAAAGTAAGGATAGAAAAGCCCAAAAACACTTTGCTTCACCTGGGATTTGAGCCCTGGATCTTATGCTCAGCAGTAGCGCTTGCGAACTCAGACCAACGAAAGTTCAAGTTCGTCAAAGTTCTTCGTATGAGATGATGCTACAGAACAAAACCTAAAACTAACAACCTTAAACCCAAAATCAAACCACCAAACCTAAACCGTATAAAATAGAACATACTGACCTCAGAATTGTTATCATTACTTACAATAAAAACAAAATTCCGCTAAGTATGAGTTTGCAGTTATCATGAAGTAATTTTAATCTCGACTTTGTGCCAAAGCGCTACTGAAAACCGCATTTGGCACAGCAGTACTAAGTTTAAAGTTGACAAAACTGCACTTGGAAATGACATATTGCCAACCTAACGCTTAACAACCACTACAACAGTAAAATTGACAAAAGTAAAAAATAAAACTTAATAGAATAAAGTTTTCTTAATAGAACATTTTTATGAAAACTTCGCTATCTCATCACGCCTGTCTGCGGAGCCCTTAAATACGTTACGCATAAAGTGACACGTACATATGCTCGTGCGTGACTACTGGACTAGACAGAAAAACCTAGATAATTCATATTTCGCCCTATGTGCATGATAATGAAAGTCACGATCTATAAGATAAGAGGCATGAACATCTATCGTAGTGATAACTTGATAAGTAATATTTTATTTACTCTAACATATTCAAACTGTGACATTAGATTTAAATGTTTCACGCGTGACCAAACTCTATAATGTTAAAAAAATGCATACAGGTCTAAAAACTCAGTGTCTCAGAAAAATACTAACTCACCTTGAGACGCCCGCGACCTCTATCCTTTTAAAACGCTTGCAATATATTGTCCTTTGTGTTTTTTTCTACCTTGTCATAATGCATTATATTCACTTCATTGAAAATTATAATTGAATCTGATATTCAATTTATTATTCTCTGAAAATAGTGACGAAGTAAGATGTATAAAAAAGTTAATTTAATTGTAGGAAAAGAACTTGTCATTGTCCAGTGCAATCTTTCAGTTATTATCGATATTAATTACATAATCATCGTCCTGGCGTGTCCCAGTTTACTTGGGGTCAGCACGTTTTATGCTACCACTCTTTGCTGTCAACCGTCTGGATATGATGTAAATGTTATTTAAAATAACTAGCTTTTGCCAGCGGCTTCGCCCGCGCGGAACTTCCATCCCCTATTTAACTCCCTTAAGGGTGGAGTTTCAAAAAATCCTTCCTTATTCCTTGTCTACATTATAAAGGGAACCTCTGCGCAAAGTTTCAGCTTTCTAGGTCAAAGGGTTTGGGCTGGGCGTTGATGAGTCAGTCAGTCAGGACTTTTCTTTTTATTTATATGGATTGGGTTTTCAGTTTTTTTCTTTTTTCGATAGGAATAATATCAGCTAAGGGAAAAATCTGCTAGACGTAGTCTGCTTATAGAGCCTCCGGGCTTCTAGCATTTAGGCATAGCGATCTCTAAGATTGATCTACAGATTGATGAATATTATGAGCCGTCCAATAGATGCAATTTAATACAACAACTATGCGAATTTGTTTCAACGTGTTTTATATTAGACTGTCTACGCCCCGCGGTTTCACCCGCATAAGTCTCGATCCCATGGAATATCGAGATAAAAAGTGTCCTATGTCCCAAATCAGGTCATGATGGTCTACTCATGTGAATATTTCAAATAAATCCGTTAAGCCGTGTTAGCGTGAAAGCGTAACAAACTATTTCATAATATAAATAACTTTTCCCTAATACACAATCTTGTACCTTGCAGAATATTAATTGTACCTAAGATGCTCCTTTTACCCGACTGCTGCAAAAGCGGGTATAGTTTAGTCTATTTTGGTTTTTTAGTCAGTAGCGGCCCGGAGTCTACATTTGACAATAGAATGGCCTATTACATGAGATAACATAATGGCACAATTTGGGTGAAAACCGTCAAAACAAAACATGGTACAAAGGTCAATCCTATTATTAAATAGATCTCATACTACATTGTTTACCTTTCACAGGTCAGTGACGATGCGGCTATTATTTATAAACATCGCAAATTACATAAGGTTATGTACCAGAATAACCTTAAAATAATATCATCATAATGTTATTATTGCGTTGCCTCGGATGTACGTAATGTGAATGTAATTGGTTTTAAAAGGAAATATAACAAACATTCGTTTGGGCGCTAGAAACCTACTCACGGGGAAAATGGATTGGTCGATCATAATCAAAGGTACATACTAGTTATTACTTACGTCTTTGCGTGCTGTTTTTTAACCGACTTCAAAAAGAAGGAGGTTATCAATTCGACATGTTTAAATATTTATATTTTTTATGTATGTTCGGGCATTGTTCAGTCATATTAAACGGATTTGCAAAAATTTCATATAAGTAGATGATGCGTTTCGGAGACAGACAAAAAACTCTCCAAAAAATGACTACAAATCAACCGCGATTGCTGCTATCACATAAATATGCTTTGTTTTGACCACAAGGATGATGAAATTTCGAATTGGTGTGGGGTAGATAGGTAATTATAACTAAAAAGTGGGAAAAAATAACAACCGACTCACGGAAAAACACTACAAAGTGAAAAATAGCTTTAATTTCGGAAGGCGGTGACAAAAAATTTAAATACATAGGGAGCCAAAGTCACCCACTTATTCAAAGTTATTTTTCGTTATGTAGTTTTATTTTTATTTTATTTTTTATAAATACGGCGAATGAAGTCTACTCTCATGAATTTCTGATGTACGTACTTCATTTACTCACTCTCGGCACGATCTTTCTTCTAAGTAATCTTCACTCCTCAATCACCAATTTCTTGCCCACATTCCAATTTATTTGGTGTCAGCACAAAATGTATTTCCCTTCCGTACTTTTATTTCTATACGTCATCATGGTCACCTTTCTACACATAGTCAAAATCAAAATATTTTATTTGACAAAAACATACATGGGCACTTATGAAACGTCAGAAGCTAGGTGTCGGGTTTCCATTTGGTCGTTTCAGACAACGCTTAGCCAAAGCCGCTGTTTCTAGAACTAGACGCATCTGCTCAAGAGTTATTTTCGAAACGAAAGATGGATAATAAGGAATTATTTTTGAAAATACTCTAAAGATGTAAACAGTACATGAAAGTTTCTTTGAAAGTTCGTCATTTTGGCCGATTGAAAATACCATCGGGCACGCACACGGCTTCTGGGACAATAAAATATCATGTCTGACAAAAATATTAGCCAGTCAGAAAGATACTTTTTGTTAAGCACTACCTACTCTCAAAGCCACACGAGTAGGTATCTATATTAGAGTAGGTAGCAGAAGACCAAAGAAAGGGTTAATGGACTGTGTGGAAGATAAAAAGAGATATATGGAAGAAAAAGATAAGTATACTCGTGAATTAGAATAAGGGCAGGAGAACGTTGATGACTCTTAAGGGGAATCTAGTCGCAGGCCTGAACTCATTAAAGGGCATGGCTAAAGCGCGCTGTCTCATCAGACATCGTGTCCGACAGAGGTAGTATCAATGATGAGCCGTTAGACGCTAGTCTACATGCACAACGCTATTGAGTGAGATGCAGGATCATTTATAGTACAACAGGCGCGTAAATATTAAGAAAAGTCCTTCGGAAGATCGGGTTTTATGACAAAACCACTACATAAATCAATGACCAACAATCGGTTTTGGAGATTTTACACATATTACCTAAACACGCCCAAAGTTAGTTTAAATTAGCAAGATAAACGAATCTTGGCTCCTAACTTTTTAATGGCTTTTTATTTTAGTATTCTGTTTCCGTACAAACAATATAAATAGTGAGAGAAAACCATACAAAGTATATGTTTAATTTTTGATGTACATTGTCGAACAGTGGAGTAATACTTACACTCTCGAAGTTTGTATGGAAAAAATTTCGACAAGTGTCACCTTAAAGCCACATTTCGCCACCTGACAGAATAAAACTATACCTATCTTGCACATCGCAGATAGTTACTCAATTCCAAACCTATCACCACCAATCACACGTTCGCAATAATCATCATAATCTGTCAATTTGCCACAGCCTCACGCGCAGTAAATTGCGTTACAAACGCTGTGTCATCTGTCCATTGCTTTCTAACTAGGTATAATGTTGATGGAGTTTCCCAATCACCATTTGAGGAGACGTGATCTTTCGAAAGACAATTTTAGTTTTGCTAACAACTTAGGTACAACTTTTTGAACGGGGTATTTCTAACTTTCGAGAGAAATTCAATGAAATACGGGTAGATATCTGATTATCTATACTAATATTGTAAAGAGGAAAGATTTGATTCTTTGTTTGTTTGTTTGCATTGAATAGGCTCCGAAACTACTGAACTGATATGAAAAATTATTTCACTGTTGGGAAGCTACACTATCCCCGAGTTTAAGCTATATTTTATCCCCGTATTCCCACGGGAACGTGAACTACGCGGATGAAACCGCGGAGCGCTGCTATAGTGTTTGATAACTGGATATTTAAATGCTATTCTGCGGGGTAATTACGTAACATATCAACAGCAGTAATGGATTTCATTTTCACATTTCAACAATATTCATTGTGTTATTTACGTTGTAGAGCAGACAATTTTTTCGAACATATTACGAAGCGATGGATTAGAAATAACTTACAAAATTATTCAAATTCAGATTAATAGTGTGTTACGGCACCCTGCAGCCTAATTGTTTGACACCCTTCTGAGGGCCTCCACAAATCATTAAATGCATTTAGCGCTAAACTTATTTCAAATGGCTTATTCAAAATCAAAATCAAAAGTCATTTATTCAAATTAGGCTGAGAATCTACACTATAAGAATACGCAAGACAGTCTCTCAAAACGCCCACCCTTCGACACTTCCAGATGCTTCAGCTGGGAAGAAGTGGCGCAACAAACTCCCCAGCAGCACAGCTGTCTGTTTAGTCGGATGGACCTGATTCTATACGTACCGGTACATAGGCAAAGTAATAAAAATTACGATACACAGAACATTAATTTAATAATTAGTCATATGTCAGCTAGCCACGCCAATATACCAACAAATAAAATGAAAACTTAACTCCAAGCACAAAGAATAAAATAAAAAATGTAAATAAAGCATATTACCAAAATAAAAGCCTACTGGTATAAAGGATGTGATAGCTTACATATGCAATGCTGGATTGTTGTTAGGAGTAGATCATGCCATTTGGTCTAAAGGTCGTAAGCGCTTCTGCAGGCTTAGCACGAGCACCGACTTGTCGACGGAAGAATAGACAACACTATTAAATAAATTATGTACAATAGGATAAGATACCTATGTTTTTCCATTCATTATCACAGTTATGCGTTCTAAACGAATCATGATTTTGTAGATAATCGTATATACCTACTTTGTGGCCGTCGAGTAGAAAGTTTTGTTGTCAGTGTGATTTTGACAGTTTGGGAAGAAATACTCTTCTGAAATAGTCTACATATAAAAGGACCTAGAGAAATATCGTTAGAAACGAAAGACTAAATGACAGATTGTAGAAGGATATCTACGGTGCGATAACAAAAATGTAGGAACGAAATATCACTTTGTATTGAAAAAACACTGTCTATTCTTCGTAGAAATACAAAGCGTCATGCTAAGCCCGCTGGTGTTTTATGTGGCCTGCAGTGGGCAACAACATGCTAGTTAGTCTGTCAATCGTTTGAAGACGACGGAGACCGAAAGTTGTTTTAAATAGTTACGATAACAAGTCCATTCATTTTAACAATTCTAAAACCTATTCCATACGTGGTCTAGCAGAAGTATTTTTCAAAAACAATGGCTTATGTGTACCTTGCAAAATTAAGGGGGTTCAAAAAGAAAGATTGTAAATGAGTTACGTAATTAAGATGCTAGTCTGCCCTCTGCATTTAAGGTCATCAACCCATGACCGCTGACCACATTATTAAATAAACCAGACTTGAACTAACTACATTTAGAACCACCATTAATTCTAAATACGTTGTTTCCAAAAGAATTTTCTCGAAGCACCTAATTAAGACGTAATTAACGTGCACACGTCACATTTTCCTAATTAACAAAAATCACGCGTTGAACGAAAGCGAGGGCTCTTAGCGTGAGACGGAAAAAAACGCGCTAAATGAACCACTTTCATTGGTGCCGTAATTAGGCTTATAGCTAGTGTTCATTCGTTCTCAGGCGTCAGTACCTACTTCTATTGTCTAATAATTACGTTATCTTGGTCCATTCAGTACCTAATGTAAGTTATTGTTGTATGATTTTAGTTTTTAATTAACGTTAATAACGAATACAGAATAAATCTATGAAATGCAGAAAAGTGTGAAATACCTAATTAAATAAAAAGTGCAATTTGTCCCCATGCCACTCTTCATGTTCCAGGGCCATCCATAGGGATTTCCCACGAAAAGAAAGAAAAACGGAAGAAGATTATTAGATTGATACTTTATATTAATTAAGTTACACGTCGGATTCTCAATTGGGAATTGGGACTGCTTAAGTACCCGACACTTAATTCCATTATTTCATCATTTTGTTGCTTCACTTAACAGTCGAACCCGGAATTTCCCTTTTCCTCGTTCTTTGTTCAATCTTTCCTACAATGCTAAATAAGTCGTAACGTTTAGAAAAATGTGCTAAAATAGAAAGTTCTTAAGAACAAGTGCTTACCAAAAGGTTCTCATACTCTCATTGTAAAGCCTAGTGTTCATCACAAAAAAAAAACAATGAAATTACGTCTTAAATATTATGTCATATTAAAAACAGACTGATATACATTTTAAGTAACATCTGGTTAAATAAAATTAAAGTTTACGTCTCCGGATTTAATAAACAAGTATAGGTACTTACTTAGTTTAAACAATACTTAATTATTGTTGTTTCATTAAACCCGTGTGAGTTTTGATGTATGTAAGTGAAAACGTGGGAGTAGCGATACAAATAACTATTACGCCACGAATTCCACGATATCCAACAAACAATTAAAGTATTCACAGTAAAGATTTTTGTTTTTGACTTCACATATTTTTGACATTACCTGGAATTACAATAAGAATATTGTTGTAATTATCGATTATTTAGAAACTAAATTATTTCTAAACAAACTTAATGAAACTGAAACTGATGTTTTTCCTCGCTCATATTTTTAATGGAAGAAAAGTCGATCTATGTGACGGATAGGTACGCTGCTTGCGTCACAGAAAATTTAGTGAACTATTTTTTATAGCGATGGACTAGATAACAATTTATTTACCTACCTACTTTACGTGTTCGGTATAAAAATTACAAGTAGATACTTTTTTTGTTACTTACTTGAACGTTATTGATAAGGTTTTTTTTTTTTTTGGGTGGGAAATCATCAAATAACTTCTCCCACTCTGGGTGGAGCAGGAGGGCGTGTCAGACTTTTACTGACTAAAACCCACCCGTGTTCCTTCAGTAGCCCGTATGCCAGGGGCTGTGGTATCTCTTTCAAACAAACCCGCACCCCTGACAGGCAAAAATAAAAATAAAAACCTAGTACTAGTCCTAGTCTGCGTCATTGGTTTAGTGGTCGCAAGTGCCACTGCTGAAGGGCAGGTTCTGGGTTCGATTCTCGTGTTAGTACCTATTGTTATTTTAAAGTTCTAAATCGTAGAGGTGAGGACCTACAATTTATTTACAATGTTAATTTTTATTCTTTTTATTTTTCACAATGTCTGACATATTCTCGTCATTATTTGACATTATACATAAATTTTAATATCGATTATTTATTGTGATTGTCATGGAAATCATGTCACTTAGTTCACATAGGTTTTTTTTTTTTTTTTTTTTTTTTTTGGTTTGGAAATCATCAAATAACTTCTCCCGCTCTGGGTGGAGCAGGAGGGCGTGTCAGACTTTTACTGACTAAAACCCACCCGTGTCCCTTCAGTAGCCCTTAAGCCAGGGGCTGTGGTGTCTCTTTCGAACAAACCCGCACCCCTGGCAGGCATCGGCCCTTGCGGGCCCCATCATTTTTTTTTTTTTGTGCTGACATCTCTTTGAGGCGCGCGTGGAACACAACGCGCCGTCGACTTGGGCTTGGTCCTTACCGGACAGCGAGCTACCCATTACTCGCCGTCCGCAAGCCCATGCCTACGGTGGCCGGAAATCGGCCTGGGATTCCCGACGCCCAGGGCGTCTCCGTATCCTGCGGCGGCTGGGGTCGCGAGGGCGCATATGCTGCCTCTCCCTCACGTGCGCCGCCTCCCTCTTCGCGAGCATCACTGCTTCGCTGAAGGAGGTGACGGCTCCCCATGCCCTCTCGCTCCGTACCATGGCCTGGACCAGGGCCGGACGCGAGAGATCGCCGCCGCCGATCGCCTCCACGAGGACACGGCGGTGCTCCGCCCAAGCCGGGCAGACCGCCACCGTGTGCTCCACCGTGTCCTCAGGGCGATCTTCGCAATGGAAACACCCGGGCGTTTCCTCCCGCCCTATCCGAAACAGGAACCTCCCGAAACAACCGTGTCCGGTGAGGACCTGCGTCAGGCGGAAGGTGAGGACGCCATGCCGCCTCTCAAGCCACTCCTCAAAGAGGGGACTTACCGCCGCAATCAGGGCGTGCCCAGCACTGGGTTGCGACAATCGCACTCTCCATGTCACCATGAGTTATTGATAAGGTTAAGTAATAAATGTAAGTACTAGATAAGAAGACAAAGTTATCATAGTATTAAGAATATTGAATGGAGGTATCTATTCTAAATATCTACATGTAAAATGTGTTGAGAACATATTTTTAATATTCTTTGCGTTTTACTAGGTAATCTGCTTTTATTTGTTTTTCAATTTGTTTATTTTCTGTTATTTGTTGTTCTATCTATAATTTCTCAGTAGCAGCCCTGAGTCTGGATTTGAGCCCGGTTGATGGCAATAGGCTCGCCCCTATGACACTGGGACTTAAACATAACTGGCGATATGTGGCTGTACTATAGGTTCACCTCGCTCAACCCTTGGGGGAAACAAGGAGTGATGTGCCGCGTTTATAAAAAAAATGTGTGGTCAGTTTCACGTAATCTTTCAAGTAGCCATTAAAGTGTTTTCTTTCGAAAGCTTAAAACTGAATTCCGTAAAATTCTCACGTAAGCACCAAACACTACGTTATTCTGCCTAGGTAACCTACGCTGTTACATATTAAATCTTGCGCAAAACTTCTCAAAATTCAAACCTCGTAATTTTACTTAATTCTACAAAAAATTACTTGGAATGACGCGAGCTTGAATTCCAGTCGCGTAATTTTACGTAATTTTTATCCTGTGTGTTCTCAGCTTTACTCTCACTGGTGTACTAACTACGAACTGTGAATAGTGATGGATCGAAAGTGATAGAAAGTAAGTGATGTGTCCGTCTGTCTCTTAAAAGTGAACTCGGAAAACATGGGACTGCATAAACGGGGAAGTGAGTACCTAGCTTTAATTTTTGTAATTTATTTAGGAGGTCTTCGTGTTGTCATGTCTATTTTGGTAAACAATATGGTATTTTCACTGTGTAAGTAATATTTATAGGAACTATTAACAGAACAGTATGGACGCTGAAATGCCTGAGCAGCTTTCCAAGACTTGAGGTTTTCAGACTCATCATAATAGCGTTGCCCACGCTATCATCGATCAATAGCTTTCAAGTAGTATTTTCTACTTTACAAAAGGAACCACTGCGTTGCAGCTGTCAAAATGATGGATTTTCCAAACAGAGAGCGATTGATCAGCGACATGACGTAATAATGTTAGAAATGAAATAGTCTTTAGTTTAAGAGGTCAACAATATTTACATATAGAAGTAGTTGACATTGGACAGAATATCATATTACGTATACGTTTTTTTTTTTGCCTTTTATTATGCAATTCCCGGAGAGCAGTGGTAAAGGCCCCGATGTACGGGTTGTAGGTCGCCCAAGCAGGCACACTACTTTGTGTAAATCATTTCATCATTCTTCTTCAAAACAGTGAAGGAAAACATCGTGAGGAAAACGGTACCTATGTCCTAAAACCAAACATTCGAAGACATGTAGCATCTACCAATCCGTACTGGGCCCGCGTGGAAGATTACGATCCACTCCCTCCACTGAGAGGAGGCCTCTGTTCTAGCAGTGGGGAAGTTATACGCTGATTTGATTGATGCAATTCCCCTTCTATGGTGATAACATCCACTAAAACTCATAAGGCTACGCCAGGTTGGACCGCGAAATTCAAATTACTTATCTAACGTCTTTTTCAAGTATGATTCGCGACCATAAGAATTGTAATTCTTTGATCACTCTCTACTCTTATACCCATTGATATTCATACTCAAACTTTCTTGACCGTATTGAATGACTATTTCATGAAATATCAACTGAAACAGACCTGCAAATAAGCTATCCTGGCGTTACTGCCTTAAGTGATAGCAAGTCGGTCTTCAGCCCGACATGTTGAATGATGATGGACAACACTCACGATGACATTAAAGACATTCTAATTCTAACCGATTTCAGCGAAATCTGTAAAGGTAGAACAGTGTTGGCCCAGTAGTAACAGCCGCGATTTCCGTGTTCGTGGGTTCGAACCCAAGCAGGCATTTTACTTTGTGTAGATTATTTTATAAACACTGCTCTCAAAAAGATGAAGGAAAACATCGTTCGGAAACCGGCACGCCGTAGAAATGCGACAGCTACCTACCCGCACTGGGCCCGCGTGGTGGATTATGGCCCACTCCCTCTCACAGAGACAAGGCCTGTGTCCCAGCAGTGGGAAAATTATAGGTTGATTATGCTGTCAAGTAATAATGGTACTTGATCTCCATCCAAAATTAGAGGAAGTATTAGGTAGGTAACTCTTACGTCTACATTACAAACAGAGTGTTATTTTCACCCACTTTCATAACTCTCAACATTTTGCACGAGAAAGTGTTAACTTATTACATGTTGAGTATAATTTAATATTGATTTTGTTATGTGTATAATTATAGACTGTCTATCTTTAGCCGAATGTTTACTTTACATGGAGTTACGATCTTTAGTAGGGACGTGTGGCTTCGTTGGAGTTTTTAGTATTCTCGTGCTAAATGTAGAATGTTCTAGAGGATGTATATGTTGTTGTTTTATGGTTTTGTGTATTTAAATGTGTGAGAAAACATCAAAGGTAGTCTAGAAACTCATTTCTACATAAAAGGATTGATATAAGCCGATCGGTAGCTTTTTTTATTTCTTACTTAGCCAATACTGGCCCAGTTCTGGGCAAAAGAGTCTACTAAGTCCTCCTAAGAACTCTTTTCAGGAGTCTCGGTAGCTTAGGTCTCGAAATCCTATACTTTACGATCATGTTTATCGCTATTAGAACGTTACATTGTCTTTTGCAAAAAAACAGATAGCAACACTTGATGTTATTTAGGCGTCTTCATAGTATTTCAAACCTAATAATATGCGTGTTATAAATTGGCCATATATTTAATAATTGCCGATTTTAACAGGCTTATTATTAGGTTCACCTGAAAGTGGGTTTTCTTTGTTAAACATTCTAATATTTTTCCTGCTGGTGTTAAATAGATCGACATTTAAAATTTAATGTTTTCCACCATGCAATAGACTGGATAATCAAGCGTTTGATAATGTCTTCACATAAAAACATTAATACACTTTTTTCATCATAATTTTGAATCACCAGTCCAAACAAGTAAACCAAATAATTCCATAAGGCCATATACATAATTTCACAGTGATTCACAATCCTAAGGTCTCAGTGAGACTGATTACGAGCAGATTGGCCTTATTCATACCGAATGAAAGCCATTCAGTCTGCCCGGGTAATTCGTCTGACTCATTATACGGAGGATTTTAGTCTGTGCTACATATGAATCGTCATATGTTTAACCTTTTGGTATTAGCGAATTCATTTTTGAGAATGTTGAACTTGAGTTTTATTGAGAAGAAAAAGGTTACCTAGTATTAGTCCTAGTCTGCCTCATTGGTTTAGTGGTCGCAAGTGCAACTGCTGAAGGGCAAGTTCTGGGTTCGATTCTCGTGTTATTGGGTTTTATGTCTGGAATCTCTCAGTAGCAGTCCGGAGACTGGATTTGTGCCCGTTTAATGGCATTAGGCTCGTCCCTTATTATATGGGACTTAAATATTACTGGCGAAATGTGGGTGTATAAGGGCATCACCTCTGCCTAATTCGTCGGGAAATACTGTCGTGATTTTACGTTAAATAGTCTAAACTATTTTACTCTTTTCATTCAGAAAATTATTTTATACTTAACGTACTTTTCTATTCAATTTAAATTGTAAAAATTTTTTTTTCCCGGAATCCAAAATAAATAAGCTTTATGATGAAAAGTTACGCATATTAGAGCTTCATGCTCAAACAAGACACTCGTACAGAGTTAAATAATAACCGTACAGTCATAAATGGTCATTGACCATACACAAATCAAGTTACATCACTATAAGCCGATGACAGACAAACATTGACCACTTTCGAACTTCGAACATAAGTGTCAAATAATGACGTTTGCCATCAAAAGCAAAATTTTGCCGCGTAACGCTCCAAAATGGCCGCCCGTTCAAACAGATTGATTTTTAAGAGGTACTTTATTTCTTCATGCCCTCACTTTTGGCGGATTCATCGAATATTGACACCGGTTCGTCGATTCCTCGATGGTGCTGAAGTACCAATCGATTACAAGGGAGGTGCTTGAAGTTCTTGATAAGTGTCGATTGACGGTAGAAGGCCGATCAATTTGAACTGGGTATATTTTTGTTTTCATTCAAAAAAGATACTGAAAACATTAAATTACCTACGAACGTAGTCAGGCTCCGACTGAGGGCAGGGTTGGCTCAGTAGTAATGTCCCCGACTGGGTTCGAAGCTAGGCAGGCTCTATACTTAGTGTTCATAATTTCACTATTGCTCTCAAAACGGTGAAGGAAATAATCGTGAAGAAACTGGCATGTCCTAGACCCAAAAATTCAAAGACACGTGGTATGTACCAACCCGCATTGGGCCGGTGTGGTAGATTACGGCCCACGCCCTCTCTCCGACAGGAGGCCCGTGCCCCCAGTAGTGGGAATTTTATAGACTGATTTGATTTGGTCTGACTGATTGCGTAGGCTCTACTCGTTTAGGCTTCAGGTACCTATAAGACATTCTGTCTCTCGGAATATTATACATTGTAATAATAGGTACTCAAGTACTGAATTATTAATGCTCGTTTCTTCTTTCTTTGAAAACAGTTCTTTGTATAACAGTGTCTCAGTTAGTCGATATATCGACATATTATTATAATAAGTAGGTACAACTTTGTTTTCGTTCCACAAAAGTCCTCAAACATTGACACAGTAACCTACTTATTTATCGCAGCTTTAAAATTTCCAATTCATATACCATTCCCTCCCACATACAATCAATTCAAATGATGTACAATTATTTAAAACCACAATTTTGTGCATGATTACTTTCATTACAGAATTTCAGTAATTGAACAATCATCATCTATTCTGTATGATGAATAGGCAATATGAAAACCAATTAGGTTAAGAACGAGTTGTAAATTATTATCTTCTTGAGGCGAAATTGCAATTCTGGAATATTCTCTTTGATTGAGTCTTGTTACGAAGTGGTCGTAGTTTTGGATGACATTTATTTTCTGATTTGAATAGGTACTTTGTTTCTTTGACTTATTCAGAAAAATATTGTCTACCTACCTAGTTTTAGTGCAGGAAAATATAATTTTGATCATAACAAGATGACCATTGCGTATAAAGGCTTTGTAATCACCCCAAAAAAAACGGCATCGTAGCATCTTAAGCCCGAACATATTCGTTAATAGCTTTTTTTTTTTAGAGCCTTTTAATACTCCATTTTTTGATATAATTTAAACCATTAACGAAAAACCGTTTGCCATTTCCTCATACGCAGTTAGATTAAAATTAATCACTTTACAGGCCGCTAAATGTCCACTACCAAAACACGGGCAAAGCATTTACTCAAATTACTGTTTAAATCCAACATACTTAGCCAAATTATTTCAGCAAAATCTGCACATATACAAAAATCGTTCATAACTATTTGCACTTAAACAATCTACTTAAATTGACCAACACAGCACGTCATCCAACTACTACGTGTATTTGTATTCCACCAGCTCAATGACACTCCTACAAAACGTGTCAGTCACCAAGCTACCCTCAATTAGGTTTTCTTCAAGTTTTAAAAGCGAACAGTCGGGCTGTCTGAAGGTCGCCTGAAAATCGATACAGGCGCTCTGTCTTGGTACCACGCGTATGTGAATAATTTACTCTTTCATTGGTATTTGAGTTCGATTGATGTGGCTATTATGGGGCGTTGTTTTGTTTTATTGGAATCGGCGGGTACTGGTTGGGAAAGATGCGCTGGATTAGTACCTATTGTTATTTTAAAGTTCTAAATCGTAGAGGTGAGGACCTACAATTTATTTACAATGTTATTTTTTATTCTTTTTATTTTTTACAATGTCTGACATATTCTCGTCATAATTTGACAGTATACAGCAATTTTAATATCGACTATTTATTAGTGATTGTCATGGAAATCATGTCACTTGATTCACATAGGTTCATTTTATTTATGTAGATTCTTATTGTGAATGGAGAGAACGTTGTAGGCCTTACATACTAGATTTGTAGACGATTTTCTGTTCTGTATTTTTATTCCTCTAACTTTCTGATACTTATTGACAGGCCTGCACTTTCCTCCCATACATATTATCACTGTATTTTGAAAACATTGTAAAAGCCAATTATTTTTATAAGAGTAACCGTGGAGTTTCTTGCCGGCTCTTTTCCATAGGAAACGACAATTAGGAACCGCGCACCTAGCTTCTGACGTTTCATAAGTGCCCATGCAGGTTTATGTGAAATAAAATATTTTGATTTGATTTGATTTCACCAATGAATCTGAAGAGAGCTTCGTTCTAGAGGTATCAGTGTCATCACTGTTGTGGAATATTGACACTGACGGCTTTTGAAAGTGGTTTAGATGTATGATCGCGTTCAGTTTAATTGGTCATATTCGCTCTAAGTATCTAAAAACCTACCAGGCTGGGTTTTTAAAGGAGAAACCCAAACTTCATAGAAACTTGGGCCTGGCGTTACAGGGCTGGAATTTGGCCATAAATTAGAACATGTAGGAAGGTTTCACGCACTCAATTTTCACGTCTCCCAGCAATGGCCAAATTGGTGAAATCAGACGATGTTTAAGTACATTTTAGGTTATGTTGGTTATTAAAAAAATATTTTTGATGTTTTATTTCCTACGTAAATGTGGTGTGCTGCTGCTTGCAGCTTATATTTAGGTAGGTAGATACCGACATAAATAGCGCTTAGGAGGTGACTTCAGATTTATCTGGTTGATGCTACTAAAAAAACCAGCTGAAAGCTATTCTTATTAGACATGGCCGACTTAGGTCACGTATGCCTTGCATCTTGCATTTGTTATTAATGTAGATCCATTAATAAAAAATGCAAAATCCATTTCCATTTTCAGATTATAGTACCTACCTAATCTCCGGTTGCAATACATTAAAGGTATATTAAAATAAAATAAACATTGTGATAAATGGTTTTATTAATCACCTGCTTCATTAAGTCTATCATAATATAACAATACAGTATCCAGAAATTGTGCAGGCGGCAATTTACTACCCTGGTGCCATGCCCAACAGAGATACCATATTATGCTCATGGTGTGGGCACAGTAACGAATCATTGTTTCACCAACGATACAGGGGAAAATAATATTGTACATTCTCGAAATCCAAAAACATACAGATTATTTCGATGAAAACATAAATTGTTATGCAGTTTATTTCATGTCTCCGACATCCTTCCATAAAACATCTATTTTTGGTTTCAACAGCTCTAAAACAATTGGGTAAAACCATAAGAGTTCACACAGTAGGCGTGCAGAATTTGTTTCTTGCCTTGTTGGAGGTTCTTCTAAATGAGGAATGTCTTGACTATTTGGCCCATTGACAGCTGATGAAGATGCACCAGATGTTGAGGTGCCCGAATGGAAATGCCAGGATGCTTTATTAGCTCGCACCAACAAGAGTGATAAACAACACTTGAAGCACCCACCTGAAAATAATAATTTATCTACATTAAAGATTGCTTTTACATCAGAGATGTATGAAGTGTTATAGCATAGCCCGCTTTGAAATAGACTGATCTAAAAAAATCTATGAATGAGAAATCCTGATGTAGGAGCTTGACCATTATCCCACCGGCTTTCTGATTCACTTAAATGTTTATGCATACCAAATAATATTTTTAAATACCCTTGTTAACAAAACGAAAGAATGTTACTAATAAAACTTGAATAAAACTAATATACTAACGGTGCGTGGTAGGATCCATTCTCTTGTAACTTCATGTATTCTTGCACTGTACCAGTCCTAAGTTGATAACAACAAACTCTTCTCAGAAGAGAATGTCTACAGAAAATGCACACTCATCGGTGTTTACTCTCTTCTGGTTAATTTCCATCAATATATACAGCATTGGGATGATTCCAGCAAGTTTGGCAGATAGTCATTTTCATTTACCTGAAGCAAACATTTATAATTTGACTATTATGTCTAGAACTAGCATAGCATAGTTACCTTATTACATTCCCACTGCAGGGACACAGGCCTCCAGAGAGAGAACAGGCCATAATTAACCATGCAGGTTCAGTACGGATTGGTATATGAATTTGTTTCATGTTCTGGTATTATTTCATAAAACACAACTACCAAGAGACAACTGAACATGAGCAATAACACTATGTAGTTTGATTACATTAAATAATTACTTGCATAGTACAAAAATGTCGCAGTTTAGAAAAATGGTATACTAACCGTTTGAGGTGCGCCCCATTGCTTTACTGTTGAAAGAATCATTTCGTCTTTCAATCTTCGCCTTCCTATTGTATTGCAGCGGTCCGTTACTATTCCGCAATTAATGCACAGACTCATGGTCATGATATCGTTATTAACCAGTCGTCAAAGAGCAATATCCGGTTTTCCAGCAAAGGTGGCAGGTTACGTGTCGAATGTTCAAGCGAGGGTTAGTCAAAAGGCAATCAATTACGGAGTCCAGTATTTGAGCAGAGGTCTAATGAAATAATAATAGAACTACAAGAAAAATCATTCACTTGCACAAAAATACGAAGTGACATGCATGACATTACAACCATGACAATTAAAAGACATTGACATTTACCGTTTACTAGTGCAATCCGCGATGTAATCGATTATATGGATATTTTTATTTCTTTTTGGCTTCTTATTGGTGCTTACGTTAAAAATGAATTAGATTCCTGTTTTTTTTTACTTATCTTTGATTTTAATCCCTAAAAAAACAATTAAACTAAAAACATGGAGTGTTATTAATTATTTGTTACAGTATCGATTTCCACTAAATCGATCTTATTCTTAGGGTACGCGCTATTGAAAAAATGGAAGCGTTTGTGAAATTAGTGACGTTTATAGAAATAAGTGATAAAACGATTTACAAAGGTTGATAAGAGCTAAGAAAATAGAAATCAATCTTTTTTCTACACTTGGCCATTGCTAATGAGGCTAAGATTTAAATGAGTTAATTAAGAAAAATAGACAAAGTTTTTGGTACATATCTGATTCCTGTAACGGTTGGGCCCAGAAACGGGTTTCTCCTTTTAAATACGTGACATATAATAATTAAATTATAGCTATCACCGTTCTATGTAGGTTCGGGGTATCCAATGGAAGCCCTATTAGCCTTTTTTTTAGCTACGCTATTGGCTTTATGGAGCAGTGGTGTCCCAGTGCTTTCGGCCGCCATTTACCTAGGTCGTACGTTCGAACCCTGACAGGTGCTTTGTGTAAATTATTTCATCGCCACTACTCTCAAAACGGTGCAGGAAAACATCGTGAGGAAACCAAACATGTCTTAGAACCAATATTCGAAGACATGTGAGGGCTACCAATCCGCAGTGGGCCCGCGTGGTGGATAACGGCCCGTTCCCTCTCACAGAGAGGAGGCCTATGTCCCAGCAGTGGGTACATTACAGGCTGAATATGCTTGGCATGTTCTGCAGGACACCTAAAGAATCCCAACATTCTTATAAAGCATCACCAACACTAAAACACTCCATGGTCCCGTCCTCCTCTGACTGACTTCAAATTCTGACGACTTCAAATTCCTTGGATTCCTTTTGACCCTCTCAGCACAAGTTAGCGTTGTACCACCATGATTCATACCAAGTTCAAAGCTCAAGCCTTGTGTTTATGAACTAAATGTCACATTCCTTCGACATAGCTTACTGTAATGGTAGCTCGCACGAACGTTTGTTTGAAATGCATTCGATGTGTACTAATTGAGGGTTTGTTTGATATGGTCAGGATATAATGCAGTAATTAAACAAAGAACAAAAAATCTGTTGCTTCATACATTTAGGTATGTTCGCTTAACTCGATAAAATGAGGGAGCAGCCGATTTTTTTGTCAATGTTGTTCATTAATGAGTTTCACTTACACTTTGCAGCTACAACAGTTGTCAACAAACTCGTCAGTTTAATATTGGCGAAGGATCAATAATACGCAGCCAAGATAACGCAGGAAAGATTCCGACAGACGAAACCCTTTGCCCGATTACCTCCTCTTGTCTCAAAGGCTGAAATTCCGCAATAGATTATCGAAGAGTATCCTCCCACTCACTGCAATTGAAAGGCTTCCCTACCAACCCCATTCGTTCCACCTGCTGAAAATCTCGCACCTAGACATGAGTTGCCTTGGCTAACCTGGAAGTCTTTACCTAGACTTCGGACTATTTGAATTTTCTGGCTACCTTAGCCGCATCCACCTTAGGACTGATGGTTGCAGCATGAGCTACAATGCAGTTCTGTCCACCCTTCCATGCATTGCAAGCATATTTAAGCAAGTCACATTTATATCAAAATCATTTGTTTTGCTTCGATAACCCAACTGTGTCTTAAAATATAGTATGCAATGGATAAGCAAATAGACCGTAGCTTTTAGGAAACTCTCTTCCTATTTAGATCAAATGGAAGTCCCTAATCTTCCATTGACCACCCATTTACATAGTCAAACACATGTTAGCCAATCGGCACTCCCCAAATCCATTCCCAGGACGAACCCAAATAGATCTATTCTACTATCGTTCCCACACTAAAGGCCCACATTCACGAGCGACGCATTATTTCAGAACAACAGTGATATTACCAAAAAGTATCAATTATGTAGCGGGTGCCATTGTTGGCCGGAAGCGGGCGCGACCGTTACGTTCGTGGACACACGCCTTTATTTTGTGGTATGAGGGATGAGATGTAGCGGTTTTATAGATTCTCCTATTAACTTCCTAATTTTTACTTCCACGCATGAAAATTACCTTTGTAAAAATGTTGACCCGTGGAAGTGATGCCTTTCAAATTTTTTGCTAGCTAATACATACATACATACATACATTTCAGCCGAAAGACGTCCACTGCTGGACATAGGCGTCCTCTAGTCATGGGGGGTTTTGCCATAATCGCCACGCTTGGCAGGCGGGTTGGCGATCGCAGTATGGTGGTAAAATGCATAGAGAACGCTGCTGCCCATTCTCTAGTAAGTCCCTTAGTCGCCTTCTACGACACCCACTGGAAGAAATGGGATGGTGCTATTCTTTTACGCCCGGCGACACATACGGGCTAACACATGCTAGCTAATACTCAAAAGCATTCAATATATTTTATTACACAGTCTGCCACTAATCGGTGGTAAAAAATTGACATTGACATTGTCTAATTTGCAGTAAAACCGTTTTATTTTGTGCAAGTGTTTGTCACTAATCTGCGTTTTACTGTATGTACCTTTTCCAAGAATCGAAGCGACAATGTTATACAAATCTTCACATTGTCGTGTTATTCCATGATGAATTGACAAAAGCAGTACCTATACGTAACTTAAAACATCAAAGTATCAACGACATTGCAAGCCATTTCCGTCATCAAGAACAATATTATAATTAGTTTACTACTAAGAGCCGACCCAACTTCCCGTACGCTGCACGCTTTACCGCCCACCCCTGTAGAAGGGTGATCAGAACACCATGTAATCCTGACTCCTCGAGCGTTACTCTCCGCGACACCAATTGGAGACAACTCACACGTTTTCTGATTTATTCGTTTAACCTCTTCGGAGAAGTCACGCCAAATGAATAATCGTACAATTCGTGAACGTCATTTGCTTTGTTTTGAAAGTAGTTGGCTGTAGTTGTGGATTTAAGGTTTGTCTTTGGATACAATACTCGATAAATCGATACTTTTTAATGCTTTTGGGGTTTTTTCACTTGTATACTTATGTTAATTAACATATAACATTGTTAACCTCGACCCGGCAGACGATCTCTTCTCTTTTCAATACAAAAGTCCCATAGAAAATAGAATTCCAGATTTTTACGAAATATAAAATTGTCCGGGATTTTTCTTATTAAAAAAAAACCTATACGATCCGACCGATCGTTAATCTCACCAATTGGACCGGCTGGAACAATTTATATTTTTTTTAAATTGCTTAATCGTTTCAGCCATTCCCGGTGATGTGGTGACCAACGAACAGCATTTCGATTTTTTTATATACTTATATTAAAACCTACAGGATTACGAATAATACTACCATCCCACATCTCCCTATTAGTTTTATTACAGTTTTATAAAAGCGCCCTATAAAGAAAGACAACCAAAAGAAACCCGTCTAGACAAAGAATAAGTATAAACTAGTTAACCCAACTCAACTAGGCACATAAGTATTCCTCGGCATACCAAATTGGAGTTACCCCGGTCACGCCATCTTTTTGGAGAAAAGGTCAATAACCCAAGTCATCTCAATCAAATATTTATTCAATATTTTCCTCAAACTCCTTCCGGTATTACGTATTAAATATAATCACGCATCGCGAATCGTAATGTACGTAAATAATCGATTTTCACGGTTATATAATTTTATTGTATGTATACGGTAGTTAACTGGTATGCAATTAAATCGGTATACAATATATGTAATAGGTTTTTATTCCATTAGTTAATCTTGGCAATTAAAACATAACAATGTTATGAGTGTAATTTGGTTGATGATACATAAACATTCTATTTATCTTCTTTGTTTCATTAGAACTATAAAGTAAATTTATTACATGTTTGTAGCGCAGCATAATCGCTTCTCATCGATCACGAACAAGATTACAAAATTTGCTTGCACTCTATCCATTTATATAAATAAATGAAAGCGAAGTGTCTCTATATAGGGTCGAAATAACAGCTTTTTACTAAATGCATTTGAAGATATCGGTACGGATAACAAAAAAAATCTGTCTGCCTATTCCGGCTAATCTCGGAAACGGCGGGACCGATTTTTACGGGAGTTTTACTGGTCTGATATGGTATCTAAATGACTCATCATCATCATTTCAGCCGAAAGACGTCCACTGCTGGTCATAGGCCTCCCCCAAGCTCCGCCACTTCGACCGATTCTGTGCTTCTCGCATCCAGCGGACTCCTGTGGCCCTCACAAGGTCATCTGTCCACCTTGTGGGAGGCCTTCAAACTTTACGTCTTCCGGTACGCGGTCGCCACTCCAGAACTTTTCGACCCCATCGGCCATCTGTTTTGCGAGCAATGTGCCCTGCCCACTGCCACTTAAGTTTGGCAATTTTTCGAGCTATGTCGGTTACCTTGGTTCTCCTGCGGATCTCTTCATTCCTGATTCGATCACGCAGGGAAACTCCAAGCATAGCCCTCTCCATCGCCCTTTGGGTGACTTTAAGCCTTCTTATGAGGCCCATTGTGAGCCCATCTAAATGACTGCTGGAAACTAATGGAAGCTTTTACGAGTGACTATACCATTGCCGTTTAATCCTTAGTTCTCCAGTAGCCATAGTCAATTGGGAACACCATTGCTATTCAACGTCACGTCCGTCATATAGACCTAGTTTCACTTCACTTTTACTACAAAGAATTTTTTTTTAAGAAAAATGAGTGATACACCACCAACAAGATTCTTATTATTTTTTGTTTTGTCAACCACTACAGTATCATAACCACACCTATTCGAGATTTCTTTTCAACGTCATCTTAAAATCAAACTAACATCTTCCAAACGCTCTCTCTTATCACTTACACCACATACCAATGGCCCGATACTGGCGTGTAACTATTAGACCATAATGTTTGTGTAATATCGTTGCAAGGATTATTCTCAATGCCTATTGGAAGTTGTTGGGGGATGTAGTCATCCACTCATCCCCCTATTACGGGATGTAGCGGATTATATGGGGGAAAGGGGTTTTAGGCAATCGTTGCGTGTTAACGCGATTGGTGGATTTAATAGGAATGTACGGATTTTATAGCCTGTTTAGTGGGATTGCAATTTGTCAGTGGTTTGGTTGTTATGGCTAAGTACGTAAGTAGAATATGTTCTGGGGTTTTGCAGTAGACACAGTGGGAACACGGATTTCTATTTTAATCAATTTGACCGTTTAAATGGACTTTTCCATCCATAAAGAATGGCTAGTGGTAAACCAGAATTCGTAGAATAAAAAGCCATTTAAAGAATGGGCTACAATCTTTACTCTAGTCCATTCTTTAAATGATTTTTTATTCTACTTTCAGTCTGTTTTACCGGGTCTGATAAGATTCGTGTGCCTTATATTATAACTGGCAAATCATTTCATACAAATCCTGAATTTTTCTTTGTTGGATGTTGTCTATCAGAAGACCATAACAGGCGTTTAGACTGTCGGATTTCTGGTAACTTCTTACGTCAGTTCTAGTTTTGGGAACGTTATCATAAGAGGAACTAGCATTTCCTAAATCTATACCTATACCACTCCACGCCATGTGAATAGCTCCTTTAAACCTTCTAGGAGGAGTTAGGCCCGAAGTGCCTCGAACTTGAATCGGCAACTACTACCGATAAAGTTAGTCTCAGATAAGATTCTTACGTCACTAAGGCTAAAAGGCTCCCACCACACAGGCGCGAGTTGTCGCATGACTTGAGACGCCGCGTTATCCTCACGAGTCGCGTCAGGTGAATCACGGAATCAGATTTTTTTTGTAAAGTTACTAAAATTATCATAACTGGCATTTTTATCCTAAGAAATTACTAGACATGGTTAATGTTAGTAATATTTGTTATTTATTGACAGCAAAAATATTAACATCAACAATCATTTTACGTTAACGTTACCTAGAGAAAACGAAATTTATCACGTTTGCGCCTAGAACAACATCCCAACCGGTTTCACCCTTCAGCCTAACTGCTCACAATTGCTGTGCGATAACTAATACTTCCTGTTCCTGTAATGTGATTATGCGAACAAACCACATAAAATATCTTGGTGTTATTATCGACAGTACTATGTCGTGGAATGAACAGATCGGGTCATTGGTGTCGCGTGTCAGGAAACTAATATTTGTATTTAAAAATTTGAGATCTTCTGCCGACTTCCAAACTCTGAAGATTGTTTACTCTGCTTTGGCGCACTCTATCATAACCTACTGTATTGCGGCCTGGGGTGGCTCTGGTAAGTGTTTGCTGCTTAGACTGGAACGGGCGCAAAGGGCAGTTCTTAAGGTTATGGCACACAAACCTATTCGTTTCCCAACCACCGAACTCTATGCTCTCTGTAAAGTGCCTACAGTGAGGCACGCATTTTTCCTAAGCACTATATTACGCAAACACTCAGAACTTACTTTTGACCCTAATCATTGTTCAAAAAAACGAAGGGCGGATAGAGTGTGCCCGACTGAGCCCGCCAATGTTGTTTTGGTCAAACGTCAGTATCACTACTTTGGACCTGTTTTGTACAACAGAGTAAACAAGATTTTAAATATTTATCCACTTACCTTACGGGATTGTAGAGCGCTCACGGATAAATGGCTCCGAAGCCTGACGTATGAGGAGTTAGAAAAACTGGTGACACACACTTACCTTTGAGTTAAACATGTCCTAGCATTAATGTTCCTTTCATGATGATTTACCTTAGTATTCAATCAAACTTAGACAACTAAAGATACACCCTACACACATACACACATAGGTACATACATTCACACATACATACATTCACACACACACACACATGTCACTTTAGAGAACTGGAAGATCTTATCCTAATTTATTCATTATTCATTATTAATTATTCATAATTCAATAATTAATCACAATATCATTATTTAATTTAATTTCATAATTCAAAATAATAGGAATTAAATGTAGTTATTAATATTTTAGTTAAATAGTTAATGTATTTACTTACTTTTACTTTAGATTATTTTATAACTTTTTAATTTAATTTTATTGCTTTATTTTTATTATCAATGTTGGAACACCGACGTCTCCTCTCTCGGAGGTGGGTGCTAATGGCTGCAACACAGTTTTTTAAACTATCGTAGCTGTTAACGAACACTAAAAATTTGTAAACCTCTTTCTAGTTCCAATAAATATTTGAAATATTTTTGTTAAAAAATTGTAGGCTTTAATGAAAATGGCTCCCATTTTGTATTATTTTCATTATAGCCTACAAATTTCTAGATCTTTAAAAAAATCTGTAGCCAAAATAGGTTAAAACCCTCGGCTACAGCGCCATACCTCTGTGATAACAGACTGGGAAATTACAACATTTACAATTTGGTTAAAACTAATAGAGTATTGATTAAATACAGTATTTTTTATTAGAGATTTACCTGGTGTGTCAATGTGCTGAACGGCACGAGATTACCTTGATATAGTCAAGGTAGATAAGTATCGCAAAAGGTTGTCGCCTCGCGTCTGTGTGGTTCCAGCCTTTGAGGAATATTCTCCACCGTTTCGAAGCGTCACTGAAACGTTTAGATTCGCTAATAGTTTTCAAGATTCTGCTAGCTAAATGGGTCAGACATTTACCTAAGCGGGCGCTTACAATCTATTACAAAGAGAATCCAGGCTTTTGTAGGTCACGAGTGGAATCAATTTAGGTGTTTTAGTTAGGGCGTCTTTTATGTGACTTTTAGGATTTGGTTTCTGCTTACAAATTGCCACCACGATTGCGGCGGTAAGTCCCCTCTTTGAGGAGTGGTTTGAGAGGCGGCATGGCGTCCTCACCTTCCGCCTGACGCAGGTCCTCACCGGACACGGTTGTTTCGGGAGGTTCCTGTTTCGGATAGGGCGGGAGGAAACGCCCGGGTGTTTCCACTGCGAAGATCGCCCTGAGGACACGGTGGAGCACACGGTGGCGGTCTGCCCTGCTTGGGCGGAGCACCGCCGTGTCCTCGTGGAGGCGATCGCCGGCGGCGATCTCTCGCGTCCGGCCCTGGTCCAGGCCATGGTACGGAGCGAGAGGGCATGGGGAGCCGTCACCTCCTTCAGCGAAGCAGTAATGCTCGCGAAAAGGGAGGCAGCGCACATGAGGGAGAGGCAGCACATGCGCCCTCGCGACCCCAGCCACCGCAGGATACGGAGACGCCCTGGGCGTCGAGAATCCCCGGCCGATTTCCGGCCACCGTAGGCATGGGCTTGCGGACGGCGAGTAATGGGTAGCTCGCTGTCCGGTAAGGACCAAGCCCAAGTCGACGGCGCGTTGTGTTCCACGCGCGCCTCAAAGAGATGTCAGCACAAAAATGATGGGGCCCGCAAGGGCCGATGCCTGTCAGGGGTGCGGGTTCGTTTGAAAGAGATACCACAGCCCCTGGCATACGGGCTAATGAAGGAACACGGGTGGGTTTTAGTCAGTAAAAGTCTGACACGCCCTCCTGCTCCACCCAGAGTGGGAGAAGTTATTTGATGATTTCCAACCCAAAAAAAAAAAAAAAAACTGTGCCTAACATGGTTTGTTGATACAAAAAAATTCGAATAGGATACACATATCCACCCAAAGGCCAAGTAAGGTTTTTCTAAAGCGGATTTAGTTGCTTTAGTTTTAAAGCTTATCATTCAAACACCCACCTAATTTTTTTGCAATAGAATCTATGCTATTCAGCAGGCTTAGCTTAACGCTTTCTATTTCTACGAAGAATAGACAGTGCTTTTTCAATACGACGAAACAAAGTGACGTTTCGTTTCTCCATTTTTACATCGCACCGTAGATATCCTTCTACAATCTGTCATTTTGTCTTTCGTTTCTAACGATATTTGTCTAGGTCTATAAAAATGTAGACTATTACAGAAGAATATTTCTTCCCAAACTGTCAAAATCACACAGCAAACTTTCTATTCGACGGCCACAAAGTATATACGATTATCTACAAAATCATGATTCATTTATAATGCATAACTGTGATAATTAATAGAAAAACATAGCTATCTTCTCCTATTGTACATCATTTAGTTAATAGTCATGTCTATTCTTCCGTCGACAAATCGATGCTCGTGCTGAGCAGATCACAGAATAACTCTGTGGGACAGATGGAGAGCAGACTATTCGTAGTACCTACCTAAATAATCTATACAGTTTTTGTAGCTTTATTTAATTGACCCCAGAAACCTGTAATCTGTAAATGTATCTGGTATATAGCATAAGAAGCCTGTAAACTCTATTATAAAGAAACAAATTAAATTAGAAACCTAGGCATTAGTTGGCTAGTGTATCCTATGGTCGCCTATAGACTACATATCACTCACTCGATCACTCATATACAGGGTAAGTTTTTATCCAGTGCGCGAATTGTAACCATGAATTCAGCATATCATTCTAGACCCCCTAGCGCAGAAATTTTTCGCCGGATACACAAAAAAGAAATCAGCTGTTTCATAGAAAAGTGTAATACCTACGCGGTCAAAATGTATGGAACAGCTGATTTTTTTTTGTGTATCCGGCGAAAAATTTCTGCGCTAGGGGGTCTAGAATGATATGCTGAATTCATGGTTACAATTTGCGCACTGGATAAAAACTTTTCCTGAATATAATCGTCACATCGTGATGACAGCAATTACATCGTATCTACATCTACACGGACACATGTTGATGAAGGAGGGGAGTTGGGGGAGTGGGGGGTGATCGTCAGCTATTATTACGGCTTCGGCTCTGGTTACGATGAGGCCTGCCAAGTGCGGCCTTCGGTGAACTAGAACGAAACTGGTGGTAGTTTTTCGGGATGACATGTTTTTCATGTTAATAGAGTCGGTATTTAAGATGACAACATGTATGAATTTCCAAGAAAATAATCGTAAGCATACCTTTTCAAAGAAAATTATTCAATAAAATAACAAGATCGGTAACTGGAGCGACTTTTACCAGTTGTATCGTAAATAGTGGATAACAATGAAATTCAATCACATTTAAAATTGTCCGGTTTATGATTTTTTTTTTGGAAATATTGAAAACATTTTTATTCCAAATCTCAAACTCAACCCTATATTCAGCGTAGTTTCTTAAACTACGCTGAATAATGCTGAAATGTATTCCTTAAAAACATGACCAAAGACAGTATACATCCAAAATTCCCATTTCCATCAGATAATCTTCGTGCATTGTCGTTTTATTTTCTAGACGAGTTCAGATGTCTCAGACAGCTAAGCTATTACAAAGCCAGCGCAAGCTAGACAGTCAACGTATTATAATTGCTGATAGGAGATCTTTCGATCAGGGGACAAATGCCTTATAAAATAAATGGTATAGGTTCAAATCTCCTTCAATTTTGGAAAAAGTTTTAAGTAGATTAAATTTAAAATTTATAGGGTAAAGGTGAGATATTTAGTCCTTTAGTTAGGAAAAGGCAAAAAATTGAGAGGAAATATCTTTTCTTTCTTGATTTCGTGACTGTTTTTGGGATGATACATCACTACATCAAAGTTCCTCGCTGCGTCTGTTTGTCTGTTCGCGATAAACTCAAAACTACTGAGCGGATTTTTATGCAGTTTTCACCAATAGACAGAGTAATTTATGAGGAAGGTTTAGGTGTATAATTTGTTACGGTTTTGTTTAAATTGGGTAACGCGGGCGATGCCGTTGGCAAAGGCCACGTATATAGCGAAATCATCAATCATTTGGTTAATGTGGGTGAAGGTACTGAAGAACGTGTCTGCCAATCCCTTTGGATAATACAGGCGTAGTGTAATATCTTGACAGGACCAGCCAGGACTGGGCATAGGACTCCCCCGAGAATCGCCACAATAACTGGTCCTAAACTTCCTACCTATATTAAACTACACGTACCTAATCCTAATTTTAGGCTCACCATTCATATAGCTAATTCTCATAAACTAATTTCCTCTATGCTTGTCCACAGAGAATGGTCTCCTCTCGTACGAGAATCCGAACTACCACTTGGATCCGTCTAGGATGGAGTCTGCCATCTACAGTGACCTCTACGACATGCACGATGACAAGAACACACCGGATGAGTACGACAGCTATCTGGATAACAGGAGGTGAGTTCAAGAAGCATTAACAGTGACAATTATAGCATCCTGCTTTTTTGAATGACTTGTAATTGTAAGGTAGTGAGTTCTGAGATGGCAATAGAGTACTCGTACACCAAATAAATTGGGACGGGGCAGAGGGATATGAAGTACGGCAGGTTTTTAAACTGATTTTAATATTATTTTATTAGTTTAGCAGGGTACGTCTTTAGGCCCCTATTTAATTAGTCTCCCAATAAAGATGGATATATCGAAATGGTATATTCTGTTTTTTTTTTGTCAACTATTCAATTTGGAATCTCGGACATCGCTTTGATACTTATGTCTTCATACAATTAATCCTGCAAATCCCTCAAGAATAAAAGCCAAAGATAGAAACACAACTGCATACAAATCAGAGCAAGCCCATCAAAGTAGTAATAACTCCACCAGAGCGAGTGGAACAATCAGACATTCCTCATTCCCACCGTAGCTCAAAATTCGGCTAGTGGCACGATATGGATTTGTGCCGTAGTTCCACCATGCATGATAATTGGGGCAATTAACAAACAAATACACGCACGTAAGCTGTGCGTGTATTCAGACGAGTGCATATATCTGTGACAATTGCTGAAATTGCTTTGTTAGTAGTTATTTGTTCTGAAGTAATGAAGTTATCGTGATTAAAAATGACTATCTCTATAACTATTTAGGGCAATTTTTTCAATAGTCAATGAAGTTTTCTCTGAAGAATACAATGGCAGTTTGACATATTTCTTGCATTTTATACAAGAGCATTCAAACCGCAAATCCGCCTAAGAATTGCAATGTCCTTCTGCACTCTTTTTTTAATTTTATCTGGCAGGTCAGCCTAGGAGTTGCCTGTGACTGCCTCAATAAGTTAAAGCCTCTAATTAGAGCTTAAAAGTTTCTTCACTCTTTCAAAGGGTCCAGTCCTTTTTAAAGTAATGAAATTCATCCCACCGCCTCTGTCATGATCTTCTGCGTTACCGTTAGTCATGCCTTTTGAGTTGCTGGAGACCATGGCTATGTTTGTAACATTTCTTTCAATGGCAAATTTATGAACATTTTGTAATCTTAAATATAGCAAATCTGTTTTAAATCAATATATTACGTCTTTTGAAGTGTCCACTCCATGCTTATTTTTACAAATGCATTTCGGTTCGCGCAAATCAATCCCAACCGCGTTGGCATATATCAAAATCTGTGTTCAAGTGGTCTTTCTGTTTTGTCCTAATTCGTGCACGTGACGTGCGTTGTTACGTCACAGAGATGGGTGCATCGACCCGCGCAGTGCGCAGTCGCTGCATCGATCCGGTGCATTCGAAGCTGAGTGCCTCGCTATCATAGTTGAGGACTAGTGCAGAGTGCTTTTGATGTTTTTCGGACGGATTGTTATTTTTGTTGGAGAATTTTTTGTCTTTTTCAGTTAAAAACATTCAATATTAATTATGTCTTATTAGTCTGGGCTTGTGAGGTTATTCAAACTTTTAAATTAACCGACAAATTACCTAACTAAGCTTTAATTGGATTTAAGCATTAATTGGATCAAAATTTACTAAATATCTACAGAATTTTTCATGTTAAGTTTTCAGTTTAACTATGAAAAATATATTTATTAAGGCTAATTTAAATTATATTTCACATGAAACAATGAATGCTTTCAAGCATTCACCTACTTAAGTCATTCACTGCAATAAAAATCTTTAACATGACAACAAAACAGCAAGCAATTACACTTAATAAATCAACTCGAAATACGTTCCAATTAATATTTTTTTCGTAAAACAGTGTGTTAGTAAAAAACCGCTTGTTTAGTGGCCTCACGATGCACACGCAACTAGCGAACAGAGCAATATCCGCTGCCAATGTGGATAAAAGTGCAGTGTGGCGCAAGGCATAAGCTGACAGTGGTTATTATCATCAGCCTAGCCTTTTCCCAGTCATGTTGGGGTTGGTTTCCAGTTTAACCAGATGCAGCTGAATACCAGTTTTGTATATAGAGCTATTGCCTATCTGATAACCCCTGGTATAACTAGTTGTCAGACTTCCCACGAAAGATCTACGAATGACAGCCAGGACCAACGGCTTAACGTGCTTTTAGAGGCACGGAGAAGTCTTGGTATGTAAAGATGGTCATTTATCCACGGACAAATCGCGACAAGCGTAGCTTAACCTGAACAACCGATCCGTGCGGGTGTTATTCAGGCCACGCGCGAAAAGTTCCTTGCAGTCGCTTTAAGAGCAATTTACTACTCATCAAGTTCGTAGCACAAAGATTTTACTAATACATAATAAAGAAAATAAAACTCTTTATTTGCCTGGCAGTGTTAGTGGGTAAAAACTTTTAAGGCAACAAAGAAAGACAATGTGTTTTCTCTCAAGTATACTCAATGCGGCCTCATATTCGGTTACTAAACTTCATAAAACTGCATTAGGTTTTCATGTAGAAAATTTACCTAAGGGCCTTGATAAAGTAAATTCTATCAACGTTATCGGTGATGGAAAAGATGTGGAAACGACAAAAATGTATAGAATTGACATCACGGACATAAGCTGCCAAAAAGCTTAGTCAATCCTGTTGAAAATCATTTCGTTGTGTATTTTCTGGTGTACAATAAAGCATATATAAATAAATAAATAAAATTGTTGTACAAATACGAAACGCTTTGAAAGCGATTGCCATTAGTCGGGGTCCTCTGGGCACTGATATGTTATGAAGAGATATGTTTCCTAACACCCACATATTTACCGGCTGTATTCTCTTGCTATGCCGTCGCTAGTTTTATGGCCTCACTACACAGTACACACGCAACTAGCGAACAGAGCAACATCCGTTCTGCAAGATAACAACGCTGCACTGCGGCGTGTTTGAAAACTGAAAACAAACGACTTCAGATGTCCGTAGAGCCGGCTGTTTAGATAATACTTGGTAATTTGTATTACAATTGCAAGCACTACCTATAAACGGGGTGAATACTGCCCTGCTAATTATATAAATGCAGCACTTGCAAAAAAGCGGTTTCGAGAAAAACGCGGAAAACTAAAAGTAAAATTTTCTTGCAAGTACTGTGAATCTCGTTATCAAAAAAACATACTTTTTTTAGCTTAGGAAGTCTCAAATAACTTCTCCCACTCTGGGTGGTTCCAGTACCCAAATATTTTTATTTTTCCCATAAATATTATTATAAAAATTCTTTATTCGGACAACAAAGATCCATAATGTAAGTAAAAGTTAAAGCTAGTGTTAGTAGTACATTATTATTACAGAGTTTGCAAATTAGACTTTGCACAGAAGATGATCAAGAAAGAGAGAGGCAACCTTAGAGGTTTACCTCTAAAGATGGCATTTCTGCAAAAAATGAAAAACCCAAAAGTGTCGATTACTGTGGATACAATTAGCAAGGCAGAATAGGGACGCAGGGGTGAATTGGGACGAAACTTTTATAAGGGATTTTAACAATAAAATTATATAGTTTGTTGCCAACAAGGACCTTATCGTTAAATGTAAACACATTAGACTCCTTTTTGACAACTGATAATATAATTTTATTGTTAAAATCCCATTTAAAGTTTCGTCCCGATTCACCCCTGTATCCCAATTCACCCCGTTTGACGGTACAGACTAAAATGCAAGAGTTGAAATAGAACAGTTTTCCGGTATTTGCCATATCTATTGCCACGGCTATTGTTCATATTACCTATGTAGAATAATCTGCCTATAATGTTCCCACTGCTGGGACACCGGCCTCGTCTCTGTGAGAGGAAGGTTGCTATCCGCCACGCAGGCCCATTGCGGGTTGGTAGATGTCACATGTCTTCCAGTGTTTAGTTCTAAGACATGGTGTCCTCACGAAGTTTTCTTTCACTGTTTTGAGAGCATTATTGATGAAATAATTTACACAAAGTAAAGTGCTTCGAACTTACCTACAACTCGGTAAGTCGCAGCTGTTTCTACTGGGCCACCACTGATTTGTACCTATTTAGCGTAAAAGAATAATCGTTTTCGTTTCCTAAATAGCGAAACATTGTGGAACCTGTACAAAATCTTTTACTCAACTTAAGTTTCCTCTGAACAGATTGAAATACTACTAAGATCAGTAAAATGCATAGACCATGCTGTCCAGCAGTGGACATTTTTCAGCTAAAATAGTCATGATGATACTAGGGTGCTACGTAAGTATAAGTACGCGTGGAGTTGACACATGTTGATATTTTGACACCTGAATGACATTCTGTCATAGTCATTCAAGCGCGTTGTTGGTAAATAAATTGTCACTGAAATTGTATTTAAAACAAGATGGCGGCGTGAGTTCCAATTTTGGCCATGCGCCAAAATATCTAGTACACTTTTTACATGTTCTTGACACAATCCATTTTGTATATTCTTCGCTGGTTTTATAAATCGCTAGTTCTATGGCCAAACATGTAGCAAGGCGGAGAAAACAACATCCGTTGTCAACGTAGATAATAAAGCTGCAGTGGTGCAATTTAACAGCTTACAGCGATTTTTAATTTCCATTTTTGTAAACATAGAGAATTAAACTGTTGTTATAGGCAGTCTGAACCTGAAAGTCTGAATCATTGAGCGGGACGTAGAGCCGCTTGATACTAGGTACAATCGACAAACTTTAAGCATGCTCACTTAAGAAAATATTTCTGTGGCAGCGCATCCAGTGACAAACCACACCCCTTCCTGGTTTCGCCCAATTAGAAACAACATGTATTTGTGTGAGTGTATTCACACAAATCCATATTGTCTGTTGTATGCATGACGTATAGAGACGCAAACCAATGTCCATTTTTTTAGTCGCAATAAAGGTGTCGTCAACAAAGCACGCATTTCGTTCCCACAAAAATCCATACAAACAATTTTCAACCTTACTATCATCAAAACATGGTCGAAATCGAGCCGGATTACATTGCACCGGACTGAGCGTCGAGAACAAAAGACATTGCATTCCTTAGATAAGAAGCGAGCCCGGACCGTCATTAGCAGTGTTTGAGGGTTTTTTGTTATTTACAATATTATTACAAAAGGAATCTACGCATCGTAACATCACGTTATTTTGAAGAATATCACGTTTTTTTGTTGTTTACAAAAAATGTCTCAGTTAGAACAATTACTAGGAGTATTAGAAGAAGTAGCGAAGACATTACAAAAAACACAAATACGTAAACATAAGGAAGGTGTGCTAAAATTATAAATTTATAATAAAACTTTTTAATTTCATTAGAATTGCCCGTGCTTAAAGTCTGTCACTGTGACACTATTTTTGATTTATTAATAATAACTTTACGATATGAGTGTAGATAAATACAAGTTGATGATAATTTCTGTGTAATTTTTTATATTAATTTCTGGGTGAATCTTTAAAATTTCCTTTTGAAATCTTGAAACACTATTAAAAATAAATAAGTTCAACTAAATTAAATTGCTTCTTTTCCACAACTACAAATCCTTAAAATTGTTCTTAAATGTTAACACATTTTGTATGATTTCACACGAAGATTGCAGACGACAGTTTCGCTTTAAACAAAAATGTTTTAATATACAGATACGGTTTAAATATCAACCACAAGAAATCTTTAATCCTGAACAGCTTATTATTAAATGAACACGAACTGAAAAATATATATTTCACTAATAGCTAATATTTCTTTTTTTCAATCCTTTCACTCTCACTGCGGTCACAGTGACAGTTTTATTTTTTCAGGAGCCCACAGGCCTGGCTTTTTGAAAATATTTGTGTAATATTTCAGAAATTAAGGAGTATTTCTTATTGAAAATTATAGTTCAGTTTAATTACTTGTTATGCTTCCGAATTTTAAAGTGGCCTATGAACTGAGTTATTGTTATATTTGTCAAAATATACTTGTCGTACGCAATGCGGGCAACGCGCTTGTCTCGTTGATTATAGCATGGTTTGTCAACCTTTTATTAAAAGACGGCCCACTCATATACTCCAATCTTAACGTACTGCCTTTTGCAAGCCTTTTATGAACCACCCAACGGTAAGCATCCTGCAAAGCATGCCCCGGACATTGGAAAGATACCTTGTTCGTGTAATCTCGTTTATTTATGATCAGTGGCGGCTGGTAGGTCATGGAACTGGTGGTGCACTTTACTAGCTCACTAAGTATTAGAGGTAATAAGTAAATAAATAGAATTTATTTATTTCAGATAGGTAAGTAATTTAAATCTAGACGAATAAAAAATAAACAATAGTATTCAATTCCACGTAAACTAAACTTCGCAGTGACAATAATGAGTCGGTCATTCATTATAGCCGGCATGCAAACTTTGCCAAACCTCGGGCTAATCGACGCGACGTTCGGTAATATTCGACAAACTTCGGTTCCCCGTGCGGCGCACGAGAATCGACAAATTACTCCATAACGCTCCATTTGTTACGTCAACTATCTTCTGTCTCACGCGCTAGGCGTTTTAGCTCGGATCTCATAGAAATGTATGAGCATTCACTGTAGATCTTCTGTACCGCGAAAATGAGTCTTAATAGTTTAGCAAAGAGCTTATATTGTTTCCTCAGTTTTGTTAATATTACGTAGACCACAACCAGTGGCCACAATGCGATTATTAAACATTGTGTGATTCTTTCTACGTCTATTAAAATCTGGTGGTTCAGCGCACGAGTGCACTAAAGGGACAGCCGCCTGTTTATAATAATAAATAATAATAATATTTATTTTATTTCGGAAAAGAAATCCATAGACTGTTAGTAACATAATATGAAAACAACTTATTATCTAGTGTTAGTACCAATCAACCTCTGCACAAACTGCTGTTATGATGAAATAAAAAATCAAAGGTGTGATAAATAAATAGATAAAACGAATATTAGAACTATTCAAAGTATTCAAAATATACATACCTATAAGGAACACCTGCAAAACATTCGAGATAGGTAACATGGTAATAAAATAGTAGGCATACCTTAAAATTCTTTGTAATATTTCGCGAACGTATTTTATGGTCCTTCAATAGAAGGGCCATAAAGTATGTTTTAAGCCATTCTATTGTTAAACCGGATTTTCAGAAGTTCCCACTAAATAACAATGGTATAGATAATGAACGTATTATTATTGCAGTTGCAAGAGTTCCGACAACAGTAAACAAAAATCTCTGATAACATTGTATGAATTGCGCAAAGTATACCTATTTGTGTTATTCCAATCATAATATAGAGCAATAAAATAAAAAGATAATAACAAATGTTGCACCAACAAAATATCTAACTTGCTTCGTTTTTGTATATTTTCAAGTTTATAACACATTGTAATGAAGATTTTTACTTTTCAATAGAACTGCGCAAGTACGCCCGCGCCGCGCCGATAATACAGGTTTTTTTTTTTTTAATGGCATTAATAAGTTGACCCTGAAAGGTTGTAACTTCTTAACCGGAATTTACAGAAATGACAATAATTATTAACATTTTATAACTTTATGCAGTGCCAGTCAACGTGCCTAGCTTGTCCGCTGCGTTTTGTATGGCGGCGGTATCGCATAACCATTGGACATCATGAAAATTGGGGAGACAGTGAAAGTGTTCATATATAACAAAACTTATAGACCTGACGGAACATTATTATGTCGGAGAGAGGAAAATAAGTTTATAGAATAGATATAAATTTTTGTTTCACATTTTTATTCCAAATTATTGATAAATAATCTATCTATACTAATAATAAAGAGGAAAGATTTGATTGTTTGTTTGTTTGCATTGAATAGGCTCCGAAACTACTGTACCGATTTGAAAATTTCTTTCACTGTTGGGAAGCTACACTATCTCCGGGTGACAAAGGCTATATTTTATCCCTATATTCTCACGGCAACGGGAACTACGCTGTTGAAATCGCGGAGCACTGCTAGTAAGTAGCTGAATAAATAGAAAAACTAACAAAAAAAAAACATTAAGCTAATCGATAAGATTCTGTTTACAATTACTGTTTGATCTGTTGTGATGTCTTATTGCCTGTGGTAAAAAAAAAGTGACACCGTCTGTCTGGTCTCGTGTCAAGCAAGGCATGAATTAGTTTTATTCTCCTCTGGTAATAAAAAACAAACCTAAAACCTATAAAAATAAAACACATTAAGAACCTAACAATTATTTCATTTAACTTAAAGCAATAGCAATAATACATTTTCTAAACCAAAAAGAAGATAAATATGAGTACGAAATTACTTCTTGTCAACAACAATAATTCATAAAGAGCTCATACCGGCCGTGCCTATTCAAAAATAATCTCACAAACTAGTGAACATAGCACGCGCCTGTGTGAGTGTCACACTTCTATACACCATTACTACGAACACTACTAAAATATGTTTCGTGCATTCTATTGGTCAAAACGCATGCATTGTGCGATCGAGTCGTGAGCCTTGCTACGCGATTATGGCCTTAAAGGTGAGCGTGCGGAAGAAGTCGCGATTGTACCACTTTTTAGAAGTCTTATTTCTTCAACCAATTTTAATTTAAAAACTTTTAATAGATTGCCCGTTAAATAGAATCAAACCTTATAGGTACGGTTCATGGTTTTTATCTACATTTATTCTAATATTATACTTGTGTTGATCCTGGTACTTGCTTTAGTAGGTACCGTAACAATTCTAGACTAATAATATGTGACTTATAAGTAAGTAAGGAAGAGTATGTTTGTTTGAACGCGTTAATCTCTAGAAGTTCCAATCGTATTTGAAAAATATTTTGTATTTAATAGCCAAATTCTTGAAGAAAGAATTCCAAGGAGCCAAGAAAGCTAAGTGAAGACGAAGTCGTAGCGCGGGCAGGCGATGCGATGCGAAGCGGTGGGTCGGGAAAACTAAAAAAATCACGTGGGCAAAAGCTAGTAGATACCATAGTAAAAATCCTACTTTAAAATAAAAAAAACCGCACCCAAATCGGTTCACCCGTTTAAGGGCTACAATGCCACAGACAGACACACACACATAGCGGTCAAACTTATAACACCCCTATTTTTAACCGACTTCCAAAAAAGGAGGAGGTTATATGTTCCACTGTATGTTTTTTTATGTATGTTCCTCGATTTCTCCCCCATTTGTGAACCGATTCTCAAAATTATTTTTTATTTTGAAAGAGTATAGGTACTCCTGAGGTGGTCCCATTGGCACCAAGTCAGGATCTGATGATGGAATCCCAGGGAACTCGAGGGCAACCCTCCAATTTAATTATTTAATTAACATCATTCATTTTGCTTGAAATGTAAAGTTCTATCTTATAATATTATATCAATTTGATTTATAGTCATCTTCAGCTGTCAGTGTATATTGTTCTTTGAGAACAGTCTCGATTTTTTTTCTGCTATTTTTTGCCAGCGGCTTCGCCCGCGTTGATGGCGAAAATTATCTCACGGGAACATACTACCGGGATGAAAACTATCCTATGTGTTAATCCAGGTTATAAACTATCTGTGTGCCAAATTTCATCCAAATCTGTTAAGCCGTTTTTGTGTAATTGAGTAACAAACATCCAAACATCTTCACAAACTTTCACATTTTTGATACCATAGTAGGAAGTAGGATATATAGCTTTTGCCCGCGGCTCCGCCCGCTTGGATGTCGGTTATCGCGTAAAAATGTAGCCTATGTCCTTTTGCATATCCCAGGCTACCTATATCTCTGCCTTTCATGACGATCGGTTCAGTGGTTTAGGCGTGAAAGCGTAACAGACAGACAGAGTTACTTTTACATTTATAATATTAGTATGGCGTTACCGTGGCCGACCTGGAAATCTCTGAACAGACTTCGAACCCAAGTCGGCCGGAGCAGACAATCTGCACAGATGGGGGTTCACGGATGGCTCAGATCTCAAGTGCGTGTGCGGCACCTCCCCACAGACAATGGTTCACCTTCCATCCTGCGTCGCATGCCCTGTTATTTGTGCATTTGACGATCTTATGACTGCGTCAGCGAGCGGAGTTCGCGTAGCCAAATTTTGGGCCAAAGATGTTTGATTTTATTTATTTTTTTGCCATCGATACGCTAAGAAGAAGTAGGGATATAATAGGAATAAAAAAAAACCGGTCAAGTGCGAGTTGGACTCGCGCACCGAGGGTTCCGTACAAACCTGTGGGTATATAAGTAAAAGTTCAAAATTGTCAAAAATATTTTTTTTTATATGACGAAACTAAAAATTTACGGTTTTCGTAATTTTTCCTATATCTGTACTATAAGACGTGACTTCGTACAAAATTTCAAGATTCTAAGTTCACGGGAAGTACCCTGTAGGTTTTGATTCCCGTGCGAGTTTCGAAAATTTGCGGAATTTTGCGGCCTAAATGGCTGTATCTTTTGATTGCGTTGACTTAGAAGGTTGATTTTTCTACAGCTTCCAGGGACAGTAGAACTAAGTATCATATAGAAATTTCAGTTTGATACCTCCACGCGTTCCTGAGAAAAACGGTCTTGACAGACGGACGGACGGACGGACGGACGGACGGACAACAAAGTGATCTTATAAGGGTTCCGTTTTTTCCTTTAGAGGTACGGAACCCTAAAAACAATTAATGCTATAACCACAGCATAACTAAATCCTGCACTGCAGCGTGAAAACTTCGCCAGTTTACAAACACGGGAATTTTGACGCATCGTCAGGTCGGGTTCGCGTAAAATTGTATTAAAAACTTTCAGCTCACTGTTTTTGTTGCTGGTTTGCAGGTATTAATTCTGCAGCGGGAAACTAACATGTAGCTTTGGATATGTAGACATAAATACGCATAAAAAAAAAAAACACCAAACATGCTTTCAAAAAGTTTTCTAAGAATGGCTCCAAAATTATTTAAGAAACCGCTAAAATCTATAAAATCTTCAGAAGACGTTAAATACTTGAAATAAAACACTACCAATTGACACTAACATAATTTAAAGAGAAAAAAGAGGTGATTAAATAACTTTATCTGCATAGAGCTATTTAGACAAGTCAGCTAGACTGACTATAGTGCTTTGGAAGTACCCAACTTTTTCACCGGTGGAAACTTAGGTAGATATACTCGTATGAGTTATTTGCCTGATTTGCTTCTCCAAGAGATTATCTGAAACACTAAGATAGCATTCGCTACCATTTTCAATTTAAAACAGACAAAAACAAAGCAAAAATAAATCCTCCTCCAAGTTATGGGAAGCATCTACTTTATTGCGATCACGTTCCGGCTTCAATATCAGAATGCATCCGTGAGAACGTGGCGCCACCTCGCGACGGAAATTGCATTTATCTTTCTGAGCAATATTGAACCTTATTGTTAAGGACAATGGGTGGATTTAGGTTGAAAAGCGAAGTGGTGCTGTAAGTCTAATTAAAGGATTATTGCGCTGAATGTGGCTTTAGGTGTGCATTAAAATACTTCTTGGTTATGAATAGATAATGGCATGGCATATGGGAATGGTAGCAAATATGTACTACATAAATATATACTTTTTATAAGTGCATTTGTTAGGAAGAGGGTTTATGGAACTATGGAATATTTGGAACGAGAAATGTAATTGCTTGAGAGCTGCCTTACCATCGATGAACAGGATACGGAGACACCCTGGGCGTCGGGAATCCCAGGCCGATTTCCGGCCACCGTAGGCATGAGCTTGCGGACGGCGAGTAATGGGTAGCTCGCTGTCCGGTAAGGACCAAGCCCAAGTCGACGGCGCGTTGTGTTCCACGCGCGCCTCAAAGAGATGTCAGCACAAACCGAAGGGGCCCGCAAGGGCCGATGCCTGCCAGGGGTGCGGGTTTGTTCGAAAGAGATACCACAGCCCCTGGCATACGGGCTACTGAGGGAACACGGGTGGGTTTTAGTCAGTAAAAGTCTGACACGCCCTCCTGCTCCACCCAGAGCGGGAGAAGTTATTTGATGATTTCCCACCCAAAAAAAAAAAAAAAACCATCGATGAACTATTTCAGAATGTAAATAGCATGCTTAAAATCTGCTATAGTCTAGTGATGAGTAATAATTTATACTAATATTACAAAGAGGAAAGATTTGTTTGTTATTGAATAGGCTCCGAAACTACTAAACCGATTTGAAAAATTCTTTCACTGTTGGAAAGCTACACTATCCCCGGGTGACATAGGCTATATTTTATCCCCGTATTCCCACGGGAAAGGGAACTACGCGGGTGAAACCGCGGTGCGCTGCTAGCGTAATATAAGTAGGTAGTCAATACCAGAACTGAACTCTCTAGAGCCCCTGAATACAATTTGAACCAACCACGGCTAAGCTTAACAATCATTCGTGCAGTCTAGTATATTAATCCAACATAAAAGCAATCTTGCTGGTCGGTTCATCAAGATCCTAGCTTACTTACCGAACACCAGCACGCCAACACTTCGTGGTCGGGTTTTCCTTTCAACTACTTTGTAACGAAGAAAAATACACGCGTTGAATGTGCAGAAACACAAACAACTTACAAATTGTTTACAACGGAAGTGGTACAACCTTGCGAAGGTAATAAACTTGGTGTGTTCGAGTTTCTTATCTAATATCTCATAATATAACGAGGTTTGGTTGCAAGAATTATGAGTTGGTTTTAAATAATAGCAGTTCGAAGATTTTGTAGAAGAAGGTCAAGCGCATCAAGTGCCAATCTACCAAAAGACCAGAAGGTGACTAAGGTTTCTAAATCTACATGCAAAGTTGCAGTTAGTTAACAATTCCAAAACGTAGATGTCTATGGAGAAGAACGGGCAAGAAACTCCATGGGCAATCTATCGGCAGTTGGCGTTTGTATGTACTTCTGGTTTTAGCGTATATGGATCGATACGTCATATTAGCACCAAAGTCTGATTTGGTCTGACGTCATGACGCGCGAATCTAGTATGATGATACGTATGTCCAAACGAAAGATTAAAATAAACCGTCTTGAACCGGACGTGGCCTCAACCATCAACATACAAAATCAAATCTTTTATCTTTAGCTCTCAAACTACACGCGATGAAGCCATCAATTTTGTTCTGAACTGCATTCGCACATACAATGTCGTCGGTTGAACATTGCAGCTTGCCGAGTCAAAACAGAGCTAATAAAACTGTCTTATCTAGAATTATAGTGGTTTTGTTTGCGGTTCATCCTAGAATTATGTCTGCGTCTTCTTAGTCAAGTCGTTTGGTTCTAGATATAAATAGACGCCGCCCACTTCTTGCTTTTAACCAGGATTCCTCGGATACTTGTATTTGTAAACTATGCGTCGAGATTTTATTGTACATCTGAGCTAAAAATAGACTTTGTTTAGTGTTCTGTTTCTAGTGATCCGCTGGTTTTTGTAGTGTGATGAATGATAGAAGTAATGTGTAGTCCAATTTTTTTTTATTTAGGCGCAAACCAGAATCAAGACTGTCTTTAGACAGGCTAATCTTTGTGAAAATAATATGGTAGGAAAACTCGCAGCAAAATTTTGTCTTGACGAGATGAAACTATTATGTATAGACATATTCTGGTACAATAGATGCAATACAGGGAATGAGTAAGAAATTAAACTCCTTCGTGCAATTTCTTAAGGAGCAGTGGTGACCCAGTACCGGCCACAACATAAGAGTTGACAGGTTATGAATTCCAACCCAGGCAGGGCACTTTATTTTATCACCACTGCTCTTAAAATGGTGACGGAAAGCATCGTGAGGAGACCGGCATGTCCTAGAAACAAAAAATCTAAGACATGTGACATTCACCAAGCCACACTGGACCCGCAAGGCGGATTACGGCCCACTCATAATGTCAGAGAGGAAGCCTGTGATTATTGGCTAATTATGATTATGAAGCTGCTAATTATGATTGGTCAGAAGATAGAGGCTGACTTTTGAGAGGTCCCAAAAGTCAGACCCTATCTTCTGACCAAACAAATACAACATTATTTTAATCAAAGCTCTTTCGCTGCATATCAGCTGTTCTAAAATCTTCCCTTTAAACTTCAAACCCATCAAAAGAAACGTTATCCTCCATTCGTGTCCAATCCTCATCTTTAACTCCTAAAAAACCACTTGTCCGGATTAAAGTCGCTGCCAACGCCTCGATGGCAGTAAAAGTCTTTTGTCTTTGAAAGTCGTCGACTCGTGCGACTTCAATATTTTAGCTCGAGATTGGAGTGGGGTCACGTACGATGCATCTGGATGAATCTAATGCAATACCTGTTTCTCTATGATGCTGGTTTTCTTCGTTTTCGATGTTGTTTTTGTTGACTAGATTGGTATGGTTTGTGGAAACTTTTGTAGGTACTTAATTGTTTTTTATTAATCTCAGTAGCATCATTTCTTTTTTGTGATATTTTAAATTCCTACGGTTTTGTTACTTGATTAAGTAATTATGATGTACTATGGAAAAGAGGCACTCCCTCCCACAGAGAGGAGGCCTGTGTCCCAGCAGTGGGCACATTATAGGCGGATGACTGGAAGACCGGAGTCTCCTAACACAGGCATTGTTTGCTTAAAAGTTTCTGATTACAAAAACTGATTTGTTGTTTATTGAAAGAGGTTATTTCCTTCATTATTTCTTTTTAGAACTTCATTCTAGGTGGTCCATTTTGAAGTCCTAGCTGATTTTTTTAAATCTTATTGTTTGTATGAATTTGTGTCTGTATGGAATTTAAAAGCAGTGTATTTATTTATCAATTTGGCTACCTGGCTCTTCCCAGGGTCAGCCTTTTAACATCAGCTCTTATTACAAGAAACACAATAAATACTTTAAATCTAGTTTAAAATGCTGGTATGTACAATTGCCGAAACGGTCTGATTAAAAAAAAGTATTTCTTTGGGAACTGAGCCGATGTCGACTATTCTGCCAGCGTCAATCCGAATGTTATTCAGACATAAATTTAATGAATTAAGATAAATCTGTCTGTTCTAAATCGAAACGAACATAATACTAGATTCAGACCTTAGACAAAAAGAAGTATATTTCATCATACCCCAATTAATTATAATTTCAAAGTCATTACCGTATTCAATTAAAAACTGAAGTTGCCTAATTCACAGCTATACTTAGAAAAATGACGCAATGCTCAGAGCAGAGATCTTATTGTTCGTCAATCTTCAAGGGTAATCTGTAACAATGGCTGCAGACAATAATGTGTATCAAATCGTGTGGGATCGTTCGATACGCTTATTTAAATACCTTTATGCAACCATTAGGTATGACAGTAAATTATTATTTATTGTAATCGGAAAGTGAAAACGCTCTCATCTTTTACCATTTGAATTCGATTCCATCCAAAACGGCCAGACTACTTTACTCGTCATGCGATCTGATGCCATTAAATTTTTTTAAGTTCCTTGTAGGTTTTTATCTCTAGTCTCAGAAAATACCCACCTATCGTTGTGTACAGATTTTTTAAATAATTGCTATGATCGTTTCTGTTGCGTCGGAAATCTGACTGAGCTACCAGTGTCTTGTCTTCTTCAGTATTTAAGCTACCCTGGTTCTAACTTACTTTGTGCAATATGTTTATTTCTTCCACTTCCTCCGGTTGGCCACAGCGGTTAGGTTCAAATACTTTTCTTATTATTCAATTGTGTCACATTTTTCTAGCTAATTCTAATTTACCTTACCTACTCTATCTAGCCCGAAAGTCTGACAACCAGTATTACTAAGGCGTATCGTATTACCCAGTAACTGGGTTCGATACGCAGTCGATACAGCCATGTAAAATACTGGTACAGTAAAAGCTACTTATTCGCGATTCCCCTTAATTCGCGTTTTCACTATTCTCGGATAAAAAATATGCGACCTACTTCCTATATTCGCGGCTAAAGATTTCTTTATTCACGGATCTAATCGGTACATACATAGTAATAAAAAGGATTCCAATAGGTATCCAACCCAATATCCTTTGTAAACGCGTCGTCAAATGGACTAATAAAAAAGTAAAATAGACCTTATTACAATTATGCCTAAATGATATCGCCGCTGTATTGGTTCGGCCTTTGACAAAAGCCGCCTTTGCCGCGGTCGGTATTTTTGAGAATGTAAACAAACAGAATGAAAGAAAACTCAATGCATAAAGTATAACATTTTTAAATGCTGCCACATATTATATATACGTTCCGTCTTTTGGTAAGAGCCGCTGCCCGCTTTGCGTGTTTTATTGTTTCATCTTTCCATTCGTTACAAAAATTGTGGTCGAGTAACACGTCTCTACCGCTGTCTTCCTAATTTATAATTTTCGACGCTAGAAATGCTTGATCGTTTACGCTTTGGAGAGTCGTTTGCATCCATATCACGCTCATTCAATTAATCAATATGGTCAAAAACTATATATTCGTTTTTTATTTTGTCACCTAGGAACGTATACCCTATAAGCCCATATAAATTACGATTCCATTTTCACGGTTTCTGTATTCGCATATTTACGGAACATATACCCCGCGAATAAGCTTTTACTGTATTCAGCTGTCCTTACCGGATGGTTCAGTATCCAATAGGTATAGTTAAGATATTGCAGGCAGATTGATTACCTCTTTCTCTCTAGTCTGCATCCACCGAATTATTTAACATACGTAAAAAGCACCACCAACATTTCTAAAATCCTTCGTTATTTTGCCACAAAAGTGCAACTCTAAAATCTGGTATTTGTATTGTAGCAGAGCGTAGTATCATTATTGTCCCCTGCATAGGACGCTCGGCATGCAGAATGAGCTCGCTTCGTATTTTAACATTTAAATGTCTCAACGAAGCACTCTGCGACTTTTGTCAGACCTTCACTTGTTTTTACTGTCTTTATTGCATTAATTGGCATACTGGCTAGATAAATTTAAATTCCTGAAGAAGGTCCGAATTCCTTTTTGAAAATCTATTTAGCTACGATTTTGGCACTTTCTATTAACATTGGTGATAGGTAGATATTTTTCGTCCATTTTGATATTATTTCAAGCACAATAGACATATCTTAAACAATCAGTCTTGCTGCTACTTGGCAGTAAAATACACATAAAAAGAAGATAAGTTAATTACATTAACACACAATATTGTTTACGGGTTTTCTTTCATTTTTAGGATTTAACCGTCTTTAGCATTAAAGTCAACCAAAAGCCCCCTTTTCATTTCCTGTTTCTTTGTGAAGACAGTAGATATAAATCATAAAGTTTTCAACAAAAGTGACAATTTCGAACACAACCTTTCATTTGACTTCAACGTATTCGAGTAAAAACAATGCATCACTCTCTTCATTACATACTTTTATTACTGCAATATGATCTCTACCATTACCTCGACCGTTTTCCGTTCTATGGGCGACACGATTCAGCCGTGCATCTAACATATACCATCACATCTACATCTGATGTTCTACTAAATTATGAATGAACACCACTCGTAAACCGTCCACCATAACCCTTATGCAGTCATGTTCTCCTAGTACATACATGCAAATAGCACATAACATCGTTCTCTGCAATTCTCGAGAGCACGACTCGACTCGTGTCGTCCGTTTTTATGGACGTGATACATTGTCGTGTATGTCTTCAGTCTAAGCTGTTCCTTGTTTATGTAGAAAGCTATGTGTAGCTTCATATGTTAATAGGTGATACGGGCTGGTGTCCGTAACTCCTCATCAAAGCTCCTATTTTGCGTATCGGTGATTCAATACACTCCAGCTCCTCGAGGAATGCCAGTAACGCCTCCTTGTTACTGATAATCTCACGTAGGGTACCTGGGTTACAGAAGTACTTTCCCCTGTAGGTATGTGGTGACTACCGGGCAGTTTAGCAGCACATGAGCTATGTTTTCGTCGTCCTTCATGCAGGCCCAGCGGACTTTCTGTTACTCCAATGCCAAAGAAGTGTTTATTGAATGACGATGGCCAGTTACAGCTGCTGTAACTGTACGCAGCTATTGATTAGTTAGTCGGAGAGCTTGTTTCGAGAGGTGGCCATCGATTGTAGCTTTATATGTTTGTCATAGTCTATGGTAGTGACCGTTTGGTTTTTACATCATCATCATCATCGTCACTGTCTGCCTTGTTACATCCACAGGCTTCCTCTCCTTTGTGCTATGCTTCCTTGTTTGGTTAATGACTTGGCTTAAATAAGATGACCCACAGTTTCCCGATGCTGATTGACATTTTACTAGTAGGTACGATTTTGATTCATTTAGAATCTGGCAATATCAAAGTAAAAGATGATGAACAGATCACATCCTCAATGATGAAGAGATGAGGAGACATGTGTGACACAATGTGCGTGATTTTTTGGATTTAAAGGAGAATTTGAAATTTTTGAGTATTGAGCTCAATTTTTTTGAGTTGTAGATTATCCAATGTAAATAACCTATAGCTTAACCTACATCCAAATTGAGCCATATTTTTATAATGCACTTTATTTTATCGAAAAACTATGTTTTTCTCCAAATTAGAACAAACAATAGGTACGTATTTTTAATAACAATGAATATTCATTACAAAAATTCGTTTGATCCATTTAAATCTGGGCCAACACTTTCTCTCTACCTACAAAGAATGATTAAAATCTAGGGCGCTTTGTTAATGAAAAATTCTAATTGAATTTTGATTAAATTAACGTTTTTTTTTTTTGCTCTTTTCCAGAGTCGAAGACGAGGCAGCTTCGCCTGTAACCAAAACAAGGTATTTGAAACACCTTTTGGCTATATTATGTAAAGCTCCACAGGATAGACTAGCCTTTTCTTTAACCTCGTTAATATAAAAAGTGGTTAAAAAAGTCACGTATTGTGTCCTGCTGTCACCAATAATAATTCGTCTGCCAAGAATGGTGTTTATGACAATTTTGTTTTAAACCTTACCTAAGCGGTCTCTTAATACTCGGGTTTTGTAGTTTGTAGGTTTTGTGAAAAACGTGGATAGTAGATCTGTAAGAATAGCTTCCGCAACGTCAGCAGATACTTATTAAAACCATTTCTTCATGAATTGTACATTTCTTTAGACTAAGAAACACTAATTGCCTATGAGAATTCGTTGCTCTAGTGGTCGAAATTCGACCATAATGAAAAATTTAGAAATTCGACCTCCTCCTTCTCTACGTAAACCGTAATTTTCGTAAAAAGGGGACCAAAGTGATTGCTTCACGTATATTCATATATAAATTGCTGAATAGCTTTCTCTGGGTGACCTCTAGGAATCTATATTTTAGTAACACGGTTGAGAGAACAAAATGAAGAGGCAGATTACATCTAATTACAGCCTGTCTAGCCTAACGATAAAGTGCGTACAGAAATAAGCTTGAAAATGGTTTAAAAAGATCTGTCTGGAGTCCTAGGCGTATTATTTTCATGTCTTTTTAGTTACCCACTAACTTGCTCGCATATCTTTGGTTTTTTCTCGTTGTTCATTCCATTTGCAATTGGTTGTTGGCAGAAGCAGCAGCCAGTGGTGCGCCTCCCACTTATAAAAGTTGGAGGAACCACCTTCTTCAGCCTTTTCAGCAGGGTTTGACAGCTTAGTAGCTACTGGGTTTGAATGCAAGGTTAGCCGTGCCTTGTGATGTCTTTTTACCGCTCGATCCCAGAGTTTACTGATGGTATTTCTAGATAGTCGTGGATTTCATCGTTCCTAGCACCAAGGTGCATTGGATCTTAGGATACCAATTTCGACTCTTTATAAGCAGAGTATGTTGGTTTCCGTGGAGATGTCCCACAATTGGATCCCGTAGCTCCATAATGGCGTTGTAGATGACGCGTTTGTAGATTTTAATTAAGGCATCTTTTTTCGCGCTTCGTCGGACATATGAAGCATTCAAAGCCATACAAAAGTTTAATTACGTACATCTCGGCATCGCTAAGACCATTGTTTTCTTGCCTATAGATATTTTCATACGCACTTGATCAGTGGCAGAATACTGTGAATAAGTGAATGAGTGTTGTAAGTGAATTGAGATGATTTAGGGCTTCCGTGTCTAGACAACGATATTATTTGATCAATCTTGTTTATGTCGCAGGGATATTGTCGAACCAGTGATATTATAATTTCACTACTGAAATTATAATTGCACGAAACTTTGTCAACCGCCTCCATTTCTAACGATTTCACGGACTCTTTTAGTGTTATTGTAATTTCACTGGACCTACGCAGTGATATTGCAAGCAATAATATTCTCTCAATTTCACTGTATGTGCAAGCCCGTTAAAATGTGAGACGATTAATGATTGGTCCGATAAATGGCGGAGTTAGGGTTATTATAAAATTACTACAGCGTTCCTGTGAAATTACAATAACACTAAAAGAGTCCGTTAAATTGTGAGAAATGGAGGCGTTTGACAAAGTTTCGTGCAATTATAATTTCACTAATGAAATTATAATATCACTGGTTTGTCAATATCCCTGCGAAATTTATATCAATCGAGCCTACATAGAAAACCTTTTTAGTGATTATTATTCGTATTATACTTCTTCCTTTGACTTGGCCTAATCGGATAAAAAACTAAAAGGTTTAATGAGGAAAATGTTTAACATTATTCCAGATTCCAGTATACGAGTAGTTGTTTTTATCTGATTGTTGCCTCAGTACGTAACAGTCGAAACCCGATTCCAGTTAATTGGTAATTTTAAGTGCATGTTACGTCTTAGCTCCAACTTGATATTAATTGCGTTTTCATTATAGTCATTATTCGGAAAAAAATTTGCCAAGACCGTGTCGAACAATCCTTTATGGTTCTGTTCTGAATATATTTATTATTTGTGAAGTCAATTTGCTTTAAAAGACCTTAGCGGAAAAATCTAAATCAATATGTTTAGAACGTAGTTACTGAATTTTCTCTGGATGTAGTTTTTTCAAGCCGTTGTAAAAAGATAAGTCAGGTACGTGTGTGAGCAAGTTCTTCAGTGGATCTAAGAGCTATAGTGCCGGTTGTTAGATAGGTAGGTATAGTGATATCGTCGCACATTGAAGCTCCCCCTAACTGACTCTGAGTTAACAGGATGAACTATCTATATTTCCTTCACGTTTTTATTGATGGCTAATACATTTTTAGGATGCTCTTGTTGACAAAAACAAAATATTAAAATTCCAATGTTTTTTTTTTTTTTTTTATATTAATGAGTGTATATATGTATAATTGTAATAATTATAAACTGTGACATTTGAATTTGTAATTAGCTTCTTAACGTTTTTTATTTCATATTTATAATTTTTGCGTGCCTATTTCCAGGCAGAATACATGGCACTCTCTTATCTACTCCACCTGTATTTCAATGTAACCTACATTCATTGCAAATAAATGATTGATTGATTGATTGCATTTCTACTATTGCAAAGTAAAAGAAAAAGGACGACATTTGACGGGGCAAATTCGTTCAAGGAGTTGCCAGACCAAAATCTTAGGTTTATCATATTTTGCCACTGAACCCTAAACAACGTAGGTACCTACTCGCACAGTTTTGATTTTATTGTTTAACGAAGTGGCCGTGTTTTATGTTTGTGTCTAAAACACAGTTTTATACATTCGACAAATAAGCGATACTCTGTGGACATTTAAAGTTTATTTAAAATGCTGACAAGGAAAAGAAGATATTATTATCTTGGGTTCGTACCTATCTATTTTACTTCATGTTTTTTAGATCTCAGTGTCTAATGCATACGATTTCTAGGTTTTTTCGACCGGTAGGCATGGTTCATAGTAAACCTACAGTTCCCTTCTTCACCTACCTTTAACTTGGTATTCACCTCTCATTCTGTGGCTGTGATAAAATATATCTACATCGTGTTCTTAAGAGCGTTTATTCTGAAAGTTGGCAACATCGTAAATAGCTGTCAAATATTTACCTGTTTTGATTAATTTGGCAATATTACTGTATGAAAATATGAAATATCGCTAACTAACTATCTAAAATACAAATTATGAAATGCAATCATTAATGTTTTAACATCGAATATTTCGTTTAAGATGTAAAAAAAGAACTTGGAAACTTTCCAAATGTTTTTTTTACACCTAAAACGGTTACGTCTAATTCAGTGTTATAATTGCAAATCATTATTCATATTTTAGATAGTTAGTTAGCGATATTTCATATTTCCATACAGTAATATTGCCAAATTAATCAAAACAGGTAAATATTTGACAGCTATTTGCGATGTTGCCAACTTTCAGACTAAACGCTCTTAAGTATATTTTGATGGAACATGACTAGTCATAAGAGACTGTGCCTTCTTTCCAGTGACGTAAGTATAGGGGTTTTCAACTGTTGGTGCGTTAAGAATCGAAAAAACAAAATCGGAAAAACAATGTTGGATTTTGAACTCTCGGCGCCTAGCAGAGCTTTTAAATTCCAGTAGCCGATAAAACCCCGCCGCGATATCTTTACGTCCGTGTGCGCGTGGATTTATCCTAGTCTATGATACAATAAAAAGGAGAAAAAATATCGTCGTCAACTTTGACCTTTTCCCCGTTGAATACAGTGTGTTTCGTACAAAACACTTTATTCAGTAATCGTTCGTCATACTTTAAAATAAATAATCTCCCAGGAATCCACCCTTCTGGGTATTGGGCCTTAGTTTATAGTTCAAAACACCATAACAAAGTCCCTTAAATCTTACTATACAGAATTCTCAACACCGTATAGTTTTACTACCTATCTAGCCGGAACACCTCAGTAGCTCGTAGTTAATTTAAACACAGTACTAATTCTTGTTAAACAGTTGTTGCGCGGTCGGTCAATATGATCAGGTAATTGTTCGTGCCCGCGACTGCGCCGGCGGCCTTGCGGTTAGGCAGAGGTTTGAGTGATAAGATGAAGCGAGAGCGGGTTTTAAATGCTAGATCACAGTCATGGTAAGACAGTTACTAACATCGTATTTTATAAGAAATGCCAGTTTGCGAAAAGTAAAATGTCCTGTCAAATTACAGTGAGTGGCATACAATAATTTGAAAACATTGTAAAAGCTAATTATTTTTTAAAGAGCAACTGTGGAGTTTCTTACCGGCTTTTCTTCATTAAACGACCAAGCTCCTAGCTTCTGACGTTTCATGAGTGTCTATGTTTTTGGTATATGTGAAATAAAATATTATGATTTTGACAAGTTATCACTTTGCGAGACTAGCCTCTCAGACGTAATAACAATGAAACTTTTATAAAGCCTCGTTCAGTTTCCTGCAACGGGTTAAATAATGCAGAATTTCTTACAACTGACGACAACGCAAATTGATTAGACAGTGGACAGTCCTTTTGCTTTTCATAATACGATGGAGAAGTATCTAGAACTTGACAGAATTTTTATTTTCTCATTTTATAGGCAGTGAGGCCAATTTCCTATCCAAAGAACCTGGTACCAGCTTAAATCGCTTCCCGCTTGTCTCAGCACCATACCCCACACCCTGACGTCGTGATTCATATAAAGTTATAAAGGCAGTGACGCACTCAGCGCGAGCGGTCACGTAAACCGCTTTGTTTTGTTTTTATTAACTCATAAACAATGTGCCACATTAGCCGAACTAGTTGCACGATGGAGGATATAGCTTGTAAGGCTTAAAGCGGGTGCTACACTGCGGTGAACGGATACGAAAATATACAAAGTCAAAGTATTTATTCGTGTGATTTTTGGTGATACATACAGTAGGTCTTAGGTTATGGTAAGTGGTAACTCAAAAAACTACCCATTAGTAGCATACACTATACATTTAACAACATAATAATTTAAGATCAATTTTAACATACAAGTTAAGAATTTTTTAATATTTAGAATACAACCAATTAAAAATAAACATTGAGCACACAGTTAGTTAAGGCGCAGACAGCCGACTTTTAAGGACTTTTTATGTGAATATTTTAAATAATATTTTTATAACATAATGTAATTAATTGGTAAAGTAATGTCTATCGCGGACATAAAAACGATAATCACGCAAAAACTATCGGGTGTAATTCCATGAAACTTTCACCATCTAAAAGACAATATAATCACCCAAAATTTAGTATACGGTTTTTCTTTGAATCGTGTTTGATAAATCAACATGGGTTGTTTTTCGCAAAACTTGATGCGCGTTGAGGCGGGGTCTCTTGCGAGCGACGGGCGGCAGTGCATCGCTGTAGGTAGCTGTCATCTATCGTCGCCTTAAAATAATAAATATTCAAAACACAATAAAATTAATAAGTCAAGTTTTTGAATTTTCAAGCATAAACTAAATGATAAATTAATCATTTAGTTTATTACACTTTGTCAAGAAGGAATTCGTCAGTGGCATGGAACGTTCGGTCTGCTTTACAATGCTTAAACATACAGTAGGTTAACCAGGCTGGGATAACGTAAATGACCGGACAACAGTGTTAATCCCTAGTCATCAGGTGGAATGGCAGCTCATGGAATGGTACTTCATCTAAATTGTCACGGTGATATTTTTATAGAATAGATCGATAGTACTGCATGTAGGTGTTCTGAAAATAGGTCCTATGAATAACTTTTTAGTAAGTTTTTAGTTAGGTCCTTTATCGTCTTGCAAGTAGTACGCAATTGCTGGCTGTACTAGGTAAATATGTTTCCATGTGAATCCAAGCCGCTAACAGCACCCTAATTGCGTAACTCACGATTAATCATAATCGGTTTCAATTTCACAGTTCAACAATATTCATTGTATTATTTACGTTGTTGAACAAACACATTTTTCGAAAATATGAAGCAATGGTTTAACAATCTGTTTCAAAACGAAACAGATTATGATTAATCGTGATTTACGCAATTATGGTGCAGTTCCATTCCAAATGCCGCCATGTGGAGTACCAGCTTTACATGTTATAATGAACACATTGTGATCTTGAACATTAACATTATTGCTGTACTTTTGTGGTTTGAGAAGTAATACATAATTTGTACAGTTGTGCGTTATGCGATAGGTTAATGTTAACTTAACATACCTACATATTGTGAACTTGAACTAGTTTACAGTAGCGTTACAAGAACGATATTATTGGTAGGTATTGGTATACAAAATGTCCGGTTTCGGACTGTACAAACTTAAAATAGTGGTACCTAGTTTACTCTGTTCTATCAATAAAATTATTCTACATGTAAGGTCGGAACCCATCCCCCCCCCTGAATGGCAGTCATGTAGGTATGTGTTTTGATCGCCTTTTATGGAGCGTGCATGCCAAAAATACAGTAACATTAAAATTTTAAGCCCAATTTCTATAAAAAGATAGACTAAAAGATCAATTTTTGTAACGTAAAATTGATTTTTTGGCATTTATTTCAATATTATGCAGTTTTTAATGTTATTATTTGAGTTATTTAAACCATTGCTAAAAGTTTTTTTTTTTAATGATAAGGGATAATTTAATTGATGGAACAGAGCAAACCACCCCTTTAAGTTTGCACAGTCCGAAACCGGACACACTGTATACATTATGGAGTAAGGAACTAAGCGATTTTTTTGAGGACTGACAATCTGTCATAATCTTGCTGCTTCGTACCTAATGTGGGATCGATTCCCAAGCCGGGCAAAGTGTTATTGGATATTTCAATCTGGAATTTCTCATTAGCAGACCGGAGTATGGATTTATACCTGGTTGATGGGAATAGGCTCGCCCCATATCACATGGAACTTAAATATAGGTAACTAGTGCAATGTGGGTGTACCTGTACTGAAGTAATCTTACTTAAAAATCTATCTTTTGAATCGTAAATTTCTAGATATATTAGCTATTTTTCGTGAACCCACTGCTGGACTTAGATATAGGGCTTAGGACTTCAGGCTCCGAGGACAAGATCCATTTCATTCCATGACGTTACTAGACCTACTCACTGGCTATGTGTTATCCGTATCACTGTCGCACAACACTAAACTACAAGTGCAAGATAGGGACGGCAACATGTCTACAATCCTTCCAACGATATTTTACCGCTGACAGCGGCCACCCAACTACAACCGTATTGTGACGTGGATACAGATCACTGTGATTTTGACAGACTATAGTCAGCCCCAATATCCCAACAGCATCTTTATTGTAACGTGCATCAAATCACTTTTTTTTTTTTTTTTAAACCTTGCCCCACACTAGGAATTTCTCCTGTATTGTGGGTGCGTTTACAAACATTTAAAACTCACATACACAAACATTTTGACAGTGATGAGAATTCATGGTTAAAATAACTGAAAAATAACTTTAAGTCACTGAAAAATAACTATTAGTCCAGTCATTTAAGCTTAAATTAGGTAAGAATCTCGAAATTCGAAATACCCAGCTGTAAGTCTGTAAATACTTGTATATTGACACCCTAAAAGTTGTCTCAAAACCTACATATGGTAGGGTGTAAGCAACTATTAAATTTCAAGGTCAAAGGTCACAAAAATCGTTTTTTTGCGCTTTTTTTGGAAATATCTCATTTCCTATGGGTTTTTTGCTATTTGCACTTATGATTAATATTGTAGAATACAAAATTCTCTACAAATTTTGTTAACATTTTTTTTTATACGGTGAACCGTTTTCGAGATAGAGGGCGGAGAGCGCGAGGTCACAGCATCACTTCAGGTCAACCGGTGCCTCCGGTCGAAAACGCGCCAAATATAGGTAGTTGATGAACTATCGATAAATCAATGATTATAAATATTTGTCAATTTTTAGTAACTATTATTTTATATTTTATCATTTTCTTCATGCATTAAATCTATATCTATTCAATAATAATACTGTTAACCGTTTACTAAAATTAAGTGGAGAGAATTATACTCGACTAAAAGTTTTGATAATTATCCTCATTCCAAAACACATATTTTATTTCTGATTTGGAAAAATTTCTGACAAATTTGGATGAACAAGCTGCAGCATTTGAGGAAGAAAATTGTTCGGCCCAGAGATTAATAGAGAGTGGAACTCAAACCTTATTGGCAGTCTATAATGCTCCAAAATCTGTGAAAAGTCTCGATCATTTTCGTTATATGCATTACGTCAAGTCTACAAAACTTAATAAACCTGTGCAGCTTTCAAATATGCAAAGTTCAAACTTGGTTAGGACATGATTTGGAACCCCAAGTATGGGGTTGGGCAATGCGAAACGATTTTCTGGAGCCTATCATGACAATTTTACCACCTGCTCCAGAAGATTTGCTAAATACAATTTTCTGCAACTGCAAAAGTGGTTGTGGTTCGCGATGCGGATGCAGGAAAGCGGACTTGCAATGCTCTTTAGCTTGTGGCCAATGTAATGGGCAAGCTTGTCTCAATGCTCTACCATATCAGAGCGACATTAACGAAGATGGAACCTTTGACCCCGAAATCATGGAAGAACTTGAGACAAATGTCGTTAAAGACGATAATGAAGACCAGTTTGAAATTTACCAGCAGCCAGAAGACGACGATGAAGAGGAAGAAGATGGTATTGAATGATATTTTTTAGTAAAAAGATTAATTCATAATTTATTTGTTTTTTTTTTCATCATGTAAGAAGTTATTAATATTAATTAGGTTAAAATTCAAATATAATTCCTATATTTTCATTAACAATTTTGCAATTACATGGGCAGGTAAGTGTTGTTAAATAAATTAACACTGAATAAAAAGTGGATAGGTTAGGAAAAAAATTATAAAATATAATATAATACTAGTTAATAAAAATTGACAAATATTTATAATCATTGATTTATCGATAGTTCATCAACTACATATGGCGCGTTTTCGACCGGAGGCACCGGTTGACCTGAAGTGATGCTGTGACCGCGCGCTCTCCGCCCTCTATCTCGAAAACGGTTCACCGTATAAAAAAAAAATGTTAACAAAATTTGTAGAGAATTTTGTATTCTACAATATTGATCATAAGTGCAAATAGCAAAAAACCCATAGGAAATGAGATATTTCCAAAAAAAGCGCAAAAAACCGATTTTTGTGACCTTTGACCTTGAAATTTAATAGTTGCTTACACCCTATCATATGTAGGTTTTGAGACAACTTTTAGGGTGTCAATATACAAGTATTTACAGACTTACAGCTGGGTATCTCGAATTCCGAGGTGAACTTACTATAATGACTGGACTATATAAGTAAGAGCTAAGTCACGTTTATTAATCTAAGCCTCAGACTAGTCCTTTAGCGTTCAAATGATACGTACCTACGTCGCTTAGGTACTATGTGAAATCACACCTTTTAAATGTTTTATTTGACCAATAATCTCATTCGCATTACTACCTACATATTAGATGTATTACATTATTTTCTTTTTTCTTCCACAGTGACAAGAGCGGTCTAATCACACCGCCACAAAATGGTGGCGAGGAGTCTCCCCCACCGGAAAAAGAGCGGGCCGACCGCGAGGACTCAGAGAAAAGTCACTCGGCCCCAGTGCCCCACTCAGCAGAGGGGCCCAATGACGACCTGTACGCGATACCCGTCAAGTTGCGGCCCAAGAAGGAGCCCCAGCTGCCCCCTGGGTGGGAGAAACACGAAGGTACTCGTAGGATATGTATGTTCATTTGGAGTATTAGAATTCGTTTTCGTGAGGGTAGATAGGTAGGTCAATGAGGGATTTTTGGTAACTAACGCTCTGAAAACATAAAATTATGCTTCATTTACTGGCATGAAAAGTACCTAACTGCTTCTAGCACGAAGTTATTAAATATGTCTTAGTTTTTCGTTGATTCATCAGTGTGGCCATAAAAATCGCAAACAGCAAAGAACAGACACGCTTTTGCAAAGAGCTTTATCAACCCACTAATACGTTCCTTAAAGGAAGTGCAGTTATCTCTAGCAGTTTCAGAGCCACGAAACACCCGGTATTTGCTTGATAAGATGTATTTTACGTCACCTTGAATGGTATAGATACCACTTAGCTATTCCGCTATAAAAAACACCCGTATACAGCATTCACGTCAACCTGCATGAATGTTTGCAGTTACCGACATAGAATGCTCATCAAAAGTAGAATATATTTAGTTACCTGAACAAACGCTAGACAAAGCTATTGATAAAATAGTATAATCTTCATCTACGATTGTGTTTTGTTTTGTATTAAAAAAGTTAGCTATCTACTAATATCTAAGGCGTGCTACACTTGTTCGGGTCGGCATTAATCGGCATAGCCGGAAGACAATAACGCAAGTCCATATTTATTTAAAAATTTATGCACACACATATAAACAGACAAAGGTATATATAATTGTTCAACAAAATTACTGCCCAATCGAATCCGACCCGAACACGCGTGTGTTGCACGCCTAAAAATAATTTTCGGTTATGTCAAAGTGCGGCTGAAGCCAGTAAGTTTCCTCTGAACTTACCGCACACTTATCATCCACCATCTTCACCAGATAACGACGGCCCTTACTACTGGCACATAAAGAGCGGTACGATCCAGAGAGAGATCCCCAAAATGCCGCCGGTTGAAGCCAAGGAGTCCCGCATATCCATGGTCAGGGATTGCTCGAACCTGTCGGAAGTCAGCAAGTATGAGGGCAGTATGATGACCAGCTCTGTCACCAGGAGTACCACCAGTGGAGCCCTGGATCATGATGGGCAGGAGGCCGAGAGGAAACGAAAAGAGGAGATGTCTTACAAGTAAGTTTTGGTATCAATATTTGGGATGTTAAAGTGTCTGACGGTCTCAATCATAAAAAAAGCTTATCGATGTTTTATTCGTTAGTAAACTGCTTGATACGCCTTTAATACAAAACCCGATGACCTTGTGAGGCCCGCAGGAGTCCGCTGGATGCGGGAAGCACAGAACCGGTCAAAGTGGCGGAACTTGGGGGTGGCCTATGTCCAACAGTGGACGTCTTTCGGCTGAAATGATAATGATGATGATCCAACAAATTCACCAACACATCGAATCCTCAAACGTGAACGTCTGACTATACACCGAATAATGGTGACCATAGACGTTATTACGTACTGGTAACTATGTAACTGTCTACAATTTCGACACTTCTGACACGGTGACGTCATGGTTTTTGAAATTGTAAGTCACCTGATTGCTTGAAAATTTACATTTGTCGATATTGTATCGACAAATGTAAATTTTCAAGCAACGTTTGTACGTCAAATGGTCAAATGTCATTTTCTTTGTAATCAGCTTTTTTTTTCCCATATGAATAAGATAGGTACTGTTAAAGTAGGGTCTGGCTTTTAAAACTTTGTAGTATTATCGGGGTTATCGGCCAGCTTCACTTTCTGTGTTTTGAAAGACAATTAAAGGACACTCTTCAACCGGTGTCTGAATTCAAAATTTAAAGTTACGCACTTATCAAACTGTAGTGTAACTTAAGGTCAGCAAAATGAAAAACAAAGATAGTCCGTATAATTCAAAATTCTGCATTCTAAAGCACAAGCAGTTTGACAAGTCGTCAACTTCAAATTCTCAATTAAGAAACAGGATCTTAGTCAAGAGCATGGACAGTATCATCCTCTTGATATAAAAAGTACTCTGTGCTCTTGCTATGAACATTTAACCACATCGTGTTGACCAATCTGTCTAAAGAAAATGTCGCTAAATGGCATAGCACTGATCTTTAACCCTTCACGTTATGTTTTGCATAGCACTGACACACTTTTAGTGCTCACGTGCGAATGCGAATACAAAAACAAGTGTTAATAACCAGTTAGTACTGCACGTAAACTTAAAATTGTGCAATGCAAACAAGTGTTGACCCAGTCTGCAAACCAGGAGACCGTGGTGGACCAGTGGTAATGCGAGTTAAGAGGGTGTAGGTCGTAAGTTCGAACCGAAGACAGGCGCTTAACTTTGTGTCAATTATTTCATCACCACTGCTCTCAATACGGCGAAGGAAAACATCTTGAGGCTTGCGGATGTCCTAGGAATTTGTTTAAAATTTCATTCGAAGGTCCTGATCTTATTTGAAAACCTATGCCTTTAACTATGGCTGCTATGCCTTCTAGATGATTTTCGCTAACACTTTAATGAGTAATGTCATTTAGTTACGCCCTGGACGGACTATCTGACTTTGTGGTTTTATTTTTACATAGATATAGATCTGCCTTATACATCACTTGTTGTGAAAATGTTTTACTAATTGGGGCCCAGATCACAGCACTCGGCATTAGGCGGTGGAAACAGGCACCCACGATGGTATAATTCCTCATAAGAACTTGAAAAGATGAATTCTTCTGAATATAAAAACAACACATAAGAAACTACTAATCATCAATGTTTCCTTCCGCAGACGCCGCAGCTTCCCAGCCCGTCCAGAGCCAGACAACGGCCGCGCCGTCCGGTTTTTCGTCCGTTCCCTGGGCTGGGTGGAGATTGCCGAGTCAGACCTGACTCCAGAGAGGTCCAGCCGGGCCGTCAATAAGTGCATCGTGGATCTTAGTCTGGGCCGCAATGATCTGCTGGATCAAGTGGGACGTTGGGGTGATGTGAGTAACTGTCATGGTTTTGAATATTGTGTCTTCTGATTAGTTTCTTATCGTCCGTTTTCATATTGTTCTTCAATCGACTCAGACTATCGCAGTCCACTGCTGGACATAGGCATCTCCCAGGCTGCGCCACAATACTCTATCCGCCGTCTTCCGCATCCAGTCTGTCCCAGCCACCTTTTTAAGGTCGTCGGTCCATCTAGCTGGGGGGCGTCCCACACTACGTTCGTCGATACGCGGTCTCCACTCCAGGCCTCGTCTGATCCACCGTCCATCGGTCCTTCGACAAACATGGCCAGCCCACTACCACTTCAGCTTGCTCACTCTACAAGCTATGTCGGTAACTCCGGTTCTTTTCCGGATAATTTCATTCCTGATTTTATCCTTCAAAGAAACTCAGAGCATAGCCCGCTTCATAGCCCGCTGAACGACCTTATATATTGTTCTTGGTTATTGGTGATTGTCAGCCTGCATCCTCCCACTGTGACCTTGGACTGCGTTAATTTCATCAATGCTTCTTCAAAAGGTGCGACGCGACATTCGTGGAATGATTTCTGTGAAAACTTCATGGAAATTGTTCTACAAGTGACGCGTCGCGCCTTTTGGAGAAGCATTCAAGTGTTAGATATCTCTCTGGCATACTTACGAGTATGCAGGCGGAGTCGTTATTAATATTGGTAACTGTAACTCCCGAAACAACTGTGTCCGGTGAGGACCTGCGTCAGGCGGAAGGTGAGGTCGCCGTGGCACCTCTCAAGGCAATCCTCAAAGAGGGGACTTACCGCCACAAGTGTAACGTACCCAGCACCAATCGCACTCTCCATGTCGCCATCAGCTCCCGCCGGCGGTCTGTCCGCTGTACCGCAATTTCTCGCGGTAGCGGAGTTATGCTCCGGTGTTTTGCCACCTCGCGCCACTCCCGTGTGTGCTCGAGGACCTTCGCCTCCAGATCCCATGACGTCAATCTGGCAAGGAGGCCCGCCGCCTCACCGGAGATCGTGCGATATCCCCGGATCAGGATGGCTATGACCATTCCTATCAACCCTTGATTTCGCTCGGTTATGCTTAGGCACTGATCAAGCTTATGTATTTCTTTTCCCCACAGGGCAAGGACCTCTTCATGGACTTAGATGATGGCGCCCTTAAGCTGATCGACCCAGAAAGCCTGAACACACTGCACACACAGCCGATCCACACCATACGCGTGTGGGGAGTCGGCAGGGACAACGGACGGTGAGTAACCACCCTTATCTCTTTGTACACCAACTCGTTAAAATTAAACTAAATCTGAACATTTTCTGTCTTTGCATTCTCGGAGTAGTGAAAGGTAAATACAATCGAAATTCAGGTTTTTTTTCTAGATATTTTAGATTATTAGGTAGGTGTGATTGTGCGTTGGTTAGAAAAAAAAATGAAATTGTTTGAAAATCTAGTTTTGATTAGAGGTTAACTAAAGTAGATTTTAAAGAGCTTCAGTCTTGTCAAAGGCAAGGCAAGGTGTAATTTAGGCAGGACCCATTATGGCACTATCCGAAGCCTCGTTTTGTTAATTTTCTAGTTCTTTGTGTAAATACTTCAGCTTTATTTCACGTGCTATTTTGGCTTTTTTTCGATACACGCAACATGATCAAACCGTCTTTTGTGATGTCATTTCACGCTGTACATATATACCATAATCTGAGTTAGAACCAGGCCTGCGTAACTTTTATATGTCTGCATGTATGTGGAAAATTTCCTCTACATAAAAAAAAACTCTAAAAAACTTGATGCATCATTGCTGATTAGTGCTTTATCGGAATAATAATTGTCACCGAGATCATGTTTGATAATGACCCAAAAAACTCGACGTAGTTTTAAATGTAATGTATAATCGATAAATGTCTAAAATACCCAGAAAATCCGACAATTGAAAAGTGGCGATATTCTCATGCACATGGCAAAATTCGGAACTAATTATAAATTAAAGACAACTAAACATCTTGTTTTTTAAATAATATAGCAAATGTCAATTTTTTTACAACCGCGCCTGACTGATTGTTATCCAAGCGCCGAAAGATCCTTGTAGGTATATCTATATTGATCATTTGTAGCCATATTGAAAAAGTCAGTCCCAAAGATGCATCAACATCACCTGTTCTGGGCGATACCAAAATCAATCGGTAAGGACTCACCACAAAAACTCCAATCATCGGCACGCCTACGTCCCCAATATGTACCCAAACCTTCTAGAACTTTCCATCTTTCTATCCAGGGACTTCGCCTACGTAGCCCGTGACCGCGCGACGCGCAAGCACATGTGCCACGTGTTCCGCTGTGAGGCACCTGCACGTAGCATTGCTAACGCGTTGAGGGACATCTGCAAGCGCATCATGATTGAGAGGTCCTTGCAGCCTCCGCCGAGGCCCACGGATCTGCCGGCTACGAGGCGGCCAAGACCACTTTCTGGTAAGATCTTGATTTTATAATTTTGTCCTGTCTGATAAATTAGTGCGGAAACGACCTAGAGGACTTCACTTTAATCGCAATAATCGAAAAGTTGCAAATATAGAACCTTTGAGCAAAGCCAGAGTCAGAAGCCCCAGAAGTACCTAGGTCAATCGTACCTAATGGTGACAAGGAACAGTCAATTGGTAAATAAATTAAAACCAAACCTGTGACTGCTGCCCGATGTTTGAAAGGGTTAGAAATGAAATGGATTTATGTAGAATAGGTACTAGGAGTGTTCAATAAAAAGTGATAATGAGTATGAAGCAGTTATATAATATTTATTGTTATTTTATTTTTCGACATTTCACCTTTGAGGTTTATACACTTGGTTATATCGTTTTTCTAATCCTAAGATTCCCTTGAAAAAATCTTCATCTTGATCGATTAAAAAACCATGTACGGCGGCAAACACTTCCACATCATTGCCATATTTGTGAGCTCTCATTCGTTCTTTTAACCGCGGGAACAGGTAGAAATCACTAGGCGCAAGGTCAGGTGAGTATGGAGGATGTTCCATCAATTCAAATCCAGCATCTTGGATAGCAGTCGTCGCAACTCGGGACTTGTGTACGGGGGCGTTATCTTGGTGAAACAACAAAACATTTTAGCAAGTTTGCCGCGGCGATTGTCGCGTATTACCTATTTGTTCTGCGTATAAGGGCCCCGTAATTGTGGCTCTATGATTGAGGTATTCAGGCTGTCTCAGAAAAGAGAGCCCATAATCTTACCGGCGGATGGAATTGCTTAAACTTCTTAGGCGTTGGAGATGACGGCCTCTTCCAAGTCACGGACTGTTGTTACGTTTCAGGATCATAATGGTGGAGCCATGTTTCATCCATAGTTATGAAGCGAGCCAAAAATCGGTCAGGATCTTGTTGTAACTATTCCAAATTGATTTGAGAAATCCGCAGTCTTATTTGTTTATGCTCGTCTGTAAGCATTCTAGGCAGGCACCCAGCGCGCTGATACTTTTTTCATGCCCAAAATGTTCATGTAATAAATACTATGGATACTTCTTATCGAAATCTTTAGTTCTTCAGCTACAAAACGAACAATAACACGACGATCTGCCAAAACAATTTTTTCAACTTTTTTATTTTTGTTCGGTAAATGCCGTCGTAGGGCGTCCCGAGCGCGGGTAGTCTTTAGTTAAAGTTCTTCATCTCCGCCACCGCGCAACCGTAGAATACGGAGGAGCATTAACCCCTAATGTTCCTTTTAAGTCTAGATTTACTTGCTCAGTAGTAAATATTTTCAGGCAGAGATATTTTACTACGGCGCAAATTTCAATTTTATCCATTTTGCGTACCACGATCCAACACGACGAAAACAAATGACTTCTATTTTTGAAATAAGAAAAGAAAATATATAATGTTTTATTTTATCAAATGTCTGGGCTTTAACTGACAGTATTTACTTTTTGTTGTTCAAGTAGAGACCATTATTACTTTTTATTGAACATCCCTCTGACTATGGTACGGGCTCATCGAGTTTAAACTACTTGGTGGTTCGGTACCGTTCCGGCCGTCCGTGAGCGTTGGTATGATCGCTATGTTTACAATTATTGGTTCCACCTTCCACCAGTGGGCGCCGCCTTCCCCACGCCGATGGAGGAGCCGCGCAAGACCGTGCGCGCACTGTACCTGGGCAGCGCAGAGGTGGCGCGTGCGACAGGCATGCGCGTGCTCAACGACGCGCTCGAGCGCCTCGCCGCCGCGCGCCCGCCCTCCGCCTGGCGACCCGTCGCTGTGGCCGTGGCGCCGTCCATGATCACTATTACTGATGAGGGGGTGAGTCATTAATATACTAGATAGGTAATTGTAGCATCGGGTCTGAGAGCGGAATTTCGAGAGGAAATCTTGGAAAAGAGCTAAAAGTTCCTTGCTGAAATGCGCGCCACAGTGCACATATGTAATTTTCCCAAAAAAGCTGCTTTCTACGGTTTCGCCTTTGGGACGGTAACGTATTCTCCTGTGGTTTTGCAGCTGTTTATACGCAGTAGGAATGTCTCCTTGTTTGCCAGCCAAATAAATACCACATTTATTTTAGTCTGCATCTCACACATAGGAACCGTGTATCAATGACTTTCTTTTGTCCCAACGTTAAACAAAAGTCTCTTCGTCCTTATCTCGACCACTAATCTTCCAAGGTGTATACAGGGTAAGGTTTATATTCTTCCTTATTAAACTGATTTCCACCGCCATTTCAGGAGACAACGCCCATAGTAGAATGCCGTGTCCGCTACCTCTCGTTCCTGGGCATCGGGCGCGACGTGCGGCGTTGCGCCTTCATCGTGCACACCGCGCAGGATCTGTTCGTCGCGCACGCCTTTCACGCCGAGCCTTCCTCCGGCGCGCTCTGTAAGACTATTGAAGCGGCTTGCAAGGTATCCTTGAAATCCTTTTCTTATATTTTTCAGCAGATTTTAATAAAATAATCAGCTAGGACTAACCGCTAGAACTAGGTACGCTTGATTAGTGAATCTGTGACGGTGTTACAGCCAAATAACAGTTCTGCATGCTCCGCGGATGTCAGTCTAGACACGGAACCGAAACTATTTTCACGGAACTAATAAATTCCTTGAAAATAGTTACGGTTTCGGAAATACTATAGGTTTATTGCATAAAATGAAAGAAGAATAATAAACTTTGTTTAAAGAAAATGACGCTAGGTAGGTATCTACCTATTGGTGCTAGTTATCACAAGGAAATACCTTCTTGTCACCTCGCATTTGAGCTAGGTACCAACTTCGGAATTAACGCAACGTCAAATTTACCAGGCTGCCATAATGATTCAAAGTGATATAGTCAGTCTTCAATAACGACCCTGAGCTGTTTGACCTCGCAAAGGACAAGCAGAAATGATCAAAGTTAATGGCACCTGGAGAGACCAGAAAAATAATAAAGCTACAGTAACTTAAACTTGTTTACGTGTCCCATCCAGCTCCGCTACCAGAAGTGCCTGGACGCGCACGGGGGGTCCGCGCACGCGGCACTGGGCGGCGCGTGCGCGGACGGCGCGCGCGGCTCGCTGGGCGCCGCGCTCAAGTCGCTGGTGGGCTCGCTCACCGGTCGCAGGGGCTCCTGAACGGGACTACACGAGCCGCACTCTGAAGGTAGGGTTAGCTCAACTGTCTTGTAGCATGTCATTACAGCTTTGAACAACACTGCAAACCAGGGTATGGATATTTTGTAGCACGAGGTCTTATCGATGCTGTGTGCGTAGGTGGAGGTACCAACTAATTCTCAAGCCTCTTAACTATTGACTTTATAATCTGACTGCTTTTTACGATTTTTATAGATATGTTTACAATAGTAGACGGATCTTTTTGGCGGAGATTTTATTCAAAGACTTATAAAACTGTAAAACCAAGTGGCTGATATGTCTTAGCAAAACAGGCTATTTGCACAGCGCTGTTTTACTAAACACTTGGTTTTAAAAACAAATCATACCAAAGTAAAAACATTCTGTTTTCTGTCTACCCCGACTTGACAAGTTTTCTTTCCCTTCCCCAGGCGAGCCATTACCGCCGGAAGAGTGCGGCCCAGCGGCGCACAGCGACAGTGGCGCCGCCGACGGGCCCTAGTGCCACCGCTTGCCGCCCTTACATGACGTCATCACACACCGCTTCTGTATCGTTTTAACTGAGTAATATGGACTATGTCTGCAATACGAAGGACCTTAAACTAGGGAAAATGCCATGATGGTTATCACCGGATTTATTCAAGGCTTAAAAATTTACTGGCAATTTGTCAAATTCATGTAGACTGCTGTGATTTGCTGACTTAAATAACAACGGCCAATAAAATCATTCGAATCAATTTTACAATCTGTCCAGATTTTTTTAAGAATCCTTTTAGAAAACGGGTGTAAGGTAGGAAGATATTTTAGGGGATAGACCTACAATTCTATTATCAGATGTAACGAGATTGATAAGTAACGGTAGGTATGTGGATGAGCCTGTCCGCCATGAATGACAGGAGAAAGAGCGCGAAACGCCATAATGTTGCCATAAAATACTATCACGGTTTTTGAAAAAAATATTAAGTAAGTAAAACAAAAATATCCCATTTAGTACTTGTTAAAACGATACAAAACATATAAGCTGACTGAAAATCTTGACTAGAAAACTAGACATCATAGTTTTGCTTTAACCATAACATTGACTAACGCCCAAGTCTTAGTCAAATGACAGTTTGACAAACTGAGTCTTAATTTGTCATTCAAGACTTGAATTTGACATTTCATTAAATAAACTCGACTGCATTAACATATCTATTAGTTTTTTTACGCTAATAGGCTGTCATTTTTAGTGGAAATATAAATAAACATTATTACGTGCAATATAGGTATGATTTTATTAATAAGTTATGAAAATATAATCAGCAATCGCCATTCCGTTATTTTCAAAAAAAATCCGAATGGACTTTGGATTAACTTGTAAATAAATAAGTTGAATGTATGCATACGTGCTAAATTGTAAACTCCACATACAAATATGGCGATAAAGACCATGTATCATTTTCATGGTACCTAAGTATTTATTAAAAATTACAAAAATGTGTAGTAACAAATCATGGATTGAATGGAGTTAAGTAATTAATTTAATTAATGTTAGAGTAAGTAGGTTGGTGTTACATCTAAATGACAGACATTAATGTTAGGCAAGCTAGCTTCTTCTACTTCTAGAATTCAACGCTCTAAAAAATACAAAGTTCGAAAAAATACTGAATAAGACTGCATTATTTACTAAAACATTAATTAAGTTAAAAATATCACTGTAAAGCATTATAATTCAATCCTTCCTTGCTTTAAATTTGTTCAAGATAAATAATAAACCTATGGTAGGTAGGTACATAGGTATTAATTACCTCGACTTGTAAAAAGCCTGTTTTTAATTAACTTGCAATTATTAAACTTTAACTAATGATTAAAAACGAAGGTAATTTTCTATACTCTTGTTCTACAAACTACATAGAATAATATTGCTAGATTTTTAAACATTAGTTAAAATTAAATAGTTAATAGGTTAACGTTTTAGAATAGAAAAATGCTGATGTCCGAATATAAAACAATATTTAGGGCTGATGTTGATAATAATAATTGATGTTTTGTCGAACTGAATTGTCAAATTGGACTCGACAAATTTGAGTCTTGACAAATTTGACAATCTAGTTTGACCTTTACCGTTAGGATTTACCAAATTTTTGGTCTCTTGAAGGTTACCTTATAAATTACTAGTCCATAGAAGTAGGTATGTTAAGCTTTTGTAAATTTAACGCTATTTATATCTGTGACACAATATCGTCACAGAACACTATTGATGTTAACATAGATTTTTGTGTAAAATTTATCGTAAGACTCGTAAATGGTTAGTTTGGGATGGTGGAAGTTCATTGTAAATAATTGTAAACTTAATGAGAGTAGGTATAAGGTAGATAATGGATTGATAGTGTTTTGGACAGTTTCTGGTCAGGGCTGACCTATTAGCAGCACGCTATGGATAGTGTATCGTATGCCGACTATAATAGATGTAAAATGGCAGTGTGTATGGAAAGTATTGGTGTTGAGCACGGTATGTACCTAGACAGTAAGGCATCAATGGTTTCCAAAAAAAAAAAAAAAAACTTTTGTTCGTAGTATAATTATAACGAATATAGGACCCTACGAGTATAAATAAAGAGTTTATTTTTGCTTAAGCTTTAAGATATTGAGGATTTCGATTGCTAAAGATGAATATTTTTTGTATGATCACCTCATTGAGTATTTATAATATTTATAATCTTAAGCTTTTTGGGCGTAAATTATCCCTTTAGTTCAGCATTTTGAAGGATCAAATTTGAAGTCGACTAGTTGAGTCTAAAAGGTAATATAACATGAGACTACCAATGTCAAAATGGAAGACTTAAATTGTCAAATACTTATATCTTGAAACTAGACTTTAAATATTGAGTGTTGGTTCAAACATTTCCATCAAAATATAATTTAAACCCATTCAAATCGCTAACCTCATTGTTACAAGGGTGTTCGAAACACATTGAGCTTTCAATAATATTATATATTTATACGTAATATTCAAATCCGCTCGTATTTAAACTAGATTATACAAATCCTAAACTCGGCCATTTTACATGCATAAAAATATAATACAACAAAATGGCTGACGTGTTGCCGTTGGCGGCTTATGTAGATTAGAAATTTCATAAGGAGAGTCGTAATGAAAAAAGGGAATTGGGACCCATGAAACAGATTTTCGAATTAAATTTGACTTTGCCGTAGTTGAAGTTAAATTTAAAGTTAACTCGTAAGAAAAACTTGACCGGTAGTTTCAACTATGGTAGGTGAAATGAGTTCCAAAGTTACTCGAAATGTATTATTAATTAAAAGTGTTTTTGTGTCTGTAACACTTCGACAAATATAGGTAACTTAATAGTAGGTATATAATAGAGAGAAAATGACCTCGGAGTACGTGAGTCAAAGACGTCATAAGTTATGACCGTTATGACTAACTACCTACATACAATGATTCAAACATTTGAACTTGACACTAACTTTGAAAGACCTTCAGAAGTAAATCAGCGTATTCAAAGGTCATATTCTTTCAATAGATTAAGGCATTCGACTTAGGATATCACAAAATAGCTTCAAAGTATATTTCAAATATTAGAAAATCAGTGTCGCTTCACACTTATTTATATATAATGATACACTGAGCTGTTCTGTAATACGTAAAGATAGTGTTATTCACACTCTAATACTAAGTGAAAGTCATTATTTATACAAAAATATATGAATATTTAAGAGCGGGGTTTTTCATAGAGGGACGTTTGGCGGGTCTTCGGGACGCGACCAGCCGTTCCTATGTGATCGCTCTCTTCGCGCAATACATGTGACAATGCAAGCTTCACGGCCTTTTAATGGATGAAGTATATGTCAATATTTTCTATAAAAATAAACGTTTATGTAGTTTATTAGATAGCTTGTGAATTCCTGTTTTCTAGCTCACTGTTGAATATAAACGATCGGGAAGATAATGGTATATACAGTCATCGCTTTGACAGCTTAAAAGCCTTCAAACTGTGGCTTTTAATGAATACCTACTTTTGTGAAATTAATAAAAAAATATTCATACACATGTTTTTTGTTTGTTAAACACCTTTATACACAACTAGCAACGCTCCGCGGTTTCAACCGCGTAATTCCCGTTCCCGTGGGAATATGGGGATAAAATACAGGAAAAGTTTTTATCCAGTGCGCAATTTTTTACCATGAATTCAGCATATCATTATAGATAAAAACTTATCCTGTATAGATGTCACCTGGGGATAATGTAGCTTCCCAACAGTGAAATAATTTTTCAAATCGGTTCAGTAGTTTCGGAGCCTATTCAATGCCAACAAACAAAAAACAAACAATTAAATCTTTGCTCTTTATTATTAGTAGGTATTTAGACTAGCTGACCCAGCGAACTCCGTACTGCCACCGCCTCAAAATTAATAGGTAAATGTTGTGATAACTTATTAGCCGCATTAAATTCAGTTTTTTATTAAGATAAAAATGAAAATAATTGTAATTACATTAAAATGAACGTAATTCACGCCGCAGCAAGGCATTTGCTTTAGATAGAAATTACCAGAGTCGACGATACGTCAATATTTCGTGTTCGAGACAGTCCAAGACAGCACTGATGCGTAATCGTGTTTTTGGTATGGCACTAATTATTTACGACCGTAAACCGGAATCAATTAAAATGTTAAATATTCACCTATTCAAAAAACATTCATAGAAGTTTCTTGTAAATAGATCTTATTACAATATAACTGAGTTTTTGAAGGATAAAATATCACTATAAATAGTTACCTACTATAACGTTCCCACTGCTGGGACACAGGCCTCCTCTATATGAGGGAGTGGCCCGTAATCCACCACGCTGGCCCGGTGCGGGTTGGTAGACGTTACATGTCTTCGAATTTTTGGTTCTAGGACACGCCGGTTTCCTCACGATGTTTTCCTTCACCGTTTTGAGAACAGTGGTGATGCAATTATTTACACAAAGTAATGCGTCTGGCTGGGTTCGAACGCACGACCTACAACTCGTAAGTCGCGGCCGTTACCACTGGGCCACCACTGCTCACACCGAATATCACTATAATTTTTCATAATTGACATGTCTTTGTTATTTTAGGAATTGAATTAATGAAAAATGAAAAGTTAACAAACAAAGTCTTTTTAATCAAAACAATTAATTGAGAAGTATTAATTGTTTTACTTAATTGCAATATGATTTTGACTACCAGTTGTGTATAACTCATTCAATATTATTTGACATTATTATAAATTAATAAAATTCAAATTTTATCATATGTATACGCTTCGCAGCAAAACAGAGAATATTAACTAATAGGTATTGTGACATCTCACACACCGTGTAAATAACTATGTTTACAAATAAAGATTTACTTAAACGTAGATTTTTTTATTGTAGGCAATTAAAATGATTGGCGAAATCTTCGGCAGATGGATCGTGTGGCAATGCAACTCGCATGTTTATCGCCAGTCAATGATTTGAGGCAAGCGTTTATTTCATCGGCTGCGGTCGATCTTGGGATGTCTCGTAACTAAGAAGTGTTTGGGGGAAAACTCCAGACAACAGAATCTTTGCGTTTTTACGCAAACAAGATGAAAACATCTTGAGTCATTTCGCACGATCTCCTACAGAGTTATGAAAACTTGGTACTACGAAGTCATAAGGCGTTTTCTAGGTGGCACAACTATGTTTGGTGTGCTTCTACCGAGTTATGACAACCTGGTACTTCGAAAGCATAATGCTTTTTCTAGCTGATACAACACACATAACTTCTCCCGCTCTGGGTAGAGCAGGAGGGCGTGTCAGACTTTTACTGACTAAAACCCACCCGTGTTCCCTCAGTAGATAGCCTGTGTGCCAGGGGTGGCGGTATCTCTTTCGAACAACCCGCACCCCTCCCATGCTAGGGATTAACCAAGCATTAGGTGGAATGACACTGACAGCTCACTTGACGCGGTGAGATGGTTACAGAATAGCAATGCTGGTAGTACGGAGGCATAAAGCCTTTTCTACGTAACACAAATATGTTAGGTGTGCTTCAACAGAGTTATGACAACCTGAACCTGGTCTATGATTTTTCGAATTAGTAAGTTCGTTCTATTAGCCGTTGGATGGTAGGCAGCATATATTTTGTTGTCACTGCCGTTTGATTTTTATTGACAAATGCACTTCTATAAATACTGGTAGCCCAACACCCGGCGAATGGCAGCCTTGCTTTTTTTGATGGAGTGAATTAAGGTATTCAATTTCGCAATTTCGTCTATGGATGACGCTTGGAAATGTTGCCACTTCATAAAGGGTAAAATGTTTATTGAGGATGATATTCTCGTAGCATGTTTGTCTATTTCCTTTTTATTTTACATTTTGTTTTGATTTTGATTTGATTTTGTTTTGATTATTTTTGTATTCCTGTTTAGTTCTATCAAATTTACATTTAATTATATAATTTTTTTCTATAAGTTCGCTGTACCAGTACAGTGTCCTAATTATTGTTTGATGCACCGGGTGACGTCTTTACGTCAAAGCCGGCTGTCGCTGAAAACCAGCGCTGGGGCTCTGTCTTGCATAGGGTCGCAGCAAAATGCTGAGCGATAGCCGTTTTGCGTGGATGTGACGCATTTCCCTTCAACTTTTTCTTATATTTGTACTCACCTGTTTCTTTTTGCGTCATGTTTACCGTAAATAAACGTTTTTTCTTTCTTTCTTCTTTGTATGTTCAATAAATTGCTTTTAATGCGTCTAAGGTTCTTCAAACACACTTTATACAGGGTACATTTTAACCAGTGCCCAAACTCTAACCATAATTTCGGCTTATCATTCTAAATCCCCTAGCGTGTAAATTTTTCGCCGATAAAAAAAAAAAAAATGCCGTTTCATAGAAAAGTGCAGTAACTACGCGGTCAAAATGTATGGAACAGCACATTTTATTTTTGTATAACCGATGAAAGATTTGTACACTAAGGGGGTCTAGAATGATATGCTGAATTCATGGTTACAGTTTGCGCACTGGTTGAAAAATTATCCTGTAGTGATAATTATGTGGTGCAAGTGATACTAAACAGGTAGGTATTATAAAATTAAAAGCAAGTAATATTCATTATAAATATTTATTCATAATTGTTACATTGGGCAAAATTTGGAATTTAGGATTTCAACTCACTCATCACAAAATAACTTTTAAATTGTTTTATTTTAACGAAAATAAAACTATATCATATTGGGGTTCGTGTAAAAATATGTTACTGCTCCACAATATTCACTTTTGATTTAGAGCGATTCGCAGATACAACATGACATGTTACTTTCAACTACGTAACCATAAAAATAACGAATAGTATAATTATTTCATTGTTTATTTTTAATTCAATCATGATTTAGACTAAGTATACATTTTTGGCGCAATTTTACATTATTATTAGGCCAAATAACATCTCCTAGTTGCCAACTAACATTTCACTTTTCTCACTCCTAGGATTGTTTCATATTAATATATGATTGAACTTGTAATTTTCTTCCTGGAACTATTTACTCAAGTCGTTCAGTGTTGTTTACACAAAACATATCAATCCTTCTGTACATTATTTTTAACAAGCAAACGACATTTGAACTGGTGGAGCAGTACTATTCGCCGGTGTTTAAAATGTTTTTCATAAAACTAATAGCTTTATTATACAAAATACGTGTGTTTCTATACAAACTTAGTGTATCAATAAAATTAAACTTCTTGTAATATTGTCAAGCACGTGGGTCCAGAGAAAATTAATAGATTCATAAAATCAGAATTCAATTGAAAAATTATCTTCTCGTAAAGAAGGTAGGTATCAAGATGATAATTATTATATAATTTATAAATATATAAACAAATAAATGCCTAAAATAAAGAATATACGAAAGCTTTATCTTCTCAATTATTATAATAATGAAACAACAGAAATTAGACAATTAGGTGTTAAAACTTCGTGCAAGCATGCAATACACGGATAAATAAACATATTTAGGCAAAACAAAAATTAGATACATTTAGAAATATAAATCAAAACTCCCTGGACCCGACAACAAGCTTCAAAATGTCGATATCGACAATATTTTCTTCATAAGCGCAACACTATAGGGTCCATTATGTCGACATACAGATAAGTATCGACATATCGTCGATCGACTTATTTTTTATCGACACAATAACGTGCTTAGACATCTAACGCGCATTTATCGAAGTTGATAGATCGTATTTCTTGATGATTTAGAAACATTCGCGTTTGTATCAACAGAGTGTGAATTTTACAAAATATGTATTATTTTATACAAAAATAAAATATCTTGGTGAATACTTGTGGTGAAATTCTTGGCACTTTATGTATTAAACTATTGCACACGTATGAATTATTCAAATCATAGCTGATAATTGTACAAAATATGCTAAATTAAAATCTCAACGGAAACTATGTTGGATATTAGGCAGTAGAATGAAACCGCGGAGTTTCATATTGAAGTTGAAGATTTCATACTCTAAACCATAACGAGGTGAAAGATGAAGCCACCGATTTTGTCGAATTTTCCTCAAAAATTTAACAAAACATGTGGCTTGGTTTAATTAGACTTGTCTTGAGAAATCTTTTGCTGTTGACCGTCGGTGAAGTATTCAATAAACGAATGACTCGGGTTAATACAGGCATAATAGCCAGTAATCATAATAAATTCATGTTTTTCAGTGCTACTTAAACCGACAAATGTTGCGAACTTGCGAAATCCAAATCATATTTATATTATCAAGGAATCGATCTATCGACTTAACAAAAAGCGTGTAAAGTACAAATTCAATAATCCGGCAGTGGCTAGTTCGGTTGTGATATACATAGACTAACTTCATGTAACTTTTACAACATTCTTGTGATCCAACAGCGCTGTTCTCATGTCATCCTGGAACGAGAGAAGTATTTAAGTCTTAGTTAATTTATCCACAGTAGTTGTAACGTTTTATAAAATAGAAACGTGACCTCTTCATTCTCTGAGGTTCAAAATTAATAATCATGTTGCGATCGGGTGTACCGATCTTAAATTATATGAGATTATAAAAAAAAAAAGCCGTTTATTTGTTGCAAACTATCCTAGTTAGTTAGCTAGTTTTCTTTTTTTTGGGTGGGAAGTCATCAAATAACTTCTCCCGCTCTGGGTGGAGCAGGAGGGCGTGTCAGACTTTTACTGACTAAAATCCACCCGTGCTCGGGATCATTAGCCCGTACATAATATTAATGCTAACGTTCATGTTGTTTTTTTATGGTCAGTTTTGGCTCAGTGGTATGTTGTTAGTATTGGTAGTTTTGTAAGTATTTATATTCTATTTTTATTAGGCAGTTTCTCTCTCCTTAGACTGCAAGAACCCCTGTACGGGTGAAGGCCTCCACGAAAGACGCCCGTCTCTTTGTCTTGTGCTACTTTGGTCCACAATGGGCCAGTTATTTTGGTGACATGAGATTACGACGGATTAAATCTACACAACACCACACCTTGTTTCGTCGAAGGGTTCATTATCATCATCACCATCATTTCAGCCGAAAGACGTCCACTGCTGGACATAGGCCTCCCCCAAGCTCCGCCACTTCGACCGGTTCTGAGCTTCCCGCATTCAGCGAACTCCTGCGGCCCTCACAAGGTCATCTGACTACCTTGTGGGAGGCCTTCAAACTTTACGTCTTCCGGTACGCGGTCACCACTCCAGAACTTTCAGCCTCATCGGCGAGTTCTGCGAGCAATGTGCCCTGCCTATTGCTACTTAAGTTTGGCAATTCTTCGGGCTATGTCGGTGATCTTGGTTCTTCTGCAGATCTCTTCATTCCTGATTCGATCACGTAGGGAAAGGGAAGTTTCATCGAAGGGTTGGCTTCGAGGAAACAAGGAGTGGTGTTATATAATTAAGTATGTGTGTGTATTAAATGTATTTTCTCACCTGTGATGGCATTACATCCATCCATGTTGTTCAAAGAAGTGCGTTCTGTACTGAAACAAATGAAACTACTATAGACATTTGCAATGTTTAGTTACACGAAAGAAAATCCAAAAAGGGTCAAGAAAACAATTCAACAAGAAATATGTTTTCTTATTTATTACAAACAAAATGTGACAAACAAGTATTTTAAAATTTTATAATCATTATTATTTTTGCCACTTTACAGAAAGAGGCTGAGGCCCCAATTATTTGATAGAATATTCAATTTTATACAATTTCTTTGCCTTTGGGCTAATTTAAATAGGGAAAGCAGAATTACTATAGTTATGAAATTATCATAAATCGTTTAAAATTACAGAATTGTTGATGGATTACATAATAATATTAGTTACACACAAATATCGTTTCGTTTTTCTGACTTGGTCACAATGCTTAGTGGCTGATTTTGTAAGTGCCAAAACGACAATATCGCGAAGCGGCTGGGTGAGCGTTTTTATACATATTCATGAAAAGGCCACATTTTTTACCTACATTAATGATTAGAATGAATTCATGACAACACATTGAGGTAACATACTAGTACTATAAGATAAACCATGTGATTACAGTGCAAGGATGGTAGCATAGCATTATGAAACAAAGCAGAGGGTATAATGATGTCGAGGCAAAAAGGTTGCAACGAATTTACGTATGTTTCGAGGCAAGAATATCATTTGTAATTCCCAAAACCATAAGAAACCGGGGTTATTTTATATTTCCTTTATTTCATACTATTGAACTTTTGAAACGAAGTAGGAAAACTCGTTACAATCTAATTTGAAGCTGTACAAGCAATGTCGAACGCAGAGTATTGAAGTAAATGGAGTGCTCAAACTAATCCCGTTCAGAATGTAAAGTGCGCTATGTACACCGTTTATAAATGGACAGCTGTTGCTTTGTCGGAAAGTGTACGCACTTTCGCCTGTTCGTTCCTGTGTTAAATCTAAAATTTATAGTAACAATCGTGAAGACACATACATTTTATTGCACCAGGCTACTAGCCTGTGTTGTTGCACAATGATACGAGATACCTACACAGACACCATTACAAAATTTGAAAGTTATAATAATGTACAAACTTTTACCCGTGACTTGTTTCGCGTGAAAGTCGTAGCATACACAATATATTTACTAAAATAACAGCCACAATTTTTATAAAACTCCCTTGGCCCCGTCTCGTGATATTACTTCATTTTTGCTTGGCGTTTTGAGTTTTTTTTTCTTTATTTGAGTGAAGTTAAATAACCTTCCTCAAGAATTGGGATATCAAATGCAAAAGATTTTTCCAAAACGCTACCATCTTATATCAATAAACATTTGTTTTTGAAAGTGCGTACATGTCTTCCCACCATACCTTTGACTCCCTTAAATGTATTTTTTTTGTGGTATTCATGCAAGTTAAACACTCCATTCCCTACACACTCTGTGGTATCGATCAGCTGCACTTACAGCTTATCCCTGTCCTGCGCCTCCCCGAAGACGGCACTCCTGGGGAAGTCGGGCTGGCTGGAAGACCTCTCGTGTTTCGCTAGTTGACATACAAAGTTACGCTTACCCACTGTTTTGTACCAACAAGCCTATTTTTTACCCTATGTGTCACAGCGCACAACGTATAGAAACTGACGACATGTCACATTTGGGCTTAGCATTAATGCAGGTATGAATATTAATAATATTTTCAATACTGACGTTTCTAGTCGCTGGCAGTGAGGTATTTCAGTGCTGTGGTTTTTTACACACAGGATAATTTTTTAACCAGTCCATGAATTCAGCATATCATTCTAGACCCCCTAGTGAAGAAATTCCCGACGAAACATTTCTACGCTAGGGGGTCTAGAATGATATGCTGAATTTATGGTTACAGTTTCGTTAAAAATTTATCCTGTATACCATCATGTTCATCATTTCCAAGTTAAAACTCCTGAATTTTCAAACGAAACTTAATTAGTCTTTCAACTGCTACTATATCTGGCGAAGTCAGTACCTAATAGCTAACTGTGACATCAACGAATTGAGTTGCCTTTGAGAACACGCCCGAAAGTCTGTCAGGCTTTTGAGGGCGTTTGCTTATTGCGTCACAGATTCTTAAATAAATTAATAGTATTGCACCGAAGCTTTAAGCTAAATTAGAGTCAAATCAAGACTGAGAACCCAATTCACCAAACTTAAGAGTACATACTTTGGCATCCAATAATAAATATAATAACATAAGTACCTACAGAATTCTAAATTCGCCCAGTAATATCCCTTTTCCTGTTTAGCTAATATTATATGTAAAGCTGAAATGTGAAAATAATAATTACCGTTTGTTATAACTGCTCCATAAGAATTACTGTTGAATTTTGTAGGCTCTTGGGAATGCTGAAACATTTCGTGCAACTTATATTAGTTCAATGGGGATGACTACTTGCAAGTGTTATTTACAGCCCATTTAATTTGATCAATCATCAAACACACCAAAACAAAATATAAAGCTATCCCATTCCTGGGTACAAAATGGCTATAAACCGCATACAAATAAAGCTTTTACTGTTTCTATTTCTGACAGCCAATTCCCACTTGTAGGGTGTCAGAATTGATTTCTAATCGGACGTCTCAGCCACTCTGCATACTACATCGGATGTCGGCTCCGATTAGAGCTTTTTTGTTCAGGTGTAGAGTGCTGGCAAACAACTTCAATAGTGTATTTTCCAATTTGATAAAAACTATTTTAATTTGAAGACTGGGATGATACATTTATCAGAAAAATAAAAATAAATTTTATATATCCATTTTCTCCATTAAAAACGATTAAAATCAAATTTATTTTTCGTTGTTTTGAATATAACGCCAAAACGCTCCTTACGACGACTTTTTATCACGTGACATCGTGACGTCAGCTTTGTGTAAACAGCACCAGTACAAATCTAAGTATTTGTACTGGTGCTGTTTACACAAAGGCGCAGTTTTAGAAGTATTGGTGCACAGAGGCACCGCACACCAGTGATATCACTTTCTATCCATAAAAATCTTGTTAATTATAAACACGACACTCACTTGTTTACTTACTAACTACTTTAGTTTACACAAAGTTAACGTACATAAAAAACGTGATAAAAAGTCGTCGTAAGGAGTGCTTTGGCGGTAAATTCAAAACAACGAAAAATAAATTTGGTTTAAATCGTTTTTAATTGAGAAAATGGATATAAATCAATTTACTTTTATTTTTCTGTTACATATTCCGTCCCAATCTTCAAATTAGAATAGTTTTTAATAAATTGGAAAATACCCTATTCTTATTTGATATACAAAAGCAACAATGTATAAATGTGAGCCGTTTCAATAAAAAAATATTCAACCGCTTGCAACCGATATTTTGTTGGGCCCACCACCCTTCAAGTGGGAATAAGCCATGTTTGTACCAACAGTTGAAAGCAAACTGAATTGAAAATGGGATGATGAATTCTACATTCTACAACATAACTACGACATTTACTTTTTTATCGTTTATTAATAAGAACCCTTGTGTAAGTTTCTAATAACCATATTGAACGCATCGACCGCGTTCAGCCCTCCGATTGGCCCTGGATTGGTGACAGGCTGATGAAGGTGTAAAAGAAACTCACACTAGGGCCTCTAGTTCTTTTATCTAATAACTATTTAGCCTATAACACTAATACGCATAATAATATTTGTATTGTACATAATTTCATTCCACATTCTTGGAGAATAGTCACATAATATTATATAGATACTTCATTCACGTGTTATAGGTATGTGTGTCATTGTCACTATTTACTTAACACTCAAAGGAATATTACTGATTGATTAGTACTACTATGACAGAAACGGGAATATCATACCGTATTTTAATAGCTAGCTCACATTGTGGCGGGTAGCGCTTGACTTTTTTGATTTGCTTTGCGATGCGCTGCGGCTCGATGCAGTAAGCCTGTACTGTAGTATAACAAAATCGTAACAAACCCAGATCATAGATACTTTGTACACCTACATTCTGGCAAAAAATTGATCTTGTGTTAATTTCAGGGACTTCACGCATAATATTTTGCCAGGACAATGTCCAGTCATGGTCGTACCCTTGTCCACTATAGAACGTCGGTAAGGTAAGCTGCTAACCCAACTAAGCTGCACTAGGGGCAACTGAAATTGCGCAATACTTGTCAATTCCCATTCAAAATTGTAATTGCCATAAATTGCTCGGTTTCACCCAGACGTCAATAGACATGCAGTTGATAATAATTGACAAGTATTGTGCGATTACGTAACAAACAAAAATAAAAGGCAAGGAGTTCTAGTAAGAAACACTAAAGATTATTAATGTATTAGGATGCAAAAGAAACCCCATGCGTCAGTCAGATGTAAATAAAAATGATCTTACCTCCATCTCCCTAAGATTCCTCATGAGCGCATTAATATCATCGTTAGCCTCCTCACTCTCACTCTTACGCACTTCCTTGTCCTTCTTACACTTCACATTATTCTCTTTTTTGTTCGTGTCATTCACACGGTCCTTGGAAGGCACACTCTCACTTCTATCACGTTTTGGTTCACTTTTATCAGTCCTATTGTCCTCAACTAACTCCACATCACTGCTACTGTCGTCCACTGCGAGTGGTTCTTGTTCACTTAAAGGATCAACGTCTGAGATAATGACGACGTCCTTTTTCTTCTTAACTTCTGGCGGCCGTTTGTCTGGTTTCGCGAATGTTGGGGAGTGGTGTACAGGAACTAACGCAGGTCTAGGGATATTGTTCTCCGCGACTCTCATGTTCTCAATTTGCTTTTGAGGGATTTCCTCCTTAACTTTGGGACTGGGGTCTTTTTTACTGGGCTGGTAACTTGTGTCAATGTGTAACGGTGACTCTACTCGAGTTTTCTCTTTTTGACTTTTCTCCGGCTTCTTTTGCTTGTCTTTTTTCACCATGTCATTCAATGCTGCTGGTGACTTAACCGTTATGAAGCCAGATTGTTTATCTGTTGGTATTTGGACATTGTTGAGTTTTTTATCTGTTTTCGTGGGATTGCTTGGGACTGGTGTTATGGTAATGCTGCCAATATTGTTTGGGGGAATGTATAGTTCTTCTTTCTTTTCGCTGTCTTTTTTGTCTGGCTTTTCGGTAATGAGGTCTTTGACGGTGAAATTCATTATTGAGCTGAAGACGGAGTTTGTCTTGTAGCTCGAAGCCTTCGGTTCTTCTGTAGCTTCTGTCTTATCTGGTGACTGTTTTGAGGTCGTGGTGACGGTGAGCGAGCTCGGGAATTGTATAGGTTCCGTGAAGGTCGCGAGGGGCACGGCCGGGGGCGCGGGGGGCGCGGGCGGGGGCGCAGTGGGCGCGGGTGGGGGCGCAGTGGGCGCGGGCGGGGGCGCGTTGGGCGGCTGGGACGACGAGCCGAGGCGCGGCCGCTTCAAGTCCGCTATTTTGATTTCTTTGCTGAGACTGAAAACGAAAGAAAAAGTTGTGATTAGTTGATTAAAATTCATAAACAATTTTTTTAGGAGAAAATTTAAGTGAACTAAAAAATAAAAATTTGTATCAAATGATGTGAGCTTGTTGTTTCAAACATTTTAATTACAACTAAGGTTACTGAGACGCGTAGTTAAGACCACACGTGACACAGTAAGTTTGTTTATTTATTGTAAGTGAAGATTTTAAGAAGTGGTTTAACTGTGTAAGTTCAAAAAACTAATATGTGTGAATTAACACATGCATGCGCATCAACGTGCGCTTTTATAATTTCTAACGTGGCGATTCTGAATACCACGGCCTGGAGACAAAATACATTTCTGTTAGCGTTCACGCCAAACGCTACGCCAAAATGTATGGGAATGACATTACCTGCGGAAAGGTTACGTCGTGTACTTTCCGCAGGTAATGTAATTCTTTACATTTTGGCGTAGCGTTTGGCGTGAACGCTAACAGAAATGTGTTTTGTCTAGGCCTGCACAGCGAAGTAAATTATTAATGAAGACGCTTATACATTTTCGCCCACATGGATGTTCACCGAACGGCCCGCGCTAGATATAGATAGACACGCCACACTCACTCAGCCTGCCGCAGCAGCGTGGGCATACGCACGAAGCCCTGCGGGAACAGCGGCAGCACCCGCTGCTGCAACAGCAGGGCGGCGCCCGGCCCGCGCTAGATATAGATAGACACGCCACACTCACTCAGCCTGCCGCAGCAGCGTGGGCATACGCACGAAGCCCTGCGGGAACAGCGGCAGCACCCGCTGCTGCAACAGCAGGGCGGCGCCCGGCCCGCGCTAGATATAGATAGACACGCCACACTCACTCAGCCTGCCGCAGCAGCGTGGGCATACGCACGAAGCCCTGCGGGAACAGCGGCAGCACCCGCTGCTGCAACAGCAGGGCGGCGCCCGGCCCGCGCTAGATATAGATAGACACGCCACACTCACTCAGCCTGCCGCAGCAGCGTGGGCATACGCACGAAGCCCTGCGGGAACAGCGGCAGCACCCGCTGCTGCAACAGCAGGGCGGCGCCCGGCCCGCGCTAGATATAGATAGACACGCCACACTCACTCAGCCTGCCGCAGCAGCGTGGGCATACGCACGAAGCCCTGCGGGAACAGCGGCAGCACCCGCTGCTGCAACAGCAGGGCGGCGCCCGGCCCGCGCTAGATATAGATGGACACGCCACACTCACTCAGCCTGCCGCAGCAGCGTGGGCATACGCACGAAGCCCTGCGGGAACAGCGGCAGCACCCGCTGCTGCAACAGCAGGGCGGCGCCCGGCCCGCGCTAGATATAGATAGACACGCCACACTCACTCAGCCTGCCGCAGCAGCGTGGGCATACGCACGAAGCCCTGCGGGAACAGCGGCAGCACCCGCTGCTGCAACAGCAGGGCGGCGCCCGGCCCGCGCTAGATATAGATAGACACGCCACACTCACTCAGCCTGCCGCAGCAGCGTGGGCATACGCACGAAGCCCTGCGGGAACAGCGGCAGCACCCGCTGCTGCAACAGCAGGGCGGCGCCCGGCCCGCGCTAGATATAGATAGACACGCCACACTCACTCAGCCTGCCGCAGCAGCGTGGGCATACGCACGAAGCCCTGCGGGAACAGCGGCAGCACCCGCTGCTGCAACAGCAGGGCGGCGCCCGGCCCGCGCTAGATATAGATAGACACGCCACACTCACTCAGCCTGCCGCAGCAGCGTGGGCATACGCACGAAGCCCTGCGGGAACAGCGGCAGCACCCGCTGCTGCAACAGCAGGGCGGCGCCCGGCCCGCGCTAGATATAGATAGACACGCCACACTCACTCAGCCTGCCGCAGCAGCGTGGGCATACGCACGAAGCCCTGCGGGAACAGCGGCAGCACCCGCTGCTGCAACAGCAGGGCGGCGCCCGGCCCGCGCTAGATATAGATAGACACGCCACACTCACTCAGCCTGCCGCAGCAGCGTGGGCATACGCACGAAGCCCTGCGGGAACAGCGGCAGCACCCGCTGCTGCAACAGCAGGGCGGCGCCCGGCCCGCGCTAGATATAGATAGACACGCCACACTCACTCAGCCTGCCGCAGCAGCGTGGGCATACGCACGAAGCCCTGCGGGAACAGCGGCAGCACCCGCTGCTGCAACAGCAGGGCGGCGCCCGGCCCGCGCTAGATATAGATAGACACGCCACACTCACTCAGCCTGCCGCAGCAGCGTGGGCATACGCACGAAGCCCTGCGGGAACAGCGGCAGCACCCGCTGCTGCAACAGCAGGGCGGCGCCCGGCCCGCGCTAGATATAGATAGACACGCCACACTCACTCAGCCTGCCGCAGCAGCGTGGGCATACGCACGAAGCCCTGCGGGAACAGCGGCAGCACCCGCTGCTGCAACAGCAGGGCGGCGCCCGGCCCGCGCTAGATATAGATAGACACGCCACACTCACTCAGCCTGCCGCAGCAGCGTGGGCATACGCACGAAGCCCTGCGGGAACAGCGGCAGCACCCGCTGCTGCAACAGCAGGGCGGCGCCCGGCCCGCGCTAGATATAGATAGACACGCCACACTCACTCAGCCTGCCGCAGCAGCGTGGGCATACGCACGAAGCCCTGCGGGAACAGCGGCAGCACCCGCTGCTGCAACAGCAGGGCGGCGCCCGGCCCGCGCTAGATATAGATAGACACGCCACACTCACTCAGCCTGCCGCAGCAGCGTGGGCATACGCACGAAGCCCTGCGGGAACAGCGGCAGCACCCGCTGCTGCAACAGCAGGGCGGCGCCCGGCCCGCGCTAGATATAGATAGACACGCCACACTCACTCAGCCTGCCGCAGCAGCGTGGGCATACGCACGAAGCCCTGCGGGAACAGCGGCAGCACCCGCTGCTGCAACAGCAGGGCGGCGCCCGGCCCGCGCTAGATATAGATAGACACGCCACACTCACTCAGCCTGCCGCAGCAGCGTGGGCATACGCACGAAGCCCTGCGGGAACAGCGGCAGCACCCGCTGCTGCAACAGCAGGGCGGCGCCCGGCCCGCGCTAGATATAGATAGACACGCCACACTCACTCAGCCTGCCGCAGCAGCGTGGGCATACGCACGAAGCCCTGCGGGAACAGCGGCAGCACCCGCTGCTGCAACAGCAGGGCGGCGCCCGGCCCGCGCTAGATATAGATAGACACGCCACACTCACTCAGCCTGCCGCAGCAGCGTGGGCATACGCACGAAGCCCTGCGGGAACAGCGGCAGCACCCGCTGCTGCAACAGCAGGGCGGCGCCCGGCCCGCGCTAGATATAGATAGACACGCCACACTCACTCAGCCTGCCGCAGCAGCGTGGGCATACGCACGAAGCCCTGCGGGAACAGCGGCAGCACCCGCTGCTGCAACAGCAGGGCGGCGCCCGGCCCGCGCTAGATATAGATAGACACGCCACACTCACTCAGCCTGCCGCAGCAGCGTGGGCATACGCACGAAGCCCTGCGGGAACAGCGGCAGCACCCGCTGCTGCAACAGCAGGGCGGCGCCCGGCCCGCGCTAGATATAGATAGACACGCCACACTCACTCAGCCTGCCGCAGCAGCGTGGGCATACGCACGAAGCCCTGCGGGAACAGCGGCAGCACCCGCTGCTGCAACAGCAGGGCGGCGCCCGGCCCGCGCTAGATATAGATAGACACGCCACACTCACTCAGCCTGCCGCAGCAGCGTGGGCATACGCACGAAGCCCTGCGGGAACAGCGGCAGCACCCGCTGCTGCAACAGCAGGGCGGCGCCCGGCCCGCGCTAGATATAGATAGACACGCCACACTCACTCAGCCTGCCGCAGCAGCGTGGGCATACGCACGAAGCCCTGCGGGAACAGCGGCAGCACCCGCTGCTGCAACAGCAGGGCGGCGCCCGGCCCGCGCTAGATATAGATAGACACGCCACACTCACTCAGCCTGCCGCAGCAGCGTGGGCATACGCACGAAGCCCTGCGGGAACAGCGGCAGCACCCGCTGCTGCAACAGCAGGGCGGCGCCCGGCCCGCGCTAGATATAGATAGACACGCCACACTCACTCAGCCTGCCGCAGCAGCGTGGGCATACGCACGAAGCCCTGCGGGAACAGCGGCAGCACCCGCTGCTGCAACAGCAGGGCGGCGCCCGGCCCGCGCTAGATATAGATAGACACGCCACACTCACTCAGCCTGCCGCAGCAGCGTGGGCATACGCACGAAGCCCTGCGGGAACAGCGGCAGCACCCGCTGCTGCAACAGCAGGGCGGCGCCCGGCCCGCGCTAGATATAGATAGACACGCCACACTCACTCAGCCTGCCGCAGCAGCGTGGGCATACGCACGAAGCCCTGCGGGAACAGCGGCAGCACCCGCTGCTGCAACAGCAGGGCGGCGCCCGGCCCGCGCTAGATATAGATAGACACGCCACACTCACTCAGCCTGCCGCAGCAGCGTGGGCATACGCACGAAGCCCTGCGGGAACAGCGGCAGCACCCGCTGCTGCAACAGCAGGGCGGCGCCCGGCCCGCGCTAGATATAGATAGACACGCCACACTCACTCAGCCTGCCGCAGCAGCGTGGGCATACGCACGAAGCCCTGCGGGAACAGCGGCAGCACCCGCTGCTGCAACAGCAGGGCGGCGCCCGGCCCGCGCTAGATATAGATAGACACGCCACACTCACTCAGCCTGCCGCAGCAGCGTGGGCATACGCACGAAGCCCTGCGGGAACAGCGGCAGCACCCGCTGCTGCAACAGCAGGGCGGCGCCCGGCCCGCGCTAGATATAGATAGACACGCCACACTCACTCAGCCTGCCGCAGCAGCGTGGGCATACGCACGAAGCCCTGCGGGAACAGCGGCAGCACCCGCTGCTGCAACAGCAGGGCGGCGCCTGGCCCGCGCTAGATATAGATAGACACGCCACACTCACTCAGCCTGCCGCAGCAGCGTGGGCATACGCACGAAGCCCTGCGGGAACAGCGGCAGCACCCGCTGCTGCAACAGCAGGGCGGCGCCCGGCCCGCGCTAGATATAGATAGACACGCCACACTCACTCAGCCTGCCGCAGCAGCGTGGGCATACGCACGAAGCCCTGCGGGAACAGCGGCAGCACCCGCTGCTGCAACAGCAGGGCGGCGCCTGGCCCGCGCTAGATATAGATAGACACGCCACACTCACTCAGCCTGCCGCAGCAGCGTGGGCATACGCACGAAGCCCTGCGGGAACAGCGGCAGCACCCGCTGCTGCAACAGCAGGGCGGCGCCCGGCCCGCGCTAGATATAGATAGACACGCCACACTCACTCAGCCTGCCGCAGCAGCGTGGGCATACGCACGAAGCCCTGCGGGAACAGCGGCAGCACCCGCTGCTGCAACAGCAGGGCGGCGCCCGGCCCGCGCTAGATATAGATAGACACGCCACACTCACTCAGCCTGCCGCAGCAGCGTGGGCATACGCACGAAGCCCTGCGGGAACAGCGGCAGCACCCGCTGCTGCAACAGCAGGGCGGCGCCCGGCCCGCGCTAGATATAGATAGACACGCCACACTCACTCAGCCTGCCGCAGCAGCGTGGGCATACGCACGAAGCCCTGCGGGAACAGCGGCAGCACCCGCTGCTGCAACAGCAGGGCGGCGCCCGGCCCGCGCTAGATATAGATAGACACGCCACACTCACTCAGCCTGCCGCAGCAGCGTGGGCATACGCACGAAGCCCTGCGGGAACAGCGGCAGCACCCGCTGCTGCAACAGCAGGGCGGCGCCTGGCCCGCGCTAGATATAGATAGACACGCCACACTCACTCAGCCTGCCGCAGCAGCGTGGGCATACGCACGAAGCCCTGCGGGAACAGCGGCAGCACCCGCTGCTGCAACAGCAGGGCGGCGCCCGGCCCGCGCTAGATATAGATAGACACGCCACACTCACTCAGCCTGCCGCAGCAGCGTGGGCATACGCACGAAGCCCTGCGGGAACAGCGGCAGCACCCGCTGCTGCAACAGCAGGGCGGCGCCCGGCCCGCGCTAGATATAGATAGACACGCCACACTCACTCAGCCTGCCGCAGCAGCGTGGGCATACGCACGAAGCCCTGCGGGAACAGCGGCAGCACCCGCTGCTGCAACAGCAGGGCGGCGCCCGGCCCGCGCTAGATATAGATAGACACGCCACACTCACTCAGCCTGCCGCAGCAGCGTGGGCATACGCACGAAGCCCTGCGGGAACAGCGGCAGCACCCGCTGCTGCAACAGCAGGGCGGCGCCCGGCCCGCGCTAGATATAGATAGACACGCCACACTCACTCAGCCTGCCGCAGCAGCGTGGGCATACGCACGAAGCCCTGCGGGAACAGCGGCAGCACCCGCTGCTGCAACAGCAGGGCGGCGCCTGGCCCGCGCTAGATATAGATAGACACGCCACACTCACTCAGCCTGCCGCAGCAGCGTGGGCATACGCACGAAGCCCTGCGGGAACAGCGGCAGCACCCGCTGCTGCAACAGCAGGGCGGCGCCCGGCCCGCGCTAGATATAGATAGACACGCCACACTCACTCAGCCTGCCGCAGCAGCGTGGGCATACGCACGAAGCCCTGCGGGAACAGCGGCAGCACCCGCTGCTGCAACAGCAGGGCGGCGCCTGGCCCGCGCTAGATATAGATAGACACGCCACACTCACTCAGCCTGCCGCAGCAGCGTGGGCATACGCACGAAGCCCTGCGGGAACAGCGGCAGCACCCGCTGCTGCAACAGCAGGGCGGCGCCCGGCCCGCGCTAGATATAGATAGACACGCCACACTCACTCAGCCTGCCGCAGCAGCGTGGGCATACGCACGAAGCCCTGCGGGAACAGCGGCAGCACCCGCTGCTGCAACAGCAGGGCGGCGCCCGGCCCGCGCTAGATATAGATAGACACGCCACACTCACTCAGCCTGCCGCAGCAGCGTGGGCATACGCACGAAGCCCTGCGGGAACAGCGGCAGCACCCGCTGCTGCAACAGCAGGGCGGCGCCCGGCCCGCGCTAGATATAGATAGACACGCCACACTCACTCAGCCTGCCGCAGCAGCGTGGGCATACGCACGAAGCCCTGCGGGAACAGCGGCAGCACCCGCTGCTGCAACAGCAGGGCGGCGCCTGGCCCGCGCTAGATATAGATAGACACGCCACACTCACTCAGCCTGCCGCAGCAGCGTGGGCATACGCACGAAGCCCTGCGGGAACAGCGGCAGCACCCGCTGCTGCAACAGCAGGGCGGCGCCCGGCCCGCGCTAGATATAGATAGACACGCCACACTCACTCAGCCTGCCGCAGCAGCGTGGGCATACGCACGAAGCCCTGCGGGAACAGCGGCAGCACCCGCTGCTGCAACAGCAGGGCGGCGCCCGGCCCGCGCTAGATATAGATAGACACGCCACACTCACTCAGCCTGCCGCAGCAGCGTGGGCATACGCACGAAGCCCTGCGGGAACAGCGGCAGCACCCGCTGCTGCAACAGCAGGGCGGCGCCCGGCCCGCGCTAGATATAGATAGACACGCCACACTCACTCAGCCTGCCGCAGCAGCGTGGGCATACGCACGAAGCCCTGCGGGAACAGCGGCAGCACCCGCTGCTGCAACAGCAGGGCGGCGCCCGGCCCGCGCTAGATATAGATAGACACGCCACACTCACTCAGCCTGCCGCAGCAGCGTGGGCATACGCACGAAGCCCTGCGGGAACAGCGGCAGCACCCGCTGCTGCAACAGCAGGGCGGCGCCCGGCCCGCGCTAGATATAGATAGACACGCCACACTCACTCAGCCTGCCGCAGCAGCGTGGGCATACGCACGAAGCCCTGCGGGAACAGCGGCAGCACCCGCTGCTGCAACAGCAGGGCGGCGCCCGGCCCCGCCAGACGCGCGGCCCGCGCCAGCAGCGCCCGCGAGCGCGCGCACCACGGGAAGCGCCGCTTGGGGAGGCGCTTCTCCACGTGCGGCCCACCCTCGGTAGCTGATAGGAGTTGCAGCTTTTTTCTGGGAATGTTTAAATATGGCATTAGAATATTAGGTCACGGTAAGCGGTCAAAACCGATGTCACCAATACAGGTGCTCTTCCGAAAGCAACCAATGCAACTAGGAAATCAAGCGCCAACTCACTTTTTAATGATGGATAGACTGGCCGCTACAGCGAATAACGGACGAAAATAATCGCGAAAAAAACAAAAAAAAATCGAATATGCTTTATGCTTTTTCCAGCAGCTCCGTCCGCGCGAAACTTTCATCCCCTAATAACTCCCTTAGGGGTTGAATTCCGAAAAATCCTTCCGTATTCCTTGTCTACATTATAAAGATCCTCTGTGAAAAATTGCAGCTTTCTAGGTTCAAGGGTTTGGGCCGGGCGTTGATGAGTCAGTCAGTCAGACAGGACTTTTCTTTTTATTTATATAGATGAAATCTAGATCGTTTGTTGCTAGTGATTTCTGACATTCTGTGACAAAAATTACCTCAAATAATTTGGAAAGTTTTGAGTTTTTGTTATTTACGAGCTTCTAGGGAACAAAGTTATCTAACGTAGCTTGGAGTAGGAGAAAACTTGTAGAAATCGCAAAACGTGTTTTCATTAGAAAAGACGTTTTGCCCTCTCTAGCTAAAGAAGAAAGAAACAGATGGAGATAAGAGAGATAGAGGAGAAAGAGACAAGAGAGAGAGAGGAGAAAGAGGCAAGAGAGAGAGTGGGGAGAGAAATAGTTTTCATGGTTGGTCAAAATTAATATTTGCTGCGACAATTTTTTATAATGGGTGTCGTTTTCACGATTTTCGAGGGTGCTAAAGCTAACAGTGAGATCAAAATGAGAATTCAAGATAGTGGTTGCAACTTTTTTATTTTTTTGTCATGGTTGTCGTTTCATGCTTTTCGAGGGTGCTGATGCCAGTAGTGGGGTCAAAATGATAATTCGAGAAGGCGGCTGCGAAAATTTGCAACTTTTTTAACATTATACGCTTTTTCTTGGTTTTCGAGGATGCTGAAGCCGATAGTGAGGTCAAAATGAAAATCAAAAATAGCGGCTGCGTTAAAAAAAAAAAAAATATTCATGCTGTTGTTTTCATGGTTTTCAAGGGTGCTGAAGCGGATAGGCACGGATGCAAATCCAAAATGGCGACTGCGAAAATTTAAATGAACTTTGAGTATTTTTAAGGTAGAGCTAACGACGTTAGAATTGGAGGTAACGAAGCGGCAACCCGGCTGACCCGGGTCTCCAGACCCAACTTTTTTTTAAATAATTTTTAAGGTTTTCATTCAAGAAAAAGTTATTAGGTACGGACATTCAAGTGTATTGGATGACAATATGGTAATTGTAATTTGATCACTTGTAGAAGCGCACCTATTTGACTTGTTAGAATGTTAAAAGTCTAAACGTTTTAAAATTTTAAATCTATTTTGATTCAGAATGTCGGAGATATCTGGATTTTGTTTTCGAAGCAAATAAAATTATTATTCGTATTCATTCCATCATTAAAAAGTGAGTTGGAGCTTGATTTCCCGGGAAAGATAATGCAAAAGATTTCTGTGATTGCTGACTTCAAGCCTTAGTTAGTCCAAAGTTTTTGATTTTTTGTGTAGTGGATGGATTTTTTTCTCAAAAAGTTTTACGAAAATAAAAAAAGTGTTCTATACGTAAAAAAAAATATTTTAATATTTTCAAAGTACTCTCCACTAGCCTCTATACAAAGTTTCATGCGTCTGAACCAGTTCTCGAAACACATTTTCCTGCCCGCCGCAGACTCCTCGTTTACAGCCTGCTCGAACGATGACAGCGCATCTTCCGGCGATAGAAATTGTATCCCTTTGGGCTGATTTTTTATTTTGCTAGGTCAGGGCTGTAAGGAGGGTGACATAGGAGTTTGACCGGCGTGCTGAACAGGAAGTTCCTCGTTTTGAGCGCGGTATGCGAAGGCGAGTTGTCGTGGTGGAGCTGTAGCCTGCGGAGCCCTGTGTTTGGTCGCTTGTTGCTCACAACAGAGAAAACTTCTGCCAAGCATTTGGTAGCATACCATTCAGCGTTGATGCTTCTTTGTTTCCGTAAAGGAATTGACACCAAGTAGCCAGTCAAATTGAAAAAGCTCGCGATCAAAATCTTCCCCCCGCTTCTAGATCGCTTCACTTTGGTACGAGTAGGCGTTGATTCGTTTTGAAACACCCAAACAGTCGACTGGCGCTTCGTTTCTGGATCGTATTGATAAATCCAAGAGTCACCTGTAATAATGTCGTAAACACGCTGAGTCGAGCGTGCTTCAAATTTGTTTATCATAATCACGGCACCATTCCACCCGGGCTTGCTTCTGAGCATCGGGGAGGTTGTGCGGCACCCAGCGTGAAACTATCCTCCTCACGATGCACGTGTAGAATTTCGTGAAGGCTTCCCGATCTAACCGGCAGTATGTGCTGAATCTCTTGATACGTAACTCGCCTATTGTCATGGATTAAATTTTTCACTGCTAGCACGTTTTCTTGCGTAAAAGCCGTCAATGGGTGACCATTTCTTTCTTCATCCCCCAAAGTTAGTCGACCGCGCTTGAATTAGTTATACCAACGATACACGGTTGCCTCAGAAGGGCCTTTATCCATGAATGCCATTTGAAGTCTATCGTAAGATTCGACGGGTTTAGGCGACACTTCGTAAAAAATCATAGCGCGAAAATGTTCCCGGCGCAAATCCATTTTTTTTAATGAGACACGATAATTTAATTAGCTGGCAAACAATTTGGAGGGAAATTTTGAAATTGTAACGTACCTATTTTTACTTATAAATAATCATATTTTCAAAATAGATTATAACTGGCCAGTCTCACATACATAAAAAGAAAATTCGCAATACTTTCTGAGTGGCCTGATATTTATATGACCTACAAGTAGTTGTTCCTGGTCTTGCTGTTTTTGTATGAGTTTAAATGATTGTGTAAACGCACCCACAAAAACAGGAGAAATTGCTAATGTAACGTGTTAAACGGCAATTTTCTTATATTTTTCCAAATCTGTGAATTCAGATCAAAATGTTTCATAATGTTAAGGCCAGTTTCAAATTCATTGATTTGCAAATAATAATTTGCATTGGTAAACAATAAACAGTTATTTCATACATTCAATTTATTAATGTAATACACATTCATCTAAGTTTTGATTGTATAACAGTCTTGGAATCACCTTACCTTTCGGCATGCTAACTACGTAAAAAAAAAACATTTCTTAATTTTTAAATATTTTTTTAAATAAAACATTTAAAAATGTATCTAATAAGTAGTAAAATAAATCAACAAGTTAAAAAAAAAAAAAACTAGTTTCATAATAATACAATATGCCTTATTTTTATTTGTCAAATAACTTTTTTTTATATTATGCAACAATGTCTCCATTCTATATTTAGGTAGGTGATTGTGTACAAGGCGAGCCATGCAAAATGTGCATACTGTTGCGCCGCACAAATAATGTTTGGTTGCCACTAGCGCCATCTCGTATCGAATAGCGGAATTAATGGTCAGGAGCTTTCTAGAAAGTTCGATGCTAGAACTTTCTGGAACTTTCGACATGTGTTCGGTCAGGGCCGATATGTACTCGAACATTCTAGATGCGTCTACGGTAGAAGGTTCTGGAACTATCCGAGGGCCCTATATAAGCGGGAATGGAGCGCGTTCCGAGTTAGTATTGGATAAGCGATACATGCGAGAACATCTAAAGCGATCTTCAAGTGCGACTTAAGAGTGATCCGTAGTGCTATTGTGTTGTGTTATTAGTGAGTTTAATTAAAGTGTTATTTTTGGTAATTCATATCGGCAGTTTTTAATTGTCACGAACCCCTAGCTCGTAACAATTGGTGTCAGAAGCAAGGATTAAAATCATGCCGATTTTACCTAAAGACGACACGGAGGGTATCCGTACCCGGAGTCAACGCCAGCAGGAGACGGACCAGAGGCGATTTGGTGGAGCAATGCCACAGGCGTCGGAGGGCCAGCTACCAACCACAGAGGCCGGCCCGTCCACAGCTGCTCCAGCATCACCAGCACCAGATTTTTCTGCTCTGATGATGATGTTGCAGGAGCAGGCCCGCCGACAGGAGGAACAGGCCCGCCGACAGGAGGAACAGGCTCGCCGACAGGAGGAACAGGCTCGCCGTTTGGAAGAACAGCTCAAACGGGATAAAGAGGAGCAGGCCCGCCGACAGGAGGAGCAGGCTCGCCGACAGGAGGAGCAGGCTCGCCGACAGGAGGAGCAGGCTCGCCGACAGGAGGAGCAGGCCCGTCAATTGGAAGAACAGCTCAAACGGGATAAGGAGGAGCAGGTGCACCGCCAGGAAGAGCAGATGCTCCTCATAAAGGACCTTCACGCAACCTTCGGGAAAGACATGAAGGAGGTGAAGGAGAAGGTTGCCCAGCATGACAACCGCTTGTCAGAAGCTGAAACTCAGATCAGCAAGTTTAGTGACGTCATTGCTGATGTGAAGCAAGAGTTGGGTAACCTCAAACTTGGGGATGGAATCGCAGCTCCCGTAGCGACAACACCTTCACTACGTGGATTCAAAGTGCCGCCGTACGATGGAACTTCTTCCTGGTCGGCCTACAAAATTCAGTTTTCGGCTGTCATGAAGGCGAACGGGTGGAATAAAAGTCAGGCCATGACTGCCCTCACCCTAGGCCTGCGCGACCAGGCTTTAAATGTGCTGGAAGCTCTCGGTAAGGAAGTGACTTACGAGCAGCTCCTCGAGGCATTGGAGGCAAGATATGGCGACGCTCACCTGGAACACGTGTTTCGTGCGCAGCTCAAGGATCGTGTGCAACGCAGTAACGAAAACCTGCAGCAGTGGGCCCTTGAAGTGGAGAAGCTGGTTCGAAAAGCGTACCAGTCCGTACCTGCGCTTATTGATGGGAACCTGGTGCAGGCATTCATCGACGGCATCCGGGACCTTGAAGTTAGAGCTGCTGTGAGACTCGGTCACCACGGGACGCTTAAGGACGCCTTGGCCCATGCACTGGAGGTGGAAGCTGTGCGGCAGGATCATCGTTCCCATCGCGTCAGGGAGGTTGTAGCAGCTACAGTTCGCGATCGTAAAGGATACAGCCCTAGGTGCTACGGCTGTGGGGAAAGGGGCCACCTTCGATCCAGTTGCCCTAAGCGAACTGCAGAAGGGGAAGATAGGCGGTCTCCAGAGGGTGGTGCGGCTAATAGCACTGCCCAGCAGCAGCAGGGAAACGAGTAATAGCCAGGACTGCGGGGCGGGTGCTGGCTGATGTTCAAAGAGCCCCAAGGATTTCGATCACACAAACCCATGACGGGAACACCTTAATCATCAAGGGTGAGATCAACGGAATGCCTTGTAAGCTGACCATAGACACGGGAGCCTCTCGTACGGTCGTCAGTTCCAAAGTTATGAGTCGGCTCCTTGGGGACTCCGCATACAACCGGGAACGCATTAATTTGGTAACAGCCACCGGTCAGCGCATACCCGTCCGTGGAGAGAAGGAGATGGAGTTGAAGCTAGGCAACAGGACCTACCTGCATAATGTCATCGTGGCTGATATAATGGACGATTGCATCCTGGGTCTTGACTTTATGAGGAAGAATTTTTGCGAGATTGACGTCAAGCAGGGAGTTATGAAATGTGGACGAGAGGAACTTTTTATGGAAGGGGCGTTACCAGGGAATGTGTACAGCCTTAAGGAAATTGTTCTTCCTCCGAGATCAGAAACGATTGTGCCGGTTAGTCTTCCTCGGAATCCTGGGCAAACTCACCGTTGTGTACTCGTGGAAAGGGTAGACAATGACCTTCCATGGAAAGTGGCACGAACTTTGGTCAGAGCCACCGACATCTCAGGGGTACGTGTGCTGAACCTTTGTGATCAGGAACAGACTATTGAAAAAGGCACACTGATTGGTACTTGCGAGGAAGTGGATTGGCTGCGTCAATGCCAATATCTATCGACTGGGACCCCCAGCAAGGATGCACAAACGAGAGTGACCACACTTTTAGAAGAGTGTCGCAGCGCTCTGTCTCAAAATGAGATGGGCAAGGCGAAGAAGATGTTACTGAAGTACGCCGAAGTTTTCTCCCTAAACGATAGTGACATTGGGAAGACTGGCTTAGTTCAACACAAAATAAATACAGGCGACGAGTTGCCTATCCGTCAGCGGCCAAGGAGATTGCCGGTAGCGCGTGAAAAGGAAGTAGAAACCATGATTGAGGGAATGGTGAAGGATGGTGTTATTGAACCTTCATCTAGTCCATGGTGTTCACCTGTAGTGCTGGTAAGGAAGAAGGACGGCAGCATGCGGTTTTGTGTTGACTATCGTCGTCTGAATGACGTTACGAAGAAGGACAGCTACCCTTTGCCAAGAATTGATGACACGTTGGACATGCTCACTGGAGTAAAGTGGTTTAGCACGCTGGACCTGAAAAGTGGCTACTGGCAAGTGGAAATTGACCCCAAGGACAAGGAGAAAACAGCATTCTCGACAGGAAAGGGTCTATGGCAATTTAAAGTTATGCCGTTTGGATTGTGCAACGCTCCGGCAACGTTTGAAAGGTTGATGGAACTTGTACTGACTAAGTTGATTGGTGATGCCTGTCTGGTCTACTTGGATGACATCATCATCGTTGGCCGTACGTTTGAAGAACATCTTCAAAACCTGGAACGCGTGCTCAAGAAGATCCAGAGTGCCAACCTCAAGTTGAGTCCGAAGAAATGTTCACTATTCAAACGGCAAGTTAGCTTTTTGGGATATGTAGTGTCGGAAGAAGGTATCCGCACGGATCCAGAGAAAATCGCCGCTGTCAAGGATTGGCCAGTTCCAAAAGACAAGACGCAGGTCAGAGCGTTTTTGGGGTTGTGCTCTTACTATCGGCGATTTGTTAAGAACTTTGCGGATATTGCCAAACCCCTGCATAAGCTAACCGAGGAGAAGCGACATTACTGCTGGGATGAAAGTTGCGATATCGCATTCCAGGAGTTAAAGGACCGACTATGCAAAACACCTATTTTGGGGTACCCTGATGCAGGCAAGGAATTTATAGTTGACACAGACGCAAGTGACATAGGACTTGGTGGTGTGTTGTCTCAACGGAATGGTGATCAAGAGGTTGTGATAGCGTACTTCAGCAAGTCGTTGTCAAAGCCGGAGAGGAACTATTGTGTCACGAGACGGGAATTGCTTGCTGTGGTAAAGTCATTGCAGCATTTTAGCAAATATCTTCTGGGGCGGAAATTCCATTTACGTACCGACCATGCTGCACTGAAATGGCTATTGCAGTTCAAAAATCCAGAAGGACAAGTTGCGAGATGGATTGAGCTACTACAGGAATACGACTTTGTGGTGGAACATCGCAGCGGGAAATCTCATGGCAACGCAGATGCATTGTCAAGAAGACCTTGTCCTGAAGACTGCAAGCATTGTACTAGGCAAGAGAGTAAGGAAATGGTACCTGTGAGGATGCTCAGGACAGACCTCAGCAACGAGTGGAGGGAAAGCCTACAACGTGCACAGCAGGAAGATTCGGACATCAAGCCGATTCTGGAGTGGATGAAGGCCAGAGCTCCTAAGCCCAGGTGGAGCGACGTCTCAGCAATGAGTTCCATCACAAAGAGCTATTGGGCCCAATGGGACAGCTTGGTGATTCAGGATGGAATCCTGTGCCGTAAATGGGAAAATGCTCGGGGAAACAGCTGTCATTTGCAAATGGTAGTCCCTAAATCTCAAGTACCGGATGTTCTGCAGCTGTACCATAATGGTTGTTCAGGAGGTCATCTGGGAGTAAAACGGACTCTACTGAAGATACGAGAACGGTTTTACTGGGTCCACTGTCGGGACGATGTCGAGGACTGGTGTCGCAAATGTACAAGTTGTGCAGCTGTAAAGGGACCTCAGACGCGTAGCAGAGGTGCATTGAAATTGTACAATGTTGGTGCACCATGGGAGAGGATAGCCCTTGACGTTGCGGGGCCGTTTCCGGAAAGTGAAAGTGGTAACAAGTATTTCATGGTTGTGATGGATTACTTCACTAAGTGGCCGGAAGTCTTCGCCATTCCAAATCAAGAAGCTTCGACAGTTGCAGATAAATTAGTTCATGAAGTCTTCTGTCGTTTTGGAGTACCTTTAGAGATTCACAGTGATCAAGGAAGGAATTTTGAGTCCCAAATATTCCAGGAAACTTGTCGAGTTATGGGTACTCATAAAACAAGAACAACTTCTTACCACCCACAATCGGACGGAATGGTCGAACGATTTAATCAGACATTAGAGAGGTACCTAGCAAAAGTTGTGGAAAATCGGCAACGAGATTGGGACAAGCACATACAACCGTTTTTGCTGTCTTATCGAAGCGCTGTTCACGAAAGCACATCGGTGACACCAGCTTTCACAAACTTTGGAAGGGAATTACGGCTACCTGCAGACCTGATCACCGGAATACCACCTGATGCCCCACGCAGTATAACCGATTATGCGAATGACTTGCGGAACAAGATGAATGACATTTATGAGCACGTCAGACACTCAGGCCAGCAAATGTCTGAAAAGATGAAAACCCGTTATGACCGTAAAATGAACAATAAAGGGTTTGACGAAGGTTCACTGGTGTGGTTGCACAATCCCGTCCGTAGCAAAGGGAAATCTCCTAAGCTTCAAGCTAACTGGGACGGACCGTACCGGATTGTGACAAAGATCAATGACGTTACCTACCGGATACAGAAAGGTGCAAGAGGTACTCCTAAGATAGTGCACGTGGATCGACTGGCGCGTTATTATGGGGCCGATAATGCTCGGGACGAGCATTTCTTAGGTGGGGGCAGTGTTGCGCCGCACAAATAATGTTTGGTTGCCACTAGCGCCATCTCGTATCGAATAGCGGAATTAATGGTCAGGTCTTTCTAGAAAGTTCGATGCTAGAACTTTCTGGAACTTTCGACATGTGTTCGGTCAGGGCCGATATGTACTCGAACATTCTAGATGCGTCTACGGTAGAAGGTTCTGGAACTATCCGAGGGCCCTATATAAGCGGGAATGGAGCGCGTTCCGAGTTAGTATTGGATAAGCGATACATGCGAGAACATCTAAAGCGATCTTCAAGTGCGACTTAAGAGTGATCCGTAGTGCTATTGTGTTGTGTTATTAGTGAGTTTAATTAAAGTGTTATTTTTGGTAATTCATATCGGCAGTTTTTAATTGTCACGAACCCCTAGCTCGTAACAATACAAAATAGTCTTCCAAGACCATTTGCCAGTAGCTACAATGGTTAAGACACCTGTCCTTACAACCCCAACTCTACTAATTCCAGGGATAAAACCCTATTTACACGATGCAAGTCTCTTGCCTGCAGCAATAAAATTGAAGTTACAAATGACTTCAGTGTTAAGACAATGCCACTTTTATGGTTGTTTGAACTTGAGGTATGCCATAGGCAATTAATCCGACCTTAATTATTAACCCTTGTTTTTAAAAGAAATTTAAAAAACTGTTACAAGCTGTTGAAAACATAGTCAGGGGTAAAAAAAAAAAAAACATCAGCCAATGATGGGAATATGGGATTCAGCTGTAAATATAAATATATATTTGCAACTTAAGTTGCAAGTTGTGTATGTGTAGAAGATACACACATTGACGGAATAAACGTTAAGGCAAAACAACATTTGCACACAACAAGTATTTTACATCTTATACAACCAAACAGTAATTATTCTGTACTCTTAACTCACCTTTCTTCTTGTACTCTTTCGCACTCAGCATTGTAGTTCGCTATCATTCCCGGCTTACGTTCATCTATCAGTACCTTTAATCTGAAACCAAGATACATTATTTTGTTTATCCTTGATTGCATTTTTTTTTAGATTTTCTTTCTGAAGATTTCTGTCAATAAAATATTTTAACATTTCATAGATTGCGGTTTGCGGTCACTGCAAGAACAATTGTTTCTTTTTAAGTTGCGTATTGTTTCTTCTTCTCTCTTTAATCAGTTCAAGAGATGTCTGTCGCTTTCAGCGATAATATCCATTGTCACCCTATGTAAAAAAAAAAAAAACATTTATATCTGTAACCAGCTTATGCCCGCGGCTACGCCTCCGTAGATGTAGGTTATCGCGAAAAAAAGTAGCCTATTTCTTTTTGCATATCCCAGGCTATACCTCTGCCAACTTCATGATTGACCAAATTTCATGACGATCGGTTCAGCAGTTTAGGCTTGAAAGCGTAACAGACAGACAGAGTTACTTTCGCGTTTAATTAGTAGGGATTTTGATGGTCTAAGTACAGAGGCCAGCACATCAAGCTACCCCAATCTGGCAAATTACTTTGATAGTTTTTCAACTTTCAAAGGAATAAGGTTTAAGTTCAATTGGGAAAATTTGACAGTTTGGGATAGCTTGATCTGCTGGCGACTGTACATAATTAGTAGGGATTTTGATGGTGTAAGTACATAATTAAAAGTAATTTATCTAACTATCTGTGACTAACATTGGTTTTTTGGTTTTATCTGGCAGATAATTTATCTTTATTTAATTTGTATTACGTTATTTATACCATTTTAATGTGTACTATTTTAATTTATGTTAAGTATAAGTTTACCAACCTTTTTATTTGTTTATATTTATCAGTGGAAACTTACAAATGGTCTTCAATTTAATATTGTTTTAGAACACTGCGCAAGTTAGATGTAAGTTTCCTGAAAATAATAAAAATAACAATCTTACCTGAGCAAAGTTTCAACAATCAAAACCTCTCTCTCCTCCTCACTGAGTTGATTAGGATCAATATCGTCGAGATCATCATCAATTTTGTGCTTGTTGCTAGTTGATGCACTTGTTGTTGATGACGTCACCGCTGTTGTTGGGTTGGCAGTGGTGGCTGTGGCAGTTGTGGGTTGAGCAATTGTTGTGGGTGGCGCATCTGTGAATGTTTTTATTGGATTAGCATTTTAAATTTCAAAGATGGTATTAAATTCAATGTTTCTTGAAATTAATCAGTTTAACAATATGTGTTTTTAGTGAAGTTAAGAAATTACGTTTGTAAAATCCATTTGGCAGATTTTTGCTGTAGAATTAAGTTATCTCGGGTTATTTGTACTACATTACAATGGTTACTTATATTGAATATTTTGATGAAACATTATCAGTAACGTGGGTATGTTGAAATGTGGTTGTACTATCGGTACACTTGCTGGATCCTTCGGGGAAACAAGGCGTGATGTTATGTTGTACAGGGTAAATATTTAACCAGTGTGCAAACTATAACCATGAATTCAGCATATATATCATTCTAGATCCCCCAGCGCAGAAATTTTTCGTCGGTTATACAAAGAAAAATCTGCTGTTTCATAGAAAAATGCAATACCTACGCGGTTCAAATGTACGGAACAGCAGTTTTTTTTTTTGTATATCCCACGACAAATTTCTGCGCTGGGTGGTTTGGAATGATTATACTGAATTCATGGTTACTGGTAATTCTTTTTCCTGTATTAATATAGTTTTTTCTAATTTTGATTTGGACATAAGGCGGTTAAAACAAGTAGGCGTGTTCTCACGTGTCGGACGCGCGGCGCTGGGCCTTCCGGGCCTGCCCTTAAGGCGGTGCACGAGCTTGGCGCGCGGCGTGCCCAGCGCGCGCGCGGCGCGGGCCCAGGCGGCGCGCGCCGCGCGCGCCTCGCACGCCGCGCTGCACAGCGCGCGCTCCAGGCTGCGGGGGGAGACATATGGTTGGAGACTACTCACACTTATTCAGCTCTGTTCAGCTCTTGTCCATACAAAACAACGATTTTATATAGAGTCCGTTCAGCTTTCCGCGGCTGAACAGATGCGTAAGCATCTCATACAAAATCATTGTTTTCTATACAAAAGCTAAACAGAGCTGAATAAATGTGAGTAGTCCTTAAATGTAGTTTATAGGACTGTGGTAAAATATAAATAGAAAGTGGTAATGGCAAACCAAGGTATGAAACAAATTTTGAAAAATAAATTAAATGGTTTGGTAGAAATCATCTAATTTAAAAGTGCACTCCCACTAAAATTTCAATACAATCATTTGAAATATGTATACAACAAGCAGTAGGGGAGCATACAATTCTAAATTAAACAATCTCTACATCTAAAAAGTTACTAATTATTTCCCAACACGTGCCCATAAATGGAGATGGCCACAAAACCACTATATTTTGCAACTATTATCGAAGTGTAGTTATTGAATCAAGTTATCTTTTTTATAACGCGCATAATATAACGCATGCGGTACTTTTCTGTAATTCATAAGGCGCTTAGACTTAAGATTGCAATGTTTAACCTATAAAGTTACAGTATACCCATTGTTCAAAGCCTAATAAATTAATACACGTGTAAAAACTAACCAATTTTTGTTTCTGTATTCACATTCATTTGAATATAACTTAACAAAGAGATAACTTGCTGGACGTTAGTTACGCCACTTTTTCCCAAGAAAAAACAAGGGCTGACTTTTGAAATTAATAAAGTACAACAACAAACACCAGCAACAGCAACAGTCTCAACTAATTTGTACAACTTTTGTTTAGTTTATTTATTGTAGACACCTGCTAGTGTACTCGTCGGTGTACGCCAACAGTTGCTTGCGCGGCGTGTTGGGGTTCAGTTTGAGTTGCTGGCTCACGAACTCCTCCAGTGACTCCAGCACTTGTAGTACTTGCTGCGGGAGCATTACTTCCATCTTCGTTTCGAAATCCCTGTAAGGAAGGTATCTTATTAATGCAAAAACAAAAGCTTTACTTACTTTAACGCTCTTGAAATGTTCTACTAACATATAGAGGTATGAGGAACAGGGTGTATAGTTCACTCATACTCTATGGAAAGGGAGGATCCTCCGACCACACGGGTGTTGTGTCTGGTGGGCAACTGCCCGACGTTTGATGTCGGGATGTTGTAAATATACGAGTCGCGCGGTAAACTCTGCTTCCGCGATGTAGGATTTGTGTGACGTCAAGTCTTTGATGCGTAGTTCGCATGTAGCGTTGTAGATGCCGCCACAAACACATAGTTTCAGCTTACATTTAAAATTTAACATTTCATAACACTTGTAATCTGACACATTTCCCCAGTAATGTTTAAGTCCATGTAGTAGGGGGGTCCTATTGCCATCAACCGGGCACAGATCTAGACGCTGAGCTGGGGCTGCTACTAAAAATATCCTAATGGAAAAACCTAACATCACTTTGCCCGACCTGGGATCGAACCCAGAGCCGCATGTTCAGCAGTGGCCCTTGCGAACACTAGACCAACGAGGCAGACATTTAAAACTTATTTAATCATTTAAAAAAAATGATTGAAACCAAATTTCGTTGTACCTAGTTATTTATTGAGGGTTTTCTGGCAGCACTGAGACGTCAGGTCTGGGCACCTGTCAAGTGTCAAAGGGTCTACAGACTGAATGGTGAACGAATGGATGAATCGAATGACATCAAATATTTTAAGTTCATGTCGACGTGGAAGACCTCTTGTCAAAGTGGCGCCAACTGGTGGGTTGAATATTCAAGAAAACCCTCATTAAAAACAGGTTTGCACTTCATGTTTACATATTTAGAAGGATTCCATGGGAATCTTATTTGATACCTCAAATATTCGCCATTTAAATCGGATCAGCGATACAAAATACGTTACCTGGAGCTGTCAGAAGTGATAGCATTCTCGGAACTGGGCGCCGGCTTGGACGTGAGCGAGTCGGACTGGGACGTGCGCGAGTCTGCGCTCTCGCCGTCGCCGTGAGCATTTTCTGATTAAACAAAATCAATCAATTAATCTGACCTGCCTTTTCTCAACTATGTTAGGTTGGCTTCCAGTCTAACCGTACGCAGCTGAATACCATGAATACAATACAGAATAAATACCATTATCTGATGAAACATTCAGGACATTAAGTTCAAGATAATAATGTTTAGTGGTTCTTACAGAAATGTGAGACCTTGTCGTTGGTGACTTTAGCATGTATTCTATGAAGCAACTAAGGCATTGATCTCCACTGATATTTAGAAAGTTGTGGCAGATTTCATACTAATCTACTCTCAAGAGTACCGGCTAAAGCCTTTTTAGAGTTCCGTACCCAAATGGTAAAATGGGACCCTATTACTAAGACTCCGCTGTCCATTCGTCTGTCTATCCGTCTGTCACCAGGCTGTATCTCATGAACCGTGATAGTTAAGACAGTAGAAATGTTCACAGATGATGTATTTCTGTTGCCGCTATAACAACAAATAGTAAAAAACAGAATAAAATAAATATTTAAGGGGGCTCCCACAAACGTGATAGTTTTTTCTTCCCTGCGAAATCGAAATATTAATCACACTAGCTTTTTCCAGCAGCTTTGCCCGTATGGAGGTCGGAAATTATCCCACGGGAATGTTCTACCGGGGTAAAAGTATCCTATGTCCAAATCAATCCAGGTTATAAATTATTTGTGCTAAATTTCAGCCAAATACGTTAGCGGTTTTCGCGTGACAAACATCTAAACATACAAACTTTCTCATTTATAATATTAGTAGGATTAGAATTATGTAAATACATATTCGATACGGTCGCAACTCATAATTCAATGAATCTGAATCAACAAACACAAAATTGGAATTTCACGCAGTACCTTGACGCTTACATGTCAAGGATACGCGACCCTGGCTATCCAGCAGTGTACGCATGGTATGACCCTCGGAAAAGGGGTTTAGGTAGCTGCCAAATAAACTGTCACAGAAGCAACATTCTCCTGCATCTGTTCATTATTATTTTGTTGTAAGTAATGACTTCAAACTTCTCAAATATTTTAAATAATAAAAAAGTATTATTATCTCAGAAGAATCTATACTTAATATTATAGAGAGAAAACGATTTGTATATTTGTTACGAATAAACTCAAAAACTATTGGACCAATTTCAAATTTTCTTTCACCATTAGAATGCTACATTATCCAGGAGTAACTAGATCAGACCCGTCCGAATCCGGGACGGACCGCTAGTAAGAATATAAGACTCTTCGAAAAACCTACATCAGTTTTCAACAGAGCCTAGAGACAAAACACATTTCTGTTAGTGTTCACGCCAAACGCTACGCCAAAATGTATGGGAATGACATTATCTGCGGAAAGGACGCGACGAGTCACGACGTAACCGTTCCGCAGGTAATGTCATTTCTATAAATTTTGGCGTAGCGTTTGGCGTGAACGCTAACAGAAATGTGTTTTGTCTAGGCCTGCTTATCAGAAACAGAAAGGTGCGTTATGAGTCGCATATTGTAAGAATTATACATATAGGGTATATGTGCGACAGGCGTTTCTGCTTTTTGTATGACGTTCAAGAACCTTGCTTCTCCTACATGTGAACTGAACGGAACTCTCCGTTCAGTTCACATGTAGGAGAAGCAAGGTTGATAGATAACATACCATCAGAAGTTTGTTTCCCAGACGTAGCCGCTGATGAGTCAGTGCGCCGGACCTTCTTAGCCATCTTCTTATCAATCTTTTTGTTTTTCTGCCAAAGGAAATTACTTGTTAAGATAATTGTTGTTATCTGTGTAGGAATGTCAGCATTTAAGTTACATTATCTTATTAACCGACTTCAAAAAAGGAGAAGGTTCTATGTTCCACATATTTTTATATGTATGTTCTTTGATTTCTCCGTAAATTGTGGATGGATTTCGAAAAAAATTAATGGATAGGGTATGCTTCAGGGCTGGTCCCATATAAATTGTATTAACTTTGTTTTGGTAGTTTTTGCGTTAGCTTCGATGATACGTTTTTAATCCACTGTATGTACCTCGATGATATGGAGCTGCTTCCTATCACTGTTGTTTATTTATCAAGTAGTGGTATACGAATTGGTGTGGGGTAGGTACTATAACTAAAAAGTGAAAAATAAAAACTTTTTCAACAAAAAAAAAAAACGACTTCCGAAAAAACTAAAAAGTTAAAAATAACTTTAATTTCGGAAGTCGGTGACAAAAACTAAAATATATATCCAAAGACACCAACTTCCGAAATTCAAGTAATATTTAACGTTGAAGTGTTTCTTTTATCGTTTTGATTATTTAAAATAAGTCTATCAATAGTCAATGTGTTTTGTTTAGGAAATCCCGACCTGCTTATCTATTGTGTTATCAATATTTTAATGAATTGATTACGTTTTAATAATCGGACGCGAGCGTAGGAGCCAACCGAATTAGTAGGCCTAAAAGTGTAGTAATCATTAATGTACTGTGTACTCGGCCGTTGATAAAGCACTTCATGCAGTTATTATTAAAGGTTAAGAGGGCCCATACAAAATCGAACTGCTCAGTTTTTGTTAAATATCTGGATGTCCGAGCTTAGCTCGTTTGTTTTTGTGCGACCTTTTCTAAAAATGAAACTTAGCTAGATCGATTTATCGCCCCCGAAAATCGTTGGAGCCGTTTCCGAGATTCAGATGATATATACATACTATACATACAAGAATTGCTCGTTTAAAGATATTAGATAGATTTCACGGCGCGTGGCAGACGATAACTCGTGTTAGTACATATGCAAACCACTATTCGTCGAACGCCAGGAAAAAACCGGGCGCGGACTAAAGCTAAAGCGCCCGCGTGTCGAGATTTATATTGATTTATAGCATTGCATACAACAATTGTTTAAAAATATTACTTTACTTTTGATTCTTTTTTTTTTTTGAAGCAAGCTGACTTAGTAGCCTTAGTTATTAAATACTTTTTGTTTGAATTTGGATTATATGAAAAAAATACGAAATATTATCATTATTTGCCTGTTTTACGGAATTATTTTTGGTGCATTATTGTATCAAACAATCATATTATAAGTGTAAAAAGGTGTAGATTGGTTATATGAGCTCAGCAAGCGGCAAGTTAAAATGTAGACAAGTGACCAAACTGGACGTCAGTGTCGCGTCGCCAACGTCAACGGATGGACTTCACGTAATATTTTGATCAGGGCATTGTCAAGTCGGGGGACGGCTAGGCCTCTGTTTGGCGTTTTCATTGACCGTCCCCCGACTTGACAATGCCCTGATCAAAATATTACGTTCAAATTAAAAGGCCTATAAATATTATTTTTTACTTTTTAGAGGTTTTGTTTGGGTCGGGGGTTTTTAAAAATTTTAATTTAATTTTTTTACTACATGAACTCATGAGTGAATCGTATTTTTAGGCATAAATCACGGTTTGATGTAAAATGTCATATCTGATTATTATTCTATATCGTTTCTAGTACACGAGACGACGTACTGTCGCAAATTATATTTGTCTCTTTTTCACCCGCGGTAATTGAATCATGCCATCCAAATTTAACGTCTAATCGTAATGTAGTGTGCTATTGCAATATTATGTTATCTATGTGTGCATTATTGTGCCGTTTCTGAAGATCGAATGCTGTGTATGTAACCCATCTACACCTACTTACTTATAAAATCATTGGTATCAAACATAATAAATTGAATTGAGCATTCCAAAGAAAAAGGTACAGTTCTGCCATGCACATTTTTATAAATAACTAAATCATTATTATATATTCCATGTAACAAAGCATCTAAAGATGCCCAAAAGTAAAATTGTATGAAACATCCTTTGCTGATACAAGGTTTTTACTAACTTATGTAGATTTTTTTTTAGAATACTCCCTAGACAAAGAAATTTTGTCGGATATTTTTTTTGTTGATTTTGTGGCTTATCTAAACCATAGACACACATCGAGTCTATGGTTTAGATTAGCCACAACCGACAAAACTCGAGTCAAACGCTCAAATTCGAGAAAAAATGTGATAGCCCGCTCAAGTGAGAGTGAGGACGCACAATGGTCCTCCTGAAGGAGTAAAGTGCGGAAACCAAACTAGAATAGAACAGTGAGGACGCTCTCAAAGCATTTTTTTTTCTATGAAACGCTCAGTGTAACCGTACTGTAGTTGTTATTATGACATTTTGTATTACAGGGCTTCAGCAGAAGTTATTTGACTCGTCATCTCGTCATTGTTGACTTGTTGTAATCGAACCATAAAATAAAAAATCCTGTGGGTACTGTTTTTCCTTATTACAAAATAGGGTATTTTCCAATTTATTAAAAACCATTTTAATTTAAAGATTGGGGCGAAATATGAAATAGAAAAATAAAAATAAATTGATTTATATCCGTTTTCTCAATTAAAAACGATTTAAATCAAACATATTCGTTGTTTTGAATTTACCGCCACAACGCTCCTTATGATGACTTTTTTATCACGTGACCACATGTGACGTCAATTTTGTGTATGGCCAAAAAAAAAATGGTAGCAGGTTGTGCGTCGATGTCCCTGTCACCTTGTAGAGCTAGATATTAACGAAAGCATTTAATATTTGACAGCTATTTACTTACAGCTATTAACTACATTTCGTTAATATGTTTTATAATTATACCTTCTTCCGGTGTTCAGTCTTGTGCAGGTCGACGTCACCATTCACGATGGCCTTGGGGTCTTTCTCATCTTGGCTGGACTCCGAAGAGCTGCCGTCCGACGAGTCATCCTCGCTGCTCTCGCTTGATGATATACGGGACCGCTGTAACAGTGGATGTTTGCAATTAGTTCGTGGAATGGCTTCGGGAGGGTTTGTGGGGAAACTCCCGAGTTGCGGAAGGATTCTTAAAAATGTGGAATGCAAAATAAGGTTACATCCTGTATATACCTACATTTATATGAATTCAACATTTTCTCAGTCAAAAATCGTCCAGTGATGGATTGACCTACCAACCTTGCTAGCCACCACGACACGGGTTATACTCGTACATCTCGTGCCGTCACGACAGAACTCACCTTGTTCCTCCGACTGCCGCCGGGCTCCGCGTCAGACATCGCCGACTGGTTGTCCGCCACGCTCTTGAACTCCAACGAGCCACAGTTGATGTAGAAGCCGCCGTGGAACGTGTCGCATTCTGGCGGGATCATCTCATCGTACTGAAATAATAATATTAGGCTATTTAGAGGCTTCAAATAAGTTGGATGTAGCATTGTAGTCCAGCTGACCCAGACAGGCACTTTACTTCGTGTACATTTTGAAGTAACCACACATGTTATGTAATTTTTTTCGTTTTATTTTCGCCATCGACACACTAAGAAGATTACATTACCAGTGCTCTCAAAACCGGGAAAGAAAACATTATGGGGAAATGGGCATGTCCTAGAACCAAAACTTCGAAGACCCGCGTGAGCCTCTCATAGAAAGGTGGCCCGTGTCCCAGCAGTGGGAACATTATAGGCATAGTACAACTAATGAGCTACGTGCCCTAAAGTTGGAATATTTGTGATGAATGATAAGTTGTCCTAATCAGACTAGATTTATTTGTTTTCGTAATGTACACCGTACCTACATAAAAAGCTTCTATGATTGTAACCACTCCAGACAAATGAGGCATTCATCATCGTCATCATCATTTCAGTCGAAAGACGTCCACTGCTGGACACAGGCCTCCCCCAAGCTCCGCCACTTCGACCGGTTCTGTGCTTCCCACATCCAGCGGATTCCTGCGGTCCTCACAAGGTCCTCTGTCCACCTTGTGGGTGGCCTTCCGACCGTTACGTCTGGGCTGACTTTGCGTAATGGGTCATTACAGTCAGTTATTTGAATTGCACTTTGTATGTAGGTTAGAAAATCGGATTCATTTTTAATTATTAGAAATATCTGGATGACGGATTTCTTTATTGTTGGACGTTTTCTTAAAATGAAACCTCGAAACCCCTTGCATACTAAACTTCATGAAAATCGTTGGAGCCGTTTCCGAGATCCAGATTATATAATATACAAGAATTTCTCGTTTAAAGATGACTGTCGATGAAATTCTTAGTTTTTTTTTTTTTTTTAATCAGTACAGATAGATCTATACTGATTTTAACTAAGATTTTATTTTCAAACTGTGTCATATAACTGACCTAATGCTAAAATGGATATTCTTCTGGAAAGCATTCGTTTGTATTCCGACGACAGTCCCTATTCTAAAATACCGTGTGACCCAGATACTACAGATTTGGCTTAGCACTTAATTACCTTTGCTTTATATATACGTTGAGAATGTGAAGTTATAGATAATATTTGGTGTGATGTCGTGGTTTTTTCTTTTTTCAAAAAGTAAATTTTATTGTAGCCAATGTGGGTGGTCGATTTTTTAAATGCCAAATTGGGTAGTTGTCGTAAGAATAAAATCAAACAGTAACCCCCTTATTTATAAGCGTTGCCTTATTTATAAGCGTTGCCTTATTTATATACTAACCCCATGTGTATTGTCAATGAAGGAGTCATTTTCATCGTACCCGGCACCAATGTCTGCGAAATCATCGTGCTTCGACCGGCCCTTACGACCGTATGTGCTCTTGCCGCCCTGAAACAAAATTAGTGCAGGAAAATCAATATCATATTCATCATCCTGTAGCTACATATCATTTGCTTTACGCTCAGATAAAAAACTAAGATATAAAATACATAGTGGACTGTCCCTACCCCAATATATAGGGTGACTGGTAATTAGTGACCGACATTTAAACACATGATTGTACTCATCATTATGAACAACTTTTACTATGGGACCAAACCCGAAATCGCGAAAAAAAAATCAGCTGTTCCCTACATTTATGTTCGCATAACTCGTCAAAATGTAGTGAACACCTGATTTTTTTTCCCATAGTAAAAGTTGTTCATAATGATGAGTACAATCATGTGTTTAAATGTCGGTCACTAATTACCAGTCACCCTATATTAAGGGTTGTAGATGGGAACTATCGGTCTTCTGGCCTTATCCCAAATTATTTGGGGTCGGTGCATTCTCTATTAGTCGTCATCTCGGTAGCCACAGCCCCTTTGTAGCTATCATACAATATACATATAGGTAAAGGGCATTTCGGGATTATACATATGTCCAAATCCAGGTCTACCTATGTCCCAAATTTCATCTAAATATATTAGTAAATCGTCAATATACATACACACGTTCTATATAATCAAAATGTTCACATATTTTGTAACCAAAGACCATACATCTTCCAAAAGGTGTCTTAAATGTACAAAAAGGCTTTAAACCTCGCCTTGGTCAGCCATTTTGTTTTTCTTCTAAATGGCGTCGCAATTTTTTTTTTTCATTAATTTTTATACATTTTCGTGCGATGCCATTTTGTTTTTTCAAAATGGAGTCGCACGATAATGCCCATGTAGCACGATAATGCCATGAACAAAAAATATGACAACATCATATCTTAGTGTCTCATATAGCGTTGCCGCAGGAAATATTCCGAATATTCCTTTCCCGTCGTACTATTCGCGAATCATTCGGAAGATTTGAGTAAAATTCGATATTATTCCACGAATCTTCCTTCCTTTCTAATCTTGATCACTGTAGCAGCAGCAAGCGCACGCAGGTGTTCACTACCGACGGAAGTTGTGCAGCTACAGCTTTTACCTATCGGTAGGTAGGTCGGTAGGTCTTAATTGATTTAATTTCGATTAAATTTTGAAAAACAATATTTTACTAAACAGGACCAGGAAAAGTTTATGGTATTATTTTAAAGTCTACTTTCTTTTAAACTCATACATATTGTTCACGAAGATTCCAACTATGTACATGTCACAGTCAGCTACTCAATTAGAGATTACCGTTACCGAAAATGAGTTATCGATATTTTAAACATATAATGTTCTCTGTTTTCTATGATATATCGGGAAAAATTTAACCCTGGGTGCGCTTTTAGTTTACCCTTAGCAACTAATCGCGGAGTTTAGTATCTATCGCATAAGATAGAAAGAAACGCCACAGGGTGTATCTTTTTATGAATATAATAGTTTTCAAAATCGGATCAGTAGTGTAACATAACAATTCTTAATTATACTTTCTATAAATCGTAAGTATGTATTAGAATATTTACATAAAAACACTTGATTTCAAGCATAATAATATTTATTGACTCTAGCTATTGACTGTATTTTGCTTAAAATAAAACGGAATGTCGATAAATAAGTAAACGACAGTGGTACATCTCTAGAGGACGAACACTACTGACCTCGCTACGCAAATATAAATCTTAACATTAAGAAAATAGAGCTTTGAATTGAATGCATTTATTATAGTGAAATCTAGCGACGGGTAGCGTAACTTGCTCATTAAAGTATTCCGTGTGCGCTTTGAACGCAAAATTTTGAACGCGTTCATTCATTATGAGTATAATACGATTTGAAATCTTCCGAATATTTCTTGCATCTACTTAGATATGTACTTACGTAATAAGTTTTTGTGCAAATGTTATTTTGCGAGAATAACATGTACATAGAGAGGTAAATACGCTGGTCGGTACTAAGATGAGTTTATATTAGATACTTATATATTATTATGTACCGAGGTACATACATAGTAAAACGGTAACTATTATATTATTTCAATTGGTTCTTATTTGAACTATTGATGTCGGTTGAACACTATCTATTTTACAAAAGAACTAAACTTTTACCATTAGGTAGGTACATCGTAAAGCGAAACCATTTTTAAGAAGTAAACTAAACTTGTACATAACATCAGCACGAAATCGGGCCCATTCGAAATTCAACCATGCAAAAATAATAGGGAAATATTCCCGCATAGTACATAGGCATTGAATAATACTTCGTTGATTTTATGAATGAATGGCTGCGGGGCTTGGCGGTTCACTAAGTTGTCCATTGGCTGCTAGATGGCGTTAATTCCAGTAACGGCACGCCAAATAAAGTTCTCTAGTAAAGTTTGTGAAATTGTGAGGTTGTAGGGGGTAATCTCTGGATCTACTGAATCGATTTTGAAAAGTTGGGAGTATCATAATTATGTTATATATTAACCCGATAAATGAATAAACTTTTTCGTGGTAGTCGGATTTGCAAAGTAACTCGGAGAAAAAACGGTTGAACGACAACGTTCCTTACGAACGCTGCCTTAACGATGAGAGAGATATGATTGAGTTCTAGAGAAAAGTTGTAGAGCTTAATAATGCCTAAAAAAGTCAGCGACAGCATATGTTTAACTTTTATATTTAAGTCACAGAAAGTTGCTTTTGAATCAAATAAAAAAAAAATTGGGCATGTTTGTTGGCCATATTATCAACAAATATGTATTTTTTTCAAAACAAGTAAATTTGTCGTCTCAAGTGTTTAAAACAAAAGACTTTTCCCTTTACGACGTAGGTATGAAACCGCGACGGTGTCGTAATCTATTGAGTGATATAAAAATGTTTACCGCCCAACGAAGTGAGCAGGGGTCAGCTAGTCTGTTATATGGCGAGTCTCCTCAAGCTACCTACGCATATATTCGTAATTACTGGGAATAATTTAATTCTTGTTATGTAATAAAACGTAGGTTACCTACTTCATCCTTACAATATTTATTTTACTCTGAATTCTTGCTGCGGTAGTATTCCTTCCAATCGAAATATTCTTTGGAATATTTCCGAATTATTTCAAATAATTCCGAAGTTTTGCAACGCTAGTCACAAAACTTCGGATGAGGTAAAATTATATTTTTTGTCTTCCATTTGATAGCCCTATTCTTGAGGAAGAGTACTGGCTATCTAATACCACGCTATACGACCGTTGAGAGCCGAGCAAAAAGATGAAAGCTGAAATAATAGCGGACGAAGTCGCAAGGGGGCGAAGTGTTAGTTATTAATGAAGAAATAATAAATTAACTTTACAATAGTTAGTAGTTTGTTACTAATTCAACAAATTACAAGGAAAAAGAATGAAATAGGTAATAACTTAATTGTACTTAACTATTGCATTTTGCTAAGGATAATATTTGTCAAAAACTTCACTGATAAAAATAAAAACACTATCGAAAAGGATGTTTGACGTTAGTAGTTGATGAATAGTTTTGTAAAAAAAAAAATAACAGATTTTCTGATACCATCAATAGGAACGAAAAAAGATACTGCACCTATTTGGAACGGTGCAACACCTAGCAATATCCTAGGACCTACACTACACCCTATCAGATAAATCTAAAAAAATACTGAGTGGAATCTGTGTGAGCGACATTGATGCTAAGTTGCATACATCTAGAGAAAAACGGACAAGAAAAAGGTTGCTCTTTTACCTTTCAGGTTTGAACCCTAAAAATATACTCTCTTGACATTTTCAGTAGACAAAAACTGCAAGCCTCATGATAATAGGCGATTAAACTTACGTATTTCTGCTCAAACTGCCTGGCAACGCGCAGCACATCTTCATTATTCTCTGAGAAGGGGTCCAGCCCTCCCGTCTTGCCATTCTCTCTCTCTGCTCTCTTCTTTCTCTGAAACATAAATAGATGACTTTTAGAACAGGACCCAATTACACCAGCTGAATATTAATGACGGAAATATTAATAAACACATAAATGAAACAATATCAGGATTTATCTCTACCAAGTAATGTATTGCCATAGGAATGGAGGCAGTTGATGTAACGTGTACTGAAGTTTGGCAATAAATTACAGATAAGCCAGGTAAGTTGAAACAAAATCCGACATTTTGGTTCAACTTTCGCCCTGCGATTTTTCTCACAAGGTTTTAGCAAGTATAGACAAAGGCCGAATTCCGATCTAGAAGCGCTCACATCGATACTTTGCATTTCGAGTCGGGCTCACGCCAATTCAGAACGTGGGTGAGCGCGCTCAAATCGACATTATCATAACTCGGAACGTGGCCAAAGATGAACTTGTCAATTATATTCCATGAATGAACGGTTTTTACAGGTACAACCAACACCTAATTTCCTACAACAATGTAGTCATGAATTTCCATACTCAGTAACCATTTAAACACAACCTACAAGAATGTAATGTTTTTAATCTAAAATACTTAGCTGACTTTAGTCAAATCAGCCCTAACAAGATTAGGGCATCGGAACCGGTTTTTCCCGGTTCCAAAAGAACCGGGAATTCCCGGTTCTGAAGGTCTTTAAAAGAACCGGTTCTGTAAATCGGAGAACCGGTCCTTTCGGTTCCTTCTTAAAATAAATTTAGAAATTGATCTCTTTATGCTAAATATCAAGTTATTATCATATCATGATATTGTTTTCACTTGCCTCTCCCATATAATGAAATAAACTGATTCCAAAAGTGTGGAATCAGTTTTTTTTTTTTGCCAGCCACATTTGTGGAATCAGTTTCAACATCGCATTATACCAATCAACAATGTATTTATTTTTGGCACTATAAAATACACCAAAATTACCGCTAAATCACTGTTAAGTTGATAAAAATAACGTTATAATTTTAATATTAGAAAATAACGAATTTTTTAAGGGATTCGGCAACGTTAACAACCTCTGGCAGACGCGCTGTCGTGTTTTTGTTTAGTTCGACACAAACGAACGTTGTGAGTGGGTGTGTTGTTTTGTTGACGCCGATTTGATAAGTGAGTAATTTTAAATGTTAATGCATTTTGTTATTATTATTTTTATCAATCAATTGAGAATACTTATTGTCATTGCTATCAGTTAAGTATTACGCTTTCACTCATGCGGGGCAAACATATAGGGCGGAATAGATAGAATAATAACTACACCAGACTTGGCTGGACACGCGCCCGAGTATTTTGATAACGTTCGTTTTACCTATTTATTTCTCTTTTCTTACATTACCTTGTTTTTTAGCATCCAATATGATATTTGTGTGTGATTTGAGTTGTATGTAGTAGATAATTTCTCAGTTTTGGCACTTGGTGGAACATGCGATGCGTGTTACATTAAACTAGTTATTGCTGAATAGGTAGGTATGAACTAAATAAGCAAATAAAATAACAGCGTCGCTTAGGACTATATTAAACTGGTACTGTAAATGGGCAGTGTTAATATTATGTGATCGTGCCGATTTTTGGGCTATTGGACGTGCCAGTTACCTCACAATAATTTCATAACTTTTTCATTAGAAGTTCGATTGTAAAAGCCGCTTGGCCACCAAGTGCTCAAAGATTCGACCAACTTGTCTGATATCAATAAGTTAACTAAGCAAGTTTATTGAATTTCAGACGCAACCTTCGGTTGACTGTGTGATGCTACACAAAATACAAAAAAAAAAATGGATTTCGAAGAGGCGATTAATAAGGCAGGGGACAAAGCCTCCGTTTGGCATCACTTTCTACGAAAAGACTGATTTTAAGGAATTGGTTGTTGCTAAATAATACTTAAAAACGATTTTGTAATTTTGAGTTTAATTATAAAAATAATAAATAGGCAATGTGATATCCAATAAAGTGTGTTTTAGTAAGATCTATTCTCCTTAATTCGTTTTAATAGTAGAAAATCTATACATATAAAAGATAGCATAGTTTATCAACTCAAATTTATCAAAAATAACCGAAAGAACCGAAAAAACCGGGTACCCGGTTCCGGCCTGAGTTTGGAACCGAAAGAACCGGTTCCTAAAATAGGGCCGGTTCTCGATGCCCTAAACAAGATGAAGCAAGATGGGTTTGTTTCAACGTGTCCTAAAAAAAAAATCTTCCAAGACTTTGTAAAATGTGTAAAAGTTGATTCCCAAAAACATAAATTTGTCAAAGTTATGGCTCAGATTATAAAGCAAAGATAGACAGCGCGGAACACCAAGAGTTAGGCCAAAAAACCAAATAGGTAGGTACTAAAGCGTCACATTTTATGTAGGTAACATACAATGCGACGCTTTAGTATTTGTTTTTTTTTTTTGGTTTAGATTATAAAACAAAGGCAGATAGATCGCACGAAACACCCAAGAGTCAAAAAAACAAATACTAAAGCCTCGCATTATACAGTTTTATAATCTGAGAGTTATGGTAAAAAGGTTAGAAGTTTAACACAATACCGTATACAGCTCCTGAAACATAAATCTAGGATTTAATTTTGACAAATTCAAATCTGGGTTTTACAAAAAAACTTCAGACGTCTGCGGTGCTTTTTTAGCGAGATACCTATTGGCGATATCGTGTTTTTCACCGTTTCATTGGTGCGGGTGTTATAGTCTTACACCTCCTAAAATATGAACCTAGGATTTGTTTCTATATTTTTTCATTTTGTTTTACAAATTCTATCTATCATTTACCAAGCATGTCAGGTCTCTGCACACCTTAGTTTGAAGAACTCCGTGGGCACGCGGTTCTCCGCGTTTCAACGGCGGCGGCGCGGCCACGTTCAAACCCCTATAACTTGACAAATTTATGGTTACGAGAATCAACTTTTGCAAAATCTTGGTAAAAAAAATATCGCCCTGGTGCCCGCGCTATTAAAACGGACACTATTTGAAAAGAGAAGAAAAAGTGGTACAACAAAATCTACAATAACAGTGAAGGTATACCTAATCTCTGCCAAAAAAAAAAAAAAAACACCAAAGCTTTTAAGATAACTTAGAAGAGTAATTAATCAACCTTTAAACAAAGTGAATTTGTAATACTAGCGTACGTGTACCCATTGATAATTCATAAACTTAGTACATGTATGTACCTATAATAATACAGTTACAACTTAGTAGGTCAAGAACCCAGTCATTTATGATGACTATCAACACACATGCACATACACACATACCTAATACTTGCAGTATGAATGATGTGGGAATCTCACATTAACATAGATTCATAGATGTAGCAAAATATTATCATATCGGTACCGTTTGGTGCCGGCGGACGTAAAAGAATAGCACCATCGCATTGCTTCCCGTGGGTGTCGTAGAAGGCGATTAAGAGACTTACTAGAGAATGGGCAGCAGCGTTCACTTTGCATTTTACCACCATACTGCGATCGCCAACCCGCCTGCTAAGCGTGGCGATTATGGCAAAACCCCCCTTTTGGGGAGGCTTATGTACAGCAGTGGACGTTTTTCGACTGAAATGAATTATCATGTATTTGAGTCAATTGGTGGACATTTAAAAAAATGCTGTGACTGAGCAATAGACCTCCCAGAAAAGGTGTCCAATCATTAAACGCGCGATGATGAAATCTGATGCAGAACGGTTATTGCCGAGGAAGTAGTTACCAGAAGTATTTACCTATTTCATATTACCAAAGATAATAAAAATTAGAGATGAACAAATCTATGCAATTACCAAAAAAATTGTTTGACCTAATGACGAGTTAATGACGAGGTGCAACCGGAGTCGGTAACCTAACAGAGAAAAAGCTTCATACAAATAGGTTATGAACTTCAGGGTACACTAGTCGGGGGCTTGAACTCACTGGTGGGCCTGGCTAAAAAGCAAGCTGTCTCATCAGGCTTCGTGTCCAACAGAGGTAGTATCAGTGATGAGCAGTTACACGCTAGTCTACACGCACAACATTATTGAGTGAGCTGCAGGATCAGTTATAGTAAAACAGGCGCGTAAAAAATTAAGAAAAGTCCTCCGGAAGATAAGGTTTTCTGAAAAAACCACTACATAAATCAATGACCAATTAAGTTTATTGAACTTTTCGATAATTGAGCTTTGTCGGTACCGACTTAGTTTTAGAGATTTTACACTTCTTTTATTACTTAATCATGTCCAAAGTTACGTTAAATTGGCAAGAAAAACGAATCTTTGTTGGCTCATAATTTTTTAATGGCTTTTTATTTTAGTATTCTGTTTCCGTACCGACAATATTAATAATGAGACAAAACCATACCATGTTTAAGTTTTCATGTACAGACCCAGCACATCAAGCTACCCCAAACTGTCAATTTTTTTCCAATTGAACATGAACCTTATGATTATGTGATAAAGTTGAAAATCTATCAAAGAAATTTGACAGATTGGGGTAGCTCGATGTGCTGGCGTCTGTACATTTTAAAACAGTGGAGTAAAACCCTCCCGAAGTTTGTATGGAAAAAATGTGGACTTGTTTCACCTTAAGATAGGTGCACTAGTCTAATAAAAACCACACTAGTGTAAAACTAAGAAGATTTGCTTCTGTGGGTGGTAACTATGTACCGCGACGTACGTATGCTAATACGGAAACACAAAGATTATTATCGAATTGTACATTCTGTATCTGCCTGTATAGTTCACAAAAGATAAAGTATGAAAGTAATTACGTTAACTATACTTAAGCTGAAAGCAGTGATGGCCAAGTGTTAACGGCCGCGACTGGCCGCGACTTACGAGTTGTAGGTCATGAGTTCGAACCCAGACAGGCGCTTTACTTTGTGTAAATTATTTCATCACCACTGCTCTGAAAAAGGTGAAGGAAAACATCGTGAGGAAACCGGCATGTCCTAGAACCAAAAATTCTTAGACATGTGACATCTACCAACCCGCACTGGGCCGGCGTGGTGGATTAAGGCCCAATCCCTCTCACCGAGAGGAGGCCTGTGTCCCAGCAGTGGGAACATTATAGGCTGATGATGAAGCTGAAAGGCTACACTATTTATTTATAGTTCATTTCACATTGTTAAGGCTATGCTAATATTACGGTAGTGCTGATGAATAGGTCCAGAATTTAAAAATAATAGATACTTATTAAAGAAATGACGAGTGGTCATTTCTTTAATAAGTATCTATTATTTTTTTCTTGTTAAATTAATTGATTTCTAAATCATTCTTCCCACAATGGTTACTTTACTAGCATGGGTTACTAGTGATGTTACAGCAACAAATTTATTTAATCTTTGGCTTGCAAAGATCACAATATAGATGGTTGTGGCTATATCCCACAAAAGGTAGTAAGAATACTAACCTTAAAAAAACTACTAACATCAGTCATGAAGTTAGTAGGATGACTAATTACATACCTAATACCTATCTCTGGGTTGAGTATTAATTAATCAATGTTATTGTATTTGTTTCTGCAAATGCCTGGATCAGGTAGTGTAGATATTACATTACATTTTATATTGAGAATTGATAGATCTACTTTGATTTAGTATACATTTTTAATTATTTTTAAGTGTGCCAAAATAACCGATACATGGAGCTCTGGCACAGCTAGAAGTCGCAGCAGACCCCGTACAAGATGGCGGAACGAGCTGGAAAAAACCAACAACAACTGGTCCACTTTAGCCCAGGATTGAAAGAGCTGGAAGTCATGGATATAGCCCTTTGCCCAACAGCAGGCTGATAGAAGTAGTAAATTGTGGCCTAAGTTAAGTGCTCTACGGGTGTAGAGCACTTAACTAACTTATCTAAGTATCTTTTATTTTAAAAGAGCAAAACCAACAAGCAAACAATGTACTTTTTATTTATTTATTTTATAGCCTTATTTCAGAGACAGTTAAAAACATTTAGTATCAGATCCGAGTATGTGTACTCTTTGGCAAAGGCCACCTTCAACCCATTCCAATTCTCCCTGTTCCTTGCTGATGAATTGGTAAAACAGTTGGAAAGACTTGGACTATGTCTTTCCAGCCGTCCTCACCAAGCCATCCTAGCATCCCTGTATCCCGTCGTCGTTGTTTTTCAATCCATCCTTGTCATTCTGCCATCTTTTCTAGGGTCTTCCTTTCTTTCCCTAGGGTATCAAAGGGTCACTTTTTTGTTCCATTTCTTTCTCCCCTGCCAGAGTTGCTGGCCCATTTTTATTTAGGTAAGTCTTCTCAGTTTTAGTACCTAATTGTTGCCTACGCAGCCTCCTCTATTCCTTGCTTTGCTGCTAGATTTGATAATAATTAAATTACTTAAATAATGGGCCAAAAATAATTCAAATAGGTATATTATGTCACAATAAAATCAAATTTGGTAATTAATTACAAAGATAGATATTGATTGTCTTGTTACTCATTTAATTTATAGATTAAGTTAATGCTGCATCCTTTGTTATAAAACTTCAAACTTAGGTACACAAAGATAGTGTTTCCTTAGAATCAATAAAAGAAAGATAACATTTTACACCTAACTTTTTGTGAATAAAGTAGGTACCTACCTACTTAGATGAAAACCTATTGATAACAATTATTATAGGTACTTGTAACTTATTTAATAAAAGTAATGGTTGCCCAAGACAAGACCGGTTGAAATGGAGGAGCCTGGGGGAGGCCTATGTCCAGTAGTGGACGTCTTTTGGCTGAAATGATGATTTTTGCCCAGTGGTCACAATTCAACCATAATTGATTTAAAACGTAATTTATTTCTAATGCATTATTTATTACAAAATATTTGCTTTCTACACTCCTCCTTATAAAAGAAACTGCTAAATTTCATACTCCTCCGTATGCAATATTTTTTGTAAAAGGGGTTCGAAGTTTATGCTTCAAGTATTAATTTACAGATAAACTGTCTACAATCTATATCCATTTGCAAGTCTAAACCTGAATTCTACTACTGATTATTTTTTACAGACATTTAAAACAATGGATGTCACATGATTGTCAGCCAATGAGAAATGTTTGCGACGGCCATAAGCATGCTCTGATTGGTCGAAATTTGCATAAGATTTCGCCTTGATCTATTTACAAGAGTATTGATTATTGCTAGGTATCTTGACATGAGTTAGGTAGGTACTGAAATGATAAAGATGCATTTTATTCTAGGTACAATATAGGACCAATGTTGGACAACCACCCCCTTATTACAAAACAAGGTTTTTCTTTAGGTATGGTTTAAACCACCGAGCCTGTTTTTGAAATAAGAACTTACAAATGAAATAGAATTACAGCTCCTTTTCCAAAACTGACAATTTAGCACTGGACTAACTTGTCAGTTTTGTAAAAGGAGCTGTATTTCGATTTCAGTTAGGTTCTTATTTAAAAAACAGGCTCGAAGGTTTAAACCATACCTAAAGAAAAACCTTGTTCTGTAATAAGGGGGACTGTGTTTGTGAAGGAAGTAGTCAAACATTGCACCAATTAAGTTGGCTATATTGGCTTTATCCATTACATTGTGTTGGAAAGAGAAAGTGTACAGGTGATATTGAAAATACGCGATTCAAACAGTTTTTACAACACAAGACAATGCACATACTTACAATAAACTGATACCTATTTATTTAATCATCCGCCCAAAGCATCAACTTTGTACCTATTTGGATATGGACTTTAAAAAATATTTCAGTGAATAATATCACAGCTTTCTAAGTAAGGTTAGTATTGTTCAAGTTAATGGTAATTCGGAATTGCTTATTTGAATAACTTATGAATGGCCATGACAATGACACCAAACATAAAAATTGATAAAACCTTGAAATAAGTAGACGTGAAAATATTTGTCGTCTACATAAATGATCGATGTAATGTTATCGTCGTATTAAAACGTGTGAATCATTGATTACGTCATCAATAATCATGATGTAAATTATTTAAACAGACACTTATGTGTTTAACTATGAATAAATGTCTAGAAAACAAAACTGCCATCTGATTTTGAAAACCTTAAATAAACATCTACAGAAAACTTAACCGGTAGCAATACACTATAAAACTCACAACAACTAATTCGTTTTATTAAATAATCTGCGAAAATACAACACCATTGCCCCAAGGAAAAACATTCGAAAAGTGTTTATTTACAAAACAACATATCAACCATCTGTCAATAAATCGTTACTCAATAATAGACATTACTGCATTGACTTAACGGCGACAAAAGCGCGCCATAAATGACAGGAAGCGCGCGGCGAACGACACGCGCGCTTTAAAAAATCTTTTATCCCACTTTCACAAAGTTATATCAAACCAGTTTCATAAAATGATACATCTTACCGCCAACTAAAAATAACGATACCGCAGCGCATTAAGAAAAACCTGAAACTTTTTATCACTATGTCTACAAAACTACGTCCCACACGCAATGAAAATACAATAATAGTAAAAAAAAAACAATCTAAAAACTACAACACATTCAAGTGAAAACATTATGTTGACACACACTCACACGCGCACAGGTATATGACGCCCGCAGTATATAACCTATGCACGTTATGTACTCTAAAAACTGTTATCGATCGAGAATAGAGGCATAGAAAAATAAAAAAGCTCACAAAGATACAAACTACAAAGGTCGCGATACAATCTGCCAACGTGCATTTTGCAAGCGAAACCAACTTGGCAACATTGTAGATCAAGTTTGCAAACAAATACATAACCAAACATTCTATAGACGCATTCAATACATAATAAATAACCCTTTCTATCTATAAAAATTAATCCCATTATCCTACTAATGCGTTAGAACAGTACAACGATACGCAACGTAGTATAGCTGTTCCCTACACGCATCCTCTATCTCATATTATGATAAACATACCTATCTATATACAGCATAGGTATACTCAAATTGCAAACATATGTTCGTACTTTCATTTACAATAAATTTTAATTAAATCCTGTAATGTAACCTAAAAGTGTACCTTGCTTTTACCGGATACCGTATACAATTGGTAGGTTATCCTAGGTCATTGAAATCAAGACTTTCGCATGTTATAATGATATCGTACGCAGTGCATTATCGTCAGCACTCATTAAACAAATTATTTATATGGCATATCAATGTAAAAAATATTCATATTGGAGCAAAAACAACTTTAATCGTAACGTGTAGTGATCAAAACATTGCTCTCGTAAAATTATGTTCTAAGCCGACAACGAACTTCTATGATTGTTGCAAACATGGCGACCGCTATCTGAGCTTCTCGAGCAGCCCGTGGAGGCAAATTCATGTCACAAACCTAATACAAAACCGTGTAACGTAAGCAAAAAATATCCTAAAACGATTTTAACTGGACCCCATGAAACCGGCCGTGGCCGATGCCCTGTCAATCTTTAGGCTTCGATTTTTTTTTAAGAGATGCCCTGCACTACAAAGAGCTGGAAAACCAGTATGGTTGCGTAAATTGCTATGATTTTCTGTTATAACTTACCTCTTCTGCAATGACTAGTTCCTTGTAATTCAGCTCCGGATATTTACTTTCGTTGCTTTCATCTAAATTTATAGTTAATCTCACTGTTTTGTTCACATTATTCTTTGCACTTTTTGGAGCACCCACTGTTATAAGAGTAGCACGTTTAGGGTCCGACATTTTCCACCAAATTCGAGTATAAAATGATTTTTTTCAAAGCATGACACGACCTGCATTTTCAAACTGTGTAGCACATTGCCACCATGTTGGTATTCATTGTTTGGGTTGTGAGCGCCCCGGTTGGAATGTGAACTAAATCTACTGTTGGTAGTACTTTCGATGGATGACAGCCAAAACTTCACAACTGAATTGAAAGATGTCGCTACTTACGGAAGAATAATTGCAAAGAATGACACGAAATAATAAGAAATACCTCAAAAATATTTAGGAAATCATACATTTCGTACATTACTTTCTATAATAGGTTCAAAAAAATGTTTTAAATGAAGAAAACGCGTGTTGTCTCGTCACTATCGTAACAGTATTTCTAGCAGCTGTTCTGGAATTGTGGTTTCAATTGTTTGTTTTAAATGCAATAGATGTCACTAACCCAAATTCTAAACACAGTACACCCACTGTTTTGCCGACTTCCACAGGTAAAATAATAAAAGAAACGTGGCTGTAAATAATATTTATCTAAATAAATTAATTAAAAAAGTATTTATTTGAAGAATTCAAATAGGTTTTATTTAGCGTAATTATTTTATGAACTAATAATCCGTTGTACTTGTAACGCCATCTGTAAACAGATATTGATAACATTTTGGCTACAAAGGATCCAAAAGACACTAAAACTGGCGCCAACATTTGAAAGATGGTGCTGAGCATCGATTTATTAGCCAATTGTGCTGAGAAATTATTTAGGGTTCATCGCAGCCACGGGGTCCTACTTTACGTTGTAAGGTCACATTAGTTAGTGGACGAAATTCAAATGTTAGAATAGATTGAGAGGTTCCTTTTCTACTAATTTACAAAATAAAATTTCATTTTCATTAAAATCATTTTTGTAAAAATCTTTTACAAAAATGAATTACGTACTTACGTACTGAAGAAGTAAAATAAGAAATTATATAAGTTTCCATTTCTACGCCTACTGTGTCATGTGATGATGTCATGTCAGGTTGCGGCGTCAGTCAAGGGTTGCCGACCATAGTGGTCACATTACGACCCTGTCCGGACCTTTATTACCACGCGGGATGAGTTCTTTTAGGACACTCAGTGCCAATTGAATTGATAACTTGCAATTAAAAAAAAAATAGTAGGTAAGTATGTCCCTTAATGCAAGGGAATACTTACTGAAAATGTAATAATAGGCTGAATGAATGGTTGAGATAAGTAAGTCTTTGATCCTACATAAGTAATTGGTTCAAGTCAAGGATAATCACTTGGTACACGTCATGGATGTTGCGTATTACAAAGGTTACTTTATTATTATGAGTGTTTTTAACCCCCGACGCAAAAACGACGGGAAAACATACGCAACGCTGCGCAGGTTTAAGCGAAACATTAAGTTTAAAAAGCAAGAAATAAAAATTTAATTAAAAATTTAAAAAACCCCCGACCCAAACAAAAACTCATAAAGTAAAAAATAACATTTAAAGGTTTTTGTTTGGGTCGGGGGTTTTTTAAATTTTTTATTTAATTTAGTTTATGACATTCCTGTGCATGCACATAAGACCTACGTAGTAATACCTACTTTTTATTTTCTAAGAAGACCCACTGCGGTCCTTTCTTACTATCATACAATATCAACTTACTTACAGAAATAAATATTCACCTTCATTTATTTCATTTTCTCTTATGTAGGTACCTATCTGACCCAAGAAACTCATTTCATTTGTCTTTATTGACTTCGATTACGTATTAATGTCAATACCTACACCTGGGGACCCCAAAACACACCCCCAGGGTTCTTAAATTCCAACCGAACATTACGTTCTCAGTTTTCACCCAATTACGGGACTCGATTCAAATTGAAACGAAGTGAGGTTATTAAAAAAATGAAGCAATCAGCAAAAACTTGGGTGGTTGGTCTTTAAGAAGGGTATTTTCGGAAAACGCTGATGACTTGGACATTATGAGACCGAGATTCCTATTAAGATACGAAACATTAGTCTCACTTTAGACCCGTTTGGACGAGCCTAGTGCTTGCCCAATAAAAAATACTGTGGACAAGTTGTAACATTCTCATAGTTCTATGGCATGGTATTTTTTTGGGACAGCTGTGTGTTTAAGCTCTGTACATACGGTGATGATCAATATGATATTTTACTTTAAGCATTTTGGGATAACATGGCAATTTCAAACCGCATTTTTGTTTTTTATTAAACCGTAAGAACAGTGGGATGTTGACGTGTGATCCCAACTTTTTATTGTTAATTATAGTACATCGACGTGTGAACGGGGCTTTAGAGACAAAGGTATCTTCCAGTACACAATGCTCCAAGTTAACACCCTTCAAAAACCCTGGTCGCTTTTGTATATGAGGGTGCTGTGAAACTGGTTTCATTCATAAGAAATTAGGGTTGATGAGTAACCAAACATCTGAACTAAAACTCGCTCAAAGTTAGAGCAATTTGTGTTAGAACTTATGAGTTATCTATCGGCCAAGAACTAATTTAATTCTACACTAATTCCTTTATCTCGCCACGCCATTCCCTTCACTCTACTCGCCTAACCACTAGCCCGTTCAAACGGGTCACAAAGTGGATATTATTTCACGAATCCCGAGATATATGACCGCACTGCGAGAATATTATTCATTAAGGAAAATGAAATTTTGACCTCTACCGCCATGACGGTTTTAATGCCAAACCGTCCCAATTTCCAAAGCCACTTTTAACTGCTTCACCGACATTTGGTATAGAAAGTGACCTATTAATTTGTGATTATATGAATTAATCCCTTTCATGTAGTCCCTTTGGGTCTATTGAACGGTTAGGGTCCGTGTATTTGACCGGAATGTTATAAGACTTTATATATTTTTCGGCAAAGGAATGTTTAGTATTATGCTATGCTGAGGTAGGTAGGTATGTCTAATTACCTAACCTCTGTATGGGTACATACTTTAATGGACAGCGTTGTTTTACGGTAGATCAAGATCAATCCTCGTTCTCCGTTGAATGTTCCTAAGAATAGTTATCTCATCACCGGCCAATCTTTTTCCCAACTAAGTTGAGGCCCAGGCTACATGGAGCAACTGCCTTACTGACGTCAACATTACAGCCCACTAGGTAATACGATATCCTTTGGTAAGACTGGTTGTCAGACTTTCGGGCTTCGGCTTGTATACTCGCCAACGACCTTCAGCATTTGGGCGCACTAAATTTGTGGGCGAGTGCGGGGTGATGTAGCCATGCATGTAGTCTTTAATCGATCGCATTTTTAATTTATTATAACAAAAATAATGCATATTTTCCTTTGTATTGCAAAGCAGTAGACTTTTTTTTTACTCTTTTGTTACAAAATGAAGGAGTAAAATGGTTTCATCTCAACGATTTGGAGGTGATTTGGTGTTTTCGGTGAGAGGGCAGCCTTAACGACTGTTAAAGAGCCACGAATGACAGCCGGGACCAATGGCTTAACGTGCTTCCCATGACATGGAGGGGTCTTGTTTTGTAAAGACCGATCCACGGACCAACGGCAGCAAGCTAGCTTAACCTGATCGGCCGACCGGTGTGGCTCTTATTATTTAGCCAGAAGCTCCTCTCTAGAAAAACGTATGTGACGCTTATTCAATTGCCAGAGACTCGGCTCAACACCATAGATAATGTTTAAATATGTTACAATAAAACAGAGGTTGACGTCGCTCTACTATGTCACAGTTGTTGTTCTTCAATTATCTACTTGTGTGAATCTCGAAAGCTACGCGAAACACGTTTGAAATACAATAAACGTGTACGTGGAACTCTCGAACAATGTTGAGAATACACTTCTGGCTTAGGCTGTAGACGGAATGCTGCTAGTTACCTACCTCAGAAGCAATGATATTGTAAGCAAAAAACCTTTTTAAAAACAAGATTTCAATGAACTAAAAAGTTCTAATTCAAACTCTACTATTTAATAAAAACATGTATTTTAATATTATCTTAAAACCTTGAAGCGTGAATGTCCTTCCTACACATCAAGTTTAGCTTCAAATGTCTTTGAAACAGAATGTGAAACTTCATCTCCTATATTTATAGCCTGGCCTTTGTCGGCAAGATTATTATATTAATTTTCGCCGTCGTCGCCACGCGCAGAAAAATAAAGCCAAGTACCTGTAACCTATTATCCTTAGCTCTTCGTTGCTTAGAAACGCCTTCTGAGCCCGTTGGCAGGTGCTTTTCGACTATTTTTACGAATCCTGTATCGAGATAAGGGTTAATTATATTGTGGTTGATGCTAGGAAGCTAGGAACGATGAAGCCGAAAGGTTCTGGAAGCACAGAACCAGTCAAAGTGGCGGAGCTTGCGGGGAGGCTTATTTTTAGCTTGGTCGTCTTTCGGCTTAAATAATGATGATATTTCGGTACTAAGCATGTAACTAAGCTAAACTGGAGCGAAGAATTCAAATCAATTCGACTTGATGACATTAAAATGTAAGGCCAATATAATATGAGGGAATAACTTTACCTATGCACGAAGAAGTAGGTATTTTTAGCTGCTATGTGATCGCACCTTTACTAAGCACTTGATATAAACTATGGAAACTAGCGCAACGACGTTACTAATGAAATTAGATATATATTTCACAGTACACTGTCGTACATTTTAAATGTAAAGTGCGTGATCGTGTAGAATCTGGATTTATGAGGAGGCGTGTTTAATTTTGTTAATTAAATTACCACAGGTTTGATGACGCAAGCTTTCTTATAAATGAAGTGTATAAAATACTTGGAAACGACAATAATAGTTGTCGAGTGACACCTGAAATCTTGAAAAATAACAGTTCGGTATTTAAGGCGACACTTTGCGCGGGCTCGAACTCACTGGTGGGCCTGGCTAAAAATCACGTTGTCTCACCAGGCTTCGTATCCGACAGAGATAGTATCAGTGGTGAGCAGTTAGACGCTAGTCTACATGCACAACTTTATTGAGTGAGATGCAGGAGCATTTTTGGAAAAATAATCGCGAAAAAATTAAGAAAAGTCCTTCAGAAGATCGGGTTTTCTGAAAAAACCAATGCATAAATCAATGACGAATAAAGTTTATTGAATTTATTGTTAGTTGAACTTTGTCGGTACCGTCTTGGTTTTCGAGATTTTACACGTCTTTTATTACTTAAACACGCTCAAAGTTAAGTTAAATTAGCAAGAAAAACGAATCTTTGTTGGCTCATAACTTTTTAATGGCTTTTTATTTTAGTATTCTGTTTCCGTATAGACAATAATAATAACGAGACAAAACCATACCATGTTTTTGATGTACATAGTCAAACAGTGGAGTAAAACCCTCTCGAAGTTTGTATGGAAAAAATGTGGACAAGTGTCACCTTAAGTGAAGGTAAACATTTCAAAGAAAGGTCTTATTGGTGTAAAACTAAGTGTTGTGATAAGTTTTTTGTTCCTTTTTAGGATTCCGTACCCGAAGGGTAACCAACGGGACCCTACAGCGTCTACAGACCGTGCGTCCGTCCGTGAGCTGTGTAACTCATGATCAGTGATCGGAGTAGGTAGATTGATTTTACGTACTCGCATCATGAATAGTCATAGAAATCATAACATGGATAAGCTTTTTTTCCGGGATTTCATTTTGGTACTTACGGGATTGAATCAAATATTGTGAAATTTGTATTTTTAAACTACTACATTAGAAATTTATAGAATGCTATAGATTTATTTTTTCGCATTCAATGCAATAACTAGTTATGAATATGAAAACAGGTGAAAATTATATAAAAAGCAGTTTAGATCATTTCAAAATCCCGGAGGCATATCCATACTAATATATACGTGCCAGTTCATTGACCCCAAATCAATCTACCTACTCCGATTACTGCTCATGATCCATCCACCTATGTAGACAGTCGAAATGTCGCAGAATCTGTGTTTATGCTGCCTCTATAACAACAATTTATATCTATTAAAATAAAGTTGACAATTAAATGGAGACTTTATACCAAACAAGAAACGTGGTACGGAATCCTTCGTGGTCGAGTCCAAGTCGCATTTGGTCGGTTTTTAAATACGAAGAGGCTTTTGCCCAACACCTGAGAAATAGATAGAACAGGCTGAATTTAGCAACTGAAGTGATAGATTGGTATCGACACGCTAAGAAGAAGGCTGAATTTATTATAGAAAAGTAATAAAACGAATCTTTAAAAACACACACTCAATCTTACGATTATCTTTAAGAAAGAATACTTAGCATAGGTTCTATAAAAACTGAGGAATACGTAAGTGGGTGAATTTAAATAAATTTCAGTGGAAAGGTATACTGCGTTGGTCTGATTACAATATTTATGAGGACTACCTACGTTTAGTTGGCGCGTGACTCAAATTTCACCCCTTTCTCTACGTCCAGGGCGCTAGCTCGCAATTACTTCGGAGCTACGAAGCTGGGAAGGTGGAAGACGGTGAAATAATAAATTATTTCGTTTAAGTTTTCAGAGGAGAGCGCATGACGGGCTTAGTCCGTCTGGAGGGTAATTTCAAGTAGAACGTCTTCTTCGTGTAAGTAGGGACAAACCTTTACACTCTAACTGAGGCATCGCAGGTAGGATCTATGATTTATAAATCTCCGAATTGACGGCAAGCTTCAGCATTCCTTTCAGTCTGATAATTGAATTAATTTTTGCCGGATCTTCGTTGTAGTCAGACTCTGGCTCCTATGTTAGCTTTAACAAAAAAATCTTGAGCATCAACATGTTCTTTACATCAGGGTGTACAGTTCGCTCATCCTCTATTGAAAGTGGAGGATCCTCCGACCAGACAGGTATTGTGTCTGGTGGGCAACTACCCGGCAGTTGATGTCGGGATATTGTATATAGCCGAGTTTCGTGGAAAACTCTCACTGTGCGATGTTTGATTTCTTGATTTAGTTCGCCCGTGGCAATGTAGATGGCGCCACTTCTCTTTTTGCGTTTCTTGATTTAGTTGCGAAGTATTTATTTCGTAGTGCCGCTACAGTGAGCTTAGTGAATTGCTGTTATTGCAACACAATGTTACAGAAGTAAAATCAATAGGTTTCTCAATTTTACTTTACCACAATATTACACATCATTTTCCGGTGACAACTGAAAATCAGCGCTGCCTAGTGGATATTGCACAGCATCATGCCAAATAGAAGCCTTCTTGTTACAGTCACGACGTGCAGCTGCCGACTATCTCAGTTTTGCGCTCATGATATGTAGATCCACATATTTTTTATTTAATCTGAGTTTTTCTTGACAACAAACGGCTCTCAACCAACATACATCATAGAACAAATAAAATCGAAGACCACACATCTCCAAACCACACTGGGCCCACGTGGTGGATTAGGTCCACTCCCTCTCACAGAGAAGAGGCTGCCGTCCCAGCAGTGGGACCGTTATAAACTGACTACTATGCACGTGCCGGAGAGCTGTTTTTTATTAATTCTCTATTACCGCTTTCTTGCCAAAATTGTGAGAATAAGTACACAAATAAGGCTCAAACCCCAAGATTACTTCCTAGGTCCACGTTGGCAATACCATACCGCATCCATCCCTATTTACGAAGAACACCGGAGTATATTTGCATTGGATATTTTCCAGTTCAATCTATTCGGATCGGGTAGGTGCGATTCCGTAACTTCGCTTCTATGTAAGTGTATGTATATGTACATAGTATGTAGCTTGCTTAGAATATAGGAATAGTTGGTATGTGTAGGGAAAAACGAAGGTGTGGAGATAACGAAAACCAAGGGTATGGAAATTATGAATATGTTTTTTTTTTCTCATAGAATAACATTTTCCGAAGGGGGAATTGGTGGACTTATATAGTACACAGACATTTTGCCAGTTTTGTTTAAGTTCCATGTAATTGAGGTCGAGCCTAATGCCATCGATAGGGCACAAATCCAGAAGCCAGGGTGCTACTGAGAAATTCCTGACAGAAAAGCTCAATAACACTTTGCCTGACCTGGGAAACAAACCCAGGATCGTATAGCAGTAGCGCTTGCTGCAGGCGCTACTGCTGGAAGATCCTGGGTTTGTTAACCAACTTGGTAGTATTTTTTTCTTCATCATTTCAGCCGAAAGACGTCCACTGCTGGACATAAGCCTCCCCCAAAATGTGGGTTTTGTCATGATCGCCACGCTTGGCAGGCGGGTTGGCAATCGCAGTATGGTGGTAAAATGCATAGAGAACGCTGCTGCCCATGTCTATTAAGTCCCTTAGTCGCCTTCTACGACACCCACGGGAAGCAATGGGATGGTGCTATTCTTTTACGTCCGGCACCACATAGTATTTTTTTCTTGTCTTCTTCCTAGCGTTTCGATGGCAAAAATAAAACGGGAAAAAATGTACATAATTATCTACAGTTATTTAAATTTGTTTGGCCCAAAAACCAGCAACGCGAATACCGTTTGCTGATGCAACCATTCGGTCCTTACGTGTGCTGGTAATAGGGTATGCGGTGTAAGATGGGAGGTGAGCCATTGTCTGTGGTGGGACGCCGCACACACACCGGAAATCTGATTTATTTATAAACATAATGTAGTGATAAGTGGTGTTCTTCTGCAATAGTCAATACATTCTGATGAATCTCGTTTTATTCGCTCATCGATGTGATTGAGTGTTGAAGGCCCGATTAAGCTATAGACTTTTACGGGCTGATGGGTTCTGAAACAATCAATTTTAATTTAAAACATAGCATATTATTTCGTTTTGTTTACTTTTAGATTCCTGTTTAACAAGTCACACTTACTTGATGATAGATGGGTGACAATGAGGTCAACGATAGTGCAAATTGAAGTGTCTTTTCGTAATTTCAAAATTACAGCTTTTAACTAAATGCATAAATACGGTATTGGTAACAAAAAAAAAAAAGAAAATAAATAAATTATAAAAATGTTGCCTGTCTGTTTGTTCCGGCTAATCCACGAAAGGGCTGAACGGATTTTGACGGGTCTTTCACTGTTACATAGCTGATGTAATAAGGAGAAAGATGAGCTCGTTCTGTCCGGTAGCACGTTCTTGTGCGATCTTTTCTTACCTCTCGATGGGGAAGCCGCGGGCATAGCTAGTCATCAAATAAACGGAAACTGTATCTAGCGTAAGACAATCCCAGAACAGTTTGTCGATATCCAAATGATAGTGGTACCATCGGCATATGAGCTGGTGATGTCTGCAGCGCTTTCACTCTTCGTTTCCAATTTTTTACTGGGAGAATATGTATTTTGCCTTGAAATATATGTATAGCAAAGGTATACTAAATCAGGAAAAGAAACCCATCATGTTCTGTCATAACATAACTAATCAGTATTCCATCCCAACATAATCTGATTTTACCTCAAAAATACCAATATTTTTCCCATTACACAAACAAAGTAGAGATTACCCTTGGAATGACTTCCGTATCAATATCGGAGCTCATTATAATTTAGCCCACGCCCACGAGTCGAGCCGATTGAATCCAGGCCATATTTTTATTAGAAGAGGCGCTGCAGAAAATCGTATGCTTATTCCGGATAGTCTCTAGCACGTACGCTGTACAGAGTAGGCAAGTGTTTATGTTAAACAGAGGCAGCAAACCTTGACTAAGTATAAATGCGAAAGTAACTCCATCTGTCTAAACGTCTGTTACTTTTTCTGAACATATTTCACTTTAGCTTTTGCCCGCGGCTTCGCTCGCGTGGATGTTGGAATATCGTCGGTCCTACTTGCGGACCTAGCTTTCCGGTTTCCCGTTTATACTTTCATATTTTACGCTCTCGGGGGCTAATTTCCCAAAAACACTGAAACACGTGCATTTTAATGTTTTATCAGAATGAAAAGAAACACCAATTTTCACGGTTTATACTACAAAAATGACAATTTTCCATACAAACTTTCATCCCGTATTTAACTCCTTTAGGGGTTGAATTTCGAAACATCCTTCCTTATTCCTTGTCTACATTATAAACGTAACCTGTGTGCAAAATTTCAGCTTTCTAGGTCCAAGGGTTTTGGGCTGGGCGTTGATGAGTCAGTCAGTCAGTCAGGACTTTTCTATTTATTTATATAGATAACACACAGCTAGACCATGACGGGGTAGTAATCACAGTCAATCGATCAGGTTAAGCTACGCTTTCCGCGTATGTTGGTCCGTGGATGGGTCACCATCTTTACATACCAAGCAAGAACCCTCCGTGCCTCGGAAAGCACGTTAAGCCTTTGGTTCCGGCTGTCGTTTGTGGATCTTTGACAGTCGTTACGGGTCGTCAGAAGCTCGAAAGTCTAAAACCCAGTTTTACCAGATAGGCTGGCAGTCGCTCCATGTTTTAATACTGGTATTCTGTTGCGTCTGGTTAGACTGACAGCTGAACCCAATATAGTTGGACAAAGCCAGGCCAGATGACACAGCTAGACCAAGACCTGGGTAGGGAGTAAGGACATAGGATACTTTCAATTCTGGTAGAACGTTTCCGTGGGACGTCCACACGGAAAAAACCCCAGGAAAAAGTTAGTTAAAATTAAATAATACTTAAGGATGCCTCAAACGAGATGCAAAGAAGTCATACAAAATAAGTCAAACTCAAACCTTTTAAGGCACTTTTCAAAGGCGAATTTACAAGAAAATAGTCTTCCAATTTATGTAAACAAAAGTAGAAGTACCTCCTACCCACCTACTTCTTTGTATGTCCTTCATTTTCAATATGGTTTTTGTATAAAAATTTCTATGTCACGTTTTGTCATAGGAACTGTGTGAAAAAGAATTCTCAAATCAGATTGGAAAAGTCTACGTGCGTAGGTTTACGGGCCGACACACTAGGCTGGCATTAGGATCTAGAATATTGTTTCTATATCATTTTCCTCAACATGACACGTCGTTTGTACGCTATGTACAAAATATTGAACGATTTTGTTTTCCCCAAAGCTATTTTTTTATTTTCTGTATTTTTGTCTTCTGTCGTCTTCGTGCAAACTGAAATGAGGTTTCAGTTTGCACGAAGACGACAGACGACTCGGCACATGATTCTAGAAACCCTAGAATCGTACTGTACCGAACCGAACCGAATCCGAACGGAACCGAAATAAAGAACCGAAGAAGAAATTTTCCGTCGTTTATAAAATTGAAACTACTGTTTTATAGAAAATTGCAATACCTAAGCGGTCAAAATGCACGGCAGAGCATTTTTTTTTAAATAACGGACTGTACATTTCGTGTCAGGGGGTTTTTAGAATGATGTTTTGAGCCCACGGTAATAGATATTGCGTCGATGTCGTTGCAACTCTATATACTTACCTACAATATTTGAACGGTAACTTTAACGAAATGAAGACATAAGGTGAAAGTTTCTGTTTCGTTTGACTACTCTTCGCGCGGTTACAGGTGCATATTGGTGCAAATTGAACCTACCTGACTCGGGTATACATTCCTGGCTTTGGGTGGGATTACCGTTCTCTGCACTCAACTGTTCAGTTAGATATTTATGTGGGGCTAAATTAGCATAGATATGTAGTGCTGTGTTTAGAATTTAGTATTACATTCGTTCATTTGAAATGTCATAATATTTCATGCTCATAATAATACAGTTCGTAATATGAAGTGTCATGGTATACCTACTTTATAATAGTTTACAAAATCATAATCCATAAACTCGCAAGCGTATGACGTAATACTAGATGTGAATCTAAATTTAATCGAATACAAAAATAAATAAGTACCTAAATAGGTTTAAAAGACGTCATGTTTTAAAGTGCCTTTTTAAATGTGCAGTCTTCTTCAATATCATAAAAAAGGACAAAAAGAATTATTCCAATAGTAATCCCATAGTGGTAAGTTAAGATAATGATAAAGACTTGGTTGATTTATCTAATTATATAAATGTAGAAGAATACTTTATTGCACGTCTCACTTCATATACATAATAACATAAAAAAAAAACAAAATCTAAATCAAAAAATCAAAATATTTTATTCCACATAAACCTGCATGGGCACTTATGAAACGTCAGAAGCTAGGTGCACGGTTCCAAATTTTTGTTTCCCATGGAGAAGAGCCGGCAAGAAACTCTACGGTTACTCTTTAAAAAAATAATTGGCTTTAACAATGTCTCCAAAAACGACATTAGATATAAATTTTAAGCGCATGTGTGGTGTAATGGTAAGACCACCTGTCTCAGACCCAGAGGTCTTCGGTTCGATTTTCAGCAGGAGCTAACATTTTTTCTTGGTACGGTTGGTGGTAGGGCTAATTTTAAGTCCGCCTGGCTAGCTACCACCATCTCTTCTAAGCCTGTGGCCATAATATCATTGCTGTGTTTAAGCGGTTAGAGGTGACAACTGACATAGTCACTTCCTCTGTGGTTGAGGATTCCGAGTGAAGCTCGCTTCTACTTTCAGCCTAAAATCATCACATACCAACACGTAAGGGCTTCCTCGTTGCGGTAAAAAAAAAACAACTATGACAGGTACGTTTTACGAGCTCAAGTTATTACAAAATACCTAAGATTGATCATTATTGTGACTAGCCACAAAACAAAAGATCAAAAGACCTATGAAGAAAAATAGGAAAATCCTAGATAGAAAAGGCTTAACATAACATGTTTAACAGATACAAAGTACAAGCAACATCCACAAATCAGAGAACAAACGTTATTAAGTCCACAACTATAATCTTGTTTTTATCTCGACCTATAAAAGTTAAGAAGAAAAATACAGAAATATAAGGATAAACACAGTTTTATCGCTCATTAGATCGCTGTGCTACGTTGACATTGGTCGAGTAAGTAGGCTAAGTTGAGCGGTACAGTAGCCACTGAAAATATCATTATTAGCCTCGTAGTAGTCTCAGAACCTACCATGAAAATACTCCGCGTATAGCTTACATGTAATCTCGAATAAAGCTCCTAAATTGGCTGCCTCAACTCGGGTTGTAAGTATCTACTACGCTCTTGCAGATTACTGCACGGGCTATGATTTGTGCAATTAGTGAGGTTGGCCTTACAAATACCGTGATAATCATTTTTTTTTTGCTGGGGTATAAAAGGTTAAGAAATCAGGGACATTAAAGGGCAGTCGAGACGTCCATTGCCCTTTAATTGTTCTGCTTTGTTCTTCCTGCTTCAAACGATGGTTGCATATTTACCACCACCTAAACCCATCAAAGAAAATTAACCATATACCTCATCCGCCTCGAGTGGGTTCCCGCATTGTCGTTGCGGGGCTTTTGCTTTCAAGCCGATGACGTAGCGGCCAAAAAGTAGGTTGCGGTGAGGTGCACCGCAACTGAGGTGGGCCACGATGTCGAATGGGAGGCATCGCGGCTGAGGGTTACGGGCTGCGGCAGAGGAGGTGTGCCGGTGCTTCGCTGAGCAGCGCTCTTCCGTTCCGTGGCCTGGACGGGGCTGCCACCGTTTGATGGCGGACGCGGTGGGGCCGCAAGTGAAGAGGAGTGTCAGTATAGTGTTGGCCGCTCTCCCTATCTCCTGTGGCCGAAAAGTGGTAGGCGGTACGGCACGTTGTGTTCCACGCGCGCCGTCAAATATGTCAGCAACAACTGGTGGGGTCCTCAAGGACCGATGCCTGCCAGGGATGCGGGTTGTTCGAAAGAGATACCGTCGCCCCTGGCACACAGGCAACTGAGGGAACACGGGTGGGTTTTAGTCAGTAAAAGTCTGACACGCCCTCCTGCTCTACCCAGAGCGGGAGAAGCCATTTGATGATTTCCTATCCTCCAAAAAAAAAAAACCGTGTAACTCATGACATGCTTGAAGGTTTAAATTGAATTTGCTTTGGAACTGTTTATAAATCACACTATATTGGTTTAATTAATTAGGTCATAGGGTCAGGATATCCCTACGTGATCGAATCGGACATGAAGAGATCCGTAGGAGAACCAAGGTAACCGACATAGTCCGAATATTTGTTGCACCACTTCTTTTTCCCAGATAAAGCACTAGGAAGTGGTGAAGGGCGGGCGTTTTCGGGGGACTGTCTATTGTAATTTTTGACGTTCAAAAAGTGCTGACACCAGCTTAGTTTGAATAAATGACTTTTGTTTTTTTTATTTGCCATACTTGGGTGGCGGTCGGCAGGGCAAATTGCTGGCAGAATAGATCCCACAGGGTTCTGGAGTGGCGATCGCGTACCAGAAGACGTAGCATTGGAAGGCCTCCCATAAGGTGGAATGATCCGCTGAATACGGGAAGCACAGAACCAGTCGAGATTGATACCTCGACTAGTTCTGTGCTTCGGTGCTTGGAGGAGGCCTATGTCCAGCAGCGGATGTCTTTCGGTTGAAATCATGATGATAATATGATCAATGGCTAGTGTAATATCGCCAGTACTCGGACACATACTATACTATCTACTCTATCAAATCTAAACGCTCTCCCTAAGATCGATATGTAAGAACAATGAAAGAACGGTCATTGTTTCCGAGACATTACACCAATGCGTGGCAACTACCCAACTGTGATATAGATCGAATTATGAGTATTTATATATTATATTTGATTAGTACGATCAATTTGGATTTGGTGGGAGTTTTCCTATTGGATTAGGATGAGGGGAAGCCCGACCTTTTTTATTCTCTAACATAATATACAACAGTTGTGTTGTGTTTCTAAAATGTGGTTATATATGCGTCATTTCAGGACTGTTAGATATCAGGGGATAGGTACTTAGGGTACATTTTTGAATCGTGTAGTTTCAGTCACAAAACTGACCAAATTTTTCAACTTCCCACAAGTTGAAAGACGTTGTAAATTCTTTGGTATTCAAAATCAAAAGTTATTTATTCAAACTAGGCTGAGAGTCAGCACTATTTGAACGTCAAAATTACAAAAGACAGTACCCCAAAAACGCCCTTATTCCCTACCCAATAGGTACAAATAAGGGCTTTTGTCATTAAGAAGGTCAGTAGCAGTATGTTCCAGTCTTGTACACCAATTCGTCTACGAAATAGAACAATGGTAATGAATATTAAATCTATGTATCTATCTATATAAATAAAGAGAGAAGTCCTGACTGACTGACTGATTGACTGACTCATCAACGCCCAGCCCAAACCCTTGAACCTAGAAAGCTGAAATTTTGCACAGAGGTTCTCTTTCAAACTCAAACTCAAAGCATTTATTTCAAATAAACCAATTACAGGCACTTTTGAATTGTCAAGGACGGTGAGTTAGAAAGATGAAGCTAGTTGCCCATTCCAAAGCGTAGGTACCTATGGAGAAGAACGGGCAAGAAACTCCATGGACACTCTTTTAAAATCAAGATTTTGTTACAAAAAGTTGGTTACATCATTATGTTGAAATTATCAATGTGAGAACGATGTAAAAAGTGCACATTAAAAGCGTCCGTAATTAAAATAAAATAACAATTAAAATAAGCCGTGGGAGCTAAGAGATGACCAGTCCCTACTGGCGGCGCCCGTTCACGGACATGACGTATGCATCAGCACCATTCAGCTCAACCATTTTGAAGGGAACTTAATGATCCAACACACACGCCACCACCAGCGAGACATTTGAGTGAGCATGACATACTCTCAGCTGCCAGGGCACATTCAAGTCAATGAAAGACGTACCCTGTAAATGTTTGCTTTATAGTAGGAACATAGTGCTCACACATATGCTATGCAATTATACAATACAAAAATTTGAATTTATACAATGCAAAGATATCTAGCTTTTACAGTCTTCAGCAGCTCCAACAATGTTTTCAATGTTATCCAATTTAGTTTAAGCTACCTTGTGGAGCAGGAGCTTTATAATGCAGACGAGGAATAAGGAAGGATTTTTCGAAATTCAACCCCTAAGGGAGATAAATAAGGGATGAAAGTTCCGCGCGGGCGAAGCCGCTGGCAAAAGCTAGTACAGTATAATGATACTAACTGGTAGTCTGGAGATTGGATTTGTGTGCGGTTGATAGCAGTAAGGTCACCACCGTGGACTTAAAAATTATTAGAGAAATGTGGATGTACAGACGCCAGCGCATCAAGATATCCCAATTTGTCAAATTTTCCCAATTGAACATGAACCTAGTTCCTTTGTAATAAAGTTGAAAAACCATCAAAGAAATTTGACAGATTGGGGTAAATTGATGTACTGGCGTCTGTACTATAGGTAGGTACACGTCTGCCTTACCCTTCGGGAAATGCAAGCGTGCAGTTGTATGTAATCAGCAGACAAGTAACATGCAGTCAATAGCCTGTCCACATTCATTTTACCCTGGTAAACAAGAACTATTCTAATCATGAATCTTTTAAAGACTGTCAAATGCCATATAAGTCCTCTGTCACACTAAAATTATGTAAAAACATTACCTACGATGCTCAATAATTCCCGTGCTCACATTGTAAGAGGCTCTTGTTTTCCGCCAGCCATTAATTTAGGCGAGAAACAAAAGGCAGACAGCGATTGGCAAAGTTTCGCTTTTGATCAAACTTTTCATATTAATAGCATCGCTAAAATGTAGTGTCTCTGCCCTTATGTTCTGCTGTTATTAGGCAATTTGTAAAAGGATTCCCCTTGTCTTCGGGTTTACTGTTATTAGTAGTTATTGTTTTTGTTTGTGCCTTTTTGATGTGGGTATTTATTGGGTTATTATTTTAATAAACATAACATCATGGCTCGTTTTCTCAATGGGTTTTGCGGGGTAAGTCCCATGTACAGGGGGTGAATTCAGACAACGGACTGGTACTGAGAAATTTTAGACAGAAAAAATCCAATAATACCGCCGGACCTGGTAATCGAAATCAAGATCTCATACTCGGCAGTAGCGCTTGCGACCACTAGACAAACGAGGCATTTAAAAAACACGAAAGTACCTAGTTGATTATCTTTTATTCCCAGTTTGTTTATGGAATTTTCGCTGTAAGTCCTTGTTAAGAACTAGATTAACCAGCCATGGATTGGTGTTATGACTAATGGAGAAGTATGGAAGAAAAAGATCGTAATTTTTTGAAGTGAAAACTTCTTTAGGCGCGTTGGGCAATTTTTGAGATGGGAAAAAACAATTGAACTCGCGACACTGTTACCGACACCACTTACAACACGAACGAAAAGTCGTGCTTTTCACCTTTCTTATTAGCATTAGTACTAATGTGGAACTTCTCTGCTTGAATCAGTCACCAGCTGTCTCTGGCAACAGCTACGTTCGACGTCGAAGGACTGGCTTTACTGCAAAAATAATAAGTTATGATACAGGTTAACAGTTAGATTGTTAATTCTGGAAAAACATGTTTTCGTGAAACAATTTTTTTTTAGAGAATTGTATGATTTATCACAGAGGTACCTAACTTTGTGAGTTAACCCGTTGTCATGTAAACAATTCCATCAATGGTTCCTGTGCTGTATTGTGGTTTCCAGGTCCCACGGTAGGTACATCCATTGTGATCAAAACCGATCAGAGGTATGTGGCAGATCCGCAATGCGCCAAACCTTTTGTTTGACACCGGAAGCGTGCTCGCCCTGTCTTCTATCAATTTATTATTGTTGATTTAATGATTTATGTTATTAATTTTGGAAAAGGATTTCTCTTTAGTTTTAGATGGTGCGTGTAGATATTAGCGCCTCGTCTGATGTTAAGCGACTCATATACATAATATGTGGCCAAAAAATAACATGTGAACATAATTAATTTACCTGTCATTGCTTTTTTGTATATGTAATTACTATAAGTATCTCGGTGTATCGTCTTCATAGTTACATTATTATTTATTTTATACAATTAAAGTGCCTGCTATTTATTTCATCATCACTGCTCTCAATACGGTGAAGGGAAAGACCGTAACGAAACCGGCATATCCTAGAACCTAAAATTCGAAGACATGCGACATCTACCAACCTGCATCCCACTCCCTCTCGAAGAGAGGACGCCTGTGTCCCAGCAATGGGAAAATTATAGGCTGATTGTGCAGTAACACATTTTGCTTGGTCATATATTACAAAAAAAAATACACATCCTCCTCCTTTTTTTGCGTGGGTCAAAAATAATCATTAAGCCCATCTATAATTTGTGCAAGTAATCCTCTTAGATACCTGAGGCAGAACTTTAGTCCAGTATCACTCAAACACATAGGATCTATGTCCTGCGTTTCCACGCTAAGTAGAACATGTTGGTGGGTACACAAGAGCTCAAACATTTCAATAGCTCCAAGCTTTGAGGGATTTGTGCGCTTGTGGCGCTCAACAGTTTCAGGTGGTAGTAGTATTTATGCTTTGTAACATATCAGAATTCCTTTTGTTGTAGGGATATCGGTGAATGTAAAATAAACATACAAACAGGAAGCCTGCATTGCCTAAAGTGATGGGCAGAGGTTGCATACCCACATTTCGCCAATTTAGTTAAATGTGAAATGCGATATACGGTGTATGATTGTATTGTTAATGTAAAAATACTGGGTTTAAAAATATCCCTTCTTCTTACACCCTATGTAGGTGTGAGAAGAAGGGATATCTTTCCTTGCATGCTTCATGAAAAGAAACTGGGGAATCATATCTAATTTGTTTTCTTAATTATGTTAAACTAGCTTTTGCCAGCGGCTTAATTCGCACGCGCAGACATTTCATCCCCTATTTAACTCCCTTAGGGGTTGAATTTCGGAAAATCTTTCCGTATTTCTTGTCTTATCACTGTAAAGGGAACCTCTGTGCAAAATTTCAGCTTTCTAGGTCCAAGGGTTTGGGCTGGGCGTTGATGAGTCAGTCAGTCAGTCAGGACTTTTCTTTTTATATTTATATAGATACATGTTCTCTGGCTAGAATTTAGTTTTATCTACAGATAGCAATAGATAAACTCTGGCTGGATAACATTTACCAAAATAAGACCTATGTACGAAGCATATAGGTATTTTAAGTTAGTTATCAAATGCAAATAGCTGGTATACTACAAACGGGGAATTGAACTTCTAGTTGATGATAATCTGAATTTTCAGATATCAGTTTAATTATACCTAACCCCGCAGTTACACCGTACATACAAGTTTTGATACTTGTTTTCGACGAGTTTTGTAAAATACTTGTCAAAAACGTACATACAGTCATATACTCCCGATTTGTAAACTTTTCTGACATACAAAAATACATCGGTAGTAAGGACAACTGTAGTAGTGTCATATTTCCTTAGTTTGGGCTCCAAACTGATTTTATCTCTTGAAACTGCTTAAAGAATAGAGCCCCTGTGACAAACGGATAGACGGACATACAGTGGAGCTTTGGTAATAGGGTCCCGTTCGCACCTTTCGGCTACGAAACCCTAAAAATTACTTTTTTAGCCTGTGTAATATAACTTCACAGCTTATAAGACAAGATATTACCTAATTTAGTTCGTAATATTCACTCAATTTTTGACTCGTAACGTGCGTAAAGGTCAATAACGCTATTTTAATAACGGAGTCAGTCTAGAATGAGATCAAGTAGAGAACACTTTGAAATAAGTTTAGTAATTTTGGGAGGCTTATTTAATTTAGAAAACCTTTGCCAAGTTAATGTATAATTTAAGTTAATTGTGTAAACTTAATGAATAATACGATGATACCGTTGGATGGACTAAAATCTGGCATATTACCTAATTGAGAGATAGAAGAAATGTCTCCTATTAATTAGAAGAACACTGAAGTTTGTATTGGAAACCACAAAAGTCATAAGTTGTTTATTTCACTAAGATGCTATCATCTGTGGCATCTTTACTTTCTATGAGCAACTTTATCCCTAAGTTCTGTACTGTGTAGCGTAAAACCGCTACGGTTAAAACCTCTTCCATTTCTATTCCAAACTTTTCAATAAAAATTTCTTCATCGAGGTTAATCACATTTAAACTTCGAATTGGTGAAAAAATCGTCAGTTGTTTGCTTTCGGACGGCGGCACTACGTTTTTGGGACCCGATGCGTGATGGTCTTCTTTCATTTTCGTAAATAATATTGAAATTTTGAATTAAGTGATGAATATAGAGACATCAAGTTTGTGAAAACTATACAGTACCGGTGCACGACTGTACCGGTGTTCGTGTTGTAATTTTCCGTATTAATTTGGTATGTATTGTCGCCTATTTTTTTCTCTTTTCGATCTAATTCTCTCTAGATTCATAATTAATCAAAGATTCAGCTTGTACCGGTGGTCTGAAGTTTATTTTTTGTCTAGATCCCGTTATAAGCCAATTTTTGGCTTCACCCTACGGGTATAACGACGTTAGTTACCCACGACGGAGGTTGAGGCGCTCTCGCCCAAAATCCAGGCGCGTCACGTGCCGTGACGTCCACCTCCAAGGATTGAGACGAGTACGAGGTAGACGCGGGCTCTGCAGCTCTGCGACCCCGTGTTTTCTACGATTCTCCCGACAGACGTGTTCTGCCGTCCTGGATTTATCCGTGATTACGTAGCAACAGTTTTATTTTAAAAAGTGCACCTGATTAAAATATGTCTTTTCTAAAATTTTCATGTCTAAAACTCTAATAACTCTCTAACCTGAAGCCTATCAAGACGCGTTGGATTCGCTTAGTGTTTTTTAGTTAAAATTATCTTTTTTTGCTTATTCGCCTAGCCGTTAACCGATTGCAATCGATTTTTTGTTAGGTCGAATTAAAAAAAAACTTTTACGTAAAATTTAAAAAAATAAACACTTACCTCACTAAGTTAACCCACGCCAAACAGAAAGGTCCCAAAAATTACGTATTTTTTTAAGGAAAAACCTAATTTAACCTTTTTTATATATTTTAATTTCTTGTGTTTTTCTACCTTTTTTTTAAAATCAAAATTAAACGTATTATATGTAGCGGTCTGTGTTTCACTTAACACTCAAATTCTTTTTTTTACGCTACAACTGGCTGGGACCGACTGGATGCGGAAGGCGTAGAGCAGGGTGTTGTGGCGCAGCGTGGGAGAGGCCTATGTCCAGCAGTGGACTGCGATAGGCTAAGTTCATTATTCTTAAATATAGCTCAATTACTAAACATCTGTTGCCACTGAAGTTAAAGTGGTACAAAAGTAGGACACTCGAATTGTACAAGATTTTTAGTGATCATTCATATTCATATTTTTTTCATAGGTGAAGTTATTTCATGGAAAGTAAAGATATAGTTGACGGTAATGCATTTATTTATTGATGTTGAATATGTACCTAGTTGATGCAACAGAAATCACAAGTTAAGACAATAAGTTCCCCCCAGTGAGTTCCCGCATTGCCGTTGCGGGGAGGCTCAGTAGCCGTGGTCTCCCGGCCACGGTGAAGCGAAGAGGAGCCCAAAGGTGGGGCCGCACGTCAGGGCTTTTGCCTCATAACCGACGACGTAGCGGCCAGAAAGTAGGTTGCGGTGAGGTGCACCGCAACTGAGGCGGGCCACGATGTCGAATGGGAGGCATCGCGGCTGAGGGTTACAGGCTGCGGCGGAGGAGGAGTGGCGGTACTTCTGAGTAGCGCTCTTCCCTTCCGTGGCCTGGACGGGGCCGCCACCGTTAAATGGCGGACAGGGTGGGGCCGCAGGAGGAGTGTAGGTATAGCGTTGGCCGCTCCGTTGCGGTTGACGGCGCGTTGTGTTCCACGCGCGACGTCAGAGTTGTCAGCAACAACTGGTGGGGTCCGCAAGGGCCGATGCCTGCCAGGGATGCGGGTTGTTCGAAAGAGATACCGTCGCCCCTGGCACACAGGCAACTGAGGGTAAACGGATGGGTTTTAGTCAGTAAAAGTCTGACACACCCTCCTGCTCCACCCAGAGCGGGAGAAGTTATTCCATGATTTCCCACCATAAAAAAAAAGAACAAAAAAAGGACAATAAGTTGTTTAATGAATATCCTGTTGTGAAGCGAGAGGCCGCGATCTCAATTATTCGAAGAATATACAATAATTATCTCTTTTTAAACAACGTGACTTTTCATTTTTTCATTTCGACATCGTGTCGTCGATATCTTTCTAATACAATCTGTCACTTTATTTGTAGTTTCTTCCGTCACTACAGTGATCATGCTATACGTGCTGTTATAAGATTATCAATACATCGGAAGAGTCATGAAAATGGGATGTCAATTGACAACGAAATACCAGTGAAAAGTTGGCGAACTTCGACAGATTCTAGCCTGACGTTCGTGCGAGTCGACGAGAGCGCTCCAAAAGCGTGGTGCAGACCTCTTGACGATTGAATATCGTACGAACAACAAGTGCCTAGAAACTATCTAAAGTTGTGTTTTATACATTTCGACAAGTTCAAATATAACCTAAAAATCAATATTCATTTTCAGAGTTTTTCTTCTCGCCCGCAAAACATTTCTACGCCCAGTAAAATGTTCAACAATGATAAATTTAGCTCCAATCGGCCTCTTGCCCCGACATGTATTTGCTGTCTTATTACATTTAAGACGAAGCCAGAAAGTCCTGCAATTGCAAGACGTGCTTAATAACGTCAATCAGGGCAAACTAGCGACCATATAACCCCAATGGTCGCTGGGGCAAACCATCCTACGATCCAATCTCATATCTCAAACATACAATATGCACCCAAAATTTCAATTTACCCTAATAATCTTAGCGCCAGTATCTCTGCAAATATTATCCGGCTATGCAGATTTATACCCGGCTTATATTCCGGGGCACATATTGCAGCTTGGGGCCTATTCAAACTGCCTGTGAAATACGTATCGGGAGCTTTGCCTGGCTTTCGACCTGCATTTCTTGGCTAGGCGTTTTAGATTCAAGATTGGAATGGAAGACAGAATAGGGAGGTTTTATGCTCGGATTGAGAGTCTTGATTAGCCTGTAAATTATGTGAGAAGATGGGCTTTTATAAAAGACCGCTACAGAAAGAATAAATTGTGTTAAAGTTCATTAGATTCTTTATAAAATCTTAAGTTCATTCACTGACAGGCAACATTTTTCACACGATTTTCTTAGGAATATAATGAAAGTGTACATAATAAGGTTTTTTTTTAATAAATAATAGATAAAAGTTTGTCAATTTTGGTGATAGATAATCACCGACATAATCCATTAGACGTCTATAATTTTGTCCATTGAATTTTTCCATTTAGACCTTGTGAAAACTGCACGAATCCACTGGATACGGGAAGCATAGAACCGGTCGGAGTGGCGGAGCCTGGGTGACGCGTATGTCCAGCAGTGTACGTCTTTTGGCTGAAATGGTGATGATGCTGATGATTTTTGTGCATGAGATCCAAATTCTTGTCCAGAGAGTTACGGAAGCCTGCACTCATCATATTACTCCCTTTTCAACTTTTGTACTCGTATGTGCAGGCGTATCTAATTAAAGTACCTACCATTATTTTTTTATCATGATGTCCGTGGTTCGTCCATTTTGTATTTTCTACTCTAAAAGAAAATTAAACCAGTTATTTGTGTAACAGCTAATCAAAAGCTAATTGTTTTTAATTCATATCTAAGACCTAATATTAATTAAAAACTCAATTATTGTTAGCATTTTAAAGCAACTACTCGACCTCTAGGCTGAGCAGTTTTAAACTAGTCCCTAGTTGAGTTTGTTAATTAGATACCTACCTAATTTTATGAAAGTACACGATGTTTTTGAGAATATAATAATGAGGCTAACAACTTCATTTGGTGGGTACACATTTTTAAGCTTAAAAAGGATTAAACCCGCTTGACACGCTGATAAGAATAAACCAAAATATGAATTTTAACTACAAAGAATCTTGCTGCTAAATTTTTAACCATACAAATTATAATATTAAAACGAAATTCTAATATTGTACCCACGCAGTTTACGCCTACGGAGGTTGAGGTGGAAGGAAACTTATAGAAAATTGTAGAATACGTCACGCAACGAAAATTTTAGAAATCGTCACGTAATAAAAAAGCGTGCCTGCGGACCCCCGTCAGGAACGAAGTTCCTTACGCTTTTTCCTCAACTCTGAATGTAATTTTTAATGTAGATTTCGATTGTCGAACACCATGAAGACGGCACCCATGCAGTTTTTTTTTTACTTTTATAGGTGCCATCACGGATATACATGTTGTCTTCACTATCGGGTTCAGCACCCTCGAAAACCATGAAAACGACACCCATGATGATTTCTTTTTTAACTGTCGCAGCCGCCATCTTGGATTTTTATTTTGACCTCACAATCGGCTTCAGCATCCTCGAAAACCATGAAAACGACACGCACGGAACGAGCGGCCCCCTCCATACAACGACCAAACGAGGTCGAAATGAAAATCTAAGACCAACCCAACATGCTTGTTTTAAATAATCCATCATTTGCAACCATCATTTGTTTCATTTTTACTTCCTATTTTCTCCCAAAATCAGTTGCATCGTGAATATTCATTTCCCAATGAGAGGTGTGAATACATAGTTAATGTGGCTGCATCATGAGCGCGGCTCGGTATTAATGCTCGTGCTCGTGCGATCCATTGAAACTCTTCGGTTTATTGCCGCGTGAGTTTACAGGTGTGGGAGCCATTTTATTTTAAAATTCTCTTTTTATGAGAAGTGTGGATGGAGGTGTTGCAGTGTCAGAAGTGGTCTTGTAGAGGAGGAAATTTTTTTTTTGGTAGCATGTACTGAAATGCTAATAACAAAGTTTTAGAAGGCAGATTTTCGTGAAATCGCTAGGAGGGAACGTCTTAAAAGGACATTATAGTGACATTATTGGTGATGTTCTTCAGAAAAGTCGTGTGCGTAGGTAGTACTTGCAACCGGCATGCGTGTATAACCAGAAGTATTTATGATAGTAAACGAGCAGGTGGAGGTAGTTTCTGTCTGCCCCTTTGGGAAGAGTGAGTTTATGTAAGTATGTGTAGTACTGAATGCATGTGGCTACTTCCTAAGTTACCAACTCTGTTTTCTTTTCCAGGTACCAATAGGTACTATCCATTTTCATCAAATTCGCATCGGTCATTTAGTGGTACCGTATGTAGTTCGGAAAGTTTCTGCAGTTGTATATATTTCCTAATACCTACCTATATTATTAAGAAGAAGGTGAGTATAATCAACATTTCTCTAGATCAGTGATTGCCAAAGTGGTCTAGGTGGACCACATGGGTCCACGGAAGACTCGAACATGGTTTAAGTTGGCGCAAAATAAAACTACTCAAAAAAGTTAACGATGCAAAAAATTACAATTTTTTCGGTGATTTTTGACAGGCTTCGGTGAAAAGGGGTCATAATAGTGAGACTTTAATAAAAAGCATTTTGAAGCTTTATGGTTCTAATTTTCAGATTTTTAGCTAATTTTTTGACAAGTTTTGAGAATATTGTTTAGCAGCTGGTCCACTGAAACCAGTATAATTTTGAAAGCAGTCTATGACAAAAAATAAGTTTGGCAACCTCTGCTCTAGATCAATAAAGTTTGCTTCAATTTTTAGGCACGCCAAGAAATTGTCCCGTGAAAGTACTTATATACTTAAAACTTCCTTGCTCGAGATTGTATAATTTGTGCCTTTCAGTAAAAGTTTGTAAACGTAAACGAATCTTAGAATAAAACCTCCAACAATTTAGTTTCTCAATACCTGACGGAAATCTTTGGTTATTTTATCGAATAATCGAACTTTTTTTTGTAAAGAGACATTTTGTGATGCATTGTTAAAAGTTTTAAACATTGATTTATTGGTGCCCCAACATTGAACCTTTCTTAAATTCTATGAGCTTTATGTTTCTTGAGCTTCTTAAATTCTGAGTTGAACTACATGATTACCTTTTTACTGACACATGACATACTCGTATGTGTGCACTGATTGGACGGGTCCACGCAAATTTGTGTAGTTCTATACTTAAATAAAAATCTCAGACACTACTCTACATGGTCCTCAAATGATTTGATCAAGGTTATGACTTTAAAAAACTGACATTACAGCTCGCTTACTCTGAAGGCCATGTCGGTAACTCCGGCTCTTTTCCGGATAATTTTAATCCTGATTTTATTCTTTAGAGAAACTCCAAGCCCACTCCATAGCGTGCACTGACTGGAAGTGTCCACGTTACGGCATCGTATCATGTTATAACGGGCAGGAAGCACTGGTTGAAGACTGCAATATTTACGAGTAAAACTTAACATGTGAGTAATTGACACATGTAGGCAGGAAAAATTGATAAGCATCTCCTCATTTCAACATCCTCCCTAAAATTTCATTAAACAGGCTTACAATACGTTCACACGATTCCGTATGAATTTAAATAATTAATAGAACTCCCTGAAGTCTGTAATATTAATGAAAACAGGTGAATTTTCTCGCATCGCGCCGTGTACGTAATTACGCTTGTTTTATGTGCGAACATTAAATAGCATTGTAGGGTGTTGACGGGACTTTCACAATTTAATTTGTTAAGGTTTTTGGGTGAGCAGAATTATTAGTGTGTGGAGAATATTTTTTGAGAAATTAATTAAATAAATCTATTTTTCTTTCGTTCTTTTTCTAATTATTCTTCGTTTACGCATATGTAACGACTTTACATCGACGACGACACTTTTTAAGACACTAAAGCCGATATTCTTAAGAGGGAAACGCCTGGGTAGCCTCAGAAACGCCTGGGTAACCTGCTAAACACCTGGGTAGCCTCCGAAACGCCCGGGTAGCCTGCAAAACGCCCGGGTAGCCTATGAAACGCCTGGGTAGCCTGTGAAACGACTGGGTAGCCTGTGGAACGCACGGGTAGCCAGCAAAACGCCCGGGTAGCCAGCAAAACGCCCGGGTAGCCTGTGAAATCCAAATTTTGCAATTTGTTTGTCAGTGTCAGGCTGTATCTTGAGCTAACTATGATTTGCAACCGTAATACGTTTATATTTGTAGAACTAAGTCTAGTTCCCGGGTTCGATCCACAGGATCTGGATTCACTATGACCACTTAACGAATCCCTACTCGTAACCACATCAATCACACACGAAATCTGCTAATATCCAATTAATGATATCGACAAATTGTCTTGGAACATACACAAAATGACATTTCGATTCCTTACCGTTACATTGGTTTCTATAAAACACGACATTGACGTAGTTTGAACGTAGTAAGATTCCGCGGGGAATCATTATAACCATAAAGAATTGGGGCCCTGGTCGGGCAAAGTGTCACTGGGTTCTTTCTTCCTGGAATTTACAGTAGCAGTCCGAGAGGTGCCTGCGTAATACACTATCAGTAAGAATCGGTTTCTTTTTGACCTCTCCAAAACATTCATGGTGTTTTTTACATTGCTCAGTAGACAATTTTTTCGAACGTATGAAACAGGATTCCGGATTTGTGTCCAGTTGATAAACGATGACGACACGTTTGGCGCAGTGGTTAAGTGATGGACTGCTGCGCTACGTGTCGCGGGTTCGATTCCCGCACGGAACAAATATTTGTGTGAACTACAAGTAGTTGTTCCGGGTCCGGCTGTTTTTGTAAGTGAGTTTAAATGTTTGTAAACGCACCCACAATACAAGAGAAATTCCTAGTGTGGAGCAAAGTTTTTAGTAAAAAAAAAAAACATAACTGCTTGAATGACTATTTCATAAAAAAAAAAAACATTTAATGGGGTTATAAATCAAGATTTCGTGGGCTATCTTAGGGCATCCTCCACGTCGACGTCGAAGTCCACTGCCGGACATAGGCCTCCCCCAAGCTCCGCCACTCCGACCGGTTCTGTGCTTCCCACATCCAGCGGACTCCTGCGACCCTCACAAGGTCATCAGTCCACCTTGTGAGAGATCTTCCAACTTTACGCCTTCCGGTACGCGGTCACCACTCCAGAACTTTTCGACCCCATTGGCCATCTATTCTGCGAGCAAAGTGCCCTAGCCACTGCCACTTAAGTTTGGCAATTCTTCGGGCTATGTCGATTACATTCGTTTTCCTGCGGATCACTTCATTCCTGGTTCAATTACGCAGGGAAACTCCAGACATAGCCCTCTCAATGCCCTTTGGGTATCCTCCTCAAGTTTAATAAATGTAATCTCGCTTGTCCACTTGCAACATCTCTTCAGCACCCTTCATACAGTTAAATAACAAATGTCCCTAATAAAGACCTGCAGAATAAACCGAAGTAGATTAGTATTCAGTGCAGTGTTAGTCACTACGTTCATTAATGTTGTACAGCTGCAATGCAGGTCCAACTTTGTGCTTTACGGTTGTTGGTGACGCTGTTTTTTGTGTAGTCCCTTTTGTAATGGCATCGTGTGAAGACTTGGGTTCTCGTTGTGAGTATTTCATGAAACGCGATGCGGTTGGGTCGACCTTTATCCTACTTCCTACTATAGTAAAAATGTGAAAGTTTATATGTTTAGATATTTGGATGTTTGTTACTCAATCTCGCAAAAACTTCTGAACGGATTTGGATGAAATTGGCAAACAGATAGTTTGTAACCTGGATTAATGCAGAGGATACATTTTATCCCGATAATGCATTCCCGTGGGATAATTTTAGACTTCCACGCGGGCGAAGTCGCTGGCAAAAGCTAGTAATATCATAAATGTGAAAGTTTTGTGTGTTTAGATGTTTGGATGTTTGTAACTAAATCACGCATAAACGGCCAAAAGGATTGGGATGAAATTTGGCATATACATAGTTTATAACCAAGATTAACATATACGATAAATCCACATTTCCCCAGTTGTGTTTAAGTCCTATGTTACAGAAATCCCTGACGGAATAACTCAATAACACTTTGCCCGACCTGTGAATCGAACCTAGGAACAGCAACGAGGCAGTCACTTAAGTAGTTTACCTTGTGAGTATATCACGAAACTACCATCTCTATTTATGACAATAGTTTGGATTTAAAGAACTGAATAGTGATTTCTTTGTTTTGCGTCTCTGTTTTAAGGTTCTTGTGCTAAGCACCGTCCCTAAGTTCCAGTTTGAAGAGTCTGGGTAAAGCAATGTAATTCAGACACATTATATATCCCAACTTTGTCTGCATGGCATGATAACTGCGGGACTTGGTAGCTTCTGATATTGTAATGTCCAAAGTTTGCTTAGTTTTCCATCAACTAGTGACTTACCATCCGATGGGTTGCCTTTTCAGTCCATAAATAACACGTCTCTAGAAAAAGAAAAGGACTTCCTTGTAAACAGTAGTCAAGGATTTGAGCTGAAAACCAGCGCTTAACAACCCGCTAGAACAGCCATACTCCACCTTTTTTTTATAGGGGCCACAAACACGTTTTTATGGTGTTGAGAGCCGCAAGCAAAACTTATTTAGGCCTTCATTAAAACGTAATTCCAAGTTAACGATGTAGTTAGTTTATTAATGAAAAAAGAAGTTTTAAGAAAGATGCTGATATGTTTTAATGCGAAATTTAAAATCATCATATCAACCGAAAGACATCCACTGCTGGACTTAAGCCTCCCCCAAAATGGGGGGATTTGCCATAATCGCCACGCTTGGCAGGCGGGTTGGCGATCGCAGTATGGTGGTAATATGCGTAGAGAACGCTGCTGCCCATTCTCTAGTAAGTCCCTTAGTCGCCTTCTACGACACCCACGGGAAGAAATGGGATGGTGCTATTCTTTTACGCCTGGCACCACACGGGACGCTTAATAAAACTTTTGCTTCCGGTTTTATAGTTTTGTGTATGTACGTACCAACGTGGACACCCTCGGTCGACCACTTTTCAACCTTATTGCTTAAGAAATAAAGGTGAAAAGTAATTCACCGCTAGTATCCGAGGTTGTAGTACTACTAGCTGTAATACTGGAGACAGTGAATGTTTTTCTATTCATGTCGTAGAGCGGTTTTTTTTAATTTCAAGCGTTCCTACTAATGTACGACTGACTACAACAAATAAAGAATCGTTCTTTATTTGTGGCAAAGCAACTATAGACTCCGTCCACAATTTTTTTTTATATTCAACAGAAGTCTGTTTCTGTCTGTCTGTTTTTGTCTCATATGTTTCGTTACATGGTACAAAAATACAAACCGTTAGTTTCAAGTCTTATATACATTGGGGTTTCCAGAAAAAAAAAAGCATTTTCAGTTTCATTTATGCAATGAAAATATAGATGTTTGTTTTCTATTTTTCGTCACAATAAAAAAGATAAAACATTAATTGCCGACGTATAATATGGACCACAAAACAACAAAACATCACGCCTTTATTCCACGAACGAGAAGGCAGAAATGTGCGGAACATCCACTTTTCGCTATTTATGTTATATTTTGCGGTACCTATAATCTATTCTGTTCATTTTACTTATATACTCGTAACATCACACTAGTATTCTTCGCAGGGAGGGGTAGGAAAAAAAATACCCAAACAAAGAAAGAAAGTCGATTAGTAAGTTTTATGTCAGTGCGTTATTATTTCTACCCGGTTATTCCCAACAATGAGCGGTTAACGTACTTTGCCCATAAAGTAAATTATAATAAAGTTTAAATGTGAGCATTAAACATCTATTCCTTTGAGGTTGCGTTGTTTTAATTTCAACTTTATGCTCTAGTCTAGTCTCCATTTTAGTTTAACGTTCGTTGTCTGCAAGTAGTTATTTATTTATATTTATTGCTATTTAATTTGTTTATAGCCATACCTATGGGTCTGGATGAACGATTTTATGATTTCTTTTACTACTATTTAATGGCTAAATAATTGCCCGCAACTGAATATTCGCTGCTGAGGTCGAGCTCTTTGTAAAATAAAAATAATTTCGCGGAAGTCCCAACACTCCCAACATTTTGTGTATTTTTTCCATCACGCAGCGCTGTTTTGTTATTTGTTAAGGGTTTGGGATATAATCTATTGTGTTGAAGAAAACTATATTAACCTTAATTTAGGGCCTTAACAGTGTCAGAGAGCAGTGGTGGCCCAGTGGTAACGGCTCTGTATTACGTGTTGTAGGTCGTAGGTTCGAACCTAAAAAATATTTTATCACCACACCAAGACGGTGAAGGAAAACATCGTGAGCCTACCGGTATATCCTAAAACCAAATCGAATATCTTTGATACAAAGAAGGAACGAGTCTGACCATGCTTACTTACTGTTTAGCATAATCAGCCTATTCCCACTGCTGGGACACAGGCCTCCTCTCTGTGAGAGGGAGCGGGCTGTTAACCACCACGCGGGCCCAATGCGAGTTGGTAGATGTCACATGTCTTCGAATTTTTTGGTTCTAGGACATGCCGGTTTCCTCACGATGTTTTCCTTCACCGTTTTGAGAGCAGTGGTGATGAAATAATTTACACAAAGTAAAGCGACTGTCTGGGTTCGAACTTACGACCGTAAGTCGCGACATTTACCACTGGGCTACCAGAGCTCCAAATACGCATACCAGTGAGTAATTGCTCGTCGCTGTCGCTCACTCGTAGCTATTTGCTCGTATACTCGTTCCTCGTCAATAGCCGCGGCTGTGGGGCGGGTGTTTCTGGTCCTTTACCTGTATTCTTCAAATGATTGTCAGAAACACAAAGAAGTTTTAAATTATGCCAGCGTTAAATGTAGTTACTAGTAGGTATTTGTGGTGCAAGCAAACCTGAGAATCGTTTAATCAATAGCACGAAATCACAATTTTATAGAGCCAACAAAAAGTCTGCATTGCTTTTATATTCTTGTTCGGAAAATCGAGTGTTGGATTCAATTTTCCTATCGGAAAAAATCTGTACGGCCCACAGATATTTGCTCTGAATCTGGACGTTTGTGAAAGTGTTTTTTTTTTTGTGATGGCACTCGCGAACTACAGAATTTTACTACAGAACTGATTGTAAAGGCTGTAGTGTATAACGACAGTTTTTCTTCACAAATATAAGGCTACAAAGGTTATTTTAAAATATAAGATAACATCTAAACGCTTGTTGCGAGATTTACCTCTGTAGATAAACAAGTAAATTAAAGAACTTAATCTGATTGATTAAAATTTTTTAAATGTTCAAACTAAGTAGTACATACAGGGTAAGTTTTTATCCAGTGCGCAAACTGTTATCAGGAATTCAGCATATCATTCTAGATCCCCTACCGCAGAAATTATTGGCCGGTTATTAAAACAAAAATCAGCTGTTTCATAGAAAAGTACAATACTTATGCGGTCAAAATGTATGGAACAGCAGATTGTTTTTTCTATAACCGGCGAAAAATTTCTGCGCTAGGGCGTCTAGAATGATATGCTGAATTCATGGTTACAATTTGCGCACTGGATAAAAACTTTTCCTGTATACAGATACTTAAATCTTGCGACATGCTATTATATAATTATAAATTGTGTAATGACGTTATAAGTTGATAGTAAAAAGTGTAAAGGAATAGTTTATTTCATTCTTTTTAGAGCATTTAATCAAAAGCTTGTTTTTTTACCTTTGACTGTATTTTTTTTACTTTTTAGTTATTTATCGAGTTATTCTCAGCAAGCCCTTTCATTTGATACCCATATTGCAGGTGTGCATTAAAAATAATAGTCCGCTATCTTAGGTGTTCCACCATGTTGGATTTAGAATGACGTCATACAGCTGGTTAGCTGTATGTATGCATGGTTATGCATTGTCATCCAAACTAAGCGTGTATACAAAATTTCAGCTCAATCGGTTAAAGATATCTGCTTCAAAATTGAGTTGCAAGATTCCACCCGAACAAACATACTTACACACATACATTGCAAGTTAAATAAAGGCTTGTGATTAATGTTACATTCCAAGCGATTTATGTACACATACATTAATTAAATTCATAATTTACACACATTTGTAACGTTATTTAGGTAGTTTCCTACATGTACGTGTATGAATAATTAAATATTTAGGTGGTTGTGGCTTTGTTTAATTATAAAGTACAATCTAAGGTATGTAGTCGGCTCAGAATTTTAATTTTATGTTTCTTTTCGACTTTTCTTGCGTAGGCATAAAATTAATTAAAGATTTTTCAAAAGACTACCGGTGGTCTAGTGGTTACAAACACGAGTCCTGAGCTGAAGCATTTTCACTAAGGAATTTTTCAATAGCAGCAAGGTGACTGAATTTGTGCATGGTTTTAATTGCAATAAGCTCGCTCCTTTTTACATGGGGGCGAGACGTGTGTGTACTAAATACAGCTATAAGTATCAGCTCTTTGAAGAATGTGTGAATGTCTTGTCATGTCTTTAATTAATTAGTCATCACTAAAGCTCTCTTTTTCAGACGCAATGCTGGTATATTGATTATTTATTTAATACTCGGAAAAGCTTTCACAGCTAACTAAATTATTTACGCAAACAGAAACCGATCCCAGCCGAACTCAATTTATTATCACCACACAATCATCTCATAATACCTATTGTCCTTTCACAATATCCGATAACTCACACGAACGGGCAGACACACGGTTTCGTGCGATAAATACAACTTAAGCCGATTAACCGGACCATTACCGGCAGTTTAGACTGGATATTACTGGTTTCGACCGCCCGTTACTAGTTGTAACCGGTTCTGACCGGCACATGCGCCCGTGTTGCACCGTAATTGGATGTGTTGTGTTAATTCAATTGATTAAAGATGCAGGTAATTAAAGGCTACTTGCTCGTGGTTTCTAAAAGTAATAGCATGAAACTGCCGTAGTTACAAGCTTGTTGGAAATTCTTGATGCATTTTGGTATGTCTTCTTTGCTGCTTGATATCTGAAACAAACGAAAATTCGCTTTAGGCTAAATGATTCCCATTTATGTTTATTTATAACTAGTTTATATTATAATACATTCTGCATGGCAGAGACATCTACGCGCAAACTGAAACCGAATTCAGTACATGATTACAAATGTTTTTTTTTAAATTTTCGAGGAAAGACTTCGTAGGGGACGTGGTTTATGTAGTCGTCGGACATAAAAAATATCTGTTCCATACATAGGTATTGCTATTTTCTGTGAAACATCTTATTTTGTTGTTGAAATCCGGCGAAACATTTTTACACTATGGCGTCTAGAATCATGTGCTGATTTCAGTTTGCGCGTCGTCATCCTTGCCACTCTGTTAAGAGACATGCAGAACCTTCTCAAGTTCGTATCGTAGAATTTTGAAGCAGTCTCAATGCAGCCACAACATATTTATTGGGTAGATACATCTTCATAAAAACAGATGGTCATGGGCAACAGACTGTAGACAGTCAAAATTGGCTTTACCAATTGTACACCCGCGATCAACCAAAAAATCTTCTTAGCCTGAGTAGAACTAACCTTAGAATAATGATAGGAGCAATTAAGGGCCATAACCCCCTTAACAAACATCTTTATAAAATAGGCGCCACAGACAGCCCGCTTTGCAGGGCTGCCTTAACGCCGAGGAATCAGCCGCCCATATTATCCTGGAATGCGAGGCCGTGGCTTCTCAACGTTAAGAAATCCTCGGAACAGTGAGGTCGCTCCGCGATGCCTGTGAAGCTCCCAGGAAGCTTCAGTGCTTTTGGGCGGAGCTAGGCTGGCTTTGTTAGCCAGAATCCCCACGCACAACTGACCGAATGGGAGTCTACGTGCGGAAAAGGGAGCCCCATCATCATCATGATCATCATAATCATCATAGGTAGGTACATCCGAAAACATATAGGGCCCATAAAAACAACTTTAATTGTACTAGGTGCTGACTAAGAACAAACACCACAACTACTTAGGTATTTCTCTTAACACAAACAATAAATTAAACGGTACCACACAAACAAAGGAGGTTCTTAGCACAACGAAATAAGCTCCATATAAAGGCTCTCAAATCTCAAAGACTCTAAGCTAAAATTATATAAGATGGGGCGCGATATGTTTTGCATGCGAGATGCATAATGTTGCATAATATGCCCATAAAGATCCCGTGAAGTGGCCTTTGCCGGGCCTGGCCGACTATCACACCGTGATGTACCGCCATTAGGATACTTGAATCGGTCCTTTTGAGTTTCTACCATCATATGCGTAGCTTTTTTCAACTATGTTGGGGTTGGTTTCAATTCTAACCTAAATTATTGCGCAAACGCTATCGTAGTACACGAAGAACCTAACTAATCTCAAAAACCACATCGAAAACCCAGTATCTGGGTAACACGATAACCGGCCCGGCCGGGCCGGTAAGACTGCTTGGCAGAGTTTCAGATTTCAGACTGCCAGTAACGACTGTCAAATATCAACTTACAAATGACAGCGGGGACTAACGGCTAAAATGTTTACCGAGACACGGCGAGGTAATAGTGTGGAAAAAATATTATTAGCCCTGCCATTTCTTGAATGGAAAAATAACACTTCATACATATCCATTTAAAAACAAGTTACATTTTATTCAAATCCAATCCATTCCAATAAATATAATAGTTTACTAAAACATTAACCTAAGTGGCTTTGACTGGCCATGAGCAAATATGAAGCGTCTGTTGCATACAATTTATGAGCAGAAGATAAATAAATAGATGGTGTTACTAACCTGAGCACATATTATTTTCTTGGCCATTTGATGTCTCTATCTATTATGAAATGATCCAACAACGTGTCCCCTAATTTGTATGCCAAATATGGAATGGTAGCAATCTATCATCAATTTTGTGACACCCATAAGAGCGTATACGCATCTGCAAGCGTGTAAGTTGGGTAGGACAAACAGAGACACCCACGTATGCAAGACGATGCATAATTCCATTTGGTCTTCTTTTACACCCAAATCATACATTATAGACATTCAAAAGTGGCCAAAATAAATGATTTGTCTCTGACTCTGAAAGATTAAATCAAACTCCTGATGCAAGCATTCGCTTCGGTGTAACAGTGACCTAGTAGTGCCAGTTAAGAGTTCAGAAGCAGCGGCCTAAATGTGTAGTGGCGCAAAGCGGGGAGGTAACGACTTCCCTCAAATTATTTCGGAGCGCTATATTAATATTATGACGGCAACTTTATGACTAAAATGTGTATTAACTAGCTTTTTAACGACGCCTGCGTGAACATTTTTGCGAAGTTTGTTTACGTATGTTGACTCGAAACATGTGTGGAGGGTTTATGGGTAGCGATAGAGTAATGTGTTCAACGATTTAGGGCTAAGTACCGACCAGTTATGGTTCATAAAGGCTGGTGATTCCTATGAATTTTTGCATGTATTTGGTAATCTTATGAAAATACTTTATAGGTTTTTTTTAGTTCTTATTCAAGTAACCAGTGTTTTTGCAAATGTTTTTAAATGCTCATATTATCAACCCATGTACCTACGTATTTATTTTATTTTATTTATTTAAATGCTGCTGCTGAGCAGTGGTGGCCCAGTGGTAACGGCCGCGACTTACGAGCTGTAGGTCGTGCGTTCGAACCCAGCCAGGCACATAACTTTGTGTAAATAATTTCATCACCACTGCTCTCAAACGGCGAAGGAAAACATCTTGAGGAAACCAGCATATCCTAGAACTAAAAATTCGAAGACATGTGACATCTACCAACCCGCACTGGGCCCGCGTGGTGGATTGCGGCAGGCTCATGGCGAGGAGGCCTGTGTCCCAGTAGTGGGAACGTTATAGGCTGAGTATGCATGTATGTTAAATGCTGGTTTTAATTTATTTTTATCAATTTCTTTTATTCCCAAAAAGATCGTCTAGTTGAATTGAACATAATTGCTGTATTTTATTTTTATAAATTTATCTTAATCTAAAAAAAATCGTCGAGTTGTTTGAACATATTCCGTGTTTTTAATTCTGACTTGTCATATTTCAAACAATGTAACATCTAGCAAGGACGAAATAACATTGTCTATGTAGTATGTATGATAAACTTGCACTTCGCCCCCAACCGCGCGTCACTTCCATGCTTTATCTTCGTGTTCACTTATCGTTCTTTTCGACAATTTATCTTAAGTGATATTAAATAGCTTCTAACTTTTTTAAAGAAGGCTATCAAATGCATAAGAGTTCCGACTGGTAGTTCCAAAGATTACATACCTACAAATAATCTTTGACCGTAACTTACAAATAAACGTTCACCTCTTCATAATATTAGTGAATATAACCTTTTGGTTGAATTAAAAAAATTTAGAAGCTACGTTAAAAAAAAAAACTGTTTTCCTTTAGTGACTCACGGACTCAATCATTATCTGCCTAGCCTTTTGCCAACTATGTTGTGGTCGGCGTCGTCTAACTGGATGCAGCTGAATACCAGTATTTTACATGGAGCGACTGCCTATCTGACCTCCACAACCCAGTTACTGGGTAATACGATACCCCTTGGTAAGACTGGTTGTCAGACTTTCGGGCTTCTGACGACCCGTAACGACCAGACTTTCGGGTTTCTGACGACCCGTAACGACTGTAAAAGATCCACAAATGACAGTCGGAACCAACGGCTTAACGTGCCAATAACTCATGGACTCAATATTTTACCTTACTACGAGTACCTATTGTAGGATTCATTTGTGTTTTTAATATGCTAAGTGAACTGTGTGTTCATTATGAGAATAGATTCTTTAAACCAATTTAAACCACAAATCATGCTCTGAAATTAACAATCTCAAAAAAAGAAACACAAAAAGCAAAAACGTTAAATCAATTCCCCTCGCTCCTTTGTAGTGACGTAATCAAGTATTGTAACACAAGTTATGTTTATTAGATCGTACAGATTCCTTTGTATCATTATGTATTCGGTTTATTGAACTGAATCAAAGGTTTATTGTAATATGGTATTAAAAACTCGTATATGTTCATTGAGTTTTAAGGTCGATAAGAAGGCAAGTTTCAAAATAGTTTTAAGGTTGTTCATAGAATGCTTTTTCATAATCTACCCCACCATACTGTCTGTAGGCGTCAAGCTCATGCCGCCATCTTCTCCAGGGTTCCAGACCCACACTGTGGGAGATGTAGCCCATAACTCATTAGATATGCGGCAGATGTATCCGGATAAGTGCCACAAAGCTTTGCTGCCTTTAAAAAATAAATAAAATTCTTATTAAAATGTCCATACATTGTTAGTATTACAATATCTTAAAAGCATCAATCGATGTATTTAAGGAAATAAAAAAAAGTCTTTTGGGTGATGTCGGCGATTTGTGTTTTGTAAAGCAGCGCTATTTTCCTAACGCGGTCCGTTGACTTGACCTTTAGAACAGGCCCAAATCTTGACTCCTTGAACCCCACAATCCTTACCAACTCAAAAAGTATACTATTCTCAAAATTTTCTTTCTCGACGTTTGAACCGTTTTCGCTCGTTGAACTGAAGAGCACTCAAGTGCTATACAATGAATGAAAACTGTTTCGTGTTTGTTTAGCCGTGAACTGGCTAAGTATCGTTCAGTTTACTTCAGCCATACCTGAATGTTATGTGCTTACGTTTCGTTTGAGCTAAGTTAGGGCTTAAAGAGGTATAAGTATTGTTGATTGAAGTACTAACCTACATATACCATTAGTACGAAATGTTGATATTACTTTTATTATTTAGGTACTAGTTTCGAGCCGCGAATTCAACCGTTTGAATTTCTTGTTTCGACCCACCCCGTCGTATCTCATTCTTTCTGACTATTTGTTTTTGCTCAGCTCCTAAGATTGCTATACGACAGCAATCTTAAGTAGCACATAGCTTATCTCAAGAATTGGGCTATAAAATGCAATCAATCAACTAAGCCTATTGCAGTCCACTGCTGGACATAGACCTCTCCCAGGTTGCGCCACAACACTTTATCTTCCGCCTTCCACATCCAGTCTGTCCCAGCCACCTTTTTAAGGTCGTCGGTCCATCTAGCTGGGGGGCGTCCCACGCTACGTTTGCCGATACGCGGTCTCCACTCCAAGACTCGTCTGCTCCACTGTCCATTGGTCCTTCGATAAACATGGTCAGCCCACTGCCACTTCAGCTTGCTCACTCTACAAGCTATGTCGGTAACTCCGGTTCTTTTCCGGATATTTTTATTCCGGATTGTATCCTTCAAAGAAACTCCGAACATAGCCCGCTCCACAGCGCGCTGAGCGACCTTAAATTTGTGGACCAGCCCAACTGTTAGTGTCCACGTTTCGGCGCCGTATGTCATCACGGTCAGGACGCACTGGTTGACCTTAGTCTTCAAGCATTGCATGAAATGCAATAAGTTCTTTTAAATTCAACTGGTAGTTCCAGAGATTTACGCGTTCAAACAAACAAACGAATAAACTCATCCGCTTAATTATTCGTATTATTTAGTATATGTATAGGGGCTTGTAGCTACGTAATATTAGCCGCACGGCGCTATCGATCAGGGTAAGCTATGCTTGCCGTGGTTAATCCGTGGATGGGTGACCATCTTTATATACCAAGACCCCTCCGTGCATTTGTGGATCTTTGAACGTCGTTACGGGTCGTCAGAAGCCCGAAAGTCTGATAACTATTCACACCAAGGGGTATCGTAGTACTCAGTAACTGGGTTGTGGAGGTCAGATAAGCAGTCGCTCCATCTAAAATACAGGTATTCAGCTGCATCCGGTTAGACTGGAAGCCGACCCCAACATAGATGGGATTGGGAAAAGGCTAGGCAGATGATTTAGTATACCCCAACATATATGTATAGTTGTACAGCGTGTATCAGAAATGTGTGGACATATTAGAGAGTGTGGAGACCATCAACTGAACCACTTTCTCAGTGAGACCAACATCGTCATCGCAGTAAAATAGGTATTGAAGTTTTGTATGGCACAGCTGATGATTTTTTCCAGTCCCTAAGTATGACCACGTATTTTTAAGACATGCTTTATGTCTCCCAATACTTACGATAACTTTATTATTGGTATAATTGAAATAAATGCTTTGAGTTTGAGTTTCATAACATGACGTTAGAAGAAAATTGAAAAAATAAGAAAAAGTTACGAATATTCATGAAAAGTTTTATTTCTTTTGATCTGTAAGTTGCCGATTTGGTTATTATTATTGTTAAGTAAATAAAAGCTTCATAGTTAATTTAAACAGCGATAAAAAGTGATTTAGAAAACTATGTATCGCATACATTTTTCGTGTTTTTTTTTTGCTATCGACACGCTAAGAAGAATAACCCTTGATAAAAAAAAGTTTTCATCGGATTTCTATCCTAACCTAGCGAAAAAGAAAGGCTCAATTCAGTTGTTAACAACACGAAAGTTTTGAAACATTCCTAAGCACTTGAACATCTATAAATCATTATTCTGCTAGAATCCAATTCATTCCGTAGAAGTATTAAAAGCTAGACTAGTGTCAAGATTACTCTACTAGAACAAACACTGGTCCCAGTTACTCGTCGACATAGTTCACGCGAGTAAGACAGCGCGTGGTGTAATGTTCTGGAGATCGCTCGCTGGTGGCAAGACGTTTCAATTTATTCTGCCAACGTTACCGCTCTGCAGCCCGTGGTTTAAGAGCAGAGAAGATGCGTGGAGAGGGTATATTAAAAAAGTAAATAAAATAAACTAAAAATAAATCGTTTATTTCAGACTATCGAATTGTCCATATTTTGTTATTATAACATTATCTTAAAACTATGTTAGTCGTGACGAGATCTATTATATTTAAATTAAAATGAAAAAGCGTAATTAAAATTAAATTACAACTAAATTAAAATAAAATAAATTGCATTGTAATAAATTTAGAAAAAATATAAATTTAGATATTAGATAGGTTGGATTGATGCATTCCTAGATTCGTGCACAGAAGAAGAATCATTGAAGTTTTCAGACGGTTCTTAGGGTTTTCACGCAGCGGTTGCCAACGGGACACTACGCCTCTACTGTCCGTACGTCCTTTTGTCTGTCAGTGAGCTGTGTCTAAACCGTAATAGGTAGACGTCTGAAATTTTGAGTGTGTATTTCTATTACCACAAAAAATCTACATATTTTTTGTTAAATGTTGTAGCACACTTGGTCGGTTTTCGCTTAAATTGTTGGCATGATGGTAATACTGGTTGCAGGACTTGCGGGCTTCTGACCACCTGACAGCCGGGACCAACGGCTTAACGTGTTTTCCGAGGCACGGAGGGGTTTCGGTATGTAAAGATGGCCACCTATCGACGGACCGAACGCGTCAAGCGTAGCTTAACCTGATCAATCGACCCGTGCAGCTATTACTTAGCCACGACCCCTCTCGACTAACAGAGAAGTATGTATGGAAGAAAAATACATGTGGACCCCTAATAAAATGGGTAAGGCCAGGAGCTTGATGATGAAGCAGCGCACAAACTACCGTATCCAAAACTGTGTATATTCTAGACACCCCAGAAGTATAAATTGTAGCGCTTGCGTGCGCTGACTATGCTCTATGTAAAGAGCTCTCAGTACGCTATGCCGAATTGAAAGTCAGCATCTGATGGGATCCCTGTTTAATGTTGGTTTTGATTGAGATGGTAGGAGGAAGCGATTAGGTACTCTTGTATAGGTAGGAAGTATACGAGTATCGCCGCGCAAGATGTTGCCATGAATACAACGTGTATGGGCACGCCGCGATTGCGGCGGTAAGTCCCCTCTTTGAGGAGTGGCTTGAGAGGCGTCATGGCGTCCTCACCTTCCGCCTGACGCAGGTCCTCACCGGACACGGTAGTTTTTGGAGGTTCCTGTGTCGGATAAGGTGGGAGGAAACGCCCGGGTGTTTCCATTGCGAAGATCGCCCTGAGGACACGGTAGAGCATATGGTGGAGGTCTGCCCGGCTTGGGCGGAGCACTGCCGTGTACTCGTGGAGGCGATCGGCGACGGCGATCTCTCGCGTCCGGCCCTGGTCCAGGCCATGGTATGGAGCGAGAGTGCATGGGTAGCCGTCACCTCCTTCTGCGAAGCAGTGATGTTCGCGAAGAGGGAGGCGGCGCATGTGAGGGAGAGGCAGCATATGCGCCCTCATGGCCCTAGCCTTCGCAGGAGACGCCCTGGGCGTCGGAAATAAAAAAAAAAAAAACCTATAACGGAAATGGTATACATATACCAAGGGCACAGCTTCTTTGGATGATATCAAACGATATTGGAAGGGTTTTTTAATCCTATCTCTACATGTTCGGAAGTTATGAGTATTTTTAATACATTGATACCAGAAGCCGAACTTTTCAAATTTACATAAACACATCACTCGGAAGAGATTTATCGTGATATTGGCAAGTACCTAACGTGAAAAGTTATTGACCAACGTAGGATAGTGACACGTTTGTTAAAATTTGAATTTAAACAACATATGAAACCGAAAATTTGGTATCAATTCTTAGAGTATTTAATTTTGAGCTGAAACTATGTATAGTTATTCTATACCAGCTGTTATCTATAGTGCTTAAGGATAGCAATAGGATTTCTGTTACACCCTGAATACAGTTATGATACCTACTACACCCATCACCTGCATTGAAATTTTGCATAGGTTATCTGAAAAAAACATGTCTGACTAAGAGCAGTGTTGGCCCAGTGGTATCAGCTCTGATTTACGAGTTGTAGGTCGTAGGTTCGAACCTTGGCAGGCGCTTTACTTTGCATAAATAATTTTCACCACCGCTCAAAACTGTGAAAGAAAATATCGTGACGAAATCGGCATGTCTTAGAACCAAAGTTTCATCGAACAACTCGCACTGTCTCGCATTGTAAATTACAGCGTTTTCGAAGAGAAGAGGCCTGTGTCCCAACAGTGGGGACATTATAGGCTGGTTATGATGTGATGGGTATTGCAATTTTGTATGGAATACCTGAGTTTTTTTTTAAATAACCAACGAAAGGTTGCTGCTGGGGGTTTGGAATCATGCGTTGAATTAATGGTCACAGTATGCATAGGTAATTACGGGCTTGTGTCTAAGTAATAATAGCCTTACGGGTCGATCGATCAGGTTAAGCAACGTTTGCCACGGTTGGTTCGTGGATAGGTGACCATCTTAACAGCCCTCGAAAACACGTTAAGCCGTTGGTCTGGGTTGTCATTCGTAGATCTTCAGAAGGTCGTCAGAAGCCCGAAAGTCTGACAACCAGTCTTACCAAGGGTATCGAATTACCCAGTAACTGGGTTGTGGAGGTTACATAGGCAGTAGCTCCATGTAAATACTGGTTTTCAGCTGAATCCGGTTAGACTGGAAGCAAAAAATTAAATTGAGAGCATTAAAATTATTATAACTTGCGACTCAAGTTAATCTTGAACTAACCCTAAGCAGATAATAAAGAAACCATCTAGAAAGCACACTTTTTTCGTCAATGGTTTTGTCTGAATTCTGTTAGCACTGATCATCAATCCTTCTTCTGACCTTGGCATTAAGATATTTACAATTATTTTAGACCTTCATACTTCCTTACATTCATTGGCTGGCAATGAATTGTTGCGCCACTTCTTCTTCCCAGACAAAGCACTAGGAAGTGGTGAAGGGCGGGCGTGTTTTGTGGGACTGTCTTTTGTAATTTTTGACGTGCAAAAAGCTGACACCAGCCTAGTTTGAATAAATGACTTGATTTTTATTTTGAATGTTAGGAAGTATGAAGGTCAAAAATAATTAATATCATTATCATGGCTGATATTGGCGCAGTTTCTATCAAAAAAAGGCCATCGATCTACCTACATAAATAAGTGATTACTGAGCGAAATTCTTGAGAACAACTTGTCTAATGAAAGATCCTTGTGCGAAAAGTTTACAAGCCACAAACTTTTGCAAATACAAGTATGTGGCCGTAAGAGGTTTGGACATGGTGACAAGCGGGCGCGATACCGTTTAGAATATTTTGAGAGCATCCGCATAATTAGCATGTAAAGTTCTCAATTCTTTATTGCTTACTTAACATAATGTATATAGTTGGTCGGGAAATAAACATATTAGTCACAATTGTGGACCCTGTCGGGCACAGTATAGATCAAGCGTTTCCACTGTTATAAACTTTGCCCCACACTAGGAATTTCTCCTGTATTGTGGGTGCGTTTGCAAACATTTAAACTCACATACACAAACAGCCAGAACTACTTGTAGTTCATGCAAATATTTGTTCCGTGCGGGAATCGAACCGGCGATACGCAGCGTAGCAGTCAATCGCTTAACCACTGCGCCAACCGTGCCGTCGTTTTTGAGAGCGTTACAACTTGTAAGCCGGGACACATTACGACTGGGCCACAACTGCTGGCTCTCATCAGCGTCATCACCATCTGCTTTTCCCCAACTACTTTGGGGTTGGCTTCTAGTCTAACTGGATGCAGGCTATCATCACCGTACCAAATAATCAGTAACAGTCCATATTCCTGAGCGATACAAAACAAATTTTAATCAGCGGCACGTAGTTGCATCAAATTTTATCGGCAAAATTATTGCAAAACTAATTATTACGGTATTGGATTAAAATACAACAAACAGTTTGAAATAGACCATAATTTCATTCCAATTTCCACTGGACTAGATTTATCTAAATACATATTATCGAAACAGCAATTTACAGTTTGCACTGTGGAACTACTATAAGCGTATTGAATGGAATCAATTTATATTTTCAGATTAGTTTGGAGCCTAATTGCGCATATTAAATGTTAAGTTTATAATCGGATCAAAATTATTACCGTCTAGATAAATATTTTATAAAAGTAGGGCAAGCAAAAACGAAAAAACTACAATTACAAATCCATGTACCAGATGTGGTGATCAATGTTTTAGAACGAAAAAAACGAGAAGTGAGATAAACGCGACCAGAAACATCGAAATTTTACTAAACATCATCTACCTAGCCCCTTTTTCCAACTATTTTGGGGTCAGTTTCTAGTCGATTCAACTGAACACCAGTATTTTACATGGCGGATTTACTCAACTAAAAAACACTGGTTGTCAGACTTTTGGGCTTCTGACGACCCGTTACGACTGTACACGATTGACAGCTGGGACCAATGGCTTAACGTGCTAACTGAGACGTCTCGGTATGTAAAGATTGTCGCCCATCCACGGACCAACCGCGGCAAGTTTAGCTTAACCGGATCGATCGATCCGTCTTCCTGCTATTACTTAGCCAGGAGCCCCTCAATAAACGATATTCAACTATTGAGAAACAATGTAATTTCAAAAGACTCACTCTCCGCTCATGATTATAACACCACCTCAAGAATCCGCGACAGAAGAGTACCAATTCAATCAAAATGGCCGTTCCTTGTACCAAAATAGTTACTTCACAGTTTTCTGTCCCTTCGACAAAATACAAGTAATTGGATTAAAGTAAGGAAATGTGTCTGTATTAATTGCAAATTCGTGTTCTCTAAAGTCGTAGTAAAGGGTTTCTATTGTATGGTCTTGTTTAGTTCCAGTACTACAGTTATAGTTATCCATTTTGAATGAAGAAAGCAGAGAAGGTATTGTGTGTGTCCTAGTTTGAAGGATTATCTTAAAAATGACAAAATCAAAGCAATTTCATTGTTATTGCAGCATTAACGGGCATTGTTACCCACTTTTAATCTGATTTGGCGGTTACAGCGAGTTTTCAACAACGAATAACAAGAAAGATAATGTAAAGTGCACATAAGATGTGTGATGTGTGTGTGGGGTGTGTGTGTGTGTGATGTGTAGTGTGCCTGTTTTGACAAATACAATTATGTTTATCTTTAAAATCAATACTTCATTTATTTCATAGCAATTTTGAACGTCAATTTTTTTAATAAATTGGAAACATAACTTATTTGCAAAAAATAAACTAAACACTACAGACAAATATTATATTCAAAATGTTTCCATTCATAAAAAATAATTGCATCCGGAACAAAAAGAGTCTGTCACAAATATTCCAATTTTGAAAGTTATGTACCTAATAATATCCTTGTCACTTCGGAATTTCATATCAGATATGATAATATGGCGTGACGCTGTGCTCAGAACTATCCAGTATATGGAATTTATGTAATTAGAACAATATTATCACGGCCTCGCACCAGTATTCACTGAAGGTGCTTGCAGAAGTGTATGTCTATATTCAATACACATTTCCTTAGTTATGTTTTAAAAAACCGAAATCAAAATTGAGTCTATTGTCATTATCCTGGCTAAACACTAGACGTCAGTGTGCTTCTGAGATTTCAGTAATGAAAAATCTGGAAGAAAACCCAATAAAACTTTAGCTAGCCGTGGAATCGAACCCAGGATATCATAAGGCATAGAAAGCAGATTAATTTTTAAACGTATTATTTCCATAAATCTAATTACAATTAATGTATAACAAAAGAGCAGAGCAGTGGTGGCCAAATGGCCGCGACTTACGAGTTGTAGGTCGTGAGTTCGAACCCAGACAGGCGCATTACTTTAACTTTGTAAATTATTTCATCACCACTGCTCTCAAAACGGTGAAGGAAAACATCGTGAGGAAACCGGCATGTCCTAGAACAAAAAAATCTAGGACATGTGACATCTACCAACCCGCCGCAAGAGGAGGCCTGTGTCCCAGCAGTGGGAACATTATAGGCTGATGATGATGATGTAGAACAAAATATTGTAAACCTTTTAAAAGAGTAATGACAGCCCATTCTTCTCCATACAAAATTACGTTTTGGATGGGGCGACTAGAATTAATTCAGTTTGCTGTAAATTTTGACGTCCAAAAGTGCCTCTTGAAATAAATGATTTGACTTTGGCTTTGAACGATAAAATAAGTATGAAAAGCTCCGTGGAGTAGCGAATCATGTGCCAAGCCGAGTATAGGTTTGAGTTGTATGTTGCATCATAAAATTCGCATCTTGAGCAACGTATATTTTTGCTCCATTCTGCATTTAAGCCTGGCAAAGCGGATTTAAGTATTTTAACAAAACTTTTTAATGTCAAGGATTTCCGCCAAATTACATTTAAGGCCATAAATATTATCATCATTTTCTTGCCCTGCAATTTATTTAAGGTTGGTGCAACATTTTTTTTTTACATTTGTTTTGTTTGACTAATAGAGAAGTATGGAGTAGGGGTTACTCCGGTTTTAGCGATATCATCTTTCACACTGTCCATCCATTATTTCTGTGGTCTTCCCTTACTTTATAGCACATCTTTTCTGACGACAATCCTCACTCCTCCGTATGCCCGTATCATGTCAACAGACTTGCACACAAGTATTCAGTTACCGGTGTGATTCCATAATGTTATCAAATACAATGATGATTCTATAGACAACACGTCTAATTTATTAAACCCTAGCTTCTGCCAATGTGGATATTGTAAATTATCTCACGGAAACGTGCTACCGGGACAAAAAGTAGCCTATGTCCCAGGATGCCATCTATCTCCTATACCAGATCATAACCAAAACCGTTCAGTTGCTTGGACGTGACAAGGTAACATACAGACAGACAGAGTGTGGGCTACTGCCACATTTGTGTGCTGGGTTGGCGGGGAATGAAACCACTAGAGACTTCTTGCTTCTATATTTAGAGTACTTTCTTATAGGTAGCTCGCCTGCTGAATGTGTCGAATTACAAAAATTTTCCTACCCAATTTTCGATAAGGTTTTGAAATAGATTTTACCAATCATAATTATTAGAAAGCGCGCGAAAATCGTCAGCTAATTTAAAAAAAGGCAAAATATAAAAAAAAAATGCGCGAAAAGTGTTGGCCAATCAGAGCGAGGCTCATTTATAGATTTTTTTTTCCTAAATGCCTCGAACCTTTACCGTAACGAGGACCGCGCTACATTATTTGCGTTTTTCACCATTTTTATAACATTTACTAAGGTAAAACTATATAATATATTTGGACTCTATGTAATAAGGACTATCTAAAAAAAAAATCAATGAAACAATATAAAATATAACATAAACACTTACCTAATTACTGATTAGATACCCCTAGTACTAAGTCTACGATGTACACAACTATGAACGAATTATTAAAACTATATCACTTTATGTACACTATTCTATCACTTGTCCCGCACACAGAGTTACTCTTGAATTTATGATCTTAGTATGGATCAGAATATAAGGCTCTTAGACCACACGCTCGTAGCAGTGCAAGCTACGCCCGTTATGCCGTAGCATTTCTCGTAGCATCCAGAAAAGCAGGCTCTTCAAAATGTTATACGTAATCCTATAGTCAGTTTGCCACTTCTTTTACCTAGATTACCTTTACATTACTTTACAAAAATACTACATAAATCTTGCTTAAAAATACTTTCACACTAGCAAACTAAAGCCCGTCTCACAAAGACTATAACCCCACTTTTTTCTCAACTATAAAGCCAGTACTCCACTATGTACACGGTTCCATCGCCAGTTAATTATGCAAAACAAAAAGTTTGTATCGCTGCAAACAGATCCGTTACTGAGACCGTCTCAAACTTCTAACAGTCACCGTGAAACAAAATTAAAATGTAAATTTCTTTTCGTCCCGTGTTCAGGAAACGAGTGGGGTACGCAAATTGAGGAGTTTTTAGGATACCTGTGTGATTATGAAATTACCGAAGACAAGAAAATCATAACAATGATATGACAAGTTGTTAGTCATCATTTATAATTATTTACTTCCGTAACTTGTAAATTGTATGTCATCTTAATATATATAAATTATGTGTTACGTTGTTTGTCCGCGATGGACTCCTAAACCACTTAACTGATTTTAATCAAATTTGTACACCGTGTGTAGTTTAATCCAACTTGAAAGATAGGATAGCTAGATCTCAATTTATGATCGCAATATTATTTTATTGCAAATTATTTGCATATTATTTGACAGTCACAATTATCTGTTAGCTCCAAACGATTTTAACAGATGGCGACATCTGTTGACTGGATTGAGTAAGTCTTCAATAGATGGCAAACGTATAGTAACGCATAGTATAAATATATAAAATGCGAATTCATTATTGATAGTTAAGACAGGACAACGTCTGTCGGGTAAGCTAGTAAAATATAAAAAAATGGTTACCCCGACCAAAGTTAGGTTAGGTTGGAACTGTGACCAACCACGTGCCAGCCGAATCGGTCACAGTAACTTTCAATGAAATTTACTGTGGTTATAAACATAACCTCGATAAAAAAGGGATACTTTCATCCCGGTGATACGTTCTCGTGGGATAATTTCCGACCTGCACGAGGGCGAAGCCGCTGGCAAAAGCTAGTATAATATTATAAATGTGAAAGTTTGTATCTTTGGATATTAAGACGCAATCACGTAACTACGGCTGAACGGATTTGCATGAAATTTGGCACGCCTAATTATGAACTGGATTAACACATAGGATAACTTTTAGACCTCCAAGCGGGGGAAAGCTGCTGGCGAAAGCTAGTATACAAATATATAAAAGCCGTAACCATACGAGCTGCTTGTACATAATATTTCCTACATGTTAAAATATTCGTGCCCTCTAGCGATTTACTTCCATTAGACATAACATAGGAAGGGTATCGTATAACACAATGTAATAAGTAAAATAGTGTTATGTATATTAGACGAAATAGTTAAGTGTGCAAGCAGCCAAGTACAGTCGATCTCGTAATTGCTTACCACTTTCAGAATGAAACATCATTAAAGTTGAAAATATCGAACTGTCATATTGGTCCTAAAGCAAAAATATACCTTGAAATTGTATGATGTGCTCCGGAAGTACGAAGATAATAAATAAATGATATTTATATATGTAACAGGTAAAAAAAGAACACTTTCCTATCCGACTTAGTCTGAGAAGAAAGACCGAAACAAACTCAGAGATCGCAGTCTCTTTTAAAGTCCAAACATAATCTTTGCTAGGCCTTAAGAGGAATTATGACATAGGTAGTATGCGTGTGACGTTCAATCTAAGCGTAGTGAAGCAATTACGAGGCCGACAATACAATTGGATTTTAGCTTAAAGTTCCATATGTCGAGGCCACTTTTATTAACACTACGTAAGTCTTTTTTTTTTTTAATCCACATTTCTTAAAAAATGCACCGACGTATCATCATCATCATCATTTCAGCCAAAAGACGCCCATTGCTGAATATAAGCCTCCCCCAAAAAGGGGGTTTTGCCATAATCGCCAAGCTTGGCAGGCGGGTTTGCGATCGCATTTGGTGGACCCACGTATAAATTAAAAAATTCAGTTGATCAACTGTAATAAGTTATACTATGACATGGATTTTCCACTAAATGGTTGACAGTTCATCGTGAATAAATACGTCGCGCTGCATTTGGGGGAGCCGGAGGTATTGTTTCAAAGGCTCACAGGTCGGAAGAACCTAGCCTTAAGGATAGCAATAGGGTTTCTCGTACACCCTGTAGAAGACCGCCAAGCTAGTGGTAGCTGTGGTGGCCATGTGGTAACAACCGTGACAATTGAATCAAATGAACCCTCATTCACAAATTGGCCGTTAAATAATTATCTTTTTCTCCTTTTGCTAATGCAGCTAAATACCTCTTTTACTCTAGCGAGTTTTAACTATTTTGCTGTCTGTACCCAAATCACAAACATCACAAATTCCCTCACTATTTCCGATTGAATATATCAGTCCTGATTATTCGGTTTGAGTTGTAATCAAAGTACAGTCGCCAGCACGTCAAGCTAAACCCTATACATAACTATAACTACGACGCGCCATGCAGTGTTAGAAAGAAAGTGTCTTTGGTGTGATTGGTGGAATTTTAAACATTTCTAAAATTGACCAATTGCTGCACACACTCATATTTGGGAGCCAATTATCATGTTTTACTAGGAATAAGCCACACCCACACCCCACTGCGCGTACGTCACCGCTCCCGAGTTTCACTCATCACATCGTTCGTTTATTCTTTACGTCAGTGATTAAAAATACGTGGAGCCGTACTGTAGTCGTCGTGTGCGTCATATTAGGAACTCTTAAACTATTAAATAATATTAATATGGCGACTGGCGCCTCAGTTGACGCAAGTGGAAAGAGAGTGTATGATAGCGCTTCGATTGAGTGGATTCCGGGTGACAGAGATTTGTCAGCAGACGGGCATAACGGTGAGTAATATATTATTATTATTTTTTTATTTAAAATAATCAAAGGCTAATAAAAAATGAAAAATATGTCTTATGTGTTTTTCTATAGAATATTCGAAACAAGTTAACAGAAGGGTTCATTACGTAGGTATCGTCTTTGTGTTCTTTCTTAAGAGTTTCTGATAATGTAAGTTTTTAATTGTGAGCGCTGTTCCAAGTAGCATATAAAGAGTTATTTTTTCCATATTTAACTGTTTTAGGAAAACGCAGAAGTAGGTAATTCGTTTCTATTTCTTAGGTTATGTGTGTATGTCTTTTTTGTAAGTTTAATGTTGGTTTGTGTAGTGTTATCTAAAATCTTTTTTTATTATTATGCAAGTATTATAAGTTGTATAGTTGACAGAGATTGAAATGTTTGGTTTTTTCATATAACTGTTTGGTAGGTGTTAGGAAGTCATAACAATATAACCGATTTATAATTTTATTTTGGGTCCTCTGTATGGAATTGTGGTTAATCTTGGATGCTGATCCCCAAATCTCAATCAGGTATTCTAGATTAGGTTTTACTAAAGAATCGTATATAGTGCGTTTAATGTTAGGTGGTAAGCAGTTTCCCATTCCGCGTAGAGCTCCAGAAAGTGACACAAGTTTGGTTTTTACGTGCTCGATAATTATGAGGTTTCCAGGACAGTTTGTCATCTAATAGTAGACCAAGATACTTTTCTATACTGGACTGCTTGATAGTAAGATTATTAACAATCAAGGGGGCATGGGGTGGAATCTTTTTGGTTTTGGCTGCAAATATCATGTAAGATATTTTCGAACTATTTATAGTAAGTTATATAGAAACCACTCATTGATTACGTTTAAATCGTTTTGCGCCTCACTGATGATATTGTGTATGGATTGACCACGGATGACCGAAGTAAAATAATCATCTGCGTAAAGTGTTAGATAACCTGTTAACCCTATCTGATTGATGTTGTTCACATAAATTAGAAATAATGGTGGTCCCAGAATGGATCCTTGTATTGTATGTTGTTGTTGTGTTATGTATTACCCAGTAACTGGGTTGTAGAGGTCAGATAGGCAGTCGCTCCATGTAAAATAATGGTATTCAGATGCATCCGGTTAGACTGGAAGCCGACTCTAACATAGTTGGGAAAAGGCTAAGCAGATTATATTTTGTAGGGAATTATATTTAAGTTTTAATACATGTTTGCCTGTAGTAATAAATTAAGTAAAAATGTGCAAATAAACTATAGCTATTTGTTTCGTTCCAGAAAAAAGAAAACTTTTTACTTCTGGCTTCGGGCAGCGCGGCGCGCCGGCGGTGGCATGAAAGCGGAACCCTAGAAGCTCACCACCGCCAACTCTAAGCGAGAACCACGACGGCGGCAGACGATGCGACTATGGTCGGTGTCGATCATTTTTTGAGCACACGAGCGTACAGCGTGAGTCCATGCATAGCTTAGCTTGTAATCACACTTATCACATTAACTTATTCATCATTTACATAAAACATGGTGTTCCTAAGAAGTGAATAACAAACTTGATTAAAATAGGTAACACCTACTACATAATAGACATGTAGTTATAAGAACGCTCGGCGCGCACTCAAACCGGCTTTACGCGCGCCGCCAGACCAGACTCAGTAAAAATTATTACTGTTAGATAAAATGTTCAGTTGTTTACAACCCGCCTCAACAAAGGTGGAAGTTCTCAATACGACAGATTATTTATCTGTCTATGTTTACATTTTGAAGAATAATATTTTTAACCGTCCCATACCTACTCATTTAGCTAACTTGGCCCGTCCCGTACAATTTGTCACAATAAAGAATTTTATGTAAGTATTGAAATTGACAACATTTATTTGTTTTAGATTTCAATAGACACCGGAAGGCACCTGAAGAAACGTCGGAAAGAAATGCCGCCGACCTGCCAAGATTTTAATGACCTAGGCGCGGAGGAAGCACACTCTGTGCCGGATACTGAGTGCACGGTATTGAGTGTCGTAGCCTTAGCTATAGATGACGAACTCCGATTCTAGGCACTAGTAAATAATGCACTTTATTCACCCGGGTTTCCGTAGGAACCAATCCTATGTGTTCATACAGGTCATCAATTTAAGTGCCAAGTTTCACTGAAATCCGTTTTTTCATTAGCGTGAAAAAGTAACAAACAATATCCATCCATTCTCACAAACTTTCACAATAATTAGTAGCACAGTTTTACAATCCTTAAGTAGTATTTTAGTTTTGTAATTATTTTATTTATCAAAATAAAATAATCATCCTTATGTCTACGGAATAGAAGCCAAAATCGGTTGAATCGATTGTTAAAAAGGTTTGTTTGTGTCTAATCTTATTTCAAATGTCTAATCTTATTTCAAATGGAGTACGCCGCCGCCGACCCGGTTTGTTGAGGCCATAAATCATGCACAAAGGATTAGTAAATAACATTTCTCAAAATTAGTATCACACCTGCACAGTTAAAAGGATGTTTTTTCTGTTATCAGTAAACTGTCGAAAATTCTCAGTAACACATTGTGGGTGTAAAAGATATGCATTTAATTACTATCTTTTATTATTTTATTAAAAAACATGCGATAAGAAACCCAATCTAAAAAGTTCGAAAAAGAAAAAAAACTTTAACTTAGGTGTTAGTGTTCCCACTAACTGGGAATGTTCTCGGGCACCAGCCCAGTACATCATACTAATCTATCCTCCGTTTGAAATAACATTAGACAGTTAAATAAACCTTTTTTACAGTCCGTTCAACTGATTTTGACTTCTATTGCGTTGTAAGCATGATAAATGGTATCTGCAGTAAACAGTTGGTATTGTAACCACTTTTTGCTTTTAATGCCATCCTTATGCCTAGGGAATAGAAGTCACAATCGGTTGAACTGATTGTAAAAAAAAGGTTTGTTTAAATGTCTTAAACAGACCTTTCTTATTTCAAATGGAGCATAGGTAACATTTTACATTTGTTTCGCGGCAGCATTTAATATTGCTTGTTAGTCATTGGTAGACTGTATAATTAATCTGTTACAAATATAAACTTGTAAAAAAATAATATCAATTAGTTTTTAATCTATTTTCTATTTGTTTAGTTTGGTTTTATAAATTTTGTTGTAAGTATATTTTAAGTTAGAGTAGGTGTTGGATTTGTTTTTAAGTTTTCAATTACCTATATTAATGTTTAAAAATAAAAGGTTACGATTTTTATTCCACATTTTATTTTTTCCCGCGGTTTCACACTGGTTTCCGTAAAAACGTATCCCTTTTCACCGAGCGGAGGCCTGTGTCCCAGCAGTGGGAACATTCAAAGCTGATTATGATGATAGGTAGGTGGGTGCGCAAAATGCCGAGATGATTGGTTGTGTAGTTAAGGCGCTAGAAGCAGGGGGGGGGGTGGCGGTAGCTCTAATAACAAACAAAGAAACTCATATTCTAATTTTCAAAATATTTAGAATGTAATGAAGTAACGATAATAATTTATAGATTCGAATTTTATTTGATGATTCATAAGTTCATAACCCAAGAAATCGTATCTTATTTCTTGCGCAATAAGTTTGAACTTGCATGTAAAAGCAAACTTCGGTAGGTTTAGGTTTCCGTTTCTAAGTTCAACCTTATTACTATGGGAATAAGATCGTGTCAAACGTTAATCTCAAATAAGGCGGACTGACAAGAGGCGTTTTGTAGGTTTATTTAATTAAAAGTTCATACACGTTTGTGATGGGTACCTATCTATATTTTTTTTTTTTGAAATTTCAAGCCGATTGTGTCATGGGGTTTCAGCATTCAATTTCGTAAAAATACTTAGAATAGAAGAGCAAGGAACGCACGAAAACAGGTGACCGCCAGCCCACCAGTAAGTAGGTAACAAAACCCGGAAAAAGTAATTAAAAACTGCGTAAAATTAATAAAAACTTTTTCTCACATCAGATTACCTACCTGTCTATTTTATGCGGCTTCACTCGAGTTCTCATAGGAATAGGTATTCTTATGACAGATTGGGTGTAGCCGCAAATGAACCTCGTATGGGAACCCATGTCCTTCATGATGATGCGTAACAAACAAAGGAACTCATATACTCATTGACAAAATGACAAAATATTTTGAATGTAATGAAATAACGATAGTATAGATTCGAATTTTATTTCCCTAGAAATCGTATCTTATTTCTTGCGCAATAAGTTTGAACTTTCATGTAAAAGCAAATTTCGGTAGGTATAGGTAATTCCGTTACTAAGTTCAACCTTATTACTTTGGGAATAAGATCGTGTCAAACGTTAATCTCAAACAAGGCGGACTGACAAGAGGCGTTTTGTAGGTATAATGAATTAAAACTTCGTCCACGTTTGTGATGGGTATCTATATTGTTTTCGAAATTTCAAGCCGATTGTGTCATGGGTTTTTGCATTGAACTTCGTAAAAATACTGAGAATAGAAGAGCAAGGAACGCACGAAAACAGGTGACCGCCAGCCCACCAGTAAGTAGGTAACAAAACTCGGAAAAAGTAATTAAAAACTGCGTGAAATAATAAAAAAAGTGTTTTTCTCACATCAGATTACCTACCTGTCTACTTAACATTATTCTCCGAGAGCGTGAAATTTCGCTACCTACCTGTTTAAATATATGAGTAGGTAACACCTACTTAATACTTACAGGTATTTCCAACTATTATTTAAGTAAAAATGAAGAAATAAAATATAAAAACGATTATATCCAAGCTTTCTTAAGTAGTTTAGGCAATGCGCCGCGCACGGGCCGTTTCTTTCTATTACCACGCTATTATTTGGATTCTATTCAAGTATTCAACCTGCTACGCTGTTTCTTATCGCAAAGTATCTTATTCTACACTACGACGCGCATACGCACACACTCTCACGTACGCACTGCAGCACGAAAGCTTACGAGTAAGAGCGGACAAAAAGCTATATATCTCTTTCACACGATTCTCGCTATTGCTGCTTATAAAGCGTTCAAGGTCAAAGTGGGGTAACTTGATGTGCTGGCGACTGTACAACGCGCAATCAACGCAACGTAAATACATGAAACGAGACTACGTAGTATGTAGTAATTGTATATGAACTAGGAATAGTAGGAAACCGTCTAAGTTTACACACAAAGACAGGTCCTTATTTTTGTACAACATCATCATTATTGTCGTCTCTACCATAAGATGCCAACCGCTGGACTTAGACCTCCCCCAAACATCACCACGACGACCGTTCTATGCTTCTCGCATCCCGTAGATTCCTGCAGCCGTCACAGGGTCTACCTTGTGGGAGGCCCTTCCAACGCAACGTCTTCCAGTACAAGGTCCCCACTCCAGAACCTTTCGGCCCCATTAGACATCTGAGGGGCAATTCTCGTCATTTTAAGCACGTTCCCAGTCTGATCTTAGTGTCATTCTGTGTCAAAAATACCTCGAGTTTCCATACATTTTGACAAGTTTTTGAAATATCCGACATTGTCGCCGAGATGAGACTGCGGCTAGATTTTGAACATTTTTAATTGCGAGAATTGGCTATCTGTTCTGCGAGTAATTTCAGTGCCCACTGCCACGTTAGTTTTACAATTTTTTTGGGCTATGTCGGTTACAGTGGTTCTCCTGCGGATCGACATCATCATCTTATTTTCGTACACTTACCCTCTTACTAATAAATACGGAACAAAGTTGTACCAGGAATAGCAAAGGAATTACCATAAATTTTCATGGGTTTTAACTTTGAATAACTATGCTGCGTTTATTAGTAAGAGGGTGAAAGTAAAGTTTATCATTACATCTTTATATTTAAAAATGAATCTCCATTTGCCTTGGTCACGGCATCACACGTGAACGGCTGGACCACTTTTGCAATATATATTTTTTGTTGTATTTGTTTGTATCAGGAGAAGGTTCTCATGGAAGAAAAAAATAAGAAAGTTACGTGTAACATATATTCATAGTTAAGACAGGACAATGTCTGTCTGGTCAGCTAGTAAATAAATAAAGATAGAATTGTAGTCTATATGAGCAAACATCTTTCATACTTTATGGCTGCTTTGAGTATCATAATCATCATCATTTCAGCCGTAAGACGTCCACTGCTGGACATAGGCCTCCCCAAAAAAGGGGGTTTCGCCATAATCGCCACGCTTGGCAGTCGAGTTGGCGATCGCAGTATTGTGGTAAAATGCATAAAGAACGCTGCTGCCCATTCTCTAGCAAGTCCTTTAGTCGCCTTTTACGACACCCAGCACGGGATGAAATGGGATGGTGCTATTCTTTTACGTCCGGCACGACACGGAACACAGCTTTGTGTATGTTAGTATCTTTTACATTATCAGTTTTCAAGCATCACCACGCGTGTTTTCTCTGAAGGGTTAGGCAGAGGTAAACTATCGAGGAAACTTACATCTGACCAATTTGAAAACAAAATCCCGTGCACCACATTTGTTAGCAAGCTTTACTATAGCGGCTGAGTGCTGCAAGCAATAATAGTCCTTACGGTGTATAGATGTTAGTTTCCTCGATGGTACCATATAGTACAGTGTACACCAACATTTCGCCTGTTATGTTAAGTCTCATGTAAAAGAGGGCGAGCCTATTGCAATCAACTGGTCCAAGATTCAGACTACGGGCTACTACTGAAATTATTGATGGATAAATTCAATAACACTTTGGCCGATCTGGAAATCCAACCCAGGATCTCATTCTCAACGAGAGCTCTTGTGACCACTTTTTAGGGTTAAATATTACTGAAAAGTTCTTCCAACTCATTAATGTTGTGCCTGTTAGCAACGGGTAGGGTTATTATTTACTGCATCCCTTAGCCAAATGTCAAAAACGGAACCGTTATGATTTCGTCATATCCATCAGAGCTTCCGTTTGGTTTTCATACAGCCATTTAACTCGGAGTCTACGAAAATTGGAAAGGTGTGATTGTGAAGGTGCATTCAGAGACCGCTAAACAATGGTGTTGCAAAAAACTAGTATACGAGGTGTAACGTAAATAACGCACAACCTCTCGGGTCGTTGTACTCATCATTATGAACAACTTTTACTATGGTACCAAACGTGAAATAGCGAAAAAAAATCCGCTGTTCCCTACTTTTATGTTAGCATAACTCGTCAAAATGTAGGGAACAGCCGGTTTTTTTTTTCGCGATGTCAGGTTTGGTCCCGTAGTAAAAGTTGTTCATAATGATGAGTACAATGACCCCTTAAGAGGTTGTGCGTTATTTACGTTACAACTCGTATATTAGGGGCCGATACATGTTAGAGAGAAAAAAATAATCAGTCCACATAAGTGTGTATTATTGGATTCCATGATTCAAAAGGTTAAGTTTGGTGTTTTTAAGTGAACATGATATTTAAGTCAATAGTTTTGAGATATTGGATGGTTTCGGTTATAACAGCAGACGTATATTGTTTTTCAGTTTTTTTGATTTTTCGAAAAATACCCAGCTGTGCATGCGTAAATTTTCTTCCCAACTACGGAACTAATTAACTGTGCCTAGTCCAACACGCACTTGGCCAGTTTTTTGAGTAATTTCAATGTAAAAGAAGGAAAGAAAAGCCGTCCCCTCAACTTTTGTACCGCACAATGCTTAATTTCAGACGCAAGATTGCAAAGTCAACGTTTTTATCAAAAAACAAACCTAACGGATAACTGATTGCTTTATTTTGCGTCCCCCCCGTACCTCTCGGCTCACCCCCTTTGTCCTTGTTTTCGTAAACAAAACTTTTTAGCAAAACTTTTTCAAAGAAGCTTGATTGTTGTTCTTTACTCTATTGTAACTTAGATAAATATGTTTTTTCAGGCGTTATCTTAAAAGTGTCTTCCTAAGAAGTGATGAATGATTTATGAGTCCCTTATTTTTAAAATTATTAAACGATATCTTTAGGATGCTATGGAAGAAAAAGCTCTTAAGCTAAGACTAAAATTAAATGTTACTACTGAATCAGAGTATCACTTAGGCAATTGGTTTTAACTAATATTACAAGAACCTTTTCAGTTTTAAAAAACCCACGGAGGTAATAAATTGGAATGAAGTTCGCTGTATATCATGTGTTTAGTAACAGACAAAATTTAATGATAAATGATAAATTATTTATTTCTGTAAGTAGGTTTGTACAAACACTTTTACACGTCAATCATATTTTTAGGGTTCCGTACCTCTAAAGGAAAAAACGGAACCCTTATAAGATCACTTTGTTGTCCGTCCGTCCGTCCGTCCGTCTGTCAAGACCGTTTTTCTCAGGAACGCGTGGAGGTATCAAACTGAAATTTCTACATGATACTTAGTTCTACTGTCCCTGGAAGCTGTAGAAAAATCAACCTTCTAAGTCAACGCAATCAAAAGATACAGCCATTTAGGCCGCAAAATTCCGCAAATTTTCGAAACTCGCACGGGAATCAAAACCTACAGGGTTCTTCCCGTGAACTTAGAATCTTGAAATTTTGTACGAAGTCACGTCTTATAGTACAGATATAGGAAAAATTACGAAAACCGTAAATTTTTAGTTTCGTCATATAAAAAAAATATTTTTGACAATTTTGAACTTTTACTTATATACCCACAGGTTTGTACGGAACCCTCGGTGCGCGAGTCCAACTCGCACTTGACCGGTTTTTTTTAAACTAGATGAGGTCAGCGTTTCCTATCTGACTACTCTGAGAAGAAAGGCCGAAACAAACTCAGAGGTCGCAGTCTCTTTTAAAGTCCAGACATAATCTTGGTCAGATCATGTGAAGACCACGTGGATTGGTGTCTGAAATGGTCTTTTGAGGAAAGAACCACACAGGTTGAGTGGACCTGTCCATTCAGTGTAATACTTAACATTATAACGCTTCAGAGTAGCTCGATAAAAATATAAATGAAAACATACACAATGAATTAATTAACAAATTTTGAGAGTAGCTAAACGAAAATAGTAAAAGAAACAGGTACAAATGAAATAAAGAAACAACGTTTCAGAGAAGCTTAGTAAAATTAATAAAATACAACAGGCCCAATTTAAAAAAAAAACTTTTTTCGATCTAGCTGTCATTCGTCAAGTGTGCAGAGAATAACCCACGACAAGGAATTTCGATCCAAAACACAGCTGAAAATACTAATATAAACATCAATGTCGCCTTGTAATCGCGCGGAAGAAATAGGAGACAATCAGTAGATTCCCATTTCCTGAAGGAAATCGCATGGCACGACGTCCATTAGGCGACAGATTTTGATAAAATGTTATTAGTCTACTATCACAAAATCTATCTATTTATAGCTTTTCATCCTTTTTGGCCTAGAGATGGCAAACGTAACTAAGTACTGGGTTGTTGGGTTTGGCTTGACTTTTACTTTGACCGTAAGTAATTTATCAGTAGCAGCCTGATGTCTAGAATCTATTAGAATCATTCTGCTCCGCTTTTTTCTATGTTTGGGTTGGCTGCCAATCTCGTCAATCATGAACACCAGAATTTTACATTTACATATCAAAAAAAGACTTCGATGGTTTTTAGTGGAGAAATGTTATTACAATTTTAGTGAGTTCCTTAACGAAAAAGATTAATTTTATTGTAATTTAGTATGTTGTTTTTTTTGTGTATCTTTTGCATGCCTGCATGGTAAAATATGGCTGATCTTGTAATCATCTTTGCTATCTGTAATACCGATATTTGCAAAATAAAATTATCTTTTATCATGATACTGCTCAGAGGGTTGTCAGAGTTTCGGGCTCCTGACTATCATAATCCAGATCAATCTCGTGAGGAATCTCCATGTGAAATGGCCAGTCATCCATCCGCGAACCGACCGCAGTAAGCGTAGCTTAACTTTCAATACAGTACTTTAAATAAACAGTATCCGCTTCTAGAACAAGTTGCCAAAGTCAGTTACAGAACTTAGCGATGGAATGTTTAAAACGCACATCAAACGTGTCCTTATCAAAAAAGCATATTATAAGATAAAAGACTACGTTGAAGACAGGGAAGTTTGGCATTAATTCCTTCTGCACATGTGACTTCCCTGGTACCTCATGAACAGCATAACTATGTGAAAGTCTATTAACTGCTCTCAAATACAATGTTCTTTTTTATTCTTTTTATTTTTACAATGCTGACTTATTCTCGTCATTATTTGACATTATACATCAATTTTAATATCTACAATTTTTTAGTGATTGTCATGGAAATCATGTCACTATGTTTAATTAGGTTGATTTTATATATGTAGATTATTTTACATATTGTGAATGAGTGAACGTTGTAGGCCTTACAGACTGTAGATTTGTAGACGATTTTCTATTCTGTATTCGTCTAAGTACCTGGTACTTATTGACAGGCCTGCACTGTCCTCCCGTACATTTTATCTCTGTAATTTGAAAATTGTTAAAGCCAATTATTTTTAAAAGAGTAACCGTGGAGTTTCTTGGCGGCTCTTCTCCATAGGAAACAACAATTTGGAACCGTGCCCCTAGCTTCTGACGTTTCATAAGTGCCCATGCAGGTTTATATGAAATACAAATATTTTGATTTGATTTTGATTTTGAATCAACCCGCTGGTATTACTGCGAAGATCGCCCTGAGGACACGGTGGAGCACACGGTGGCGGTCTGCCCGGCTTGGGCGGAGCACCGCCGTGTCCTCGTGGAGGCGATCGGCGGCGGCGATCTCTCGCGTCCGGCCCTGGTCCAGGCCATGGTACGGAGCGAGAGGGCATGGGGAGCCGTCACCTCCTTCAGCGAAGCAGTGATGCTCGCGAAGAGGGAGGCGGCGCACGTGAGGGAGAGGCAGCATATGCGCCCTCGCGACCCCAGCCGCCGCAGGATACGGAGACGCCCTGGGCGTCGGGAATCCCAGGCCGATTTCCGGCCACCGTAGGCATGGGCTTGCGGACGGCGAGTAATGGGTAGCTCGCTGTCCGGTAAGGACCAAGCCCAAGTCGACGGCGCGTTGTGTTCCACGCGCGCCTCAAAGAGATGTCAGCAGAAAATGTGATACGACCCGCAAGGGTCGATGCCTGCCAGGGGTGCGGGTTTGTTCGAAAGAGACACCACAGCCCCTGGCTTAAGGGCTATTGAAGGAACACGGGTGGGTTTTAGTCAGTAAAAGTCTGACACGCCCTCCTGCTCCACCCAGAGCGGGAGAAGTTATTTGATGATTTCCCACCCAAAAAAAAAAAAAAAACCCGCTGGTATTCATTAGTGTGGAATCTATTACATGCGACCTAAAAATATGACTAGCCAATGTGTGTACCTATACTGTATGGTACATCTACCGACTTTTCCGGAAAATACTATCGTGATATCATGTAAGTTAAACAGGGAGCAGAAGCATTATATTAAAATCCAAAACTAAAAGCTAAATTGCTTCGCTCGGGTAGAAATTGTTAGCTGAAAGTAAAAATTGTTGTGTTAAAACTTTTTGCTCACAACATCCTCTAAAAGCCACCGCAGAACTAAATTAATTATATACTCATTTAACAAATGTGAAAGTATACCTGGTGAAGCTTAGCTGTGTTCTGGTTTCAAAGGTAATGCTCCCAGTAAAATGACCTGGACAAATTTGGCTTCGCGTGTCCCGTCAGATAGTTTTGTCCTTCCTTCAATGTCAAATATTTGTGCTGCGTCTTTGATATGCCTTCCATAATGAACACATATTATCCGTCATATTGACGACAGAAAGGTATTAATGGATGAATAACGAAATTACTTATTAGTGTCGAAGTGTCTATAGTAATATATATATAGGGTGAGGCGTAAATAGTGGTCCACCGTTAAGGATTCGATATACCAGATAATGTACTGCAACATATTAAAAAAATACCATTTTTACCCAAGGATTCCGATGTTTTTTTTTTGTTTCATAAGTATTTACGATATTTCTACTTTGTAACAAATGAAAAAAAAAATGGTTTGTGTTGAAATTACTATCGTAATTTCAATAAAAAACATTTTTTTTTTAAGTAAGATTTTTTAAGGTAGAAATTTTGTAAATACTTATAAAATAAAATAAAAAACAAAATATTTTCGGAATCTTTGGGTAAAAATGGTAATTTTTTAATATGTTTTAGTAAATTATCTGCTGTATCGAATCCTTAAGGTGACACTTGTCCACATTTTTTCCATACAAATTTCGGGAGGGGTTTACTCCACTGTTTGACTATGAACATCAAAGTTAAACATGGTGTGGTTTTGTCTCATTATCAATATTGTCTGTACGGAAACAGAATACTAAAATAAAAAGCCATCAAAAAGTTATGGGCCAGCAAAGATTCGTTTTTCTTGCTAATTTGACCTAACTTTGGGCGTATTTAAGTACTAAAAGCAGTGTAAAATCTCGAAAAACAAATCGGTACCGACAAAGTTCAGTTATAAAAAAGTTCAATAAACTGAATTGGTCATTGATTTATGCAATGGTTGTTTCAGAAAACCCGATCTTCCGAAGGACTTTTCTTAATTTTTTACGCGCCTGTTTTACTATAAATGATCCTGCAGCTCACTCAATAATGTTGTGCGTGTAGACTAGCGTCTAACTGCTCATCACTGATACTACCTCTGTCGGACACGAAGCCTGGTGAGACAGCGTGCTTTTTAGCCAGGACCACCAGTGAGTTCGAGCCCGCGACTAGTGTACCCTTAACGGTAGACCACTATTTACGCCCCACCCTGTATATGCTCGTGACCCAGTACATCCGACTTTTCAGCCTTGTGCTTATGGTTGGCAACACATTTTTAAAGCAAGTCCTTTGGAGTTACACATGTCTATGAGCTCTTTCTTTATGTCCAGCAGTGGACGTCTTTCGGCTGAAATGATGATGATGATGATAATGATGAGCTCTTTCTATTATGAAGGTCCGAGACGACAAAGCACTTCTGATAAAAATATCGCCATAAGTGTTTATTGTTTTTGTAATTTCACCTCGTGATGACTAAAATTTCCGTTCGAGTTAGTTCGAAACTTGTAGCGTACCCAAAATAAAATAAGCACTGGTATCATAAAATAACATCACGCTTTTACCGAAGGACAGAAGAAGTGGCAGAAGTGTACCCACATTTTGCCCCATTAAGTCCCATGCGATTAGGGCGAGCCATTGTCATGAACCGGCAGAAATTCGCTCGAAGCCTGTGTAAACGTAAGTGTATATGTAACGTTAATTTTCATATTTTAATGATTAACTCATCAGTTCCGGGCCTTTTATGAATAAGATTTTAAAGATTATGGTAAAATTTTGAGGAATTTTTGGTCAGGGGGCCCTGACACGACGGTAAATGCCTTTGCTGTTTAGTAGAGACATAATCTATACTAATTTATGTATATTTTGTTTTTGAATTTGGTAGAATAATTCTTGAGGAAGGTTACAGGGTATTTAACATCACGCTATGCTGGAGGAGCAGATCCGAAAGAAAAATTCAGAAAGGCAGGCAGGCCATCACGCAGGCGATTAGGTTCGATGGTGTGGGTAACAAGAATTTCTCGCAGATGAAATCGCGACAGAAGCTAGTTACCTCAACATCATCATCATCATTTCAGCCGAAAGACGTCCACTGCTCCCGCGGCCCTCACAAGGTCATCTGTCTCACAAGGTCAGCTAGTTACCTATACGAATGGAAATACCTACCTACTACCTACCTCCAGATTTTTCCCTTAATTTCTTCGTACGTAGCTACATTAAGATTTACAACCGCTCTCAAACAACACTTACAGCCAAGAGTAATGGCTACAGGCACAGTACGAATGTTGCGTCGTCAATTTTAAGCCACCAGAGTTTATTTGCATCTCTCTAACGTTGTAAACATCGCCTTACATGTTGTTCGAGAACTTAGTGTGGTGGATATGAAATTTGACCTTTTTTGTTGGTGAAAGAATTTAAGTTTTTTTGTCTAGTACGTTTATTCAAAGGGATAGGGGAAGAAAGTACGAGTACATACGGGGAAGTTCGAAAGTGGCGCCAGTGACAGAAAATTGAATGGAAATCGTTTGGTTTGGTATGGGTATTGGACGAGGATGGAGGAAACGCATGTGAATAAAAGAGTGATGAATTTAAGTGTTGATGGATGGAGAGGGAGACGAAGGCCGAAGAAGATATAGTCGGATTGTGTGAGGAACGATATGATAAAAAAAGAGTGAATGATAGCGTGACGGTTGTCAGGAGAGAATGAAAATGGAAGAGGAAAAGACCAAAAGTTACATGAAACTGGCGCAAAATGCTGACGATAACGTCATGTTTGGTATACAATTAAAGATCTTAAGGAGTACTTTCTGAATACAGGTAGCAGGGACATTAACGTGCAAACTGCTACTATGAATTCAGCGCATGATTCTAAACCCCCTATCGTAGAATGAAATCGTAACATCAAAAAAAAAAAAATATAGCAGTTTCATAAGTCCATTACCTATGCGATCAAAATATATGAAGCAGCATTTTTTATTTTCTTTTTTTAACTGACTTCAAAAAGGAGGAGGCTATCAATTCGATATGTTTGTATTGTTTTTGGCTCAATATTTCAACTCAGAAAGAGGGAAATGGAGGGAGAGGGGGGTTTGTATTAAATCCATGTTAATAGGTTGCGTGTTGATTTTCCTGCTACCCCGTATATTGATAAGTGATTTTATTTTATTTATTTTTATTGTAATTCACAAAACTGATGTACAATCACAATTACAATTACAATAAATGAGTTACCATAAATACTTTTGATTGACATCTACCTGATGTGAATGTGTGAGCATGCATATTTTATATAAAACAATTACAAATAAAAATTAAACATACGCAAAACCTTTCGCATTCGATGCCAGAAATTCTTATCCAGCTTCCCAAATCCTTGTCCGACGCGACAAGAATCTTCAATTTAAACGCACACCGTTGTTTATACGAGTATGTACATACATTTGATCACCTGTGTTTGTGCTCTACACGCTACAGAATATACTCCGTTGCACGTTTAACACTCCACCCTTTTATTTTCTTAGTTGCTGTTTAAACATTTTGTTGGTACAACTTTGGTGCTGTACAACGTACTGTAGGATGGAGAATCTTTTTGCCAGTTTGTTTGAGTTGAGTTCTTACGTGAGAAAGTTGGTTTTTTGAGGAAAAAGGGAAAAGCACGTTAAGCTGTTGCTCCCGAATGTGATTCGTGGATCTTTGATAATTATTACGGTTCGACCAGTTCAACAGTCCTACCAAGGGTTATCGTGATACCCAGTTACTGGGTTGTGGAGGTCAGATAGGCAGTCGCTCCACGTAAAATACTGGTATATAGCTGCAACTGGTTAGACTGGAAGCCGACCCCAAAAGTAGTTGGGTAAAGGCTAGGCAGATCATTATTATCATCTGACGTTAACAGCCACTGAACTGTCAATTGCGGGTGGCCATCACCAATATTATAAGGCTATATTAGAATGAATAGTTTCTAACTATTCAAAAAGTCAAGATATTCGCGTTACATTCAAGACCGAAGTTAACTCACTTGTGTGAGTGTGACGATAATACATCATCGTCATCATCATCATTTTAGCCGAAAGACGTCCACTGCTGGACATAGGCCTCCCCTAAGTGGCGGCACTTTGACAATACCTAACAATAATACAATATTAAGTTAAATTCCGAAGTCTGGATTTAGGACCCGGTCGTAGTCGAGGCCTATGTCCAGTGACGTGTTTTAGCTGAAATAATGGTGATGGCAATAGGCTCGCTCCCTATTACATAGAACTGAAACATACCTGGCGAAATGTGGGATGCTCTCTGGTCAACCCTACGGGAAAAACGGCCGTGATGATAAGTCTCATACAGTTACATCTTTCATTAACTGACTTCTACACTCATAAACATAATCGCAAATACTTTCCACCTCATTTTACAAAACGATTTAAAGTAATTCACCCTCGATTGGACACAGACATTTGTCAAACGACCTCATAAAAAATCAAATGAACAAAACTTACTTGAAAAGACAAGGGAAAATGAATAATTCAGTCGCACCCATTCAAATGGACATAATATTGCAAAACGTCAATGGAGTCGTAAAAAATATTGGGCCCAATCTGTTAGAGTATTAATCATTTTTGACATCTGCGAAATTTCTGCTCGTAGTAGTTACGTAATGAATAGGTTTTTGGTGGTGTTTTGTGTTTATTTTTTGGTCGTGTAATGGTTTCTTTATGTAAAGTCATGCTAGACGAAATTACAATGAGGACCTCGTATAAAATCTCTTGCGGGGGCGGCTAAGCCAGCCGCTTATGCTGATAGAAAGATCAGACAGTAAACATTTATGTAGAAACCACCCGTTTGGTCTATTTTAGCTGTTTCCACAGCATTTTATCTTACGGCATTTTACTGTGGGGTCGGGCTGCAGACATTGATTCCATCTTTTTTTATAAAATAGAGCTCACGGAGCTATTTATAATCTATGTCGCCACGAATCTCTCAGGGAACTATTTAATAAGATTAATATTAAGACGGTGCCTTGCCAATTCATTTGTAAAAATATGATATAAGATAAGAAAAAAAGTACATCTTTACATTATAAAATCAGTGACAGAAATTTTAATACTAGAAATAAAGATAAAACAGATCAACCATTTTTTCAGATAAGTTAAAGTACCATGTATCATAAATATGTGTACGTACATATTGTTAATGTCGTATATGTGTGTCTTGATGTGTGCGGGACGCAGCGGGAACTTTCCAATTAAATATTTATTTTAATTATAGTAGATTTTAATTATGTTAAATTAAGTAGATACAAGAAAAAGAATATATGAAACGTATAGGAACGATCGCACGACGCCACGACCGTCCAGAGGCTCTCACGAGAAAGTGCTTGTCCGGAAGCGGATCCTCGCAGACGGCGTGAAGCCCGCGCATGTCGATGATACGGAGCGCGCGAGGTTCCGAGTATTGAATGAGAGTTGCTCGTCGCGCTGCACAGATGGCGCCAGCAGTCGTTTCTTAACAATATATTTATTATACATGGGTATTTTACTGCGTTAAATGTTACAACAAAATACCTTGTGGATATCATGATCATCATTTCAGCCGAATAACGTTCACTGCTGGATATAGGCCTATAGAGGTATGAAGAACAGGGTTTAAAGTTCACTCATATTCTATGAAAAAGGGAGGATCCTCTGATCAGGCGACTATTGTGTCTGGTGGGCAACTGCCCGATGGTTGATGTCGGGATGTTGTATATATACGAGTCGCGCGGTAAACTCTGCTTGCGCGATGTAGGATTTGTGTGACGTCAAGTTTTTGATGCATAGTTCGCATGTGGTGTGACAGATGCGAACGATACGTGCGAACGTGATAGATGCCGCCACAGGCCTCCCCAAGCTCCGCCACATCGACCGGTTCTATGCTTCCCGCATCCAGCGGACTCTAGCGGTCTTCACGAGGTCATTGTGACCTAACCTTGTGCTATATTGCAATGAAAATGTAAAACTCACATTAAAAGTACACAGTGAATGACAAGACGACGCAGAACCGAACATCTGGCGAAGAATGACGAGGAGAGCTGACCCCAAGTGAAATGGCATAAGGCTAAGCAAAGAGAAAATACAACAATGTGGTCTCTCAAAGGTTGGTGGTTGTCACCTGTTCCACGGTCACCGCAGCTGACTGAAAAGAAAATATTCTTTACCTACTTCTGCACCTGTAGAGCCATAAACAATATACAGGTGTGCTACCAAACCTTTTCCCAAGACCCAAGAAAAAAGGGGTACGCTATAAAAAAGCAATATTTTCTTAAACAAAACGTAATAAAATATAAAATTGGCGTAATGAAACGTATCCAAAGTATACAGCATCGTAAAAGGTTATGCGCGCTTCGCTTTAATGAACACATAACAGCATTTATAGTCAATATCGATTTTACTATGTATCCCGAAGGCCATTAAAAATAATGTATATTCCCTCGCGATGTGGAAACTGTTTATGCAAGGGATCTAAAAGACGTGTGCAGTTTCTTTGAGAATGTGATGCGACAGCGCTTAATACGTTGGGGTGCAGTCACCGTACGGCGTGGGGCCGTAACGATTCGCTTCGACGTCGACAAGCTATTAAATTATACCTCGGGAGACGTCACTGTCTGATTTGCTTCATAGGTACATACATAAATAAACTCACGACTTTTCCCATTAGGGTAAGCAATAACTACGTAACGCCACCCGGTTTAGCACGAGAACCGTAGAGCAGCGCTTTGTCGACGGAAGAGAAGACAAAAATTACGTTTCTATGGAGTCAGTTGACAGTTTTCGATCGAGAAATGTAAACAAGCGAGTGAAAATAAAAGCGTCATGCTACGATCCATACACACCTACTTCTTTTGCCTCGTTTACGTTCATGCATCTGATCTTCTTGGAGAACATAAGGTCACTATATGTCCTCCTAGGGCGTCCCCTCGATTGCTTCATGTTCCCCTTCATGTTGCATCCTGTCCTCGATTTGCTTCATAAAGCATTTGACAATTCAGTTTGACGGTTGATGTATTACGGGCAAGAACACGTTGCGATGTGCCATTTAACGGTAATGTGTGTTGTAGTCTTTAGTGGCATACATAACGAGGCACTTTGTGCATCATGCTTGTGCTTCCTGTGTTTCTCCGGAGATAGGGGGATCACTTACAGTTGCGTTTTGACTCCGCATCACACATGTATGTGTTTACAGCTTTATACTTGCCTTTTACTTTTCTTATTATATGCACTCCATCATCGTAATGAAATTGTTGACACAATTGTAGAGTAAATTGAAGATAATACACACATAAATGTATTCTGTGTTTTAAATTGCAAGTTGTACACGTGTCCTTCTACCATTGCCAAGCCAAGGTAAATCAAAGACTACTGAACTATGTTCACGTTAGTTTTCAGTTTAGTGCCTCGTTTATAGTAAGGCGTATAATAATGCGTCGTTTAAATTTATAAAAACGTGTTGGGTCGAGTGACCCTGTCAGGAACGAAGTTTATTACGCTATGTTTGCATGCGCACGCACTCGTACATTATGATAGAAAGAGACAGAGAAAGCGTAAGTTTAATACACGTTTTAAATATGGAACTATCCAGTATACGTTTTGAGAAACTCTCATGAAGTTATCGCCATCTTAGATTTGCATTTTGACGTCACTATTGGCTTCAGCACACACGAAAACTATGACAAAGAGACACACATGAAGAAAATTTTTATACATTTTCGCAACCGCCACCTTGGATTTTCAATCTGTTCTTACTATTGGCTTCAGCACCCTAAAAAAATGGAATGGAAACTATCTCACTCTCTCTTCTCATATGTAATCATAACTCGCATGAAGGGGGGCTAGTATACGAGTAAAAACGCTTTTCGGTTCGCGACTATTTCTACCGATTTCTCAGACTTTGAATGTGAGTTTGAGGAGTAAACTGGTAAAAATCGTAATCGATCGATCGAAAATCGAAATCGCATATCTTTAAAATAAACCATTTACAGGCACTTTTGAATTGTCATAAAGTCGGACAGCTGGTCAAAAAGTTGAAGATGGTTGGCCTATTCCAAAACGTACATCTCTATGGAGAAGAATGGGCAAGAAACTCCAAGGACACTCTTTTAACTTTTTTTGACGACACGTTTGGCGCAGTGGTTAAGCGATAGACCGCTGCGCTGCGTGCCGCGGGTTCGATTCCCGCTCGGAACAATTATTTGTATGAAATACAAGTAGTTGGTCCGAGTCTGGCTGTTTGTGTGAGTTTAAATGTTTACACGCACCTATAATACAGAAAAAACCTAGTGTGGGGCAACGCTTGAAAAAAAAAACGTCAGAATATTAAAAAATCCTGTACATTATTCTTGTTGCTTCTACATGTGAGACCAAAGTAATAAAATGAAGACACAATTCAACAATCCTACCGCAAGCTGCATTAAAGAACTTTGTTCCAATATTCCAATTACTGTATGGCTAACATAAAACAACCCTTCGACTTTTCCACTTCAACTTATGCATAAAATAAACAGCAGAAAGCGTTTCACTTAACTAACGTCGAGGTGAATGCACTGAGTTATTTCGAAAATTTGTTTAACCAGACGAGTCTTGCGGATATAATTAACGGTAAGTGACGGTGAACGTGGATGTAAGGGTACTGGATAGGCTCGGAACTGGAAATTATTAACATGTCGTTAGACTGGGTGCTTGACCAGCGTTCCTACATCAACATGTCTACATCAACGTGCTTACATCAATGCACCGCGAGAGGAAATCCTCTTGCGGTGCGTAAACGAAGCATAACCGCTTTTATTAGGTTCGATTAGTAACATCAATTGGCGATATTGATTCGGCCATCAGAGTAATAATTTAATCATGTATTTATTTCACGACAATATCCTTATAAGAGAGTTACATAGAACAATAATGTCCAGAGTTATGAGTAGTGATACCCCAGTTGTAACGGCCGTAACTTCTCTTTCTCTTTTGGTCGTAGTCTCGAATCCAGGAGGGTGAATGAATGAATGAATGAATAAACGAATGAATGAATGAATGTACGAATAAATGAATAAATGAATGAACGAATGAATGAATGTCTATAATTTCCAGAAACATGGTACGTAAAGAATATTATTTAAAAATTTTGTTCAGCAAGTTTCGCCGACACAGCGGCATTATGCAAATACAATCTAAAATTAATAAATCAGACGATAAAATAAGGAATGGACACTCATGGTGATTTACTTTGTAAATTATTTGATTACCATTGTTCACAAGACGGTGAAGGAATACATCGTGAGGAAACCGGCATGTCCAAGAACCAAAAAAATTAAGTCATGCTACCTCTAATGATCCGCACTGGGTCCGCGTGGTGTATTTTTATCACTGCTGACAGTGGGGACATTTTAGGCGGATTATGAAATGTGCATGACGTTCTACCTAATGGTATGTAGTGACCCTTGCCCATTGATATCTGTAATTACATGAGGAATTCCTGGTCGAAGGTGCCATACCGCGAGACAAAGATCAGGTGTCTTAGTGCCTGTTAACCGGAACTCATACCTTACAAAACAATAGGTAGTACCTACGTATCCACCTAGTATGTCCCTGAACAAGCTTCTAAACCGAAATTCGCCAAGGCGGCCAATTTCAGCGGAGACTAGCCATCGACGTGGGAGATATCATAGTCCACAAGTGTATGCGCAGACGCGAGTGCATTCATTCTCTTTTCCCACACTCTAATAGTCCGATGGGACGGTGATCCGACACGACCCGAGACAGATCAGGTGTAAGACCTAAGGCTTAGCGAAGGAGGGAGGAGGGTTTCACACCACCAATTTCCAAACTCTGGGCTGTTCCTGAGAAATTCGTAATGAAAAACCCCAGTAATACCCTTCTCCCGACCAGGGAATCGATTTCAGAGCCCCACAGGAACCTCAACCAAGCCGCTTTTGGTCTTGAATGTATGGTAACTACGTACTAATCTATAATGAATATAACAAAGCTGAAGAGCATGTTTGTTTGTTTAAACGCGCTAATCTCTGGAACTACTAATAGGATTTGCTATATTCGTATTGAGTTTGATAGCCCAATTTTTAAGAAAGATTATAAGCTATTTAATATTGCGCTACGAATCAAAAAAGAAAAAAAAAAAGTCATTTATTCAAACTAGGCTGAGAGTCAGCACTTTTCGGACGTCAAAATTACATAAGACAGTCCCCAAACGCCCACCCTTCGACACTTCTTAGTGCTTTAGCTGGGAAGAAGAAGTGGCGCAACAAACTCCCCAGCAGCACAGACAACCCTTAGGAGCCGGGAAAAATGTCAGGAAAGAACGCTAATTGTAAACGAAATATTTGTGCAGGCGGGGTTTTTTTTTTTTTTTTTTTTTTTGGGTGGGAAATCATCAAATAACTTCTCCCGCTCTGGGTGGAGCAGGAGGGCGTGTCAGACTTTTACTGACTAAAACCCACCCGTGTTCCTTCAGTAGCCCTTAAGCCAGGGGCTGTGGTGTCTCTTTCGAACAAACCCGCACCCCTGGCAGGCATCGACCCTTGCGGTTCCCATCACTTTTGTGCTGACATCTCTTTGAGGCGCGCGTGGAACACAACACGCCGTCGACTTGGGCTTGGTCCTTACCGGACAGCGAGCTACCCATTACTCGCCGTCCGCAAGCCCATGCCTACGGTGGCCGGAAATCGGCCTGGGATTCCCGACGCCCAGGGCGTCTCCGTATCCTGCGGCGGCTGGGGTCGCGAGGGCGCATATGCTGCCTCTCCCTCACGTGCGCCGCCTCCCTCTTCGCGAGCATCACTGCTTCGCTGAAGGAGGTGACGGCTCCCCATGCCCTCTCGCTCCGTACCATGGCCTGGACCAGGGCCGGACGCGAGAGATCGCCGCCGCCGATCGCCTCCACGAGGACACGGCGGTGCTCCGCCCAAGCAGGGCAGACCGCCACCGTGTGCTCCACCGTGTCCTCAGGGCGATCTTCGCAGTGGAAACACCCGGGCGTTTCCTCCCGCCCTATCCGAAACAGGAACCTCCCGAAACAACCGTGTCCGGTGAGGACCTGCGTCAGGCGGACGCCATGCCGCCTCTCAAACCACTCCTCAAAGAGGGGACTTACCGCCGCAATCGTGGCGTGCCCAGTGCAGGCGGGGTTTTTTTTTTTTTTTTTTTTTTTTGGGTGGGAAATCATCAAATAACTTCTCCCGCTCTGGGTGGAGCAGGAGGGCGTGTCAGACTTTTACTGACTAAAACCCACCCGTGTTCCTTCAGTAGCCCTTAAGCCAGGGGCTGTGGTGTCTCTTTCGAACAAACCCGCACCCCTGGCAGGCATCGACCCTTGCGGGTCCCATCACTATTTGTGCTGACATCTCTTTGAGGCGCGCGTGGAACACAACGCGCCGTCGACTTGGGCTTGGTCCTTACCGGACAGCGAGCTACCCATTACTCGCCGTCCGCAAGCCCATGCCTACGGTGGCCGGAAATCGGCCTGGGATTCCCGACGCCCAGGGCGTCTCCGTATCCTGCGGCGGCTGGGGTCGCGAGGGCGCATATGCTGCCTCTCCCTCACGTGCGCCGCCTCCCTCTTCGCGAGCATCACTGCTTCGCTGAAGGAGGTGACGGCTCCCCATGCCCTCTCGCTCCGTACCATGGCCTGGACCAGGGCCGGACGCGAGAGATCGCCGCCGCCGATCGCCTCCACGAGGACACGGCGGTGCTCCGCCCAAGCAGGGCAGACCGCCACCGTGTGCTCCACCGTGTCCTCAGGGCGATCTTCGCAGTGGAAACACCCGGGCGTTTCCTCCCGCCCTATCCGAAACAGGAACCTCCCGAAACAACCGTGTCCGGTGAGGACCTGCGTCAGGCGGAAGGTGAGGACGCCATGCCGCCTCTCAAACCACTCCTCAAAGAGGGGACTTACCGCCGCAATCGTGGCGTGCCCAGTGCAGGCGGGGTTGGGTTAGGTTACGACGCGACGTGCCGTGTCGTGGCCCAAAATTTCACGCAAACGAAATCGTGGCCAGACGCTAAAAATAATAATTTTCATTGGACTGCACTGTTCTCTAACTACATTTGGTCCAATAAATTATTACTAAACCGTCTTTGTTGTCTATTTTCCCCGGGTCGTTGCCTTATCCTAAACTACACAACATAGATTTCAGTTTAGTAAGTTCTGTCGTTATCATTGTGGTTATCACGAACACGAAGTGCGACAAAGTTAAATTCAAAAACTTGTTAGTATGATGTACTTCTATCTAGTTTTGTGTGAACGAAGTAATTTTAAAAGGGGCGGTGCACTTGTAAATGAAAGTGTTATTTTATTTGCGCTGTTATATCTTGAACCGAGCAAAACTTTGATCTGTGTTTTTTTTTAATAGGGTTATCAAATTGACAGAGAACAATCAGCTAATGTAAATAAACTATTGAATGTTGTACATCAGCGAGGTAATTGCATAACGTACTTTTTTGCTTCGTATGTTCGGGCATAACTCCGTCATAAAGAGACGAATTTACAAAATTCTTGTTGTTATTTGTTATTGTTTGAAAGGGGTGTATTCCGAAATGGTTCCGTATATCTTTCATATAGATCTGATGATGAGTTTCGGAGACAGACAACGGAACTCTTCAAAAAATGACAGCAAATCAACCGCGATTGCTGCTATCGCATGAGTATACATTGTTTTGACCCCAAGTATGATTACATTTTGAATTGGTGTGTACAATAACTAAAAAGTGAAAAATAAAAACTTTTTACAAAAAAAAAAAAAACAACCGACTTCCAGAAAAACACTACAATGTGAAAAATTATTTTAATTTTGGAAGGCGGTGTCAAAAAATTACAATTCATTTCCAAAATCACCGACTTCCGAAACTAAAGTTATTTTTCACTTTGTAGTGTTTTTCTGGAAGTCGGTTGTTTTTTTGGAAAAAGTTTTTATGTCTAATCAACATTATACATTGCGTTATTTACGTCGTTAAGCAGACAGTTTTTTCAAATATATGAAGAAACGAATAGCAATTTCCTCAGATTGTGTTTGACAGTGTTTTATGCACTAACTGCGGTGCTGGCTGGTGTCCGCGTCCGTCCTAAGCACGTAGTCGCCGTTCATTTTGTATCATACGTACCTATCACAATCAGCGGCGTCCCGACGACACAAACCGTTTAGATAAAGGTTAAAATGAAGGTTCAAGATGGCGACAACAGCATGAGAGCTTCTTATACTAGATGGAAGACGCGTATTAAATTCACACTTTCTCTCTCCATGTTTCATCTATATAAATAAAATAAAAGTGACTGACTCGCCCATCACCACGCAAACACTGAATACCCGGCTCAATTTCAAAGTTCAAACAGTCGCGTTAACTGTGTACTTTTGCCTTTATTACTATAATGCACGCGTACTTTATTTGTGCATACCTACGGCTTTAAGTACTGTGGAGGGTGAATGAATCCTCCTCATCCCTCTTCTATAAGAGGGATGAGAAGGATTCATTGTGAAGATGGGACATGGATTCCTGGCGATGAACCCCAAGACCCAAGACAATATTCTAGGCAGGAATTCTGAAAAACTGAATCATTTATTTAAAAATGAACAAATTACAAGCACTTTTTAATTATCAAGGAGTCTGATACCTGGCGATGAAAGAACCAAGGCAATATTACAGACAGGTATTCTAAAAAACTCGATTCAAACTCAAAGCATTTATTTCAACGCCGTGTCCTCGTGGAGGCGATCGGCGGCGGCGATCTCTCGCGTCCGGCCCTGGTCCAGGCAATGGTACGGAGCGAGAGTGCATGGGTAGCCGTCACCTGCTTATGCGAAGCAGTGATGCTCGCGAAGAGGGAGCAGGAGCACGTGAGGGAGAGGCAGTATTTTACCCCTCACGGCCTTAGTCGCCGCAGGAGACGCCCTGAGCGTCGGGAATCCCTTAAACTAATCACAGCGACTTTTGAAATGTCAAGAGGTCGTCAGAAAAATAAAGCTAGTTACCCATTCCAATGGAGAAGAACGGGCAAGAAACTCCACGGAGACTCTTATAATTATGATTAAGATCTTTAGAAATATCTCAGGCTGAATGTAGGGAAGACCAAAGCAACGATGGATAGACTGTGTGAAAGATAGAATGACTAGAAAGTGTCTTACTTGCTTCGTGGTATATCGATAAAAAGTAACCCATGTCCTTCCTTCGAGTAATCAGTCCAGCCTTTTCGGAGATTACCAGGAACGAACAGATAAACAACAAAACAAAAAAAAAATGTGTTTCTTTTTATTAGACGTTTAAACTTTGATTTGAATAAGTAAAAGCTATTATTATGTTGAAATTACGATCAGACACTTACATTTTTTACCGACTTCAAAAAAAGGAGGAGGTTATTTATGTTCCACCGAACGTATTTTTTTTTTTATGTATGGTCCCCGATTTCTCCCTCATTTGAGAACCGATTCTCAAAATTCTTTTTTTTTAACGAGTATACTCCTGAGTTGGTCCCATTGGCACCAAATCAGGATCTGATGATGGAATCCCAGGGAAATCGAGGGCTGTTAGTGATAATTACATTAAGTTACTCAAACATAAAATTATGTTCTACTGAACGCACCTAATTGGTTTTTATTTTTTCTGAGTATTGAACGCTCCCTTTATTTTTTCCTCCTTAAGTCACGTTGTCTACTATAAGATCTGTGTTGAATAAAAAATATGGCTGACTAACTTTTTTAACTAATAATAGTTTTATTTAAATTCTTTCGTAATACAAAGACTACATTGGACTTATGTCCAATCTTCAACAGGTTATGGGCCCAGTTAATAATTAGGTAACATTTTTCGTGATTTTGTAAAGTCTAAAATGACAAAGGACGCCATGCAACAGGGCGCGTCCGCGGACGCGTCGTTACCGAACAAAGATTCGGATTCGCATTCGCTGCCACCGACACCGCAGCTACCGCCACCAGGTATGTGCCATAGGACATTGTCCTCCATGGAAAAACTCGAAGGTACCAAAAATTATGCACAATGGAAATTTATTATGAAATTGATTTTAATCGAGTCTGATTTGTGGCAATGCATAATGGCGCCTCCGGAGAGTGATTCGGCAGCGGATCAAAAGGCTTATGCAAAAATTTGCCTCAACATCACGCCAATATGTTATCCTCACGTAAAAGATTGTACCACTGCAAAGGCGGCATGGGATGCCTTGAAGTTAGCGTACGAAAATGATAGCATTACTCGGCGGCTACTATTAAAACGACAATTATACAAAATTTCTTATAATACGTATAATGATATGGAAAAGTATATCTCCGAAATAATGGGCATATGCCAAGAACTTTCCGGCATTGGAACAAAAATTGATGATAAGGAGATTGCTGAAATAATGCTGATGGGTCTACCAGAGGAATATGATCCATTAATTATGTCAATAGAAGGACTTAAATTGGATCTTACATCTGAAATTGTTAGAAACAAGTTGGTGCACGACTTCCGAAGACAAGAACTCGACAAAACAGAAAATGCCCTGTTGGTTAAGAAAAAGATCTCTAAGAAAACGTTTTCTGTCCGTTGTCACCATTGTGGCAAGGAAGGTCATATAAGACCAAAGTGTCCAGACCTAAAAAGGGAACAAAAGTCTACTGAAGACTCTGCTTTCTCATCAGCTTTAACCTCAGGACTGTGCAGCAGTTCAGATTGGTTAGTGGATTCTGGTTGCACAACACATATGTCTATGCGAAAAGATTGGATGAAAGATTTTTCTAGTGAGCGCAAGGCTTCTATAACTGTGGCAAACAATGATAAAATCTATAGTTGTGGTTCTGGCAATGTAGATATAACTTTACAAGAAAATGTTAGAAAAACTATTACAAATGTAGCATATGTCCCAGATATTTCAGTTAATTTACTCTCAGTTAATAAAATTACTGAAAAAGGATATGTACTTGTTTTTGATAATGAAAAATGTAAGGTTTTTGCTAAAAATAATGTATGCACTAACAGTCCTTGTATATTTTCAGCATCTAATGTGGGTGGTGTTTACAAACTTGATCAGCATCAGTATACCTCGTTCTACCCATGTGCTGAAAAAAATGTTACTGTCAATGTGAATCATCAGTCGCTGTTTTGCTGTTCAAATGACTCTGAACTATGGCATAAGAGATTAGGTCATTTAAGTTATAAAGGTATGTTACTGTTACGTGATCGACTTGCAGATGGTATATCATTTAAAGATTTTCCTATACAATCTTGCATTCCTTGTATTGAAGGAAAACAGGCTACTAAAACATTCCCAAAAGGCAGTGCCAAAAGGGCTACTCAAAAATTAGAACTAATACATTCTGATCTCTGTGGTCCTATGCCAGTACCATCATGGAGTAATTATCGTTACATATTAACTTTGACAGATGACTATACACGTAAAACTTTTGTTTATTTTCTACGTACAAAGTCTCAAATTGAAGTTCATAGTGTTTTTGTAAATTTTAAATTACTTGTTGAGAATCAAACTGGTTTAAAGATTAAGACCATAAGAACAGACAATGGTACAGAATACTGTAATCAAACTATGCATAATTTTTTTGTTAAAAACGGTATCATTCATGAGACAACCATACCATATTCACCACAGCAAAATGGAGTAGCAGAGCGCTTAAATAGGACTTTAATAGAAAAAGCACGTACTCTGTTACAAGACTCTGGTTTAGATAAGAGATATTGGGGAGAAGCTGTTGCTACTGCAGTTTATTTAAAAAACTTAAGTCCTACTAATGCTGTAAAAGATGCAACACCAGAGGAACTGTGGTCGGGGTCCAAAGTTGACTTGAGTAACTTAAAGGTATTTGGATGCAAAGTTTATGCTTTAACACCAGAAATGCAACGTAACAAATTAGAAGCAAAGTCAAAACCTTATATCATGTTAGGCTACTGTGAATCTTCCAAAGGATATCGTTTAGGTGACCCCATGCATCCAGGCAAAGTTATTAAAGCAAGAAATGTTGTGTTTCTTGAAAATATTTCTGGTATATCCAGCTTAAGTAATTCTCCATCTGATTTTAACATAACTTTACATCAACAAGGAGATTTGCAAAATGTACAATGCACTGATAGTTCTATTGATTCTGAAATTGTTAACCCTGTTACAATTTTATCCTCAGAAAATACAGAACAAATTGATACAGCACCAGAATATAGTTCAGCAGGGGAAGATAGCTTAGATTATGGTAGTGCTGAAAATTCTAATGATAGCATAGTTTTAGAATCAGGTAGTTCATCTAACTTGGATTATAATATTACTAATAATGTACAAAATATAAATAATGAGACTCTTTTACCATCATCGTCACGACCTGTAAGGCAATGCCGTCCACCTGTTAGGTTTAATGATTATGTAGTAGGAGGTGATGAATTAGCTATGTTAACTAATGAACCTAAAACATATCATGAAGCTATGTCCTCAAAAGACCACTTTGATTGGAAAAGGGCAATGAATGATGAATATAATTCATTAATTGCAAAAAATGTTTGGACTATTGTTAACCGACCAAGTAATAAGAATGTCGTGAAATGTAAGTGGGTCTATAAAGTAAAAAAGGATGCTGATGGAAATTTTGAAAGGTATAAAGCAAGGCTAGTTGCTCGAGGTTTCACTCAACAACAGGGAGTAGACTATGATAGGACTTTCTCTCCTGTTGTTCGGCATTCCACATTAAGGTTATTGTTTGCTATAGCAGTTCAAAAAGATATGAAAATTTTTCACATTGATGTGAGCACAGCCTTTTTAAATGGAAATTTAACTGAAACCATATACATGGAACAACCACCTGGTTATGAGGAGGATGGTATCAACAAAGTTTGTTTATTAAAAAAGGGTATATACGGTCTCAAACAAGCTAGCAGAGCCTGGCATTTAAAAGTTAATGAAGTATTAAATGGTATTGGTTATAAACAGTCGAAATGTGAACCCTGTGTTTACACAAAATTGATAAACAATAAAATTACTATTATCGCTTTGTATGTAGACGATTTTTTTGTATTCACCGAAAATCACAATGAAAAAATACAATTAGTTGATAAACTAAAGGAACAATTTGATATCAAAGACTTAGGTGAAGTTAGAAATTGTCTTGGGATGAAAGTTGAAAGGAATAAATATAATGGTTCTATAAAATTATCACAAGAAGAACATATAAAAAATCTTCTATCAAAATTTGGTATGAGTGACTGTAAGCCTGTTAGTACCCCAATGCAGGTGAATATAGGTTTAAGCAAATCATCTAAATGTGATGATAACTTACCTTATCAGGAACTAATTGGAGGACTAATGTACCTATCAGTGTGCACCCGGCCTGATATATCATTTGCATGTAGTAAATTGGGACAATACAGCAATTGTTATGGTGAGACACATTGGCAAGCGGCAAAACGTGTACTTAGGTACTTATCAGGTACTAAACACTATGGCTTACATTTTAGTAAAAGTAAAAAGAATTGTGAGATTAACATATTTACTGATGCTGATTGGGCAAATGACTTAGATGACAGAAAATCTTATACTGGGTTTGTTGTGAAACTGGGTGATTGTGTTATAAATTGGGAAGCCCGTAAGCAACAAACAGTTGCATATTCAAGTACTGAGGCTGAATATTATAGTCTAGGAGAAGCTGTAAAAGAAAGTAAACATTTGAAGAATTTTTTTATTGATTTGTTTAATTATAATTTATTACCTGTGACTATCTACAATGATAATTTAAGTGCTCACAAAATTGTAGAGAATGATTTGTGTCATCGTCGCACTAAACATATAGACATTCGTCATCACTTCATCCGAGATGCAGTGGATTCCAAAACAATTAAAATAGAATACCTATCAACGGATGAGATGGTGGCAGATGTCTTGACAAAGCCATTGGCTAAAATAAAACATCATAAGTTTGTTACAGAATTATGTTTAGCTTAAGTCAACTCAAGTCTTGAGTATAGTTGTATTACTCATTTTGATGGCAATAAGTACATAATTTTATTTTGTTTTCACTTCTGATTTAACATGTTTTCATTTAGAATTTAAGAACTATTGTATGATTGTTTTTATGTTTGAGTAAGGGGAAGTGTACTCATTTTGATGGCAATAAGTACATAATTTATTTTGTTTTCACTTCTGATTTAACATGTTTTTATTTAGAATTTAAGAACTATTGTATGATTGTTTTTATGTTTGAGTAAGGGGAAGTGTTAGTGATAATTACATTAAGTTACTCAAACATAAAATTATGTTCTACTGAACGCACCTAATTGGTTTTTATTTTTTCTGAGTATTGAACGCTCCCTTTATTTTTTCCTCCTTAAGTCACGTTGTCTACTATAAGATCTGTGTTGAATAAAAAATATGGCTGACTAACTTTTTTAACTAATAATAGTTTTATTTAAATTCTTTCGTAATACAAAGACTACATTGGACTTATGTCCAATCTTCAACAAGGGCAACCCTCAAAATTTGTAGGTATTAACAATGTTTTTCATATGTTTTCTAATGCTATTGAGACATTTGTGTATGGTCATCATCATCTCATGTCATGACGCTGAGCTGATGAAGGAAGGTACGACTCTTTAACGGTTAGGAGTTAGGTGGAAGTTCGGGCATAACTCCGTTATATATAGACCGATTTGCAAATCATTATTTTTTTAGGAAGGAGTTTATTCCGAAATGGTCCCATTTAAATTTCATATAGATCTGATTATGCGTTTCGGAGACAACAACGGAACTCTTCGAAAAAAGACAGCAAATTAACCGCAATAGCTGCTATCGCATAAATATGCATTGTTTTGACCCCAAGGATGATTAAATTTCGAATTGGTGTGGAGTAGGTACCATAACTAAAAAGTGAAAAATAAAAACATTTTTCAAATAAAAAAAAAACAACGAACTTCCAAAAAAAACACTAGAAAGTGAAAAATTACTTTAATTTCGGAAGGCGGTGACCAGAAATTAATAAATACATATCAAAAGTCACCGAGTTCCGAAATTAAAGTTATTTTTCACTTTCTAGTGTTTTTTGGAAGTCGGTTGTTTTTAATTTGTGTAGAGTCTAGATCTTAGCGAATTATGGAAGAAGAAGACAATGCTGCGTCGCCCCAATACTATGGGCGGGCGAATAATGATGACAATATGATGGTGATGATGATAATTATGATGGTGATGATGATAATATGATGGTGTTGATGATAATAATAATTAATAATGAACACGGCTACTCGATACCTGGAGTCCATTGCCACTCCCAGTACAATTTCTATGGAGTAAATGTTTATATTTGTATCTCAATTTCATCTTGTTACTAATTAATGATTTTGTATCCTAATTTTATCCCAGTCCTGTCTAATTTTATTGAATTTTATCTAATGTTATCTAATTGTACCTAATGTTATCTACTTTTACCTTATTTTGACTAATTTTATTCAATCGTTTATCTCTTCAATTTTTGTCTAGTTTTATATTTATGTAATTTAACGTTGTTCTATTTTTCTGTGATTGTATATGTTATATGTAACTTGTATTGACCAATAACTTGTATGTGTAGTGCAAACTGTTAATATAAGTTGGTTATTAATAAATAAATAATAATTTATCATTTATTCTCTCTTCACAAAGCTGACTTAAATTTAAAGTGTACAAATAATGTCCCAGCTGTATGCCATCCTTGTGAGAGACTGGTGCCTGATATAGGTTTTTGGAAAAAACCTGTGATTCAGGTAGGTAATATGATAGTGATGATGATTATGAAATGCAATGCATATGTACAGACGCCAGCATATCAATCTACCCCATATGTCAAATTTCTTTGACACTTTTTCAACTTTATTGCAAAGGAGTAAGGTTTATGTTCAATTGGAAAAAAAATTGACAGTTTGGGATAGCTTGATGTGCCATCCGTTATAATGTTGAGTCTTTTACAGTAAGTGCACGTCCCATCTTGCACCACATCCTGGTCCCTGCACACCCGTTATTGAATTTTGGGTATAAAAAAAAAAAAAGACTTCATTATTCTTTCGTGTTATTTTTTTCATCGACACGTTAAGAAGAAGAATGGCACGTCGAAATGTTACAAAGGTATTCAAATCAAATACTCATACTAAAATAATCCTACTTAATTGTGGACCGAGCATTATACCAAGTTTTGAGATCCACAATATTCTGCGCACCCTAGTAGATAAGTCGCGTGAAGATGTATAAAACAGAACCCAAAACTGCTATTTTCGCAGACCGTTTCACCTCCCGCTAAGCCAATGGGTCTGTACTACTGAAAATTTACTTAAGCTCGTATAAACGAACGCATCTTGGGGCCTTATTCATAGGATAGAGTTTACACCATGGGATAAAACTTGCTTACGAAAAGGCGACAATTTGGTGAAGAAAGAAAGCAAGAAAGAAATATAGGTATATTATTTAGGACGCGCACAGGAAATACCCACAGTTAAAAGAAAATTAAATCTTACAAAATCATGAAAACAATATGAAATTTCCAAAAAGGCTCAATATCTCAGCAACTTGCTTTGATTCGAAAAAAAAAACAGCGGCGCTCCGGTAGTGCCGACAGAATTGAAAACTTGAACTAATTGTTCAAGTTTTCAATTCGTCTGTATTTTTTGAATCGTCAGATTAAACAACGTTCAACGTACGTTCAACGTTGTTCGTTGATACGGTCGTGTTGTCAGTGATGTCGGTAACAGTGTCGCGAGGATTTCACATTATTCATAATCATAATTTTGGTAATATCTTCTAAACTACGATTTTCATAATTCCAATTGGAATATTAGTTCTGGATCTAAATCTATCTTTTGAGACTTAAATTATTGAAATACCTCTACTAAAAAACAGAGGTGTCGGTAATGGTGTCGCAAGTTCAATAGTTTTTCCCATCTCGAAAAATGCCCAACGCGCCTAAAGAAGATTTCACTTCAAAAATAAGTACCGCATCGCTCGATATTTGAAGGCAATTCGCTAGATAGAGGTAGCCGGTAGTCGACGTGATAATCCGTGGTAGAGGTCTTTGTCCTGGTGTAAACGTCTGTCGGCTGAACAAGTGACAAAATAAATTGAGTATACAACAGATATTATTGATAACCACGCTTCCTTACTGAATGCATCCAGCAGATAACATCATCTCATGTTACATTTTAGGGTGTTTCTTATGGTTTGTGATTATAATTTTACCATTGTTTTCATCTTCAACAGTATCTGCGGGTTGATACAGATATTACTTACCTTCTTGCATTAGTTACTCGTGATGGTGAAATTAAATATTGTTTTCAGTGGTAATTTAAAAACTACTTGGTTTTGCCAGCGGCTTAGCTCACGCGGAACTTTCAACCCCTATTTAGCCCTCTTAGGGATTTAATTTCGAAAAATCCTTCCTTATTCCTTGTATACATTATAAAGGGAACCTCTGTGCAAAATTTCAGCTTTCTAGGTCCAAGGGTTTGGGCTGGGCGTTGATGAGTCAGTCAGTCAGGACTTTTCTTTTAATTTATACAGATAATTAATGTTTTTATGTGCCGTTCAAGTTCTTGAGTTGGCTCAGAATTTTAGAAACATATTTGATATAGGTGTTCAAGACTTATTCTTTTCGTGTTAGAATCCCGATGTCATATGCCGTGATATAAAATCTCTCAGAAAAGTACATGTATTGCGAAAATTTCGGTCATGTAAATGTTTTCGTGGTTCTCGGTTGGCTCGGGTACTTATAAGGACGGATTGACTCCTTTTCAGGTCGTCATGGTGTCAAGTCATAAAAAGCTCTTAATGGGGTGACAACATAAGTTGGCATTAGATATGTAAAATACTTACAATTCCTTAAGCCTCATCATTATTATTGCCGTTATAACAGTCTTTAGAATATCACAAAAGTAATCTCTGGTTTACTATTCTATATTTAAATGTATTGTTTTTTTACATAACAGGCCCCATTAAACCCCACTTTGCATTTTACTGAGGGTGGGGTGTCTCAGAATTTCTTTATTTGCTTATTAAATTACCCCCTAATGCAATGACCTCTTCCGAGATCATTGTTTCCACTTAGCAACGCTATTTACACCACACTGCCTTTTATTTATTATGATTCAAATACACTTTTCCTAGTATCCTCGCAGTAAACTAGTTGTAGGGTAGGTACTGTAAGGACTCCGTAGAGTCTTGGGTAACCGGGGTCGAAGAATAAATAATAAACGTGCGTACAAATATAAACTTCACGTTTATTTCGAGTTAGAATCTTACATATCCGCGCCTGTCATTGCAATGAAAACTCCCGGAACAAAACCTATCTAAAATCTATGACGTTTATATTCCAGAACGTCCTGACTGTTCGAACATAGACAAAGCCCAATCGTTGGCTGCCAGTATGTGTGTGAAGTTGCCTTCGGTAGGCGAACAACCTTTACAGTACACAAAGAACCAACTCGTCTCGCCTACACATACGGCCCAACCGTCGTCTATTTATCTCCAGCACAGCTCTGAATTAATTAATCTCAGACCAGAATCACCTTCATTGTGTAAAGTGCGTAACTATTCGAGCACGGGACAAGTTTATACATTCTGGAGCAATATGCTGGCGCAACACTATCTTGTGGAACGGTAGTGATGGGAAATATTACCAGATATTGGAATGTTGGCTCGTCCATTTTTGGATCGTGTTTTTGTGATAGCCTACTGTGAACTGAGTTATATTGTGGAATAAAAAAATTAGTTTTGGGATACCGGGAAAACTGAAAAAGACACTGTGTTGAATTATTAATGGAACATAGAAATCCGGCTTATTAGTCGAATTGCACGAATTTACTCGCCTGTAAGCGGGCGAGTAGAAAAATTCAACTGATTTAAATTAAAAAATATTTGCTTAGCCTCTTCCCAAATTATGTTTGAGTCGACATCCAGTCTAACTGTATGTAGCTGAAAGCCAATATTTTACATGGAGCGACTACCTGAAGCGACAAGCGACTATCTGACCTCCATAACCCAGTTACCAGGTAACTCGATCCCCTTGGTAAGACTGACTGCAAGTCTTTTGCGTATCAGACTACCCGTAACGACTGCAAAAATCCGCGAATGGAACCCGGAACCAACAGCTTAACGTGCTTTTCGAAGTACGGAGGGGTCTCGATTCGTAATGGACGGTCACCCATCCTCGGGCCGACCGAGCACACGTAGCTTAACCTTCAATTGATCCGTGTGGCTGGTAGATAATTTAGCCACCAGTCCCACATCAATTCAAAAATATGTAGCTGAATATTTGAATGAATAAAAATAAACATTCGCTCCACCTGCCCAAAATCTCGCACCTGGTCATGAGCCGCGTTGGCTTTCCTGGGAGTCTTTAAATAGTAAAGAAAAGAAAACCAGCTCAGTTGGAGATTGACAGATGATTCCGCCCTGGAGTGTAAATGTAACACTGGGCACTTTCTTGTCCAGCGTGTCACACACGCACGCTATAGAATCTGATGGATACTGCTGTAAGTGCCATGGTGGTAGCCAAATTCTGGGCTATTTACACCCTAAGAAGATGATACCTAGAAAGATACATAAAAATACCATGAATAATTATCGTCATCTGCCGAGCCTTGAGGTCACAACCCTGTACAATAACCATGAAAATCCCGTGATAGTTACACTCTTCATAGATCTTTTACAGTCGTTATGGTGTAGTCAGAAGCTAGAAAGTCTGACAACCAGGCTTACCAAGGGGTATCGTGTTCCCCAGTAATTCGGTTGTGGAGGGCCAATAAGCAGCCGCTCCATGTTTAATAATGGTGTTCATCTTCATCCGGTTAGACTGGAAGCCGACCCTAATATAGGTTGGAAATGGCTACGCAGTAAAGTCCCGTGATAATCCCACCTCGAAAGCACATCACTAGACTAGTGAAGATATTAAACGTGCAGGTAAACTAGAGATGTAGTTAGCGCGAGTTTGCTTCGCTAGGAGATATTATTAAACGCTATCCAAGATTTGTGAATGTACTGTCTGATTGTTATGTGGAAACTGTGTTCAGACTGGGAGTATACAGGTCTGTGCTTACATATGGTTGAATTAAAATGTTAATATTATAAGACGTTGTAAAGTAAATTATCTGATACGTTTCTATGTTTTACTTAATAATGCTGAACAGTTTGCTTGTTTGTACTAACAGTCGGATTTATTTACGTTAGAAAAATTATATTTGGGTTTGTTAGCCCAATTCTTGAGAAGTGCTATTTAACTTCACGCTACGAAAGGGTCGCGTCTTGAGAGTTGTAGGTCGTAAGTTTGATCCCAGACAGGCACTCCCATCATCATCTTCATCATCATTCAGCCGAAAGACGTCCACTGCTAGACATAGGCCTCCTCTAAACGGAGAGGGGATTGCCAGAATCGCCACGCTTGGCAGGCGGGTTGGCGATAGCAGTATAGTGGTAAAATGCACAGAGAACGCTGCTGCCCATTCTCTGGTAAGCTCCTTAGTCGTCTTTTACAATACCCACGGGAAGAAATGGGATGGTTTCAGGCGCTTTACTTTGTGTAAATTATTTCACCACGGCATGTCCTAGAAACAAAATTCAAAGGCATGTGAAAAATACCAACCGGCTCTGGGCCCACGTAGTGAATTACGGCCCACTCTCTCTCATCGACAGAAGGCCTGTGTCCCAGTAGTGGGAACATTGTAGGCTGATTAATTATTTGTCTAGACTTTTCCCGACTGGAAGCCGACCCCAACGGTCGGCTTCCAGTCTAACCAGATGTAGCTGAATACCAGTATTTTATATGGAGCGACTGCCTATCTGACCTCCGTAACAAAGTTACTGGGTAATACGATTCCGGAACATTATATTTAAATGCTGATTATGGTTATGTTACTCTTACGTAACCGACCAACTTCATCAAACAAAAAAAATAACCTCACTTATCAGCCCCTTACGCAGTGATAACAGCAGGCCGCGTGAGGGACGTCGTGCAATTTGTTGCTCACAATCCGTTTCCGATTGCTCTGTCATGCGCCTGATTGATGGTGTTTGTGTAAAACGTCTTAGATTAGCGGGGAGGCCGCACTGAGCGGCAAAACAGTAGCGGTTACACGCGATGGAAAAGCTGTTGATATAATCTGTACTTATAGGGGTTTATTTATAAGCGTTGATTAAAGTTACTTGTAAGTAGGGTTCTTGTTAAAATGAAACGGTCCGCACACTCGTTCGAACAGTATATTGATTGGAAGTACTACACAGTAACAGTTTAATTTTAGTGCACACTTGAGATAGCAAGGAGTTAAAGAATTTTACATAAAAGACCCGACCGACATGCATACGTGCGTTTCGTTCCGTAGTCCGGTAGGTAGGTAAAGCGCGAAAAGATATATGGTGCGGGCGGCGGGACGCGTCTAATGTTGGGTCCCTGGCGGCGCACACGCTGCCAACGTAACAGCGGTGAATTTATGACGTTCGGAAATGGTGCGCGCTACATCCTCCTCCTCCAAGTCACGACATCGACCCGAGAGTGATTTGGCACTAAGACTAAGAGCGCGCCTTCCTTTTGGCTTTAGGCGGCCGACCTCGTAGACGGCGAGGTTGGACCGGCTCTATAGTGTCAGTCTGGTTACTAACAAGAGATATAAGGTCTGAAACGTGGAAACGACCTAACAGCTGACCCTGACTATCAGTCAACTCGTAGGTCGTGGGGCTAACAGCCTTAGCGACAGTGTACGGTCCATCTCTCTGTGGCATAAACTTTCGGGTTAAACCCTTTGATGCATTGCTTAAAGAATGAGTAGTTAGTAATACTCGATCACCAACCTGGAAAACTGGAGATTGACGTCGGGAAACGTCGGCATACTCTTTTCGAAGGTCTTGGCGTCTTTCGACCCGATCTCGTATGTCCTTCATAGAGTCGATAAATTTTGATAAGTACGGCGTAACCTGAGGTACATACGTTTCTTTATCCAGGATTGCACGCATATCATGCTGTGCATCGAATGGTGTACGCAATTCGCGGCCATACGTCATGTATGCTGGTGTTAGTCCTGTGGTCGAACAAGTTGCAGTGTTGAGGGCGAACCGTACCTGTGATAAGAATTGAGGCCAACTGCTATGCTCATTCTTGACCAGCATTGCCAGTTGGATCTTCAGGTCCCTGTTTTTCCTTTCGGCCGGGTTGGCCTCAGGATGATAGAGTGGTATCAGATTCTGCTTGACACCGAACAGAAACATGCATTGTTGCATCACTGCAGATATGAACTGCACTCCATTGTCGGAAATGACGCGCCTAGGGTAACCATATCGAAGGAAATACTCTTCGATCAATATTTTGGCACATACCTCAGCTGTAGCCTCCTTGAGGGCGTATAGCTCCACCCATCGAGTTGCAGTATCCTCGACAAGAAATACCCACTTTTCTCCTGTTTCAGCCTCGGGTAGGGGGCCGAACAGGTCAACAGCAAGTACTTCCCCCCTTTGTTGTAGAATAGGTGTCTGCAAAAGACCGGCAGGCTTTTGATTGGAGTACTTATACCTTTGACAGTCGACACAATTCTTTAAATAATCTGTGACGTATTTACGCATACCTGTGAAGTAGTAACGCCGTCTGATACGATCAATTGTACGATCCACACCTTGGTGACCAGCAGTAGGGGCATTATGGAACTCATTCATAACATCATTAATCATGGATACGGGAATTACCAACTGCGGCTCCTCGGATTCCGAGTCAGGAGCGAGACGATAGAGGACACCCTGGTCCATAAGGTAACCGCGCTCTAACCAGCGAGTAGAAGACAGAAGGTCAGTGGTGTTTTCTATATCATTGATGATCTTACTCACCTCAGGATCATCTAGCTGCGCAGATCGCAGATCATTTGGACTCTTGCGTGGTACATCTAAGATCACTGAACAAACCCCGCAGCTTTCTTGAGAAGACTCATTGCAGTTAGGTCTGCTAAGTGCATCGGCAACGACATTTACCTTACCAGGAGTATACTCATATTTTATATCAAAAACTTGTAATTTAAGGGCCCAGCGCATCAACCTGCCACTGGGAGACTTTAAGGTTAATAACCACCTCAGTGGTTGATGGTCACTACGTAGGATTACTGGGTGACCCTCGATGTATGGGCGATACTTTTCTACGGCCCAGACTACGGCGAGGGCTTCTCGCTCTGTAGTCGAGTACTTACGTTCCGCGGGAGTCAGCAAACGACTGGAGTACTCAATGGGGTGCACGTCATTACCTTCACCTTGCAGTAGGACGGCACCCAGTGCGTAATTACTGGCGTCTGTGTGAATAATAAAAGGTTTACTGTGATCCGCCTGTACGAGGACTGGTGCTGAAATAAGCCTCTTCTTCAGCTCAATGAAGGCTTGCCGCTGGTCTTCGGTCCAAGCCCATGGTTCATTTTTCTTAGTAAGCTTGGTAAGTGGTTGAGCTATTTTGGAGAACTCTGGCACGAACTTCCTAAACCACGAACAGGTTTGTAGGAAGGACTTTAGGTGTTTGAGGTTGGTAGGCTCATTCATCTGCTGAATAGCATGCACCTTGGACTCATCGGGCATAATACCCTTGGGAGTAATAAGATGGCCTAAATACTTAACTTGGTTACAGGCAAAATTGCACTTCTCCCTGTTGGCACGTAATCCAAAAACACGTAGGCGATTGAACACAGCGTCCAGGTCTTCTAGGTGTTTCTGGAACGGCCTATCTGATAGGACCAGCAGATCATCTAAATAAACTAATAATGTGACGTCTTTCAAGGCACTTCCAGATCGAAAACGGTCCATTAACCTCTGGAAAGTGGCGGGGGCGTTCTTAAGACCGAATGGCATGCGAATAAAACGGTACGTACCAAAAGGCGATACAAATGCTGTCTTGTCCCGGTCTGCAGGTGATACGATCACTTGCCAGTAGCCTGACCGGAGATCTATGGTGCTCATGTACCCTTCCCTCTTGGTAGCATGAAGTAGGTCCTCGATGACCGGCAAAGGGTAAGTGTCACTTTTAGTAACGGCATTAATTCGACGATAGTCGACGCAGAACCTAGTCGACCCATCCTTCTTAGGGACGAGGAGAGCGGGTGCGGCCCACGCTGACTCGCACTCCTCAATAATACCATCTTTCAGCATCTTGTTGATCTCGGCCTCCATTGCAGCCCTCTTCGCGGGCGTGAGGCGATAAGGGGGCACCGCAATAGGCGCATGACCTTGCGTATCAATATGATGCTCAGCGAAGCGAGAAGCCTCTCCTCCTAGACGAAAGACATCTTCATGGTGCTGAAGTAAATCAGTTAGCTGCTGGCGTTGTTCGCAGGTAAGCAACAAACCTTCGTCAGGCCTTAACGACATAGAAGACACAGAGATTGGGTTGGGCTGTAACATTGGTTCACACTCATACTCGAGCGGGTAAGTCTGCGTGCACCCAGAGAAGTGCCAGGAAAAAGCAGAAAAATCAATAACCATACCTGCAGCGTTGAGGAAGTCTATACCAAGAAGAGTATCGTTGTTGTCAGCGTCCGGAAATATCACGAAATCCGCTCGAACACTCTTCTCCACGGAAATAATGACGTTGACGCTTGCCACCAGAACTTCGCGTGAGCGGATGACACCGTCAGCCAGCTTCACGTTAACCTGCTTGGAACCAAAGGTAAGTCCCTTATCCTTAAATATTTTATAAAGTGTATGACCCGCTATGGAACACCTAGCGGCTGTATCAATGAGTGCCATACCCCGTAAGCCCAGAATCTGAATACAGAGCATTGGCCTCTGCTGCTTTGAACGTGCGGTCGTCGTCAGAAAAACGTGTGACGCAGAGAGAGGGACCGTAGAAGTGACACCACCCCAAGTAGTTGTCGCCGTAGTGTCGGCGCAAAATGCAGGAACTATTGAAGGCGTGTCGATGTTTGAGCAGCACAATCCACGAGTCGAGAAGATAACAGGTGAGTCTACCCTATTAGGTGAGTCACTATCATAATGAGCGATAACAGGTGAGTCTACCCTATTAGGTGAGTCACTATCATAATGAGCGATAACAGGTGAATCTACCTTATCAGGTGAGTCACTATCATTATGAACGATAACAGGCACATCTACCCTATCAGGTGAGTCACTATCATAATGAACGATAACAGGCACATCTACCCTATCAGGTGAGTCACTATCATAATGAACGATAACAGGCACATCTTCCCTATCAGGTGAGTGACTACCATAATTATCGAAAATAAGAACATCTACCCTATCAGGTGAGTCGACAAGAGTACCCGAGATCGGTTCATTACATAAAACCGGAATTTTCGAACGTACTGTTACGAGCTAGGGGTTCGTGACAATTAAAAACTGCCGATATGAATTACCAAAAATAACACTTTAATAAAACACACTAATAACACAACACAATTGCACAATTAATCACTCTTTAGTCGCACTTGAAGATCGCTTTAGATGTTCTCGCATGTATCGCTTTCAATGAACTACCCCGGAACGCGCTCCGTTCCCGCTTATATAGGGCCCTCGGATAGTTCCAGAACCTTCTACCGTAGAAGCATCTAGAATGTTCGAGTACATATCGGCCCTGACCGAACACATATCGATAGTTCCAGAAAGTTCTAGCATCGAACTTTCTAGAAAGCTCTTGACCATTAATTCCGCTATTCGATAAGAGATGGCGCTAGTGGTAACCAAACATCAATCGTGCGGCTCAACACTGCCCCCACCTAAGAAACGCTCGTCCCGAGCATTATCGGCCCCATAATAACGCGCCAGTCGATCCACATGGACTATCTTAGGAGTACCTCTTGCACCTTTCTGTATCCGGTAGGTAACGTCATTTATCTTTCTCACAATCCGGTATGGTCCGTCCCAGTTAGCTTGAAGCTTAGGAGATTTCCCTTTGCTGCGGACGGGATTGTGCAACCACACTAGTGAACCTTCGTCAAGCTCTTTATTGTTCATTTTGCGGTCATAACGGGTTTTCATCTTTTCAGACATTTGCTGGCCTGAGTGTCTGACGTGCTCATAAATGTCATTCATCTTGTTCCGCAAGTCATTCGCATAATCAGTTATACTGCGTGGGGCATCAGGTGGTATTCCGGTGATCAGGTCTGCAGGTAGCCGTAATTCCCTTCCAAAGTTTGCGAAAGCTGGTGTCACCGATGTGCTTTCGTGAACAGCGCTTCGATATGACAACAAAAACGGTTGTATGTGCTTGTCCCAATCTCGTTGCCGATTTTCCACAACTTTTGCTAGGTACCTCTCTAATGTCTGATTGAATCGTTCCACCATTCCATCCGATTGTGGGTGGTAAGAAGTTGTTCTTGTTTTATGAGTACCCATCACTCGACAAGTTTCCTGGAATGTTTGAGACTCAAAATTCCTTCCTTGATCACTGTGAATCTCTAAAGGTACTCCAAAACGACAGAAGACTTAATGAACTAATTTATCTGCAACTGTTGAAGCTTCTTGATTTGGAATGGCGAAGACTTCCGGCCACTTAGTGAAATAATCCATCACAACCATGAAATACTTATTACCACTTTCACTTTCCGGAAACGGCCCCGCAACGTCAAGGGCTATCCTCTCCCATGGTGCACCAACATTGTACAATTTCAATGCACCTCTGCTACGCGTCTGAGGTCCCTTTACAGCTGCACAACTTGTACATTTGCGACACCAGTCCTCGACATCGTCCCGACAGTGGACCCAGTAAAACCGTTCTCGTATCTTCAGTAGAGTCCGTTTTACTCCCAGGTGACCTCCTGAACAACCATTATGGTACAGCTACAGAACATCCGGTACTTGAGCTTTAGGGACCACCATTTGCAAATGACAGCTGTTTCCCCGAGCATTTTCCCATTTACGGCACAGGACTCCATCCTAAATCACCAAGCTGTCCCATTGGGCCCAATAGCTCTTTGTGATGGAGCTCATTGCTGAGACATCGCTCCACCTGGGTTTAGGAGCTCTGACCTTCATCCACTCCAGAATCGGCTTGATATCCGAATCTTCCTGCTGTGCAGGCTTTCCTTCCACTCGTTGCTGAGGTCTGTCCTGAGCATCCTCACAGGCACTACAGATGAACACCATGAACTTGATGAAGGTTCAATAACACCATCCGTCACCATTCCCTTAATCATGGTTTCCGGTTCCTTTTCGCAACGCGCTACCGGCTTCTTGGCCGCTGACGGATAGGCAATTCTTCCCTTTCTGCAGTTCGCTTAGGGCAACTGGATCGAAGGTGGCCCCTTTCCCCACAGCCGTAACACCTAGGGCTGTATCTTTTACGATCGCGAACTGTAGCCGCTACAACCTCCCTGACGCGATAGGAACGATGATCCTGCCGCACAGCTTCCACCTCCAGTGCATGTGCCAAGGCGTCCTTAAGCGTTCCGTGGTGACCGAGCCTCACAGCAGCTCTAACTTCAAGGTCCCGGATGCCGTCGATGAATGCCTGCACCAGGTTCCCATCAATAAGCGCAGGTACGGACTGGTACGCTTTTCGAACCAGCTTCTCCACTTCAAGGGCCCACTGCTGCAGGTTTTCGTTACTGCGTTGCACACGATCCTTGAGCTGCGCACGAAACACGTGTTCCAGGTGAGCGTCGCCATATCTAGCCTCCAATGTCTCGAGGAGCTGTTCGTAAGTCACTTCCTTACCGAGAGCTTCCAGCACATTTAAAGCCTGGACGCGCAGGCATAGGGTGAGGGCAGTCATGGCCTGACTTTTATTCCACTCGTTCGCCTTCACGACAGCCGCAAACTGAATTTTGTAGGCCGACCAGGAAGCAGTCCCGTCGTGCGGCGGCACTTTGAATCCACGTAGCGAAGGTGTGGTAGCTACGGGAGCTGCGATTCCATCCCCAAGTTTGAGGTTACCCAACTCTTGCTTCACATCAGCAATGACGTCACTAAACTTGCTGATCTGAGTTTCAGCTTCTGATAAGCGGTTGTCATGCTGGGCAACCTTCTCCTTCACCTCCTTCATGTCTTTCCCGAAGGTTGCGTGAAGGTCCTTTATGAGGAGCATCTGCTCTTCCTGGCGGCGCACCTGCTCTTCCTTATCCCGTTTGAGCTGTTCTTCCAACTGACGGGCCTGCTCTGCTGCTGTGGTTGGTAGCTGGCCCTCCGACGTCTGTGGCACTGCTCCACCAAATCGCCTCTGGTCCGTCTCCTGCTGGCGTTGACTCCGGGTACGGATACCCTCCGTGTCGTCTTTAGGTAAAATCGGCATGATTTTAATCCTTGCTTCTGACACCAGTTGTTACGAGCTAGGGGTTCGTGACAATTAAAAACTGCCGATATGAATTACCAAAAATAACACTTTAATAAAACACACTAATAACACAACACAATTGCACAATTAATCACTCTTTAGTCGCACTTGAAGATCGCTTTAGATGTTCTCGCATGTATCGCTTTCAATGAACTACCCCGGAACGCGCTCCGTTCCCGCTTATATAGGGCCCTCGGATAGTTCCAGAACCTTCTACCGTAGAAGCATCTAGAATGTTCGAGTACATATCGGCCCTGACCGAACACATATCGATAGTTCCAGAAAGTTCTAGCATCGAACTTTCTAGAAAGCTCTTGACCATTAATTCCGCTATTCGATAAGAGATGGCGCTAGTGGTAACCAAACATCAATCGTGCGGCTCAACAGTACTTTAACACAACAACGCGGGCATTGCGGGCTACATTTCCCTGACTTACGTGAACTTATACGAGTTCCACAATCACAACAGAAATTATTATTAGTAATGCGTTCGCATGATTGCGATTGTATACACGGCGATCTACTATAACTTTTAGGATGCGGATCGCGTTTTTGTTTATATGAATCAACACTATTAGTAATACGACGACTACGGGCAATATTATGACTTGGAGTGTTATTTGAGAATGTAGGATGAATATGTTTTTGTTGACTTACCAAATTTGACGAATATGTGTCGATTGTAACCGATGAAAAGGACAAGTTATTGTTACATTTAGCACATTGCGACCTCATTACTCCTTTCGCTCCGCAACCATAACAATACAAAGACTTATCAATACCACCGCTCTTACTTAATTTATTACACTCGTCACGCACGTGTCCATATTGTTTACAGTAAACACATCTAGGTTTCGCATGTTGATTTGGCGCATTATCGTTATCAACCGTACCTATTCGAAGACGCTGTTGGTGCGGCGCTGCGCGCGCTCGACGTCGCTGGCGCGGTGGAGCGGCGCGGCTGCGGCGCGGGAGCCCGCGCCGTGCTGCCGTTGCGGTTGGCGTGCTCGGCGCTGGCGCTCGTCGTCTTTGTGGAGCGGCCGCTAGATGGCGGGCCGGGCTGCGGCTGAGTACGCCTTTCGGAAACTTCGGTATCAATGGAACGGGCGAGGCGAAGCATATCCGAGAAGTTCGTAAAGTCCTCCCTCCTCAGGTGTTTTCGTATTCGTGAGTCAAGTAGACCGTACACCATGTCAACTTGAGCTTTTTCGGATATTTCGTTGGCGGGAATTTTTGATAATAGTGCTCGGCATTTCGCGACGAATACGTCCGTATTTTGGTCGCCTTGTCTTTGTTGGAATAATTCTATATAGATTCGGTGCGGGGGTCTTTTATCTCCGTAGGTGTTGATCAATAAATCTATGGCGTCGTCCCATTTATGAATCTCCTTCTTCACTCCCTGGTACCAAATTGCGGCGTTATTCGTGAGCACCATTGAGAGGCCCCTGAGGGCATTTTCCTCCGAGACATTAGCGCAGTCCTTGTAGCTCTGGATGGCGTCTATGAAGGCGTCCACAGACTCGTCGGCGTCACCGCTGAACCGAGCGGTGCAGTGCGTGAAGGTGCCGCTGCCGACAGTCAGAGATGCAGACGCAGAGTTTGGAACTGGGGATGGCGGTTGGCGAATAATAACTTTCTCCAACAGGCGCTCGAACGCTTCCATTTGCGATTGCTGTATGGCGGCCATCATGGCGGCCACTTGTCCGGATGAAAACGCAACGTTTTCACTGTCGCCGTCGATCTCGGCCTCGTCGCCTGAGAGCGCTGCCGCCCGATCCCCGCGCGTCCGCGGCATGGTAATGGCGCGAATAACACAGATTGTCTGATATTATTGAGTTCAAACGAGCACTTAATACCACTCGCGGCACGTTGGGCAGCCACTTGTAAGTAGGGTTCTTGTTAAAATGAAACGGTCCGCACACTCGTTCGAACAGTATATTGATTGGAAGTACTACACAGTAACAGTTTAATTTTAGTGCACACTTGAGATAGCAAGGAGTTAAAGAATTTTACATAAAAGACCCGACCGACATGCATACGTGCGTTTCGTTCCGTAGTCCGGTAGGTAGGTAAAGCGCGAAAAGATATATGGTGCGGGCGGCGGGACGCGTCTAATGTTGGCTCCCTGGCGGCGCACACGCTGCCAACGTAACAGCGGTGAATTTATGACGTTCGGAAATGGTGCGCGCTACATACTTATTTTAAATTTTCAACACAATTAAGAACCCCTCATTTCAAATCTCGCTTTGCAGAATGATAATGATTAAAATCATTGGATAATTTAACCTTCTAAGTTCATTTGATTCCATCGAAGGACTATTTCATAAAAAAATGAAAGAAAGAAAAAACGTTTATTTGCGGTAAACATGACGCAAAAAGAAACAGGTAAGTGTATAAAAATAAGAAAAAATTGAGGGGAACATGCGTCACATCCACGCAAAACGGCTATCGCTCAGCATTTTGCTGCGACCCTATGCAATACAGAGCCCCACCGCTGGTTTTCAGCGACAGCCGGCTTTGACGTAAAGACGTCGCGAAAATCATTCAATGACATTGAATGTTAATCATATTTACATGAATTTCACGAGCTTACCTGGCACTTCCCCCTTAAACAGCATCTTATTCAGCTTCAAATACGGAGTTTGCAGTAAAATATAGCTGTACAAACATCTATTTGGCGCGTGGACCAAATCGGAACTAATGCCGCCATCTTGTTTTTTTAATAGATTTCTCAAAACGATTGCACAAATGTTTACCAACAGCGCCCCACGTAAACGTCACTTTTGCGCCAAAAGATCGCCGTAACAGTATATGAATGCTTCCCTAGTATTGATATTTACGAAGCGTTGATTGCGACGAACGTGACGTATTTCAATCACATTCGAACGGCGACAATTGACTAATCAGCGATCGATGTGGTAATCCTGCGGCCGAATTGCGACAATGTACCACACATTGTAAATATAAGGCACCTGTCACACCGCCGATGATTGGCAAAAAGCAAGTAGAGTGTAGAGGTTTTGCGAGCAACAAGCAGAGTGTATGTTAAAATCAAAATATTTTTATTTCATATAAACCTGTATGGGCACTTATGAAACGTCAGAAGCTAGGTGCACGGTTCCAAATCATACACTTTGTTCACAGCTTGTTGAACTTTCTCTACTGCTTCTTTGTGGCTTGATCCAGTAGCCATAATAGCAGTGTCATCTGCAAAGGTCGCAATGGTGTTGTTTTCCAGTTCTGGGATATCACATGTGTATAGCAAGTACATGATAGGGCCTAGCACACTTCCTTGTGGTACCCCAGCTTTTATAGTAGCTGGACACAAAAATGGAAGATCAAACTCAATGAGTCAAAATCAGTTCATATTGACTTTACTAATAAACACTGCGATTACCACCCAATCTACATAAACGGCATGCAAGTGCCTTATGCTAATACAGCCAAATACCTTGGCATAACTCTTGACGCCAAGCTGCGTTGGAAATCCCACGTCAAAAAGAAAAGACAGGAACTTGACATACGTTATAAAAGTATGTATTGGTTATTCGGAAGGAAATCCTGCCTATCAGTACATAATAAAATTATATTATACAAGCATATTCTTATGCCAATTTGGACGTATGGCATCCAACTTTGGGGCTGTACCAAAAAAAGTAACGTTAAAATAATTCAACAATTCCAAAATAAAGTACTCAGAAATGCTGTAAATGCACCATGGTATATTAGAAATGACGACCTCCACCGCGACCTTAAAATAGAACTCGTCACCAACATCATCAAAAAAATTGCTGAAGCCCACGAACGCAGACTTCACCGACATGTGAACATTGAGGCAATTCAGCTGCTAGATAACACGGACATAGTGCGTAGGCTAAAGAGAACTAAACCATTTGAATTAGTGTAGTGTATAAATAGTGTATAATAGTGACAGTGATGTGCTATACATGTAACACATGAACAAAGTGTTTTTTATTTTTGTTATCAGACCCTAAGAAAGTGCAACGGAATTGTGTAAAAGTGCAAAATGACACTATTCTTAGTTATAACGTAATCTACCACGTAAAATATTAAGTTAGAGTTAAATTACTTATTAGTCTATTAGGCTAGATTGTAATAAATTACTAAGAACTTTAGTTCTTACTAACAAGGGAAAAAAAAAAAAAAAAAACGGTTCCAAATTGTCGCTTCCTATGGAGAAGAGCCGGCAAGAAACTCCACGGTTACTCTTTTAAAGATCATTGGCTTTAACAATGTTTTTAAATTACAGTGATAATAAGTATGGAAGGACAGTGCAGGCCTGTCAATAAGTACCAGGTACTTAGAGTAATGAAAATACAGAATATAAAATCGTCTACAAATCTACAGTCTGTAAGGCCTGCAACGTTCTCATTCACAATATGTAAAATAATCAACATAAATACTATTAACCTATTTAAACAAAGTGACATGATTTCCATAACAATCACTAAAAATAGTCGATATTAAAATTGATGTATACTGTCAAAAAATGACGAGAATAATATGTCAGCATTGAAAAAATATAAAGAATAAAAAAGAACGTTGTAATTTGGGAGCAGTTAATAGACTTTCACATAGTTATGTTATTAATGAGGTACCAGGGAAGCCACATGTGCAGAAGGAATTAATGCCAAACTTCCCTGTCTTCAACGTAGTCTTTTATGCTTTTTTTTTTTTACTATGTTTTTTTGACAAGGACACGTTTGATGTGAGTTTTAAACTTTCCACCGCTAAGTTCTCTAACCGACTTTGGCAACTTGTCATAGAAGCGGATACTGTTTATTAGAAATGACTTGCTAGTTTTAGTTAATCTAAATTTTGTAATCACAATTTCATCTTTACTACGTGTATTCAGATATGGAAATCGCATTTTTATTTTGAAAGGGCGTAAGTTTTTGTGAACATATACATACATTATTACAACATATATTTTCTAGGATATAAAGAGAACGCAGAGTTAGTCTATCAATTTCGCTGAATTTGTTTCTAAGAGACTCGCGAGGCCCCATTTTATAGATTGCGCGGATTGCCCTCTTTTGTAAAATGAAAATTGAATCTACGTCAGCTGCCGATCCCCACAGCAGAACGTCATAGGATTTACTACTGTGAAAATAAGCAAAGTAAAGTCTAAGTCGTCTAGGACATGATTATAAAATGTATTATTAGTGTATTATCACAGAGATGTTCACATGACACACATACACTTTCTTGAGTCAGGCACAATACAGTGTTTTGAATAAGTGACTATCCATTCTTTATAGAGGAGCTTTGATTACGACTTGTTGACTAATTACGGTTAGCACTTAATACCCAATAAGCTTCAGTCAAAACACCACATCGCCCCTATTTCAGTCCCGATCATAAAGTCCCTGATGATCAGAGATGTTTAGGACCACTGAAGATCCCGGAGAAAGATATAATATGATACCTATTATGATATAAAGCCACACTATCTATCTATCTATCTATATAAATAAAAAGACAACTCCTGACTGACTGATTGACTGACTCATCAACGCCCAGCCTAAACCCTTGGACCTACGCTGAAATTTTGCACAGAGATTCCCTTTATAGTGTAAACAAGGAATAAGGAAGGATTATTTGAAATTCAACCCCTAAGGGTATTAAATAGGGGATGAAAGTTCCGCGCGGGCGAAGCCGTTGGCAAAAGCTAGTTAAATCATATGAAAAAGCAATGCGGCGTGAAAAATGATGTTTGTCATTAAATCATTCCGACCTTACATTATGTGTTTGTATTTAATACCATTAAATTTTGCGAGTCGAAGTATCAAAATAAGAGTTTTCGCACAGAAATATAGAACAGGCTCACACAGTTTAGAAAAAATATATAGTATATTGGCAGCTCACATAAATTACTATTAAAGCATTATTTGCTTTGCTGCCAACAATAACATATTATCTTGGCAATTGTACTCTATTTTTATGTACATCTGCAATGCGTTTTTTAGATTAATGCTTCGAAATCAAACTGTTCGGCAATGTTTTGTTTAAAACTAAAATGGCCCAATAATAAATCGTTTTCGACTAGATAGATTTGTGTTTTACTTTAGTTTCGCTCGGGAAATACAAAACTAAATACAGTTGTATGTTTTTGCTGTTGAGTACGAATGAAAACTATTAGCTCTATAATTTAAGTACGGATTTGCGTGAAAGCTGCTTATTATTGTAGTTTTAATCAGTTTTGAAATACTGTTTTATATATTATCTTTTAAGCCTCACTTAGTTGTTATAGCTGCGTATGTTATTAATCACGACCTCGAAATAATTGCACCTACACTGTCATTGACAAGAGATGGGAACTTCTGAGTGTTGCTTTCGGTGTTGCTGTTGCTTCAACAAAGTCAAGCTTTGAGACCAGAACTTCTTTCATTACTCCGTAGGCCAGACTGTGTTGAATCCTGCGCGAGATGCGGGATGAAATTCGCTGGAGTCAATAGTACCGTGACTTAACATCACACCCGTTTCCCCTAAGAGTTTTAGGCAGAAGAGGCATATTTATAGTAGACTCACATTTCGCCAGTAATGTTTAAGACACATATAATAGAGGGCGACCGGGCACAAATCCACACTCAGGAACGATACTGAGAAATTTTACCATACATACCTTTACCATTAGTGCAATCGACGCGCGTCCTAAGCCGGATGAAGCTCACTGTGGCCAGAGCTTTCAGTCTATAGGCTTCGATACTGTTACGTATGTATAATATGTACCGTGCCGCGGCTGCGACCCGGCTAAGTAACTCGTTCTTATTAATTAAAGTTAGTGTGTCATTGACTAGCGTGTTTGACTGTTGTCCGTCCTTTACCTGCATATCTAACAGTGGCGACGAGGACGAATTAACGAGTGCATAATGTCTACTTTTGGTGTTTCATTCGGAATAATGACGAATTTTGACCACTTATCCCAGGACTGGATAAGTTACAAGTCTCGGCTACAACAATGGTTTATTGCCAACGATATTACGGACGAAGCGGACAAGTTGAAGGTCAAACGGAGGGCAATTCTTATAAGCGCTCTCACCGGACCTACTTATATGCTAGCGAGAGACCTGGCGTTGCCTAAGAAGTTGGAAGAAACAAATTTTGAAGATATCCTGAAACTTCTAGACCGTCATTTTGAGCCGAAGCGGCTCGGATTCGCTGAAAAATCGATTTTCTACGCGGCGGGGCAGCGACCAGGTGAGAGCCACACTCAATGGGCGGCCAGAATTAGGGGATTGGCGGCACACTGTGGGTTTAAGAACCTTGAGGAAGCTCTTTTGGACAAATTCATCATGGGCATGATGTCAGGACCCGAGCGAGACAAGCTCTTTGCCCAGGACCATACGGACTTGACCCTAGCCAAGGCGGTAGAATTAGCGGATAGCGTGCGGTGTGCTCGGCTCGCCTCGCAAGCCGCACCGGTAGCACGTGGTGCGAGCGCGGCTGCCGGCAGTGTCGATGAGGGTTCCGTGTTCGCGGTTAAAGAAAAGTGCAGTGTGTGCGGCTATGCTAATCACAAATCCAATCAGTGCCGTTTTAAAAACTATAAGTGCAAAAAGTGCAATAACAAGGGCCGTCTGAGACGGATGTGCTCAAGTGACGCGAAAGTAAAACACGTGGAGGAAGGTAAAGTGGACGATGAGGACGACGACGGTAAGTTGTGTTTGAATATTCGTTGTGATAAGGGTCGACCGATGCTGGCAAGCGTTTCCATCGGTGGACTAGGGTTGGAGTTCGAGATAGACAGTGGTTCCGCGGTTAGTATAATATCACATCAGATATATAAAGAGCATTTTAGCAAAGTACCGTTATTAGTTACAGATAAAAAACTATTCAGTTATACGGGGGAACTTTTAGAAACAGTTGGTATTATTCATTTAGATTTAGAATATACCAAAATGACGCGTAAACTATGCTTGTTTGTTGTACGTAACGGAGGCCCATCATTGTTAGGCCGAGATTTTATTAGCAAGTTCGATTTGGAACTAGCACCAACAGTAAAATCAATTGGCGGATCGAATGACAATTCAATAGTGGACTATTTAATAACAAGATTCCCCACCGTGTTCTCTGGCAAATTAGGAAAATTTAATAAATACGCCGTGGAGTTGCATCTAAAACCGCACTCGAAACCATTATTTTTTAAAGCACGGTCAGTACCATATGCTTTGAAAGATAAAATTGATAACGAATTAGATCGACTCGTTGAATTAGGAGTATTGGAACCAGTTAAGTACTCAGAGTATGCGTCACCAATCGTACCCGCTTTGAAAAAGGATGGTGGCGTGAGAATTTGCGCAGACTTTTCCGTGACAATTAATAAACAACTAATCGTCGATAAGTATCCGTTGCCAACGGTAAATGATTTGTTCGCTAGGTTGCATGGTGGCGTACAATTTAGCAAATTAGATCTGTCTATGGCATACAACCAATTTTGTTTAAAAGAACAATCGCAGAGTATGACCTGTATCAATACACATCGCGGACTGTTTAAATATACAAGGTTAGTATTTGGCTTATCAAGCGCACCAGCAATATTTCAACGCGCCATGGAATGTATATTATCTGGGTTAGACGGAGTAGTGTTTTTTCTGGACGATATATTAATAACAGGAGTCGATAGTAAACAACACATGAGCAGATTAGTCACGGTACTAGAAAGGCTGGCGGACACAGGTCTCACAATACAACCAAGCAAGTGTGAGTTCTTCAAGAATGAAGTAAACTATCTAGGTCATATTATAGACAAACAGGGTATAAAAAAGTCGCCAGATAAAGTCACAGCAGTTTCACAGGCACCTAGACCACATAACGTGTTACAATTGCAATCTTTTCTAGGATTAACAAATTATTACCGAAATTTTGTTCCTAACGCTTCAACCATACTTGCACCGTTATATAACTTGTTGCACAAAACGACAAAATGGGAATGGACTGAAGGACACGAAAATGCTTTTAAACAAATTAAACAGCAGTTGGCATCGGATGAGGTACTGGCTCATTTTGACCCAGCGGCAAAATTAATTTTGACGGTGGACGCTTCTCCATACGGGTTAGGCGCTGTGCTATCACAAATAGGAAGCAATGGGCGTGAACGACCGATTAGCTATGCATCTAGAACGTTAACAGCAGCGGAGAAAAAATATGCGCAAATACAAAAAGAGGCAACAGCTATAGTATTTGGGGTAAAGCGTTTCCACCAGTATTTATATGCTCGAGCGGTGCCTTTCATCTTGCGAACGGATCATAGGCCGTTACTAACCATTTTCGGTCCACACCGTGGGATACCGGAGGTATCCGCTAACCGACTACAGCGGTATGCAATATTTTTATGTGCATACAATTACGTCATCGAATATGTAAGCAGTAAAAACAACAGTGCCGATTATCTGTCGCGCGCTCCGGTAGGGAATGAGTCACCGTCATCAGGCAGCGCAGGGCTGGACACCGGCGGTGCGTGCGCGGGGGCAGGGCAAGAGCGAGTCCATCCGCGCACCGCTGATGACCGCGCCACGTATGTTTACTTCGTCGTTGACGGAGGCCTGCCTGTTACGCTAACTGTTTTACAACGCGAAACCGAGAACGATGCAACATTGCGTAAAGTAAAAGATTATGTGGTGTTAGGTTGGCCGAGGAAAGTATACGACGACAAATTAAAGCCGTACTTTTACTGTCGTAACCAACTGTCTGTAGAAAACGGCTGTCTGATGCGTGGCCACAAAGTTATTATACCAGAATTGTTAAGAGGTCAAATCTGTAATGAACTTCATAGTTCACATTTTGGAGTGGTAAAGATGAAGTCGGAGGCGCGCAAGCGATTGTGGTTTCCAGGCGTAGACGGTGCGCTGGAGCAGCTGGCAAGCGCGTGCGCGGTATGCAGTGCACTGCGGCCCGCACCGCCCCGCGCCCCACTCGCGCCCTGGCCACATCCTCCTCATGCCTTCCATAGAATACATTTAGATTTCCTAGGACCTTTTAATAATCAAATGTATCTAATCGCAGTTGATGCTTATAGTAAATGGGTAGAAGTGTATTTAATGACTTCATCATACGGCTCGAAAGCAGTAATTGAGAAATTAATAGATTTAATGTCACGAGTCGGTATTCCACATACTATCGTAACGGATAACGGTACTTCGTTTGTTTCGCTCGAGTTTAAAGAATTTTGTTCAAAGAATGGTATAACACATACACTTGCTCCGGTATATCATCCATCAAGTAACGGACAAGCTGAAAGCTTTGTTAAAATCATTAAAAGGGGTCTCAAAAGCATAATTCTTAATAATAAAGGGAAATCATTTAAGGAACAAATTTCAAAGTTTTTGTTCGACTATCGGAACTCCAGACATAGTACCACCGAGAAATCGCCCGCTGAGCTCGTGTACGGCCGGTCACTTCGCACGCGGCTCGATTTATTGTCGCCGACAACGGCATCGTCGACGACCGCAGCGTCGACCTCCTCTTCCACTTGCCTTGCTCAAACCGTGGAGCAAAACCAGTTCTTACAGTGTAAATATTACAAAGGGAAAGAACGAAAACAATTCCAAGAAAATGACGTGGTGTGGATTACGAAACATTTAAATAATAAAAAAATTGTATGGGTCGAAGGAATAATAAAGAAAAAGATCGGAAACGTAATGTACGAAGTTTATGTTCCTGAAATGGATCGCTTGGTAAAAAGACATTTGGATCAGATAAGGGCACACGGACAAACACAAATGCCAGAACACGACACAAATTGGGATTCAGATGTCGTCCCGGATGTTCAGCGCGACATACCAAACACAAACCAGACGACACCAAACATCGACGACCGAACCAGCAATAACTCCAACTCAGATCTAGAGGAAATAGGAACACCATCACCAGAACACATTACGATATCACCATCGGTCACTAGTACACCGGTCCGAGGAGAAGGAGAAGGTGAATGTGGTTCAGATCGAAATGTGACCTTCGCCACGCCACTAGCAGAGTCAGACGACTCGGTCGATGCGCTGACGCCCATACCAGCGATAAATCCACGACGTCTCGAGTTGTCACCCGACAACTTTACTCCTTAGCATAGGTTCACACAATTACCTACTGTTTATTTGATTGGGGTTGAATTGTAGTTTCAAAATAAAGGGAAGGGGATGTTACGTATGTATAATATGTACCGTGCCGCGGCTGCGACCCGGCTAAGTAACTCGTTCTTATTAATTAAAGTTAGTGTGTCATTGACTAGCGTGTTTGACTGTTGTCCGTCCTTTACCTGCATATCTAACAGATACCTAATGGTCCATTTTTGGAATGTTCTATAACGCAGCTTGCGTTAGGAGTAAAATTGTAGAAATCGTCATGTAACGTAATAATTGTAATGATAAAAAGAGACGGAGAGCCGTAAGATAGTTTTTTATGGTTTTCGAGGGTGAGGTCAAGATGAAAATCTTAGATGGCGGTTGCGAAAATTTTCTAAATTTCATCATAGGTGTCGTTTTCATGGTTTTCGAGGGTGCTGAAACCGATACTATGGTTTAAATGAAAATCCAAGATGGTGGCTATTTACATTTTCAATTATATCATAAGGGTTGTATTTTCATGGTTTTCGAGGGTGCTGGAGTCGATAGTGCGGTCAAAATAAAGTTCGAGTATTTTAAGATGAGTGAAATGTAACATTCGTCGTTGAGGAAAAAGCGTAAGGAAAGTCGTCGTTCTTGACGGGGTTCCCCCAACATACACTTTTTTTTTAAAAATTATTTGACTGACTGAAAAAATTAGAACCAGCATTTAAGTAGTTTAAATAAATTGTGTAAGGAATTATATTAAAAAGGAATGAATGATAAGAGTGACGGTTGACAGGGGAGAATGAATAAGAAAACGTGTTTCGCCTATCCCAAGTAATATAAGACAAGAAAAGGAACATGATGATGATTTATGTGAACAAAATACTGCCTAGCACGCACGGCTACAAATCATACCATACATTTCCAGTTTATGCTGATCTCGCACTGTACGGAAATCCTATACAATGCGAGATCAGTATATACTGGAATGTGTAGCTTGATGTGTAGCCGTGTGTACCTCAACAATGTTGCGATTCCGCAGCGTTCCTTTCACCCAGTGCGTCTTCAGCAATCGGTTGCGATTTGTCTTGCTCACTTGGTTAGAAATAGTTGGCAACACAAACAATAATAACTACAAATAAATATTGAAACTATACTTCTTTTCATTTGCTTGATACACTGTGGCTTTCTCATTTAGTTTTCTTTGTTCACTAGATGTTTTGTTCAGTGCTTTGTGGGTTGATTGTTAACTACTGATTAATAATTTTATTTCTGTAAAGTAGGATTGTAGAAACACTTTTAATAAACACCGAAACAAACCTAGAGATTGCAGTCTCTTTTAAAGTGCATAATCTTGGCTAGATCATGTGGCGGCTTGGCTCTCATTCGTAGATATTTGACAGTCGTTACGGGCCGTCAGAAGCCCGAAAGTCTAACAACCAGTCTTACTAAGGGGTATCGTATTACCCAGTAACTGGGTTGTGGAGGTCAGTCAGTCATTCCATGTAAAATACTGTTATCTAGCTGTATCCGGTTAAGCTGGAAGCCGATTCCAACATAATTATGTAGTTAGGAAAACACTAGATAGAAGAAGATCTTTCGATTCAAACCTACCGGTCAACGGTAAATTATACGTTACTATGCGATTATGTCATATTTGGTTAGTGCCTTGGTTGCCCTTTCTTTCTTTAGCACTAAAACATATAGTTTATCGGTGTCAATTGATAACGAAACAGAAGTGTGAAGTTGGCTTGGACAGAGTCTAGCCTGACGTTCGTGCGAGTTGACGAGAGAGCATCGACTATCGGACATCGTACAGACCACAAGTAAAATCAAAATCAAAAGTCATTTATTCAAATTAGGCTGAGAATCAGCACTTTTCGGATATCAAAATACATAAGACAGTCCCCCAAAACGCCCATCCTTCCTAGTGCTTTAGCTGGGAAGAAGAAGTGGCGCAACAAACTCCCCAGCAGTCCTTACAAACTGCCCAACGTTACGTTTGGCAAATTCAAATATAACCTACAAATCAATAATCATCTGCAGAGTTTACCTCTCGCCCGCAACACACATCAACGCCCAGTAAAGTAAAGAAACCAGCCCCAATTGGCCTCTTGTCCCGACATGTAAATGTTATTCATAAACAAACAAAAATATACACTACTTATAAAGGTTTTCCCGCGGTATTTATGTCGAAGCCATACCATAAAGTAATTAATAAACCGTTCTGACACTATTAAAAGCATTTTCACAGTAAGTACAAAATGAAATAAAAATCACACATTCACCGACCTATTTTAAACGAATATACAATCACCCCTAATTATAATAACGACGTACGATTTCCATTTAAAATGAAGCAGTACATTAAACTCGTAAATATTGCCCGAGTGAAATGCTCGGGCTATAAAGTGCGGATATTACGTCACGTCACGCGATCATAGGCAATCAGTACTTATATGAATGGCACAGATTACAAAATGTGGCACTGGAATTATTATTTTGATTGAGTTAATCTGTACTAGGGTCATTATGCCTTTTGGATTATAATATTTAATTGGAATATTAAAATCCAAACAGCATAATCCTGATAAAAGATGCATGGAGGTATTATTAAATGTAGATAAATTACGAAAGGTTTTAAATTCAATTCAGTTTATTTATTCAGTTACAAATCACATTGCATTGGAATACAGAGTAAATTTATTTGTGTGTGCCCAAACTGTAACTATGAATCAGCATATCATTTTAGACCCCCTAGCGTAGAAATTTGCTGTCGGTTTAGAAAAAAAATCAGCAGTTTCATAGAAATGAGCATACCTACGCGGTCAAAATGTATGGAACAGCTGATTTTTTGTTGAATAATCGACGAAAAATTTCTATGGTAGCGGGTCTAGAATGATATACTGATTCATGGTTACAGTTTGTGCACTGATTAAAAATTTACCCCCTATAATCCAACATAAAAAGTCGAGTCACAAATTGATAAAGAAAATAGTAATTATTTGAATGTAAAGACCATATCAGGTGGTGTTCTGTAGCTTCTGCTTATCCCCATGGAAGTAAGACGTGAGTTTTTATAAATATGTATGTAACAGGAAAATATGGTTCAAATTTGAGAAAGGTGAAGTTTATGGCTTGCAAGTAAAATATTGTATATACTGTTGGCATTCTGGTTGCAGGTCTCCAAGTATTAAAGTCCTAAAGAGATTTTATCATTGGCAACAGTCTATTGATAAATTATTTGTTTGATTGCGAACAATAATGAGAATCTGGTATCTATACAAATCAAATACACCCATACGCTCCATTTTTATCACTGAAAGGCTGAGAGGACATTTGGTAAGTAGTTCCTAAAGAAGGACATAAACTTCATGCCTCTGATACAATTGTGACTGTCTGTCATATATTTAATAGCAAAACATTATATTTAATTTTATAATTGTCACACGGCTCCAGACCTCTTAGAAAACACATTAAGTCTCAAGTTTATGATCTGACAGCTCGCCACGGGGCCCTAATAAATAACGAAGTATCTTAGTTCTTTAAAATCCTAAAACAATATTGAACTCTTTAGAAACCCATTTCATTTATATTTTATAGGCACTTTTGCCAGTTATCAGTCAAAAGCAATATATTACGTCACTTGAGGATGCAGTATTTCGTACAAATACTAGGAACAACGGACATTAGCCACATCTGGTTACCATAAAACCCAAACGGACCCTTAGAAACAATAATTGAGAAATTGGACAAAGAAACGATTCTGGGAAAGGGATGCTGAACCCACACGTGGTGGTTTTAGGATTGGGAAAGGATGTTTTAAGTCGGGACAGTTAGTTTGGGAGCACGGTAGGAGACGGTCGATAGAGCTAGGCTTGGAGACTATGTTTCAGTGAGAGTGTTGTATAATTCGTTAAGTACTTGACAAATGTACCAGGTTAGACTAGGCTATATTAGTCTAGAATGAGCGTAAGTAGCGTGCAAGGCGCGTGGATCCCAGAAAGCGAGTTTATGAACGAGTTGGTTTTGGACGGCAAAAGATGACGGACGGAGTTGAGAGTCCAGACTAGTAAAGTTAGGCGAGATATACTCAGCGAGATAAAATAGTGTTGCGAGCTGTGAGGGATGGTGCAGGGAGTAACTGGTAATAGACGCAGTATTTGTAAGTGATTTGTATTCTAATTCACTCCAAGGAATTACCTGGTAAGCGACAACTTCAATCTTTAGTAATAGTGTGTGCATTGTAATAACTGAGACCTGGTTTTATGGTTCTCGCAGGTTGACTGTATATTGTGAATTATACATAATAGATTGGTGATATCGCAGTGGAGCTATAAATGATCATTTGTACATAACAGATTGGTGATATCGCAGTGGAGCTATTACATAATGATCATTTCTACATAATAGACTGGTGATATCGCAGTGGAGCTATTAATGATCATTCCTTTCAGTATGGCGTAACTACTTTTATGTGTTAACTGACTTTATAATTAATATTAACTACTCTTGTATTGCGTGTCTACTTCCTATTCCGTACCTCGGCAGATATTTGTCACTTACAGTTGGTTATAGGGAAACGGGGAAGGCCTCCCGCCAAACTTGACTTTGAGCGTAAAGCTCTGACTTTGACGACTGTTGACTTGACTCATCACATTGGGAAGGCAGAACCGTAAATAACTCCTTTCGAGTAAACTAGGCTATAAAGTCGAGCTATTATTGCATTATAAACCGACCAAACGTTAGTGATGATTTCTGTTTCCAAAAAGGTCTCGCCACAAAACATGTTGCGTGAGGATTGTGGCTTGCAGGTCTCTGGGAGAGGGGTTAGGCATCACACACGTTCACTAAAATATATTGGTAGCCGTTCTAAGAACGCTAGGGACCGTGTCTCGTTAAAACTCTACACCCGGCAGATTGTACGCCTATTTCTAAATCGTCACTATTTAGCGAGACACGAAATCTGGATGCACTGCATCCTCTAAATGGGGAAGATTAAGGAGATCTGAAGTGACGATATTCCACTTCGGTAGGCACCAATTACGATCGCAATGAGTTCTGCTAGAGACTGAGTCTACGGTGCGCTTATGCGAGTCTTGTGGTATCTTAGAAAGGGGATAGGCAGTCACAAGGGTGACGTTCACATGAGTACGTGTTTAAAACTACTCAAAACTTGTCTTCCTCAATAACAGTTGAACTTCGCAGTACGCTGTCTTAGGATTGAGTAAGACATTTAATTGCTGCTTAGGGAGCGTGTTCTATTAGAATCGTATAGTGTCCTCAGAGGTTCTATGCGTTAGGTCTAACAGAGCACGTACAATGAGGCAAACGTTGTAAAACGGTTCCCCGTCTCACTAAAGTGGGTAAATAATAAACAGACAAATTAACGTAGCTATACATAATGAATTTAAGTTAAGTCCCTTCACCCCTCCACATAATTAAGATTTTATTGCAGATACTAGCCTTCACCTGTGAGGGAGGAGAATTATGTGTGTGTTTGTTGGTATGACTGAGTGAGCAATAATATGTAGTTATATTAGGTTGAGAGTGTTATTAAAGTTCTTATAACTAATAAGACAGATACGTGTTGCTGGGGAGTTTGTTGCGCCACTTCTTCTCCCCAGCTCAAACACTAGGAAGTGGTGACGGGTGGGCTCTTTGGGGCTGTCTATAGACTTTTATGAGAGTTGATCCACAACTCTATCTAAATAATTATTCTTAGGTTTTGATTCTCTATCCTTATCTACTTAGTACTAATTATTGAATCTAGATTTCTAACTTTGTTATTTAGTCATCTCAGCTTTGCGTCACTTTATGGAAGTGTTGACTTAGAATCTCTCTGCTACTTTTAGCTTTCTAAAAACACATTCAATGTGTTTTCATATATGAATTCTTAAGTATAATTTAAAGCTATTTGGAATTCATATAAAGTAAATCGGTGGGAGAGCGACCAGTCCGGTGACGAGCTCTACAGGGCCGCACGGGGAGGAGTGCGGCCCTTCCCCCTTAGGGGGAACCGACCCAAGAACTAATATTAACATAATTAGGAAAAACGAAAATTTTATCAGCCTGGGGTAATTTTAGGAACAGTCACACAATTAAGAACTTTTGACTGATTCTTCATCAAACCAGCCTACAAAAATCAACCAATAAATTAAGTAAATCAATATCTTCATAATAAAAACCCATCATGTTTGTTTGTATATCAACAGGCAATAAGTAACGACACCTGTCTCCTTTGCCCTGTATAACACGTTTGTCGACAAGGCAATGATTACGTATCTCTAAAATGCTTGGAATATGGTGCACCATGCGGTACCATGAGGGAGTCGCTATTTCGGAGTCAAATGGATAAAATATATCAACTCAGCTAATACCATTCCAGTAGACGGACGTTACTCTCTCCAAAATTTCGTTATATCTGGTTCTTTACACCTTCTGCATCCAGTCTGTATCAGAAAGTATTAAAGGGCTTCGTCCATCTAGTTGGCATGCGTCGTAAGCTTCGGTTTCAAATATGAGATCTTTAATAGAAGACTTGTCTGCTCCAATGACTACCACAGTGTTTCGATAGACATGGCCACTACTTGCTACGTCAATCTCGTAATTGAAAATGATTCTAACTACTCGTAATGTAAGAACATGCGAAAGTATGTTTGTTCCGCTTTCACGCTAAAACGGCAGAACGGATTTGGATAAAATTTGGCACATGGGTAGCCTGTGACCTGGAAAAGAATGTAGGCTACGTTTCATCCTAGATCGCAGACGAAGTCGCGGGCAAAAGCTAGCAAAGACTAGTCTTCTATAATGAAAAACTCTACATACTCGTGTATGCTGAAAGATTTCATCAACCTAGCCTTATATAAATCCATCCTCTCGCCGATATCTTCTAGCATAATAAAACCCATTGTGTTTGGTTGTATATCAACAGGCAACAGGTACCTACCACCTGCCTCCTTCGCCCTGTATTACACGCTTGTCGACGAGACGATGAGTATCTCTGACACATTGAGACATGTGTCGGGATATTGATCGAGTGTGTGGAGTGTGAAAGGGTTATGTACGTAGTGGGGCTTTTTCATAAGGTATATAGTTTAGGTATGTGGGGCTTAATTGTGACTAACTAGTAGCACCCGCACGGGTCGATAGATCTGGTTTACCCACGCTTGCCGCGGTTGGTCTGTGGATGGGTGGCCATCTTTACATACCAAGACCCCTCCGTGCCTCGGAAAGCAAGTTAAGCCGTTGGTCCCGGTGGTCCCGGCCGTCATTCGTGGATCTTTGACAGTCATTACGGGTCGTCACATGCCCGAAAGTGTGACAACCAGTCTTACCTAAGGGTATCGTGTTACCCAGTAAATCGGTTGTGGAGGTCAGATAGGCTAGGGATTTTTCGAAATTCAACCCCCAGGGGAGTTAAATAGCGGATGAAACTTCCTCGCGGGCGAAGCCGCTGACAAAAGCTGGTTTATTTATAATTCACACATGTCCGTTAATAGTTCAAACATAAGCCATCTGATTTTTAAAGATATGAGACGAGTAAACTATAAAAGATATGGTTTATGAGATGCATATCATTACTTAAAGATAGCGCTTTGGTGTCCCAGTGGTAATGATCGCGACTTACGAGTTGTAGGTCGTGGGTTCGAACCCGAGCACGCACTTGTGTTACTGGTGTCAATTATTTAATTAGACTGCTTTTAATCGGAACAAGCAAAACTTCCTAGATACCTTTAGATATGTACAACCAAATTATACGCTTGTAAGTACATTACGAAGAGGAAACTTGAAACTAATCCGAAACTTATTCAATACGAAACGAGTGAAACTGAAAACTTTAGTCGTCCATGTTTCGATAGAGTTAACTAGTTAGCTGCAGAATTAAATTCGAATTGTTACGCAGGAGGATATCCTTGGTGTAACGAATTTCAAGAATTATAGTAATTAGAGGAAGTTTCTTTGAGTTTTAAATTAATTTATCCTTTGCCGAACGAAGGTCGTTGGGAAAAAGGCAAACCCTACATTTTTCTGTGTAAAAACTCAGTGTCACTTAAAAAAATACTCCCACTTAAATAGATTATTTTAAGCCCAAACTTTTTGATTGCTATCTATCCAAGCAATGACGAAGTTCATGGGACGATGGTCCCTTTGTTGAGGAAACAATAACCGTAGGTACATAATACAGGGTAAATTTTTAACCAGTGCGCAAACTGTATCCATGAATTCAGCATATCATTCTAGCCCCCTAGCGTAGAAATTTTTCCTCGGTAATACAAAAAAAAATCCGCTGTTTCATAGAAAAGTGCAATATCTACGCGGTCAAAAGTGCAATATCTACGCGGTCAAAAGTGCAATATCTACGCGGTCAAAAGTGCAATATCTACGCGGTCAAAAGTGCAATATCTACGCGGTCAAAAGTGCAATATCTACGCGGTCAAAAGTGCAATATCTACGCGGTCAAAATGTATGGAACTGCTGATTTTTTTATGTATAACCGGCGAAAAATTTCTACGCTAAGAAATGAAATGAAATGACATTTTATTTATTTGCCAGAATATAGGTACTTAAATGGTAACATGGTAAAATAATTTTTATCTCACTATATTCGACTTCCCCGTGTGTGTTGCCGGGCGTAAAAGAATAGCACCATCCCATTTCTTCCAGTGGGTGTCGTAGAAGGCAACTAAGGGACTTACTAGAGAATGGGCAGCAGCGTTCCCTATGCATTTTACCACCATACTGCGATCGCCAACTCGCCTGCCAAGCGTGGCGATTATGGCAAAACCCCCCTTTTTGGGGGAGGCTTATGTTCAGCAGTGGACGTCTTTCGGCTGATATGATGATGATGATGATATTCAACTTATCAGCCGCAAAAATATTTATAGTACATGCAGTTACATTTTAAATATATTAAACTAGCTTCCGCCCGCGGCTTCGCCCGTGTGGAAGTCAGAAATTATCCCGCGAGAACGTACTACCGAGATAAAAAGTATTCTGTGTGTTAATCTAGGGTATAATCTATCTGTGTGCCAAATTTCATCCAAATCCGTTTAGCCGTTTTTCTATGATTGCGTAACAAAGAGCCAATCATCTTCACAAACTTTCACATTTATAATATTACGGACTACCCTTTTTTACACCTTTAGGGGTAGATTTTCGAAAAATTCTGATGCACGTTATTGTTTATTTTTGGTTTTAGGTATAAATATTGAGTTTCGAGTTAATCAGATCGCGCGATAGTATTCTTCCATACAAACTTTGACACCCCGCAATCCCCTCTTAAGGTGTAGTTTACAAAAACAATAAATGACCAACTTTATAATTTACTTAGATAAGTATTTGTACCAAGTTTCAAGTTTATTAACTCAAGTAATAAGATTTTTCATGCAAACAAAATCCCCCCTCTTCACTCCCTTACAGGTCGAATTTTCAAAAACCCCTTCTTAGTGCTCCCCTACATTATAAAAGGAAGCCGTGTGAAAAATTTTACGTTCCTAATCCTAGTAGTGCCGGCTGTGCGTTGATTGATCAGTCAGTCAGTTTCTCCTTTTATAAGTTTCTCCTTTTATATATATAGATTAGTTCATGGTTACAGTTTGCGCACTGGTTAATATTTATCCTGTGTAATTTATAACCCAAAAATACCCTTATAATGCTTCAACAATGATTATTAGTCTATAATGTTCCCACTGCTGGGACACAGGCCTCCTCTCAGTGAGAGGAAGTGGGCCGTAATCCACCACGCGGGCCCAGTGCGGGTTGGTAGATGTCACATATCTTCGAATCTTTGGTTAGAGGACAGGCTGGTTTCCCCACGATGTCTTCGCCTGGTTGGGTTTGAACCCACGACGCCGTTGCCACTGAGCCACCACTGCTTTCACTCCAACGATGCTTGACTCGATGCGAAGCAGACTGGTTTTTTGCTAACAACTTCTTCACGAAGCAGGCTAGTATGTACGCCATAGCATTATTTCAAACTCCATTTTTCCGATATTGATCCTATACCGAAATCAGCTTGTTTTTAGCCCAATTTTGATATTAGAATTATGGTTTGAAACTCTGTTTAAAAATAAACATTTTTCTCTGTGTTTCATAACATATTCACAAATAAACCTTATTCTATAAATTTAATGTTTCTTCCAAAAAATCAAGATAACGAACTTCTCAAACCGAACACACAAAACTCGGCCCATCTTTCCAGCCCGTACTTCCACCCAATAAATCCTGGAATAAAACGTAACAGTTGACAGTCCATCAATCTTCGTAAAAGCGACCAGAGTTACCAGTTACCCAGTTACAAAGTCGGGAATTAATTGCAAAGAGAAAACTTCGTTATGTTTTCACTTAAAGGATTACAATAAATAAGATTAATTTGTCAGGCTTTTAAAGGAAAAATTTGTGAAAAAACTTGGTGACTATTTCCCTGATAACGGATTTTGTGGGTAGTAAGACCTGTTAGTGGTGTTTATGTGTGTGGGTGTGTGCGTTTATGTGAGTATGGGTATGTCGAGTGAGTGAGAGTGTGAATATATAGGGTGACTGGTAATTAGTGACCGACATTAATTTAAACACATGATTGCACTCATCATTATGAACAACTTTTACTATGGGACCAAACCTGAAATCGCGAAAAAAAAATCAGCTCTCTACATTTATGTTCGCATAACTCGTCAAAATATAGGGAACAGATGATTTTTTTTTTCGCGATTTCGGGTTTGGTGGAAACCGGGACAAAAGTATCATACATATGTGTTGATCCGGGTTATAATCTATCCGTCTGTCAAACTTCATCCAAATCAGTTCAGCCGTTTTGGCGTGATTGAGTAACAAACATCATCATCATCATTTCAGCCGAAAGACGTCCACTGCTGGACATAGGCCCCTAAAAGGAGGTTTTGCCATAATCGCCACGCTTGGCAGGCGGGTTGGCGATCGCAGAATGGTGGTAAAATGCATTGAGAACGCTGCTGCCCATTCTTTAGGAAGTCCCTTAGTCGCCTTCTACGACACCCACGGGAAGGAATGGGATGATGCTATTCTGTTACGTCCGGCAAAACACGGAACTAACATCCAAACATCTAAATATCCAAACTTTCACATATAAAATAATAGTTGGAAGTTGGATAGAGATATACACTGGTGAGAGAAATAAATATAACATTACACGTAGTATTTGAGTTATTAACATGTTACTTTAGACTGGCGTCGTAGCCGACCGGCCTTAGGCTTAATTGAAACCAAAATACACACTTAGGTAACATAAAGTAACTTAGTCTGTATCACAAAACCCAAGGCATCACAGGTTTGCTATAAAGTTGGCTGTAAACCTTAATGCATAAACTTTTAGGGTGAACTGGTGCCTAAGTCACAGATTACGTGCCGCAAACACCTTCTCTCATAAGTCATATAGGTCGGTGTCATGGACAATGTTATCTATGCTGTACTATAATATTATAAAGAGGTAAATATATTTTTAAGAGTTTTATAACGGGTTTTTTTAAAGGGTGGGAAATCATCAAATACATCTCCCGCTCTGGGCGGAGTGGGAGGGCGTGTCAGACTTTTACTGACTAAAACCCATCCGTGTTCCTTTAGTTGCCTGTCCAGGAGCCATGGTATCTCTTTCGAACAACCCGCACCCCTGGTAGGCACCGGCCCTTGCGGACCCCACCAGTGGCTGCTGACATCTCTTAGAGGCGCGCGTGGATCACAAGGCGCCGTCGACGGATTCCCGACGCCCAGGGCGTCTCCTTCAGCAACTAAGGCCATGAGCACGAATAGATTGCCTGTTCCTCACGTGCACCGCTTCCCTCTTCGCGAGCATTACTGCTTCGCAGAAAGAGGTGACGGTTTCCCATGCACTCTCGCTCCGTACCATGCCTTGGACCAGGGCCGGACGCGAGAGATAGCCGCCACCGATCGCCTCCACGAGGACACGCGGTGCTCCACCCAAGCCAGGCAGACGTCCACCGTATGCACTGTGTCCTCCGGGCGATCTACGTAGTTAGTAACACCCGGGCGTTTTCTACCGCTTTATCTAAAACAGGAACCTCCCGAAACAACCGTGTCCGGTGAGGATCTGCGTTAGGCGGAAGGTGAGGACGCCGTGGCGCATCTCAATCCACTCCTCAAAAAGGGGATTTACTGGCGCAATTGTGGCGTGCCCATTTATGAAGGGGGTTGTCTCTGAAACTACCTGTAGGATTTGAAAAATTATTTATGGATTTGATAGCCCAATTGTTGAGGAAGGTTATAGGCGTTTAACATTAGGCTATGGCGCCGAATAAAAAGAAATGAAAGTCGGAAATCACGCTAAGAGAACACGAAGTCACGGGCAGAAGCTAGGACCTCCTATATGTCGTCGTTACTATACGGAAGAGTCTTAATTATTTTCGGCCTTTTTCGGCTAGAATAATTCAAATTTGTCTCCAGAATACTATATGCAATCGTTCTAACTCAATGACGTACAAGGTATTCTTTGCTTGGGTAATGTAATAAGCTTCGGATTAGGTAGATATGTATTTATGGCAAATGGTTTTGAGAAACATTTAATTTTTCTGTCAATATTCTTTCTGACATCAATCAATCATCAAGTCAGGGATAATAATGGTTTGTCATCTGCCTAGCCTTTTGCCAAAAATACTGGGGTCACCTTCCAGTCTAATGGATGCAGCTGAATACCAGTATTGTTCACAGAGCAAGTGCATAACTGACCAGCGTAACCCAGTTACTGGTTTAGTAAACCTAGTTAGTGATCTAACTTAGTTATTATGCTTTAGAGTGCCATCTTTGTCACTCATGCCATTCTCTTTCTAAGTCCTACGTTATATGGTAGCATGTAATCCCCTTTTAAACGAACCTTAATTGTTCAGATAAACGTTAATTGTCAGCCATTTGTGTCGAGTTGAGATTGACGTGAAATTGTCGTATTATGGCCGCGTGTCTTGTTGGTGATTAAAATTTATGAGAATGTGAATTTTGAGTGGTTAAGTTATTCTGGTTATCTTGCTACTTAAGACAAGAATTTATAATTTTTAGAATTTATAATGTAAATAGCAACTAGTATGCTGAGAAAGAGGTCTTTTTATATTGACCGGTTCCTACAACTAAGATAATAAAAGCTATAAGGATTTTTTAAATGTATTCTTGCGATGTAAGTACCAAAGAGTGGATGAAAATTAAGCAGGCGCAAATCGAGTGCGAGCATTGGTGGTCCAGTGGTAACGGCTGTGACTTACGAGCGGTGCGTTCGAACCCAGCCGGGCGCATTACTTTGTGTAAATAATTTCATCACCACTGCTCTCAAACGGTGAACTAATACTCATTGTTGAATCATTATATGGGTATTTTTAGGTAGAAATATTAAGATAGATATATAAACTACACAGGATAAATATTAACCAGTGCGCAAACTGTAACCATGAATTCAGCATATCAGCTCCTGGTACCTATGTAAATCGAGTCCGCGTCGTTTGTTTTTGTGAAATCGTTAAACAAGGTGTTTTTACTTAGGGTTTGGTAACATAATTTATTATGGTTCTCGATATAGTTGTAGCTGTTGTATTCGCCCAATACTAGATTTAGTAGGCTCATTATATTCTTTATAAAATAAGGTTTCACCGGTTTTGATTATTTTTTAGTTTTGAGTAGGTGTACAGCCAATATTAGACGATATCTTAAAATATTAATTTTGCTATTTGCAACAAATTTTATTAAAGTTTCAGGTACTGCCGCAGGTATTGTATTTCTTGAGGCTCATTGCATTCGTTTTGATGCTAGCTTTTTTCTATTGGGATTTTCTTCATTTCTAAGCATATTTACAGCCGATATGATACGATATATGAAGTTATTTTCCTATTGTCAACTTCAGATTAATTTTTATTTTATTTTTTCACTCCAGGCCCTAGTAGTGCTTTGTCAACTCTTGACAACGACTCCAGAATCAGTATTCTAACTAAACACGTTTTTGCGCTATACGAGTTGGAATTTCGACGCATTGTGAAAAATAGAGGGTCGTGCGCATGCGCATGCACACGAAGCGTGACGTCATAGGCCAATTATATCCCGCTTATTTTTTATATAAATATGACTTATCTTTGAAATGCTCAAACATTACTCTAGCACTAAAACTCACGTAGTTATTAGCGTTTGAAATCTAACATGTTTTTGTCGGTTAGAAATATTGAACTTACCACCAAATACTCTGAGCGAAAAGACGTATTCACGTCAAAATAAATAAGTAGTATCCGTGAACTATAAATAAATAAAATAAAATAAATAAATGAAAAACTTACGTATACTCTGATTTTTAACCGACGAAAAAACGGAGGAGGTTACTCAATTCGACGCGTATTTTTTTATTTATGACCACGTATAACTTTTTCCAGAGTAGTCCGATTTTGATAATTCTTCTTTTATTGGAAAGGGTATACCCCGAAATTGGTCCCAAATTTCTAAGAAAAATTCCAACCCTAAGGGTAAGAAAACAGGGGATGATTGATTGTTTACTCACAGATTTTAATACTAAGTTGTGAATTACAAAAGGTAACCAAAAATTAAGCATGTAGTAATTAGTAGATTATAGCCACAAAAAAAATATAAAATAAAAACTTTTTAATAAAAAAATTAAACCGCCGAAAAACCGAAAAGTAAAAAATAATAAACTTGCTTTGTCCAACCCCAATAACTAAGTTCGGAAGTCGTTGACTTTGGATATGTATTTAATTATATGTCACCGCCTTCTGAACTTAGTTATTGGGGTTGGACAAAGCAAGTTTATTATTTTTACTTTTCGGTTTTTCGGCGGTTTAATTTTTTATTAAATTTTTATTTTTATTTACTAGAACAAAATGAGAGCTGTTACTATCGTTTAACTGTCATGTTGACGAATAAAAACCTCGTTCGTAGCGGTCATTTTAGTAATTTAGTCTATGAAATTAAAAACTAGAAATAAGACGACATTGAGGAGTGTTGGGCGTTGTTGGTAAACATTTGTGAAATTGTGTCATAGAAATTGTATTGTCAAAATAAGATGGCGATGTTTAGTTCTGATTATGGCCACGCGCCACAATGTCGGGTTATGAGTGTGGGTGACCGGTTAATCCCTACGACAGCCGTAATAGGCGTTTACCAACTAAGACTGCTCCAAGGATATCATGGCGCCTGGATGACTATGACAGGGAAGCTTTGTTGGTTAACATTTGAGAAATTGTGTCACAGAAATTGTACAAACAAAACAAAATGGCAACATTAGAGTGCCGATGATGGCTACTCGCCTCAATTACCATATCGTTTTGTAAGTGTGGGTATACCTACGGTTAAAGATATTTTATTTCTCAAAAGAATTACAAATTCACTTATAGAGAAAAACATAGTGCATACTTTTAAAGAATGTGTCATCAAGCGTAGCTTAAAACACTTACACATACTACGTTTGTTAAACTAACATTAATTAACATTGTGACCAAAAATAATATTGTCTTATTACACAAAACAAATCAGAAGTAGGTAGTTCTACGCAAGAAACAGCAGAATTTTGAGCGATGCGGGTATGGTGCATTTCATTGGTTGTAGCGTATTTACTAAGGCCTATACCACAGTGCAGAACAAAACAAGAAACGAAAAAATATCTACACCCCAATACCCATAGTAACACATTCTAACAGTTAAGTTAAAAGTGGCATTCAAATTATGATAAGTAGTTAAGAAGTTATCACTATCAGGGATCAGATGAACATACACATATACGTAACCACATACCTACATTTATTTACCGGTTAAAATCATAATCGCCCTTTTTGCTTCACCGTGGTAGGGTAAAAATAACACGGTTCAGTTTTTTTTTATTATTATTATTTATTTAAATCGAACACAGATGATTCATGTAATCGTTAGTAACACTTATAAAACTATGTTAGTAAACATTCACCATAAATCTAATTCATAAACCTATTATAATTACTATCTGCGTTTCCCGCTGCACCAGACCTGCAGCTGTGCATACTGGTCCAGTGCACCAGGAACGGGCAATCAGGCTTATTCACTATCACCTTTAAGATGCTGTTGGTGCTCCCGCGAATCCTTCGCATCAGGGATGCTGATCTTTTGCGCATAATAGCTTGAAAGCTGTCTGTATTAGCTTCAGCAAACATGCCCGATGCGCTACAGAACCGCGGAAGCCCCACCAGCACCCTAAAGGCGTTATTGTACTGTACGCGAAGAACGTTGTAGACCTTCTGCGTATGCCTAACCCACAGGCTGCACGTGTAAAATGACTGGCAAAACGCCTTGAACAGAGTGAGTTTCACTTCCCTAGTACATCGCGCAAACCTATGGGCCAGCATATTACAGCGGATCGACAACGCTCTTCGCTCCCTTTCAATGTCACTGTCATCATTCAGGTCCTCATTTATTATGTGACCGAGGTACTTAAACTCGCTTCAGTGGTACACCATAAAGAAACACCGGAGGAACTTCTCTTGGCTTTTTAGTCCCTACCCTAAATACCACCAGTTTTGCTTTCGAAATTTGCATAAAGCAACCAAATTCATTTGGTTACTCATAATAGTGAAGCATTCAATGGCCATTACTATAGTTTCGAACGTTCAATCCAAGTGAATTATTTTGAATGTGTATTATTATTAACTTTTCATTACCTGGGATCCTTTGCCGTTTCGTGATATCAGGTAGTATTTTCGAACAGTTTTTGACGGTTTAAATTATAATAAGTTTTATGTATGAATAGTCCATAACGTGTTCCCAACTCACTATTTACGAACGAAATTATGATAATAAGTTCAATTTGTTGATATTACGGAATCAGGCCTACCAATTTTTATACGTTATAATTTTATGTCATGAATAAAATTTTCATAAATATTTTCTTCCAAGTACTTTAGGAATTTGATCACGTTATTTTGTATGCTAATAGAAAAAAATAATATATTACATGACCTCACGCAAATATTTTGTTGATAAATGTTTAGTCTCATGTGGCGAAATTCAATTTTAAGGCTCAATTTTAAAGACTGGTAGCTAAGTATTAACACAAGCATGGGTCGATCGATCAGGTTAAGCTACGCTTGCCGCGGTTGGTCGGTGGATGGGTGACCATCTTTACATGGCGAGAGACCTCCGTGCCTTAGAAAGCACGTTAATTCGTGGATCTTTGACAGCCGTTACGGGTAGTGAGAAGCCCGATAGTCTGACAAGCATTACACAGCCACTGGGTTGTGGAGGTCAGGGGCCCAAGTCTGCTATTTTATAAATTCGTCATTCCAACACGATCCCATTGTCATTTTGCTAAATGTTCGTAATCTGCTAAATTCATAATGGTCGATCAGTGGCCGGTCAATGGTCTCGTAACGAATTGTGTTATAATGGCATTGTCGTATTGCCATTATATAACCCGTTGGTAGAAATGATTTTCGAAAAGATATTAAAAAATTTGAACATTTAAACATGCCAGATGACTAAGTCAGTCATTCATTTGTCATTATGTACGAGACTACCAATAAATGCCATTTCTTTCAATGGAGTGTCGGTGGCTGACCACTGGAAAGTCATAATGACGCCATTAAATTAGTAGATTACCAAACTTGTCAAAATCAATAATTGTGAAATCAATGATAGACCATTCTGACACTATTGTAATAGCAGACTTGAGGCCCAGATCTACGACACCCACGGGAAGCAATTGGATGGTGCTATTCTACGTCCGGCACCACACGGAACCAGTGAAGAACAAGAGATTAGCTCCTGTTAAGCCATACGTTTTTGACGTTTTAACATCTCATAACTGAGAGTAATAGGTGCTGACCCAGAATGGATATTTTCTCATGTTCACTGAGCGAGTTTGGAAAGGTAACGTTACAAGTGTTATGTTTTTAATTTGTTAAACTAATCTTGTATGGCATTGATGTTAAGATACGTATGTTAAGATATTGTTTTAATTTAATTTATATAATAATGCATAATTTTCAATTTTAAATGTAATGTTGTAACTTGTTCAATAATTTGTAATCTATTTCAATTGTGTGATCCAATGTTGATTGAAATAAATAAACAATAATAATAATAAAAAATGATATTTATATTTGGTAAATTGTGGCATGAATTGTTAATTAACTACACTAATGAATTGGGACGCTGTAATGTTAGCGTATGTATGTCTATGCTAATATTATAAAGAGGTAAAGTTTGTGAGGTTGTAGGGGGAAATCTCTGGATCTACTGAACCGATTTTGAAAATTCTATTACCAATAGAAAGCAACGTTATTTTTGAGTATCATAGGCTATATATTAACCCGAAAAATGAAAAGATTTTTCATGGTAGTCGGATTTGCGAAATGAGTCGAAGCAAAAACGGTGGAACGAAAAAAAATTGGGACCCCACCCGTGCGAAGCCGGGACGGGCAATTAGTAATATATGAAGTCTGTGACAACTTGTTTTATCAAGGGGTATCGTGTTAACCTAGTTATTGTGTTTGTGGAGGTTAGATAGGCAGTCACACCATGAAAGAAACTGGTATTCAGCTATATCCGGTTAGACTGGAAGCCAGCCTCAACATAATTGGGAAAACCCTAGGCAGATGATATGATTCATGTAAATAAATAAATGTACACATTGTCAGAGTATAAGTTACTTTCTAGAGGTTACCACACAACATTACGAAAATTAGTATAGTGACGCAGACCCATTCCTAAAAGAGGAAAACAATTAAATTAGGTCACCATGTCGACTAAAATACGAGCAATTCTTGGAAAGGTAACAAAAAAGTCACCGAAAACTTGGAAGAAGTGAATTGTAGTTACCAAAAGTTGTGAAGTGAGTCTAAAATTGCAAGTGTTAACTTGCTGCATCTACTCTCGCGGGGATGGAGAAGAATGCTTAAAAAGCCTCTCAGAAAACTTTAACTGCTGTAAGTTACTTTAGTAGGATTACTAGATGTGGCTAGCGTGCGGTAGCAAAGTAAGTTTCAATAATTTCGCTTGGAACAGAGTTTATCTGTTCGAATTTCCATACTCATCTGCCTAGCCTTTTCCCAGCTATGTTTGGGTCGCTTTCCAGCATAACCGGTTGCAGCTGGATACCAGCATTTCACATGGAGTGACTGCTTATCTGACCTCCACAACCCAGTTACTGGGTAATACAATACCCCTTGGTAAAGACTGGTTGTCACTTTCGGGCTTCTGATGATCCTTAACGACTGTCAAAGATCCATAAATGACAGCCGGTACCAACGACTTAACGTATTTAAAGATGTTCACCCATCCACGGACCAACCGCGGCAAGCGCAGCTTAACCTGAACGATTGACCCGTATGGCTTATATTACTTAGCCACAAGCCCCGACTTTCCATACTAATATTATATATTCGAAAGGAACTATCTGTATGTTACCTTTTCACGCCTAAACCACTGAATGAATTTCGATAAAATTTGGCAAGAAAATAGATGCTGTCCTGGGGAAGGCTACTTTTTGTCCTGGTAGCGTGTTCTCGTGGAATTATTTCCAACATCCACGGGGGCGAAATCGCGCGTAGAAGCTAGCCTAAAAATAAAATGTCTTAAAAATTAAAAATGTATATCATTCTTATTTCATAGTTCTTTCAGTCAGTGAATATCCGCGTAAACGCTGAACTAATTTTATTTTGATTTCCAGTAGTGTCTGTCCAATTTTAATGTTACCTACCAATATTTGCTCAATTGAGACATCTACTCGTATGTGTAGTGTGGGACGCCCCCAGATAGATAGACCGACGACCTTAAGAAGGTGGCTGAGAAAGAATGGATGTGGAAGGCGAAGGACAAAGCGTTGTCGCGCAGCCTGGGAGAGGCCTATGTAGCAGTGGACTGCGATAGGCTGAGGTGATTGTGTAGTGTATAAATACATGCACACTAACACATACTTGCACACACTCTCACACACATAGACACACACAAACACACACCAAGAGCTGCTAAATTAAGTTTTATTCGTATTTTATTTATTCTTTTCTTTTAACCGTCTAAAACATTGTTAGCTACCACTTACAGGAAGAGCGAGACAGCTCCGACACGAGTACTTTTGTAACTTACTGGGGCTGCCTCAATTTATGTTTGACACAATGTTTACGATGAAATAAATATTTTTGTATTTGTATTTTTTGTATTAGTGTATACAGATCCAATTGAAATATCGTTAATGCTACAAAAACCTTATTGCACCTTCCAGTTTTCCCCATTACCGCCCTCGAGAGTAAGGTTTTTTACCATTTTCAGTCTTTTTATGTCGCCTCCCGTTGTCGCGCGGCATTTTAAATAGTCGAGCTAATTTTATGCTTTCTTTTGAGATATTTAAAAAAATGCAAAACTCCTTTATATAACAATGAGCGTGGTTAGTTTACACAGGGCGCTCATTAATGACAATGGCGCGTTTTTCTTTGGTACACACTTCTTTTTTTAATGTGTTTTCTTGTTTTAAGTAGTTTGTTTTATGTTTTTTATAGTTTACTAGCTGACCTGGCAGATGTTGTCCTGTCTTAACTATGAATATAAATGGTCGTTGAGTTTTCTTAAAATTTCTAATATTACACACAAATTTCTTATTTTTTTCTTTCATAACAACCTTCTCCTGACAATAACAAACACAACAAAAAAAGAATTAGCAAAATTGGTCCAGCCGTTCACGTGTGATGCCGTGACCAAGTTAAATAAGGATTCATTTTTATAATGAAGATATTTTAAATAGATTCTCTAGAGCGCTGTTTCTTGTGTAAAACTAAAAATCTTCAAATACGTGTTCAACTGAATCCAAGACTGAAAGTGGGTAAATAAATATGTGCTTAAAACTACTTCCTTTTAATTTAAATAAGTCTATTAAACACCTTTTGATTCACAAAAACGATTACGACTTGAAGAAGGGGTATTCACACCTCAAAAAACTAATTCCGTGAAATTCTTCTCAAATGAATTTATCTGTGAGTGAAGTGTTTAGATAATCTTTAAACGTCAAAGAAACCATTCAATTCCACTTTCATACAAACTGTTACTTCGTCCAATTAATTCTTAATCCAGAATTCAAACCGGAAACGTCTAAGATCATAATAGAACATATTTTAATGGTTCAATTTGTCAAGCGCCATCTTGAATTCAACGGTTGCTGTCTCAATCAAATGGACAGCATTTCTCTCAAGTTTGAACCAATTTTGTCGAAAGACTATTATAAATTGGTCTTATTTGTAAAAGACATCGTGGTTCGTTGTAAAAACAAAATTGATGGCTCCCAATAAAAGTGTTTTGATGGATTTTTGGGTGATCACTGCGGTCATTATATTTGATGGAGGACCGTTTCTTGTGATAAAAGTCTTCTTGTAAATTATTATGATATCACTTAGTCCCGTCGTTTTCCTTTTTCGAACAGTATTTATCAATTACATTACTGTTGCTTCGTTTCCCTTTATAAAAACCCCATGTTTTTAAATCTTTACCTTCTGAAAACTTGTCTTTACAAATATTAAAAAAAATAAGGAAATATATCAAAAGACTCTCTCTAATTATGTAATGACCAAAAACAAAACCGGAAAACAAGATAAATCAGATTTAACGAACCACAAAGTCGCAACGCAAGCAAGAGTTAAAACGGAAAACAATTTAATTACCTCGACCTCACATCTTAATTACCTAAAACGTTGCAAGTACTGCAAGTTTGTGCTAGTTGTAGTACAAGTTGCAGGACGACCGGTACAGCGGCTAAGTACAGCGGTTACCGTTCGTTTCGCCGGTTGAGCGTGAAATCTGCAAGCTAAGTATGCAAACTTGTTTGGCGTCACACATATGTTATTTGGCTAGATGATGCTTCGATTTTCAGGATTTTTGGATACGATTGTCACAGAAGAAAACCCAGTAGTTTCCATTTATTCTATGGAACATGACTTCATAGGACAATATGTATATTATATGTAATTTTTTCTTCTTCCTGACAGCGACCTCCACAACGATATGATTCGCATCGTTCCTTGAATTACTTATACAAAGTGTAACGGAAAGGGTATATACATACCAAGGGCACGGCTTCTTTGGATGATATCAAACGATATTGGAAGGGGTTTTTAATCCTATCTCTACATGTTCGGAAGTTATGAGAATTTTTAATACCTT